>CM073762.1:18599277-19991777 GCA_037127475.1 Arma custos | reverse complement strand
CCTTTATTCGAATAGATACTAAGCCCGCTATGGATTTGCGCCTTCTTTCAAATGAATACTAAAGCCACAGTGCATATCGCGCTTTCCTCCAAATAAGTACTATAGCCACAATACATTATCCGATCTGTATTTTTTTATTAGTCTATAATTAGGATATTTTAATAAACTTAGGGTAGCATCCCTTATTTCTCTAATAACAATTAATCAGATTGATTTAACAATCGCATTGATTCGGCTGAGGTAAGCATATAAAAGTAATAATACTTCCCACAGTTATGTAGAAAACGAATAAAAATTGGCACAACTATATATTACAAACTTAAATTTTCTAAACGTCTTTGAGTTTCTACGAACAGCTGTAAATAGATTTAGGACACAATACAGCTATATTCGTATAAATATAGGAAAACCGATGTTTGCTTTTCGATTACAATTGAAATAGTTCTTTCACTGCCTGTTGCATTTATTTCGTTGCACGATTTAAAAAAATAAAAACAAAAACTATTATGTAATAAAAAAATCGTTAAGAAATATTAAAATTTTCTTGGTCCATGACTATGAACGCATTCCATAGAATAGGAGACAACAATAAGGGAGAAGGACCGCCCTGGAGCTAAGTGGTTAATCCGTTTAACCGATTGGTTATCCAAGTGTTTTGGCCCCTTTGAAAGCCTCCTACTTGACACCTGGGCTCCACTTACTTCACTAAGCCCCTAATTAAGTTAATATCTTATGATATAGGGCTCCATTAGCTCAATTTTCTCTCTAATCTACTCAATAAAATAAGTGCGTTGGAAGAATATTGATAGCAATTTAGTAGTATGAAAAGAGTTTATTTCATGTTATTATGCTCAAATGTTTTACTTTAATAAAATAGTAATAAAATATTCTTTTTATCTTTCAAGGGACCGTTTATTTATTGGCACATTCCATACATGAGTATATTGTGTGCCTTTTGAATTAATTTTACAATAAGAATTAACAACAATTTTGATAATTCTAACATATGTAAAAGACATTATTACTTATATTCTTTTACAAATCAACAAAATTAAAATTACAATTAGTATATAATGATAAGCTATATTTAACATTGTATGATTGTTCTTAAACAGATATCAACTTTTCGAAATCAATACCGTAAATAAATCTAGTGAATTCAGGTCAAAATGTATTGTATAGATCATACTCAAATACTGGCAAAACTTTCCCTCTTAATATTATGGAAATAATTAATTTCGACCTTTGTCCTTCATACATTTGGCAGTCATCTATTAAATGTATGTTCTTCTTTTTCTATTGAGCAAGTATTGTCGTTGGTTATTTTAAATATAATAATTACATAAAATAATTATACGAATTATGATTTGATATGTCCATGTTCATTTAAAACCTGAGTTAGTTTGTAGTTAGTCGATTTTATTAATTTGTAGTTATTGGTTATCAGTTTTGGAATAAACCTATGGAATCTAGGAGATTTATTTGAAATAGTCCACCGTTCATTCCACCCCATAATCGAGTCTTCCGGAATTTTGAATTTTATGAAGGAAACTGGTGTTTTGTGAAAATATGGAGACAAATCACTTTATACTGCCTCTTTTGCTAATTTATCTGTTATCTGAGTTGAGAACTGATTGTATTAAGATCATGTTATCTATGTGTATGACTATGTATCGTATCGGGAGGCATCATCAATGATAATATGTTTTTGCACAAAGAGCAATGTTGATTTGCTAGAAGTAGATCATGGAGGTAGAAGGGTCGTACCCACATGTTCGAGGTGGGTGAAGAGATAGGAAAAGAGGGGGTCGAAGACTCCACTTTTTGGTCTCTTTGATCAGTGTTCTTCAACTTTTTTGCAACTTCGGACCGGTAAAAATAGGATAAATATTTCGCGGACCAACTGAAAGCTAAGACAAATAAAATCCAATAAGCTTGTAGATATAATTTTTATTATAGAATATGTTATCCAATTACATTTATTAGTGCGATATCTGCTGATGCTTCTGTGATATAACAGTTGATATTCGAGGCTTCTGCGTTGTTTCTGAAAGACGAAGCGCTGCATTAACATCTATTCGGTTTCTCTGTTTGGTTTTTATTACAGACGTGGCTGAAAAAGTCTTTTTACATAAATAGGAAGTCGAAAAATTTTCTAATAAGTTGATAGCTTTATAACTCAAAGTTGGATATTCTTTTTCTAGCGATATCCAAAATTGAGGCAATGAATGCATTTTATGCCTGGAGACCAGAGTGACATCAAAGGACAACTCGATCAGCTTTTCTTTTTCATGAAGATCAAAAAGAAAAGTGCACATGAGTTTATGTCTTCCAATAATGGATTATTAATCCAGAGGTTACCTTTACGAGGATCTTCATTTTCAGCTAATGCTCTTAAATGTTGCTTTATTATTTTAAATATGACTTTCGTGTTCACATCAGCAGGAATCGAAAATTCATCCAAAAGTGAAAACATTTCTACATCTTCTAATTTTCTACATCTTGTAAGCGACTATTCCAAAGAGCGACTATTCTTCTTTTTTAACGCATCTATTTTATTTCTTAAAGTAAAAATATTTGTATATGAACCCTACAGAGAAATATTAACTTCAGTAAGCAAACTGAATATGTCTGCCATTATATTGTTATTATGCATTGTATTTGTATAGTTTTATATATAATACGTCCCGGTGATTTACGATTTGACCAAAATTTTTAGCGGACCGGCAGGAAATTTCTACGACCTGGTACTGGGCTGCGGACCGGCGGTTGAAGAACACTGTCTTCAGTGTCTGATACTTCAGTAGGTACTTCAGCAACAGCAAGTTTACTCTTCTTTAAATCGATCTTACTGTCACAGAGATTTTCATGATTATTTATAGATCCCTCAACAGAGAATTTTGACTCACCTTTTGGTAATTCTATTCTCGACAATTTTCTTTATTTTCTTGAGCATCCTGGTTAGTGTCTTCTTTTTGGTTTTCCAGTTTTGTTTCAGTTTTTCTCTCTGATTTAATTTGTCTTGCTTTTGGTTTATTTATTTCTTCTTTATTCCTTCTACCCTGTTCGTGTTAATAGTCATACCCTCTATCCTTTTCTTTATACTTGTATTTATTTATTTCATCATATTTTCCATCGTTGTGTTTTCTTCTTTGGTCTTTTCAGTATAATTATTTCCATCAAATATTTCATAATTTTCTGCGTTGAACAAAATCGGCAGTCCCGGTTAACAGAGGATTAAGTCTAATTTTGTTTAAAATTAGTTAATTCTATGGGGAGAAGTGAAATCGTGTTATTCTCGTAGTGTGTAAGTAGCTAAGTCAGGTCATGGCTTAAAGTTGAGGTATTGCTTTAATTATCAATAAAGCTACTTCCCTCAGCATAATTTAAGTTATTTTGGACAAAATTCGACTCAACCACTTATTTAGCGGGGCTGCAGCTGTGTACACCTGAATTTAAATGTTATTTTTTTCAGTACATAGTAAATATAGTGAAACACGAATTCCAAAACTGGCAAGCCCAAGATCGCGGGTTCGTAGCCCGGTAGGTTTTTAAGGGGAGTAAAAAATCCTCGGTCATGCCTTATCCTAGCAAGAGACGTAAACGGGTGTCCCGAGCCTATAAGATGACTCGTTTAAAATCCCTAGATTTTACCTTCCCAGATTTTAAAAAGGATACTTAATAACCAGTTTTTTTTATAAAAGATATATTGCTACAGATAATAAAAAAAAAAAGTGTGGTAACATTAATCGATTTCGACAAAATCATCTAGCAAATGGAAAGAATAAAAGTGGCTATATAATAAATTTTATGAGGCAACAATCACAGATAATAAAACTCCGAACAATAAAACTCAATAACTTCTATCAGAAACAGAATTGTTTCAGAAATATGATTATTTGACCAATCTTTCTAGATTGATCCAAAACTTCCTTAAGAACTCCCTATTGGGAGTTTGCGAAAATCATGTCTCGTCAAATGTATATCTTCTTTTTGACACAAAATGAATAATTGCTTTGTAAAGATTAGACATCATAGATGTAAAAATGAATACCTTAATAATTCTTTGTGCATTTTTTTTAATGATTACACTTTTTTTTTATTGAACAAAATAGTGATGTAGATCAGAATCTAACTATATTTTCTGAAGTACTTTTTTCACACTTTTTATACTTAAATATATCGATGATAGCCTTAGCGACCCGAAAACTCGATACTGATTTCACCAATATATGTCTATACAAGTCAAATACTAATTTGTAAAATCGTCTTTGTTTAACCATATTAATTTCGTCTATCAATAAATAGGAAGTATGAAAATTGAGTTTGAATTGCTTACTATTTAAAAATTATTTTTAGAGAAAAAACCTTGATAATAGGGGTACAACGGTAAACGCCTATGAAACTAAATAAGATATATGAGAAATGTAGTAGTCCAGGGAAGCGATTTTTTATGTTACACATTTATATATACTTTTTTATTTGAAACAAACTTGATCTGTTTTAACTAAGTACGGAAACAGCTGCAGCCCTAATAAATACGTGGTTTATTTATATTTATATTTATCGAGTAATTAATATTTATAAATATATTATATTTTTACTTTACTATATATTTTATACACTAACATGAAAGTTATGTTCTACATCTAAGATAAAGTGAGGAATATAGTTCAATTATAAAATTAGGAATATAAAAATACTTTATTTCGACCAAAGAACATTGTTGATTTTGAATACAACTCCATTCACAAAAAATCCTCCTACTACAAAAAAACACAGCGAATTTTAATTGGTCGAAAGGGGAGTCCTTGTATAAGCGTGAATAGAGTAGGAAAAAAATGTTTAGCAAACTTCCCCAATACCCAAAAAAGAGTGAGAGATTATGATTTAATATTCACTGTTACACTCTCCAAATACCTTTTATTATTTTCTATAATACGAGTCCATTAGGTTTCTATAATAATTATTAATAAGTGCTGATATTATTATTAATTGATTAAGTTATTATTATTAGCTCAATAAGTTACAGTTGTCATTGTTAATAAATACTCCTCTTAATTTTAATTTAGTAAGTTACTATTATTATTAGGACCTACTATTATTTTCCATAATACAACTACACAAAAATACAATTTATTATATAAGGCAGACTGTTATACCTTTACCGCATCACCTCACGGCCGTGCGGGTTTAGTATGCATTTTTAACCTTAACTGCTAAAAGGGGCCATGCAATTTATACCTTGTATTTAAATATCATTATATCATATACAGCCCAAATTCAAAATTTTGTTCGTTTGAGAAGTGAATATTAATCAATTGAAGATCAAAATTATTTAATAGTCTCGAAAAAAGTTGTTAATCAAGAGATAAATATAGAATAAAATTGGCCTCACTTTTAATCGACGAATGGGCAATACTATCATCTAAATAACACGTATTAGTTATAGTTTTATTTAATATCATATTATAAGGAAGATGTTTTGAGTAATTTCCGTTTTAATTAAAGTAACAATTAATTAACGATAAATTTAAATTAAAAGTTATTCGATATGGCATTACAACTCTATTTCATGCTAAATATAACATTCTTATAATTTCCTTTTTTTCTTTTTTTAAACTGGATTTATTGTAAATTTCATCTTCGAGAAAAAAAAAACCCTGCTTCCAGTCAATTATTTTATTCTTTATAAACAAAACGTTTCGACACTATGGTGTCATTCTCAATCATTTCCTTTTCTGCATTTTTTAAACTGGAAAGTCAATACTTTTAAATAATTCTTAAGGAGATCTATAGTCCTCCATGGTCAAAAACTATATTGTAATTAATTGAAGTAACAATCAATAACATTAAAAAACTTTTCCCGATAAATTTAAATTAAAAGTTAATCGATATTGTATTATAACTCTATTTGATGCTAAATATAACTAGCTAAAAAATTGTTATAAATGCTAGATATTTTATGCTAAATATATAAACGTATTTCAATACAAATATGTTACTTTGAACAAAATTAGACTTGTCAATTATTCCCCTGGGCTGCAGATACTAGTATATGTGCACGGTACAGTAATATTAATGTGACCACCAAGAAATATTATTTTCTTTTTGTTTTTTCCTATTTTTTTTTATATACTATTGGTTTTAGAAACAAATGTTATATGAGATTAAACAAAATAAAATTTATTCAGAAAGTGAAAGTTCTACGATGCAAGCACCGAAATTTGTGTTGTTGTTTTTATATAATTATCCAAAGGGATTTATAGATAAATTGTCTTCATAACATTATTTTTATTCACAACTACACTGTATTGTAAATTATTCGACTGAATATTATGCCTTTTTTACTTAAATTATTGATAAGAACGTATCGTAGTGATGAGTTGTAAATGGAGTATCATGTTAGGTGTTAAATATTAGAGAATTTAATTGTGATTCTTAAAATGTTGGTAGAGAGAATATATCTCAATCCATTACGTGAAATGAGCAGGGGATTTATTTTGTATGATATTTAATTGTCTCAAAAGGAAACCGAGTGGCTCAGTGCTAGAGCACTGAGTTGCCATGCCGAAAATCCTTATTCAAATCCCGCTGCAAGACTTTTTTTAGTCTGTTTGCAGGCTGAGATGGATCATATAGGATCTAGGAGCCTTCTGATGCTCACCCAGCCTCTATAAAATGTTATAAAAATATGGTACCCAAAATAAGGGGGAAAAATCTTGCGGTTGAGCGTGATTTAGTATAAATCACCTCCCAGCAGAACCGCTGTCCATAAATAGTACAGTCTCTACCATGTTTTGAACCCCAGACCGGCTCACGGGTTGTAGTTGTACAGGTTTTTTAATAGTTTAAAAAAATTGTAAATAAAAACACTTTGTAAAATATTAATCAAGAGATAAACATAAAACAAAATGGGCCTCACTATGAATTGATAAATGACCTATAATAATTATTTATATTACATGTAATAGTTATTATATTATCGAATACCATATTATTAAGAAGAAGCTTTAAGTAATTTCCGTTTTAATTAAAATAACAAACGTTTGAAGAGTTTTCTCGTTACATTTAAATTAAAAGTTAATAACATGTGTTTAATCCTTCTGGATCTTGATGGCGAGCTCAGGAGCTGCTTGGGAGAATTTTAATCCTTAATGAAAACAAAGCCTTCTTTTAAAGTTTCTGTAATCAGATGCTTCCATCTAAATTTCATGGACCGAGCTTATCTTCAACTTTCCAACCTCTCTTCATCGCCCATATTGTTCTCTTCAAAATTTAACCACCACTCATTGGTGTATTTATGTATAATACTTACATTTTCCAATGGCTTATTAAAAAAAAATGTTGATACAGACCTTATATTATTATACCAAAGAAAATAATACCATATGGTGACTGTGAATTTCGCCAACATCTACCATAATGTTCAGACGACTTCAATTAGGAAATTCCACAAAATTTTATTAATTTTCATTTCTGGAGCATGCTTATTCAAAGTTAGATGTTTCTTTGAACTAGTGATAAAATAAATCACTGGGGTTTCAAAATAAAATCTGTGGGGTTTCATGGATATTAATTTCAATAAAAATAATTACGTTTACTTTTTTCTTGCATTTATATTATTTCCATTTCACATTGACTAAGTGATCGGAATATAAATATATTTATTTATAATATGGTGAAATATATACTAATCGTTTTTAGTGTCTGAACTAAATTAATGACATATTTCTCTTGTACTTTTTGTTTTCTAATTTGAATCGTTAAATGTGATAAAGATAACTTCTAATACTGTCTAAATACCTTGTTTTTCTTTTTGAAAAATTGTATTAATTTAATCAGAGAGATTAAGCATAAGAAACCCATGGGCGAGTCTTTTATCTCTTTACAGAAGATATGTGATTCGGAATAAGGAAATCTAACGTAGAATGCTAACGGTAATAATGCTGATACCTTGGATCTAGTTACTGGTCGTAAAAGATCTTTAAAGGGCTAATAATATATTTAGAAACCTCAGATATTTACCTCAGAAGATTTAGATACACAATCATACAACGATATTACAACATAGGTCTCAAAAAACTTCAAGAGTTGAACAAGGGGTGCTAATTATGGTCAGTCACTAAATGTTAGCTGAATTTAACATAATCGCTATTCGTATAAAAAAACTTGAAATCAGAAAAAAATACTTTCTAAAACCAGTTTGCACCTATGCATTACACTACATCACTAAACATATTGACATAAAAGTATCACTAGCGTTTCTATCAAAGTGAGACTTATTAAGAATGCACCATGGTTTTCCAATTAAGTACATAACTTCCCATACTGACTTCAAATTCCAACGGTCGACGAACACATACAATCATACTAGAAGGGCCCCACTGTTAAGAGAAATAGCCGCAATTCCTAAAAAATAAGGTGGAGACAAAAAAGAAGGTGGAAGAGGGATCTGCTATCATGAAAAATTAGATGAAGCCACGGGAGAAGTGACGATGGTCAAGTATTCTTCATGCCGGTCTTGCCATTATGTTTTAATTTTACTGAAAGGCCATCTGCCGATTGTCAATTTGTTGTACTTGATAGGTGTAGATAACAACAATAAGAGGGAAAGAAAAATTGTTTCATGTCATTATTATACCATTTATTGTTATGCCATAATGTGTAATTGAATTTTTTGTACCTAATGAGATATAATGAGGTAAATTTTAATTAACTTTTTCAAGCTGTTGCCCGGAAATCATATATATATATATATATATATATATATATATATATATATATATATATATATATATATATTTCACCAAATTATGAATAAATAAATTAACGTATTCACAATTAGATTACTTAGTCAATGTGAGATGACTGTTTCGAGAGATCAAGATAAATGCAAGAAAAGTAAACGTTATTATTTTTATTAAATTAATTTTTTATCAACCCCCAACAGGTTTATTTTATAACTTGTTCAAAGAAACTTTTAGCTTTGGATAAATATACTCGTAAAATGATAATTCTGCTTTTTATCAGTTCAAATATTTACTTAAAATTTGTCAAGCGTCTTGAAATATCCTAGTTGAAGGCGCCAGGATATAATAGTAGATGCTGAACTAATTTTAATAAAAATAAATCTGATGATTTAAGTGTTATCATTTCCCATTTAATATTTCAAAATCCAAAAGATGTATAATTTCCGTTCCTTATTTTATTAATTTGGTGATAAAACGCGAATTCGGGCAACATATGAAAAAAAAAATTAGATATTGAAAGTAGTGTATTGAGGTAGCGTAGAAAATGAAATTTCATATTTTCATAATAATACTGGTAAATTCGTTACTTGTTCTTTAAGTAAAAATAAATTATTTCTGCTCATTTCTCTTTATTTTAATTTCTTTTTCATAGCAAGACATTGCTTTGTTGATTAAATCATGCCTATATTCGTGTTTTCTCTGGGTTTTTTTATTTTGAAAGAAGGCACCTGTTTCGAGTAATTTCCGTTTTAATTGAAGTAACAATCAATAACATTAAAAAACTTTTCTCGATAAATTTAAATTAAAAGTTAATCGATATTGTATTATAACTCTATTTGATGCTAAATATAACTAGCTAAAAATTTTTTATAAATGCTAAATATTTTATGCTAAATATATAAACGTATTTCAGTACAAATATGTTATTTTGAACAAAATTAGACTTGTCGGTTATTCCCCTGGGCTGCAGATACTAGTGTATGTGCACGGTACAGTCCCTGGCCATATTAATGTGACCACCAAGAAATATTATTTTCTTTTTGTTTTTTCCTATTTTTTTTATATACTTTCGCGTTTCTTAATAAATTGCTGTTTTAAGCAATGGCAACACTGTTATAAGTTTTTTAAATAATTTTTTTTTTAGTAATGGTAGCATTGGTTTTATTACTGCCATTTTGTTTTACGAGTGACTGCGTGCATAATTTGTGTTTGAAATTTTTGTGGATTTATTGTTTCTTTTTCATTAAATACAAGTCGGATTCGGTAAGTTAATTATTGATTTATTATTTGTATCATATATTTTAACTATTTTGATAGTTTTTTTATCAATACGTAAAATAGGGTATAAATAGGGTGACACCACAAAATATTTAAAAGAAATAAAGATTTATTTTGGAAACTATTTTTTTCAATTTTATATTATTATCAGATAGCTAACTTATCCATAAAACTATTATTTAAACTCGATTTACATCATTGTGCATGAAAAAGATGTAACAAGAACGAATCTATCCAGTGGTGACATTAATAATGCCTGGGACTGTATACCGATTGGTTTTAGGAACAAATATTATATGAGATTAAACAAAATAAAATGTATTCACAAAGTGAAAGTTCTACGATGCAAGCACCAAAATTTGTCCCATATCGTCCCGAAGCACACTAAATTGGTCCCATATCGTTTCTCGGAGGTAACGACTACATTGTATTCTAAATTTTCGTAATTGTTTGTAAGTACATGTTAATAAACCTCTCGTAAAAGAAAATTTGGTTGTACGCATCCGGTAGAAAGGTTTGTTACCAAGAGATCAATATTTCTGTATTTACTATAAGTTAATATTTAGAAATAGTCCGGTGAGAGTGTTTTCCGATGCAAAGAGGTGTCCGCTGTAATGATATTAAGGCCAGATCATTATTGATAATCGGTTTAATATTGAAATATAAATTTAAAAAATATATATAGCTATTAAATATGCAATGCGAAGCCTATATTCTCTTTAATCGTGTAAGAAAAGAAGCCCTTGAGAGGAGAGCGAGGTCACGTGTGCAATGCTTCAAAGATTAGTAAATATAATAATTAATAATAATAATAATTATAATAAGCAGTGCTGCTCGGAACTGCGAGTATTGTTAGAAAATATTAATAGAGGCCTAGAACAAATTCATTTCTAGCCTCCCTCTCGACTTATGTCCGGGTTGCTACGTTATATTCTCCGGTAAAGGCTGAGAAAAAGAACGTATAATAATAATAATAATGATAATAATAGACGTTTGATTTAATATTTTGGGGTAAATGTAGAAAGTGCGATTATTGTTAGGAAATTCCTGAATATCACAACCTGGAGTTGGCATAAAGAAACGTTTTATAGATTTTTTCACGTTTATCAGAGTTTATAGGAAATTTATTGGCGTTTGACGTTTCCAAACTATAAACTGAACTATTTAATAAACGACGCATGACATAGAGTCGCACTGAATTTATTTTATTAATAAAAGCTGTAATACATAGATGAATTAACATTTTGTCGGTATTTTTGTCAACGGTAAATATATATATTTTTTAAATTTATTTATTTCTGAATATTTTATAAGCATTCATTTTTTTAAATAATTCACAACCTTTGAATAAAATTAAATAAATCTAGGTGAAATGACCGTATTATCTTTATAATTATGTCTACGCCCAGGTGCGGCCGATTCGCGGCCCGTTATGAACATTGTTCTGTCGGTGATATTCGTCATACTTATACAAAATATATTTATTTTATAGTGATTAAAATTGTTCCATATATTCAAAACTTAATTTTTTTTCTGAAAAGAAATAAGTTTTGAATATTACAATTACAATAAATAATACAATACTTATATAATACAATAATTACAATTCCTTTATTACCTCCTTTATTTTATGAAATTACAATTCCAACATAATGATAATATATACATGTAGACTCTACAGCCTTCTATTACCCGCAGGTATGTCAAGGATATACATTATCTGAATCCGCTGAAGGCGGTTTCTGCAAAACCGGCACAAGACCACTGATTCTATACAATTCAAAACTGTATACCCGTTTTCTATACAATTTAATTTTATTGTATGTACAGTTAAGTTTTGAAAATCAATGATTTTAAAAACTTAACTGTAAAAATAATAAAAATAAATATCATTAAGTTGCTATGATGATAACGAGAATTAAGTATCTCATATGAAAAAAAAACTCTGTACCACTATAACCCGTGAAGGGCTGGGGTTCAGTACATGGTAGAGAGTACTGTTTCGTGAACAATGGTTGTGCAGGGAGGTGATTTGTCCTAGATCACGCTCACCCGCAAGATTTTTTTCTCCCTTATTTTGGGTACCCAATTTAATCTGAAGGAAACTTATTTTGTAGTTCTGAAAACATTGACTTAAGGTAAATAATTTAACTATCCCTACATATTTAAATTTTGAATTAATGAATTTATTTATTAGATTCATATTCAGTTTTACCAAATGCTGTTACATTTCTCATTGATATTTCGAACAAAAACAATTTATTACAATTTTCGGCTCCCATACTTCACTGGTGCTTTCCTAATGCAAACGTTGAGGAAAAGCACATTCTTTTATTCCTCACATCTTCACCCCGAGTTCTTTTATCCAACTTTTACACACAGGAAGTGATCGAATCAAATCGGATATCAATTCTCATCAAAGGGATTCCTTTGTAAAATCCCTTATCGTTCGACAAACTTTTTTCAGATATTCTTTCCATATCTCCTTTCGCAAAGCTCCCTTCCTAACCTCATTTAAACACCATTTATTTTTCCTTCTCCGCGTAAGTGTAAAACGATAGCGTCTATGTTGCTTTTGACAAATATGTACGTATGCATCTATTTAAAATTTTTATTTATATTCTTATTTATTTATATGATTGATTTTGTTGTTTAATTAATTGGTAAAAAAATATTGAAGGAAGTACTGTGTTTTCCATTTAAGAAAAATTAAAAAGTATTAATTTCTCTTTATTTTTGAAAAAATAAAATTGTTTTCATTTCAACGTATGAATTAACAATTAACTAACGATTCGTATATCCAATGAGTGGTGAAATATATACGGAGTAAATCAAAGAATAAATATATTTTTAGTAATTTATTAATATATTATTCTGATATCCAATATGTTTTAAATGAATACAAATATTTTTCTCATTTTAAATATTTTTTTTATAAATGATTCGCATATACAATCACAACTCTATTCGTATAAATATTCGTGATGACTCATTCATAAATACAATCTTATTTAGGAAAATTGTAAAAACAACATTAGAAAATCTTCACGAAATCCTTTATTGTCGACAGCCTCGGAAGTCATAAAGAGAAGAAGCGTGAAATTTCTGGACTCTTCAGTATATCAAAATGACCGCCTATATATTGATATTTTTTTATGAAAGGTTTGTTACAAATATTTATATTAGTAAATAATTTCTCGTGAATAATATTAAAGCCGCTTTTATTTCAATTCCTTTAATTATAGAGAGTGACTAACTAATATCCTAATGATTTCAGGCTATTGTTCAAACTTTTTAAATTATTTTAATTTTCCTCAATTATTTTGCCAGGCGTTTTCCTTCCTCGGAGCTAGTGCTATAAGTGACATTTCATAAGGACAGCGCTTAGAGTATCGTAATAAAAGGTTCTAAATATAAATTCTAAAATTAACTTTGATATTAAAACTTAAGGGCGCTGAAAGGGATGGAAGGAGGGAGGATGGGAGCCGCAGAATCAATACCAAGAGCCTTGACCCAAATATAGCAACTACTCCTAGCATTGCCTAGTTAGTTAATAGCCTGTCTTTGTAACTGTTAATTAATTAATAATTAATGTATCAATAGTGCTCCATTCAATAAGGGGACAAAATAACAGGTTACTTATAATATAGCAACTACCGCTAGTATTGCCTAGTCAGTCAATAGCTTCCCTTTTAACTGTTGATTAATTAATGTATCAGCAGTGTTCCAATTGGGGAACAAAATAACCGGTTACTTTTTATGTGGTTCCGTACGTGTATCACTGCTGCTGTTTTCGTTATTTTTAAAGTAACAAAATTATTTCCCTAAAATGCACACTTTTAATATAGAATATAATAGAAGATTAATTTTATTCTGATATCAGATGCCTTAAGAATAAGAAACATGTACAGGAATAATAAAGCATGATTTTGTCCAAGAGGCTACATAAGATGGTATTTATATAGAACTTAATTTATAATTATAGAACTTAAAAAGTAAAAAATAATCAAAAATAATTTCTTCTCATGAAAAAAAGAAATTAAAGGAAATTAGCAAAAAAAATAATAAAGGCTAATACAATATATAAGAGTAAAAGTAAAAAAAATTAAGAACTACTCATAGCATTGCTTAGCTAGTTCTCTTCAACATCTTATCTTTTAATTGTTAATTAATTTATTATTAATTATCAGTAATGATTCAATAGTAAAACATAATAATTGGTTGCTCCTAATGAATCAGTGCTTTTTAATCTAAGGTTTTTAGCGTGGGTTTCAAGCAAGATTAAGCAAATAGTTCTGTTTCACTAAGACGGCTCATATTGGTTAAAGTTCATATTGTAAATAAACATCAAACAATTATTACAGGGGAATGCGAAGAATAAAATAAAATAGTACAAAAACATGTAATCATCATAAAATGCTTGAAATATTTAAAGATAAGTCGTTGGTATTTTTTATGTTGGTCCTCTTTAAATTCAACAAGCAGATAATTAACCGGCAAGATGAAAAATTAATTTATTGTTAAATGGAAAAGACGTACATATATTATAGAAAGATCAACACTCTAGATGTTTATGGAATATGGACTTAAACTAGAGATTATAAATTATCAAATTGACTAATCGACCTTCTATGTATCTACATTTTATGTATCATATATCTTATAGTATTCTATGTAGTATTTAAGTTGTGTTATACATTGGAGTACGCATCAAGGAGAAAAGGGGTCAAGGAAGTTTTAAGCTTCCAATCAGGAAGTATTGTCATAGCTATGAATATAATTGCTTAGGTTATAGAGCTATTAGTTTAAGGTGAAAGATTGCGTTAAATCGTTCGAAACTGAATTTCACTCTACCTATTTAGTGTAGGAAAAATGAATAAGTAATCATAATAATTTCTCTCTCTCTTTTTTTCTTTTCCTTTTTTTTCAGCCTTAGAGACCACACGAATATCTTTATATTCACTTCTTTTCATTCCCCTTCACTGCTTCTTTCTTTCTTCCCACCTTTTCCTCATTCGTTCCGATTGCTCTTTCCTTCTTCCTTCGGTCCAGGCTATTCTTTTTCTCGCATCTCTCTTTTCCACAAGGATCTTAATTTCTTTTAGTATTTTCCTATAGTCATCCCTATCGAAGCAGTCTTGCTTTTCTGTTTTCAGCCTCTCAGTTTCTTCTTTCATGTTTTTGATGTACCTCGCAGCACTCTTGTATCCTCTCATTTTATAGAAGATTTCTCTATTTAATCTCTTTGGGTGCATCCTCACCATATGTCCCTAGAACCTTAATCTTCTTATTGTTATGTCCGTTTTCAAATCATTTACTTTTTTGTATATTTCCTTATTAGATCTCAGCCCATAGCCTTCCTGTGTCTTCTTTGAGCAGTAAATTCTTCTTTCTATCCATAACATTTTCCTTAGCTGGGGAGAGAATAATTATTAATTTATTGCGGTGCGATCATAGTTTACTAAAGCGATTAATAAAAATCAGGTTGCGAATCACACTCCCACTTTTCTAGTTAGTTGTTTTGGATCTAAACGTTAAAGAAGTCACTAAGTAGGTGGGATTCGAATGAGGAAAGGAATTGAGGCAGTCAGTGAAAGAAAGAATGGAATGATATAGAGACAAGAATCTGACAAAAAGGCTGGCCAAATTTTTTTTACCGATTTAGTTATTTCCTCTTTTATGATTTCCTTCACCGACCCCTTGCTAAATATAATTTGAATTTATTTGTCATTTCAATTCTCTTGTCCTTTGTCTCTGCTTCGCTTTCAGTCTCCGCCGTTAAGGCCAGATCGTCCGCATATGCCCGGCATCTTACTTTGATGTTCTTGCTTTTAGTCCCTATCGTTGCACCAGCATCGTTGCTCTTCCACATTTCCTTCATAATTTTGTCTAGGACTCCAATTCAACAGTACCGAGGACAGGCCATCCCCTTGTTTTATCTCTCTTTACTGTTTTAAATCGTTAGTTTTTATCAGCATATTAGTTTTTTCTTTAAATATTGTAATATAACAGTATTGTATTAAGTAATTAAAGTAATTGAGTCAGATGGGGTATTGAGGTTGTTGCTTACAATGGCTTCTGTACTAATTATAAGTAAACTATATGATACTATTAATGGCTACAAAAATAGTTTATAATGATTTTAATATGTTATTAAACTAAAATTCAAAAGGAACTTGAATCTCATCTTTTTACAGCTTATATTACCCAATTTTTTTAATTAA
Source organism: Arma custos (assembly GCA_037127475.1). Taxonomy (NCBI): domain Eukaryota; kingdom Metazoa; phylum Arthropoda; class Insecta; order Hemiptera; family Pentatomidae; genus Arma; species Arma custos. The sequence goes on along the minus strand of CM073762.1, from coordinate 19,975,522 downwards.
AATTTTTTTTTTATTGCAGTAAAAATAAACCAAAATACTAAAATTTCTCTTTCTCAATTTTATAAAAGTATAGGTTGTAAGTGAATAATTACAATGGGTTACGAGTTAATAATTTAAGTGAAAATAAACAATAATAATGATTATTAGTCTAGCCTTCCAACTGGAAACCAAATAGTTCTGGCTAGGCTAGCAATTGGTGTTATCACAACATAACTAATTAAATCGCTATTATAAGTTTTAAAGATTACAGAACGTATTAATACTTTTGGATAGAATACATGAGTTTCTTCACCATTTTCGACATTTCACCTAACTTACCAAAAAAAAAAATTGCTTTTTAAGTTTTACCCAAAATAAACATAGGTATAAAAGTACTAATTTATTCTTTATTACTTATGTTCTATTTTAATAGTACATTTAGAGGACGTAAAGTCTGTTACTATTTACAATAAGAAGAGATATTTTATGTTATTAATTTGTTTATTTATGTTTAAAAAATATTAACGCGAACGTTGTATTGCCCCCGTCACTTTCTTTGCCCAACACTCTTCCGGAAGTCTTCCATTGCTATACTATTATTATTATTTCTAAAAATAACAAAAAACAAGTTAACATAATTAAAAGCAAACAAGGAAAGCTTAGTGTGGAGAGTATACTCATGTAATATTAGATATAAAGGGGCCAGTGAAAAGGTAGTTGATTAATATCGGTGAAATGTTCGTGGGGCTGTTAAAAATGAGTTTCCTTGTTTTTAATGGCACTTTGTTCGGACCCTCATTCATTTCTTATTGCCCTAATTAAAAAGGGCCATGGGAACAACTTTACGCCTGGGCTCAAACAAACACGCGATTTAATTGCTTCTTTTGAATTGTCTTATCGTGTTTTTATTTTTTATACTTTATAACCACCGTGGTGGAAATGTGGCGTCGAGAGACTTTTATACTGATTAAGCACCTGATATACTTTATTTTATTTTTTAAAGTAAGCACCTATATTGTTTGTGTTTTTAAAAATATTCAGGAATATTTACACTTATCCCGGAATATTTTAGTCACATATTATTAAGACAGCTTTGTATACAAAGACACTAACTTAATTTGTATGTATAACAGGATAAGTAATAGAATAATTATTAATTTATTGCGGTGCGATCATAGTTTACTAAAGCGATTAATAAAAATCAGGTTGCGAATCACACTCCCACTTTTCTAGTTAGTTGTTTTGGATCTAAACGTTAAAGAAGTCACTAAGTAGGTGGGATTCGAATGAGGAAAGGAATTGAGGCAGTCAGTGAAAGAAAGAATGGAATGATATAGAGACAAGAATCTGACAAAAAGGCTGGCCAAATTTTTTTTACCGATTTAGTTATTTCCTCTTTTATGATTTCCTTCACCGACCCCTTGCTAAATATAATTTGAATTTATTTGTCATTTCAATTCTCTTGTCCTTTGTCTCTGCTTCGCTTTCAGTCTCCGCCGTTAAGGCCAGATCGTCCGCATATGCCCGGCATCTTACTTTGATGTTCTTGCTTTTAGTCCCTATCGTTGCACCAGCATCGTTGCTCTTCCACATTTCCTTCATAATTTTGTCTAGGACTCCAATTCAACAGTACCGAGGACAGGCCATCCCCTTGTTTTATCTCTCTTTACTGTTTTAAATCGTTAGTTTTTATCAGCATATTAGTTTTTTCTTTAAATATTGTAATATAACAGTATTGTATTAAGTAATTAAAGTAATTGAGTCAGATGGGGTATTGAGGTTGTTGCTTACAATGGCTTCTGTACTAATTATAAGTAAACTATATGATACTATTAATGGCTACAAAAATAGTTTATAATGATTTTAATATGTTATTAAACTAAAATTCAAAAGGAACTTGAATCTCATCTTTTTACAGCTTATATTACCCAATTTTTTTAATTAAAATTTTTTTTTTATTGCAGTAAAAATAAACCAAAATACTAAAATTTCTCTTTCTCAATTTTATAAAAGTATAGGTTGTAAGTGAATAATTACAATGGGTTACGAGTTAATAATTTAAGTGAAAATAAACAATAATAATGATTATTAGTCTAGCCTTCCAACTGGAAACCAAATAGTTCTGGCTAGGCTAGCAATTGGTGTTATCACAACATAACTAATTAAATCGCTATTATAAGTTTTAAAGATTACAGAACGTATTAATACTTTTGGATAGAATACATGAGTTTCTTCACCATTTTCGACATTTCACCTAACTTACCAAAAAAAAAAATTGCTTTTTAAGTTTTACCCAAAATAAACATAGGTATAAAAGTACTAATTTATTCTTTATTACTTATGTTCTATTTTAATAGTACATTTAGAGGACGTAAAGTCTGTTACTATTTACAATAAGAAGAGATATTTTATGTTATTAATTTGTTTATTTATGTTTAAAAAATATTAACGCGAACGTTGTATTGCCCCCGTCACTTTCTTTGCCCAACACTCTTCCGGAAGTCTTCCATTGCTATACTATTATTATTATTTCTAAAAATAACAAAAAACAAGTTAACATAATTAAAAGCAAACAAGGAAAGCTTAGTGTGGAGAGTATACTCATGTAATATTAGATATAAAGGGGCCAGTGAAAAGGTAGTTGATTAATATCGGTGAAATGTTCGTGGGGCTGTTAAAAATGAGTTTCCTTGTTTTTAATGGCACTTTGTTCGGACCCTCATTCATTTCTTATTGCCCTAATTAAAAAGGGCCATGGGAACAACTTTACGCCTGGGCTCAAACAAACACGCGATTTAATTGCTTCTTTTGAATTGTCTTATCGTGTTTTTATTTTTTATACTTTATAACCACCGTGGTGGAAATGTGGCGTCGAGAGACTTTTATACTGATTAAGCACCTGATATACTTTATTTTATTTTTTAAAGTAAGCACCTATATTGTTTGTGTTTTTAAAAATATTCAGGAATATTTACACTTATCCCGGAATATTTTAGTCACATATTATTAAGACAGCTTTGTATACAAAGACACTAACTTAATTTGTATGTATAACAGGATAAGTAATAGAATAATTATTAATTTATTGCGGTGCGATCATAGTTTACTAAAGCGATTAATAAAAATCAGGTTGCGAATCACACTCCCACTTTTCTAGTTAGTTGTTTTGGATCTAAACGTTAAAGAAGTCACTAAGTAGGTGGGATTCGAATGAGGAAAGGAATTGAGGCAGTCAGTGAAAGAAAGAATGGAATGATATAGAGACAAGAATCTGACAAAAAGGCTGGCCAAATTTTTTTTACCGATTTAGTTATTTCCTCTTTTATGATTTCCTTCACCGACCCCTTGCTAAATATAATTTGAATTTATTTGTCATTTCAATTCTCTTGTCCTTTGTCTCTGCTTCGCTTTCAGTCTCCGCCGTTAAGGCCAGATCGTCCGCATATGCCCGGCATCTTACTTTGATGTTCTTGCTTTTAGTCCCTATCGTTGCACCAGCATCGTTGCTCTTCCACATTTCCTTCATAATTTTGTCTAGGACTCCAATTCAACAGTACCGAGGACAGGCCATCCCCTTGTTTTATCTCTCTTTACTGTTTTAAATCGTTAGTTTTTATCAGCATATTAGTTTTTTCTTTAAATATTGTAATATAACAGTATTGTATTAAGTAATTAAAGTAATTGAGTCAGATGGGGTATTGAGGTTGTTGCTTACAATGGCTTCTGTACTAATTATAAGTAAACTATATGATACTATTAATGGCTACAAAAATAGTTTATAATGATTTTAATATGTTATTAAACTAAAATTCAAAAGGAACTTGAATCTCATCTTTTTACAGCTTATATTACCCAATTTTTTTAATTAAAATTTTTTTTTTATTGCAGTAAAAATAAACCAAAATACTAAAATTTCTCTTTCTCAATTTTATAAAAGTATAGGTTGTAAGTGAATAATTACAATGGGTTACGAGTTAATAATTTAAGTGAAAATAAACAATAATAATGATTATTAGTCTAGCCTTCCAACTGGAAACCAAATAGTTCTGGCTAGGCTAGCAATTGGTGTTATCACAACATAACTAATTAAATCGCTATTATAAGTTTTAAAGATTACAGAACGTATTAATACTTTTGGATAGAATACATGAGTTTCTTCACCATTTTCGACATTTCACCTAACTTACCAAAAAAAAAAATTGCTTTTTAAGTTTTACCCAAAATAAACATAGGTATAAAAGTACTAATTTATTCTTTATTACTTATGTTCTATTTTAATAGTACATTTAGAGGACGTAAAGTCTGTTACTATTTACAATAAGAAGAGATATTTTATGTTATTAATTTGTTTATTTATGTTTAAAAAATATTAACGCGAACGTTGTATTGCCCCCGTCACTTTCTTTGCCCAACACTCTTCCGGAAGTCTTCCATTGCTATACTATTATTATTATTTCTAAAAATAACAAAAAACAAGTTAACATAATTAAAAGCAAACAAGAAAAGCTTAGTGTGGAGAGTATACTCATGTAATATTAGATATAAAGGGGCCAGTGAAAAGGTAGTTGATTAATATCGGTGAAATGTTCGTGGGGCTGTTAAAAATGAGTTTCCTTGTTTTTAATGGCACTTTGTTCGGACCCTCATTCATTTCTTATTGCCCTAATTAAAAAGGGCCATGGGAACAACTTTACGCCTGGGCTCAAACAAACACGCGATTTAATTGCTTCTTTTGAATTGTCTTATCGTGTTTTTATTTTTTATACTTTATAACCACCGTGGTGGAAATGTGGCGTCGAGAGACTTTTATACTGATTAAGCACCTGATATACTTTATTTTATTTTTTAAAGTAAGCACCTATATTGTTTGTGTTTTTAAAAATATTCAGGAATATTTACACTTATCCCGGAATATTTTAGTCACATATTATTAAGACAGCTTTGTATACAAAGACACTAACTTAATTTGTATGTATAACAGGATAAGTAATAGAATAATTATTAATTTATTGCGGTGCGATCATAGTTTACTAAAGCGATTAATAAAAATCAGGTTGCGAATCACACTCCCACTTTTCTAGTTAGTTGTTTTGGATCTAAACGTTAAAGAAGTCACTAAGTAGGTGGGATTCGAATGAGGAAAGGAATTGAGGCAGTCAGTGAAAGAAAGAATGGAATGATATAGAGACAAGAATCTGACAAAAAGGCTGGCCAAATTTTTTTTTCTCTCCATTTATGCTTATGAGGATAGACAAATTACTTAACGAATTTAGAGCTCCCACTGTAGCATCGTCCGATTAGCCATAGCAGCATAGAGTGACGTTAAATGAACAAACCAACAATTACTTAACGAGGAACAAAGGAAATGTATTGAAGAAGAAGACGTGTGACCATACTAGATGGTTTAGTTTGGTAGGTCTAGGTTGGTAGAGTCTGAAGTCAAAACAATTCTATCAAGCACCATTTTTTAGAGATTGGAGGTTGTTATTGAAAAAAAACAACAGTTTTTTCATAAATTTAATAAACTTTGTTTGTGAAAATCAATAATATATAAAGTAATAAATTATTTAATTTTGTACTAATTATTAATTATAAAATTAATGTATATATTTTTTCCGTTTGTACTCTTCATCACTTGCCCCCCGTTGTAGTACCCAACAGAAGTCCGCAAGCATCTTCTCATTGCTTGTACCGCTGTACCTTTATTCCATCTGGAGTATGTCTAGATGAAACTGTTCTCCGTGTTCATCTAAAACTGGATGGATTGGGTGCGAAGAAATCCAAATGGGAATGCAAAAAATAATATTTTAAGGACATGTTGCAACCCATGGCCTTACATGATGAAAGCAATTCTTCCACAATTTCATTGTAATTTGTTGCTCCTTTGTTCCCCAAAAATTGTTGACACACGTTTTCGAATGCAGTCCAGGCTCTTTTTTCTGTTGCATTTAATCGTCTATTAAATTCAACGTCCTTAAGAAGATCACGAATTTGAAGCCCCACAAAAATCCCCTCTTTAATCTTTGATTCACTTAATCTGTGAAAATTCTTTTTCTATTAGAAAAAACCTTCTCCTTCCTTGTCCATTGCTTTCAAAAAATTCTTCATGCGGCCTAATTTTATATGGAGTGGTGGGAGTAGAAATTGGTTTTTTTGAACCAAGGGAGGATTGACTATGTTTTTTTGACCAACTGTATCAGTGCGTTCTCGCCATTTTCTCACGATGTAATGATCTTTTTTCCTGCTGTCTCACTCGCGTAAAAAGCAGCAAAACTTAGTGTAACCACTTTGGAGACCTGTAAGGACTGCTACAATTCTGCACAAATGCTTCATTTGTACTCGCAATATTTAATTTTCTCAAGTACGAGTTTCAAATCTTCATACGTTTCCTTCATATGGGTAGGGTAGGCAACAGGAATGGATGGATGCAGGTTGTTGTTGTGAGAGAGCACTGCTTTGAGGCTGAATTTAGAGCTATCTATGAACAGTATCAATTCATCTGGATTGGTCGGAAGACCCAGTTCCGTAAGTAAATCGAAAGGTCTTTGACAAACTGCAAAGTTCCCTTCCGTTGAAAAAAATTTGAGTACCTCTGATTCCCGCTCTCAAACGTTCACTCCGGGGTCCAAAAGATTCCATTGTTTTAGCCTGGAACCAAGTCGTTTACGTTTTGGGAGGTCTAAATCGCAGACGAGGTCATTCAACCAGGCCTGGTTTATGAGTTTTGGCTTGGTATCATTTTCACAAGAATCACTTGAGACTTAATTTCTTTATTGCTTCCTGGTGAGTCTACTTCTTCCTGGTACTTGTATTTCATTGCTGGTTCCGGCTACCGGTGAAATGTTCTCAGAATCAGCCTCTTCCTTATCACTCAAGGAATAATTCTGGGGCTTAGGTGGGATGGGCATAGCCTCATCGTGCGGAACAGGTCTCATGGTAGGTTAGGGTATACTATTTTCTTCTTACTTTTGGCTGAAGTAAAACCTTTAATGGTAGTCAGACAGAAATAGCAATCATTTGCATGATTTGAGGCTCTCGCTAAATCATTGGAACAGCAAAATTGATTTATGTTTTCCTTTCAGCCAACCGCTACATGAAGTACAACAAATTTTAGGTGCCCACGGTTTATCCTGATCACTTGCAAGGCATCCAAAGTATAACTTATACGCCTTCTTTATCAATAGAGTCAGTGATTTCCGAATACACTTGAATGTCACTTCTTCACAAATGTAACAGAAACAATCAGGATCGTTTTTACACTGTCGCGGCATATTAGATTAGAAACTAAAAAAGTTCTGGTCCGTATCGAGGTTCAAATAAGACTCTAGGCTTGATGACGAGTAACCTGCCTGGGACAGGTACCTGGGAAAACCGGCCAGTAGGCAACAGTCCCTTCTTTTGTGAATGTTAGCCCAAACTTCCTGAAGCCTAATACTTATGCTCTCCCAATTTTTTTAATTTTGTAATACATTATAAAAGCTTCAAAATTAAATAGGTTTTTTAATTTTTTGTTAAAGTTTTCAGTGATCAAAAAAATTTCAAAATGTCTAAAAACACCTCATTTTTCGACCTTAAACACAGATTTGACAAAAAATGGTGCCTGATGGAGATTTGCTGACTTCAGCAAATGTTTTTGAAGTGTTCAGCACACTTCGAAACATAATAATACAACATGTTTGTTGAAGGCAGGATTTTGATGCAGAGTAGTGTAATTTATGTCATGAACATGAATATGATAGGATATGAACCAAGATTTTATGGAAAAACCGCATGTGTTGATGACCTTTTTTACGCCTTTAAGCACCAACAAACGAACAAACAAATGACTAATAAGTTATATTAACTGACAAAGTAACAGTACTAATTCTAACTAAGTCTAATGGGATTCTCTTACATCTGCTAGAAGGGGTACAAATATAGGGAATGATTATGTCCTAAAAAGGACACCTGCAGCTGATCCTTTATTCTTAGAAATGCATCTGCAGCTACCCTTTGAGTATATTAATATTTCGATATATGGTGCCTCGATATTTTTAAATGCTAGAAAAATATTGGCACTTTCAAAGAAATCATTTTTCGATAGTAATAAGCTGATATTTTATAATAGGAATATTTTTTATATATTCTTCACTTTCCAGAATTGGGAGCATGGATATTATTACATCATGCTTTTCAGTTATTGTATTTTAATTGATATATTTTAACACAGTTGATATTCATGCATGGTGATTCACAGACGAGTGATGATGTATTCAATTACTAAAACGAAAAATCAAACCTTTTTTTGATTGATGCTTTGATAGGTATCTCAATAAAGGGTGATTTGTTAACAAAGGACGTGTGTAGAAGAGAGGACACAAAAAAGAGACTAAACAAGACACAAAAGCAACTCCCCCCAATCTCTCACTTTAATCTCCTTTCCGGAAGAGCTAACCCTTTAGCCTTCACCTCAGTTAAGTGTTATTGTTTTGTAGTCATTGTTTAATTACGCCATAAAAGTGCGGTTCCTTTTTATGTCCCTCTGATAAAAGCGATGGCAGTGACGAATAGGCAGTCTTTTGTTTCCTTCCTCAGGTTCGCATCATTTTCTTCTCTTTTTTTCCTCTAATTCGATAAAAAAAAGTTTTTCAGATTTCCGCTCTCATAAAGATTTTCATCATCAGGCATTATGATTCTTCTTCTTCTTTTTTGAACCAACGTGATAAGATTGTTGAGCCTTCCCTTTTAATATGCAATTCACTGTCATTGAAAACAAACTAACCATTTTTCTTTATTACTACCATAATTAATTAAAAATAAACAACACACAAACTTTAGGTGATAAGTGATTTACAGTACTATATCAACCTCCCTCCCTCACTCCCTCTCACTCACTCTCTCTCTCCCTCTCCCTCTCTTTACTTTATATTTTTTAAATAAGTATAGACACTTAATTGACGCAGAAAATTGTGAAACGTTCTAAATATTGTATAATAAAAAGAAATAATCATAACGAAATGGCAACGGAAGAAGTTCTCCCCCTGAAGGAACATCGCACTAATCTTACATAGACGACACAACTCCGAAGAGAACTATAACTCCAAGTGGTTACTCTTGCAGGTGAGCCAACTAAACCGAACTGTTTAAGAAGATTGACCAAGATAGCCTTCATGACATTTTGCCGCGTAAACTCCGCTGAAGTAACAGATCCGGATGAACTAACTTCTAGTTCTGGGCGAAGAACCAGGAAGCGAGATGGACGGCATCTCTTCCAAGTTAGAAAGCATAAATTTGATTCTTTTTTTATTACTAGAAGGTTATTCCCTTTAAGACAAGATTAAAATATTTTACGAAAAACAAGTCGCTCTGATAGAAAGGCTGGTAAAAGACAAACTAGGAAGACATTGCAGAGCAAGTAACTATAAGAAGATGATAATTTTATAGCCGCAAAGGAATCTGTATGTTAAATATACCCCCCTCCCGCCCCCTCTCAATCTCTCTCTCTCTCTCTCTCTCTCTCTCTCTCCCTGTCTCTCTTTAATATACACTCTTTCTTAAACATAGTTCACTTCACTGAATCCCATAATGAGGAGGTTTGTCGCCCTTTTGTGCCATGCTCAATGCTGCACCCTACACCTTACCTGGTCTCATTAAATACCCACTGGTGTGTACAAGTTACGTATGGCAAGTCCCTACCATTTCTTTTTCAGATGTTTTGATCTTTTCCTATTATACTTCAATAGTCTTTTTTTCAGTTCGCCACATGTTTCTTAATACTTATCTCATGATCTAAACTGACAACTCATTTCGAAGGCTACTTAACAAATATATTTTATGCTGTAGATTAGTCTGAAGACTTCTTTTTTTCATGAAAGGTAATTATTACATTTGTTACTCTAACAAATATATGAGATAAACTTATAGCAAAATGCAATAATTAATATGGATTTACATATCCGGAACTTTCAACCTCATCAATTAAAAATTTTAAGGCTAATAACAAAAGCTCTTTTATAGGTAAACAAAAAACAATCTCTGTTAAAAAAAAAACAATCAGGACCAACGTATTCTTTATAACGGTTTTCCTAATAACCTTAATTAAAAATAAGGTTATTAAAGTCTCCATCATAGAGCATTAAAATAGACAGTTTTGCAATACAGCTGCGGCTGACATGACGATTAGAAAAAGGCTTAAAATAAGCTGGATGAGAGATCTCCTGCTTTAAATATCTTTAACGAGTCCTAATTAAGGAGCAGCTGATTAACTTGCTCCCCAATATCCAAATTTCTATGTAAAAGGTTCTCATAAGCTTGTTATGCAGAATCGATGTCAATCGCCGTAAAACATCAGAAACTCTACATCGTCCCATTAACAAATTAAAATAAGATGTTAATTTAACAAATCGCTACCTTAGTATTACAAAATTTTATAATACAGATATATGAAAATGAGAAAAACGATATCAAAGATTCTTAGTATTTTTTTTATTTTTGGTCTTTGTATGACACCGAGGCGCGATTTTTTGACATTTTGAAGATCTATGTATAGTTTTCGACCCACAGAATCATTTAGTATCAAAATCTCTGATTTTTCAATTTCGTAACATACAACCTTGTATTACTAAAGTAGCGAAGTGATGTTACAACTATTGACAACTGTCAGAAAGAAAGGAGCTTTTGGAATCATGTACAAAATATGTTTGTACCATAAATACTTTAAATATGTCAAATAAATGTTTTCAATTTTTCTACATATTTAAGTTAAATCATCTATAACGGAGACATGAATTAAATTGAATACTTATTTTTTTCCTTTGAAAGGGCCGTTTATTTATTGGCACATTCCATACTTGAGTATATGGAAACATACGAATAGTTTTACACTGATGAGCAATATTTTTTTTTTTCTATCTTCCCAGTCGATGGCCATTGTAGAAACTTCGGGTAAAGTCAGGCAAAAATCAGAATGGTTTATGTAATCTAGTACATATCAGGCACTCTGAAAAAAGGAGGGATATTTTGAAACCATTCCTATTTTTCACCCAATCCGATTGTCAGTCGTGGATATGGCCACATAATTTAGGACGGTCGACCGCATACGTCCGATTTTAATCAGTTTGCTCATTAGCCTGTAACCACCGGGATCCTGAATCGTTGCGATCAATATGGAAATTGATGCATATATTATAAACGGAGAGGGAAATAATGTGAATAACTTATATGGGTTCATCCAGCATGGTAAAAAGCTGAAATTATAATTTCGTATTAAAGTTATAAAAACAAGTCGAGTTGTTTTCCGAGGCCAATATGTGGGGTATGTAAATGAATGAAAATAGAAAGATATACTAATAACTTCCGTATTGTTTCTGATATCACAGTCATATTTTTGATTTATAAAAGTTGTTTAAAAAAATTCAATTTTCAAAAGTGATAGGATTTAGGTCTATCACAGGGAGTTACCACAGTAGAGAAGTCAGTATGAGGGAATAATACAAGAAAATAATATATACTGAAATATCATCAGTGTAAGTAATTTTAATTGAACTATAGCATAACTATAAATGTACAATTTAATTTTAAAAATAAATTAGAAGATTGGTATAATTAATGTAAATTGTAGACTATTTAAAAAACTAACGGATAACTACTGTGTCTATAACAAGTTATTGAGTTAGATATTCGAACTTGTTTATTGTTTATTCATTAGAAACGTCACTATACTGTGTATATATATATATATATATATATATATATATATATATATATATATATGCCGCTATTGCTAATCAGACGGGAGGTGAAGTGACTTAGCGGTGGAGCACTGTGTTGCCGTTCCGAAGGTACCCGCAAATTCGGCTATTGCAGATTTAATTTAATATTTTAACAGCCGGGAATGGATCCTTCGGAATCTGGGACCCTCCTGGGGCTCACCAAGCTCTATAAAGTGGGTACCCAAAATAGGAGAGGGAAATCTCGCGCTTGAGCGTGCTCTTGAACAAATCACCTCCCTGCACAACCGTTGTCCAAGAAGCAGTACAGTCTTTACCAAGTACTAAACCCGAGAACCTCCACGGGTTGTAGTGGTGCAGATAAAAAAAAGGAGCCCTAAATTCTACCTATCCAAGTATTATTAGGATAGTGATCTTTACTTGATACCCGACAGGCTCGGAACCTCTATTTTACGTCCCTTCTGAAGGACAACTTAACAAAGGATTATTAACCGCCTTTAAATAAATCCTTCGGCCAACAGCCGGGCTTTGTACCACTATCTTTGAACTATAAGTTTGTTATGCTAACCACCATACTGCACTAGAGCACCTAGATGTTTATACTTTTTATTGTTTACTGATTAGACCTTTACAAATCAGGGAAAAAAAACATATAATATCTTTATGCACAATTATGAATAGTTATTTTACCGACTAATTCAACGCTACTCTTGAATAATAATAAATGAATAATAATAATGATCCAATTAAAAAAAAAAATTGTTTGTTCTTAATGTTTACTGTTTTCTATTTGAACAGAAAGATAGTGGGTGATTTGAAGCTCGACGAGAGAGCACTCTAAGTTCAATTTGAATAAGCTAGAATTGCATAGTCAGTTGATGAGATATTCCAATTCCCAATCAACTCTCAACTTCTGTGTTTGCATTCGAACTTGCTTTCAATGTTCATGCACAATGAGTAGGATATTATCATCATAAATGAATATTGAATGCATTTCAGCCTAATAAAATTATTAAACTTTATGGTTTAATATTCGATAATCAAACTAAAACACTATTTTCTTTACAAGTTGGCTTACATGTCCGGATTGTACCAAAGTATCTGGCTTTGCTTTCAGATTTTTCCAATTTAACTGTATAGGACGTTTTTAACAATAAACAGACTTCATGAAACCGATTCACTCAGAACTATATAAATACTGACAAAAATTTAAAATGAAATTGAAGCAAGACTCTCAAAATTCTGCGGAAGGCTAACTAGGTAAACGGAATGTAACTCTATCGCATTTCATCCAAAAAAAAAAAACCTCTATCAGTACAAGGGTATCTTATAAGACAACATGTACTTGGCAGAGACTGTACTGTTCCTAGTCAGGGTTCTACCAATATTAACGATATGGGTATAGTATCGATACTTTTCCTTTCGATACCATTATTATTGTATCGATACTTTTGCTCCGATATTTATTCGATATCGGTGTGGACAAGTGAATATCGAAAAAGTTGAATGGCTTTTTTTTCGCTCTTTTATCAGAATTTTTAAAATAGTCGGTATTTTATCGGAAATAGCAAATCTGTACATATTTAAGTATTTAATTAAAAGTATATATATATAGGAAATATCGAAACATATTTTCGAATGGCTGATGTCTAAAATCGCTCCTAAGCAATAATAGTACGGCAATTCTGTGCTCTAATACCTCAAAATCAAATAAATTTTAAATGTTTTAATATAATAAATGTCTAACATACTGTCCCTATTCAACTAACTAAATGTTATAGAAAATTTGTGTCATACAAACCACACCCGTTGTTTTTTTATGAATCAGGCCAATTTTAATAAAGTGAATAACTGAATGGTATATAATCAAGGATCTTAAACGATTACACCAGATCTGGCAATAGCTTGATTTCATCTTCAGTCGAAATTATGCCGAAGGAGAAGAAGATTTTCGAGGGAATTGGGTCAGTTTCATTAATTATGCTCATTATTTATTTAAAAGCGATCTTGTAAATCAAAATCAGGCCTCCGCCATCATTTGGCCCCTCTTTTCCTTTCAGCACGAGCGCTGAATCACTCAAGGAAATATTCTCCAAGATAATTTGTCAAAACCCTACTAATTACTTAGGATACACTTCACTAATGTTTTCGAAATCGTTCCTTCGTGAGTTCAGGTTTGATTGATGATTATTTTTTAAAACAACATAAACGGAATATGCAGTATGTTTTTAAGTATATACTTCGCTTTTAAATATTTTAAATAATTGTAGCGATATAGATCTTAATAATGAATAGCTCAGTTGTAGATAACTGAGTTGCTGTGTTGTAGGCCCCAGGCTCAATATTTTTACCAATAGATAGAGCCGTAAGATAAGACAGAGCCACTATTAAATGGGTAGCGATGATTGGGGAGGAATCCTGATGGTTGAATCTAACCATGGCTAATTCAGGCCCCAGCAGAAGTGTTGGTTTAGGAACAGTAAATTGTTAAACATGTATTGAGCCACATTTTAATCATATTAATAACTTATACCCTTAATAATAAAAATAAGACAGTTTATTGACTCCAACATTCCCTATAGTTGTCAAAACAATTATTAAATCGAATGATGTCCTATAGCTGTTGACTGGTTTTTTTTTTTTTCTTTTTTATATCAACATCTGAAAATAATACCATAAAATTGTATACAATATTACTTATTGTATCTTGCCTGAAATTTATTTAATTTTCTCGGCCAGGAAATTTGTTTTATGATTCTCTACCTACGAATCGCCTTTAAGTATGATCCGTCTTTTCTTTGGCTAAAGTGATACGATGCCATTGCCTCTTTCACAGGAAAGCTTAGTAATCAGGACAGTATATCTTGACCAAAGGAAATAGTTCTTCTGGAGTAGTTCTCTGAATTAGTTACGATTACTAAAAACAATCTAGTCAAAGGTTATTCACAGATTGTCTAGATGGATGTATCCGTTGAAACCTGAAAATCGACATTTTTCGGGATTACAAAACTTTTTGACATGAATACATCTTTAAAATTGCTACAATTGTAGGTGACGATTAAAAAAAAATGTATCTATCATCTCCATCAAAAATTTAATTAGATCATTGGATAGCCGAAGAATGAAAGAACCGCTATTGCGGTTGATGCCGAAACGTAGGTTGCGTTACGACGACAGCTAGGGAATCGCCGTGTTCCTGGACACAATCCGTGTATGTGGACACAATGGTGAAACTGTGACTGCGGCGATTAAACGATGGTCAGTCGATCTACAGTGTGACAGAAGTGCTCCTGAGTCGTTAGTTCAGCTTGCAAGGCAGCACACTAAGCTTTAGGATGATGAACGTTGTCTCGACATAGCTTCGGGCCAGCATTCAACACTGCTCAACATTATTTTCGACGTGTATGGCGGAGAACTATCGTTTCCCTTTATATAATACATAAATAGCAATATTTTATAAAAAAAATAATACCCGTTACGTAAACTTATTCACGTACAACAAACGCCCGCGTCCCTATCACAGCCACATCCCATTTTACTAGGCATAAGAAAATAATAACATTTTTATGAGACCTTAAACATGATTGTTACCTACCTTACGATTTCATGACACATAAAACGCATTTTAGTAAAATGCCATTTCCTGTTTATCGATCAACTATATTTAAATTCTAATTTCCTATGTTGTATTATATTATTCAAGTATTTCATTGAACGCATAGGATCGATATTGTTGCCTCTGATTGATATGACGTACGTATGTTTTATTTGATGTTCATTGATGTTAATTTTGGTGTATCCTGATGATTCACGAATTGACGAAATGTTGTTCGGTTAGCTATTTCGTGATATTGTACAGGATTTGTTTTTGGATGTTTCCAATGGCGTTTTAGCATTTAAATGTAAAACAAAAATAATTTAGGATGTAGCCCTTATTCACTGTTATCAAAGGTTCACAAAAAAAAAAAAAAAAAAAAAAACCTCCCTCCATTTTTAGTTGTGGCAGGGGACTTAAACGAATTGCAATGGGGGCGTACAGAAGTAGACCGCCTCTGGCAAACAATGACTTTTTTTCACCCAAGCGGCCATTCCTGGGCCTCGGGTTTTCGGCAACAATGGAGAATTACGCCTGGGATTTGCGTATGTCACTGTTGCCAACAAAGTTCAGTTGTTTTTTTTATTATTCTTTATATCTTCCTTATTGTTTAATTATTATACTGGTTATTTTATAATTATAACAAGTTTAGTCAGAGGTGCACTGGGCAAGTGTGTGAGCGATCGTACTTAACTAAAGTAGGAGCCCCCAATTTTCTGTGCTTACAGTTTTCTAGTATTTTTCCTAATTCTTTCGTTCATCCGATGTAGATTATTCGGTGATCGTCGGAACCCTACCAAGATTGAAAGCCTTAGGGCCACCACCTCTGTGTATCATCGAAAAAAAGGGGCAATATCCCTCTCTAGGGAATTCCATCTATTTGTAACCATTCTAACTTGCAAACCAGTCGTGCCAGATAACCAAGCCCTATGTCCATTGGGTTATCATTGAATATCAGGATGTATTAAGCTGTATCAAACTGAGGGGGTTTCGAGGTTCGATATTCTTTCATCTCTGGCGCAGTTTCTCTCGAATAAATCTCAACCCTTTTTCAAGGATCTCTTTTCGTCCGATATTTAAATAGTTCCCACTGTCGTTTTTGACGGAGGGACTCTCGGAGAAGATTTAAAAACCGGGGTACCCTCAGAAACTTAGATTTTGTAGGTGCAGTTTATGAAGATATGCTATACGAGGTGTGGCTATCAAATAACGAGACTGACGTTGCTTTCGATATTTATGGGATTGTGTACCTTCAAACTATTAATCAATACTACCTTGAGGTACTTGTAAAACTACGTGAAAGATTAAGGACAAATCATGGGTTCTCCTCCAAGGCAATGCGCCAGCTCATTCCGCGTTATCTGTCAAGAGGTTCCTAGACCAGTACCGCATCCCAATGTTAGAACATCCACCTTATTCACCAGATCTTTCACCATGTGACTTCTATCTGTCCCCTTAGGGGAAATCTTCATTGAAAGGGACGAGGTTTGAGTACGTGGTAGCTGTAAAAGAGAAAGCTGCACACGTTGATTAAACTTAATGGTATTATCTCGCGGAATGAGATCCAGAGAAATTTCTGCGGCCAGTACAAACATTCATGTGACACGGTGTTGTACGTCTCGGATGTGGAAATCATTGGATTGTTGCCAATCGATTACCGATTACCTTACATATTGATCGAATTGCCGAGTAACTCAGGCCATAGAATTCGCGGCAATTGAACATCATTGTGTAAAACATTTCTGTGAAACTCGCAAGAATATATTATAAAATAACCAGCTATTGTTGAATGTGTAATTACAGATATGCTTATTGTTGCAGTGTTGGCCGTGGGTGCGGTAGGACAGGCTACAGTCACTCCGTGCCTCCTGTCCGAGATGACCTGCGCCAACGGGAAGTGCCTACCTCTCAACAGGTACTGCGATGGCATCAACCAATGTGGGGACAGCAGCGATGAACCCAAGCAATGCACCCGTAAGTTCATCATTCATGTTACTGATGACTGTATATATGATAAAAATAAGTACCTTTAGTCTCGAAGAAAAGAGGAGAAGTAATAACTTTCAACACATACTCAAATATCATTCAGAAAAGGGATCGGTATATGTTTAACGAATCATGAATTCCTTACTAACGTTTGTCCATGGGATGCCTTCATACGATCTCATATACAGGGTCTCCCGAAAAATCAGAGCCAATCTTGGAGTTGTTTTTGTAATTAAAAAAATCGGACAATAATGTTGCTATGAACATGAGTCAGCAGATTACCGCTTGTCTTTCATTCGGTGTTTAGGTTATAATTATGAAAAGAAATACGATTCTGGGGCTGTGCGTTCTCAGGTAGTCCTTAAATATTCCAGTGTAATTATACCTGGATAGGCAAAATAGACTTCTTCTGTAGCATCGTCCGACAAGCCCTAGTAGGTAAAAGTGGCGTTAAAAAATAAACAACAGCTAAATTATTACGTGAACATGGTAATTATTGTTAACAAATCTATATCTATACGCTTGCTCTAATTCATCAAATCCGAATCCCCATTAGCGTTAATTTCAGACATATGCGTGTTGTGGGTACTTGTTTTTTTTTAATACGACTTTATTACAACAATTGTCATATGTCGTAGGCTAACAATGATTTTTTCCACTTTACTCGGTCCTGGCAGTCCTCCTCTCTCCTGCAATCCATCGAACCATTTCTTTGCCAGACGTCCTCTTCTCCTCCTCTCCTTAGGAACATAATTTATTATTCTCTTGGGCCATCGATTTTCTGACATTCTCATTACATGCCCGTACCAGCTCAGCTTTTTGGTTTCGATAGTGTACAAGATATTGTGGGGTTCCTAAGTTGGTAGTGATGGCCCATGTTTCTGAGCCATATAATGCCACACTTTTGACATTGGTATTGGATTGGTAAAGTCTTTTCTTTGTAGACAATTGAACTTCCTTGCTCCATAATATAGAATTTGAAGTTCTTATTGTCTTTCTTCCTTTATTGACCTTTTCCCTTATGTCAAGATCGCAGCCAGTTCTAGTGGAGAGCCACCTACCAAGAAATTTAAAATTTTCACTTTGGGTAAGACTCCAATTCTCTATTGTGAGGGAAGGATAATCTATATTCAAAGCCAAATATTCTGTTTTTTGTTCGCTGATTTCTAGTCCTCCCAATTTGTATGCTTCTAACAGTTTTCTTATCATGTAGGAAGCGTCATCCTCATCTTCGTCTATTACCACTTGGTCATCAGCAAACTGAAGATTATAAAGGCATTCATTTCTTACCATACTTGTTACAATACAAATATTTAACTCTGATTTGGAGTAAATTGAATCAATTGGTTCTGGAAATAATAAGAATCTTTAAGCACAACACAACATATTTCAAGAAGTGTATAGCTTTGAAGGTGGCCATTTTTTTCTCTTAGTTTTATCCAAAAATGTGAACTTGAACAAAAATCCATGTTTCGGTTTACAAAATTTTTCATGACTTCATTGGTTGACCAATGCTTATAGAAATTTAATTTTTAACATTAAATTTGGTACGAAAAACCTCATAGTTTATCTTTGCTTTTTGTTGCACCACGAATATGTTGCCTTCATGTTGAATATAGGATATTTTACTGTTTCATCCATATCCAATATTTCTTTTAATCATGACTCTATCAAGTGATCAACAATCTCTTTTTTCATATTTAATTTCTCCAACAATCCTAATACTATAGATCAGTTTAATCCACTTAATTCCAATAATTTCAATCAATCCACACGTCCAGATTAGTCCAATCCAATGCTCAAACGATATATTCCTCTCTCTATTCTTATTCAAAACCAATTCGCTTATTTTGATCACTGTTTATTTTTTACAATTTATTTAGGCGCTGTCTGGCTAAAAAAGATTAGATAGTATTTTTTATTCCGGTTTTATCGCCACTATAACAGTATAGTATGTGAATTTTTATATAGCGTGATATAAAATTCCCATCCTATTGTGCATTCGGGAAGGTTTTTCTGCTATTTTTACTTATGTAAATTATTTAACGATAGTTATGTTAAAAAGAAATAATAATTTTAATTTTGGACATTACCATTCAAAGAAAATAGGTTTGAAAAGGATTTTCTCGAAAGTTTGATTTTCCAGAACTATTATTTAATACTTATTGATGTACCTCATCGACTAGAGAATTGGTTGACGTAAAGAAGAACTTATGTGCCACGACCGTGATAAATCATGAAAAATGGAAAAATGTACATTTGCTGAGTTCATTCATTTTTTTTTTATTTGCTTACGACACAATATATATATATATATATATATATATATATATATATATATATATATATATATATATATATTTTATAGGAACGTGGTGGTTGTTTGGCCTGTTCCTTTTTTAAAGAAAATAATTAAAAGACTTGCATGAAACATACATACAATATTAAACTGACAAGAACTGACTAGTCCCTGCAAATAACTAACACATGAATGAGTACAGATGCTTATTTGATCTACGATACAAACTACAAATCTACAATACTGGACTAAGACCAATTTGGTCATTTCGTATATTCACGGCAAATATACAGCATTCCACTCATCAACACAAAAACTAACTTATTTCTTCTAGGAGAAGATAAAAAAGACTACGGTCTAGAGACCTACTCAGAAACGATTAATGATTTAAAAAAAACTTCGAAGCTAGGATAAAATAAATTTGTTTAATTATGGAAAAAGAGTCAAATTTCTAATAAATCTGTTTTGTGGTACTTGATGATAATACAATTTTGGAAGAATCTGAGTATAATATATAAGAAAAGGATCATGGCGGAGCTGGTTGAAGAGAAATTGAGTTATCGGATAAAGAAGTTGGTGGAAGCGAGGGAGAGGAGGTTAAGGGGGGGGGGGAGGGAGTGATAGATAAAGGGACAACTGTCGAAGTATCGAAGGGTCAAGTGTCCTCAGAGCTCCAGCCCTAATGGCGTCGTCATAACTAGAAACGACTTGGCATTGTATCGGATCGCTTCCACCTTTTGACGTCTAAAGGAAAATCAGGAAATAGTCACGGATGTTGTTATTGTTGGTAGCTCGCGACTCTTGTCTTTTTGCGAATCTGCGACAACTTATCTAATCTTTATCTTTTCGTGAAAATCATTGGTAAAAAAAAAAAAAAAGCTACCACTACAGCCTTTTGGATTCCTCATATAGCTGTGACTATTTCTAAGACAACAGATGTGGTAGTAGGTTATTTGTCCGAGATCATGCTCAACCGCCTGATTTTCCCTATATAGTAAAAAATAAGAATAGTCAACAGTGGTGTTATAAAAATTAGGGATTTTGGCAGGTAGCAAATGAATAAGGAGGCTACGCAAAAGGTCCTGAGAGAGTCCGAAGCCCTACCCAAAGACGAAAGATAGATGTACCTCTACATATATACATATATTATGTTATAGTTCTCGAGTTTCATAAGATAAGATAAGTAGAAAGCTATGTATATATATAATATTATGTTATATATTATATTCTCGTATCTGTATATATTATGTTCTCGAGTTTCATAAGATAAGATAAAGCTATATATATATATATATATATATATATATATATATATATATATATATATATATATATATATATATATAGCTATCCATATATATATATATATATATATATATATATATATGTATATATATATATTGATATATATATATAGTATTGATATATATATCCATATATATTATATGGAAATACTCTATTCACCTGAGGGATTGGAGTGGCTCAGGGATTGAGCGTTGAGGTCCAAGAAGCGGTCTCTACCACGCACTAACCACAAACCCTTCACTACTGTAATGTTTCTTCCCGATATATCTGACTCATTTATAGTAATTTCTCGATGTATTTATTAATGGTATCCAAAAGTGATAACTATAAATTATATTTGTTTTATGATTGAACTGCATATATAATTCCCTTAACTCCATACATTCGTTATTACATTATTAATAATATTTAATATTATTACTAAGGTATTAAGTTGACTGGTTAGTAAATTAGTAAACGCACGACCAACCTCAAGATGAGAATCCAATTTAAAACCAAGTTAGGACATTAAAATGAATAATAAGTTGAGTAATTATCATCTCAACTCAAGGCGTCCCAAAATCGACATAATTATAAAAAAAATATTTTCCTAAAACCTAGGAGGTTATTTATCAATTTTTATAAATCTCTTTTCGTTGTAACTGTAATATAGAATTTTATTATGATACTTAAAACTGGACGAAGTTTTACATTTCGTGTTGTGCTAAGTTAAATACCTGATAGATCAGTCTCTTAACTTGGAATCCTCACGCTAGACCGGAACGACAAGAAACAGCTCGCCGTTTCAGGCTACTTCAACATTTACTAGCCAAACGCTCTAAGCTCCCAATTAATTACAAAAGACTCATATTCATGACAATCATTAGACCCATCTGGACATAGGGCTTTGGTACTCCCCTAAGCCATCGAATTCCTCTCGTATTCAATCCTTACAATCCGAAATCCTTCGTAAAATCCTCAATACTCCTAACTTAGTTACGAACAAAGTAATCCATAATGACCTTAATATCCCGTTTGTTGCTAATTTGGTCCGAATACGATATCAATGTTACATGAAAAACTTCGTTTCCACTCAACCCTTCTAGTTTTAAACCTCGCAACCTCTTTAATTCCTGATAATCCTACGAGGCGTCTGAAAAGAAGATGGCCTCTTGACCTTCTAAGTTAAAGTTTTTATTGGAGTACTACCACCGGGTAGTTTCTCTACTTGCCTTTATGCTGGGACATGATTTATCTGACATTATATTTACTGAATGTATTCTGTATGCAGTTGTAAATTTCAATAAATATATTTGCATTCGAGAATATCAATCTATAGTTATAATAATCAATAGCTGATAATGATGAGTTGATACATTAATGAATTATTCATCCCAATAGAGGGTATAATAGCTTTTCAATGTATCGCAAATGGATCGTGACAATTCCACCTCTTAATAGCTCATCGAAGGCGAGTTGATGATCCTTAATGAGCTTTCAACTACGAACAATAAAGCCTGTCCTGGCTCTGAAGGTTTCCACTTCTTCCAAATTCCTTTGAAGGGTGGCAAAAAAGTTAGGAGTAGTTAATAATTTTTATAAGTCATAAAATGACCTGTTTTTTTTTCTTTCGCTACCTCTTTCCTTGTGCCATTTAGCAAAGAGGGGCCTCAATCCATCGGACCCATTCTTCCCAGTTCGGACAACTCCTCTTCATTTGTCCAGGGTTTTTCTTCTCTTACCTCATATTCTTTGGATATAATCCTCATAGAGGATTATCGGACGAATCCTTGAATTTTTCGGGGGAATTGAAATCTTCTTTTTTAAATGGAGGTCTTCAGTTTTGCCACCTGCAGCTGATCCATCACTCTGTGAAGGTATTTCATTCCAGCTCCTGTTGTCCGGCTGATGTGCTTGTCAAGCATGACCCAACTTTCACTCCCATATGTATTGGGAGGTATACTGCTTTGAAGATGTGAAGTTTTGTCGCTTTCCCTACATTTCGGTGGCCTACAATGCTATCAGAGATCTGATAATACATCTGATTTTCTTTATTGATTCTATTGCCTTCTTCTTCATCTACTTTAATAGACTTGCTATTAATTGTTCCTAAGTAGGAAAAGTGGTCCACCACTCCAAGTGCCTCACCATTGCATAACAAACGCACATCTTGCTGTTCATGCCTAGGTATGACAAGAACTTTGCATTTGGCAATATTTATTGTCGTTCCCTTACTTTGGAGCTCCTCTTTCCATTCCACAAGGGCTTGCTGCAGCTTCTCCTTAGAGTCCGCCTGATGAACGATGTCATCAGCGTAGAGAAGGCTTTGGACGACGACAGGACGCATATTCCATCGACCGATTAGAGTTGTGATGTTCTCTTCTTGCATATTTTTATGGATCTCATTTTCACCAAATCATTAGGAGATATACAAAAAAAAAATCACATCAACGAAGATGAAATCAGCGAATCTGACATGAGTGGTCAGACAGACAGCAACCTTACTCCAAGATGTTCAAATGAATACACTAAGAAGAGATTTCAGACATTTCATTACAGTTGACTTTACCAGTCGTTCGAAAGGCGTAAAACAAATCATAAACTTTTTAAAATGAAATCACCAGATTTAATTACCGAAGTACAAAAGAGAAGAGAGAAAAACGTTAGGAGCATATGAAAAGGAAAAGTTAGAAATATAGCACTCATTAGTGCGAACTTGATTGAGAGAAAGAGGTCTCATATCTACTACTCCCCACGGTTATGCGGCAAGTAATGTGTTCTATCGGCCGTATGGTCAAATATTTGAATTATTAAACATATATATGAGCAGAGGGTAGATATACATTATATATTTACATATGCCGAATATATAATGCATATATACTAACTACCACTACTGTGAATCAAGTTTCATACTATAGTTTAAGGATGGTATTCAGGGCAGTTTCTTGAACGTATCTTTACAATTAAACTTCCATAAATATTCCTTACGATATATTTTATGTGCTAATGCACTCTAGTTTTTATTCTTATTATTATTATTCTCAAGGGACTGAATTATGCAATTGGTTATTTTATTAAAATATGAGTATATGTATTAAATTATACTTACATTTTTATTGCATATTTTGAAGATTTTAAACTGGATTTGTATCAAGTTGGTATAAAGTGAAACGTTACGTTGAAATCGACAATTTTTACAAGTTAAACTTTACTAACTAGCTAACACAAACTTAGTTGGATTTGCCAATAAATGATAAACAAATCCCTTACGTTCAAGTTCATCACCAAATATTGACACAGAATTAGTAAATTTCTGAAGACTTCTATAGTTCAAGCAACTGTTGGTATAATTTAGCTTATCCCTTCAATAAATGTTTATTTAACTTTCCAACTTGTACGTACATCTAATTGGCTTTGGGTGTCCTATTGGTTGTTATTCTGTGTTAATCGTCCTCTTGTTGGTTATTGGCTATTGCATGTTCTGTATTAGGTAAATCCCTACCAACATCAAGAACTTCTCCATATAGATTTACTGTGCGTTGTATTTGATCGGTAATTGGAAGAGCGGACCCGGAAGGGTTTCTAGGAATGGATTAGATCGAAAATCCAGCTTACATAGAGACTTCGGACAGCACTGACAGGTTGATTGCAGTTGTAGAGAGATTTGCTTCAAGAGAAGCGGATTGGTGTGAGAGGCGAAAGCTGAATATAGATCATGCGAAGTTGCAGGTCATCGATAGAGCTTAGCCAATCAGCCTATAGGTAGAAACGTGTAAACCTGGTTGATGAGAGGTATATCTTAGGATATGATTCAGGAAAGTCCGACATTAACGCACGCCATCGATACCTCCATGTTATGGTAATCCCTCACGACAATAGGAAGTACAATCTGGGGTCTAACTAGTACCTGACGAAAAGCGGGAAGAACCATCTGTAATGGGAAGTCGTGTTGAGTATTCTGGTATATGGACGTTCTGGATTG
This sequence comes from Arma custos, assembly GCA_037127475.1. Classification (NCBI taxonomy): domain Eukaryota; kingdom Metazoa; phylum Arthropoda; class Insecta; order Hemiptera; family Pentatomidae; genus Arma; species Arma custos. Next base: position 19,950,686 of record CM073762.1, on the reverse strand, counting down.
GAATTGGAATCTCAGGCAAATGCAAGAACCTGGTGTCCATTTAAAGATTGGTCTTCAAGGTATCAGTCGGAGAGGTTCGTTGAATCTCATTAAGTTTGATTACCAGAGGATGGAAGAGGTACATAGGAGATGGAGGGTACGTCTGAGAGAGAAATCATCGTTCAAGCGAAAGGTGTTCAAATCAACACGACAATTTTTTTGTGTGAACCCATCGTACCAAAGAATATAAATATATCATATTTGTGAACTCCATCTTGTGATTTTGTCAGCAATAATTTTGTTGAAGAGTTATTCTATATTGAGTTTGAGTTGTCATGTGTTGTGATTATTCACTTATAACTGGTAATTTAATTAATCATTTCATGTATGTTTATTTCGGTTAATTCATATTGTTGGATGCTTTCCTTTTTAATGACATTGTAAATCATTTCAGATCAATAAAATATCAGTTATTAATAAATACATACATAAGATACTTATAGTTCGTTACAGATAATCTGAATCTATTTATGTATTATGATGAGGAAATTGGAGCCGATTGTCATAGCGTGTTTTCCGTGCTAGACACAGATTTCAACTTCCTTGCATGCTTAGCATACAAAGTAGTTTCTGAAACATCATTCATAGCCGGTTTGGTTATAATAGGACCTTGACATATTATGCAATAACACTCTATATTTGCTTTTTAATTAATCTATTTATGTATGTAATAGAATAGAAAAATAACTTTATTCAGGGACCAAGCCCCTGAAAAACAAACATGAACAGAAAAGAAACATGATATATATCTGGTCAGAACGCTATATAATACAAATCGTAAAGTATTATATGTGCCAAAAAAAAAGTAAATAAATAGCACGAATTTTTTATTAATTATTTTATTTTTTGAAAATTATTTTTATTTTGAAGAGAAAAGATTTGTGCAGGCCGGGATTCGAATCCGGGTCGCCAACGTCTCTAGAATGGTGCTCTAACCAACTGAGCTAACCTGCTTATAACACGGTCGGACAAATCCATTCTCTTCATTTCATTTGTCTGGCTCCAATCCATTTTTCTCAAGATTTGTCTGGCCGTGTTACGAGCCGGGTTAGCTCAATTGGTTAGAGCACCACGCTAGAGATGTGGGCGACCCGGGTTCGAATCCCGGTCTGGAAAAATCTTTTCTCTTCAAAATAAAAATATTTAAAAATTATAACAATTAATAAAAAAATAAAATTTAATCGTTATGTACGATGTGAATATGAATTCTCTAACATACTGAGATTAAATTACCTACAAATGAATATATAGTAATAAGTAGAACAAGATTAAAAAAGGAATGTTTTATAAATAAGAAAAATTAAAGGTTTTTAATTTAACGTGAAATAAAAAAATGCCAGTCATACTTCTCAAATATTGAACATTATTTTATATTCTGTTATTTACACAGTGTTCAAAATTTTTGAAGTGGAGTTAAGTTATAATTTCACCATTCTTGAGTCTGAACAACGTTGCTTCGAATCCAATTGCTGGGGATTAACTCCAGTGGAGAATAACGAGCTCATTCTGCCATCATATTCTAACTTCAACATTCTAAATTCAACCTTCTTGATAATTGGTTATTCGCAGTTATTATACGCCAACAATATATATTAACTGCATTTATATTGAATTTAAATTTTAAGTTAATGTAATCTGATAACAGTCAGGGATGGATCCTGTTGAATCTGTAGACCCTCCTGGGGTTCACTTTTCCACTATAAAGTAGGTACCCTAAATTAGGGGTGTGATCTCGAACTTCACGGGTTGTATTGTCACAGATTATTTTATTTATTGAATAATGTAAAAAAACTAGTCAAGAACTATATTACAGGATGTAATTGGATTCGTTGATCCAAGAACATTACCAAATTCCTTGTGGGAAATATGAGTAATTTCTAATACGGACTAATGTATTTTCTTATATCGATCACCATTTTAACGAATTATTTAAGGATAAATAATATAAAATCAGGTAATAACACATTGCCTTGATTTAAATCAACCCTGAACTGAATGAATGTTTGTTGCTAGTAGGCACTATAATTTATATTTACATATTTAGTAATTTATATATAAATAAATTATTACAATATTAATTGTGTTTCATTTGTGTGGAAAGCTGAGATATTTTGTTTGTATAAAAATATTGAAGAAGGAGCTGACGTTGGACCTTTGTTACCACAACCAAATCTTTAGCTTAGCCAACCGTCAAATCCCCGCTGACGTGCGTATCATTAATATGTGTCGGCCAAGGGCAGTTCAATAAAAAGGGTAATCCAATAAAAAAAAAGATAGTTTTGATTGGATGGCAATTTCCCCAAATACATAAATTAGAGCAAAAAAATTCTTGTAAATACAAATCAAAGAAAATACAAAAAATGAATAAACGTTAGGTTTATAATGTAAAAATTTATATATTTTTTTTAAAAACATCAGTGTGCACAACTAAACCTAAGAAAATACAAATAAAGTTATTTAAAAACCAAAAAAAAATATGAAAAAAAATACACTAAGCTATTATCTACAATTATTTACATAATAAATGAAATTAACTTATTTACTACAAGAGATGAGTCTTGAAAAAAAAGATTATTGGCCTGTGAATCAATAAGAAACTGAAAAATGAACTGAGTTCTTGCCATGTGTTGAGTTCTTGATAGCGATGATTTTGTGCTTCGATATGTCGACGAGTTGTTGCTTCGATGTGTTAATGAGTTTGAAATAACTGACCCGGTCTCTTACCGGTAATTCCAAGGTGAGGTGAAAATAAACGAGAGATATTACTGGTGAGATTCAACAGTGAAGACGGTGTGAGTGGCGATAAAATCATAAGTTGAGAGTAGTAACCTTCTCACTCGACAACTGTCTTGAAACTGACCTTGTTTTGTTTTTCAAACATAACGCGTAATATTAAAACAAATAAAATTCTTTTTTTTTCTTTTTAATGAATTTTATTATTTTCAAAATTATATAAAACGAAAAAAATATCTGGCTTTTGATGAATAAATTATTATTAATTAATAAATTATTCGTTTAGAAGTAAAAAATTAAATAAATAAAACAGCTATTGATCCCCTTTTAAAGCTAAAGATTTAAAAAAAATATTAATATCTACCGTATAAAGTCGTATAAAGTAATGAAAAATCATAAAGAGAAGACATAAAACCATATCATGCATTATATCATAAAACCGCAGATAGAAGGTGGGATATTTTATCGCAACTTTTATTCAAGAACAATTATGAGTTTTACGATTTAGAATATATTGTTTAAATAATATTTATTAAAAATACACGAGGACTCATTTCATGACATTCGATATAGGCTATATAATTTCAACAAATAGCCGAAGCATCCTGTTTTTAAATATATAGCATTTAATTTACCTTTTTTACTTTTTTACGATCAATTACCCTTCCTATCGCCGTAAGTATTTCCTAGCTTTCTTTCTTTACCAAATTATCTAATTCCGCCGACCATCTCCGATCTCCTTAAAATCAAAACCTCGGTCCACTCCCGTAACACCCGTTCTCGGCTCTCAGCTCTACATACAGCATCCCACCGAACAACTGCTTTTGATAGATCTTTCCGTATCCGATCCTCGTCCCTTCGGAACTCTATACCCTCTTCCATTCGTATTTCCAATAATCTTTCAACCTTCAAATCCCATATATTCAATCACCTTATATCCTTACAATTCCCAAAAAATCGTTAATAACATACTCAGTTTTCAGATTGATATTTTCTAACTGATAAATCAATGATATGTTTTTATTTATATATAAGTATATTAATACAATTATTTATATATATTTCTATTATTGACGCTTCACTCATCCAGTTAGACATTTTTAAAAACAAGTTTGATATTGATTGATTTGATATTGTTCACATTTTTGTTTCATTTTCTGCTTTCTTAGTTTTAACTTGACTTTGTAATTTGCATACATATGTAATTATCTATTGTTTATTTTTATATAATTATTGTAATCTTATTTCTGTTTTTTTTTTATTTCTTGTACTCTGTTTTCTGTATTCTTTATAAATATTATTATGTAGGTAATTCGCAACATTTTTTTTCTTATTAATTTTTTCTCACTTAGACATAATAATACCCTGTATTAATATACTCTAAGACGTAATAATACCCTATATACCTGTATTGGTATTCTACAGGGATCTGTCCAAGAATAAATAAAGAATTTATTATTATTGTTATTATTATTAATTTACGGTGATATTTAACATAAGAATCATAAGGTAACCTAGAGGTAAAAAACAGTATTTAGTTTAAATTTTCTATTTTATTCGAATTATGTTTGTTGGTCATTAGTGTTTTTGTCCAGGTCATTCGGTTTTTTTAAGTAGACGTAAAAATAATGAATAAACCCTGGCCAAAAATCAAAATAGAGATATAAGAACAATTAAGTAAATTTTTCAGATGACAAATTGTTGATATGTTTATTTTTAGATATTTTTTAAATGTTTTTTTTTATAAGGTAATGAGCAGGGGGAAGCAAATAGTGGCACGTTTCATTAATTATAATTTATTTGAGTAATCTTTAAACTCATTAATATAAACTACTACACTTTTTTTTTTTTCAAATCTCCATTTATTTATATAAAAAAAATTTTTACAATATACATATATATACAATATATAATATATATATATATATATATATATATATATAGTGAAATAGTTATAATACTTTTCCTACCCGGAGGTATTCACTATTACTATTACACTGCTCACTGGTTGTACATTTGATTGTATGTTTTAAATAAATTTTTTCGAGAAGGCAATAAGTAAGGGAAACAAATAGTTGCATCTTTAATTTAAATTTCTTCGAATAATCTTTAACCTCATAACGACCTCTGAGCCAAGCTGAAAGTGGAAGGGAAAGGAAGAGGATTTAGATTAGACAATATTAAAAGCTAATAACTTGGAAACTCGCCGGTGCGGAATCCCTCCCCCCCCCCCCCCCCCCCCCGGCCCGGCAAAGGAACTAATATCAGTCAAAACAAGAGAACAGCTCAATTAGCTAATCTCGGCGGGGATCGAACATAAGAAGCTTTAAGTTCCCCGCTGCCCTTAATGGCAATAGTTGCAGAAGTTCTTATCTACTTCCAGATCCCCTAGCACTGCTATCTCCACTCGCCATCTTGGGTCAGCAAAACAAGGGCTTTACGAAAGAAAGCATTTGTGCCCTTATCTATAAGCGATAAGCCCATTTCCTACGGAAATACTCGAACCTTTTAAAGGTTCCTAATTGATATTTGTGACAATTCGATATATGTGGTTATCGATACATCGATAGGAACAATGTAGGCAGAAGTAAAACATTGAATAATTAGTTTTTTATAGCTTTACTGTGTATTTTTATTGATTTTAACAATAAAAGTTGAAAATAAAATGTTGGAAACCTCAAACCTTTTTTTATAAAATAAAATTTAAATACCACAATTTGCTTATTGGCTCGTCCGAAAAATAATGCAGGATTTTATGTTTTGGCTTGAAAGCTTCAAAGTTGGCAGAACTTCTTCCAGGGGCTTCTTTGTCTTCATGGCTCAAATCTCTCTCTCGAAAGCCCTGGCACCACCGTTGAACAGTGCGCTTACTAATACTGTGTTCGCCCCACAATTCGTTGATATTTAATGATATGGCCGTTCGGACCCCATTCTGGCCAAATAAAACAAAATAGTAAAATCAAAATTATGCGAAAATAATGCTTTGACATTTTGGCTATGACAGAATTATTTCCAAATAGCAAAAAATATGTTACAGAGGTAAAACATTTTTAAAATATTTTATTTGAGAAGAAAAGATATGGACAGGACCGGGTCTCGAACCCGGGACCTTCATCACGGAGAGGTGTGGTGTGGTGGTAGTGGGCCACTGTGACCTCCTCCATTGTTTAATGAGATTGCGAATTTGCGTGGTAAGGGAATTTACCACCGATTTCGTCTCATAATTCCTAGTCCTATACCATTTATTCTTCTACTTACTGCGGTCGGCGATAAGGTTCAGAATGTTATCTGGCATAGGACGTAGAGCTGGTGGAAGTAGAAGGCCGTGTAAGAAGATTTGCCAACTTTCAAGCTTTTCTTCTTCCCGTTAGAGAAGAGAAGTAACGTGTTTTATTCGGTTAGTACATATCTTAGTATTTATCTTATCTCCATCCTTTTCACATTCACCTTTCTTCGCACCTGTTCTCACACCTACTTTTGGCATCCATCATATGTTAATAGTATAGAGTTCATTATTATTTAGCCTCATATTTTGCATCTACTGTATTTCTTTACCTATTTTCTATATGTTTATGTTATATTCACATCTTATTTTGCATTAATGCCACTTCTTTCTAACTGTATACAGTTATATATTAACTTCCCTTACTTATATTTTCTTTTCCTTTCATTCTTCATAGATCATAGATATAATACCACTATTTTCAATGTTTAATTTTTGAAATTTATCAAGCTTTTCTTTCTATTTATGCTTATTACACTTTACCTATGTAACCCCTCATGTCTGGTATCTTATCCATATCTATAATTAAACTAGTTTTTTCTAAATCCTTCATACTCAACCCCCCTTTTTCTATATTTTAATCTTCTCATTTTGTATTTCTCCGTTTACCTCCTCATTTTTCTTTCCCTTTATATTATTGTTTACATTTTATCCTTTCATGAAATGTATTTTTCTATTTTATATTCTTATTCTTGTATTATTTTATCTGTCACTATTAGAATTTCTGTTCATCATCTACAATTTTATTTTTATCTATCACTATTTTAAGTTTATTATATTCTGTAACCAGTCTTATATTCTTTCTTATTTATCATATATCTATTCACTATTTCATCATATCTAGTCACTATTTTTATTTCCACTCCTGTACCACTTTATATATTCTTGTTACTGCTACGTTTTTATATATTTCTGTTTGTTTCTCTCTCTTAGCCCTGAAGATGGCCTACATTGTAGGCCGAAACGTCGGCACATAATAAATAAGTTATGCTTATTTTGGTGTTTTGATTGACAGCACCCCCAACTATTTCTCCTTAAATTTTCTTCTTCCCGCTATAACAGTATACTATTTGGAGGGGTATTTTTAAGAAAATGTAAAATCCTGCATTATTTTCCAGACAACCCAATAAAAACTTGTAAAATGAGCTGCAGACTTGTTGATTGTTATCTAAAACTGAAACTTATTTTTCTCATTAACTTAATACACAAAACTTTAGTTTTCCATCTTGCGGATTTCATCGACATCACTGCGTCTGGTGCCACTAAAAATGTAATGTTCATAAAAATGCAGCCAGTAAGCGCTTAGTCTCCATTTTCTAAACAAGTTTGGTGAAGGATGAAAAGGTTAAAAAAAAAAAAAAAAAAATGGAAGTTGGTTTCAAACCTTGTTTTCCATTAGATACTGATTTCTGTCGTGGCAGAAAAAAAGAGGTCGTCGAGATCTTAATATAAACAACTCTCATGTAATATTGTAGTTTCTTCACTTGTTATTGCCCTGGTTTATAAATCATATGTTTACCTTCTTCGAATTCCAAAACAATTTTCCTAAAAATAGCAAGTTGGTTTAAATTCCAATTGCTGTAATAGTCATTTACAATAAGGAGTCATACATATAAATGGAGCCTCAAGAATAGCATAGTTAACATAAGCATTGTTTTCGTATCTAAATTTTTTTTTCTGCTTTCAATAAAAAAAAATATTTAAAAACATTACAACATATAACCCGTAAAACGGTGTGACTGGCAACACTTTTTAAGCCATCGGTTGTGCAGAGAGGTAAAAAATAGTTTGGTTGATCTTATAGCTTCGAGCTACTACTGTAAACAGAATAGTTTCACATATGTGCCACAACTTGGAAAAGTTACCTATTGATTTCCACAAATTACTGCACCCTTTTGTATGCTCTCGAATTAAGTACACATGTATGTTCAATGAATTTAAGGAGTATTGCTTGATATTTTAGTCAAATTCCACCAGTTATTGTAATGTCGCAAGAAATAGGTTCCTTATTATTGAGAAATGGATAAACGGAGAGATATTTGATGCAAATGAATGTATCCATATCTATTCACGTATGTAAAGCTCCCCTACGTGGGATAGAAAGCGAATCCAGTTTTATCAGTGACGCAGGCTCCTAAATCGCCCGACATCTGTATTTGCTAATTTATACTCACTCATCTTCCGAGGATTTAGATAAAAACAAATTTAAAACGTAAGTATTTAACCGTTTGCATATTTTTTTAGGAGCAGTAGGATGTATTTTATGTAGGAGTAGTAGCTCTCCAAAACAACTAAGTAAATCTATCATGAAAACTTAACGGGTTTGAAAATAGTTTTAGTCATTTTTAAAGTGTTTTGCTGTTTTTTAATGAAATCATAATTATGTAAATACTAGTCTAGTGAAAAATGTAATTGAATTCGCTATCCTTAAATAAGAATGTGCAATATTTTATCTTTTTTAAAGAATTATTTTCCATTCTTCTAAATTACTGTTCCGAAGGGCTGTGGTCCAATTCCTATGCTATGACAGATAAATTATTCAATGTTAACAGCCATGGATGGATCCTACAGGATCTGGAGCTCACTCAGGCTCTGTAAAGTAGGTACCCTTGATTGGTGGAAAACCTGTCGACTGAGCAAGATTTCGGGCAAATTCCCAGTCCAATTGTCATAGAAACAGCACTACCTCTCCCATTACTGAATCTGTTACGGGTTGCACTGGTACAGGGTTTTATGCTTAAAACAGAAGGTTTTGAAAAATTTAAACATTTTTAAATAATTTCCTAAGCCACATCAGTATGGGTTGATTTTAAATATTACAGCAGTCTCATAATCCCCAGTAATCTTGACAGTGCGATAGTGCCTTCATGATAGTGTGAAAGTCGTGCCACGTGTCAAGCACTTATCGATCTAATATCACAGAATCAGATCTCATTTTGAGTTGTTTACATCTTGGTATCTTAGTGACCCTTCCCCGACTCCCTCGCAGTTACATTACAGAGCACTAAACCAGCACAGCCCTGCTTTTATTGTGTCACCATGCCTTGTTTAGTATCAACCATGATTCTGCCGATTCGTTATCTTTATCTTAGTCAGCTTGTTTTCCTCGAGAAATAAGAAATGGCTCCCTAAACTCCTTAGATCAGTAGAGAAAAAAGTAATAATTATTTTCTCTGCGTTCGTTGATTTAAACTGTATTGTTAGAAGGATTATTAATACATCTGACAGAAAACAAGTTATGTTAATCAATGATAACAGGTTATGTAACAAAATCAATACAACATTTTAAATAAATTTATGTAAAAAAAAAGATAAATCTTCGAGGAATAGGCCAAAGTAACGCTCGACTAAGTGTTTGGTTTAGGGTTTTTCTCTCGTATACAGGCTGGGAGAGCCACAGCAGGTTTGCAGATTTCACAGTTTCGATCCTCGGTTTATTAGTTTGTTGTCACAGATTGAATACTAGGTTTGGACTATTGATGTGAGATGTATTGAATTTGAACTTCATTGGTGTGATTTCTTTTTGCATATCCTTCTGAATGGGCGAAAAGTTTACTGTTTCACAATATTCCAGAGACTCAGGACATAGTTTTCTTGGAGTTTCTAATGCTTACAATATTTTAGGTAGAAGAGTGACTCAGTGGTACAGCGCTGAGCTCCAGTACTGAAGATCCCGTGTCCAGATAATTTATTTAATCAGTTAACAACCTGGAATGGAGCGTTTAGGATCTTCCTAAGAGGTCATTGGAGACCTTCCTAAGGCTCATTCAGCCTCTATAACTTGGTCACTTTAATTGGGGGAAACCTGGTAGTTGAGCAAGATCTCAGACAAATCACTTCCCTGCCCGTTATATAAGCAAATGTACAGTCTCTACCACGAGATGTACCCAAGACTCTCCATGGGTCGTAGTGGTATTGTTTTTTTTTTAACAACAGTGAAGATATATCAAAGTAAAATATTGATTATATATAGTGATTTGTCATAATTATTGATTAACTTCTTTTGTTTTAATGCTTCTCGTTTCATCAACATCATCATTATTTGGGTAATAGCCATGAGGAAGATAAAGTATCCGCTAACAATATCGACGCTATCTTCCTGAAGAACTGACCCCATCATCACTCCACTCTGCCGCACAGGAAGACGACGGGGAGAACAAATTTCCTTGAGTGACATGCCTTGACCTGATTCCCGGTTGATTCATCACTCGGCTCGATAGCTATTTCAGTTAGGTCTTTTCAGGCCTCACCATAAATGGGCTAATGGCTAGGAAAAAAACGAGCGAAGTGATTTAGTTTATTTTTTTCCAAGGTCTGAAACAGTTATCAACCAAATGAGTTATGGAACCCAGAAGGCAGCAGAGTAATTACCTTTAACGAACACGCTAATTACAGTATCGTACAGTTTGAAATGTATATCTCTTGATCGAATCATAACCTTGGGTTGGCATCATACGATATTACTAATAACGTTTGCTTATAAATTTTACATTAGTTTTATTCATTGTGCAATTACTTCATATTATATTGTGAAATTACGTTTAACAATAATTCAGGATCACCTCAACACTCTTTCTTGATATATCACTCCGTTCAAAAGAACGTCATAACTCGAAAAATAAATAAAAAATTCTTCAATAAAAATAAAAAATCAATTCTTCAAAAGAGCTATTTGAATGTTACATGCAGATAAGTTATTAAAAAAAAATGGGCATTGGTAAAGCAAAGCAATCCTATTGTAATGCTGGTTTTGCAATTCTTTAATTAACTATTATAAAATTTTCTGTTGCTAATAACTTTTTTTATTTCAACTTATGTCATTATTCTAATACACTTTCAAGTTAAAGCACGATACAACTCAAAATACAACTTTATTTAAAAAGAAAAAAACATGTTGAAATATTAGATATTTCGTTCCTGAATTGAAAAGCTTCAACCAATACAATCGCTACTGAAGGCTTACTCAAAATTTTTTTTTTTTTGGCTTTAAGACTTCATTGTCAAAGTCCTATTTTGCCAGTATGTGTGCACTTTGTTAACTGTTAAGTTAGATGCCAACAGCACGCGGTTTTTCCCGGATGGTTACCACCTGTTTTTCCCAGTCGGTCACCCATCCAATTGCTAACCACGCCCGACGTTGCTTAACTTCGGTGATCTGATGGGAGCCGATGTGTTCAACGTGGTATAGCCGTTGGCTTACTCAAAATTATCAAATGTTGAGTTATTTCGTTGTTGTTTTGAAGAAGCGATATATCGCCATGTTAATACGAATTATTATTAAATTATTTAATTATTATTAAATTAAGCCCCGTTGTTGTTTTTCCTCTTCCTGTGAAGTTTGGATTAATAAGTCATCTATAGATTATTTCACTATCTATAGATTATAGAATTTTATTCCTCAATTCTTAATATTGGTTATTAAGGAAGTGAGAGAAAATTATCATGAACTAAAACTTAATTACACTTTATTATATTTAACAAAAACACAATTGCTATAACTTAGAAATGAACAATATATCCAATGAGGAAAAATTCGCTAAAACATGATTTAGAACACTTCTACGATGTGAAAATGGAGGTAACACACGTATATAGTGTAGTGGGCAAAGCATCTTCATTTAGTAATTGTCCCAGCTTGTTGGGAAGACCACACATCATCCTCTGTCAACTTGAATAAGTAATACGAATCGGACCTTCAGTGTCTAAATAATGACTTTTCGCTTTTATATCTCTATGGCCAATCAGGAGGAGTAGTTGCTAAGAAAAAAAAGATTAATGAAGCTCGAATATCTATTATTATTCGAAACACATTCCATCAACGTATTAATTGAAAAGAAATTAACCACTAGATAATCTCGATATCTCAATTAACATTATTTAAAGTTATTATGAGATGGCGAATTGATTGAATGGATTTGGTTATTTATGATACGATTTAATCTTTCTCTCATTTTAATCTTCTTTAAAGAAATATCTTTTAGGCCGAGAAATTAAATAAATGTAAAATTAACTATCTATAATATAAAAATGCTTATTGAACATGAAAGCTCGACGCCGGCATTATTAATCGCTGTTTACCAATTTCTCCTTTTATTGATTAATCTCCAAATTCAATATAAATATGAACTCATATAAATTATGATCGTAAATAAATATTGCTAATGACCTTTAAGGATTGAATCAATAATTAGAATTGTTTAAATTCGCATTCCTAATTTATATTTATGATTATTTTTGAGACTAAATTTTCCATAATCATTAGCATTGAGATGGGATTTTTGTTTCAGATTTTGTTTGAAGATAGATCAGTTTATCTACCTTTAGTCTCAAATTAAAGTTATAAACGATTAAAGGCTGCATATCTGGATCCAAACGTTGTCTAATATAAAAAAATACTAATATTGCAAAAAAATACTCTTAGTTAACTGTTTATTGTTATTAATTCAATAATTGAAGTTGGTTGAACTGTGAGAACTACAGATCCACCTGTGTTCACCACCTTATATAATTAATTATTAATAATGAATAAAGGGTGGTTTAGCGTAATTTGAGTTACTTTATTTATCATGTAACGAACCCAAAACCATTTATGGATTGTATTGTTCGAATTTTTACACCACCAGTTACTACTCGACAAGACAATCTGAATCTTCCTTCCTACAGAGAATTTAATTGTACTTCTGCATCAAGATAAACTCAGCTGAAGTACGTTTCCAACAACATGATACTTATCTAAGTCACTTTATCGAAAATAAAAATAGCCCCGCTGACTTGGTAAATATGGAGAGCCTAATGATCGGGCCTCACGAACAGTCGCAATGTGGCTCGCCTTCCTGCTCATACTGCCCGTGGTTGTCCAGCTCTGTACAACACCCTCAGACCGTGAGTTTTACAAATGTTATATATAACGTTTAAATGTTATATATAAAGTTATATGTAACATGTATGAAATATTGAAACATTATTATTTGTATTTTGTTCACTTGTATTCCTAAATTGAATTGGAGCCACGTATTTTTCAATACAGTAGCTCTTCAGTTATTCTTGAGAACTTAGGTGAAATGAGCGAGCATATGAAAATTTAATAAAATTCAACTACGGTTTTTACTGTAGAAAAAACAACAACTTTATTTGCAATTTTGCATACACAAGTTGCATAAGTGTAAATACATGTTCCGGACTTCCTTTACATGTTTTAACAGTGATTTTAATTAATTAAACTTGTTTTTTACAAGTAAGTTTTACAATAGCAGGAACGATGTGGAAAAACCTGCTTAAAAAATAAATAATTAAAACTAAAGATTATAAATAATAATAAAATAAATAATGATAATGTAAATAAATATTATAATAATAATTAAATATAAAATAAATAAACAATTGAAAATACAGTTAGCTATGAAATAAATACAGTCAGCTAGATTACAATACCTGCAAATAATGACTTGTTAAGATGGAAGTATATGTTTTGATCTTTTGTGCGTGTACCGTCGTAGCGAATGTTTATCATAGTTATCGATTTCTCGAAAAACTGAAACATATTGTTTTACCGTGGGAAGTTCAAGATCTCTAGTCGATATTTTCGTGTACCGGGGATAATTATTAATAATCCTCATGCATAGGTTTTGTACCCTTTCAAACTTTTTATCATTTGTGGCGCACGTTGAACTCCAGACAGGTGAGGCATAGGCTATCAATGAGCGGATTATTGTTTTGTAAAGGATTAGTTTGTTTTGGGGGCTTAGCCTGGATTTTTCATTAAAATTGGGAAACATTTTGTAGATGTTTTTTTTTCGCTTTTTCGGTTTTCCTGTTGATGAATTCTATGAATGTTAAGGACTTATCTAGAATTAAACCTAGGTATGTTACGGATTTATCCCAAAAGATGTGTTAGGAATTTAAGATGATGCGCTGATCTATGTTAGCTCTGCGCTTTGTGAAGATTATGGGGGCCGATTTTATTGGATTAATTTTTAGTTTCCACTTTTGACAGAATTTATGGATTTTTTTTAAAAGATTGTTGTAATCGGTTTATTATTGTATCGATTCGGTATGATGCTATGTACAAAGCGGTGTCGTCTGCGTAAAGCGATGTGGTTACTTTTGTGTGTTTTGGAAGATCTGATATGAACAGGTTGAATATGATTGGAGATAGGCAGGAGCCTTGAGGAAGTCCAGCGGGTAGAGGAAGTGCTTTGGAGCTAGATGTGTTTATTTGAACATAGAATTGTCTTTTAGAGAGGAAGGAATATATGATATGTATTAGGTATGGAGGAAATTTGTGCAAGATTAATTGTAAATAAGACCGTACTGCCAAACTGTATCGAAAGCTTTTTCGAGATCTAACATAAGCATGCTTTATTCATAATAAACATGCTTTATGCATACATAAATAACATTTATTTTTTTTATCGTTGAATCCTTGTGTTATGAAGTCGGTAAGACGAGCTAGTTGGTCGACAGTGGAGTGGTGTTCTCTAAAACCGAACTGTTCATCTTTGATCAGTTTGTTCTGATTTACATGCTTAAGAATTCGTTTTAAAAGCAAGCGTTCCAAGATTTTGGATAAAATGTTTAGCAGGATAATTGTTACTTGTAAAATTATTTGGGTTCCTATTAGGTTTCGGGATGAAGATTGTTTTGGAAATTTTCCAAGCTGAGGGAAAGTAATTAAGCCTTAGTATTGAATTAAATGTTTTCGTTATGTGGTTTTCCTGGTTAGGTTTTTTATAAACTGTACAGGGATGCCATCGTCCCCTGAGGCTTTCTTTGTTTTTATTTTTGACTGTAGATCAGTATCGGGAAACAATTCGTATTCATTAAAATAAAAGCTAAGTATCAGTTCAAACTATTGGTCGGTTATCTAATACACCTTCCTTTTTACATTATTCAACATTTAATTTTTAGAAAGTTCAAATTGATAAAAATATTTTTATACTTAGGAATATAGCCAAAACTACTATATATTTTTATTTTTTACTAGGAAGAAATTGGATGAAATGGAGATGAAATTTTAGATGGCTTGAATTTGAATCAAATGGAAAAATAAATCTTTAATAAAAAAAAATGCATGTATAAAATCATTTACTAGTTTTCCCCTTATATACGAGAATCGACTCTTTGGGATCCACAATTCCTGACTTGGGCTGCTCATTCAGGTTCTATAAAGTTGATATATTTTGTGGTTGAGGGTGTTCTAGGCCAAATTACATCCTTGCAAAAACGTAAAGTTCAGTTTTGAGGGCTATGGAAATTTTTTTCTGTTGAACATTTACCATAAGTTGCTAATTTAAATGCAGTATTAACATGCGATCTTAGGTAGTAATGAATAATAGTTTAAAAAATCTGAAAAACATGCATTAATAGGAAATAAAACTAAAAAGTATAAAATAATTTACAATAATTTTAAAATAAGAATAGAGTGATGAACCAAAAAAATCATTTTATCGTAAAATTATGTTTTGCTTTTTAAGATATTTTCATAATGACTCTGCCTTTACCGATACCAGTAAATGCAATATTTTGAGCTATTAAAAGCAAGAAGTAAAGGAAAGCTTCTTTTTTACGATAAAATCTATAAATCTATTTTAAACTTTTAAAGGTGTATTTTTAGTTTTCTAAACTATTATTTATTTTCTACTCGGTACTTCGGTTAGCTAAAAAGCCTATTTTTTAGATGTCTTTGGTTGCAATAATATGCGCCTCTTCAGCTGATCCTGCCATTAATTATATGCTTTCTCAAAGATTAAGCCATGTATGCCTTAATACATGGCAGAGGACTCGATTGTGTATTCGATTATGAAAAATCGCTAATCATGAATATCCTGGTCACGATAATGAGAGAAACTGTTCGTAACTTCTTTTGATCGGTCCTTGAAAAGTGTACCAAGTTTCAATCTAATTCGATGTTTTGAAATGGCCAAAAATAAAATTTTAAAAATTCCGTTGTTTTACGTACATAAAGAAGAAGGTAATGAAAACTTGTTAAAAATATCATTTTTAAAACATTGTAAGAATAAAAAGCTTTATGAATCCTTTAATAATTTGACAAAGGCATTCATCGCTTTATCTTTTCTCGGTCTAAGTCCACAAAGGTAGGTATTTGAGTGGGAGAGCCTTATTCCCTTTGAGAATAACGTTTTTATCTTTGTTAGAAAAAAATGCTAAGTATGAGGCCCTTCATGCCGCAGGGGTTGGTAAATATCTTTGTGGCAAATATCTTAGTGGTAAAGTAAATGTAGGTAAATAGATTTCTTCCTATGAACCGAATGTTTCAAATGCAAATTTTATTAGATTTTCGAAGGAATGGAACTAATTAATTTGGCTACTAACGTATATTCACATAGTACCAGCTTAAATCAGATACACCGCCGTTTCTAGCAACTGCAACAATTACTAGACAATTCAATTGTTTATCTAGCAATTGTTGCAGTAGCTCCCAAAAGGCCCATATACATGACTATTATAAGACCTATTTTTAACTTAGGGAGTATAGATTTGGAGCACCACTAATCCATCGAATTCCTCTCGTATCCTATTCTGATGATCCAAAATCCTTGGTAAAATCCAGAATGCTTTATCACGAATAATGTAATCCATAATGACCTCAATGTCCCATTTGTTGCTGATGTCCGACATCTGTCCTATCATGACATACTCCCAGACAAACTTACTAGTTTCAAATCTATCTACTTATTCTACCAACGATAATCCAGCGAGGCGTTTTTAAAAATAAGATGATCTTCAAGGTGGAATTTGTTTTTTGAGAACAATTACTACCCAGTTGTAGGTAGTTTCCCTGCTTACCTTCATCCATGCCATTATTTATCATATATTCCATTATAGTTATATATTGTTATAGTATAGTTTCAATTTCAATAAATACATTTTTCTTTAAATCAGATACATGATTTAGATTATATATTTTTCAAAAGCTTCCAACCTTTTAGGGGGCAGTGTAGCTCAGTGTGTAGAGTCCCGAGTTGCTATGCTGAAGCTTTTGGATCCAAATCTTTTATCAGCCTCGAATGAACTCTGTGATCCCTCCCGAAGCCCTTAATACTTAAAGTTGATAAATGGTCACTCAAAGTTGAGTGTAAATACATGGCGATTGAGCGTGAACTCACACAACTATCTTCCCTGCAAAACCGTGTTTTCTAAACAATACATTCTGAACCTTGTAAAGAGCAATAGGTCCTTTAGATGTAGTGGTACAGGTTTTCCTCCCAAAGATTAGTTTTAACCTATAGTCAGATTTTGACAATTGTAAATTTAGCAAAAATTGATATAATTAGCAGTATGTATATAATTAGTAGGTAAATCAAACACCATTTTACTAATAATAATTGATAAGAATGACTTATGTTGAATCTTAAAAAGTTATTTGAATTTAAATTATAAAGGTAATTTTAAAAAAACAATGCACACTGTTTTTTCGCATTTCGCAATTTTTGCATTGAACGGCTCAATTATACTGCTTTAATTTAAGCAGAAGTTCGCCTATGAAAGGATTAAGAAAATATAATTCCTTTTCGTTTTGTAATTATCAAAGGTCAGTTCAATTTTACAATTATATATCTTGTAACATTTAACCTGAAAAAGAAGTTCTGCGACTTATAGAAAAATGTTGATACGCATTAAAGTAGAGTATATTATACCAGATATAAATATTTTTATTTTGAAAAGAAAAGATATGTCCAAGGCCGGGGTGCGAACTCCGGTTTCCCATGTTTCCGTCATGGTGCTCTACCAACTGAGCTATCCTGATTCGTACCTCAGTCAGACAAATCCATTCTCTTCACTGATCCCATATCCCCGTGTTTTCGCTATTTGCCATGTTTACAAGGAGAAGAATGTTCATTGAACATTAATGTAATTAGGATCTTGCTGACTTACGTCGTTATACATTATTATAATTTATTTTATCTTATTTTTTAATCAATTGTTATAATTTTAATTATTTGTATTTTGAAAAGAGAAGATAAGTCCAGGGCCGGGATGCGAATCCACATATTTCAAATACAAATATTTAAAATTATAACAATTAATAAAAATATAAAATAATATACCAGATAGTTACCCTACAGGTAGTTAACCCTACCATCTCATTGATGCATTTATAAAGAAAAATTAAAAACTACATTCTATGAATTGCCTAACCGCCAGTTTTCGCCTCAGGAGGAAATGCAGATCCCATGGCTGTTAACAGATTTAATCCCGCGGCTTTGATCTCAGTAGCAACCACTTTATTCCACACGTTTATATTTATAACCATTCTGTCTGAATGAAATTAGATCTGCCTATTGGGTAGGGTAATAATAGTTCAACGACCTGAACGGCTATTGGCTGACGCGTTGGCCAATAAGAAGAGAGAGGGTGATAGAGAACCGCTGACTAAGCCAATAGAAGACCCAATGGCTCTCCCTGATTGGCTCTAATTGTGCAACCTTCGGCCAATAGCCGTTCAATTGTTTAACAGCCACGAGCTCTGCCTGTTAGATCAATTAGTTCTTAATTATAGCGCAAGTTGCTAACTAAATTAGAAATTTACTTTCCTTAATGAAGAGGTGATGTTATTGCCTGCAATTTCTCATAGCAATTGAACTTTATTTCCTCGCTATTCATTTGTTCAATCTGTCACACAATCATGCCACTGGTTACCATGGTAACAACATCAATACATGGTGATAGTAATAATAGTGGTTGTAGTGTATTATAAGGTTAAAGTTTTGTTATTTTCTTCGTGGAAATATTAATTCCATAGCCATCATTATATGGAAAACATAGCCGAGAGAACGGTCGATGGGGGGGGGGGGGGTATGATTTAAGATGTTTGCGTGCACAACACGTGTTGCAGCCAATCCTGAAATACAAAGGACCAGGTGAGGCGTATTACCCGTTGTAGCAATCTAATCGTAAATCCCCTCTCCTCGTACCCAGTCAAGTTAATTCAAGCTCTTGTTTCAAGATAATATTCAAGATTTGATCTATACATACACCTAGATCCATGGATATGCCTATTATTAAACAATAAACAAATCAAATACCAAGTAATTTAATTACATTGTTACTCAGGAAGGGAAGGACGCTACTTTAGTCCAATATTCCATCATGATTACAAAAAAATTACTTTGAAGGAACACAAAAGGCTGGGTAAGCCCATGAAGGGATATGTTCATTACATAAATTAAAAATCATTCATTGCAGCAGTTCAATTTGTTTCTTTTCAAATGTATTACTATTATATGTTATATTATATTATATTTTTATTGTATCTATTCATATTACAAAACAAAGTTCTCAGCCGCGTTTAGCGCGGTAAACTCAATAACTGCTGCACGGATTTTCATGGGGTTTTCACCAATTGATAGAGTGATTCACTAGGAAGTTTTAGGTATATCATTTTTTTTGTGTAAATGGGTTGGAATATCGGTGGGTTTCACCGTAGACTCTGCTTGTCTAATCCTGTGCAATTATCTAACGTGCAAGATAATAAATTCGTTTATAAAGAACTATTTGGATTTGTTTTTATTTGTATACATTAATAGTACATTAGCTGAGATGGGAAGAAAGAAATCAAGACTCCCAAAGAAACCTAGCCAATGATATTCACGTGGTCCTTAGTGGCCGGTACAAATCGGAGATGACATTGGAAACATAAATAATAGTCAACTGTACTTGAATTTGTAATTTTATTCAAATAAAACAAATTTCTGCTACATAAACCTTTCGGGAGTACATGTCTTTTTGAGGTATTCGAAATTGTAAATTTTCAGCAGGAATTTAGAGATGAAAAAAAAAAAATAAAGGTAAATTAGAATGAATTTAAGAGTAAATAATAAATCTTTTGCGGTTCTAAAAAAAAAAAAACTATAAAAAAAGTAAAAGCAAAGTATAACGGCGAAATATATTTGATCTGGTAATCGGCCAGGTAGACTCAAAGGACAAAAGCTTCTATGTACACCCATATACGCCAGTACCCAAGCTATACAATAGGGAAGTGATGTCAGAAGACAGGACCCACATCCTAAAGACCAAATTGGACCGAAGAAAGGAAGTGAACGAATGAAGGAGTACTGAAAGAACAAGAAGAACAAAGAAAAAGTAAAGTAAAGTAATCATGGATGTTTGGCCTGGTCTGATAATAAGCGAGTATAACAATAAATACAGACTAAATTTAAATTTCACTTTTGTGCCTTATTGATAGAAGAATTTTTATAAATAGAAATTTCAGTATTTACAAATTCTAATCTATCTACTGAAAATTTTAAATAAAATTTTCATTCATAGCTAGTCGTGTTTTTTTTCATTCTATTTCAGTCAGTATTTTCATTCTAGCTCAGTTCGTCGTGTGCGTACGGTAGGTTGTCGAAAAGAAATTATTTATTCTGTTCACAGAACCAACCTGAAAAAGTCCATGGATCCAAACAGAATGTTTGATATATTTTTTTATTTTAAAGTTCTTGAAATTTTAAATATTTTAAAATTATTGTTCAATAACAAAAATTTTATATTTGACCCAAACGAATAAATTAAGTTTTTATTTAACATATAATAATACTAACGACCCATCCAAGCTTTGCTCTGGTAATAAGGCATATTATGCCTACATAAATTGTCTGTGTAATGTATTATTTTTTATCACTTCCCTCCAATATCTTCTGTCCATCAAATCATCCTCTGTCTGATCTCTAGCTGTCTTTCTTCTTTGACTTCTTCTATCAACTGCTCCCGAGGTCTCCACGTCTTGACTTCCCAGGAGAGTATTTAAAAGTACTCGAAGGAGCCATCACGTTTCATCCATTTCAATTTTCATCCATTCAAAGAAAATTTGTTTCATATATGTAAAAAAAACATTATTTAAGCGTTTTCAAAATGTATATTTCATAGACTATTCAGGAATAAAACACGCCGTAATTGAAATAAATATAAGAATTTATATAGAATTATTCAGAATTAAAAGGACGATTTGGGGATAATGACCTGAATCGCATTCTCCCCGAGCGGACTTTTACGACAGTAGGAGGGGTATGAATGGGAAGGGGTAGAAGTGAAGGGGGAGAGAGGAGGGATAGAGAGGGAGAGATAGGATTGATGGGGGGGGTAGAGAGGGAGGAGGGAGGAAATCAAAATCCCATCATACCCTCCCCCCTCCAGTAGGACCGTCTTCCTCAAACTTCACCCTCCCTCATTTCCATTTTCCGTTTACACAGCTCAGGATAAAACTTTCCTATAGTTTTACTAATAGTACATTTTATTGTTTATACACACATACAAGTGTGTGTATATATCATATATAGTAAGGGGATGTATTCAGACAATGAGATACATGCTTAATTGTCAGCAAGTCCAAAAGCACAACACTGCAAAACAGTTTCTGCAGGGGATTATCTGGTAAGTATAGTTCAAAGCATGAAAGTTAAACGAAGTGGAAACTAATATTTAATGTGAGTGTATATGAATCTCTTACTGCAGAAAGACCACCAGTCCACTTTTGTAAATTTTTCAGGGGAGACTAAATAAAGGGATCTTGTTCTTGACTAGTTCCCTAACTGTAATAATCTATAATCTATAATAATCTGTAATAATCTATAATCTATAATAATCTGTAATAATCTAAATATCAAGACTGTGATATCTTGCAGACTATTATCCTTTCTGTTGTAAACGATATGTTCTCCGTTAGTAGATGTTAAAAGATTGGAAGACAAACATGCCAAATGTTGGACTCTACGGCGAATATATAGATCTATTTAATAGGGGTAGCTAGGAGAAGAATACCAATGCAGAGCTAGCGAATTTATTCCAAGTCCTTGATGCTGCTAGAATGATAAAGCTAAGTGGCTTGCGGAGAGTGGACCATGTTTCCAGAATGACAAGTTTCGAAGAACCCTGAAACTTGATTAAAAGAAAGTATTCAGCGTTCAAGAAGAGTACGGCTCCTAAACCTATGGTTGGATGGAATCAGTGAGGACCCCAGGATAGTTAAATGTTCAGAATTTGATGAATGCGACATTACAATGAAAGGACTGGTGGAAACTGGTCGAAGAGGCCAAGGCTGATTGATAGGCTGTAGAGCCATAAAAGAAGTATGTATATACATCTGGCATAGGATGGATGCCGTATTTATATCTGGCATTGTGTGGAGCCGTATTTTACATGCTTCCCCAGGAAGATAAAAGTCAACCACCTACCACAGTCAACTGGAGCTTTTATTGGCATAATTATTGAAGGGTGGAGGTTTTAAATCATGAAATATTTCATTTTAGTAAGGAATATGAAATATTTTAAAACTTCTATGAAGCGTAGGAGAACTATATATGTGGGAGGGAGAGAGTATTGCACAAATGTGCATCTCACTAGAAAACCTCCATCCCCGCTGTACGTTACCAATTCATTTCACTGTCGAGTTTACAATTTCTATCTCGAAAAACACAATGAATGTTTTGTTTAATTTCGCTGTATTAATTTATGATTGAATAGTCTGTTAAACGAGGGAGCTGTATATATATATATATATATATATATATATATATATATATATATATATATATATATATATATATGAAAACTATTAAAAACCCAAGGAAGAGTGATAGAACAGATAGAGTGAACCCTCTTCATGTCATTGATGAAATGGTTCACGAAATAAAAGGGTAAATTAATGATGCATTATCATATTTGTTTTATAAATACATACATAATATGATAATAACACATCGCATATGATTTTTTTCGACTTCAGGAATAAAATATAAAAACCATCCTTATTAGTACATAGGCCATAGGTTGTAGTGGCACATTTCTAAAAATATTTTTATCATAAAAAATTTGAACGATATTTGATTTTCAAACCTCGGGTTAAAAGAGCCATTAAATTGATATTCCAAATTTCATTTATTTGTTATAAGTCTTTCTTTTTTATTCCTTTTATATTTAATTATATAATGTATCTGCAAAAGGAGAAAGAGGAGGAAAGACAGTTTTACCAAAGAGTGGAGAGAGTGAATATTCAGAAGGAATTTCCATTTATATATTTATAAACATGATCAGGATGTCTTGAACTATTACTTACATAAAGCCTATATTATATTTGGTATAAAAATATATTAATTTATTAAACAACCTTATCAATCAGCACATACTCGTACAAGTAGAAAGGAATAAATAAATTAATGGATAAATATATATTATTATTATGAATTGCTATAATGCAAGATAATATGTACAGTATCTCAGTTGTATGGATCTCAGGGTAGCATCCCACATCTATTACAAAATAAATTGTATTAATGAACCTTTATTTTCTCCGAGTTCAAGAATTGGTACACCTGAGAACAGCATAGCTGGTCATTAAAGCCATCTATATCTCACCCTTAATGAAACAGTGTTAACATCTTCAAATAAACTGTCTAAAATTGTTGGTATAAATAGACATTACATAAATAAGAATTATGAAGGAATTCTGTAATTAAATATAAAAGGAAAAGGAAAAAGAAAGAAAGATTGATAACAAATATATAAAAATTAGAATATCAATTTAATGGCTATTTTAACCCGAGGTTTGAAACTCAAATAATATTCAAATTTTAAAAAAAAAAAATATTTTAAAAAATGTACCACTACAACCTATGGCCTTTGTACTAATAAGGATGGTTTTTATATTTTATTCCTGAAGTCGAAAAAAATCAAATGCGATGTGTTTTTATCATATTATGTATATATTTATAAAAAAAGTATGATAATCTCATCATTACTTTATTAGGTTATTTCGTGAACCATTTCATCAATGACATGATAACCGTTGATTATTGCTGGAAATGGTTGGATTATTCTCTTTGAAAATTTGTAGCAGTTGCCGCTCCTACATGTCTTCCTCAAAAGGAATATTGAAGTGTGTTCAGTTTGTGTTCACCCCATGTTTATTCATTACTTTATTCCATTATCCTTATTACATGAACATTTAACTCTGTTATCTCCGTGAATGACAAGGTTCGTCCATACAATCCATCCTCTACAGCAAAGCTAAAAATGAGCGAACCTTTCATTAGCATTGATTTCTCGCTGTTATCCTCTGAATTTGTACTTATTTTCTTAGTTTTTACAATTTTGATTATTTCTTTTACTCTTTATTATTATTTAAAAAATGATATATATATATATATATATATATATATATATATATATATATATATATATATATATATATATATAATGATTCCTTCCTGGTTTCAAGATGGAATTCGTTCCAAACTGGAGATGTCTTAATTGGAACATTGTCGGAGATGTTTGTCTTGGCCAATTTCGACTGTGGCAAGAGCCATCATGAGAATGACTTTGCTGAAGTAGTGGATTCATATCAACCGGTCTAAGAGTAATGAGTTTGCTCGGGCAGTTCTCTTTCCACCTCCCGGCTAAATTAATTTCCATAAGGCCTGCTCTTCATCATCTAGCAGGAATACTTACTACGATCTAGAAGTCTGTACCATTCAAATCAGAGTAACTTAAATATTTAGATTGTTAAATATTAAAAAGTTGGGGTGTGTTATTGGGGTGTATCACTTCTAAATAATAATAATGTGGAATCCCTCAATTAACACTAACGCTTTTAGAAAAGAAAGGGATAACCATTTTAATTCATAAATAGAGGCATTCCGGATCAAAATTGGATTTATGAATTTATTTATTAGCTTTATATTTCTGCAACTTCAGGTTCAGAACAGGACTAAAATCATAAGAAATAAGGCGGCGAAGTGTCGTTTCCCTAATTTCCAAAAAAAAAACTCTAAAAATGTGAAAAAAGTCAATTTTGGAAACTTCGAAATATCTGCTTTTGATCCTGAAAGCCTCAATATATCGCTCCTTCAATAGGACAACGACGTAACTCAAAATTTGGCATATTTGAGTTAAGCCTTCAGTAGCAATTGCAAAAAAAAAATTAATAAAGTCATATTTCTAGTCGCAAGATTTTTTTTAAACTACAAGATTTATGGGAATAGTGGCGTAAGTTAAAACAAAAAAAATTCAATTTTTATAAATTTTCAAATGGCTAATAAAATAATTTCAATACCATCATTACAATAGGGATGCTTTGCTTTACCAATATCAAAATTTTTACTTGTTTAACTCACATGGAACTTTCAAATACCTCTTATTGAAAAATTAGTTTTTTTGAGTTATTTCATTGTTCTTTTGAAGGAGCTATATACGTATAAGGAGCTATATATATATATATATATATATATATATATATATATATATTATTATTATTATTATTATTATTATCAGGGAGCGGAGTAGCTCAGTGGTAGGGCGCTGAAAAATAAAAATAGGGTATCCAAAATAGGGGGGAAAATCTGGAGATTGAGCGTGATCTAGGACAAGTCACCTCCTTACAGAACCGTTGTCAATGAAACAGTACAGTCTCTATCATCTACTGAACCCCAGACACATTCACGGGTCTTAGTGGTACAAGTTTTTTTTTATTATGTATATATTATTATATTATGAATTAAAATAATGTTTACATTATTTTATACAAAGAACACAAGGCAGTGCCTTGTACTCTAGTATTTCCTGTTTTTGTTATGAAAATGAATCAGAATAATGGATGCCTATTTTCCATGAGATTATCATCAGCATAGCAAAATATAATAGAATTTATACATTTATTTACTTTAATTTAATTTATTTTCACTACAAACTTATCTTTATTAGCTCATTATTTTAGCTTTTACGGTGTTACCTAAATCCATAGGCTCAGCTGGATAATTACCGAAGCTTCATTTAGCCTATTAGCAGCTAATTTTCCGATCGGAAGATCAAGGTGGAATGTTGACCAAGGGCGTCCCCTTCGGCCACATAACTCTCTAATATTGCCTATACACACTATAAATTATAGAGTACTTTAACTGTAGGTTAATTAAACAGTTCTATAGTGACGCTATATTACTATACTCTTGTATATATAGAGACAAAGGGAGAAGAATAGTAGACTAAATCCCTAGGAAGGCCATAGCGGCTAATCCTTTGGCAACTGCAGGGGGGGGGTAATTGTTATCCGTTTTATGTAGATAACCTCCCCTCTTCCCCCAAGGTCTTTTATATGCTAATTCCAAGCCCCATTGACCTTTTGTTTCTCTTATATCCCTTTTTTATTTTTCCCCCTACTCTTTAACTAGTCGCTTTTACTTGACTAGGCTATTTCGGGTATTAAAAATTAATCTCTAAAAATATACATAGGGAGCGAGGTAGCTGAGTGAATAAGAGAACAGCAAACAAGCCCAAGAGTAAGCCATATAGAATATAAACTCGATAACACATTGAAAATTATAGATTTTTAGATTAAATCTTTAATTTTTAATTTTTTGACAAGTCTCAAAGATCCAATGTGTGTGAATTTCGCGTGTTACCAGAACTGTATGCTAGCCCACTGCCCATTGTCGGCTGTATTAGCTGTTACAGCATATTATCCCCGGAAAACAAAAATTATGTTGACGGGTTATAACCTACGCCTCCGAAACACGGACTTAATCTAAGATCAAGGAAAAAGTGAATTATGTTAAAGTATGCTTCTCCGTAGATTTTTCGGATCTATTAATGTTAATGATCAATCGGTAAGAAGGAACCGAAAAGAAGTTTACGAGATGTTTTGGGAGACCGACATCTTTACAAAAATCAAAATTAATAACTTGAGGTAGGCCGGAATGAGTGAGGAGGAACCCGGAAAAAGTTAGAGGGAAAGTTGGGCCGTGCCGAAGGAAGAGGAAGATCAAGGCTGGGATGGGCCGATGGATTGGTAGAGGATGCCAGGCGCAACTTAAACCTCCGTGACTGGAAGGCAGTTGCCTGGCGAAGGCTCCTGGAGGATGCTAATACCCTCATACGGTTGTAAGGCCGTGTTGTTATTGTTAGGTATTGCAGCAGGCGATTAATTGTATTTTTGGCTATGATTCTTAGAAGTAGACAATTTAAAAAAGAGAAATAAATATTTATCAATTATGTAAGGGGTAGTGTCCGCGGACGGAAGTATGTAAGCTAGCAAAAAGTTTGTTGATATCGGCATCTGCTTTATAGCAGCTGAGTTGGAGTCTACCTGTAACATGTTATAAACTTTTTTGTGTTAAAAGTCGTGGATCGATCGTGCAGGATATGGAAACCCTCCTGGTGATCACCCTGATTTTATTAATTGCGTACAATTAATCAGAGGGAAAACTTAACTTGGCAAAATAATACCAAGCTGTATTTGTAGTTATTATCCCCATGATTAAGTACTGAGCCTAATGAATGAGAGGATTAAAATTAAATAATTTGCATAGTATAACATATCACGCTCGAATTATAATGATTCCTGTAGGTATAATTTTAATAAAATAAAAAAAAACTGCGTTGTAGGGGCTGTACTGTTTCTATGCTAACTCCATATATCCTCTATGCTCCATCATAAAATAAATTATAAACATATTTATATTTGTAATATCCCTAAATTGGTTCATAATATACTTGTAAATCGCTTTTTTAATATTCCGTTTAGTATACTATATAATAATAAGGTGTTTACTATACTACTGTTACGGTCACAGAGAGGAAGACGGAAACAAGGGATTAACGTCTTAAGCCGTCGGCGGGAGAAGTTAAGATTGGATTAGAACCTTCTCGAACGCCTCCTTTTGTCGGAAGATATCAAGAAGGTTCTCAACAATCCCAGAACAATCTTCCCCTACTTCCGGGATTCTAGAATGTTCGGCCTTGCCTATTTAAATACCCCCCTTGCCTCGAGCGAGTCAGTCAGAGAGTAGATCAGGCACTGTGATGAACTGTAATAAGTGAGTGTCAGTGTGATAAACTATTCAGTGTTGAACCGGCCAGTGTAAGACTTGTGAGTGTAATAAACCGTTCCTGTTTATTACTGTGTATCAGTTTGTTATATTTGGAGATTCTTACGGTCGGTACACTTTGATTGGTGAACTGTAACTGTTAATTAGTAATTATAAACTGCAGTGTAATTTTATAATATTCACACAAATTTATGTAAATAGTTAAGTCATTTAGAATTAGTAATATCTTATTTTATTGTGATAATAAAATAGGAGTTAGGCCTAGATAATAAATATTTAGAATATTGTTATTGTAAATTGATATCAGTTTAATAATTTAATTGTATTCTTTTTGTCACTTTGTTAATAAATATTAGTATCCTTAATTAAGGAATAGTTTAATGCAGTTTAATACCCAGTAGCCCGTAACACTACCATGTTTACTGTACCTCCACCTTTAAGCTGCCATTTTTAAACATAACTCCATTTATAAAATATATTCTGATAATGTTTTCTGTATTATGTCTTTTTATTTTTCTAGCCTGTAACAGAACTTACTATGGAGAAATAGGAAGAGCCTATGATTTGGAACTGCACAGGCCTCGAGAGGGAAAACTACCCTACACCTGTCATCTCACCCTCAACGCTGCGGGTGGTAACTTCGGCGATATAGTACAGGTGAGTGGAAAGGTTTATGTATGTGTATATATATATATATATATATATATATATATATATATATATATATATATATATATGTTTTACTCTCCTACATATTGTAATTTCTCCTAACAAGGGCTTTGCTCACTTGAAAAATAACTTTAGATAAATCTTATAAATAATAACCTTTTTTAAAACAAAATAGGGATATCTCAGTGTGCAGAGCGCTGAGTTGCTGTACTGGGCTTCGAATCTGGCTATTGTAGATGAATCAGTTAATTCGTTAACAGTCATATGTGGATTCTGTAAGATCTGTAGAACTGCCTGGAGTTCATTCGGCCTCTTTAAATTGGGAACCCTAAATTGGGGGAAACGGGGTCTGTTCCAGAAAACGCATGCATTCGGTAATTATGATTACTTTTATGAAATAACTCCATATGTTTCAGAAATTTAACATGCAGTTAACCTAATTATAAATGCAGTTATAACATTAAATGATAACTGTTATAACATAATATAAATAAAAGAACATATGTTTGTATTTATGTATGTATAATTTAAAACATAACAAATAAGCAAGACAATTATAGATATACATTTTCAATTTGGACGACAAAAACCCACAATATTCTTCAGGATCTGCTCAAATAAATCCCTTTTCGTTTTCGTACCTCCTTCTCCAAATATATTTACATATGTACGAATCTATCATCGTCCGGTGGGTACCGCATTCCCACCATATGACCATAGAGATTCGATTCTTTGAGTATGAGCTCCTAAGGTTACTTCATTTCATGTCCCTTGGAACAGAGTATTTTTCGATGTATAATACCCTTATCTTGAGCATATTTTCTGCTTGATTCTTGATTTTTATCTATTTTCGCCGATTCTAAGAAATTCATTTTAATGACTTGATAAATCATTTATACTTTAAGTAAACAACATGATTTTATCTTTCTTTACATTTTTATTTCTATTAGGTTATAACAGTTATCAATAAAAGTAACTGATACTAAATAACATATATTTAAAAAATAATCTGCATGCCAAATCACATTCCTTAGGCAACTGTTAATTAAAAAACAGTACAGTTTCTAACAAGTGCGAAATCCAAGACTTTTCATGAGTTATTGTCTTATAGTTTTTTTTCTTGTGAGCAAAGTAGATTATGGAGATAGAATAACATATAGTAATCCAAGAAAACGCATCACGAATAATGGAAGTTCTACTAAAGACAGTAGTTGTGTAGAAGGGGGTATGCAAATCAGTAAATTCGGATCTTGTATTCTAAGAGCGGACTGAGTTAAATGCGGGATTAGCAAATTAGGAATATAGAGAGGCTTTTTGTTGCAATGAGATTGGAAAGGAAAACAAAAACTTAGGAACTATTGTCCCGATAAAACAGGAAGAAGATAAACTTTATAAACTTAGCCTTCAACAAGGCTTTGTATCTTGAAGGTTAATTAAACAGATTGCAGTTGATATAATAAATGAAGACTAGTATTGTATTTTGGCTAATGTATTAAATACATTCAGAAATTGGGGAGACTGTATTCTATTTATATATATTTATTATCATTACTAGTTGTGGAAGAAGGGGCTCGTAATAATAATTCGCTAACCTTCTATCCGAGCGAATTTGCCGGTTGTGATTTCAATTAAAAAACCTGATAGTTTGATTGGATGACAATTTCCCCAAATAAATATAGTTGAAGCTATAAAAGGAAAGAAAAGAAATTCATCAAGTAAATACAAATAAAAACATCCAAAAATGAGTAAATGATAAATATATAATGTAAAAATAGAAAAAGAACAATTATAAAAATATTAATGTGCACAAGTAAACCTAAGAAAATACAAAGAAAGTTATTTAAAAGTAAATAAAAAAAGTTATGAAAAAAAAAGAAAATGCACTAAGCTATTATTTACAATTATTTTCATAAAAAATGAATTAACTTATTTACTAAGGAGAGATGAGTCTTAAAACAAAAATATTACTGGTCTGTGAATCAATGAAAAACTGAGAAATGAACTGAGTTCTTGAAAAGTGTTGAATTCTTGATAGCGATGACTTGATGATTCGAAATGATGATGAGTAGAAAAATTAAATGTCTCTTACCGGTAAGTCCAAAATTAGACCAAAATAGCGAGAAGTTTTATTGGTGAGAGTTGACAAAATTCAAGTTGAAGAAGATGTGAAAGTGATGAAGAAGTGGCGACAAAATCAAGTGTAGAGCAGCAAGCAACCTTCTCACAGGGCAACTGTCTTGAGACTGATCTTGTTTTGTTTTTTCAAACATTACACTTAATATTAAAACATATGTTTTTAAAATTACTCTCTGAATTCCTTTGTTTCCTTTTAATAAATTTTATTAATGTTAGATTTATATAAAACAAACCAAAAAAAATCTAGCTTTTAATGCAATAAAATATTCATTTGGAAATAAAAAACATAAAATAAAAAAATAGTTATTGATACCCGACACTAGTAATAAACCTGAACCTCTACAAACCATGAAGGGTCTTGTGTTCGGTACGTGGCAGAGACTGCACTGATTCCTGAGGAAGGAATAATTATGAACATGAGAAGTTTAAGTACTTAGGGTACGTGATCACTTTAAAAACGATATTCAACAAGAAATAAAGGCGCCATTTAATCCGGGGTATAATTCTTATTTTTAAGTCACAAGATTACTCAGCTCGCGCCTTTTATCTGGATACTTAAAACTTATAATTCCTAGAACTATAATTCTCCCAACTATCTTTATGGGTGTAGGCATGAACTGGGAAGCATGGACTTCTTAAGGTATTCTAAAATAAGTTATTGCGTTGAATGCTCACTCAATAGAAGAAAGAGAATAAAGGAAGTTTTACAAGAGGAATTTCAAAGTATGCTAAAACGATTGTAATGATAGCATCGCGAAGATTGATATTGTCGTATAAATTACAAAATTCTATCTTTGAGGTAAAGAAAAATATAACTTTTTGTTCTATATTCCTACAGAACAGGCTGTTAAGCTTCCAAGTATCTATGTTTCTTGACTGCTATAAATGATTGTTTTTGGTATTCGGTGAATTCTTTCAATTTCGTTTTGGCGACGTTTCGAGACTATGTTGGTCTCATAATCATTCCAAATCGATGACGAATCGATATTAGCACATCAATCAATCAAATACATTTTCAATACTTGCATGTATCTTTTGTCGAGAGGAAAACATTACAGCAATTATAGGATTGGGGGATAAGTTTAAACATGTCACGAGGTAACACAAAAGTGTTTTTAAGGTTAATTTAAATAATTTTGGAATAAAAGCCCGTTGGAACTTTTATAATAAAAAGAATAAAATACATTACCATAAATAATAGTTGATACTTTTCTGATCTGGCTAAGTGACAGCGCCTGTCATTTTCTCATTTAGTTTTAATTTTAATATTTATTAAAACTCATGACGACAGCTTCTTTTCTTAGTCTTTAAAAGTAATAAGAACGAATATTTTTCTTATGAATAGAAATTTAATTGTAATATAATAATGCTTCAAAATATTAGCAAGAAATGGTGTTTCATATAGCTATGGACTTGCTTTAAAAGACTTCAGACTTTTTCAGACACGTATTAATATACTTACATTATTGTAACTACTCAATACCAAGTACCTTACTTAGACAATAGAGAGGCTGGCGCAAATAAGATCTTGCTCATTTTATTTTATATTATTATTATTATTCTATTATAGTCATTCTTTTGTTATGACGATATTTTTCGTAAATGAATTAAGAGGGTAATAAAATATGTAATATTTTAAGCATTAAGATTGGCACGTAAGTAACACAGTGCTATCTGTAACGATAATTCTTACTTTTTTGAAATAATATTTATTTTTTTAAATAAATAAAAACGATTTTGTGAATTACTTTTTTAAAATTCCATTTATACCAAATATCCATCGAAAGGACCAGTATTCTATATAAAGTACTCATATTAGAGTGCAATCGTCTCGAAATTATGCCACAAATATTATTTTAACAAAATTTATTTTTTTAAAGATAAAATAATATCTTTTTCTAAATGAATTCTCCATTTGAAATAATTTGAGAATTAATTGGTAAAAAATCGAGATATTTATTTTATTAATCGATCAAAAGGTATGATATTAGTATTATTTCTTATAATATTGTTAAAATTATAAAATAGAGTTATAAATAACAACAGAATGTAAAATCTCTAATATATAAAGCGATCATTAAAATATTAGATAAAATTTACAATTCAATTTTATACTATCTAATATATTTGGATACATATTTGTTCATTTATTCAAAGTTTCTCGCAGTTCCACACTCAATATATTATATCGTGCTTTGTTCTATTACACTTGTTTCATAATTCCCTGACCCGGTGAAATGAATCAATTTTCCATGAATTTTAAGTTGACTCATTACCATACAAATACATGAGAGAGAGAGAGAGAGAGAGAGAGAGAGAGAGAGAGAGAGAGAGAGAGGGAGAGAGAGAGGCTTAAATACGAAGTTGATTAATTATTAATTTTTCCATCCCTTTTAAAATACAATTAAAATAGCATTTGATAATTGAAACTCTCATTATTCTCATTATCCTATCTGGCAAAACCAAAAAATTATATAAAAATCAATTTCAAATTTTTTAAACAGCAGCTGTGTAACATTTTTCTGTTCATGATCCATTTGTTTTATTAAATTGATTCTGATACCTTTAAGTAACATCGGAAAATAAAACGGTCTTGTACATTGTATGTTTTGAAAACAAATTCAGTTATTAAAGTTCTGTGAGACACAATAATCAAGTAGAACAGAATTGTTTGTAAATAAACACTCTTGCAAGATTGCAATGCTCTAGAACAATTTTGGCCAGCACAAATTGACAATTTA
The DNA here is from genome assembly GCA_037127475.1 of Arma custos. NCBI lineage: Eukaryota > Metazoa > Arthropoda > Insecta > Hemiptera > Pentatomidae > Arma > Arma custos. Next base: position 19,917,249 of record CM073762.1, on the reverse strand, counting down.
TATACACGTAGATTGATTTTATTGATTTTTTTTTCCTAAGCCATTCAATTTTTTACACAAGCGACACGAGAAAAAAAGAGAATAAAACTAATATTATTCATTTTAAATATTTTTGTTTTGAAGAGAAAAATTTGCCCTGGCCGGGATTTAAAAATTATAAGTTTTAAGTTTTAAAAATTAAAACAATTAATAAAAAAATATTCATTTTATTTGTATTGGGCAGTTTTTTTTTTTACTTTGTTTGTATAGCATGGTTTGTAGAACTATTATATTTCAGTGTTGCAGCTTGTATTATTTTTTTTCTAGAGCTATCAGAGTGCCATTATTTATTTGATTTTTTAAAATGTAATTGTCGTCTTTACACAATTTAAACTTTGAGAAGAGTTTTGAAGATCCGCGTTTAGAAGATTCATCGTATCTCAATAGAAATAAAATAAAATCCCTTAGAGTTCTAAGTTCATTTTATTTTACCAATAATTTTCATGAAGAGTAAAATAACCGTTTAGGAATCAAAGAAAAAACATAAAATTCGAGTTTATTATCCGTCTAGAATCCTTCATCTTATCAGAACTTTAATAATTTGTTTTTATTCGCTGGTACTATTCCATTTTTTATATTTTATTCCATATTATATGGTATGTTATCATATTATATCATCTTCTATTTATAACTTATAATATGGATATGGCTGTACAGATAAGCCCCTCTCAAAAATTAAAAGTTTCAAGAAAATTAAATCGTGTACCTAATGTCGATATATGCCTTTGATATTACATTACCACTTTAGCTGAAATCTCATTACAGAAAGTGCCACTTTAAATCATCGATTTTAAACGTTTATAGAATTTTCCTCGAAAAAGCCTCTAACAATTTTGGTGAAACCCTTTTTATTTATTTTCAAAAGCACTTTTAATTCTGTTATCCATCTGAAAATAAATAACTCCTACTATAATATTGATAAATAAAAACCATGAAATATTTTAATTTTTCAATAGTAATATTCAAAATTAAATTTCAAGAACGTAATGAAAATCTTCGATATCAGTATTGCTGTTATTAGTCCAGTATAGCTGATCTGATGATGGAAGTACTTTAAAATTTATAATTTTATATTTTTTAATGAAATATAAATGAAATTTCTATGTAAACTTAAAATGTTTAAATATATTTTAAATTAAATAGGCCAAACATATAAAGTAAACAGACTGATACTACGCTATTAGCTTAAAATACCTAATATGGTCAGTAAATTATTTTATTGTAACCTATTAGAATATTAGTCGATGGCCCAAAAAGTTACTTTTAGTTCGAATTCAAGTAAGAATCCCATCAGATAGTAATGGTTAATGTTACTTTGCTATGTTATACTTCACCATAAAAAAATCTAATAATTATTAATTATTATATAATACTGTAAAATATAATATTCATACAACAGTACTATATAAACTGTAAAATATAGCAGTTACGATACCTAAAGGACAATCAGGATGAATGATTTATGCTTGATTTTAATACCTTCATCACAATTTGATAGGTGTTTAAGACAGTTTAGGAATTAAAGTAAGGTATCACTTTCAGTATGACAAATATATGAGCCGTTTATTTTGAAAGTGACCTAACTCCGTTTTTAAAATTTTTTCCTAACTCCATTCTTGATAAGAAAACATACATTATTCACTTAATAATTGTTAACATTTTAATTGGAACCATAAATTTAACAGCCTCAGATACACTTAAGCAGTATGACTCATTAGTATCCTATACGAATATTTTTAAATTCATCGAAACGCAAACCCTTAAATATTTGAAGATAAATGGAGGTAGGCCACTTTCAAAATAAACGGCTCATATATATGACATTTAATACATTTACTTTCATTGATATAAAACTGTTAAATGATTTAAACATTTTACTTTGATGCGCTAAAGGAATTTAAAAATAACTTTTTTGTATTCCTGAGAACGAAGCCGTGAACAAATCACATCATTGTGTGAATATTTCAATAAGTATTTATTTGAAATATTTACAATTTAGTTAATAATTTATACTTTTATATTATTTTAAAAATAATTATTATTCTTGGAATGTATTTTTTATTTAATAAAAAAACTTGTTCAAACTAAAATATAGTATAACGAAAAAAGAGTAGCCACACTGAAACAGTTTAAAATGTTTTATGCTAACACAACATAACTTCAAATCGGATAAAAAAGTTATACTTGAGTCAAGTAAAGTAAATAGCGGAAAGGTGCCTTCTTAATTAAGTATATTGACGTATCTTTTATATCACTACACCATATTTGCTATTTTATTATTTTTACAGCTATTCATTAATACAGAAAATTACAAAACATACAAAATAATAATAGGTATTGTTAGTAAATACATTTTTATGCAGACGATTTTTAGTACGATTTCAATACCTTACTTACTATTTGGCGACAGTTAGGGTTTTGAGTTAACAAATATGTGTTTTGGCATAAAAAATATATATAAATTTGATATGAAGACTACAGGGTAACTAACTTTTTCCTAAATATACAGGAGAGTGATATTTATAATATATATGATAATACTAACCGCGGGATCTATCAGTATTATTGTTATCATACTTTTAATTAATTTAGTTTTGTCTAGTCCGACATTAAATTAATAAGAACTCCATGCAGAATGCTGGTTCAGTCAATCTGATACTGAAGAAGATGTTGAGGATTCTCCAAGTCCAACCCAGTGAAGCCACGTAACCTGGTTTTTCCAAAGCTACCTTCGGATGAACTAGTTTTTCCCTGTCCGGAAATAATTCTTCAGTCGTATAGAACAGTTTGAACTTATTTTCATCCTCTTTTGACAACACCATTGTGTTGGCATAACGCTAGTTTTTACACTCCATATATTATTTCACCTAATATAATACTTAAACAGTTTTCTTTAGCTCATACAAGAAAGTAAAAACAATTTTTACTGTACTTTTGTAAACGAAGCCACGATAAAGCGCAACCTGCTGTGTATTTCTATAACAAGTTTATTCTGAATTCTTTACATTCAAATAACAGGTTAAATTATTTCAAGAAAACTAGGTGAAATGGATTAAATTTTTAAAATTAAAAAAAACAAAATTGATACAGAGAAAATATAAGGTAAAAAGGGCAGTTGTATGATAGTATGATAATGCATTTATATATATATATATATATATATATATATATATATATATATATATATAATAGTTTTAAAAAATTTAAAGAAATAATGAATGACTTAAAAAGATTTTTTATTTTACATATTATTCATCTTATATCGAAGTATAGAATATAATATACAAAATTCTTAACTGATAAAATATAAACATTAGTTTAACGAATGAGGCATATAATGGTTGATGTCTAATTATGAATAATAATATTATTATAATTATAACTATTTATTTCAATTTAATTGAGCGCTAATCGATGCACAATATTTTTTGTTAATCTGTCCTTTGCTAATATAAAATAGATTAGATGGTTTAGCAACACGTGAGCTTGCAACATATAATTGCCCATGGGAGAAACCGGATTTTTGAAATTGGATTTTTAAGTCCAATGGACATTGTCTGGCCTTCAGACTTTTTGATGTTCATAGCAAAAGTGAAACGTATACAAAATTGAAATCTTTTGAACAATATTATGGATACTGATGGTATCAATGGAATATATCGCAACACGACGATATCTCCTCTAAACTTTCCAGTCAAAAAGGCTGCTTCAATAAAACTTCCGGTCATCTTTAATTACCAAACGTGCACTGTTGCATAATTTAGGTGGGTTCAAATTACGCAGAAGAATAATCGAATTAGCCGAAGATTTTGTGGTGGCATTCCTGGCATACCGAGAGAATTTAATAATTCAGTTGGATAATTTATGGCTTGGTTTTCATCAACAATAGTATCGAACGATTAAAAGGCCATTAGATCACCTGGCAACAACTGTTGTATTTGAAAGTTAATTTCGTCAACATCAGCATTTTTCACAGCCAAAATAGCACGATTACTGAAACAATTATGGCCCAAGTAATTATGTAGTATATTCGGGAAGATACTCCTAATTAATTTATTTTTTATCTAAACAACAGTGCAGACATTTTCTGACAATTTTGAATTTGACTATTTGGATGCAGTTCTATTTCACCGTTTTCAATATCGAGCAATGGTTTGGAAAATATTTATGCTGATGGATCATTTTGTAATTGTGCTATGGTCAATCGAAGCGTTCGACATTTCGCCATAAAAACGATTGTTTTAAACATGCGTTAATCTTATCGGTAAAAGTAGAGCGAGGAATGACTGGCAATGTCTGTCGGAAATCACCAGATAGTAATAAAACAGCACCACCGAATAGCTTGTCGTTGTTCAAATCTTTCATAATTCTATTTAATTATTAATTAAAAAGCACCATGACAATAAATTAATTAATATTATATTAAAGAAAAGTAAATAAACGCTTTGTAAAGGCGTGATTAGACTGAATAAAATTTGATAGAAGTAAATGGAAGTACCTCGGGAATTGAATGAAAGCTCAGATATTAACAAAGCGTTTGATTTATTAATTTAAATAACATGCGAGATTTTCTTAAATACTATTAAATATGCATGTAAAAGATACAAATTAATAATAGCGTCTACGAAATAACTTAAAACTAAATATGTAACTTAGCGATCTAATGAACAAATAAATCTTAGACAAAAAAAAAAAAGAAGAAAAAAAATTATTAACATGAATGGGAGCGATAATTAAGAATAACAGAAATGCTCCATGCTAGCATAATGGCCAAAGATATAAACAACAAAATGAACGTTATACTGAAGAGTTCAATAAGGCGCGAAGATGTGCGAACTATTATTATCTTCGCCAGTGATCACGGCATGAAGGAGCAATGAGTATGATATCATGAATTACGTTGATCATCCGGAGAAAATTAGTTGACAATTTGAAGCCTTATGATAATGCAATGTGACTTACAATTTGCGTGATGTATACTCAATTCTCATCAGCTCAGCATAGCTTCTGGCGAGTAACAAACTTTAAGACCTCTGGACGTTCTCATATGAAGAGCGGCTTGAAATCGGAGTGTGCGATGGTCGTAGCTGCGAAGGCCTGATGGAACTGCTCCGCTCGGCGTCCTGATAGCAAGTAAGCGAAGTGACTCAATAGCGTCGCTCCCCCTCTCCTTGGTTTTGGCGGTACCGTATTTCCGATTCAAGAGGCAATGATTGGTTGGTTCCATCTGGCAGGTAGTCCAGGTTCGCGACTAAACACGCTTCTATATCAAATATACGTATAGCATGTCTGAATAAGCATCAATAAATGAACGCGTGTAAAATAAATTGTGGCATCATGGTTAGAAAAAAATACAATTTCGCAATAAAAATATCGCGGTCATTAATTGAAATAAAATATAGCCTTTATTTTAAGTTACAAATCTATGCTAAATTTCATTAAAATCAGCCCAGTAGTTTCGGAGATTAGCCCGGACAAAAATCGTGACACGAGATTCGCTCTTAACTTTACTTGAACTAAACGGTGTGCTCGTGGCGCTATATATAAAATTTGCAAATTAAATTAAACAAGTTATCGATTTCAAAATGGTGACACAACGGCAATTGGTTGTGAGGTGAACTGAACCCGGTGCTTAGAATTTCAAAGTCGAGATGAGAAAATTATCTGAAGAATTTAGAGAATTTATCACCTGATCATATTTCGCGACGACACAGTGATTTGAGCATAGCAGACTCTATTCTACTTACTAAGAAGCACAATCAATAAAAAGGAATGATTTACTAGATTGTAAAATATATAAAAACCACAGCCCACAAAACATCACATATATATATATATATATATATATATATATATATATATATATATATGTTAGAGAAGAGTTGGTCGACTGTATCTTCTAATTTAAGGAAGAAATAGTTGGGGGTGCAGTCAATGAAAACATCAAAATAAGTATAACTTATTTATTATGTGCCGACGTTTCGGCCTACAGTGTAGGCCATCTTCAGGGCGAATAAAACAAGTTGCAGGTTAGGGAGCTCAGAGACAAGTAAGCTGCTTACTTGTGATGCTTACTTGTCCGAAACGTCGGCACATAATAAATAAGTTATACTTATTTTGATGTTTTCATTGACTGCACCCCCAACTATTTCTTCCTTATATATATATATATACATATATATATATATATATATATATATATATACATATATATATATATATATATATATATATATATACATATATATATATATATATATATATATATATATTTAATTGGTATTTTTCAATCTAGGTTCAAGAGGTAAACAGATATATATATATATATATATATATATTAACCCTTCTGAAAATGAAAGATCCATCTCGCTATTAGTGGTATAACAGGATTGAGTTATGTTTGATGAAGAAATTTTTCCAAAGTTGACTCAAGGAATTAGGAACTGAGTGCTTTGGGGAATGCTTTTAGCCCATCCTCCCATTTACAGCTGGCCAATCTAATTTTCCGATTACTTTCGAAATCGAACGTGGTTATAGGAAACTTTTATTCTCATATGTCTGACATGAGTATATATCGGGATTGTATATCTAGTTCCTTGTTAGAGAAATATTCTTCAGTAGTAATGAGGAGAAATCAATGGATATTGTTGATATAAATTATCTGAAGACGACAATAGGCTGAATCGATACAGATATCACGTAATCATTTGTGTAACAGGTCGGAAAGAAGAATTAAATTGAATGGAACGAGACACCAACTTGGCAGTTAATTAAAAAAGTCATAAACTAAAATTTTATAAAATAGTCTAACCTTGCCAGAATTATAGCCTTAGATCTCTCTCCTTCTCCCAAATATTTATAACTGAAAAAAAAATTACAGCGTTAAGGTTTTTGGGTTCAATACATGATAGGGATAAATGATGTGCAGGGAAGCGAATAGCTCTAGATCACGGATTTGCTCCGAATCAAGGGCATCCACATTACTTTATAGAGGCTGAGTGAGCCCCAATAGGTTCTGTAGGTCTCACGGGGACCATCCTCGACTGTTAACAGATTAAATAATTTATTAGCCACGACTGGATATGAATCTGGGACCTTATTCACAACAACTTAGCACTCTACACAAAAAGAGTCTCAGTTGGGAACGTATCTTTGTCCAGTCAACATCAACAAAACTTTTCTACAACGATTTTCCCTTTAACAGCCCTTCAACTCCTAGTAACTACGTCTGACAGGTGGATATTCCACATAAGCGCAAATTTTTGCCCATCTCACTTACGGATATTCCAATACATTCACTACTCCAAGTTAGTTTTTTCTGAATTTAATACATTTATAAATTTAAATATGCTCAATAAATATAAATTACAGGTATATAACTTTAAAAAAAAAAATCGAAGAATAGCATACAAATGCAAAAAATGCCAAACACAAGCTTGTCTGGAATGCTCAAAAAGTTGTGCAATGACTGTGTATTGTAAATGTGCTGTTAAAAAAGAAATTACTTAAAGTCAAAACAAACACGTGGCTGTTATTAACAAAAATTATTACGTGCAATGTTAAGGATGAAATTTTATGCAAATATTACAAAACACTAAACACATAATTTATACATTCAATTATTGTTTTTTTGCACATCCTGAATAATGAACTAAGAACATAATCGAACGTTTGAGAGGAAGAAAAGCAATATTAAAAAAAAAAAGTAATAGGCACAAACAGTTGTGGATATAATTTTTATTTTTATTATGTTATATATATTTTTCTAACATTACTGTTTTTTCCACTCAAAATTGAATATTTAGATATTGTTATAGGTATTGTAACGTTATAACTTGGCTTTAGTGAGAAAAATTGATAAATGACGCACTTACGGAAGTTTCAAATTCCTACCCTTCCACTGGACGGATGTTCCTATAAACGCCATAATATGTTCCTACGTAAGTGTTTAGATAGCTAGATTAAAAATACAATATAAAGTTCAAGTTGAAGTTAAAATAAATTAAAATATAATATATATTTTACAATCTTAGTTGCTTTCATAGATATCTTGCCGGTTAAATGATTGAAAAGAGATAAACATTTAGATTAGAGTACTGTTTAGTATTTATTTATGCACCAAGAGTTTTCCACCTCGATTAGAACTAGCGAGGAAAATGAGACAATTTTCTGAAGGAAATGAGAAAAAGATGGCAATCGGATTCTCATTTCTTCCATGCACGAATCTAACTTTGCAGCTCTTGTACTTGCAGATATCCGACAAAAATATCTCACCACAAATTACTAATTCGATATCGATATATAATTTCTTTGATGGAGTTCATAATAAATTATTTTTATTATCTACGTTTTCAACTCGAAAACACACTAAACTTTCTCTGAGTCAAAATGATTTCTTCTTGAGTGATTATTGATTTGTGTATACAAGAGACATAAATTACATATTTCAGTTAGATATATATCTGGGATACTACATCAACTAAACTCCCACTTCAGATCTAACGCTTTATCAGTTTTTTCTAATGTTTTATCGAATTATTATTGAATAATTATTATAAAGGAGCTTGTATACATTTCTAACAATAAGGGCATTTGAATGTTCATAAATGTATTATGAAGTAGAAATGTATATTTTATATGCGTATTTGCATCTTTGCAGCAAAGATGAAAGATAAATTTATTACACTTAGGGATGAGTAGAGTCTGAACAAGAATGCACCTGAGTATTCGAATGATTAAAATATTTTATAACATATGAATACATAGAGACGACTGCTTATAATATAATTTTTTCTTTGTTTTATGTAATCAAATTTCTAATTGGTTTTTTAACCATTACGACAGACCGTCAGTTTATGTACATTGGGTCTACTGAAAGACAAAAAAAAAAAACGAGATTAAAGGCTGGGAATTCTTGTTATTATTTGGTCTCGACATTACTAAGCTCGCATTTTTTTGTCCCGAAAGCTAAAAATCAGCATTCTAACAACTGTTCTTTACGGCTGTGAAACGTGTCCGCTAACGCAGAAAGATGAATAACGCCTTATAGATTTCTAAAATAAGGCGTTGCGTAGATTTTTCGGTCCAAAAATGGATGAAACCACTGGAGAATTAAAAAGATTACACAACGCGGAATTACAAAACGTGCCCCCTGTTAATATTATTGAAGTAACAGCGTCACGAAGATTAAGTTGATAAGCGTTGTGCTTACAGCGTCTGAGGGATAGTTCGACGCGTAGGTAGGAGGATTGCATTAAGAATGACCTTGCGGATTTTGGTTTGGGTAATGGTACTTGGATGAAGTTTATAAGCAGATATTGGTAGTATCGGGTTTTCTATGCCTTTATTATTATTTATTTTATTAATATTATTATTCGGATTTCTATTATTATCTCTAAGTGTGATTGATAAATCAGGGCTTAGAGAAAACTAAAAAAATACTTTTTCCTCTTCTTAGCCCTGAAGACCTACACTGTAGGTTGAAACGTTGGCACGAGTATTAAATAAGTTTTTCTTATTAAATGTTATTACTAACTGCACTGCCAGCCTAATGGTATCCTTCATTAGATTTTCAAGTTAACTATTTTCCTCTCCAACATGAAAAAAAATACTATTGAGGTGTTAGGTATAATATGGAAATTAACGAAATATATATTTATCCATAATCATAAAAGCAATACTTAAGTTCAAGTTATGGATAAACTGGTATTGTTGGCTTAAAATTATTATGGAAAGTGAAAGTCGATACAGGATATCAATCATGCACCGTTTCTTTCCCTAAAACTTAGTCTTTTTTCCCTTTTTTTTTTAAGTGGATATGCCTTTATTCCCAGTACCTTTATTCCAATAAACAAAGTTCAAATAGCCAATTTTTAAATACCTAGCTAGATGGGAACAACAGCGTAGCTTGGAGCTGTTAGAGGAGTAAATTGAATCGTAAACCACAACCCCAACTGAATGAAATAATTGTCTGAGGCTGGCCGTTGAGGACCAACCGAATCATGGCTGGTCGTGTTGCGGGCAGGCTGTAATTGCCCCCTCAAATATATAGCCCTTTCCTTATCAAATATACAGCAGTTTCCTTATCAGTCGGGGTCGTGCTGATGATGTGAGCTGTGATGGGCATTCAACAATGCTTTGGCTGCCGATTTTGTTGGCTTTCAGGGGAAGTTGAGCGAAAATTAGAGGCAATTTGCATGATTGATGAGCGACTGGACTCCTGGAACAATTTCGAAATAGCTCTGATCGAAATTATACGTATTCAATAACAAAGCTCTGTGTTTGTTCATTATTTACATGATTGGTAAAGCACATTCATTTGGGCTTCTTTACAGAATCATTTTGTAAATCTTTTTTTACCTATGCTATACCAGTTTCGTTTAAAGAAATCAAATGCATTTTCATTTATTACAAAAATATTTCTCTTATTTCCTATTTGGTAAAAGCTTTATATGTTTACATATCCACAGTTATTCAAGGAATATACTTAAATAAAATTTAATTGAATACAAAATAAAATTAACCGACTACGGTTATAACCATCGAATCTTAAAACTAAGGTAATAACACATTACATGGTAGGTTATTAATAAATATCATCTTGATGAATATTGAAATTAGGTGAGATATAAACAGCTCAACAAAAATTTTAACTAAGTATTATAATTTATTTTCTGCATGTATACATACTACGTTTAAAAATCATTCTATATTTTTACAAATATAGATGCATGGCACATCTACTGATTTCAACATTGAAAATCCGAAAATGGTTAATTATCTACAAACCATAAACGGTATGGCTAAACACTTTACCATCCTAAGCCGTGGTTGAATAAATAATTGAAAGAGCCTTTTAAAAAAATATTTGAGTGCATTGCCCAACAATTTAGAAAAATACATTTTTGTTAAATCGGATGCAGGGCTGCGAAGTTGCCATTGGTTACCAACTTTATAATATATTATCAGTTATTTTATTCCTAAATACAATATATGCCAAATGGCATCTGTATGATTTCTCAAACAAATATTTGTATTAATAATATTTTAATGCCAAAAATGTAATTTTATTCCTATAGTAAGAAGTGGGATGCCAATTCCCTCAGCGCCGGTTTGATTTACCCATATAATATTGTAGCCTAACTAAAAAGAATTATAGCTACGATGAGGAGAATGTGTGAGTGAAGCAAAATAGGAAGTGGTTGAAAGAACGTGTCTTTCCTTTGATAAAAAACGCCTCGATGCTACTTCTGCACAGGTCGTTTTCTAAATTGTCATACTGTAGTCACATTACGACATAAAGCGAAACGATATTTAATTTCAGAACACTCTGATGATTTTGATCAGATTATCTCTTTGAAATAGAAAGTTTTTTAAATAAATTTTATTCATTCTTATGATTTTTTTTTCTTTTTTTTAAACTGGATTTAAAAAAATAATAGATCATAAGATGCCTTATACTTTGAAAACAAATCAGATAATAATTAAAATAACCTGATCATATAACCTACTAGTAGATCTTTAAAAAAAATTTCCATATATTTCATAATTAATTAATTGATTTGATAAAATATTTTTTGAAATTTTATATATAAAAAATAAAAATAATAATAAATAAATGTTTATATAAAAAAAATATTAAAAAATAATAAAAAAAATAACAATTTTTTACTTTGTATTATTTTGTTGATGTGCTGTTAGAACATATTTTGTTGTTTTATACTAAAGTCAAATGATTCATAGAACTGAAAAAGGATCTAACAGTTCAAAATTTGGTCTTTTAATGCAATATTATTTATTGACCATGGAGGACTAATGATCTCCCAAGAATTTTTAAAAGTATGACTTTCCAAGTACCTAGATTTATGCTGTGTTATCTTTGGACATTTATGTTAAATTATTTATGGTGATGTGATTATTGTTAATTTATTTATTAAAGGTAAAAGATACAGGAGAAGAAAAGATTGAGAATGACATCATAGTGTCGAAACGTCTCTAATAGAGTAAAAATTAAGAATAAACAACAACTGGAAAACGGTTTTATTTCTCTTACCCTAAATAAATTTTATTCTAAAAAAACTATCAAAAATACACGCTAACATAAATCGTCTTCCTGTTATTTTAATTTTCATTACTTTCCAATCATTTATTTTATTAAACATTCAAAACGAAATTGTAATCTCTTAATTAGTAATCAACTGTTAACTGACGGCGAAACTTTTATTATTTAATATTTATTTTAATTTATATGACTTTTTATTTTTATTGCCTCATTATAATTATGTTTTACTTGAATATATCAGACTTCATTTGAATCAGTTTTAGCGGAAACTATATGGCAATAAAATGAGTGCATCAACTTTGTCAGCTTAGACTATATTTTTTTAAAAATATTGACTAATTTTTTACCTAACAGGCTCATATTTTAAATTATTAATTGCCCCAGACGCTATAAGAAAGACTAGAGAAGGCGAGAGACACCCCAACTTTGGCGATGCCTAACTCTTTTCATCAGTTTGCTGACTTCTCACCTCCGCTTGCAAATTAATTGAAGTTTGAATTAACTTTCGATTAAGCTTTATTTAAAGCGCCTTGAATCCATCCCCAGGGGAACTTGTATAGGGAGTACTTAATGACACCATCCTTAATCGCTTAATATCTTAATTAAACTTATTATTATTACCAAATAATTTATATTTGGTTTTCATAAGTTAATTTTATAGATATTATTAAAAACTTAAAAAAATTTTAATGATGTATATTATTTGTTTAATTTTTGACGTGCCAAATCAAATTATAAATATTTAAAAAAAAATTTAAATTACTAAGCCACTGTTCCTGATTTTTTTAAACCATTGTACAAAATATAGCACTGTTTTTTTTTAAATGGAAAATGAAATGAATGCATCGATTTAAAAAATTAAATAAGTTACATCTTATTTCAATATTAGAAACGTAATTTCAATAAAGCGAGTTTAGTGAAATAAGATACACAAAACAGACCTAAAATAAAAAAATTAATAAATTTATTATTTTATTTAACGCAAAATACTTAATATTTCAAAATTATTTTAAGTAGGTACTCATATTTTAATAAGGACTCTAGGAAGGGGAGTACAAAATAAGTACTAAACTGAACTTCGATTTGAATAATACTATCTGGGTACCTCCAGTAACTCGTTAAGTACTGTAGTACGATTAAGTGAAAAGTTGTGTGATTAGTAAAGTGGGGCTTGCACGGCATCCACCGTTTGGGTACAGTTGATAAATAACATTTTTGAAAGATGAAAAAATAAAGCGAAATGGGTACAGAATTTAACTGACCGAATAATTCGAAAAATCAACAGATTTTAACCCACATAAAGATTTATTTACTATAGGATAGGTATCTAGTTTGGGCCAAATCAGTAACATATGGGTTATTAAGATCATGATGGATTACTTTGTTCGTAACAAAGTAAGGAACATTGAGGATTTTACGAAGGATTTTGGATTGTAAGGATTGAATACGAGAGGAATTCGATTGTTTAGTGGAGTCCCAAAGCTCTACTCCATAAGTCAAAATTGTTCTAATGATTGTCATTTATATGAGTCTTTTATAATTAATTGGGAGCTTGGAGCGTTTGTCTAGTAAATGTTGAAGTAGCCTGAAACGGCGAGCAGTTTCTTGTCGTTTCAGTCTAGTGTGAGGATTCCAAGTCAAGTGTTTGTTAAGTACCGGAACTTTTCTACATGAATCAGGGGAACGTTATTAAACTATACAGGATGACAGGAAGTTGATGGTTATTGAAGGGCATTATTCTTATTATTATTTTTTGTTATTAATATGACACACAAGTTTTAATTTCAATTATTACAAGCCTTAGTAAGTGGCCGATACTTTATCCAGTAAAATACACCATCTTCAAGTGTTAGCCGTTATAGCAAACGGTGGAAAATAAGACTATAAAAGTTAGTATGGCGGTGTAGTCGAGTGGGGAGAGTTTCGGAATGGTCGCTCAAGAAGAGCCCTCGAGCTCGCAGTGGCACTTAAGACAGTGCTATAGCCACTCTCGGATTGGAAGGCCGATATATCACCTTCTTACTCCGCTTCTCTATTAACATTTATACACCACTTCCCATAACTCAATCCATTCTCGTAAATTTGTGTCGCAATCTACCTTCTACAAGTGATGCAATGGTTTAAACGGATTGGAACGTCATAAAAGCTTAATCTTTTCAGCTCATTATTTTTTTAATAAAAAAAAATAAAAATAAAATAAAAAAATAAACCAGTATAACTCAAACCGTTTATGGATCTTGGGTTATCAACACTTTTAACTGAAAGTTTTAGAGGAAAGTTATTTGACAGATACATCTCTCAAACCCCCAGGTTTTCCCCAATTAAGGATGCCCACAATACAGCGGCCGGGTGACCCCCAGGTCAGCAGATACTACAAAGTCAAAACTTCCTAAACACAATAGTTCAGAAGAGAGAAAAAAAAAATTACCGATACCGCCCGTGAAGGGTATTGGATTCTGTCATTGACGTTTTTAAGTCAAAGGTTTTTTAGGAAAATGATTTGGCTGGAACAACTCATGAACCTCCAGGTTTTACCCCAATTAAGAGTTCTCACGATACAGAAATCTGGATTATCCCCAGGAAGGTGTGCAAATACTGAAGAGTCGAACCATCCTAAACACTATTAAAACGATTTAGAAGAAGCATAAAAAAAAAGAAAGAAAAAACTACCGATGCAGCCTGTGGAGTTATTGGGTTCATTAAATGGTACTTTTTCCAGGTAAACGGTTTATAGGAAGGTGAGTTGGCTCGGATCAAGCATAACCACCAGGTTTTTCCATGTTTCAAATTAAATGTATCCACCTCATAGAGACTGGTCTACCCCCAAGGGTGTTCTGCAGGTCCCGCAAGGTCGACGTGTTAAAAAATTATAGCAAAGAGAATAATCGGTCAAGCCGTTAAACTGGGAGAGCGAATGGACCAAGGAAGGCTTTCGATTCGCGTAATGACATGGCTCAACAAACAAAGCAATCACTGCTTTCATTTGATGGGACAGTTTCCCCATCAATTTACGAACTCTCAACCCCATCTCTAATTGTAGATATTAAACATAAGCAGTTTAGGGTTACATAATTTGTTATTTTCATTTTTATATAACAACGCAAAAGAGCTAATATTGTATTTTATATTCACACGTGTATAATTAATAAAAAGATAAATAAAAATCAGTAACAACTAAAAAAGAAACAGAAAATAGTTAAAAAAAGAAACAGTTCATAAGGATGAAATATTGAAAAAACAGTCAATGTTTCGCCATCATACATAAAAATACCAAATCACACGTGGTACATCACATCACCTAGTATTTTCATTATTAATATAGTACCAAACAGAAACGCAACAAGAAAACAATACCTTAGGTGCCTAAAACACTAGAAAATTACTTACCAGGACATATACTAAAATAAATAAACATGTCAAAGGAGATCAAATACACCACACATCAACAACCTAACGAATCCATCAATCAGAGACAGAACCTCACCCCAAGACTTTCATTAAAGTGTAAAGGCAAAGAAAGGTAATATTGAAAGGGGTTACACTGTAATAAATACAAATACATTGTAATAAATTTACTCTCCTCTGTTTAAAATTAAAAAAGAAACAGATAAACTAAATAACTAACAAAAATTTATGTATAATATAAAACCTAGGTATTAAGATTTATTAGGATTATTTAAAATACATAGATCTTTAGCGAATAAAAACAATTCAAAGTTCTACTGCCGACTTTATAACTAACAGAAAGTCCGAATTTCGGCCTTATAGCTTTGTTTTTTTGAGTTTTCTATTTCTTTCAAATAATAAAAAGAAGTATATTAACAAATAATTAAATTCTCATATGATCTTTTTTCACTACCGGATCCAGTAGTTAGATTGTTGGTAATTTTGAATATTCATTTTTTTTTAATTATTTGTATTAGTCAATTCACAACACCACAGCCTATATATAAAACATTAAGTTGATGTATTGAAGGATGGCTAAGGAAAAACTGTAAGCCTGTCGCAAAGAGATGGCTTTCAATAAGCGATCCGCACTGCAGATAGGATCAACTTTGTATCGTTCTTGTTGAGACAAGGAATCTCTTAATCTGTTAGAAAGGGGTATTTGAAAGTAGTCGAAGTACGATTGTGATCGGATTTCGATTGATGATGAGATTTTATCATGTTTTATCATTTTTTCATATGTAATTGTTATCGTGTAATCGCAAATCAGCCCTCAAATTTATTTTATACTGAACAAGAATCTCGAGAGCGGGTGTGTAGTAGGGCTATCTTTTAATCTAAAGGTGTTGGATTCGAGACCAGATGCAGTAATTACAGGTACCCTGCGAGACCAAAAGACCCTCGTTTGGCCTCATCAGTTCTGTTAGGGTGCCCGTAATTACGAAAATCTGGCGGGTACTATTCCGACCCACAGGTACTACAAGAGGTTTTTTTCTTAAATAAAGGTCCCCATTTTATGGAGGCTGGATGAATTCCAGAAGGGTCTGAAGATCCCACAGGGTATAAATGTACAGTTAACAGATTAAATAATTTATTTTTCACAGCCTGATTCGAACCTTCAGCAATGACGATTCCCCTTAAATGTTTTAATTCTGTATTAACTTAACATCTCGCACGATTATTTCCGGTCTAAATAATGTATTGCTTGTCAGATTGAAGACAAGTCGAGAACTCAGTGATCTATCGGAACTCAATAACATGCTACGAGGTAACTGACTAAGAAGAAATAAAACTGTAAAGGACTTGTATGGAAGAAACTTTCAAAACTTTCTTCCTCCCCTGGATCGCTAGCGTTTGTACTTTCAGACACTTAGAACGACTTCTGTGTCTTTGTTTGCTATCTACTATTGCTACATGGTTCTTTTATTTTTTCCACATCAAAGAATAACTTAGATGATTGTACTAAATGGCTTCATCATTATTCCTTTAAGCAGAATATTTATGTACTTTTACTTTTCTGAAAAAAAAGCTACTGTTATCTCAAAAGTTTGTTTGAACTAACGCCGAATACAAAATAATGCTTATTCATGAACGACTTATCCAAATAAATATATAATTTATATTATTTTAATCAACATCATCATAGTGCTCTTATCTTTCTTAACCATTGCGCGGTATGTATAACTTCATTTGACATAATATGGCAATTATTCCATCTGTCTAGAATATCCATATCGTTACTTATTATTTTTCCGAATATGTCTTTTATATTGTGGATTGGAACCTTAAACTTATTTTAGTTAATTTTCATAGTAGGCAAACAAGTATATGATTATTTTTATAAGTGTCAGGAAAAAATAAAGCTAATATAATAATAAAGATGTATTAAAAAAACAACACAATTATGGTGAATAACGACCATCATCAATGGAATCAATGGTGCTGCGTTATCCATTACTGATTATTGAGGGATCTGAATTTCTCAGGAAAAGTCCTAATGCAGACTGACTTTAAAAGAAATTGCAAGAGCTGGGAAAAACCATTCCATTTAAACTCGATGAGGCAGCTCCAATCAGGCAATAAATAGGTTTAAAGGAGTTTTTAACAAACTTGAGTTTTTCAAGTTTTAAAGTTCGTTATGTAAGGCCGTGGATAAAGCAAATACTTGAATTAAAAAGAAAACAAGAATATAATGAGTTATGTAAATCTGGCCAATTATTAGTAGTTTTACTTTATTTAAAATCACCAATGTAGATTAAAACTTAAAACCTGTACCACTACAAAGTGTGGGGTTCAGTACATGGTAAAGACTGTAGTATTTCATGGACAACGGTTTGGCAGGGAGGTGATTTGCCTTAGATCACGCTTATATCCATATTTTCCCCCTTCTTTGGGTTTTTCTTTATAGATTTTTCCCCTTTTTGGAGGTGCTCTATATAGAATATTCCCCTTTTTTGGGTACCCTATTTTAATAATACTTTATAGCGGCTGGGTGAGCCCCAGGAGGGTCCTAAATCCCATATGATCCAAATTCGGCTGCAAATAGACTAAATAAAATTCCTGCCTGCAGCGGGATTTGAACCCGGATATCCAACTAAGCAACTCAGTGCTCTACCACTGAGCCACTCGCTCCCATACTTAGGACCTGAATAAAAATTTCATAAAAAAAAAAAGTTTTACTTTCGAGTTGAGTAAATGAGATTTACATCAATAGAAATATTTTTAACTTAATTTTTAAATTAAATTATTAGTGATTTTTTACCAACATAGTTTAAAACTTCATATAAAAACAGAACAAGAATTTTGTTTTGAGTTTGACAAATCAAGTAGGTATATATAAATATTTTTACGTTGATAAAAATCACCGATTTTGTTTAATACTTAAATCCATACCTAAATAAATTTTAAAAAAAGAAGGATTTATTTAAGAGTTGTGAAAAATGATTATTTTGTTCATCATTTATTTATTTGTAACTAATTTCAAGCTTTACTATCAGCATAGATTTTATTTGATTATTTTTTTAATTTCTCATCAATCAGGTTTTAACCTAACCTTTTGTCCATTGCATTTCTTTATTTTCAATTCTATCATTACTACCTATAAAACTGATACATATTTCCTTCGGCACTCCACTGTAGATATTATTGTTCTGTTTTTTTTTTTAATTTTCAGACTTGACGGTGGCCTAAAAATTAGGCATAAACGATGGCCCAAAATAAATAAATTTTGCTTATTTGTTTAAAACTCATTGATCATTTGTTTACCAACCAAATCCTCAGAATTTTCATAATGAAGATTTTATGAAATCTAGTTATTAATAATTTTATGTTAGATTATAAAATATAATAAGTTATCGATGACACAGACGTTACCTAAAGATCGTATACATGATTGAATTTGTAGTTATAAATATATAATATATTCAATTATTATAAAAAATAAATAGATGAGCCTTATTATTTAATTTTTTTATATGGATGAATTTTAGTAACCGCTTAAGAAACTTAGTAACCAAACCAAATTAAATTAAATTCCGATTAAAATAATAGCGCTGACGAATATTTATTAAAAATCCAATTTTTTCTGACTGAATTAATGTTATTATCAGCAAAGTTAAATAATAATAAAAAAACAAACAACGAAAATAAGAAAATATGGAAAAAGAAGAGACTTCCTCTAAGCCACCTCCGTTATATAAAAGATAAAAAATTATGCCTGAGTCATTCCAGAACGCCTAATGTCAGTTAAAGGATTGCTACTGCAGTACGGTTTAAAACTTAACTTTATTTACTTAATGGTGTAAGAGAGTTTAAATTGTATATGTTACTACTGGTTATATGGCATCTGGCTTAACTCTAACACATGTCCATACTATTCGCAAGACTACCTCTACGTTACTGCTCCTACATTATTACTAGCCCTGCTTCTCTACTCTTTTCTTACAATACTGGCCCTGCTTTAGAAACACAGACATTTAAAAGGATAAGTGAACAGTTGGGGAAAGGAAGGTGGACAAATAAGATCGACGAGCCAGCTCCAAGTCACTAATAATGTAACACAACTATACATGAGAAATGAAAATAAACAAATACAATGAACAAAAGGTTAAGTTAAAACCTAATTGATGAGAAATTAAAAAAATAATCAAATATAATCTATGCTGATTTTAAAAGTTGAAATTAGTTACAAATAAATAAATCATGAACAAAATAATCATTTTTCACAACTCTTAAATAAATCCTTCTTTTTTTTAAATTAAACAAAATCGGTGATTTTTATCATTTTTATATATACCTACTTGATTTTTCAAACTCAAAACAAAATTTTTTTTCTGTTTTTTTATATGAAGTTTTAACCTATGTTGGTGAAATATCACTAATAATTTAATTAAACAATTAAATTAGAAATATTTCTATTAATGTAAATCTGATTTACTGTTTGTATATGTTACTATACCAATAATGTAACATAACTTTACAGGTACATAACAAGTAGAGTATATTGATTATGAGGGAGCACTTTCGAAGCTATAACCTTCGCCTTGAGAAAATTGGTATGTGCTAGAAGATTCGGGCAATAAATTTTAAAATATATCGCAAAAGTTGAAGAATACCTTCGAGGTCAAGTAATAAGCAATGTCAATATGTGATGTTTCTTGCCTTTTTGTCTTGAAGTCAAATATTAAGATATGTGTGGAAAAAATTCCACACAATAAGTCTTATGTCTATGATAGAAAAACTGAAAACAAAAATACTTAGTCGATATTTCGCTTATTGAGACATCATCAGGGCAGAAAGTGAATAATAGCAAAGGGAAAAACGAATAAATCACACCACTACCTCAAAATGGAGCAAGATACAAACCAGAGGAAACTGCCCCACTAAAACCATGGCCAATTAAAACAATTAAATCATGAGGAAGGTTACAGGGATATAGCTCGAAAAGGTTAAATAAAACAGCTGATAAAAAAGAAAATTCAAAATGAACGCTACACCAAAGTAACACAACATAAAAACAAGACAAGTTGTGTTATTTTATTTTTATTTCCTTGTGTTCTGTTTTAAATGTGGTGAGTGTGTATTTTTCATTTCCTGTTTATTTTGTATTTGCTGTTTTTATATATCCTCTTCCACCTGTTAGATGCCATTCGATAACTACCGAAATATAAATACATATTCAGCTGGATAAGAATCTTACAGGCAAAACTGACACATTTCAAAATGGCACTTCACCAACGTAACAAACGTTTGACAACAAAAAATTTACTGTGAATCATTTATTTGGATGTAAAATTTTCTGAAATGAACATGAAACTGTTAACTTCTCTAACAAGAAATTAATGAAATACAAAAGACTCTGATGTAGATTAAAGTCAGTTCGGGAAATTTAATACAAACACTCGAAATGGAGTTAGTTAAACAATCCATTTATATGTATACATATTTAGTTATATGTATACAATTTATTTTCTTGTTTCAGGCACTATACTAATAAATATTATAGTGTAGCCATACCAAAGTAATACAGAAGAAAAGACACCACTGATCATAAATTTCTATTATACCGCTATATTTTCTACATGATTTACTGACTTATTACCTCTCCTGTACGACGCAGTAACTTCACGTTACTATAGGAACATCCGACTATATTACTAATGTCTTTTATTTATCGTGACATAAATATAACGGCCATTTTGATATAACATTTTCGAAACAGGATAATAACATCAATAGTGCAGTATCAAAGAAAATATGACAGTTTTATAGACAGAAACGATAGTAATGAAAAGAATGAAATACAATGAACGAAAGGTTGGATTATAAAATGATTGATAAATAAACCATGAATAAACTAAATTAATAAATCATTTTTTATTCAACGGGCCTGATTTAATCATGGAGATGAGCTTTTTGTATTAAGATGGATGTTGGGAGCGCTTGTCAAACCAGTGTTGATATAATCCAACCCAACACCAGTTTCTTGTCGTTTCAGTTTTCAATTAGAATTTCTTGTTCCTCCTTCTTGTATCTAACTGACGGTCTTGGTAAGGTGAATGTTTTTTCGAGATTAGTGGTAGATTGGTGATGATTAAAATAAGGCAAAGTGTAGGTTTGGGACGATTAACTAAAGTTTAATAATTATTTATCTATTTAGTTAAAGTATTCGAATTGATATTAAATATTGATATTCAATACTAAGTATATAAATCATAATAACCGCAAGATAATTTATTGAAATATGAGCACAAATTGACTAACTCCACTTTTTAAAAATCTTAAATTTAAGTGTAAAAGCACTGGGTATAGTCTTAACTTTCTATATTATTAAAACCTTTCCCAAACAATGATTAACGCCATTTGACGACAAAAATTTTTTGGTTACAGAATAATAAATAATTTTTTTCAGAGGTCATTTTGATTAACTCCGTACTCTAATGCAAATCGTTCCAATAATACCATTTAAACGCACTAGCAAGCGCTAAATGATGAATTTGATCTAGTTAGAAAGGTCCAAACCTCACCTTTTCCAATTTAATTTAAATGTAAGCTCCCAATTAACTACAAAAGACTCATCTACATGACCATCATACGACCTATTTGGACTTACGGAGTAGAGCTATGGGGCTCCACTAAGCCATCGAATTCCTCTCGTATCCAATCCCTACAATCCAAAATCCTTCGTAAAATCCTCAATGCTCCTTATTTTGTTAAGAATAAAGTCATCCATAACGACCTTAATGTCCCTTTTGTTGCTGATTTGGCCCGAACCCGGTATCTATCCTTTCATAGCAAACTTCATTCCCACTCAAACCCTCTAGTTTCAAACCTAGCTTCCTCTTCAATTCCCGATAATCCTCCGAGGCGTCTGGAAAGAAGATGGCCACGTGACCTCCTTACTTGAACTTTGATTTGAGTACTACCAGTGGGTAGTTTCTCTACTTTTCATTCTCATGCCATTATGTAACACGCATTCTATTTACTTGTTGTATAATTGTAATACAGTTGTAAATATCAATAAATAAATTTAAAAAAAAAATTTAAATGTGACTATAATGAAGATTCAAAATTTATTGCAATTTAGGGAAATCAGATAGGTCACAGGCAGATAGACATCAAAGTTTGAAATATATTGTTCGGCCTTTATTATATCCTAAAGATAGATCTGTCACAAGGGAAAAAAGGAGAGACATGATGGATCTGCTGAAATTCATTCCTCCTGTTAAACAGATTACTTCAAAAACTTGCGAAGAAATAGAAATGAGCCTTCACATACAGCTGATGAAGAAGACATCATTTATACTGCTGAGGAATTAATCACAAATAATATGACATAACAAAACTGTTAATATTAATTTTGATGGAACATTTTTAGAAAAATATCTAATAA
The DNA here is from genome assembly GCA_037127475.1 of Arma custos. NCBI lineage: Eukaryota > Metazoa > Arthropoda > Insecta > Hemiptera > Pentatomidae > Arma > Arma custos. The sequence continues at coordinate 19,894,312 of CM073762.1, read as the reverse complement.
TTAACTTTTTTCTTTGATAAGAAACTTCAAAATATAGATGCTGAATTTAGATTGATTACTTTTTTCACTTGCCAAATCGATTAACTCCACCGATCACATAAAAATTGTAATATTTCTGACGATAGCTTTTTGGCTAGTCTTTCTTATTAATTTTATATACTATTAAATGAAGGCTGCATCTTTATTTACGCATTATACAATATTTACTTGAATTTATATTAAAAGGGAATTTAAAATAAAACAATGCACAAAATTTTCTCGAATTTCTCCACTATTTGTTTTATGGAGTTCATCAATTTGTGCATTGAATGGCTCGTATAATAGTGATTCAATTATAATATTAATTATCGTACAGTATCTCATTCGATATTCAATATTAACACAAATCTAATCTAGTCTATTATTTATTCATAGTAAATTTAAATCACTATTTAATATTCTAATATAACATACAATACAATATTATCAAGTTATAGCTAATTCTGACGCATGAGTTCAACAATATTGTGCTTTAATTGATTTAGTTTAATTTATTATTTTAATTTAACAATTTAAATTTAGCACTAAGTTCTAAATTAACTTATTTCTTATGGTATGGTGTAATTTAAAAAAAAAAAAAGCAATAGAACTGACTTTCGTCAGAAACGAATTTGTAATAGTCATTTCAGCTCATGCATATAAGAGACTAGCCGTTTGGTACTTTTTGTAATGTTTTGTACTGGCATATTTTATAATATGCTGCCCAGCGCAGCCTACCAATCCTCACAATTTTTCCGATATCAGGCTCACCAATCAATGAGTATACTTTCCTGTTTGTGCGTCTTCTCCAAACTAAACCTTTACTGAGCCGTAGATGCGTCTGAGTATCTTTCTCTCAAATGTTTGGAGATCCTTTTCATCAGACTTCGTAAGTACCCAAGTTTCTGATGCGTAGGTTGGCACTGGTCGAATTAGAGTCTTATATAATCTTGTTTTTATAGATCTTGATAACGAGCTACTTCCTAAATAGCGACGCAGTCCAAATAGCACCTATTGGCCGATGCTATTCGCCTCTTTATTTCTGCCTAGACGTCATTGATGGAATTGACCTGAGATCAGAGGTATACAAACTCATCAACCTGTTCGAAAGAGTAATTGCCAATTTGGAGAAATCTTTCGTTAATACCTCTTTGTTTACCAGCAGTCATGTATTTGGTTTTGTCAGTATTGACAGCAAGTCCCAGCTTCCTATCAGCATCATCAAGGGCAAGAAAGGCCTCTTCCACAACAGCTCTTGATCTCCCAATAATGTCGATATCATCAACATATCCCAGGATCTGTACCATATGGTTAAAGATGGTCCTACTGGTCTCAATCTTAGATTCTCTGATAGCTTTTTCCAGACCAATATTGAAGAGCAGACAAGCCAGGGAATCTCCCTGTCGAACGCCATTATAAGAGGTGAATCCCTCAGACAGTTCTCCCTGAATTTGCACCATGCATTCGGTATTGCTCATTGTAGGTTTTACAAGACGGATGAGCTTAACAGGCAAATTGAGGTCATTGGCATATACTTAGTTTCCGAAATGTTTGTAATACCTCTTACGACGGGCAGCTCCTCAACTTTTCTGAAAGTTGCCTTGAAATCGCACCCGGTTCTATTTAAAATGTCGATAACAACGGCATTAGCCGAGGTTTCACTGCTTTTATAAAATAAATGATATCTGTTAAGAAGCAGAATTCAAGATGGTTCATAAATAATATATAAAAGCGCAATGTAATACAAATTAAAATTCAAGGATAAAGATTTGAATTTTTCCCCTGCTTACACCGCTATACAATCTGTATTTCAGAGTACGTGAGAATTACTGTTATAACAATTATAATGCAACGAGTTTTAGAGTTAAATGAAAAGTTGTATAATTTGTTAAATAGGGATTGGTCCGCCTTAGACCTCCCTAATTATTAATAAAGTACAAAATTTACACACTCGGACATTAGGCTATTGATCAGCCTTGTTTTTTTCTCGGACATCAGAGAGTTCTGCCCTTTACAATATTCCCGACAAATATTGTTAAGGGGACCACAACAAAAAAAATTCTGTGGACTCTCATAAATTTCGAGAGGGGGGTGAATGCGGTGGCGGACGCGCCTGAAATATGCGAGGGGGAGGGTGGGAGAGAGAGAAAGATAGAATGAGAGAGAGTGTGTGAGGGGGGAGATGGACAGAGAAGAGATATGGCTGCCCATCGGACCCGATAATTCTCTCTCTATATAAATATTTCGAAAGCAGCCATCTTCTTCCTTTCAGCTCCGATTACAGGTCTGGTCCGGTCCTATCCGATCAGGATCTACCTGCATTAGGCAAGTAGGTGTAGAAAAAGAATTTGACCTTCAAACGTCCTTGGCAAAAATGAAGTAATCTAATTTTACTAATAAAGTTCCATTACAACTAACTTAACTAAAATTCAGTAGTTAATTTTGGTTTTAACTGTTTTTGAACACGATTAGGCCCTGTCGGATGGTAGAAACTTTATTATCTCTAAGCATTGGCATGAAGGTCTTAAAATTGGCAGAGACAAGAATGAGTCTAAAGATTCTAGAACATTCGATTAGAAAAGGAAAAGTCAGATCTTCAGTCAGTCTCTGGATTCTTACGCAATACAATGTTAGAGAAGGTTAATTAAATTATGAAAAGTAATGATTATGAGTAGAGCCGGGTAGCTTAAGGATAGAACATTGACGAAGGTACTGTGTTCAAATACGCCTGTGGCAGATAATTTATTCAATCCTTCAAGCCAGGGTGAAGCATTTGGGGTCTGGAGTCCCGCCTGGGGCTCACCCAGCATCATTAAAGTACTCGCAATAGGGAAAAACCAAGGGGTAAAGCGTGATCTGAGGCAAGTGTTGTCCTACAGACAGTACAGTCGCTACGATGTACTGAACCCATGACTTTTCATGAGTCGTAATGGTACAGGTTTAATTTATTTTTTTAAAAAGATTTTGACCGAAATTATATTTCTCCAAATAATGACTAATTATTAGGTATGGTCAAGGTAATGGCACCAGTATTCTGATATACGCAAGGTATAATATTCATTGATTATCTTGAAAAAAGCCACAACATCAACGGCGTTTATTTCATATCATTGTTGGAGCTTTTAAAGGATCAAATCAAGGAAAAACGGCCCGATTTGAAGATGAAAAAAGTTCTGTCTCATTAAGACATTGCATCATGTCACATGCCAATGAAAATGATGGCAAAACTGGATGGATCAGGCTACGAGTTGCTTTCTTTTCCAAGAAATCTGGCATTCAGTGGCTTTTTCCTGTTTGTAGATCTGAAAAGAATGCTCCATGGAAACAAATTTAGTACTAATGAAGAAGCATTCGCTGAGAGTTTTCGTGGCTAAAGAGAAATGGTGCTATAAAAGTGGTATCTAAAAATTGCATGATCGCTATAATCGTTGTGTCGCCCTCGAAGGGAATGATGTTGAATAATTTTGCGAAAAAATGAGTTTCACTATGTTAACCTTCAAACTTTTCAGCCCACCTGGCAACTCTTTTTTTCAGAATACAAATATTAATACCAAACATAAAAATATTTCATTAATCAAGAAAGTACACAATAATTAGAAATTTATAATAATTGGAATGGTTTACTTATTTAATAAGTTTTTGAATATAATTAAATATACAGTACAGTCTTTTACCGGAATGGCCTGAAGTTAAATGTCACAGTTAACACATTCTAAAGCGATATGTGTGTGTGAGTATGTTTATGTTTGATTATGCGTATTGTACCTGATACCTCAATTGTCTTTTAGTACGCTTTAAACCCTGAATTATCAACAATCTTTAATGATTATAATATTGTGTCAGATGACATGTCTGTTTTCAAAGTCAAAACACTTTTTTAAAATATTTAACCTCATTTTCTACATATTTTCCAAACGTGCTATCAAATTTTCAATCCTAGAACTGAAAAAGTCAGTATTTCGAGATGAGATATAGTCTGAAGATGAGTTTTGATCTTGAAAATCGTTTTCGAAAGTTTTACCCTTAAAGCTGTTTAAATTTCTGAACATGTGTAAGGCTGTTGGTGATAAACCTGTACCACTACAACCCGTGAACGGGTCTGGGGTTCACTACATGGTAGAGACTGCACTGTTTCATGGACAACTATTCCACAAGGAGGTGACTTGTCCTAGATCACGCTCAACCGCCAGATTTTGCCCCTTATTTTGGGTACCCTTTTTTTATAGTATTTTATAGAGGTCGGGTGAGCCCCAGGATGGTCTTAGATCACATATGATGCATCTCCTGCAAACAGAGTAAATAAAAGTACTGCCTCCAGCAGGATTTGAACCAGGATTTCCGGGATGGCAATTCAGTGCTCTACCACCGAGCCACTCCGCTCCCATTGGAGATAAGTCTGGCGAAAAAGGTAGATGTGGTACAATATCGTAACCCAGCTCATTTAGTTTATTCATACTCTGTCGTGAAACATGAGGTCTGGCGTAGTCGAGTAGGAGATATAAACAGTTTTTTTATATTATTTTTTTGCATTCTATTAATACTACTGCAGTACAATGTGGATCCTCTAGGTAGAAAAGAGAAATGAATTTATTTCCAAGTAGTTCATAAAAACGCCCATTTGTAATCGCATGGTACATATTTCAGGCTTAAATCAATTTTAACTGTGATATATAACAGAGACAGCATCTCACCACTACCAACTTTGAAAAAAAAAGGTATTTGGTTTGAATTTTTCCAATTAAGTCTTAAACGGTATCTTCTGTCTCTCCCAGATCACCAATTTGGTTTCAGAACATCGCACTCCACAATCCAGCAATGCCATCGAGTGGTGGACGTTGTCTCATCCGCATTAGAGCGCGGAATGTACTGCACGGGAGCTTTTCTCGATGTAGAGCAGGCTTTTGATCGAGTCTGGTATCCGGGACTGTTGTACAAACTCCGTGAATTCTTACCTTCTACTTACTTCCTTATTATCAGTTCCTACCTCAGTAATAGAACCTTTAAAGTAAACCATAATTTTTCCTACTCTTGCCTCTTTACCCAGTTAGCTGGTGTTCCTCAAGGTAGTATCCTGGGTCCCATCCTATACACAATATATACAGCTGACATCCCAACCCATCCAAGCATTGTCCTCACTACGTACGCTGATGACACATGTTGTTATCAGTAAATAACGATCCATTTGTTGCATCCCAATATCTTCAATCCCTTATCTCAAACCTTCAAGAATGGTATCAAAATTGGAGAATTAAAATAAATCCTATCAAATCCCACCAAATTACCTTCACTCTTCGTCGTAAACCTACGAATTCCTGCCCTACTGTATCCTTTAATAACATTCCACTGATCCCTGTCGAACAGATACGTTACCTAGGACTCCATCTGGACAAACGTCTCACTTGGAATCCTCATACAAGACTGAAAAGACAAGAAACTGCTCGACGATTTCGCCTACTTCAACATTTACTGGACAAACGTTCAAAGCTACCAATTAATTACAAAAGACTCATTTACATGACAGTTATCAGACCTATTTGGACATACGGAGTTGAGCTTTGGGGCTCTACTAAACCATCCAATTCATCTCGCATCCAATCCTTACAATCCAAAATCCTTCGTAAAATCCTCAATGCTCCTTATTATGTCACAAACAAACTCATCCATCTTGAACTTAATAAATATGTTACTGATTTGGCCCAAACTAGATACCTATCCTTCCATGAAAAGCTCCATACACACTTGAATCGGCTAGTCTCTCGACTTGCTTCCTATAATATTCCTGATAACCCTCCGAGGCGTGTGAAAAGAAGATGGCCTCGAGACCTTCTACTATAAAACTTCATTGGAGTGCTATCAATGGATAGTTTCTCCACAAGTGATTTTTTTGTTCATGTCCTTTGTTCATACAGCCAATTTACTTGATTTAATGTTATTACAGTTGAAAATATCAATAAAAAAAAAATCTTCTGTCTCTGTTGAGCTTTTCTATAATATTAGTACACCATGTGCCTATTGAGTTCTTTATTACGATTGTTTTTTCTTTGCTCTTTTATTACATTCTTTCATAATTTGTTACATTTGAAATAAAGTACAGGGAACATAGAATTCCGAATCTTCTAACATAGAATAGTAGAAATTCCAAGTTTCCAGAAGTGCCTACACCCGGAGCGAACCACATCCCTACGCTGCATGTGGAAGGAGCTAGCCCATGAAACATTAAACAAGCAGGCAGTTTACTCGACCCTTTGACGTTAGTTCAAACCTCACCGGCCTTTTTTAAAATACCTTCAAAACCCTTCGAGCGGAAATTTAATTCGAAATTGTTAAAGCTTTGTAGTTCCTCTTCAGCGCGTAGCATTAGCAACAATCAAATGTACAATCCATTACTTCACAAAGAGAAATTTAAATTAGATCAATTTTTAAATTAGCAATTATATCCTTTTTGTTAGACATACGAGATATACCTTGATCATATCGTTTATATTATCAGTCATCTAAAAATTTACCTTTGGAATTTATATTATTTAATTGATATAGTAGTAAGTTATATGGATGGATAATATGGCATTTGAGCATAATCCAAGGAAATAAATTTAATACCAGCTCAATTGGATCAATCTTATCGAGGATTGAAATTGATCGATATATCGATATAAAAGAGAAAATGGAAGTAATAGAGAACATTCTAGAGGTGATGGAAGGAAGATGACTAAGACTGATGATAATGATTGACAGATGACTGGCAGAATTGGAGGAATTAGTTCCAAAGATGAAGAAATTCCTGAGAAAAAAAGATAAATGAAGTATTTTTATTGGGATTTCAGTGGTGATGAATGTTAATAATAACACTATTTATTAAGGGAAAATATTTTGAATATTGATGTAAATGTTAATTTTATTTATATATAACGTAAACAGAAGAGAATAATCATGCGATACAATAAGATTGATAGTGAAAGCCAATGGAAAATGGCCTAGCATCTGCAAGTGGTAGCATGTTTGAGTTATGATCATGTTCTGCTTTAAAACTGAAATGCCAGTATTAATAAAGAGAGAATAAGAGGTATTTTACTCAAAACAAGATACTATAGATTCGCCAACTATATATTACCTATTATTAACCTAATATTTCCTAAAGAGGATCTAAAGAACAAGGAATAGCTAATGTAAACCAAAATATATCCTAAGAACCAGAGAGAGAAGAAAGGCTAAGTCTAAGAGTGAAGGTCTGTAAAGAAAGATCAAGTAGTCAGGAAGGATGAAAAATAAGGCATAGGCATAATAAGGACATTACAATAATATCTTATAATAATAAAAGGACATAATAATGTGGAATATATGCATTTGTAGGAGATTTCAAGGGAGAGTGGTTGAAGGCTGCTTCAAGGCTAGATAATATTTAAACAATATCGATGGTGATGACTTTATGAAAAATGTGTTGGAGAAATTGTGTAACAGATTAAATTAATCTCAGAGACATGTTTTTTTTTAGACTAATTTATTGATATTTAGAACTGTAATAATATTACATCAAGTAAATTCGCTGATATGAACAAATGACATGAAAACAAAAAAAAACTTGTAGAGAAAATACCCATCGGTAGCACTCCAATAATGTTCTATAGTAGAATGTCTCAAGGCCATCTTCTTTTCAGACGCCTCGGAGGGTTATCAGGAATAGTATGGGAAGCAAGTTGAGAGACTAGCGGATTCAAGTGTGTATGGAGCTTAGAACGTTTGTCCAGTAAATGTTGAAGTAGGCGAAAACATCGAGCAGTTTCTTGTCTTTTCAGTCTTGTACGGTGGCATGTTAGTAAACTTTATGGGGTGGTTATTTTTACAAATCTCATCTCATAATATATCCTCGTCTGCCCTCTGAACAGTATGAAGAGTTTTTTCTCTTCTGGTATTTAAAGTTTTGGATGAACAGGGAATAGGCCTGTCTAATATTCTTAGTGATTGTTTTATAAAATCTTTTCTTTTCTTTTTTTAGATATTTTAGTTCAAATAAACTATTGTTTGTTTTATAAATATCTTCGTTTTAAGATTTTATGCGCAATAATCAGTCTCATATCGATCCCTGAGGAAGCCTAGTAGTATTTCTAGCGAAAATTTGGCAAAGGATTTGACGACCTGGCCAAAAATAGAAGAAATACTTGATGAATGGATTCAAGGAAATTTTTTTTTTATCTACACTTTCAGTTAAAATAGATTTATTAGTTTTTTTGGTACTAGAAATAATTAATTATTATAAGGTTTTATTTTAAACAAATAGGGAAATAGTTTATTTTCATTGTGGAATACCTCCTAGTGAGGCAGCCCCGTGCTTAGCATACCACCCTGAATGCCGCCCATTCCGTCCTACCAGCTTAGAGTGCATCTACAAAGAAGTGGCCACGGAACGTTGTGAAGAAGTAATGGACTTTAGAATTTATTTAAAGCTCTAAGTTTAAATAAAGTTAAGATCTAACTTTAAATCTCGAGGAAGGTACTTTTGGTGTTAAGCAACCATATAAGTAATAAAAATAGTTCAAAATGAATTATGCTTATAGTATAGTATTTTTCCAAAAAGCGAGAAATTCATGATTAAAAAATATTAAGACCACAAACATATCCAAAAGCAGAATTTTCAAAGTTATTAAAATGTATGTGATCTTCTGACATCAGATTTTCTTTTTATTAAAAATCTTCCTATCTCACAGATAACAGTGACAATCAACAGATGTGATAAAATAAAATAAAATATTTATAAAATTTTAACTTTGGAAAGCACATTTCCCCAACACTTCTTGACCCCATTCTGTATTTAATCCCTTGATGTAAGATATGTCTCTTTTTATCTGCATCCTAAAGAGTTAGTCAGCCTTATCGTTATTCAGGCTATTGTATGTGAAAGTTCTTCGACAGTTAATGGCTTCAAGTCGAGGAGTTTTGTTGTTTGTTTAGCCAAATTATTCTGTTATTAATATTAAAATAATAAAAAGTTAGCATTTTTTGAATATTTTTTAAATAGATTTGTGAAGCGAATGCTAATATATTTTCATGTTAATACATATTGCTGGCATTTTTATCCAAAATGAGTATTATTTTATGTTAAAAATGACAATTTAACCATCTTGATAAACAAACATTTTTCTCCAAGTTAATTTTTTTTTTTTTAAATCCTTCACCAAAGGGGTTGGTATCAGCAAAGGGATTAGGTCGGCTGAAAAGTTCTTAGGCTGACATATAATTGATATTACTAAAATTAAATCTATATGATTTTTAGTCAGTACTAACCTTCAAAAGATACACATATAGATTTGAAAGTTGCCAAACAATTGGTTCATGAGATATAGCATTGTGTATGAAGCTCCATTTGTTAAATGTAAAAAAATAGTACAAATGAATCTCGTATACCGACGAAGCTTTGCTGTATCTTGAAATAGATACTCTGAAGCCAGTTCTTTGGCTTGAAAACAATTTTCGGAATCTGCACCAGGAAATCAACCGTTAAAAAGAGGTTAACTAAGATTAAACTGGGTGAAATGAGCATCGACGACGATCCGTGCTGTGGATGTCCGAAAGAGGCTTTATCTGACTAATACATAAAAAAGTTAAAAAAATAATTACGAGTGACCGTGAATTGAAGTTGATCGAGATAGCTGAGACTCTGGAGATATCAAAAAAGCGTTCCGAACATATTATTCACGAATATTTTGACGTGCAAAAGCTGTGAGCAAAGTCGCTGCCGCAAGAGCATTGTCGTTGGTTCGGAGCAATGTTCAGCGAAATTCAACCATAACGAAAAAAAATTCCGTCGATATGTGACAACGGATCATCACTACACTCCGGAGTCCAATCGACAGTCACTCGTCTGTGGGTGAACTGCTCACGATAAACCGAATCCAAAGCGTGGAAAGATACAATGGTCGGCTGGCAAGGTAATGGCATCAGTATTCTGAGATACGCAAGATATAATATTCATTGATTATCTTGAAAAGGGCCAGAAAATCAACGGCGTTTATTACATATCATTGTTGGAGCTTTTGAAGGATCAAATCAAGAAAAAACGGCCCGATTTGAAGATGAAAAAAGTTCTGTCTCATTAAGACATTGCATCATGTCACATGCCAATGAAAATGATAGAAAAACTGGATGGATCAGGCTACGAGTTGCTTTCTATTCGCTGAAATCTGGCAATCAGTGACTTTTTCCTGTTTGTAGATCTGAAAAGAATGCTTCCTGGAAACAAATTTAGTACTAATGAAGAAGCAATCGCTGAGAGTATTGCTATTTCGTGGCTAAAGAGAAATGGTGCTATAAAAGTGGTATCGAAAAAACGGGGGCACGTGCCCCCCCACCTCCCGACAGTTTTTTAGGTACTGTGGATAATCCATTATAAGAATATGAGTGAAACTATTTGTTTTGATATTTTACTATTCCTGCTAATATTATAAATACAAAAGTTTGTATGTATGTTTGTTACTCTTTCACGAAAAAACTACTGAATGGATTTGGATGAATCTTTATAGTAATATAGGCTATATATCATAATAACACATAGGCTATAGGGGGGGCGGATTTAGGGGGGGGGGCGCGTGCCCCACAGACAGTTTTTTGTGTTTTGTGGAGAATCCATTATAGTACATAATTAAAGGGATATCAGGAACTTAGCATCTTGAAATTTGCCGATAGGTTCTTTGTATAATTTAAGAAAGAAATTTGGATACTTCCACCCCCAAGAGTTTCCCTTAATATAATAGGGGTTCAAAGATTGTATGGAATCCGTCAGTTTTGAAGTTAGACATCTGAAATTTTGGATGGACGAGTAACTTATAGTTAAAAACAAATTAAATTATTTATTTAAAATGACCTGTCATGAAACTTTATGTGGCAGACCAAATTCCACGCGAGCGAAGCCGCGGGCAAAATCTAGCAATAAAATATAATTTTGTGAAAAAATGAGTTTCACTATGTTAACCATCGAACTTTTCAGCCGACCTGGCAACTCTATTTTTCAGAATACAAATATTAATATCAAACATATAAAAGTATATTTCATTAATCAAGAAAATACGCAATAATTAGAAATATATAATAAATGGAATGATTTACTTTTTTAATAAAGTTTTTAATATAATTAAATATACAGTACAGTATTTTACCGGAATGGCCTGAAGTTAAATGTCACAGTTAACACATTCTAAAGCGAGTATTGTTGGAGACAACTCATGAGTAAGAGGGCATTAATAACTTAACTTTTCCCTTCCGTTTTCATCAGTTGACAGTTGTGGATCCCTTACAACTGTAATCTCTTCCTATTGCGAGCATAAAACTGAAGGTGTTTATTCAGGTGTTGCAGGGTGTTATAACGTTTAATATTTTATTCTAAAGTTTCTGAAAATATGTTACGTGACTAAATAAACACCCTAATAGTTGATAGAATACTTAATTAAACTTTAAAAGTACCGCCAGCGTTAGAGGCAGATTCAATATCATTCTCGATTTGGCGATTTTACTAGGAGAAAGTATTTAGATAATAAATAAGAATATGGTCAGTATTTTGTTCCAATCGCCACGTTTATTCCCCGATTATTTTAAGCAATTGATTTCGTTAGGATCAAGCCAAAGAGAACCCACTATCAATTAGATAAGGTAAAATATATCTCTTTAAATATAATGGAAGGTATCAAAAACTGATTTCTGATTTTTTATTGGTAATTTTAAAATAATTTTATTTTCACTATACTTTTTTTTTGTAGTTTAATCCTATGTTAAGGTGTCTGGAAAACAGACAAGCATCGATAAAAACATAGACACTGCTTCCTTGTTGAGAGCATATTCAGATACAGCATTCGCAAAGTCTCATTATCACTACCTAAAAATAATTTTCTAGTGAAAATATAAATTATTTAGACCCTGCCTACAGTAGGAACATTAAATTCATTTCTAGAAATACTTATACAAAACAATCGTAGAATCTCTAATAAATTAAATATAGTAATATCGGTAACTAGTAACAACTGGTAAAAATTATACCAAACTACAATAATTAGCAATACTGATAGGACAGGAGCCAGTCTTAGTTAAGAAAACATCAACAGATATAATAAATTGTATATAAATCATCTACATTTTATAATAAACATATGTAATATATAGAAATATTATAATAAAGCTATTTTTGTAATGAAAAAGCAAGTTATAATATGAAAAATGATTCTAAAAAGAAGCAACAGTAATACATCAGTTATAAAAGATTTTTAAAAATATCATCATTATTACCAATAAAATTTCGACTAGAGAAAAATATAAAAACATAAAAAATTTAAAATTTACAAAATTAAAAATGGAGTACAATATTAACTAGTGATTCATTTCTAAAAATGTCTATATGAAAAAGAAATACCAATTAATATGTAATATATTAAATTACTGTGACCAGTTTAAACTCCATTTTGAATGAAATTTTTGTAAATGGGCTGAACTGTGCCTTCTAAAACTGAAAGAAATTCAAGTAATCCTAGTTTTCATCAGCTTCTATAATTAAAATAATTAAGATTATAAAAAATATTTATGATATTTAACCAAAATAGTCTGAAATAGCTACCACATGAAATGCTTATGAGGCAGGGTACCTTCTAGTTTTAGGGTACCTTCTTAAAGCTAGTCATTTGGTTTTGTACAGAGAAATTTTCTACTCTATTCTTAACCTCTTAAATTCAGTTAGTTAACATTCAGTAGACTTACTTGAAAAAAAAAAGAATTAAATTTATTTTGAAATGGAAAGATTTAGCATAGCTATGCAAAGGGATTTTCTTTTATGAACGAGATTGATTTTTTACTATGGACTAACTTATAACTCAGTGACCACTCTCTTTACGAACTATACTGCAGTCATACTACCTTTATACCTCTACTATATATCTATCTCTACTAATCTTTTAGAGCTGGGATATATAAATATGAAAGAAGATGGGAGATCAAGGAAGTTTCCATTGTTGATAACAAGGAAGCATTGACGAACCCTGGGTTACAAATCCTTTTTATAAGCAATTTACTTTAACTTATCGACCGTCCTTAAATCATTTGAAGCTTTCTTTCGCTTCTATTGGAAATTGTTAACCGTTTATAGAATAGAAGGTATTCGACGGTTGCTAAGTCTAGAATCCCCAAAGAGTCAAATGAGGGATATCATCCTCAACTGTTTCTACCAGAGCTTCTTTGTCAGATAATGATTTTTGTCCGAAACACTCAAAGATGTTACCATTTAAAAAAATCTGGGACCATCTGCCTTCAGTCAATTCAGGAAGAACATCTTTGATTATGAACATCGTATTTTTTGTTTTCCGATTTCTGATGTCGAGAAGCCTCTATGACTTGCATCCATTCCTCCCGGTTCTTACAAAGCTGCTTCACCGACATGCAGTAGAGCATTTCAAAGATCTAGCCACTAAAAAGTGGGTTGAAATCCGTCATGAAAATCGCCCTTCGGTTATCATTAGTGTTTTAGTCCATAATCCGTTGTGAAACATCAGTAATGAAATATGCACTTGTTGTTGTTAGTTAATTTAACATCACTTTATGCTGCTATGGCTAATGGGACGATCCTACAGTGGGAGCTCTAAATTTTCCCTATCCAGGTTTAATTAGGATAGGGATTTTAACGAGTACCTGACGTACAGGCTCGGAACCCCCATTTAACGTTCCTTCCGAAGGACGGCGTAACGTAGGTTTTTTTAGTATTTTTTTTTTAATTCTAGGCTCACCTGCCGGGCTACGAACCCGCGATCTTGGGTTTAGTAGTTTGTTAGGCTAACCACTAGACCACAGGTGACCGTATGAAATATGTACTTTTCAAGCATAAGGAAAAAAATAGTGTTTGACTTAAAAAAGGATTGCTATAGAAAGAACTGCAAAATCAAACAGATTGTGAAATGGGTACGTGATGAAATATCGCAGGTGGACGAGGAGGGAGGAGATATAGGTTGATCTACAGCCAACGGATGATGATAGCAAAGATAAACGATATAATGGAATGAGCCGGGAGGGGCGGCAAACTGGCTACCCTGCTGGCCTCTACTGGCCATCTGCCAAACCTTCTACCACTCACCCATACCACAATCTTTATCTTTATCTTACACTGTTCACTGCTCTAGTTTCTCTACGCATCCCAACGTCAGCAATGTCAGCTTAGGACGATTTAGTTTTGGGTTATATTTAGTGTGTATCATAGGAATCGTACGATACATAATGCACGAAGTAACCATATAAAGATCCATATGCAAGGTAGCGTATGCCAACTCAAAAATACAGATAAGAGGACTGACAAGAAGACACTCAATAACCTCTTTTTTTTTATTGCGAAAGCATAACTAAAAATGTTAAAAAAACTATGTACGTTACTTTGAACAGTACTTGGTAAAAAGACTAACATGGGACATAGATTAGCAAATGAAAAATGAAAAAAACAAAAACCGCCAAGAGGCTACAAACATCACATCTTCTGCGCTAAAGATCTTCACTAGGCTTACTAAATTTACAATATTACGGACATTTTTATTACTATATTATTTCCTATGCGTGTAATATTTAATAATTATATTTGAAAAATTTGTGCCACCTCTGGTATTGTGGTTAGCATAACAAGCTGATATGCCCAAGATCGTTTTGAAGGAAGTAAAGGAATTAAAAAAATCCACGGTTATGGCATCCATCAGAAGAGACGTATGTAATATCAGGTCTCGGAGACTGTATTTTATCGAGTACTTGTTAAAAACCCCTACCCTAATTATAGCTCTAGGCAAAATTTAGAACTCCCAATGTAACATCGTCCAACTAGCCCCAGCAACATAATAGGACATTAAATGAATAAAAAAACAATATAGATTCTTCTTAAATATCAATTTAATCAAACAAGGTAAAATAACGTATTTAGGCGATAACTTTTCCCACTAATAGAATGAACTTGAGTGAACTGGTAGTTAAAACCAGTGGTTGGTTTTCATTAAAGCCAAATTTTCCCAGTAAATATCTAATAATTTTTATATCTTTATGTTATATCTGTTGGATTATATTTAAAAATTGAATATAAGGCATAAGGGTAAAAGTCAGGCATTCACTTGAAAAAGAGTTATAGCTTAAATATACATATATAAATCTTACTAATATTATAAATGTGTAAGTTTGTATGTTTGTCTCTCATTCACGCAAAAACTACTGAACAGATTTGAATGAAACTTTACAGTAATATAGGTTATACGTCAGAATAACACATAGGCTATTGCAAACGCGGATTTGTGAGGGGGGCGCACGGGTCACGTGCTCCCCCACAGTTTTTTAGATACAGTGGAGAATCCATTATAGTACATAATTAAAGGCAAATCACATGGTAATAGTTGTTAAAATAATAGAAAGAACATGAGTGAAACTATTGTTTTGATATGCTACTAATCCTACTAATATTATAAATGCGAAAATTGGCTCTATTTCACGCAAGAACTACAGAACGGATTTGGATGAAACTTTACAGAAATGTAGGTTATACATCATAATAACACATAGGCTACAGCAAGGGCGGATTTATAGGTGGGGCACGGGCCCTTCCCCCCGACAGCTTTTAGGTACTGTGGAGAATCCATTATAATACATAATTTAAGGCAAATCCGGAACTTAGCATCTTGAAATTTGTGGATAGGTTCTTTGTATCATTTAAGAAAGAAATTTGGATAATTCCAACCATTAAAATTATTTATTTTAATTTAATTTAACTGTCACGAAACTTTATGTGGGAGATCTAATTCCACGCGAGCAAAGCCGCGGGCAAAAGCTAGTATACAATATATACAACTGCCACGATCCCACTTGCCTCAAAACAATTAGCTCTCTCGGGACAAAATTCGACTTAACCACATATTTACCGGGCCTGAAAATATCATCATTGTATTTCTTCTAGTAGTTATACAGTGCTTAATACAAAGCTGTAACGCAGGGATGACCAATCCGTGTCCCACAATAAACTGTTTTGCTGTCTGCGGTATACAAAGTATATTTATTTTATGAAAACTAATATATTAAACAAAATACATTATTAGGCATCCATTTATTAAAAAAATTAAGTCATTATTACGATGCAAGAATAAATTTAAATACAAAAAAATATCTATAGTGGGCCTAAATCTGATATGGAGATTCATAATTTTGCTCGGGTTGTTATAACGTAGAGCAGTTGAGCTTCTGAAGTTGCACTACAGAAGGTCCTGGAATTGGGCAGATTTTTATTTTATCGGTTTGAGGCCGGAGATGGATCCTTTGGGATCTAGGATCTTCCTGAAGCTTACCCACCCTCTATAAAGTGAGTAGGGAGAAAAAAATAGAGAGAGAAATCTGGCGGTTAGGTGTAATCTAGAACAGATCACCTCCCTGCATAACTGTTTTCCAAGAGACAGTACATGTCTGTACCACGTACTGAACGAAAGTACTGTACCTCTCGTGGAACAGGATTTTTTTTGTTATGATGTATTTCCAAAGGGATCATTTGGGGTATAGAAGGATAAAAAAGCACTTTTTGCACATTGCATATCTATCTTATGACTAATACATTACCAACTAAGGATAACATTCTATCATTGAAAAAATAGTGGGGTCACGCTCAAACCCTCTTTGGCCTGTAATTTAAGAAAAAAAACTAGAAGGAAAATGGGTGGAAGTAATATTTCGAGAGACTAGCGGGAGCTGTGCCAATGTGGAGGAGAGAGGAACCCTTAACTGCTGGCTATCCATCCAGCCCAGGTCCTCCTCCACTTCTTCTTTATCACCTTCCTCTCTCCACGCGCTTTATCCTCCAGCTTATTGCCTATCGATCTAGCTCTCTATGATCGAGGAGTTTCCCTAGAGTCCTAGTTCTGTCTTCGACAATGGTCTGTCTATAACATTCATCATCATGCAGAATTACTCTAAACGGTACTAAATAGTTTATTCACTTACAACAGCATTTTTCTTGATTAGTACTTCAAATGACCAGGTTTGAAATAATTTGGATTTTTTCTAGTACTTGTGTATTAGCCAGTCTGCATGATCAACATCATCTCGTGAAACTTCTTCTTATCATTCGTCTCGTTTGTTTAATTTCTTTGTGCGTCATCAATTTTTTTCTGTATTGTTAACTTTATTTATTGTCTATTTAAATTTATGTTTTCTTTATTAAATTTAATTTTGTGTTTTTCTCTTATTCCCTTAGTTATTGCATATTTAAATGGAACAAACAACACTTTGAGAATAAAAAAAAAAGAATCTGTACCATTACAAAAAAATCAGTACTGTTTCATGGACAATAGTTGTTTTGGGACGTGATTTGTACTAGATCACGCTTAACCGCCAGATTTTCCCCCTTATATTTGATACCCACTTTATAGCGGCTATGTGAGCCCCAGGAGGTTCCTAGATACCATAGGGTGTATATCCTGCTGGATAAATAAAAGTCTTGCCGCCAACGGGAATTGAACCAGGATTTTCGGCATGGCAACTCAGTGTTCTACCACTGAGCCACTCCCCTAATTAAATTGAACAAAATAATGCTTTGGGAATAACCGTCTTTAAACGAAGAAGTTGTGAAATACTTCCAGAAGTTCGCGAAAATTACAAATAATTTGTTAATTCTATGTAATTACGACCCAATGTTCAATGAACAGATTAATAAATTATTTTCAGATTTTGGGCAGGGACTATGCACAGTCCGCAAGACCGAACAGTTATGCGGGTTTAGTTCGGAGGCGCGCCTTGATCATCGTAGCTTATTTTATTACTTTAACATTTCTCGTTTTTGTTTTATCTAGTGTTTATAATTAAAAAAATAAAGTTTCTGTAGACATGATAAGGAATAGTTTAAAAGAAAATATTTTTTTATCTGTAAGAAAATAGCAGAAGTTTGAAATGAGAAGGATAAAAAACGTTAATATCAGAAACAAAAACTTTACTTTAGTATTTAATATTATAGTTTAATAAATACATATAACAAAAATAAAAAATAAACTTATAAATATTTAACAGTATAATATTTTATTTATAACTACCCAATCAATATGCCTTCATAAAAAAATTGACTATATGTCATTACATTTGGATTAATCTCTATCTAAAATCTGTCTAAAGATTTAGTTTTATAGAAATAAACATTTTTTTTTATTAAGAGAAAAACAAACAGTTTTCCATCTATTAGTTATCCATTCCTCTAAAGGAAAGGTTTAGAAGACAATAACTTTCTTATTTATAAAAATAGTTTTAGAAAAGTTTGAAACTGAGAGAACTTTGAGTCACTAAAAAACCTTAAATAACGAGACCGAAAAGGTTAGTTTACCAAATGAACTTCTAGTTTCTGCAATTCATATTTGATTCGCTGATCGTAAGTGTACTTTGACATCAAAGAGCTTAAAGGTATATAATAATAAAAAAAATTACAGCTAGTAATAGTTTAATTAGAATAGAATAGAAAAGTAACTTTATTCTTGGACGAAGTCCCTTTAGAATGACATGAACAGAAAGAGAAACATATATACGTTACCTGGCCAGAAGGCTACATGATTAGGTTCTAATTTATATCATAATATTTTTTTCTGATATACCAAACACGACAAAATTACATTAAAAACATTACTCGCCTCACAACTTCCTAAGTGTCATTCCTCTCAATTCCGTCGCAGGCCAAAATATTCTTTGATTTACCAAACCCGTGTCGAATTTGCATTTGCCTACTCGTTGAATACCAGATCCTGTAGTAGGCAAGAATACCAGATCCTGGCCCACAGATTTGAATATACTCGTGGAACTGCTTCTCTTAGCGAATTTTACATCATTTGAGCTAGATCTTAACGGAATTTCATGTATATTTCTGTTCACAATTTTCATTTAAACATAATTTAAAATTTGTTTGCGCTTAGCCCATTTAAAGACCATGCAAAGAGGAATTCATTCTGATTAACCTGACTGGGCTATAATAAGTGCGGAAGGCACTTTTTGGTTTTTATTGTATGCTTAGGCTATTTTCTACCTTATAATTTGGTTTATCCCTATAAACATACCTAAGTACAATATTTCTTTTCTAGTTCAGGGCTTTGTTAAACCCCATAACAGGGTTATTTTATTAATTCGTATGCGTCCGAAAAGTTTTTTTCAGGGGAAAAGCCCTGAGTTTTATAAAACAGAACCGTAAAAATTACTTAAGTGAGAGATAAACCGAAATGTAGCTTTGGTGAATGAAACTTTCTTCAGCATTATTTATATAGTTCTCTAATAACGTTTGTACTATAATTTGATGTTATTTGAAAATAATGTTTGTTTTTTATTAAAGGACGTCTTTGAGGCAGCTAATTTTCTAGCTGTTTATACAACTTTATTTAAAATACAAATTCAAAGTAGGATTTAGACGAAACTCTTTTTTAAAAAAATTAATAAGTCATTACTTTTAGAATTCGGAGACGACAAGACAACGATAGTAGGTTTAATAATCGGTAAGAAAAAAAATTTAAGATCCTAAAATAATTATATATGTATATAAGCATTTAATAATCACAATTTAATGGAGGGTGAAATAAAGGGTTATTTGTAAAAACAATTTTATTTCGTCCAGGAGGATAAAGATTAAAATATACCATTTTGTGGAAGTAATACATTTATAGATAATATAGATATTATAAAATATTATAATTAAAGATATATTAGATAGATATAAGTGCCCCAAAGCATTTTCTAGTCCTAAACCCGGTACCGTCTGACATGGCAACGGAATTCCATTTGAAGTGACTCAAAGTGATGGAATATTCTTTGACAACCCGAGTAAATTATGTATAACATTTCCAAAATTTAATGTTATATACTCTCATATTAAAATATTCCAATGTATTTATTTAAAATACTTCTTCTAAACACATCGGTTTATTGTTACAGTCCACTAAAACGTGTTAGTTAATTCTGCTCCAGCCAGCATTTTCCCCATAGATGACGTCCTAACCGCTTTAACTTCGCCCTTATCTCTAAGTTTATAAGTTCCGAACTCTCTTTGACGGCTCCTTAAACTGATCATTGTGAAAATTTTATCTGGAATAGCCAAAATTAGGGGACGGTCACACTCCATAACCTAACACTCTGAATATGTCTAATCAGTTTGGAATATTGATGAGCAAATAATATTTATTGTTCACGCCATTTGGCGTTCTTTTTATAAATGAATTATTAAGATACTCAAAAAATAGTAAAGTACAAATAAATCGCTAAATAGACACTACACCCCATCTAGCGGTTGGTGTTATTAACTAACTCCTCAATTAATTGACATAATCATAGGCAGATGGCGATACGGGACTCTTATCACCTGTTTCCTTTTCTTTGAATCTCGCGCTTGTCTGTCTTCAGCGTGCACTCGCAGCAGTCTTCACATGCCTTTTTCTTTGGTCCAGCTATCCAGCTTAATTGCAATTACCAGTGATTGATCAGTTAATACTTTCCGTTTATTCATGTGTTACAAATATTTTACCATTCATCTGCAAATAAGTCTGGATCCTTCAGGAGTTTTTCAAGGGCAGAGGCAATCTTCAGGACTAAAAGACGCTGCCAGCCTCTTTTGGTTTTTGAGTACTCAGAAGCCAGAGTTCCTGTCCGTATGCTGTCGACATAGGGTGAGTCACCTTTTATTTTCTCTGTTTTTGAATTCTTCCTGTGACCTCTTTATAATATCGAATGCTTTTAAAATAACTTATACAGTCCACATCCATAGCGAAATTTATTTATCTAAAATCACATTTTTAAGAAATTGATTAAGAACCTTCGAGCTTGTCTCAACATTTATATTAATAAATGCAGTGAGCTGAACACCCATGTTCCAATAATATAGGATGTTATATGAAAAAGTAGAATTATATTTTATGTTTTTTTTTGATCATGTAGAAAAGCGAAGAGAAAGACACTTCAATCAAATTTGCTGGATGCGCAATTGCGCAGGTGCAAATGAAATTTAAATAATAATAATAATAATGTTCACTTTTTATGAATGTAACCCAACACGTAAAACTCATGAACCGGACTTTTACGATTTTCTAAGCCAAGAAGACCAAACCTACCTGGTTCAAAGATATAGAAAAAGATTTACAAGAGATGGAAATTAACTGCGAGGATATTCTGTAAAGTAACCGTCTCGGGATGAAACTGAACTCACATGTGGATTTTCAAGAAAAACCAAAGCTGAAGACGGGAAAGTAATGGACGGAATAAAGAAGATAGCATCAAGAAGAAAAAAGACAGTTGAAATGGCGTTATCCGTCAACACGGAAAAATTATACAGTTTTATTAATTTAAAAGAACCATGTATTAATTGATGTGCAAAATTGGACATTTTTCGAACATTTACCAGAAACATAATTTCAAAAAAAATTATTATATACTAAGTTTATTAGCATGGATTAGAAAGAATTACAAAGGTCTCAGATTATGAAATGTGGATGTTAATACGTTACGTCGAATGATTTACTTAGTTCCTTGAAATGAATAATTTAGTATTAATACGAGAGAAAATTATTAATTAAAACGATTAAATAAATAGCTAATTCACAGTATAATATATGCTATGATTAATATCTCTCCACGTTGTGCTGTATATAGCCTCATGTTTTGCTTAGGCCAGGGACTGTAGAGGAACGGGCAGTAACTAATCACCAATGATTGGTGGGTGTGTTTAGGCAGGCTGCACTAACCCAACCTCTACCTGAGGCATTAGTGGTCACCACTAATATTAGTGATAGGGCAAATTTTCCGTGCCGTTCAAAGTATTATGTATTGCTTTTAAGATTATCCCTTTGTCATACTCAGCAAACTACTATAATACTCTTATTATTAATATCATATATATATATATATATATGATATTAATAATAAGAGTAAATTAGGAAATGTTATACATAATTTACTCAGGTTGTCAAAGAAAATTCCATCACTTTGAGTAATTTAAAATAGAATTCCGTTGCCATGTCAGACGGTACCGGGTTTACGGCTAGAAAACGCTTTGGGACACTTATATCTATCTAATATATCTTTAATTATAATATATTATAATATCTAAATATATCTATAAATGTATTACTTCCACAAAATGGTATATTTTAGTCTTTATCCTCTTGGACTAAATAAAATTGTTTTTACAAATAACCGTTTATTTCACCCTCCATTAAATTGTGATTATTAAATGCATATATACATATATGATTATTTAAGGATCATAAAATTATTTCTTACCGATTATTAAACCTACTGTCGTTGTCTTGTCGTCTCCGAATTCTAAAAGTTGATTTATTAATTTTTTTTAAAAAGAGTTTTGTCTATATATATATATATATATATATATATATATATATATATATATATATATATATATATATGTAATAAACTCGATAAACTCAATTTCTGGCTCCTAATAGTAATAAAATAGATATATTTTATATGCAGCTTTGTTATTTTGCTACGCCTCAAAATAAAATACATGGCAAATAAAAATAAATTTACCAATATGAATCTGTATCTATTTTTCTTTGGAGACGAATCAGTACCTTCGATTTCATTAAAAACGTTCCATTAAATTGCATTTGTATATATATATACATACATACACATATATATATATATGAGTTTTGTCTATATATATATATATATATATATATATATATTTATTTATTTATACATAGATTGAGAGATAGAAAGAAGGAGAGAGAGAGAGAGTGAGAGACTTTAATAGAGAACTTAAAAGAGACTTTAAAATAGAACTTCACCTGACATGTATAATATTTTTTTATTATTGAAATCAAAATTGTTCAGAGAATGTATTGTAATAAAGTAATCGAGTAGTCTGTTCAAAAGGTTTCAAAAATATTTCTTGATAAAATAGAAAAGAAAACCACATCGTTTTAAAAATATTATTATTGTGTAAAATAATCTTTAGCAATAATAACAAATCACAGAATAAAAATATTAAGATAATACCCGTTTTTCCGGCTTCATAAATAACATATATACGTTTAAAAAATGAACTTGACATTTATTTATGAAGTGAATTCCATTGTAGAAACAGCAGTGACTGATGCCCAGGAGTGAGCAGTGCACCTGATTGTGTGTGGAGAGAGTTCGTTCATCGCTCATAGGGTCCAGCGTAGTTGAGACTGTGCGAAATAAGATATCCTATTTGGATTCCTTGTTTTTATACGTTAATTTTATTTTGGTTTCATTCAAGTTGAGAATTCCGAGGATGTAATAATAAGAAATGAGAAAAAAATTAAATATTTCGGGTTTGAAGAAAAATAAATCTGGGAAAAAAGAGAAGTGGTGTCTCCATTATTAAGACGGATCTTGCTTTATTACAATAAATAAAAGGTAATATTTTTACTAAAAAGGTTTTTGTATAATAAAGTGACTCACTTATCTCAGAACAGCCCCTCTTTTCGTTTTAAGATATTTTTATTACAATCGAAGTAGGTTTGGTTTTCACAAATAATTCCTCGAAATTTCGGGTTTGCACCAATCCATTATCTGTATCCCTTGGAGGCGTTCTGATTGGAATTGGCATTTCATTCAATTTGCGGGATAAAAAAAAAATAAATGTATTTTCCCATTAGTGGAATGTCAGTTTGATTCGATAAAGCCGAGATACAGAACCATTGTCCATTTAGCGAGTTATTCCCACTTTATAAACGTTTCGTCATTGATAAGGTTGATTGAAACAGCTGTGAACAGTGGGAGCTCTTATCAAATCATCGTTTCTCGTTTCTATTGTTATTTTATTTTCTCAAAACGAATTTTTATCTTAATCACTTCCACTGAAATACTCTAAATGTTTTGTAAAGCGAAAAAAAAAATGAATAAAGTGATAAGTAACCAATATTTTGTCAATATTTATTTTTTTTTTTCAAATTCAAAAGAACTCGTTAAACTCAATTTCTGGCTCCTAATAGTAATAAGATAGATATATTTTAGATGCAGCTTTGTTATTTTGCTACGGCTCATAGTAAAATACATGGCAAATAAAAATAAATTTACCAATATGAATTTACCAATATTTTTCTTTGGAGACGAATCAGTACCTTCGATTTAATTTAAAACGTTCCATTAAATTGCATTTGTGAAAATAGAGCTGGATAGCTCGGTGTGTGAACTCTGAGCTGTTGATTAGTTAGAATCCGGCTGTGCTAGATAAATTATTTAGTCTGTTAACAGCTATAGGTTAGGTTGTCCCTGTGGAATCTGTAAGCACTCCTGGGTCTCTATAAAGTCAGTACTCTTAATTAGGGGAAAAACAGGTTAACCTCTATAAAACCGTTAATAGAAAAACATAAACTCTTCCTTCTACTTCTGTCTAAGACCCTTTAGGATTTCTAGTGGAAAAGTTTTTTCTTCCTGAAACAGCAATCCCAAGGTTTCAACTGAATGCATTTCATACAAATAACGCGTTAGCCAGTTTCACTTTGTCACAACGACATAACTACAAAATTTTGAGTTGAGCCTTCAGTAGCAATTGTGATGGTTGAAGAATTTTAATTCAGGAACGGCATATCTGATATTCTATTTCCAACAATGTTTTGTCGGAAAAATCATATTTTGAGTTGTATCATACTTGAACTTGGAGTTTTCAGTTTAATAATGGCATAATTTAAATTTTTTTTTTAAATGTCAAGCTCTTAAAATTTTTCTAATAGCTAATAAAAGAATTTCAATACCACCCTTACAAAGGGAATGCTTAGATTTACCAATACCTATTTTTTTTTTTAACTCACATGGATCTTTCACCTACCCCTATTGAAAAATTAGGTTTTTTGAGTTATGGCATTGTTTTTTTTAATGGAGAGACACTTTTAGTGGTCACAATTAGGCACTTCCATACTTGAGAATGCCCTGAAGATGAATTACAAAGTGGGCCAAAATGTGACTTCCACTCAGACCCGGTCAACTAATAGCTGTTCATAATTTCTTTTACTAGTTTTTTAATAAGTTATATTTTTTTTTAATAATTTCATAAGTTTTTTTTTGTCATTTGATTATAATATATAATATTATAATGGCATCAACACAAAATAAAAATCATATAAGAGCTAATTAATATTATCGAACGTTGAATACTGATTATTAAAACGATCTGAAAAAATATATGAAAATATATTAGAGGCTTAGACTAGGGAAAGGCAAGGAAGGAGACTTTCATAATATTGGCATTTTCCTCACTCAATTTCGAAGCTCTTCGCATTTCTGTTACCTCCTTGGCCTAAATTAAATTTTCCCTAACCCTCCATATTCCTTATCTCCTTATATAGTTTTTGTTCTCGAAGAGAACTGTCATCTAAAAATGTCTTCCGTAACCATAGACTTGAAAGGCTAAGTAGAAGCAAAGTTAGGTGAAGTTGATAATTCAAGAATTGCGGTGTTTTACTTTGTAATTATCTCAGCTACGTGATCATCAAGTCGTTCCTTAGTAAACTGGCTCGAAGGCCCCCGAAGTTTGAACTTAGCTTTGTCATCACGTCTAGTTACTAAAGGACTATCGATTCCGAGCTGGAAATTTCATAAAGGATCTTGATAAGGTATTCTGTTTTTGTTTGTAGTATATTTATAAAAATTATATAAATGGCTTGGGGATTGATAGGAAAACCTCGACTATCCTGGGAAATAACGCCGCAAATATAGACAAAGTGATAACCTTTCTTAAAGAAAATAATATTTTCAGTAAAATATAATAATTAGAGGTTAAATGGAATTAAAAATTAAACCAAAAAATAATAAAGAACTAAATATTGAACCAGAAGAAGAAGGAGGCTGATAAATGAATAAATAATGAAATAAACATTTGAACAAAAAGAAGAAAGACGCTAATGACCATAGATGTTGTGCGTCTATAAGAAATAAAACCTAACCTATAAAAATTATAGATAAGAATGTTTAACAAAAATGACAGCAAAATATTATACTAAGGGAGACGAACGAAAAAAGACTGCTTGGATTTTTTCGATACTGCCCCTATAAGCCTCAATACATTGACGGTCTTATCAGTCAGCCAAATTTATGGTGCATGTGTATTCTTCATTTTAACATAACTAAAGTAAAGTTTAAAAAAAATTAAATATGTGAGTATGTCCTTCTATTTCTATGAATAAAATAAAAAATAATGTTTTCAAAAAATTATTGTTTGTAAAAAACATTTATCAGTAAACTTAAAGTTGTGTATAGTTATAAATATATTTGTTTCTAAATAAACTAATTGAAACTCTTTGAAATAAAAAAAAAAGTTGAAAGACATAATCTTAAATAACTTCTTGTATATCGTTCACTAGCTCAATACATTATCTTTCACTTACCCATTTGAAATGTAAGTAAAAAAAAAAAGTGGATTGAATTTATTTATTTTTTTATAGAATTTAATAAAAATGCTTTATATTTCTTTTATTGTCATAAATGGATCCGATCTTGCAAACATATAACCGGCCACACTTTAAAAGAATATAGTAATAAGAGGAAGAAAATGGTCCGGACAGAGGCCAAGAAAATTCTACTATTTTGTGAGATCTTTTTATTGATAAGCCAACGTTTCGACCCACATTGCAGGTCTTCTTCAGGGCTAGTTTGATCGGTGGGGGTTGACACTAGACTGAATAGTATTATCCTATAAAATAGTAGATAAAATAGTAGTTAGTAAAATCCAGTTATGAGAAAAAATGGGCTAAGTTGTAACGAAAAACCACTTTACTAATATACGCTTTTGGTTTCTGCTAATCTTAACTCACCTATGCAACCTAAAATAAAACTTGCAGGCTCGAATCAATGTACTCAGATATTGTTAGAGTATTCTCTGTGTTATAATATAGATTAGAGACATTTAAGGTATTCAAGTAAATCTCTACAAGCATTCGAGATGTGATATCGGCGTATGCTCAGAGTTTCATGGATGCATCATGTCAGCAACGACAGCATATTAGCAAAGGACATCATTAAAAGATATAAAATGGCATACTTCGCTAATGTGATGCGAAATGAAAAGCACCACCTACTGCAGTTAATCATACAAGGCAAGATTGATGACAAGAGAGGTCCAAGGCGCAGAGGCCACTCTTGGTTGAGGAACCTGAGGCAATGGACAGGATTATCATCGATGGACTTGTTTCGTTCAGCGGTCAATAAAATCAGATGGACCGTTATAATCGCCAACATCCGAAGAGAATAGGCAGTTTAAGAAGACCAATCCTAAGCAAATGAGTTCTACTAAACATTTTCCAACCAGGCCCTTCTTCTTACCTTGTAGCAACAATAGACAATAGACCCTCATCAATAGTGATGCAAATATTATAAAATAAATCCCTCAAGGTATTCAAATATACCTTAATAACTGTGGGAATTATAAGTGACCATTTTTCATTGCTCATTTATAATACTCTACTTCTCTAGTTCCTTTACTTCAACAGTCTTCGGCTGAGTTTAATTAACTCTGGAGTCGATTCGATATGAAATTAACCGATATATTATTGGTATGTTGGACCAATCCCTTTATTAACTTTACCAAATGTCGTATTCACTTAAAGTGGAGATAATTTTCTTTGGTTAATACACACTTCTTTAATACACTTCCTACACAGCAAAACTTAGTAAAAAGAAATTCGAAATAGCTGAATTAAAGTTTAACTTATTGTTAATCAGTTTAACACCCCTTTATGTAGCTATGGCAAATCGGACGATGCTACAATGGGAGCTCTAAATTTTGCCATCCAGAAAAAATTAGGATAGGAACCGTTAACGAGTACCTCACATCGTACAGGCTCGGGACCGACGCGTCGTTTCCGAAGGACGGCATAACTAAAAATTGTTTACCCCCTTTTTAAAAAATCCTAGAGCCAACTAATGGGCTATGAACATTATTATGGGCGATAGAATGTTATTATCATAACCACTAAATCACAATATTAGGATCCTAATATTACTTATTAAGAGTCACAATGTCTAAAGCAAACATGTAAAGCTACGTCCACACTATTTAGCAAAAGAATTATATTGTAGCAATCTGTTAAATAATATAAGTTTCTGACAATTCCGTATATAATCAGAGGAAATAAAATATTATAACTAAATTGCAAGAAAGTGTTAGTCAGCAAATATCTAATGGTGACGTACAAAGAAGACTTAATGATGGTTGTAGCTTGTAATGTTAGTTAGGCAACTGGTTTTGAACAAATATACAGCACAAAACCTATATTAAAAACTTTGAGGGATATTGAATATCATTGAACAGAAATTTATTTGTACATTTAACGTCACTTCATGCTGCTATATTAAACATAACGGAAGATAAAACAGCGGGAGCCCTCTTATGTTTCCTATCCAGGTATATAGTAATTAAGGGACCTTTAACGAGAACCGGACATCACACAGACTCGGGGCTGCCATTTTACATCTCCTCCGAAGGACGGCATAACTTATAAGAATTTTTTCTCATTATAAAAAATCCTAAGGCTACCTGCCAGGTTGCGAACCCGCGATATTCTGCTAATCGCTATATCATTGGTGACCCTAAAATAGCGGTTGATAGGTGTTATTTTGAAAAAAATATATTTATATCCATCTAAAGATAATTAATTATTTGTAATATTTTTCACTAGAACAACAGAACAATATTCTCGTAAATTTTAAAAGTATCAATAAAATTAATAAATATACGTTGGTTTTGCTCAGGAATTCTTTATTGACGAGGAAATTTATTTTTTAGAATCTAGCCTGAAGAAAAATAAAAAATAATTTAAAATTTAGTGATTACTTGAAAAAATTATTACATTTGATTACTTGAAAGAATATTATTTATTTATCCACACAATTGTTTTCATTTATATTTTAGCAGAAACGAAAATGTGATAGAAAAGTACTAAAAAAATATTAAAATAAAATGGAGACAAGATTGTGTAGATAAGAAGATGGCTGTGAGAGGGAGACCTTTTACCTTGAGTACACCTTCAACTGATTGATACCACTTCTCATAACCAAGGATCTCGAGAATGTATTCTCCCCCTCAGGGCACCTTAGGGCTAGCAAGGGAACCCTATATAGGACTTATATACAACCTCAGGGTTTACACTAAGGGTGTTTGAACAGACGATAGAGTTTCGTCGTAAAAATAAAACTAACATTAGGATATAATAATTACCAATAAAATTAATATATATCCATTAGCATTTAAACCCGAATACCTACAATACTATACATTAAAAAGTATTTGATGGTTATAGATTTTGTGATAACAGATGATAACGTTTCTACTTCATCGTTTATTCATTTAACGTTACTTGATGGTGTTATGGCTAATCGGGACGATGTAACAGTGGGAGCCTTACATTCATCCAGTCATAATTAGGGTGGGGATCTCGTACAAGTACCTGATATCGTACAAGTACTTGATATCGTACAAGTACCTGATATCGTACAAGTACCTGATATCGTACAAGTACCTGCTATCGTACAAGTACCTGCTATCGTACAAGTACCTGCTATCGTACAAGTACCTGCTATCGTACAAGTACCTGCTATCGTACAAGTGCCTGATATCGTACAAGTACCTGATATCGTACAAGTACCTGCTATCGTACAAGCTCAGGACCCCCATTTTACGCCCCTTCCTAAAGATGGCATTATTAAGATTTTTTCTAGCTTTTAAAAATACATGGGCCTCCTCCCAGGTTGCCATAATATATTGTTATGTTAACCACTACAAAACACGTTGCCCCTATGTAATTCTTTTACATTTATTATGTGTGAGTTACTGGATATTATTTTTATATTATTTTAAAATGGTTAAGAAATTAATGAAAATGGGAACAATTTTATTCCTTGAATTAGTTGATTTTACCACTAATTAGCTTGGAAAAACAAATTGATCTTTTACTTTTATTAACCGTCATTGTGATATATATTATTTCATATGATAATAAAAACTGGTAGTTAGGCCAAATAGTTATAAAATACAATAAATGAAAAACTGTTCTTAAATAGATAAAAAAAAGTAAATACTTCTAATCATTAAACCTATTTTTACTCTTAATAAACTAAACATAATTTTTACTATTTGTTTTTTGTTGGATAAACACTTTTAATTTATCATTAGTATATTTTCTCAATCAAATCAACATAAGATGAAAAATAATTATTAATTATATACTTTAGTGATAAGAAATATCTGAGTATTTGATATTTATTTCCAACATTTCCGAGATATATTTATCATTGTCATGTTTTCTATAACCTTAATATCATTTAATATATCTCTGAGGTATCTCGGAGTGGAAGGTATCTCGGGGTGGAAGGTATCTCGGAAGACTGATGCCCTTCTTAGATAGGACTATAGAAATATGAGTCAGTTGGGTGAAGACCAGGCCCTATTCTAGCCTACGTAAGGTATAATATATACATATACATAATGATATATACATTGCTTATTTACTTTTTGTACTGCCTCGACCCCTTGAGACCCACATCCGATCCAATTATACCATGAATTCCCTCGACAAAATAGTATATACGCATACAACGAGAGGTTGCCCTTTTTATTTCGGCGTCAGCAGTGCTTTTCAATTATTTTTTTTTAAAAAACACCTAAAATAACATATTATCAAAACATTAGTTCCTCGTCCCCCCCCCCCAATTGAGAGTAAAGTTCCTAAATGAGTGGGTGTGCCCCAGGAGGATCTGTAGATCCCAAAGGGTCCATTCGTGAGTGTTAGCAGATTAAATACTTTAACTTCCACAGCCAGATTTGAACCTGAAACTTCATCGTAGCAATGCCCTCTACACACTCAGCTACCTCGTTCAAATAATAATACATAAATTATTTATTTTCGATTTGAATATACATATTTAATTTGTCTTGGAGTGAGGTCGCTGTCTCTGATTGATGAGTCTGTTTAAGTGAGACGTGATGTGTTTTATGTTCATTGATTTGGATTTTTTTAGTGAATTCCCTGATGATGATAGTATTAATCGGATGTATAAATTGAAATATTTTCTATTTTATTCTAGTTTTATCTTAAATTCACGTTCTGATTTATCTCAATTACGTCTTTCCCGATCTTAATTTTTTTCCGGTATTTTAAAAATTATTACAAAAAAAAAAGAAAAAGAAAGAAGGAAGGAAGAAGAAAAAACAAAAAAATATAAATAACTTATTAAAATTAGGCGTTGATGACCAATAGGTTTTACAAATTTACAAATTATTTTTTAATGATTGAGTTAATAATCTGAACATGTGCTTTTTTGTTTTACATGACATTATTCAATATGTAAACAAACAAAATCAAAATACCAAATAATTATACATACGTGTGCTTGTATATTTGAGTTTAAATATTTTTCCAACTAAACTGAAATTACAAGAAACTCTTCGCCGTTTCAGATTACTTACATTAGAACGCTTACTAGACAAACGCTCTCCCAATTAATTACAATAAACTCATATACATGAGTATTATAAGATTTTTCGGATTAACGGAAAGCTTTGGAACTATGCCATCGAATTCCTCTCGTATCCAATTCTTCCAATC
Source organism: Arma custos (assembly GCA_037127475.1). NCBI lineage: Eukaryota > Metazoa > Arthropoda > Insecta > Hemiptera > Pentatomidae > Arma > Arma custos. The sequence goes on along the minus strand of CM073762.1, from coordinate 19,862,723 downwards.
CAAAATCCTTAATGCTCCTTATTTTGTTACGAACAAATTCATCCATAATGGCCTCAATATCCCATTTGCTGATTTGGCAGGAATCCGATATGGATCCATTCATGAAAAACTTTATTCCCACTCAAACGCACTAGTTTCAAGCCTAGCTACTCATTCGATTCCCGAAAATCCTACAAGAAGTCTGAAAAGAAGATGGTCACGTGACCTTCAAAGCCGACTTTATTTATTTATCTGGGTAGTTTTTCTACGTGCCTTTATCTATACTATTATGTATCATTAATGTCATTATATTTACTGGTTGTATTTCTATAATACAGAGGTAAATTTCAATAAATATTTTTTTTTTAAATTAGTTACTATATTCTACGTTATTTATGAAATAATCCAAAATTAAACGCTTATCCAAAATCGAATCCATAAGTAAGAGTGACTTAGAGACTTGTTACCCTTGAGAAGAACTAAGGAAGGACTTAGCGATCCAGCAATGGAGCGTGGATAATATCCGTGTTTTGACGCGACTAACTCGAATCATCTCTTCTGTGCCTTCATGGTCTGCCTCCCACATCTTCCTTGTTTTCGGCGACCTTTCCCGATTACAAAGGCTTACCTTATATATATAATATCTTAAAAATACTGCGTTAATATCATAACATAAACAGTTACTATCGATATTAACTGCAATAACAATTACTGGTTTTTAATGACAATTAAAATTGTTTAAATATTTAATTCTAGCTTAAAAAGATTTTGTAGCCTTTACCTTGTTGATCGCATAGATTCATGTAATTAAATAAAATAGATAGCATCTTTTTTTAGAGCTGGTTCTGGGTTCGAATCTGGCTGAGGCCGAAACATTATTTAATTTGTCAACAGCCTAAGAACAACCTTATGGGACTTGGCGGCTAGTCCAGTCTCTGTAAAGTGGGTACTCATAATTGGGGAAAATCCTGGCGGTTGAGGATGACCTTATTCATATCACCTACATCCACAACCTTTACATACCCAGGCTCCTTGTAATATCATTTACAATCCACTATCGTGTTAACGTAGATGTTTTGATTTCTTTAAATATTGGCATTTTATAACATACTACAACAATTACCATAAACTTCAAAATGACATAACCAGACGCATCAACAAAAAATTCGAAAATACAGGTAGTAGACGGGGAGACGAAAATTTGCGAAAAAGCCTGGAGAAGAAAAAAGAGATCTAGTAAATTTTGATTAATAAACATTGTTGTACCTAGTAAGAAAAGTGATTTTTTTTGTTTCAATCGAGAACGAACTAATTAAACTGTGGTATGTTGGATTCGATGTATCGATTATAAGTTATAACACAGGTTATATTTGGTAAATCACATGTGTGTTTGTCTTATTATAAAAATTGTGTTTCTGTAATCAATAAATGTTTTCTTGAGTTAAATACCAATGTATTTCATTTGTGTCGTAAGCCATTACATACATATTAACCTTCAATTCATAATCATTAGGTAAACCAAGATATAAAGAAATTTTAGATATCTTTAACTTTAACTATATTTTTGTTGTAAATTTTTAATTAAACAAAAACGAGCATCATACATATATATATATCTTACCAATATTATAAATGTGAAAGTTTGTATATTTGTCTCTCTTTCACGCAAAAACTACTGAACGGATTTGGATGAAACTTTACAGTAATATAGGTTATACATAGGGCTATAGCAAGCGCGGATTTAGGTGGGGTACACGGGGGAAGGTGCCTCCCCGACAGTTTTATAGAAACTGTGGAGAATCCATTATAGTACATAATTAAAGGAAAATAACATGATCATAGTTGTTAAAATATCAGAAAGAACAAGAGTGAAACTATTTGTTTTGATAAACTACGTGTACTAATCTTACTAATATTATAATTGTGAAAGTTTGTATGTTTGTCTCTCTTTCACGCAAAAACTACTGAACGGATTTGGATGAAACTTTACAGTAATATAGGTTATACGTCAGAATAACACATGGACTATAGCAAGCGCGGATTTATGGAGGCGCACGGGGGCAGGCGCCCCCCTCCCCAGATAGTTTTATAGGAACTGTGGAGAATCCATTATAGTACATAATTAAAGGCAAATCAAGAATTTAGCATCTTGAAATTTGCAGATAGGTCCTTTGTATGATTTAAGAAAGAAGTTTGGATAATTCCACCCTTATTATAATAAGGGTTCAAAGGTTGTATGGAATCCGTCAGTTTTGAAGTTAGACATCTGAAATTTTGTACGAGTAACCTATAGTGAAAAAAATTAAACTATTTAAATAATTAAATTATTTATTATTTTAAATTATTGTTAAAAAGCACTGTCAAGAAACTTTATGCGATAGTCCAAATTCTATGCGAGCGAAGCCGCGGGCAAAAGCTAGTATATATATATAAGTTAAGACAAGAATGATTATCGCATAGTCGCTAAGATCAAGCTGGCCATTGTAACAGCTGTTAATATGTAAATATTATAGGTTCAAGATGGCAATACAGTCAGTATTAACCCAGGTATCGTGCGAGTCATTTCATCCTCAATTTCTTTTCTTTTTTTTAATGTTTTGTTTCTGAAAGTATATAAGCTATATATATATATATATATATATATATATATATATATATATATATATATAAAATGTTCGTTTTTTGTTTAAAATAAATATATATATTTATATTATATATATATATATATATATATTTAATAAACTCTTTTGAAATTAATATTTTCATGCATCTGCAGGATCTACTATCTATTATTACTATGACTGATATTTATGTTTGAGGAAGAACATCCTCACATGCTCAAAATGGAGATCAGAAAAAAATCTCTTTAGTTAGGAGGACTGTTTATTTTAAAGCCTAGCTTTCGGGTCACATTGGAAGTCTTCGTCAGGGCTTATAATGGTGTCAAGTGTTGACCAATATGATCAGTTCTACTTATTAAAGACAATTTTATCTGACCTCCACCCCGACCATTCCTCCCTCGTATATATAAGCTCATCTGAGATAATTTAAAAAGAGAAATCCATTTCATTCATTCAGAAAAATATGTGTTACCATTGAAACTTGTATATCATTTTGATTCAGCAGATACTAATTTTGATCTCATTAATGAAGAATAATTATTTTTTAATTGATGACATTTTCTGATTAATGAGAGATTTATTGTAGTTAGTGGATAGGTGAGACAAAAACTTGTGAAATATTCTGGAGAAAAACTCACCGGAAGAAAACGATGATTAAAACCGTAACCCTTAAAAAAGGAAAAGAAGTATGGAGCATTAACGCCGGGTGGGGCCTAACTGGAAACAAGTTAGCGTGTTAACTGATATTTACAACCCCCCCCCTCTCTTTTCCTTTAACTAACCTACGGTAATAAAAAATTTTATCGCGATTTTAATAACCTTAACAAATCACCTTAGAAGAACCCTTTTAATGTAGAGCAAGTCCCTTCTTTTTAGTGGACATTAAATAGACGTTATTATTTTTCTGTGGTTTCCTTATGCTTAAAATCATAGATTCAAAAAAAGATCTTAATGATAATATTACAGATTGCAAAAAAAAAATATATATATTTATTCATAAAAATAGTTATTAAGAAAAATAAAATCTGTAACACCTTAACCCGTGATGAGTCTTAGGTTCAGTACGTGGTAGCGACTGTATTTTCCTCGGACAAAGGTTGTGTAAGAAAGTGATTTGTCTGAGATCACGCTCAACCACCAGGTTTTTCCTATTAAATTCCACATTTTCATACATTTAAGGTTGTTTGTTTACTTGCACTATTTAAATCCCGAAAATTAAAATAGATACATTCATTTTCTAACATCCTTGAGTAGTATGCTTCTGCAATCGTAAGAGTTGTTTTTATATAATAACTATGTAGTATTCATTAAAAATTCATACTTTAGAATAGCAAAAATGTGCGTGGACATTAAACTAAATTAGCTAAAAACTACGTAATAATTACAAAGTACACATGCAAATTACACATGTAATCAAGCTCGACATACTTAAAATTCCTTATTTCTATGCCGGGAAAATAAAGAAGGATTGATAGCTTATTTATGTATAAATCATAATCAATAAAATATTTTTTAAAAAACTATCGGTTTATTTCAAATTTGAAATTTTAACTAGTCAAAGATATGCTAAAAATAAAAACCTGTACCACTACAACCGATTCATGGTTTTAGTTTCAGTAAATGAAACTATGCTGTTAGGGCGGGGGGGGGGAGGGGTGATTTGTTCGAGACCACGCTCAAATGCCTTGGCTTTTTCTCCACAGAAAAAATTAATAACGTACACACAAATAACTCAATTAGAAGAGTGATAAGGAAAGGATATCCGAGATAAGGATGTAGGTTTCGTTGCGATCTGCTGCTACATTACAAGTACCTTGAGTAATAGTGGGATGTACCCTATTTTACTGGTGATATTAATAGAGGAATAAAGATAAGAGACAACAGCCATTTTTAAGGAGTGGTATTAAGGTATTTTAAGCCGTTGTTGATTACTATGCTTCATGTTTCACGGGTCAGAATCCAGTATGTTTCAACGCAAAAAAAAACAACACAATTTTATCCTTTAAAAATAAAATCCATTCAATCAGTGTAAACTAATTCACAAGATTTAATCCATTTGTGTTTGTTTTTCTAAAGGACTATAGGGACGAATCAGGTTTTAACTGTTTTTCCTTGGATAATATTGTTTGCACTAAATAACCGTTAATGGTTATTTAAAACTGGTTGGATGTAACCGCTTTTTTTATAGGGCTCGGTCATGGCCCGTTTTGTTGATCCCGTTTTAAACTCAATTTCACTGAACGAAGAGGGTGGGGTCACAAGATGGATTATTTTTTTTCTCTTTTTTTCCTACATTTCCATCTCCAATCCGGGTAGAGCATTATTTCCTAAAATATTAAGGCTATAAAGGATTTTTTTTTAATCAACCATTTCTACCTAACTAGATGTAGTAAACATCTCGTTTAATTACTAAACTGTCTAATAAGAAAATTTGTTATTTTCAGTTATTTAATAATTTTATTATGAAAATTTCTTCGTTATACTATACATTGCCCCTTATACAAACTATTAAATCATCACACATAGACCTGAAGATAGCACTCTACAGCAAGAAAAACTACATATAATTTTATGACTCACTTGCTCGGCACCCAAACTTACTGACACAATCATTACATTACCACAGAAACCGACAAGGAGGCTTAAACGCCTCTGGAAGAAAGATCTACAGAGAGATGAACCACGCTGGAAGTGTCTTCAATGGGAGATTTCTCCATCCACGCTTCCACATGAATCCCCTTAGGGGAGGTTTGCAAAACCAGGCTTGAAACTAGTGGGTTTGAGTGGGAATAAATTTCGTCATGAATGATTAATATCGGATTCGCCCCAAATCAACAACAAATCGGAAAACAAGGAAAGTATGGATGGCCTTTTATTCGTTACGAAGTAAGGAGCATTGAGGATTTTACAAAAATGTTTGTGAAAGGATTGAGTATGAGAGGCATTTGATGGCTTAATGGAGCACCTAAGTTCAACTTCAAAAGTCCAAATGGGTCATAACAGTCATGTCTATGAGTCTTTATTATTTAATTGGGAGTTTAGTAAGTGTTGCGGCAGACTGAAACGTCGAGAAGTTTCCTGTTTCAATCTAGTTGAACAAAGTCAAATGTTCGTACAAGCATAAGTATTTTTATATGCTGTATGCTATATACCTATATTTTTACATGGTTTAACCTATTTCATGTTAAAATTATTAGCAAATATCCTTCTCTAATAATTATTAGTAAATTTTTTTGTAATGATCTGTTATGTACAGAAATATTATCTAAAAAACGCAATAACTTTTGGTTTAGGATATCTCTCTTATTTATCAGTCCTGTTTTGTTGCTATTTGAATACTCGTTATATATGCTGTCTATTCTCTTCAAAGTTTTGTTTTTTTATACAGACGGGAGCTTTTTGTGCTGCTAAATGCTATAATACGCGGGTTAAACAGAGCCTTAATCACATGGCTCACAATGTCCATAAACGATAGGACGAACAATGGCTGAGGTATTTTTTTTGCTAATAGTTTTCTTTAGGCGAAATTTCCTGCGATTAAACTCTTCTTTGGATAGTAATTAAGATACGATTAAGATACGATTCATCAGCGGCCAGCGGATGAGAAACAAATAGCAACAATTAATCACCGGAGAAGACTAAGCGCTTCACGCTCTTCTCTCTACGGGGCGTGGATCGATCCTTTCTTTACCAACAACACCCTTTCAGGCCGTGTTAGACAGTGGTAGTTGCTTAGGCCAACTAAAATAGTAACTTCAATACTAATATCTGGCTACTACACTGCGATCTGATTGCTGCTAGTGACAATGAGTTACTATGGGTTACTATGTTAGATAGAGTTGATAGCTAATAGTCAACTTGGATGGTGACTTCCAAACTATTAACTGATTGCTAGACCGCTGTACTTTCTCATTTGATCTGATAATAATAATATAATAATACTAACTGTGAGTTACTATCGACTTAATTTTTATATATAGACAGCTTTGATCCTTTTCTGTTACCCATTTAACCTTGTCTACTTAAAGTTAAATTCAGGGAGTAATTATCAAAGAGTTAAAACAGGAATGAGACAAGCAAATAGTATGCCGTCCCTAATTTTTAACTGTGCCCTTGAAGAAGTTATAAGAGAATGGAGAAAAACAACAGAAGAGTTCCAACTAAACAATAAAATCATTAAATAAAGTTATAAGAAAGACAACCTGGTTATAGAATGTTTAGCGTTTGTCGTTAATCTGGTTCTGTTATCAGATTCAATAAATACAGCAACTATACAAATAGAGTTACTTTAAGAAAAAAGAGAAAAAGTTGGATTAAAAATTTTCTCTGAGAAAACTAAATTTATGACAAAAGTTAAGACAGCTCCTAAGAAACTAAAAACATTATATGGCCAAATCTTCAAAACCGAAGAATGTAAATATTTAGGTGAAATATTAGAACAAAATATCTCAAAAAAAGGAAGCTATTAAATCAAGAGTTAACAAGATGGAAGCAATCTTGATACTAAAATTAGGCCCTACTCAACAGTAATTCGTCCAAAGATACTGTATGCAAAATGTTTGATCCTGAACAAGAAAGTGTTGATACGTGTTCAGGACTTTCTTCAGTTAAGAAGTTATTTCAGAATGCTCTGGGTTTTCAAGAAAGATCTAAAAGAAAACCAGGTACAATTTGAATTCAGGAAAAAAGGCAAAAACACGGAGAAAGAATGAAGGAGATATGGATGGAAAGAAAGGAACAGTTGAAATAGACGTAATAGGCTCGATAGTAAAAGAAAGGAGAAAGTGTAAAGTTTCTTATATTTGTCCATAGTAATAATTTTTTTGTATCACGTTTGATGCTGTAATAAACTAAAAAGAGAGATAAATGAAATTGTAATTTAGATTAAGAAATTATATTGTTAAGGCTCTCAACTGTGGTCGAGACGTGCTAAAAATCTGTAGGACAGGAAATTAGTCATGGATTTTTCAATTGATCTATAAAAAAAAACTAGAAATAAATTAGCCAACTTTGTCCGCTAGGGGGCAGCACATCACTGTAACAGGAGTGAATTTTTTTACGTTAGCACGAATGAGCCCTATTAAGAGCATTTGTTTTCCCCCATAATTATTATTTTAGTTATTATATTAGTTGTATAAATATTGACTGTACCTCAAGAACCTAGGGAAAAATATATATGCATATTGTATATTACATCATTCAATGTTTTGTTGCAGGTGACCCTCGAGAGGTTCACGATAGGCAAGTTCAACTCTTTCCTAACCGGGGGCTGTCCGGACGGGTGGATGTCCGTTGAAGAGAAGTCGCGGCCGATGGCGGGCGGGCTGTGGTGCGGCACTTCCTGGGGCCCCGTCCTCTACTACTCCGAGACCGACTCCCTCAGCCTCCACATCACGCTTCTCACCCTCTCCTCCGACCAGAACGGATACAACTTCGACTTCAGGATATCCTACAAGATGTTGTCCAGGACTGTAGCAACGACACGCTTTGGAGGACTCATCATCAGGGGTAAGTTTTTGGGTCCAATCTTACTATGTACCGCTTCAAATTGCTAAATTCTCAATCATTTTCTTGATTTCACAGACCTCGAAGACAAATCAATAGAGGAAACGAGTACCACTGACCTAGCTACCAACCGAAGTCAATTTGAAGGCGAATACTTCCTTGGTGAGAACTAGTTTGTTTAATATAGCGAGTGGCATGTACGGCATGAAACGTATAAACAGTTAAAACTTGTAACTGAAGCGACAACCTACTGAACCGATAACAAGATAAACGTAAAAAAAAAAGTGGCATCTCATTTCCAATTGTATCTAACATATTTTTGGTCACAAAACTCTGTCTTCTGTATCGAATTTGCTAGGTTAGTCCATGTTAGATTATATAGATATAAATTACTTTTTGACATTTTAGTTACTAAAATTCATCTCCGAGTCAAAGAAATGATTCGTTAGTCCAATTTAATGATTTTAGATTTAAAGCATGCTTATATTCTTCTACTCCCAAAAATACTCGATGACAATTTACAAAAGGTTCGATTTTCTTTGTTCTCTTCCCCCGCAAAAGGGAGAAAGGTAAATCACATTTTCTTTTTTCTTCTTCCTCTTTTCTGTCTTAAAATCCTAATTGGGTTCCCCAAAAGTTATTCTAGTTCCCTCCTCCCGTTAAACCTCCCAAGTCCTTAACAATCTGTAAGTAATACTTTCAAGTCGTTCCCACCCTAAATTCTATCATCTTTTGCCTCTTTCCTTTCTTGACTTCTTTCCTAATTACTGCCTAAAGAAAGGAGGGTTTTCACTCTCCGTAGGCTATTCAGCATCACCGCCTCTGAAATATTTTCTCGCTTGAACCCAAATGCTTTTAATTTGACAGACAAAGTAAAAATTCATTTATGACAAAATGGCTTAATAAAAATAACAGATCAGGATTGCTTTTCTCTTCACGCAACCGAAATTAAGTCTGTTTTGTGCTCATGTACAATTCTTGAGTACTAATATAATGGCTTATCAAATCACGGCGCCACACTAGCGCTATCTAGTGGAATTTGTGCTATCTAAATAGATAACCATAGTGTATCACTGTAAATTGAAAAGCCGTTATATAGTCATCGAGATAATTTATAATAACTAACTCCTTTGGGGTGAACTGTGACATAGTGGATAGCATAAATAACTTTTATACCCAAGATCAGAGTTTAGTCGTACGGCAAGTGGCCCTAGGATTTTTTAAAAGGGAGGAAAAAATCCTTGGTTATGCTGTCCTTCAGAAGGGACGTAAAATGGGTCAGGTACTAGTTAAAGATCCCTATATTAATTATACGTGGATAACCAACTTTAGGACTACCACTGCAGCATTATCTGGTTAGCCATAGCAGTATAAAGTGACGTTATAAACTAACTAACTAGAAATAAACTAACCACTTTAATTCAACTGCAAAATTAGTAACCACTCGAATTATTATTGAAATCATTTTAAATGAATGATCCTGATGATGTCTCAAGAAATGAACAAAGCACAATGCATTCATTATAGTTGTAACAATTGGCCTGGCTCAGTGGAGCCCAATGCTCTATTCCTTAAGTCCAAATAGTCATTTATTTGAGTCTTTTGTATTTAATAGGGGGCTTAGACCGTTTGTCTAGTATGTATTGTAGTAGGCTGAAATGGCGAGCAGTTTCTTGTCATTTCAGTCTAGTATGAGGATTCCCAACTAAACGTTTGTCAAGATGTAATCCTAAGAATCAAATTTGTTTTACCAGAGTCAGTGAGATATTGTTAAAGGACACTGGAAAACAGGAAGTCATTGGTATCTGACGAGAGCAAAGGTGATTTGACAGGATTCGTGGGAATTAATTGTTAACCTCCAGTTAAGATATTATTCTTCAAGGTCAGTGATATGGAATTGATGAGTATGTGATGCATGCAGTGTTGACTAATAATACACATGTGCCATCCGCATAAGTGGTAAAGATAGTATTAAGATGGATTGGCATGTCAGCTCTATAAACTGGGTAGAGAATTGGGCAGAGAGTTTTATCTTAAAGAAGCTCATTAGATTGAGAAAAAGGTATGAAATCCTGGATCAATTTAAAATCTTCAAGTATCATTAATCATATATTGTATTATGTAATATTGGAAATTACTATGTTAAAAGAAAAATAATAACTCGCTTTAATAACAATCCTTTTTCTCCAGGTAACAGAATAGGAATGACCTACTGCTCAAGAATGTTCAGCGACTGCGACAGGAAAGACTGCCGCCTCCAGAGTCCCAACTTCCCCGGGGTCTACCCCAGGAACATGACCTGCTACTACGCAGTTCGCCAGCAGAGCATTCCTCGAGGAAAACACGCTCTCATCTCAGTGTACCAGCCCGAAGGGCAGTTGGTCAACATCAGGAGTCAGAGTGCTCTATACATAGCTCCCACCCAAACATCCAACAGTCACTTCAAGAGTTTGAAGGTAAGACTCATTTCATATAAAATGTACATTTTCAATGGAAAGATTATTTAGTAAAACAACTTTCTCCTCATTTTCTATTCAGTTTTCCCAACATACTATTAAATTTTCAATTACAGTGTACTGAAAAATCCAAGATTTTCTGTTTTTGATTTGAGAATCATTTTCATAAAATTTACTCTAAAGAAAGTTCCCCAAATTTCTGAACAGATGGAAATCTGTTGGAGATAAGTCAGTTATGAAACATGAGGTCTAGTGTTGTCCTGCAAGAATATGAGTCCTTTCCGATTAAACAATGCTGGCTGGTTTTGATAAGTTTTTGTTGCATTATTTTAATATTCCTAAGATGGTTTCATCTTATGGCAGATAGGAGAAAACTATTGTTTATTTATGAATCGATCTGTTACCAAACGAAAATTTCTCAAACCAACACAAATATATTAAACTTAATTTAGTTATGAATATTGAATCTAATTTAACTATGGCATGATAAGAGACACACAAGGGTAGATACATTAGAAATTTGCTTGCATGCATGGGCAACAATCATCCCATTATTAATATTTTTTTATATATACTGAAGTTTCATGAATCTATTCCCAGCTTCAGAAAATTTATATTTTTCAGCACTATTTCTGCTGTCAATAGCTATGCAGAATTATCTATAACAGAAGAAGCTATTCAATATTATCATAATCATATAATCTGTATTAACCAGCCTTTGAAGATTTTTTGTCAGATAAATGCTAATTTTTTGTAACAAAATTATTTTTTATAGGTGATGAAACTGTTATGTTTTTTACAAACAGGTGTGGGAGGAGTGTGATGAAGTGCAGGACTATGTAACCGTGTACGATGGCTACACAACAAGAGATCCCGTCCTCCTTCGATTCTGCGGTGGTGGCGCACCTGTACCGAGAGCTGTGTCTTCTGGTCCTGAACTACTGGTTGAATTTTCCACCTCGCCCTATGGCACTTTCCTTTATCCAGCAACTGTCCCTCAACCTCTCCATGGTTTTCAGCTTAAGGTAGCTGTAAGTATATCCAGATAACAATGATTTATTATTATTATTATTATAGAGTATGCATAACATAATAGACATAACAATTTGTTTTTAGGTAGAGTTTGTGGATCGTGAAGAACCTCTGTATACAAGGAATAAAAAATGTGAGTTCTGGTTATCAGGTACTGGTCATGGTGTCCTCGAGAGCCCAAGAAACTCATTGCCTCCTAATACGACGTGCCTTTATCATTTCTGGGGAGCTGTTCCAGGGACCACTGCACCACCGAAACAACATCAAAGACCACCCAGGTAATTGAATTAATTAATTACTAAGTACTTATAAAGTTATTTAATTACTAATTTAAATTAGTAATGTTAATATTTTTAAGCTAAAAGTACAGGGCCCTTATGAGGAATGTTAAATGATCTAATTTCCAAACAATTGCCATGTTTGTATAAAAAATAATATTATTTTATTTTGTTGCATGCAAATTAAAATAATACATGTATATACTTTAAAAAATAAATTTCAAAATAAACAGGTGAATTCATAGAAAGCTTTATCAAGGATGTAATACAAAGAAAGTTTTTGCTTTTGAATTTGCTTTAATCTGAACTTCTCCTTTATGGCAGCAGTCTCTAATTCTTTTAAGTATTATTACTATGTTGGGGCTACAACCCGCAAGCGAGTCCTGGCATCCTCCAACACCAATCGCCATGCTCTTCTATCGCTGGCCATTGTTATCCAGCTGCTCTCACTCTCTTGGTATCCCCAGCTATTCAATCCATACATCGCAGTATTGGCCAACCAATTGCTCAACATCCTTGCAATTGTCTTGTCATTAGTACCCTTGAAGTGGCATTCATTTCCATCCTGGTAACATGACCTGTCCACCAAAGACGATTTAATTTTATCACTGTAATGATATCTATATTGTAAGTAGGTCATAAATCTTTTAAGTATAGTAGTAATTTTTAAGTAATAGTTCAAGGAAAAGACTCTTCAAACTTATATTCTCAGAATGGCAATGTTGAACCCCCCTTGTTTCATCTCCGTGAAGGTAGTTTGGGGAATTGAACATTCACATAATTGACACTCTACTGTACTCAGCTTTCTTTTCCTCCTATATGTATGAAACTAACGTCCTTGAATTAATAAATTAAAATACACTATTCTTAATATAATACTTTTATAAAACATATAATTATCGAATTATACCCAGGTACAGAGTATGGGTATCAATATTGAAATACCATGTTGGGCTCTCACCGAATGAAGAAATGCAGCCTCAATATTCAGAAAAGAAAGACGTGGATTGTTCAACAAGTCTCAATGTTTGGGATGGTACAATTAAAACAACACCAGCCTGCACTAAAGAGAACTGGTAAGAGTTTTATTGTAATATAATAATAAATTGAACTATTAATAAATTAATAAAAACTCTACTATTCTGATTCCTGCTCACAATATAGTTAGGTGATGAATGAAAATATATTAGTTTTATCATGCAAAGTATCAATTTCATCACTTACATTTTATTTAACTATGGTGATGTACATTAGTCCCTTCATAAAGTTCTGTTTCATTTTTTATTTTTTAAATCACAAGTATTATATTTTTTCACATTCACAATTTTTTTAGGTTTTTGTTGGAATATACTGTTACTTGTGTTTATTTCTCATTTCTCATGTTTATTCTTTCTTCATGGTTAAGATTTTCTTTTTTAGTTCTTTTTTTTTTTTTTTACAATATGACTATATATTTTCTTTAAACATATTTTTCATCATGAATCATTTGAAATGACTATTTTTTTACTCAACGAATTATTGGAATTTTTTTTGTTCCCTTTTATATTTTTATTAGTAACTTGTTAATTTTGTTTTTCTTTCATCATTTTTATGTCATTTTCATTTATTAAATTTGAATATTTATGTAGTTTAGCATGGATTATTGTTTGAAGCAGCGTAAGAGACATCATCCAAAAAATTAATTTTTTTTGTTTCATTCAATTCAAATTCAGAAATATTGAATTTTTTAAAAAAGCTAAATTATACTTTAATGATTTTATAATTATATCAGTTTTTTAGTACATTATAAATCAGGTTAAACTTTCTTTAACTTTCTCCAAAGAGTCACAAATTAATTATTCAAGAAGAAACAAAAAGTCTTGAATAAATAAAAAACTTTTATAATAGTTCATAGTTTGAAAACTACTAGAATACCGATCTATTCAAGCCAAGCATTTTTTTTTTCACCTAACAGCCAATTAAGATCACACGAATATCATTACTTTTCCTCTCTCATTTCCAGCCTTCGTTTCTAGCAGTATTTTCAAAAGCAATTTTATAATTGTGTTGTTTATTATTTCAAACAACAGCAATAATCAGGCACAATGTTTCATTTTCAATAATTCTGATTATAAATATGATTTTCAGTAAAGACACGAACCAACAAACGGTGATGAATACCGGAGTCAAACTTTTGGCGAGTTATTGTCAACAACAAATTCCAAGGTCATGCGATCATCAACTTCTTTCAAACCTTTCGAGACCCTGTACTTTATCTGAAAGCTTCCTCTCTTCTGGCGATTCTGCGACTCTTGAACTAAAGATGATTGAAGCAACAGTTTTAAGGTATAACTTTTTTTTTTTTTTTTTTATACAATTACCCAACAGTTAATGTGTTTTATTATTATTATTATTTCAAACACAGTAGTGTTGGCTGCAATTGGCTTCCCAACTATTATGCTGTTATGTGATATTTTTTTTTAATTAGTCAAATAATTTATAATAAAAAGAAAAATGGTTATTTCGTTTAGAGATATTTTTAGCATAAAAACAAATATCTGGGGGAATTGAAATGATTTAGTAACTAAATGGTCATGGCAACTCTGAAAAAAGGATAATTTACTTTAACTAAGTTCTAAATAAACCCAGTAATTTTTAGCACACAACATCATGTTAGTGGTGTTTACTATTCCAAACAAAAAATAGTTGAATTCATAAAATCATGCTTTAGTTAAAAAATTTGTTTTGCTTTTTCTTTTTGAGTGATAATTCATAACTTTTTTTTTTTTTCTTTGAACAGAATTTACTACCACATAGAACTAATGTGGATGTTTATTAATTGCAGTAATAAATTGATTAAATTAATAAATTAATCTATTGATTAATATAATTAATCAATTTTTTATTACTGTGGGGCCGCCAACTCCCTACAGCAAATAATTCTGGATCATAATTATTAAACTTGATAGAACTATTCAAGCATTTTTTATTGATATTTAAATTCACTATGATTATTTTTTATTTTTGTTACATGATTTAGGCGAGTATCCTTCAAAGCTCTTTATGAATTTGTGGATTTCCATCAAGATGGAGAACAATATGGGACTGGCAAGTGTTCTCGCATCTTCACCCCTCAACAACTTCATCCATCTATTCAATATTCAGCACAAAATTTCGCTTCTCCTAGAGAAATATTTTTGTTTGGACGAGGAGGCTCAAAAAATATAAGGTATTTACTATATAAAATATCAATTATTCTTATCAAGTATCAAAAATAACCTTGTTCAAAATTTAATTAGATACTTATACTTTTATTTGAATTTAAACAATAATTGTAGGTCTTTTAGAATTAATTTTAAAAAAAACTAATATTGATAAAATTAAATAAAATAATTTATATTTTTCTCTTCAGGTATTGCATTAATTCTAACCGTATTAGAAACATTTTTATTATACTTAATAATTAAGGGGAAAAATAAATAAATAAAATGTTCTCTCAAACCTCAATAGAGTTATATGATGAATGCTTTACACTCTAAATGATAATACTTGGTGTTAATGATTTTCCAATACTGATAGAGGTGTGTACAGAAGACAGTGATTTATTATTTCTAACTTACATTTACTATTTTTTTTAAAGCACGCAACATCCACAAATAAATAATTGACCTAGTGAGTTCCTAAGTGAATGATTCAGAAAACAAAAATACTTTTTTTTTAGAGCAAGGTAATGGATAATAAAAAGTGTTTCTGCCTCTATTTAAAAAAAAAAAACTGTAATTATCATCCGATCAATCTTAAAGTAACTCTAGTTCATAGTATTTCAGTTATTTAGTTGAATATTTTAAAAAATAACAGGAAACATTTTTTTTAATAGCTGTTGTTATTAATGTTAAATTCTATCTGTTAGACCATTAATTTAAAAAAACTGATTGGTATAAAGGAAATTATTAATATATAATAAAATATAATTTATAACAATGTATACTAAAAATATATTGTAATTTAGTTGTAGATATCGGTTCGAAGCTCATAAAGGAGAACGAGTTAGGCTCACTTTAACAAATCTGAGATCAGGAAACAGAAGTGATTGTGAAACTCAGAATGAAGGAGGGTGGGGACGTTTAGAATGTGTTGGAAAACCTTCTGCATTCGTACAAATCCAAGAGGTACAATTACTAAAATAATTCTTGAATTTTAATAACATTGTTTTTTTACTGAGTTTTACTAAATTTTTAATTGTCCATCTAATTTAAAAGTAAAAGATGTATTATAACAGGTTCCAGTTTCTGGCTCGGAAATATTTCTTCCAAAGGACTGCCTGTGCACCAATTCTGAACCTTTTCTTCCATTCACATATACTTCCAACAGTCATGTTGTTGAACTACATTTCATTGTTAATAACATGACTCATTTTGACGACTACACGAATTTGGGCTTTGAAGGGACGTGGGAATTTGTGAGAAGACCTCCTTGTGAAAAAAGAAAACTGCTTCTTGGACCATCTGGTGAGATAGAGTTCAGCGCTCCAAGCCAATCGAGTGAAGATGTAAGTTTTCTTCTTCAATTTATATTTTTAATAGCTCGCTTTGGTGGTTGCTTATGTTTAATCATTTAACATAATTTTATGCTGCTATGTCCAGTCAGACAATGCTACAGTAAGAATCCTAAATTTTGCCTATTCTGATATAATTAGGATAGGGATCTTTAAGGAGTACCTGACACTGCACAGATTCGGGACTCCCATTTTAGGACCTTAGGCATAGAAGATTGCCATGCTAAACGCTACACAACAGGTGACCCAGCCCGAGTGGTTAATAGTCTCCATACAAACCTTAACCAAAGATTCTGATTCTACACTGAGGCCCCACAGTCAACGATTTTTCTATAAACCAATCCAAAAAATAAATAAATAGTAACCCACTCCTAGACTGTCTATCAACCAAACTCATTTGATAAGCATTCTTCCAAAAAATTAAAATATAAAATAAAAGCTTATATTTGTGCATTAAAAATAAATATTATATTTCCTGTTCTGGCTATATTACATCCTCAGATATAACACTTGCTTACTGCCCGACTTTTATTAAATAAGTATTCTGAAGACAAACTTATTAACATTATTTAATTTTATTTATTATTTTATTGTATGTAATTTATTTATTTTACCACATATTTCTTTCATATATTTTGCACAATCTGTCAGTAATAATACAAAGTAGAAAAATATAGGAAAATTCTGTCCAATTTTAAATTACATGTAATTTTTTTATTTTACATAGATAAATTGTGAAGGGCAGCCATGGGTTATAGAACCAAGTCTGGCACGATACTTGTACGTAAAAGTGCCTGGAGTTGTTGTTGGGAGATCTGGCAATAATGCCAGAGATCGGAGATATTGCTACACTGAAAACAGGATTGAGCTGCACAGCCAGTCTACCCATGTAATGGTGTGTCCTACTCCAGACCGTCCGAATAATATCGTAAGTTTATTTAATGTTACTTTATACTATTATGGCTAATGGGAAAATATCTTAAGTAAAAACTATGTAATCATTTTTACAAAGTATGCTATCAACAATGTGAGAACTAATTATATTTTTTTTAAATATAAAAATTCTGCATCGCCTATTTCTGCTAATATATTTTGTTGATCTATAACCTTGTTTATAGCTATACAATTTTCCCTTAGGGCAGATTTTAATGGCAATGCAATGTACTATAGGCAAAATAACAGATATGAATAAAAAATAAAACTAAAACAATTAAATGAATAATCATAATTGTAATATGAACTCAGTGTCTCTCTGGATGGCATTTGAGGGCATTCTTCATTTAGGAAAAATTTCAGAATACTCGAGGGCTTTCAAGGAAGACAGAAAGAATAACAGGCTTAATTTGGATAGAAGAAAGAAAGCTAAAATAAAGAAAACGAATGAAGAAGATATGGAAGAAAAGAAGGAAATAACAGTTTAAACATAGTCCATAGTGACTCAGCCGTAAAAAAAAAAGTAATATACAATAAAATAATACAATATTAGCTTTCATTAACTTAAAAGAGAAGATTCTATCTAACGGCAGTAATGAAAGAAAACCGATTACCAAATAAGATCAAACACTCATCCAAAATAGAAAAATAAACAAAGTAAATTTCTGGATGAGTGTCCTGAAAAGAGTTCTGAAATAAATCCATATTGATTAGGAGACAACACACACACAGTGATAAATTTAGAGAAGCAGTCAAGACATAAAAATTGTCTTCGAAAAATCTAGAAAAAAATTGTGAGAGGAAAGGAACTAAGTTCTTTATAGAAAAATGAAGGAGTTCAGGAGGAAGATTAAAGAGAAGAAAAAGTATTTATCTCAGCATAGTCCTTAGTTGACTATTAACCAGAAATTAATTCGATAAACTTAAAATAACAATTTTTATGTAATTATTGAACCAATTTAGTTCAGTAACTCTATCAAAAATTTTTCAGGTTGAAATATTTTCCGATGGATGGGTTATAGCTAACTTAGCCGAGCGACTTCCTCCAACTTGGGCTAAGAATGACAAGAAAGAATCGCGAAACATAATAGTCGAGTTTACAGGACGTCAAGCTGGAACTTATGTTGTTACATGGTTAGAGTTAACAAGGAGGTATGTTGTAGGATTATTTTATTTTTTTTAATTTATTTGATTTATTACAATTCCTAAATACTTGATAGAGATGCGGTGACCCCATTGCCCAGTCATAGCACCGCAATCAACCTCTGGCCCTCCAGGTTGGGGAAACACTTGCACTATCATACATACAGTGCACAAATTCAGCATACTGTACACAATGCCAAAAGCAGTTCACACCCTAGGGTCACCTCTCCTATGTAGCAGCCCTGGAGGAGGTGTCTGTATGCAGACACAAAGGTGGCAGACCCACCAGCAGACTATGGTACGTAGTCTGGGTTGATAGCACCACTACCTGAAATTAACCTATCAAGAAACCTAACACAGCCTCGGAATCAAACAGACTTAAACGGAAATGACCTGGTAACTCCAGGATTAACTTCAACTTAGGGTATTGGAATGTCCTAACTCTCTACAGACCCGGACCAATAAAATTGCTCCTAGAAGAAATAGGAAAATATCATTTGGTCATAACCCCCATCCAGAAAATCTGATGGACCAGCCATGGAATTATGGAGAAGAAGAGCCACACTATTTACTATACTTGCAGTGAGAAGGCACAAGTTGAACTTATTAGTACTACCAATGGGTAGTTGTCTTCGTTCATGCAAATATGTATCATTCCTGCCAGTTGCTTGTATTGTATTGGAAATTTCAATGAATAAATTAAAAGAAAAAAAACATTCTTAAAGTTATTATTTATTATAGCGCAATTGGAAAAACCCCAATGCAAAGCCTTCTATTTCAAAATTCTCCAGTACAACAAAGTTGTTTGTTGAACGTCTTGATGGTGGGTTGCTGTCTCAGGTTTGGAGCCTGTTTGGGCTGTTGATTGTGGGATGTAGTGCACCTTCTTCGAGATGTCATTTATATAACCTTTTTTTGTGTCTTGATAATGCCTGAATAGACGAAACGTCAACCGGTAAGTGTGTGTTTTACTAAAGAATTTTGAAACAGAAGGCTTTGCATTGGGGTTTTTCCAATTGCGCTATAATAAATATTACTGTTTCTTTTGGAGTTTTTAGCTCTATTTAATTTAAAGTTATTATAATACTCATCCAATAACTAAATTTTATTTTAGGAGAACTGATGATACAACGATCGGTCTTCTTGGAGACTGCCCTTTCAAGTGCCCCGAACTAGATGCTTGCATAAACTCCACCCTGTGGTGCGATGGAACCTCCAACTGTCCTTCAGGCTTCGACGAATCTCCAAACCACTGCCTTCCCCTGCCACCAGTTCAGCTGGCGCTCTTATCAATAATCATACTGATCTCAATATCACTCATTGTTACTTTCCTATGTAGGCTAAGAAAGGGAAGAAGAAGACAATCGCTAAAGTCACTGCCATCGGATACCGATACCATTGTGTCTTCCTCGGGAGGGAAGGAGGTGATTTGCTGACCCAGTACCAACAGTTCTGAGCGTTGTCTCGAGGAAGTCGACAGGGTCACTACTGTGTGACCTTTTAAATTTCCTAGTCAAAGTTGGAACCTTTGGTATTGTCATGATAGAATATACTTATAAATATTTTTTAATTTTCTCGATCATCAGATTATAACTTCTTTTCCCACATATTTAAATAAATATAACATTATTTAATTTTATTTTTAATCGAAACTTAGTTTCAATGATGGATTGAATTGTTCAGGGGGTGCAGTCAAAGATAGCAGAAAATAAACAGAACTTATTTTTTAATCGTGCCATTATTTTGGCCTACAATGAAGGCCATCTTCAGGCCAATCAAATAGTGGGTGCCTAGTCTGCGGTGACTGTCAAACTGCTGTGACTGGCACAATTAAAAAATAGCTTCTGCTTATATCTTTGACTGGACCCCTGACAAATTCAATCCATCATTAGAATTATCCAGTTAACTATTTTCCACTCAAACATTAAACTTAGTTTTCCACTCAAACATTAAACTTAGTTTTCCACTCAAACATTAAACTTAGTTTTCCACTCAAACATTAAACTTAGTTTTCCACTCAAACATTAAACTTAGTTTTCCAATTTGATATTCAGAAAAAAATATTCTTTCCATAAATCATATTGTAAAACAACTTATGACACTAAAGGTTCTAAATTTTGTTTATGAAATTAAATTAGGTGCCTTCCATGTTCAGAACTGTTTTAAAGTATTTAACATAAGATCTCAATTAATAACATAATGAATAGTAAATAATATTGAACAATTTAATAAATATGATATGCAATACAATTAATATGTATATTTTTATATAGCCTGCTTAAGATTATTAGAATCAACCATTTAAAAAAAAACAGAGAGTATTCTTAATATAGATATTCGTAATCATGAGTTTTATACTAATCTTTAAAAAATTAGTGTATTAGATAAACACTTTTAACAAATAGAGTTTTTATTTTTTTGCAATAATTTAAAACTAGAGTCAAAACTCAATAAAGCAAAGCTTAAGAGAGTTCTATTTTATGTTTTATATTTTTCAAAGTAGTGAATTTTCAAAATTTTACTAGTATCGGAGTTTTTATTTTAATGTAATAAGTCTCCTATTCATTAATTTATGAAAATAAATGCAATCATAAGAGTGACATTAAATAGGAAATTAAATACTACGTTCAAAAATTTTTTAAACTTAATATGGGGGATATTTTATAATCTATTAATGTTACCATTGAAAATAATAATTATATCATGTTGGCTATTCGAAAGAAGTTGTATTTCTTTGTTGTATATTTGAAATTGTATTTAAAATGTTAGACATTTTAGAACTGACTGTAGTTAAAGAAGTAGACATCACACTTAATAATATAGTGTGAAATGTCTAAAAATACAAAAAGGCATAATGATTAATTCTAAAATTTACTTCGAAATATACTAATCAAGTAAGAAATATAACAGATTGTTTTGTTAGAATTTATGACAACTATTATGCATTTAAATAATTTCATTGACTGATCTTAAAGTTGAAAAGATCTATTTTATTTTTAAGAAATCGAAATTTCAAAATTTTTTTATTTTTTATATATATAATCGAAATGATGAAATTGCTATTATGAACAAGGATCAGTGGTTTTTATATATATAATTTTTTTTTTTTTAAACAGCAAATTGTGTTTCATTCCATATTTGGGGAGATTCACTCAAAATTGGCAATACATAATTTTGCTATATACCATTTTTGTGCAGTTTATAAAATAGTAAAAAAAAAAAGTTGAATGTTGTAGTTTATGAGAATAGGCTTTTTCCACGATATCGGTAATCACTGCCATTATCAGGAAGTAACAATCATGATTTTGATTTACATCATTGATCTTCCAAACTAAATCACTAGTTATTTAGTATACAAAAGTGTTTAGATGAAATCCTTCTTGCTTCACTGAAACTCCACTAATGATCTTGCATGGTTTGATTCAGTTTTTTTGAAAATTATATTTGTAATTTTTTATATTACATTTATTGTAATTTTTATAATATTTTTTCTTTTTATAAATGTAAATAATAAAATAAATCTATTGCCTTTCTTTTCAAATAATTGAAATATTTTTTCTTAACTAATAACTGAGAAAATATTCTCTTTATAAAAATAATTCAATAAAATTATAAATCATAAAGTTGTCGGTATATAGTTGCTTCATAACATCAGCGTAGACGTTTGAAGTGGGTCATTTAGCGTACAAGTATAGTTAACTTGATCAATATTATACTGCCAATTGTAAATAGGACTTGTATAAATAGAACTTATTCTGTTAGCGATGGAAATTAGTCAAGTCGTGTGCTTCCTAAAATACTTATGAATAAAACATTGTAAATAATTAAGATTATACTCGGATGCTGTAAATAAGTGTAAATGTGAGTATCTTTTTAAACTTCCATTGAACTTATAGTCTGTACATATCATTAGACAATTTTAAAATTGTACATTTATAATAAATTGTAATTACGATCGTTTTAACTATTTTTAAAATTACTAGACAATATACCTAAAAAAAAAATTATCTTCTTATTAGCAACTGAAACAGAGTTTATCTAATCAAATAAAAATGGCAAAATTATAATAACCATTTGTATATTGTATCTGATTGATTTTACAATTTTCGAATAACAAATAATTTGGCATTAGTTTTTCTGATAGTTCAGTTATTGGACATTGAGCTATCAGCATTATTATATAATATATTCCATAGTCAAATCAATACAAAAATAAATAAAAGAGTAGGAAAAAGTATTGGTACATTAATTGCAATTGAAAAACATATTTGTCTTGAATGACATAAGTAAATTGTACAGGTTTTACTTAAAAAATCCTATAAATAGAAACAGGAAATAATTTAGAAATGTATGAGTTGAATTTTAGGCTGTCACTAGAGAAATTATATATAATTTTGAAGTTTAGGAATTTTCGTATTGTATTAAGTATCTATAAAGATCCTGAAGTTGTTAATAACTAATAGCATTAAAATTTGAAAAGAGCATCTTGATTTCCCATTCAACATACAAACTCTCAAATAGAGAGTACTGTATATTGCTCTAGTCACAGTATTACGATAATATTTTATTTTGAGTTTTTAATAAATTATATTTACAGTCAATTTATTCAACAATCATTGTAAGTTGGTACAATAATAATTAACAAATTTATGAAATTATTTTGTTTCGTAAATAGAATGTCAAATACAATTTATGATGCAATTAATGTAGTTTTTACAATAAAACTTCTATATGATAAAATTTTCAATGTTTGTAAATATTGTTTTAGAATTAACTGCTCTATGAAAATATTTTGAAAAAATTGATATACATATTTGTTCAGGAAATCAAAAACATATTTTTGATGTACACGAAAATGTTTGAAAGTGATGGCAAACGGAATGCCAGTTGATATGAAAGAAAGTTAGTGTTTGATAATTATTTATAAATTAAAAATTAACTAATTTATGAACTTTCTTTGCTATTCATAAATGTTTGTAATTCTCGAGGGATATTAGTCACTGAATAATTTCGTTTCACTCGAATATATATCTTATATTTTATATAATAAGAAAATGTTACTTTCATAATTTTTGAACTATATGCATCTCTATCCATTATCATCCATACTTTTGGTATATCTTATTATCATTATCATATCCGCTTACCTATTTTATATATGTTTTATTGTATATAATTTAGGAGAACGGAGATAGTTGGGGGGTGCAGTAAAAAAAACACCAAATAAGTCTAGTATTATCTCCATACAACTATCTCCGTTCTCCGTTCTCAATTTTATCATCCAGTCAACTATTTTCCTCTCATACATGTATATAATTTAGTTAAAATATTATCATTTCTACCACTTTTATTTCAGTACTTCAACCTTGAGGATTCAAGAGTTGGGAGTATTTATTGTGTTATTGTTTAAATAATTATCTCAATTTTGTTTTAATTAGCCAAGCTTCGTAAAGATTTTCCAATCTGAAATATTTAATGAGTACATTGATGTTTGATAGAAAATTTAAATATTTATTCAGATAATGTGATACAATCTAGAAAGATTTTTTTTAAATACAATGAATTGATGCTTACACAAATTATCTCAAGTAATAAGGAACATATCTCTGGCTAACCTAATCTTTCTTTTTTCGTTTCATCTTCCTTTATGTCAGAGGTAAACAATCATAAGCTTTACAACTAAACTATCATTTCACTCTTTCACTCTGGTTGTTCTATCATTTCATTTATTAAAAACTGTACTGTTCACTAATTGGTAACTTCAATTTTACTTTTCATGTTTTCAAAAACATAGATGACCTGTGACTGTCATCTTTTCCTGTTATGATTTTAGGAGTTAATAAATCAATAAAATTTATTTTATAATGGAATGTTTAAATAAGTTAGAAATTATTTTAATTACTTTATTATGTCAATTGTTATGTTAATCTTTCTTCATATCGTTAAGAGCAATCAAATAAAATGTTTTAAAATTTGCACATAAAGTTTCATATAATATTTTTTTAAGTCTTAACTTTATTAAATTTTGTTATATATTATCGATGCTTATAATCGGTGCCATATCATTTGGTGTATTGTAATTATTCATTCAGTGCAGCCAATACAATATTGTGCTTAATTAAAATTCAATACTGCCTTTGAGAGTTGAACATATCTGAACCAATATTATTTGTTATTTATTGAAAAATTGTTTTTTATTTGACTATTTAATATTGTTGTAAATATTGTAAATAACTCTTGTTATTTAACAGACACTATTGTACATCAGTAATGCTCAAATTGAGCTTCATAATGTTTATAATACATTAATAGCATTTGTACTAGGTGATTAATTATACGATAGGACTTGTTAAAAATGTAACAAATTATTAAATAAATTTGATTTTTTATATAGATGTTGATACCACCAAAGACATATATTTTCATTATGAAAAAAAAATGTAAATGATGTAGGGATGACATATTTTAAAACAAATTTTAGGGTCCTCTGTGTCCAATAACCCCATTGCTGCAAAATGATATGTATCAGTGAATTTGTGGTGCCTTAAGTTCAAAAAGTGATACAAAACTGATTTACATAGTTGAGATAGTTTTGTGGGTAATCATTCTGCAGATTTTTATTTTTGAAAAGTTTTAACTTTTCATTCATTTCCCTTTTAATATTTTCTAAAAATATAAGTTATCATGAGTTTTAGTATGGAAAAGAGAATGTAATTATGATAAATGTGTATATTTTGGTAATCATTTCATCTAGAAATGAATGTTTCAACAAACACATGTGATCTATACTTCGAAAGTTAGTTTAAACTTTTATTTCTTGATAAAATGATTCCCGAAATATACTCATTACTCATAATTCCATTCTCTTCTCCATTCTAAAGCTCACACTAATTTTTATTTTTGTAAAATATTGAAAATGAAACAAAGAAACAGGTAATGCTTGTAACTCAACTCGAAGCGACAAACTCTGGAACAGATACCGTTTTATGCCAATGATATTACGCTAATATTTTGGATATCTTGGATTCAATCCACTAATCAGAAGTGTACCTCAATAACACTGTGTGTTATTTTTGTCATATACGCAATTTTAAATATTTGGTAAATTAACTGTGTTAATTATTTATTTACTTAGAATCCAGCTTTTAATATTTTGTGTCAAAATGGGAGCACCAGAGTTTTTAAAAGTACAGAATGGAAATTTATATTTCTCTTTGACCCTCAATTAAAGAATAAACTAATTGTTTAAAGAAAAGGCAGGTGAATAAAATATAAAATTAGTTATTAATAAAAATGACCGTGCAATGTTGTAACACCATTCTCCGAAATTAATCTAAAAATAAACACATATTTGTTTTCCAGAATCTTTAGCTCTTTTCTATTCGTTATCATTTGTTGTTTGATAATGTTATGAGGTTTTTTCTTTTTTTATGATTAGGTGATAGTGGTAACCAGGTCAGCTTTTTAATTAATTCTTCAATTCTCAAAGATATATTTCCAAAGCGATGAAGGAGACTAAAGACGTCAAGCAGTCGAAGAATGACTCATTACAGGAAGAATTGTGTCAGCCAAGAGATTCGAGGTTGGATTCGTCAGTTAGGTTTGAAAGACGTAAGAATGGCCAGTTGAAAGACTTTACTTCCAACAAGAGCTATATTTAGACTATGACTAACTACTGAGAAAATTACGTGTTGAAACGTCCTGGGTTAACAAGAAGATTATATCTCAGCACAGGTGTTAAGGTCAAGCAAACGTTTAACAATAACTGTATTTATAAGCACCACTTATTGTCAATAATTAAAACATAAGGTTATTTTTAGCTACAAAAGAGACATTAAAGCACGATATAGACCCCAACGTTATTTATGATGTCTTGAAATAAGATGGTATTTATAAGTGTGGGCATGTGCGTATTTATTAAGTGATTATAAATATATGCTAAATACTTGTAATTTTGTATATTCTTTACCGTCTTCGGTCAAGTTAGTTCGTTTATTTTTTTCCATTTATTAAAAAAAAGAATACTACGATCTACCACGCTCAAGGACATTGAGTATTTGTGCTACAAAAATACATTCAGTCTAAATGTGCATATAAAGACAAACAAATTTTTTAACGGAAGTAACCACAAATAACCAGTACAATTACAATCTGTGAAGGATTTGGGGTTTAGAACATGGTAGAGACCCTAGGCGGATCCAGGGGAGGCACGTGCCCCCCCCCCCAGAAGTTGTTTTGTGTACTGTGGAGAATCCATTACAGTACATACTTATAGACAAATCATGTTTTGATAGTTGTCAAAATAACATGAGTGAAACTATTGTTTAGATATTTTAATAAACCTTTCTATAAATACTACTAGTGTATTTCTAAGTTATTGTTGATTTTTTTTGCCCGTCTGCTCGTTGTGCCCCCCCAGAAAAAAATCCTGGATCCGCCTTTTGTAGAGACTGTACTGTTTCCCAATAAACAGTTGTTCAACCGTTGTCCAAACAACGGTTATGCAGGGAGGTGACTTGTCCTAGATCAGGATTCCCCCCCCCCCTTATTTTAGATACCCATTTTATAGAAGCCTGGTGAGCCCCGGGAGGGTTCCAGATCCCATGCGACCCATCACCGGCCGCCAACAGAATAAATAAAAGTCTGCCAGCGAGCGGGATTAGAGCCAAGGACTTTCGGCAAGGCAACTCAGCGTTCTGCCACTGAGCCATTCCGCACCCTAATTTATAATTAAAATAAGATAATAATGGTTACTGGGGTATACTGATAATAATGGTTAATGGGGTATACTGTATACAAATTTTTAAATAAATAAAGGTGTTACGAAAAGAATAATAATAATAAAGGCTTAGCATAGCTGAAGGTTCGATGCAGATACCACCAATTGCTGTTCACAAACTCCCTTAACAATTATAAAGTACAAATTCAAAACAAATAAGATCATTTTAAGATCATAATATTAAGTGAATATATGATAATGCTCTCAAAATTGTTATTGTTAAAGATTAAGAAAAATATTTGTAATAGAATAACATTTTTGAGTATGAATTCTGCGTTCATTGAGCACATTTTTTTTTAACAAGCATATCTACTGAAAAAGTTCCTGTTTGGCATATTATCCTAACTAAGATATCATGCAAGTTTGGGAAATGGAGTAGCGTTTATTTCTAAGTAAGCTGTATTTAGTACTTCTCTGAAAAACAAATGTTTCTAAAACGTTGATTTTTTTTATGCCTATATTTTTGCAGGTTGTATGTTCTTTTGACAAACTCTTATTTTCCACAATGACAACACTGCAAGGATTACAAATGTATATACATTTTTTCTTTTTCCTTTTTATTTAACAGGCACTCGATTTATTGGCAATGCGGGAAAATCATAGCTGAATGATTACATTTTCAGGTTTTCTTCCAAAAATTTCTCAGCTATATAAAACTCATTCAGGTCATACACTCAACCAATCCGTAAATTTGAATAAAAGTTTGCCTCTTTTTCAGCTTGCTAAGACGCCTTACATATGATCTCACAGATTTTTTTATTGAAATAAACCGTCTTCCAAAAATTAATAGGTTAATACACACAAATACAATCTACTAAAAATTAATTAATACAAGAAAAGTGTTTGAGGTTTTGTCAAAAGAACTTATTTTTCAGAAAATCTCATATTATGTTTCATGTAGCTAAAAAACTAAAAGTAAGCCTACAATCAAACATTCCTCCGGTTTACCATTTTCTGCACTAGTTTGTCAAAAACCACCTATTACACAACTTTAGTATTTTTTTTAAACACACTGAAAAATGACTTTTTAAAAATTAACTTTATGACCCATTAACGAAGAAGAGAGGGGTCAATTTACCCAAATATAATAGCAAGACCTTGGAACATTCAGTACACCAAGTTGATATTCACAACAGTATTTACTTATGTTTTCCATCAGCTTATGAAATAATATTGATCAATTGCAACCGACGACGAAACAGGAGATTGGGAGTCACCTTCTTGAACCATTTAGTTACGAATCCTTGTTTAAGGGCTCTTTTATGACGTACAGTGACGTGTGAGGTGACGAATCGTAACAAGGTCGATAAAAAAAAAAAGTTAACTATACCAACCTGTCTATTTCTAGTTCAATGATATTTGAAACGTTATATTTGCCCATTTGTAACAGATTTTATACAACTATTTAAATAAAAATAACAGGAAAAATGAAGATAATAGAAACATTATCTCATTAATGGAGATAACTGTGATAAAAATATTGCGGTTATTTCAACTTCCAGATAGCAGCACTATCGCCTGCATATTAAGTAGGTGTTGCCTGTTATCTTTCTGTCCTCATTTAGAAACAGTTTATTCGCCAGTTGTGTTCGTCTCTTGAGTATTTTGTGTTCTAGATCATCGTCATTTATAATTGAAGATAGTTTTTGTATCAATATAGTTATATTATTGTTATAAAATGAGTTATCCTGGATATCCTTCATACCCTCAGGTATTTACCAAAAGTGTACTGCAGATTTTTTATTTTTATTTTATTAATTCAGTGTTGTAAGTAGTTTTGGCTTTAATGATCAAATAAGAATAATCTATTTCCACATTTTTGTTTGTTATGAACCAGAAACTGTTCCGAATTTCACAATTTGTTACCTAATGCTATATATATATATAGCTGGTTTGTAAATAATGGTTCCACACATTGAGGAAATGGAGTCAATACCGGAGATAAAGATAAAATTGATTTTTTAATGGAAGTTGGGTGTTCACTTCTTACACATGCCTCGAAATAAAGGAAGTAAGAAAAAAAAAACCTAAAGCAATATTCCACGAAAGGTCTTAGGCTCAGTTTATAGTTGAGACTTGACTGTTTTTGATCCAGTGATCATGCATGATAATTTTGGTTGAGTTTTTGCTCAACCGTCTCATTTTTTCCAAATTATAGTTGTCTACTTTTTAATGGCTAAGTCTGCCACAGGAGGATATGCGGACCACACAGGCACACTACAGATAAATAACTCAGTGTTCTATGAACTGAGCTACTCTCCCTTGTAATTTTTTTAATAACCCTGTAAAAATTATCATAAAGATGTTTTCTGTTATATTCTAGGTTGGTTTGATTTTGCTAAAATCTGAATATATGAGCAAAACTAATGCACAATGGAAACATATAGTTTATTTTTCCTTTAAATTCATACTATAAATAAGTATTAGATTCCCGCTTCAATAAACCTATGGTTATGTGTTGTCCCAGGTACAAATTTTGTTACTTATCACAAGTTTTAAACTCTGGTTTTTATAAATTAGTTCATTGTTGTAAATGAATTATCCGTTAGACGATTTGGTGATCCCTTATAAACTCAATTTTGTAATTCTTAAGTTTGCTTTGTAATATATTTCAAAGTAAATGATCATCAAATATACATTACAAAATAATTCAGAAGTGTTCGTTAGTTCTGTTCTAATTACATCTGTTTATTAAGAAATACTAATAAGTAAACAGTTCATAGGGCTAAAAACGATTACTGTCACTTCACATACTCAAGTTAAATAAAAAAAGGAAAGATTAGTAGATTGATATTTATATATAGTTAAAAATCAATTAAGTAACAATTACTTATTACTTAATTGACAGTGTATCGCACTTTATACTTAAGTGTGATTGAGTGCATTTGTTCTTATCTATAAAATATGATGTTCTAATTCATGTAAATGTTATTGTAATAACAATTGGTGTATATGAAAAATTATTCAATTTAAATAGGAATATAATAAAATAATAATCTTGAATTAAAATGCATGAAGTTAATATATGAATATTTAAAATTAGAAGTTGTAATTTCTTTGATTTTAACTTTACTAAAGAAGCTTAGCTCCAGGTTGAAAACCGCGCCTGCCCTGATAACAGTATCAAAGATAAACAAAAAATAAAATAAAAAGTGTATGATTAAGATAATGACAATTTTAAATTGATGTATTTACTGAGTTTTCTTCATAGCTTTTTATTTTTTATTTTAAGAGAGTAAAAACTGTTTCAATTAGAACTTGTTTTCTTTTTTATATTCTATTCTTTTTCAATCGAATATATTTGTGTTGTTTTAAGCAGAAGTATTGAAATTTTTATACCCAATGTGACTTGATCTCCATTGCCTAAAATGATGTCATAGGGCATTTAAGTGATCATCAATTTTTAGTTGATATAATAATTAATAAGAGGATATGATATTCAGAAATTTTTTTATAAAAAGTTTTGATGTACAGCATTTTCGGCTTTTAAAATTCTACGTAAAATTATAGCTGAAGTTTATGTATTTATGGAGAAGTGTACATGGCATTTTGATTAATGGTTTAAGGAATACCAACTTGTTCACACTAATGCTTTTTATGTGTATATCATTTGTATTAGCATAGATTTCAATATTTATTGTGTAAATAGATTATTTAATAGAATTTTATTATTAGCTAATTTTTGCATGTGTTTTGTAAAGGCACCTGGACAGCATCCACATCCTCAACCAAATGCACCTGCGTACCAAACCACCCCACTGTCCTATCCGGTATACCCTGGATCTGCTGCTCCTCAATCATTCGGTTTTTCCTCACCTGCACCTTTTCAACCATACCCTCAGCACTCTTCACCTTATCCAAGTGCTAATCCTGCACCGAGCGGGTATCCTCAACATTCCACTCCTTATCCCGGATCGTCTATGCCTGCTGGATCACCGTACCCATCTTCTAATCCGACTGCAGGTGGTTATCCACCAATGCCTTCCCATTATCCACCAACTAGCTCTCCATACCCGAGTGGTAATCCACCGACAAATTCACCTTATCCTCAGTCTAGTCCTTACCCTAGCGGTAATTCAAGCCCTTACCCAGCCTCACCATATCCGAGTGGCTCTGCTCCTGCTGCTTACCAACAGCAGCAGACTTCGCACCATCCTCCAGCAACTACTGGAAGCAACTATCCTGGCAGCCACGGAGGTCAGACCTCTTACCCTGGAGTGGGCAGAGCAGAGCCTGCTCCTCTCTATGCTCAGGTGCCTCCTTTAACTTCACAATCCTCTGCCAAAACAGTAAGTATATCATATTACTTAAAACCTATATAATTTAGCTTTATAGCACCTTTGAGTTTTTCTTGTTTGTTTTTTTTTAGTCTTCTTTTGAGCAATATTGATTATCCGTGCAAATAGTTTTAAATCAATCAAGTTACTTGTTTGTCTGATATTAGTTTTTGATCTCCTAGTTTTTTAAAAATAAATATTTATGTATTTAGAGCTAAATAATTAATTTTTATAGTTTGTCTACATAGCTTTTTAATTTTCAGCCTACTCCTACAGTTAGACCTGCGAATCCATTCAACCCACGGGCAGATGCAGAAATTTTAAGAAAGGCAATGAAAGGATTTGGAACAGATGAAAAAGCAATCATCGAAGTTCTAACGAATAGGACCAATGCACAAAGGCAGCAGATAGCAATTGAATTCAAAACACTATATGGAAAGGTATATTTTTATTATATTTAGATTTATTATCATTTTTTTTAGTTTTTCTTAGCCCTACACATAACCATTAACTCAATTATAATTAAGTAAGGAATAACATTGTGTGTTTATTGATCTTGCATGATTCTTATCTCTCATATTCATCACAGGTTAACAATTGCCATTAGTATCAGGGTTAAATATTCATCAGACCCATCAGGAAAATTAGATTCTGAATTATACTTTTGATGGAATTATCTTAATTGTTTATTTCATCTCTTTTATATAACTTGCTCCATCTCATAAATGATTAGTTAATGGACTTTTCTCTCTATTTGGGATTAGTTAATGACTTTTCTTGAGGTTTATTTCTTTGCTCTGTTTTATGACTTTTGTGTTAAGGCACTGATTTCCTAGGATCATTTCTGAATGATCCTGGTTTTTATTTTATCTTCTTTGGTTCACCAATGGGGTCTGGGGAAAATCTGATATAAGAACATTATATTTTTTTATTTATTACCCTAATGTAACATTTATTGTTTTGTCTTTTTAGGACTTGGTATCTGACCTGAAAGGTGAAACGACTGGTAAATTTGAGGATTTGCTGGTTGCATTGATGACTCCCATACCTGATCTTCTTGCAAAGGAGTTAAACCACGCTATATCTGGCTTGGGTACAAAGGAAGAAACCATCGTTGAAATTGTGTGCACGGCAACCAATTACGAGATGAGATGTATTAAGGCAGCATATGAGAAATGTAAGCATTTAATTTACTTTCTTATTGATTGATTCATAGAGGATTAACTCAGCCTAATTTATACTTCTTTGCTGTTGATATTCTTTTTTTGTAGATTTCGCAATATCTAAAATAAATGAAATATTAAAAGGAAATAAAAAAAGAAATTCTGAGATCATCATTTCTTTGATGTAAAATTTGTATATCTGAATTTTGATACAATATTTTGAGCCTGCAGTTGATTTTCTTGTATCAGCATTTTGTTTGTTTCTAAATTTTTTTTTTATATTTAACCCAATTATGTCATTTATTTTTATTTTAGAGCTTGTGAAGTTGTTCAAGCATTTGATATACCTATTGACTTTGTTTTGATTACGTTCTGTTACCATTTGTTTCTCTTTCTATTTTCTTTCATATTATTTTGTTCTCTTATTTATTCAAGCAATAAAATTTAAATAATGTAACATAAGACTGTTTAACCGGTTAATGATTTTAAACTCCTTGCGTGACGTCGGCATACTCTAACGAGTGTTGCTCGCAGATTTCAACATGTTCGTATTACATATGACAAATTAAAAAAGTATAAATAAAAAATGACAAATAAAAGAAAAATTAAGCTTTTTAAATCAACAATATAAAAAACCAGTTACATTTTTGTGAAAAAAAATCCCAAGCCTAAAGGGGTTAACATATATTTCCATGATGTCACCAATCGTATCGTTAGTGCTATATCTATGTGGCATATCTAAAAATTACCAGAACTGAGAGCATTAGATTTTAATTATGATTGCAGAACTAATGTGGCTGGTTAATTGTTTTTAATATCTTTAATCATTCATATTACATCTTTAGTGAGATATTTTTGGCATTACAATGGGAATATATTTGTAGATAGACAAAATAGATTCACGTTTGTGAAATTTGTAGATAGATGCATCACTTTTATATTGCACCAATGAATGATTTGGAAATAAGATCAATTACTGCGGATTTACGACTATCTAAATTTTTTTTTTCTTTAGTGTTTGGATCTTCACTTGAACAAGATTTGTATGGTGATACATCAGGAAATTTCAAAAGGCTAATGATTTCCTTGTGCCAGGTAAACGTTAAATTTTTTCCAACATTATTTATTTTAAAAGATCTAATAATTAAAGTTGATTATAATGGTATCAATATCAGTATGTATTTTTAAATTGCGATTTATTTTTCAGGCTAACAGAAACGAAGCTTTTGGTGTCGACCAGAACTTAGCATTTCAAGATGCTCAAGCTCTCATGAGGGCCGGTAATTATAAAATAATTTTTTAATTAAAAAAACTAAAAACAACTGTACCACTGCAACTATTCTGGGGTTCAGTGCATGGTAGAGGCTGTACTGTTTCATGGACAACGATTCTGCAGAGAGCTGATTTGTCCTAGATCACGCTCAACCGCCAGATTTTTCCCCCTTATTTTGGGTACCCAATTTTTATAACATTTTACAGATGCTGAGTAAGCTCCAGGAGGGTCCTAGATCCTATAAGATCCATCACCTCTCTATAATATTTTATAATGGCTGCAATCAGACCAAATAAAAGTCTCGCCTGCAGCAGGATTTGAACCAGAATTTCCGGCATAGCAACTCAGTGCTCTACCAATGAGGCACTCCGCTCCCTAACTTCTTAATTTATTATATTATATTAATTAATTATATTTTGATTTAATATAATTAATTCATTATATTAAATCAAAATACACCTGACTTTCTATTTATGTAGAATATAAATTTTTTGTCGATCGAGCTTATTATGCCAATGAAATTTCTCTTAATATGTCAAGTTGAATCTTGTTCAACCTAAATCACCTACACATACTTTTTGATTGTTCCCTCATCTTTTTTTATTTTTAGGTTTGTCTGTGGGTGCCCTTATTCAGTCATAGCTAAAAAAAATTATTTTAAAATCCTTATGTAATATTATAAAATATTAAATTTTAAATTATTCAAATAGCTGAAATTAATATTGAATGAATATGATGTGTGAAGCAGTGGTGGGCAACCCAAATGATTTTACGGGCCACTTTGGGAATGTTTCATAGCTAGGCATATAAAATTATTTATCTTCACATTAGATTTAGACCCATTATAAAAACTTTTTTGAAGGTAAAAATGTAAGCATAATGAATTATTACAAATGTTTTTATTATTATTCTTATATGCAAACTTATTTAATATAATGAAAATGATATTTAACTAGCATTATAATGACTTCATCATATTTTATCTCTCAATTGCGATAGTTAATTTTTTAATATATAGATGTATAAATAATGTAAATTTTTTTAATGCATTGGTTTTCTCTACTTTGTACATAAATACATACAATAAATACATTTCGTAAAAGTGTGATGAATTTCATAGCCCGGAAAAATGTACAAGAAGGGCCACAAGTTCGCCACCCCTGGTAGAAAGAGTACTATTTGAGTAGCATTGATTTACCATGCTTCCAATGAACTTCACACCTTTTTTCTTTTCACTAAAAATTTACACACAGTGATTTTTCTTATAGTTCCAGATTATGCGCTTCTATTTAATTTTATTTTTTTCTTGTCAGTCATTCATCAATTTTATATGTTTCTAGGTGAACTCAGGATAGGAACTGATGAGTCAACTTTCAACGCTATTCTCTGTTCCCGTAGCTACTCCCAGCTAGCTGCCACTTTCGCAGAATATCAGAGGCTTACAGGAAACGATTTTGATTCTGTCATTCGTTCAGAATTTTCTGGAGACATTGAAGCTGGTCTTATAGCCATCGGTAAGTTTTTAAATTTATTTTAAATTAAATATTTTTATTTTGAAGAGAAAAGATATGCCCAGGGCCAGGGTTCGAACCTGGGTCTCCTATGTTTCCGTCATGGTGCTGTACCAAGTGAGCTATCCTGGTTCCTACCTCGGTCGGACAAATCCATTCTCTCCATTAAAAAATAAATTATTTTAAATTAAATTTTATATATCCCTATCGAACAAATGAGGTATGTTCCTTGGCTACATTTTTGATCAATAACTTTCTTTATGTTAACTGAATAGTCAAAAAGATTGAATAAGTTTTATTGAATATAACTAACCTTGTTTAATAATTTTTTTTTTTTTAGTTCATTCTGTTAAGGACAAGAGTGACTACTTCGCAGAGCAGCTTCAGAAGAGCATGGCTGGTATGGGAACTTATGACCGTGCCCTCATCAGAATAGTTTGCTACAGAAGTGAAATTGATATGGGAGATATAAAGAATGCTTATCAGCGGAAGTTTGGAAAGTCGCTTCAGGAAGCCATTGCTGTGAGTATCGATTAATGAAAAAACTTAAAAGATTTATTTGATTAAGATTTTTTTTTTTGTATTTTCAGTGAAGCATAAAAAAATTAGATATTATGGCGCTGTAATAGGTTCTCCACTGGTAGAAGGATTTGTTATTGGAAGGGAAATGTACTGTTCAGAGATGATTACTGTTAAGGAACTGCTTTTCTGGTTAAGAATAGATTGCTTTAGTAAAAGGATATTGGTGCCCGAATTTGAGGTTCTGTTATTTAAAGTCGTGTGGTTAAATAGACCGCAAGATTCTCCAATTATAACAAACTGACACACAGTAAAAACAGAAACAGTTTATTACACTCACAAGAATGTCACAGTTCACCGACACAAGTTTATCACATTGCTCGCTTTACTACTGACTGCCCCCAGGCGGCAACGACCCGGTATATATAGATAGGATCCAACGTTCTAGACAGAACAGGAGTGGGGGAGACCGTTTTAGTATCTTCGAGAGGGTTCTAATCTAATCTTAATCTCTCCCACTGACGGGCTTAAGACGTTAATCCCTTCTGCCCATCTTTCTGTCTGTGACCGTAACACTATGAATTGGAAAAATTAGAGATCAAAGAAAGGAATATCCGGAGAAAAATCTTGGCCCAATTAAAGATAAAGGTAAATGCAGGTGACACCTTAACCGTGAAGTATATACTCAGATTAAAAAAAAAAATTTGATGTTATGAAAAAAAGGAGAATTACATTTTATGGGCAATTGTTTAGAATGGAACCCATACAATTGATGAACTGAATTTTTACCTATTTTAGAGAAATAAAGTCCTTTATTTTAGACAAAAGAAGACCTTTTTTAGAGAGAACAAACTGAGGTAGATAAAGATTTCCAGGAAATGTTAGAGAAGAATTGGTCGACTGTATCTTCTAATTTAAGGAAGAAATAGTTGGGGGTGCAGTCAATCAAATACATAAATAAGCGTTACATATTTATTATGTGCCGACGTTTCGGCCTACAATGTAGGCCATCTTCAGGGCGGATAAAAGACGCTGCAGCGAGGCGAGCTGGGACCCAAGTCAAGATTACTGTTGAAGATACTCAAGAATACAACGGTCTTATGATGAAACTAAGGCCCACCAGGGTTCTCAGAAAAATTCAGATTTAATTATGGGAAAGAAATGGATAGAGAAAAGAATGGAACAACACCGGCAACATATGAAGGAGCACTGTGCAAATATCAAGGGTAAGGGAGGATGGTTGAAATGACATGGTCCTTAGTAGGTCAATATGGAAAAAAAGAAAGCCAGTTATTTGTACTGCTCAAATCAAGTATCATGATCAGATTCATTACTCAGACAATTTTAAAACTTTCCGTAATATGGTACTTTTCATGGTTAAAATATTTTTGTAAAGATGACAAGCATATTTTTTTTATCTGCATTTTTAAAATTTCAAATCAGTGATCATCTGGTAACCTTGATTACAACTAAGAAACAAGATGAGATGGAATTTTTTGGATTCGCCTTTCTAAAATAAGAATAAAAAAATGTAATAGAAGTTTTGAAAATGTTTTTGATTTTACTAATTCATTTTATTACAGTTAGGTCTTGCTTTTGCCCCAAATCTGTTGTATGATTTTTATTTATATATGTTTATTTTTTTTTTCAGGATGATACTTCAGGGGATTATAAGAAGTGTTTGCTTTCTCTAGTAGCTTAAATATCATTAAGTAATGCCACCATCCCAAAACATTCATATTTTACCCATCACTCTTATCTCTCTTAAGTACTGTCGGTGGTTGGGTTTGTTGAAAGCATCTATTATCAGTTTTACGAAATGGGTGGTTTGAATTTGTTTTTCATTATCATTTTATTAGCACCAGACTGAAATTTATAAGGATTGAATGACATTTAAGAATTGTCTTTTGATATTTTTGGTTTCTCTGTTTCATTTGTATTCTTTTTCGTTTTGTTTGTTTAATCTATCAGTAAATATTTTAAATGTTTCACAGTAGTGATTCATAGTTGTAGTGTCTATTGTTTCATTATTGTTGTTAGTCATATAATCTTGTTCATCATTTATATTATTAATGATATCATTTTCGTTAATATTTGAACTATTATTTTAACATTGTTAATTATTGTGTTTGTCTTGATTTGTATTCGGTTTGACGAAATTAAAAATTGTTGTTGTTTCTTATGTGTAATAAAGTTTGATTAATGATAGTAAAACTATCATAATTCTCATTACTTATTAATTATAACTTTAGGCGTAGCAGTGTTGGGTTCCATTTAATAATTTTAAGAGGACTATGGTGATTATTTCTTTATTTTCTTGTTATTACTCATATTTGCATAAAATTATTCAATACATATTTTCTTCTAATTATATCTTATTCCTTGCTATTTTGTTTTAAAATGCATTTGGAAATAAAATTATTGTATCAGTATTATCTGCATTAAGAAAATGAAACATATTTTAAAAAATGTGTTAATTTTATCTAAATTAAAAAAAATATTGGATGGATTTTAAATAAAAACAATGCTTTATTGTTCATTTCTCTAAAAATGAAAAAATAATTAAAATTTAGGTATAACTATCATTTTTGTTGCAATTATTTATGATATTTAAAAAATATTTTTTGATACTATTTATATAAAAGAATAGTTATTTTCATTTACTATATTAATAATGCCTAACACTAGTATAATAAATGATTATACAAAATAAAATTAAAATTTGCCCTATCATAAGATGTATAGTTACAGTTCTGAAGACTTCATAAAATCGGCATTTTTGCTGTACTGTGCCAACTTAAAAACTGGAAAAGTTTAATGGATAGCTCATGCTATGGTGTTATGCCAGATCTGCCAAAAGTATATGAGAGTTTTTAAGATTTAAGAAGTTATATTTTACCTATTAATTATATCTTTTAATCACATGCATTTTCAGTTTTAGCTTTGTACGTTGTACAAGTATTTTTAAGATAATTTCTTGAATACGTGATCAGATTTTAATGGTTAATGTTAAAGTATAGCTGATAGAAAATTTGATGTATTAAAATTTTAAAATGTATTTGTAATATTGATTCATATATATTATATCATTGTGTGTATTTAATCATCGGGCATTTATCTCTGTAAGTCTATTAGAATCTTCAATCAGAGCTTTAGCTTTCATGCAACCAAGTGCCACTCGGTAAATTTCTCTATTCTTCCACTTTATTGCCAATTTCTTGTTGAACTTGTTCGATTAGTTTTAACATTTATAATCAAAATTTATAATTAAATTAAATATATTTTTTTCTATAAAGAGAGACATTTTTAATGCTGTAATATACAAATACAAATTACTTAAATTTTGTTGATCAAGTTATTTACCAATGATTTAGAAAATAATGGTTTAAAATCAACATTGACATGAAGTATATAGTGTTCGAGTATAGTAAAATGTTTCATGGCTGCTGTAGGCCGCATTATGCCATTAACACCATAGCAATGGTTTCATATTAATTTAAAAAGACTTCATCCTTATCATTGTACTTTTTATTATGCTGTACAATATATATGGCCGCAATTATAATTGAATCTTTTAACTTCCTGTTTAAATGAAGCTTAAATTTGCTTCTTAAAATTCGAAATTCTCATTTTCTGTCTTTTATGATAATAAATTATTAGTGGCATAATAAAATGATTTACTCATTTCCTTTATTATTTTGGATTAATTTGAAAGATTGTTGTAGCTAGAGAAAATTTCATAATGAGTACTTTGGATATTAGGCAATTTTATATTTAATGATAGTTTAGGAGTGTTTTTATGCTAAAAGATATAAATATATATTTTATTGATATAATAACTAAATTGAGCTGATTTATAGAATATTTTTATTATACTTGGGTATTTATTGCTGTCCATTAGATCTGAATTTTTTAAACGTTAATTTAATAAGTTTTCATTACTTTACATTTAATTTGCATAGATACATCATACACTTCTTGTACCTGATTTCACGAATATTAAAAATGTGATTGTTTTACACAAATTTTATACCGACGGATAACCTAATTTCATCAAAACTATTAACTTTGTTGAGAATGGTTTAGTTCATATTTTTTAATTTGGACTATTTATTTGACAGCGTTAATCAACAGAAGTTTACAATCGTTTAATTTAATTATGCTTTTTCTGTTTTGTGAACTATTTTATCTTGCTTTTTACCCATTCAAGTGTTTAGTTTTTTATTCTATTATCTATTTTAATCTAAATAAATATTGCTAGAATCTTGTTTCGCTTAGAGAATATATTAGTATAGAGAATAATACACAAATTATTTTTTGTTCATAAGAATATATTGATTGTGTGGGGCTTAGAGATTGTAGGGTGCTGATTGTCAAAGACTGTAAATGTTGATAAATCAAACTGATAACTATGTAAAAAAATTATTTTACTAATTATGTATTATATTTTGTTAAATTTGATATATTCTAACAGTGTTGCATCTTATATATTTCTATGTAATAAATGCTTGATGAAACTATAATGATTCTATTCTTTTCTTTTCATTCCTGAATTTTAGAATTATTGAATCCAATCTGAAGTATATTACTTATTTCTTGCTATATTACAATAATTGTTTACCTAGGTTGAAAAATTCTACTTTGAATGAATTATTAAGGAAATGAAAATTTCATATTTCATTCTCTTTGAAGATCAGTTAAAGTCATACATCAATAGAAAATAAATATTAATAGTATTGTGAATTTAGTATTGAAAAGGAAATTATTTTTATAACAACATATGTTAAAGCTATACAATTACAAAAGTTTTTATAAATGCCTTAGATTTTTTTTATTTATTCCAATCTTCTTAACAAAATCTTAATAATCAAAACTAAATCTAAAAAATAATCTTAATTTAGTAAAAAAATGCTTGTTCACATATGATATACAATTAAACAAAATTTTACCCCATTCTTAATTTTTTAAATGATATTCATCACATAACGTTCTCGTTAAAAATTTTAACTGGCATCTTTGCGACATTATTGGAAAATATCAATAATATATAATATTAAAAAAGTATTAACAGAGATACTATCCAAGTAATATGAGAATAAAATCAACCGGATGGCAAAAGTACAATATGTTTATCTGGCATTCAGTATTTTTTATTCTGTGTATTTGTAAATAATTATGTCACTTCAGCTGGACCTCCCACATTTTTAATCAAGTGTTATTCTTATTTATTATAATGAAGAAATGACCAGTAACTGAATTATGGGAAATCCCCTCCTCTCCCCCCCCCAAAAAATACAGCTAGTCTAAAATAATTCTTAATAATTGTTTTAATTTTTAAATATTTATATTTTGAAGAGAAAAGATTTACCCGGCCGGGATTCGAACCCGGGTCGTCCGTCTCTCCGTGACAGCACTCTACCAATTGAGCTACCGGAATCGTCTCTCAGTCGGGACAAATCCGTTCTCTTATCTAATCCCATGTTCCCGACCCGGGTTCAAATCCCAGCTAGGCAAATCTTTTCTCTTCAAAATAAAAATATTTAAAAATTAAAACAATTAACAAAAAATTATAAATAGTAATATGAAATAAGTCAACTAGATCCTAAAATTAATAATCTCGTGTATACATCCCGAAATTGCGAGAACACAGGGACATGGGATCAGATAAGAGAACGGGTTTGTCCCGACTGAGAGACGACTCCGGTACTTCAATTGGTAGAGTGCTGTCACGGAGAGACGGATGACCTGGATTCGAATCCCGGCCGGGGGCAAATCTTTTCTCTTCAAAATAAAAATAATTCTTAATAGTTAAAATACTTTTGTACAGCTTGTCAGGTTGAAAGAATTAACATTGCCTGACTTTTTGAAACATATATAGTTCCAATAGTCAAATGTAAATGTAATGGACAATTTTAAGGAATTAAAATTAATTAAGAGTGGTGTTGTGGTTAGCATAATAACCTACTATACTCAAGGTTACAGGTTTGCAGCCTGGAAGATGGTCTTAGAATTTTTTTAAAGGGAGTAATAAATCCTTTGGAAGGGACATAAAATGGAGCTTGTGCAGTGTCAGGTACTTATTATCGATACCTGGATAGGCAAAATTCGAGTGAGAGTCCACTGTAACATCTGATTAAACAATAACTTTTATCGTTATATTATTTTTGAAACTTAAAGGAAACTCGAAACTTTTTTATACAATACAGTGCTGAAGTTGCTGTATTTCCCAATCAAAGTAAAAATAGTTTTAAATTAAATAAAACTTTCATTATTTTTGAGTGGTTAATTAGTTACTGAGATATCCTGTAAACATCTCCAGGCACTGGGTCTGAGAACACAATAAAATCATTCTGCATGTTCTTAAGTAAATGAGCAATAAAAAATAAAAATGGTTTGTGTATTAGAGGAAAAATATTAATAAGCATTAATGTCACATTTCAAGGCCACTGATTCTAGGAAAAAGGGGTAACAGCCTATTTTGGAATAAGAACAGGGAGTTGTGACTAAAATATAATTTTTAGTTCAAAATAAAAATATTTGGTTCATTCAATCAATGTTAAAGCTAAATGATATTATGTTCCACAAATAACTACCTAAAATACTGTTGGATATTGTAAAAGTAAAAGGAAGACATAAATAAAAGTAAGAGGAGAAGATCTGGGCCCTACAAAAGTATAAATAAAAAACAACAAAAAAAACTTAGTTCCAAGCGGATGCTCCTCCATTGTTTAGCAGAGTTAAAAGTGAAAAAAAAACAACAAACTATATGTTAATTATTAACAACAATACTCAAAAAGGGAATATAGTAGAAGATATCTGCTTAGTATCTAAGGTTCATTTGCCAAAGAAACAGTCATAGTTTCTAAAATTGTTACTATCAACTCTATAAATCTTCTCTTACATTCAACAGATCCAAACAGAAAAATAGAATAAAATAAACAGCATACCACCAGCTATTTCTCGATGCACAGATTCTATTCATTTTATCAATTTCTCTTCTTATTTTAGATTATCAAAGCAGAAAGTTGGAATTCTAAACACATTATTTTTTTAACACCCACTCAGTCATATAGACAAGATATTTCTATAGAGGAGGCGAATTGTTAAATCCTTAGTAAAGTTTACACTTAGTTAGGTTTTGGGAGGGTGTCTATTTAAATATTATTTAACATGAATGAACTATTCTTAAAATGTTCGATTCATTTAATTTTTTCTGCTCGAATATTGATTTCCTAGAGTAAATTATTTGAACATTGAAAGCCGGAATGTGAAATATTCAATCGAAAAGAATTTGTAATTTTGAAATATTTCATACTATATTTTAAAGAAGAATATTAGCCGTAGCAGCATAAAGTGATGCTAAATCAAACAAACCAAAGCCCAAAAGAGTATATATGGCCAATAGGAATATCGTTACTGTTTAATAGTATTTATAGTAGAAATAACAATATTTAGAATTTGTTTATTGTAAATATGTGCTTCTATAATTAGCTTCATTGCTAAAAACTAATAATTAATTCATTAAATGTACTAAGGGATCAGAAACTGTATTTAGGAAGATGTGATTGAGGTTTGTAGTGACAAAGATTTGTTTGTTTAGTAACTTTATTAATCAAGACGTCAAAGGCGAACTCTAGGACTTAACTTTGACTTAAGATGATGGATGGGGCCGTGTTATTGAACTCTTAACGGCTTTCCCTAGCCATGTTATTTATCTTATATTAAAACCAAGATTTAGTAATTTTAACTAAATTTTAAAAACTAACTTTTGTTTTACTTTTCAATATCTGTTTTTGTTTTACTTTAACCTCGAATAATAAGAAAATAAGGTTTTCATAAAACTACGTTCATCCGAACCCTGTAGCTTATTGTAAAGGGGAATATCAAGTCATGGTTGCCTTGGTCATAGGCGGATCCAGGGGGGGTGGCACAGGGGCACGTGCCCCCCAGGAGGTTTTTTGTGTACTGTGGAGAATCCATTACAGTACATACTTATAGGCAAATCATGTGATGATAGTTGTTAAAATATATGAATAAAATAATACAATTAACAAGAGTGAGACTATTCTTTGGATATTTTAATAAACCTTTCTCTAAATACTATAGAAGTGTTATATAAGTGTATTTCTAAGTTTGTTCAGTCGTTTAACTGTCAAACAGTGTATATCCAATAATTAGTCACTGCCGC
The DNA here is from genome assembly GCA_037127475.1 of Arma custos. Classification (NCBI taxonomy): domain Eukaryota; kingdom Metazoa; phylum Arthropoda; class Insecta; order Hemiptera; family Pentatomidae; genus Arma; species Arma custos. The sequence continues at coordinate 19,818,532 of CM073762.1, read as the reverse complement.
CATGATCGGCTATAGCCATCTAAATAGAAAGAAATTTGTATATACACCATATGTTCTCCGAATATGTTCACTTGCTCCTCAACCGTGGACCAATCGCCAGCTTGCAAAAATTTATGTCATCAGACTGAGAAGCAACCTTGGATCTCTGCAACCCCCTCTGCTATTCCGTGGTCCAAAGAGGACGACACTGATCAACCAAGACGATTGCTAGGCATTTGGATGAATTGAAGATCAGGTGACGATTATCAACTAACTAAGTAAGTAACCTTTACTTGGATTAACAAGCTCCCTTTGCGGGTACAATACTTTAAAGACTATTTGGCATCGTCATCCAATAAGGAGGCTACCGTCCCTCGCCGAGTGGCCCCGTCGCCCGAGTTTGATATTCCGCTATTAAGAGACTTCATTTCTCGTAAAGTTGTCTATTGAACAGTTATACCTAATATTAGTTAAAAGCCATAGTTTCTTGTTCATTATTTTGTTCTGGTTCCTGTTAGAGTTGTTACGTTAATTTTGTATATATATAATTTCTTAATGTATAATTTTGTATTTATGTTTCAATATAATAATTCACATGTTTCAGTATTTGATCTAATTTATTAAATTTATCGAACATATTCAAAATTAAAAATATTTTATTATTTCATTTCATTTTTGTTTTTTTTTCTATTCAGGCTAATCACGCCGCAACAAAGTTATTGTTGATTTTTTTGCCCGTCTGCCCGTAGTGCCCCCCAGAAAAAAATCCTGGATCCGCCCTTGGCCTTGGTAACCGAGTATCTAGTTGTGCGTATTTCCTTCGTTTTTCTTCTTGTGGCGTAATAAGTCCAATGACTTGCGCTAAAAACTCAAATATCATCACCAACATGCCGATACAGTATTGACTCAGCTACTCAATTAGTTTCTTGAATCGAATGTGATACCAACGATGTGTTGAGAGGGAAGTAACGATACTTAATAGTACTCAGAAGATAATAAAGATCTCTCATAAAATACCCAGATGAAGAGAAAGTAACCAAAATTTCACTCAACAACTATCATTACCTGTGTATTGACTAACATAGGCGTAACGAGGTGGGGGGGGGGAGGTTATTGGGGATGTAACCCCCCATTGCTTAGAATAAATTTTAAAAATAAATTGTAAGTAATAATTTAAAAAAAAATAAAACTTTGAAGGATTTTACTTTTTCAAAGTTATTATTGTGGGATTACAGAAATAAGGGTCAATAATACCAAAACACAACAAAGAAAGTGCGAACATAGTTATTTTAATGAATAAAAGGTACACTAAAATGACAAACCAAAACGTAATACCGTTTATTTACAATTAATTATATTATTATAGCGGCAGTAGTGACATCTAGCAGCAACAATAAGATCGCAAATGTGAGAAGAACAGTTTAGACAATTCTTAGAATCTAGAAGTAAAGTCTGGATGGGTCTAGAAAGTTCCCTATGCAATTAAGTATAGTTAGTTATTGTAACCAATAAATAGGGTTACTTGTATTTAAAAGCTATTTCTTGATTGTCCTTCCAAAAATAATATTTATAATAAATGATAATCTATTTATTTAATTTGAAGCTACATGATTATAGTATAATACATATTATACCTATATTACGAGATATCTTTTTTGAAGGGAGTAATATGTTGGAGTGTTTGACTGGTGGGGGTTAACCCCCCATGAGTCAACTCTAGTTACGCCAATGTTGACTACCAAGTATTTTAAGGGGATACTCTCAATTCCTGATTACCGATTACTTCTATTACTACTTCATTTCATAATTAACGAGTTGAAAATAACACAGAATAATGGATGACATATTTTGAAAGTTGTCCGCATAAGACATTGTATTTACTCTGTATTTGCATTGTATTTCACTGAGAATTGATTTACTCTGAATGATTTAGCAAGTGATATAGTGCATATTTTACTTATGTTCTAGATTCTAGATAACATGAATTGGATATAAACTATTAGTTTTGAAATATTAGTTCTACGTGCTGGATGCTTATGTATGTTGGAAAAAATTTACAAGTGTAGAATCAAGGTTAAGGCATTCTTAGTATAATTTCATGCATATTTGAATTAATTGTATTGTCTACTTTTCAGAATAAGAAAGTGCATTTGTATTCGATTTATTTTAACATTAAAATTACATTTATAAAAAATGAAAGAAAAAAAATTGTCCAAGGTCGCAGGTTCGCAGTCCGGCATGTTTACTTAATATTTTTTAGAAGAGTAAAAAATCCTTAGTTATGCAATCCTTCGGAAGAGACGTAAAATGGGGCCCCGAGACGGTACGGTGTTAGATGCTCGTTAAAAATCCCTATTAGAATAAACTGGATACGCAAAATTTAGGACTCTCAGGAGTAGCTTCGCCCGATTAGCCATAGCAGCATAAAGTGATGTTAAATAAATAATTAAAAAAAGTTTTCAAACATCATGGAACAATAAATTACCAACAATATGGATTCAAGAAGTTAATAGTTATTTGTAAAAGAATCAATAGAAGGAAAAAAATGTAACAAAGGTACTTTAATGAAGTGTTGGGAATGGAAGATTTCCAAGACAGGGAGAAAAAGAAATCACAAAGTGGTTCGAAGAGATGAGGAAAGATGCATAGTGTGAAGATGAAACAGTTGCGGAAGAAGAAGAAGAAAGAATAGGAGACAAAATATTGGAATTGCCACGTAGTCTCCAGAACAAACAAACGTAAAAAAAACAGTCATAATTTATTCAAAAGTATTATTTTATATATCCTTCATAAGCAAGGCACGGGGCATCCACTTCTGAATTCGCTTAACTTTTTCTCAACTACTTGCTAATGAAATAATCGCATTTGGAAAATGTCAGTGTTTCCTCATTTCCACAATAAGAACTGTTATAGTACTAGAATTTTGTATATAATTACATTCTAGTATCTCTTTTCTTCTAGTCTTAGAGAATCAACCACTCTGACCAAATTTGTAAGACTCGAGCCAGTAATGATCGCTATAATTTTGAATGAACGAGTAAAGAAAAATGTAAATGTTAATAGGTTCATTAGGAATGAGAGAAAAGAGAAAGTGGAGGAAGGTTCGCGTATTTTTCCAGGGAAATGGCTAATGACTGAACTAAGTTTCATGAATACTTTAAAAAGACCCTAGAATTTTTACTGAGAAAATGAGAAGATTCTTTAAAGAAGCAATACCATTATTTTACTCTTCGGGTTGCCCGGCAGTAAATAGATAAATGTATATAAATATTATACGTTTTTCAAAGTTTTGTATTTCACGCTATCATCGAACTAAATTATTCAACGCTAATAAACGACAACGCTTCTTAAACACGATAGAGTAGATAGACTATACCGCTTATCAACTTCGGTTAAACAAAAATAAATGAATTAACCTAACTTTATTGTCTAAAATTGAAAACTGAACGATTGATTGTACTATCGAATTATTTGTGGCTTAAGGAAAGTTGCCATGGATAAATTCAGCCATGGATGGGCCGTGAATATATCAGGCCACCCTTAAACTGATAGATGAAAACTATATGGCAGCCTATTTATCTATTACTGGAATCACTAATAACTTATTTATTCCATTATTGCTTGAGTCAATGGACAGAGGAATATAAGCGCATTAACAACCTTGACATGAATAATTACACACAACAGATCTTAATTACACGAATAGTTTACCTCATTTGCTTTATTATCAAGAATAAGTATCATCATATCCTATATAGACATGAATAATTTTTACTGGAACGTTCTTAGGTTACAGAGTATTTCTTGAGCACGATAGGAAATAAAAAAAAACTTGGTGGAGGCTCGGAGAAGGGAGTCATATATTGCATTTCCTGGATTCTCATGACGGCTTTTCTCCGAGCCGCTGACATTCAATTAAGAAGAAGACGAAATAATTTCCTCAGAGATTCAGCTGAATTTATATTTTACGGACCTAGATTTCTGCATCATTTACCTCGCAGCTAATATTTCTCGAGAGTTTTCTCATATTTGTTTGTTTTTTGGAATGATATGCGTAAAACTTGATGCGCTCCATACCCTTTACTATAATGTTAAATTATATATATATATTTAACTTAAATTAAATTGTTTTATATATTTAACATGTATATAAAACAATTTAGTGATCAAGTAATATTTAATCACCGTTGCATGGCAACATACCGGGAGTGGTTTTTAGTATTTTGTCGTACCTAATCGGCTAAATTATATTAATACTAGCTTATGCCCGCGGCTTTGCACGCGTGGAATTTGGTCTTCCACGTAAAGTTTCGTGAAAGATCATTTTAAATAAATAATTTAATTATTTTTTTAAATATAAGTTACTCGAACATCCGAAATTTCAGATGTCTAACTTCAAAATTGACGGATTCTGTACAACCTTTGAACCCCTATTATATTAAAGGAGAAACCCTTGGAGTGGAATTATCCGAATTTCTCTAATAAACTATACACAGAACCTAACTACAAATTTCAAGATGCTAAGTTCCTGATTTACCTTTAAGTATGTACTATAACGGGGGTGGGCACATGCCCCCGTGCCCCCACATAGATCATCATGTGATTTGCCTTTATTTATGTACAATAATGGATTCTCCACAGTACCTAAAATACTGTCGGGGGGGGGGGCACGTGCCCCCTTGCACCCTTCCATAAATCCGCGCTTGCTATAGCCTATGTGTTATTCTGATGTATAACCAATATTACTGTAAAGTTTCATCCAAATCTGTCCAGTAGTTTTTGCGTGAAAGAGAGACAAACATACAATCATTCACATTTATAATATTAGTAAGATATGTATTTAAAAAAATGGCAAATCACAAAGTAACTGTTCCTAATCTTTTTAAGCCGTTTTGCAAAATATAACACTACTTTTGAATTCAAATGAAACGTATCGATTTATCCATATAACAAGTTAAATCTTATTACGAATAGTTATGTGCCGGATCGTTAACAAAGAATATCCGCGGATACGGATCCGAATATGGATATTTGGTGTCATGATCTGCGGATATGGGAACGGATCTTAACTTTTTTACTCAATCGATGTCGGTGCCTTTGACCGTGATAGTTGTCGGTACTTGACGCTTTGCGTGACAGACAGTACAGTACATGTTTCGAGTTTTCTACTTGCACTGGGCGGCATTGATAAGGCCCCTTATCCACTATGTTCGTGTAACCGGTTTTTGCCCGAACTCAAAGGGGAGCGCGTGGGCTAGTGTGGACGGGTCGTGTAACATGAACATGAACACTAGGGAGGCGATAAATCTTATATAAATATAAAATCTGCATCTAATATGACTTTATTAGGAAAATTCCATTATTATGGATTCCTGGATGTAAATTATGGAAGGATGTACTTTATAAAATAATTGTACGAGACAACGCTCAACCGCCATATTTTTCCCCTATTTTAGGTATCCACTTTAAAGAAGCTTAGTGATCCTACAGATCTCCAAGGATCCCTCCCTTATTATTTTAGAGATTAAATAAATTATGTGCCACCGGGAGCTTCGGTATGGCAATTTAGTGCTGTACACCGCTCCAAGTATGTACCTAATATATAAGTTCCAACGCCATAAAAATTGACGAACAATAAACTTACTTCATATAAACGAATATTGTGGTATAGACAATAGTAGTAAAAAAGGGTATGAATCCTGCCTTGAATGGTAAACAGATTCTTTAAACACTCCCCTTTTTTTTCTCCTTTTGCATGTGTTGTAACGCATCGTAGTTATGGCCATGCCCTGTAAGAGAAAGATAGGTTGTTAAAACAGCGTGGAATTATTTGTAGTGGGTCAATTTTTTTATTTATTTATATCTTCTTTATTATATCCTTTTTCCTTAACCGAACCCATTTTTAGCCTTTCTATCCATTTTTTACTGCTTATTATCTTCCCCTTCCTTCTACTCAGTTCTTGTCACGTTTTCATCTATATTATATCATAGCTCTTCCAATCTTTCTCCTATCTTATGTTTCTTGTTGTTTTTTTTTTCTATTTTAAATGCTTGAATTCATTAATATATAAATCCATTCTGAATTATTATCATAAATGGCTGATAAATTACAATAACAGGAACAGTAACTAACACTTAAAAAAGGAAGAGGTGGCAGATTGAGATTACCTTCCAAGAGGTTGGCAACTGGCCAAATTAACTTTTCGACTTCGGTAGCACTTTAGGATTAAAACTTTCATCACAAAGTTGGAATTGATTTTGGTACACGTTGCTAACAATTATAAAACAGATCTTTTCACTGATTATAATCTATTTGTAGAACTAACTGTAATAATAAGAAATGTATCCTCATTGCACACACTATCTCGATTTATAAATCATGATAATAGCGAAGTAGTATGTTTTCATTCAAGTTTATTCAACAAAGGCAAAAAGATTTCTGGGATTTTTTAATAGGGAAGTGGTTGATTATGCCTTCCCTCGGAGGGGACGTAAAGTTGGGAGCACGTGCCAAATCCTTATCCTAAATATACCTGGATAGAAAAAATTTAGGAGTCTCACTGTAGCATAATCCGATTAGCCATTGCAGCATAATCAATCAACACTGGCTCTACAAATCAGTACTGGTCTTGGCCGCATCAAGGCGTCGCTCCATCCACTCCATTGCAGCATAAAGTGACGTGAAATGTACTAACATAAAGTTCCTTTTCCAACAGAAATTAATCCAGCTAAGTTATAAAACAATCTCTCATTATATTAAATTAAATCCTACCGGATTAATCCAGATTCCTCCCCACAAGCTCTCTCCCGCTGAATGAATTAATCCCCAGAGAAGGACTTACACACGTAGCCACTTAAAGCTCAAATTAGAAACAATTTTAGCTCGTCTATTCTTATTTAAAGACAAAATTATTTGTCTTGCATAAAGTTTAACTTATGTTATCCATTCTATATTATGTATACTATTATATAATTTTTTCTGCATTGTCTATTGTATCGCAGAAGCAGCCTGCATGCTATTATATTGTATATTGTTATTATATCTTACTAATATTATAAATATGAAAGTTAGTATGTTTGTCTCTCTTTCACGCAAAAACTACTGGACGGATTTGAATGAAACTTTACAATATTATAGGTTATACATCAGAATAACACATAGGCTATAGCAAGCGCGGATTTAGGGGAGGCACAAGGGGACACGTGTCCCCTACAGTTTTTGAGGTACTGTGGAGAATCCATTATAGTACATAATTAAAGGCAAATCACATGATCATAGTTGTTAAAATAACAGAAAGAACATGAGTGAAACTATTTGTTTTGATATCCTACTAATCTTACTAATATTATAAATGTGAAAGTTAGTATGTTTGTCTCTCTTTCACGCAAAAACTACTGGACGGATTTGAATGAAATTTTACAATGTTATAGGTTATACATCAGAATAACACATAGGCTATAGCAAGCGCGGATTTAGGGGGGGCACAAGGGGAAACGTGCCCCCTACAGTTTTTGAGGTACTGTGGAGAATCCATTATAGTACATAATTAAAGGCAAATCACATGATCATAGTTGTTAAAATAACAGAAAGAACATGAGTGAAACTATTTGTTTTGATATCCTACTAATCTTACTAATATTATAAATGTGAAAGTTAGTATGTTTGTCTCTCTTTCACGCAAAAACTACTGGACGGATTTGAATGAAATTTTACAATGTTATAGGTTATACATCAGAATAACACATAGGCTATAGCAAGCGCGGATTTAGGGGAGGCACAAGGGGAAACGTGCCCCCTACAGTTTTTGAGGTACTGTGGAGAATCCATTATAGTACATAATTAAAGGCAAATCACATGATCATAGTTGTTAAAATAACAGAAAGAACATGAGTGAAACTATTTGTTTTGATATCCTACTAATCTTACTAATATTATAAATGTGAAAGTTTGTATGTTGTCTCTCTTTCACGCAAAAACTACTAAACTGATATGGATGAAACTTAACAGTAATATAGTTTATACATCAGAATAACACATAGGCTATAGCAAGCGCGGATTTAGGGGGGCACAAGGGGACACGTGCCCCCTACAGTTTTTGAGGTACTGTGGAGAATCCATTATAGTACATAATTAAAGGCAAATCACATGATCATAGTTGTTAAAATAACAGACAGAACATGAGTGAAACTATTTGTTTTGATATCCTACTAATCCTACTAATATTATAAATGTGAAAGTTTGTGTCTCTTTCTCGCAAAAACTACTGAACGGATTTGGATGAAAGTAGGATATCAAAACAATAGTTTCACCCATGTCCTTTTCATGGATTCTCCACAGTAACTAAAAAACAGTAGGGGGGGCATATGTAATCGTGCGCCCCCTCCCCCCCCAATAAATCCGCGCTTGCTATAGCCTATGTTTTATTCTGATGTATAAAGTATATTACTGCAAAGTTTACTCCAAATCTGTTCAGTAGTTTTTGCGTGAAAGAGAGACAAACATACAAACTTTCGCATTTATAACATTAGTAGGATTAGTAGGATATCAAAACAATACTTTCACTCATGTTTATTCTGTTATTTTAACCATTATTATCATGAGATTTGCCTTTAATTATGTACTATAATGGATTCTCCACAGCACCTAAAAAACTTTCGGGAGGCACGTGCCCATGTGCGCCTCCCCCCTGAATCCGCGCTTGCTATAGCCTATGTGTTATTCTGATGTATAACCTATAATATTGTAAAGTTTCATTCAAATCCGTCCAGTAGTTTTTGCGTGAAAGAGAGACAAACATACTAACTTTCACATTTATAATATTAGTAAGATTAGTAGGATATCAAAACAATCGTTCCGAAAATCCGACAATAGTCATTCCGAAAATTCTGGTTCTAATCCCGCTACTGGAAATACTTTTATCCAGGATGTTAGTAGTCGGAGATGGATCATGAGGGATCTAGGACTCTCCGGGGGTTCACCCAGCCTTTATAAAGTAGGTACCCGAAATAAGGGGGGATATCAGACGGTTGAGCGTGATCTAGGACGAATCACCTCCCTGCACAACCACTGTCGATGAGTACAGTACATGTATTGAACTGAAGTCTTTACCATGTACTGAACCGCAGATATGTTCACAGGTTGTTGATGTTAAGTGTTGCAGGTTTTTGGTATATAAATAGTTAAATAGAAATATTTCGTCCTATTAACAGGTTAATAGTGCCTGAGTGAGTCTCAGAGTGATGTGCAGATCTTATAAAGCACATCTATGTTAACAGATTAAATCTAGAGCCCCGGTGAATAAGTCGTATTATGTCGAGAGAGGGTTAATTGCTTTCAGATAACCGGAATCGTATCATTCTTGTCGTTTTTGGCTTGAAATGGAGACGTAATATAAACAATAACTCCTTTTCATTTTTATCCGTATTTAATAGCTTTTTTAAGTAAGAGATTTTGAAAAATGAAAGCATACTTGTCGATGGGCAAAGGGCACTAGAGCCCTCTGATCTTCATCATATTCATGAATATAAAAAATAAGTATGTAAGAGAAGAACAGCAAGTGTATCGATTGGTAATTGAGAAGACTCCAGGGGACGACAAAGATGGGGAGGGAGGGACATTGTATATATGAGATGCTAAGCTGACATCTATTGATGCAAGAGATACTTAGCCTCTCGGCCTTACCTCTCCCACACCAAGGCAAAGCAACTTCTCATATCATGTTTTGGTATTTGCGGCCGCATGCCAGCAAAGATGTGTCCATAGCATCTCACAACCGCGAACGCGATTATATCATTTCGGGGCTTCGGGTCTTTCCCCGTAACCCACGATTCGCACACTCCTGAACTCTCTCTTCTCCAGAGTTCTTGACACATTCATTCGCTCATGCACATCTCGCCAGCATGTGGACGCAAATCCACGGAGATAGGACTACCCACCATCCAGCTTCCAGCCGGTCGAGCCCTCACCAGTTTCCTGGATTACTCCTCTTCCGACCTTCTGACCACGCCACTACGTCTGCGACGGGCTAAACCGGCCACCACCCTCCCGTAGTACCATTTTGGGGTATAGCCCCTGAGGCCTAGAATGGTCACTGGCCCGGGAACCAAAGTCCCCTACGCTTCCCCTACCTCCTCGGAAGTACACTTGGGTTGATGGACCTCCAGGGAGGAAGGGCGGGATACGTACCCGTGGGAGGGAGGGGCAGAGAAAAATGAAGATCCTGGGGTAGGACAACTCGAAGCAGAAAGGAAGGAGGAAATAAAATAAGAAGAAAATACATAGATAGGCACCTTTCCGAAGCCACCCTTGAGGTTGTGCCTGTGGCTTCGTTACCCATTTTTTATAGTGGATGGTTCGCCGCACTGAATCCAGTAGCAGGAATGGCTACCTGCTAATGCAATCAGTGTAGCCCTATGAAACCACTAGACTTGTGGAAAAATGATTCTATACAATAGATAAGTCAAATTATGATGAGATAAATTCTGTTATCTCGTAAATGGTGAAAAATGGTAAAATTTAAAATATACGTTTAAAAGGTTTCCCTCTTGACTCCAAAATAAGTTTTCTTTTAATATTTTCTTCAAATAATCGAATAAATAAGAGCTGAAATCTTCCACACCTGGAGCAGATGAGATCCATAATGATATGCTTAAGAATTTACCAAGCCAGGCTTTAAACACGCTTCTTGCCCTTTACAACCATATATGGTGCACTAGAGACTTTCCAAGCATCTGGAAGAGAGTCATCATAATTCCAATCCTAAAGCCAGGTAAAAATAAACTACAACCTTCTAGTTACCGGCCTATCTCACTCACCAGCTGTTTGTGTAAGCTTTTGGAAAAAATGTTGCTTAAACGACTAACCTGGATATTAGAAGAAAACAACCTAATATCTGAAGCACAGAGTGGATTTAGAACTGGTCGCTCTATGTTAGATCATCTGGTTAGTTTAGAACATGAAGTACTTGACTGCTTCGCTGAGAAAAAAGAATGCGTAGGTATTTTTTTGACATAGAAAAAGCCTACGACAACTTAAATCCATCACTAGTACTGCAACAGCTAAAAGAATGGAATTTCTGTGGTCGACTTCTCGTGTTAATAAAAAACTTCTTGAGGGAACGTACCTTTCAAATTAGGGTGGGTAACCATCTTTCCTCAATAAAATTAATGACAAATGGAATACCACAGGGAAGTGTCTTGAGCTGCGCCCTTTTTGCTATTGCAATTAATAAAGTAACCAATATAATACCAAAATCTATTAAGACCTTTCTTTTCGTCGACGATATAGCCCTCTTACTACCTTTCAGAAATCAAAGTAGAATGAAAACAACAATACAAAACTGTATTTCAAAACTGGAAACATGGTCCGCTCAATCTGGATTGAAATTTTCAACCGAAAAAACAAAATGTCTCCTTTTTTCAAAACGCAGGATACCAACTTCTCCTCCAAAATTAACATACAGAGGCATAAACCTTAATTTTGAAGAAAAAGTTACATTTCTAGGCTTAATTATTAACAACAAACTTGACTGGAAAGATCACATTAGATGGCCGAAAGAAGAGTGTGTAAAAAGATTAAACATACTGAAAGTTCTGGCTGGAAGCACTTGGGGAGCAGACAGATCCAGCATGTTGAAGGTTTACACCAGTTTAATAAGATCAAAATTGGATTATGGCAGTTTTGTCTACTCATCAGCAAATCTCAAACTGCTTTCCACTTTAGACTCAGTCCATCACGCGGGAATCCGCATTTCAACAGGTGCATTCAGATCTAGCCCAGTAAACAGTCTATGCGTAGAAGCCGGTCTTGCTCCGCTAGCTGTCAGAAGACACCAACTCGCTTCTGGATACATTGGAAGACTAAAATTCAATAATAATAATCCAGCATGGAAATATATCTTTAATATTAATACAAGAAGATATACAGAAAACCCAAGACTACCAGCTCCACTTGGAATACGAGCAAGAAGCTATATAGAAGAAATCAAGAATCTTCAAACAAACACAGATGAAAACAGCTACCCACCTTGGACCTTGAAACTACCATCGATAGATTTAAGTTTCAAAAAACACAATAAGAACACCACATCAGAACACAAATATCTTTTAGAATTTAGAAAAATCTTTGACAAATACAGAAATAGCCAACACATTTATACAGATGGATCCAAATCAAACCATAACGTTGGAAGTTCTGTAATTTTTGGTACTAACACAATTAAATATAGGCTGCCACACACAACCAGTAATTTCACCGCAGAATGTTACGCAATCAAAGCAGCCCTATATAATATTATGCAATGTCAAGAAAAAAAATTCGTTATTTTCACGGACTCATTATCTGCAATAATGGCTTTCAACAATATAGACAAAGTAATTAAAAATGCCCAAGCTTGCTCGACAATGATCAAAAACATGGACAAGGAGTTGGTATTCGTCTGGATACCATCTCACGTGGGAATAAAAGGCAATGAAGCGGCAGACCGAGCAGCCAAGAAAGCAGCATCATCCCCGACCATAACAAATGTTTATACCATATCGGACATTTCACAATATCTAAAACACCAAGCACTCATGGCGTGGATACAGCTGTGGGAGGCAACTTATAAAAATAATAAATTGAAAAATATTAAAGCGGAAATAAAACCGTGGGAAAGTTCTTGCCGCAGCAACAGAAGAGAGGAAGTAGTCATCACGAGACAAGGAATCGGCCACACGCGGATGACACACGGATATTTGATTGAAATAGACGCACCACCAAAGTGCGGAAGTTGCAGGGTGCAACTAACTATCACCCACATCTTGGAAGAATGCCCCCTGTATGAAACATATTTTCATGGCTTGGGGATTGATAGGAAAACCTCGACTATCCTGGGAAATAACGCCGCAAATATAGACAAGGTGATAACCTTTCTTAAAGAAAATAATATTTTCAGTAAAATATAATAATTATAAGTTAAATGGAAGTAAAAGTTAAACCAAAAAATAATAAAGGACTAAATATTGAATCAAAAGAAGAAAGAGGCTGATAAATGAATAAATAAATAATGAAATAAACATTTGAACAAAAAGAAGAAAGACGCTAATGACCATAGATGTTGTGCGTCTATAAGCAATAAAACCTAAACCTCGAATAAATTCTATGCTCACAAGACGGCTGCTCAACGAATTTTGAATAACAAATGTTAGGAATGTTTATTCTATCACCTAGGTACGTCAAATTAAGATGAGATAAATAAGTTTTCTTTTATAACTTTCTGAGATATATTCCAAAATCTTGGAAAAGAGAATCAGAAGACGAGTCGATGGATTGCTCTAAGAGGAACAATACGGCTTTCGTGAAAATGTGAGCACACAAGACCTGATTTTTGCTATGAGACAGATTTTTTTAAAAGTCCATGACGCAGACTTCCGGCATTACCTGGTGTTAATTTAATTTATTAATAAAATAAATTAAATCGTTGAGGCTGTGGCAAATCCATTTCACACAAATCCTCATTGGTCACCCGGCTGTTAATAACCTTCACTAAATTTATTTCAGTTTGCATCTGACTTCGATAGAGTGCGGTTATACTGTATATAACGCTAGGAATAGCCGATCTGGAAATAAAGAATTTATAAAAAAAACTATATTATTTCACTCCCGTCACTGTAGTTTGTATCACTGTAATTAATATAATCATTTTTCCACGCAAATCAATGGAGGAGCATTTTACTACCACTATTAATTTACTACCATTTTTCTAATTTTTGTAAAATTAAATAAATATACGTTATAATTAAGCAACAAATTAAGTAGGAAAGAAATTGAGAATTGGTTAAGAGATAAAAAGGTAGAAAAAATCGAGAGAGCTATAAAGGCAGGAGGAAAATTAAAAGAGGGAGGAATTGCTAAAACAAAAATTACTGTTATTTTAAATGAAAAAGGATAAGAATTAAATGATAACTTGGAGATAATTAATAGAATAAAAGAATATTATGAAAAACTATATTACGACAGAAGAAGTGATAAAAAAGGGGATAAAAGCTGGAGGACAGATTCTTCCTCACTCATTTTTCCGTGCAAATTTATTAAAGTATCTGTTCTTTTTATTATTACCTCAATATATTTTGTAAACGTATTTACATATCCAAAAAAAGCAAATAGGAAATCCGACAAAAAATAAAGGAGACAAGAGAGATCTAAACAATTATCGCCCATTAAGTTTGCTCTCAGTTGTGTACAAAATATTCTCTAAAATTATCTTAGAAGAATAGAAGACAAATTAGATGTAGAACTCGAAAAACATCAAGCAGGCTTTAGGAAGAACTATTCTACTGTAGACTATATTTTTGTGATCAGAAACTTATTAAACAACCGAATGATTATAATTTGTCTAGATTATGAAAAAGCATTATTAATATGTTGAAGAAGAGAACCATATACAAAATCATGAACATTATTTTAGAGGCGTTAAAACCTTACTTTTCACAAAATTAAAAAGCCAGTTAGCTTAAATATTTATACAAAAAAAAAATTTTTTTTACTTACGTGAATTAGCTTCGTGATGGAGTTGTAACTTCTTTCTGCAATGCTTAAACTCAAAAAGACTCTTCAACCATTCGCGCTAAGGATTCTTTGATATTTACCAAAATTCACTTATATTAATTTTCTTATTTAAAATTTACTATTTCATCAGAAAACCAGTTAACAAATGAGAAAAAAATTCGGTATTTCTTCTATCTAAATATACTCAAGTATCATAGCAACAGAATAATCTTTATTTCATCGTTATTCGCTTAACAAATTTTGAAAGAAAATGTCAGGAATATCTTCAGCAGTATGGCCCATTGGTGGCAGATCTGGGGATAAACAAGACTGTACTTTTCCTCACAACGAAAACGGCCGTGCATATATACTAGGTTTTTCGTCTATTAAGGGTACACACTTTATAGTGACTAGGTGAGCCCTAGAACCCACGGGTTCCATCTCCGACTGTTATCAGATCAAATAAAATCTGCCACAGACGGATTTGAACCCAATTCGGCGCGGCAACTAAGAGCTCTACCCTGGGAGAGGCTAGCCTATTTATATATCTTACTAATATTATAAATGTGAAAGTTAGTATGTTTGTCTCTCTTTCACGCAAAAACTACTGGACGGATTTGAATGAAGCTTTACAATATTATAGGTTATACATCAGAATAACACATAGGCTACAGCAAGCGCGGATTTAGGGGGGTGGCGCACGGGGGCACGTGCCCCCCTCCCGACAGTTTTTAGGTACTGTGGAGAATTCATTATAGTACATAATTAAAGGCAAATCACACGATAATAGTGGGTAAAATAACAGAAAGAACATGAGTGAAACTATTGTTTTGATATCCTATTAACATTATAAATGCGAATGATTGTATTTACGTTTGTTAATCATTCACGCAAAAACTACTGAACGGATTTGGATGAAACATTGAGTAAAACAGGTTATACATCATAGGCTACAGAATGGGCAGATTTATGTGGGGGCACGGGGGCATATTCCCAAATCAGGCACTTAGCATCTTGAAATTTGTAGATAGGTTCTTTGTATAGTTTAAGAAAGAAATTTGGATAATTCCAGCCCAAGGGTTTCCCCTTTAATATAATAGGGGTTCAAAGTTGTATAGAATCCGTCAGTTTTGAAGTTAGACATCTAAAATTTTGGATGAACGAGTAACTTATATTTAAAAAAAAATAATTAAATTATTTATTTAAAATGATCTTTCTCGAAACTTTATGTGGGAGACCAAATTCCACGGGAGCGAAGCCGCGGGCATAAGCTAGTTATTGTATATCCTTCAGTGGATATACATTACAACGGTAGCTCTGACCTATCGGGATAGAAGGCAGTCAATTCAAGAGGTTGTCTTCTCGTTTCTGTTCCACCGGAGTAAAAATTTCTTCTGGACCTCTAAGAGATTCCTTAAACGACCATTGATCCAAAGCAGTCTCCCAAAAATCAGTAATAATTATTTTATCTTATTTTAAAACAATAATTCTCAATAAAAATAAAACGACAAAAGATGAAAAAATAATAAATGAAAAGTATTAACATACACCTATTATTAGAATTAGGCATAATGATTAATCATGAAAAAAATACAAAAAAAAAATAGTACCACTACAACCCGTGAACGGGTCTGGGGTTCATGTTCAGTATATGGCAGAGACTGTACTGTTTCATCGACAACGGTTCTGCAGGGAGGTGATTTGTCCTAGATCACGCTAAACCACCTTATTTTTATAACATTTTATAGAGGCTGGATGAGCCCCAGGAGGGTCATAGATCCTATATAATCTATCTCCGGCTTCAAACAGACTAAATATTAAGTCTTGCATGAAACGGGATTTGAACCATGATTTCTGGCATGGCAACTCAGTGCTAAAAAAAAATACAACTAACGAAATTAAAAATAACGGAGGTATAGTGAACATAGAGTGGGCGATTCAGATAAACAAAGCTGCATTAAAAAATAATTCTATGTCTATGTAGGAATGTGCAAGGCTGATACAGTTACTACACTCTGTCTGAATGATTATTGTCGTCTATCATTCCTACGGTCGATTTTCCGATATCCAACGAAATTACTCAATCTGACAATTCTGATGACTACCCGGTATTTCATTCCGAAGAAAAATACTCCTCATTTTTTTGGTACTTGTCATATCTATGGATATATAGAAGAAAATATTTTGGGCGGCTGATCTGTACAAAACTTGGATAGGCCATATTTAATATTACCATCCTCCAATGAGCCATATTAGCATAAAGTAAAGTTCAATAAATTATAAAAATACATATGATAGTAATTGGAAGGGTTCATGTTATTATGTTCAGAAAGCGACTTTTCATAGGTATAAATTTGTTCGTTTATGGAACATTAATTTACCGTCACCAATCTTTCTTTGAAATTGTTAAAATGTTACGTTTTATTGACGATAGTCACGAGCTAAAATCTGATTGTTAATGTGGTTGTTTATTTATTTTACGTCACTTTATGCTGTTATGGCTAATTGGACGACACCATAGAGGGATTCCTAAATTTTGTATGCCTAGGTATAATTAGGATGTGAATCTTTAACAAGTATCTGATATCAAATTGGCTCGGACCGCCAATTTAAGTACCTCCCGAAGGACGGACCTCCCAAGGATTTTAGCTCCCTTTTAAAAATCCATAGGCCACCTGTCGGGCTGTTATGCTCACTACCACACCATAATATGTTATTTTTAAAATAACACATTATTTTAAACAGTCTGTGTTTCAAGCCAGTGAGGACCTACCCCCCAGCCCCTCCCCACAGCCCTGAAGAAGACTTACAAAGTAGGTCGAAACGTTGGCTAATCAATAAAGTTTTTCTCAAATTCTACGAGAAATTCATTGTGACCTCTACCCGGACCAATTTCTTCCACACATATTTTTAAAATGGTGTTAAAATTGATGCTTTACAAGTTTTATTAGTTTTATCGTTATATTTATTTTTATATTGTGTATCCAATTTTAGAATGTAAATATTAAAACACATTTTTTATAACTTCTATATGTTTTTTTTTTATAAATCAAATAAATAACAAATGGAAAGAAAAATAGACAGTTTTCGACAAAAATCTACACGTATATTGATTCCATTTTCTCTTTTTCAATAATAAATAAATTATTTTCCTTTAAAAACAGTCTTTCAGTTATAATTAAGAATAAAAATTGATTTTTGATGTAGATTTTTGATTGTACATTTTCCTGTTTGTTATTCTAAAGGGACTTAGACCCAGAATACAGTTACTTTTCTATTCTACTACGGGAGGAATTATGTTTTACATATGCTATTTGGAAACTTTGTTTTAAAAGTGTTTACTCGGCACGAATCATCAATTTAACGCTGATATTTACGCATATCATTGAATTCGATCGATTTTTATAATCGTTTCATGCCGAACCGATCATTATTGTTTTCCGTTGAATTTATAATAATGATTACAAGCGATTTGCGTTTGTTTGGTGAGTTTATTCTTGAGAGATAGACTACAATGGCAAGTTCTTTGCCAATCTTAGTCCAAGTTAGATTAGACTGTAAGAGAGCCGGGTTGGACTCGGCTCAACACTCTCACAAATCCAGCCTTCTCAACTTTTCAAGACAAAAAGCATTTCCCCACAGGGACTCGAATTCGTTTTCGTCCTTCCTTCGTGACTTATCTAAGTAACAACACAGTGTTAAAACTTTACTGAGCTAAAGAAATATGGTCTCTAGTAACTAATACATTTTTCTTAAATGAACTCCATCGAAAAAGAAATAATGATGTGCAAATTAAGCGTTATAAAAATATAAAACATCATTAAAAATTACCTATTATATTTAAAGAGTATAGATTAGCTTTAATTTAAAAAAAAACCTGTACCACTATAACCTGTCTGGGGTTCAGTACATGGTAGAGACTGTACTGTATCACGGACAACGGTTCTGCAGGGAGGTGAATTGTCCTAGGGTCCCTACCCTGTTTTTATAACATTTTATAGAGGACTGGGCAAGCTAGATCCCATATTATCCATTTCCGGCTTCAAACAAACTAAATAAAAGTCTTACCCGCAGCGGGATTTGAACCAGGATTTCCGGCATGACAGCACAGTGCTCTACCCCTGAGTCACTCCGCTCCCTAGCTTTTTTTTTCTTTCTTCACCCCTTGCCTTTTATTAATTTTATTATATTTGACAATAACATATTAATAATGATGCATGGTATCTCTTTTACTGCACCAGGTGCATTTCAAGGGTTCTAGTGATGGGGCTCACTAGTTCTTTCTGATTGGAGTCATATAATAGTTTACTCAGTCCATGTTGAGTGTTTGTACATGGTACATGGCTACCTAGCATCAATTAATTAATATGTTAATTATACTCTAATATAAGCATCTTTGACTTAATATTTAGGGGTAGGTGTCTTTTTATCTGAAATATAATTAAAAATAAAATAACTTCATTTTTTTTCTCTATTCTCTATAGAAATAGGAAAAACATCTCTTCACTAAGACTTATCTAGTGTTTAGATTCACTTTTAAAGAAAAATAAAGATTATAATAGGGGAATCTGTATATATATTTTAAATATATATATATTTTTCTTTTAATAACAGTTTTTGGTTATCAAAAACAATTTTCATATTTTTTTCCAATATTTAAAAGACTTTTAAAAACATTCTTTTAATTAGTACTTTCACAAAATATAAAAGAAATGATCTTTTTTTATGTTTGATGTATTTTTATATATGTTTTATAATTGGGTTTTAGACAGTTTTTCGCCTGACCGCCTCCTTCTGACTGTTTTTTTTTTTTTTTTAAAGAACATGATCCCAGAGTAAAGATTTTTCTGTTCTGTTCTAGTTTGCATAGTTATAAGCTGGACTTCACCCCTGTATTTATTGGAATGCTAGATATATTTGGGGGATGCTGAGAGCTGAGAGGTCAGTCAAATTGATAGGTTTTTCTTAAAACCTAAAGACAAAAAAAAAATAAATAAAGGAAGAAAATAAATAAAATAAAGGAAAGTGTTTCCTGGGCTTGGGTTTTTCATTTCCTCTGAAGGGAGAGAATTCGACAGGGAGACTCCTTTGTAGCCCTTCTGACAGGCGTCTGGACTTTACACTCTTCAATGCTCGTCTTTCTTTATTAACACCTTCTTCATTACATTTTATCAATTTAGTTTTGATTTTTTAGACAAGATACTAATTTTATATTATTTTTTTTATAGTACATCAAGCAAATTCAACTTTTTTAAAAGAACCTTGGTAAAGTTTATTAATTATTCGGTAATGATAGCCATTTATGTGTATGTCTTCAAAATATTGCAGCTGTATAATAAATAATATTAAATTACATGACATGTTTATTAAAAGAATGCTTTTATGATAAAGGATTTACTGCATTGATACAGCAAATAACACAATATATTGTGTTAGTGCAAGAACACAACATTGCTTCTAAACAGTTATTGCAGACTAATTGATAAACCATATCTTGAGGGGTGGAGGAGGATCCTAAATCGACCAAAAGCATCGAATCTGCAATATTTATCTGCTGTAGGTAGACTTAACTGAAATATCTCAATGCTAAAAGTGTAGTTGTAACGAGACCCTTATGCATACATGAATGCCCGGCATACATAAAACAAGCAATGATGTTTCCAGACGTAGATATGAACCAATATACTAAAATATAATAAAATAATATAATATAAAATACCAAGATAATGTACTAAAATTATCAGACAGTGGAAAAAGTAATCAACATTCGTAAATATTTGAAAGCTGCAAAAAGATATAATTAATATAATAAATTATATCGGAAGCAATAATGTGATAGGACTTACTGACCAATAGTGCTTTTTTTAAAAATATATGCACTTAATATTTGGCTGTACGGAATAAACGGATGTCGCCCAAATAGGGGAAGGAATAAAGATAAAAAGTATTAAGTGAAATAAATACATATCCTTATAAAAAGCTTTATTAGACTTTTCTTTTCGCTGAAAGCATCCGGATGGCATAAACTACCGTCTTAATGGCCAATGTTTTCCAACTTAAGCCAAGAAAGGATCAACTTATTAAAAGTAAGTTCCGGCAAGAAAATAAACTTTTCCTCGGTTAATATTTCATCTCGAGTCCTTTTATTTCAAAATTTCTTTTATTTTTTATACCCCAATGATTTATACTCTCATTATCGTGTCTCACAATTGTCATTTATTTTTAGTAGTGCTAGAGAAGTTCAATCAAAAGATTCAAATATAAATAATACTTCTAGACTAAAACAAAGAGTATCTTATTGATGACTCTGTTTTTGCAGTTCGATTTAAACAATACAATATTAATTTATTAAAGTTTATATGATGATATAATATATAAACTCAGTGGTACAGCTAGGTCTAATGGAGCCTGAGATAAAAACCAAGAATTTCCCTCCTAAAAACAATATATCGACAAAATCGACATCGACAAAATATCACATTTTCCGCCATTTTTAATTTAATCAAGTGATGCTTTATTCTCCCGGAACTTCAGGTTCAAAACAAGACTAACACCAGGGGAACTAAGGCGGCGAAGTGTAGTGTTAGACAAAATTGACCAAATCAGCAACATATGGAAAATTAAGATCATGATGGATGCGTTTGTTTGTGACATTATAAGGAGCATTGAGGATTTTGGATTGGATACGAGATGAATTGGATGGTTTAGTAGAAACCCAAAGCTCTACTCCGTATGTCCAAATAGGTCTGATAACTGCCATGTAAATGAGTCTTTTGTAATTAATTAGGAGTTAAGAGCGTTTGTCCAGTAAATGTTGAAGTAGGCAAAAACGTCGAGCGGTTTCTTTTCTTTTCAGGCTTGTATGAGGCGATTTATTTAAAAATTGCGCCTCATACAAGCCTGAAAAGAAAAGAAACCGCTCGACGTTTTTGCCTACTTCAACATTTACTGGACAAACGCTCTTAGCTCCTAATTAATTACAAAAGACTCATTTCGTACTTCCTTTTAAGTGCAATTGAAGCCCTAACCCTTCCAGCACTTTACCTACGATGAGATCAGAAGTAAACGTTGTAAGTAACGCAGATCAGAAGTAAGCTAAGTAACACATTTAAGAAAGTGCCTGAAAATTTCATATTTGATAGATATTTTTCATCTGTTATTTTTTAAAACCATCATTTACTATTTAAGCTGAAAAATGAAAGCTGAAAACATTTCATGATATTTAATAACATTACATAAATAACGTTCCGATTTGTTTTGCTGCTGAATATCTCTAGAGAATAGAATGTGACAAGTGCACGCTCCATTTCGTCGTTTATTAAATAGAAATCTGATATGAGATGCCGGGAACAGCTCGTGGATAACGGCAGTCAAATCGTTCTGGAGATAGAGGACGGTCCGATTCGCGTGGATTCTTAGAAGGACCAAACACACTTTATGAAGATCTACAAACTATTTTTCTAACAAAGAAATGGTTCCAAGCTTTTTTAACATTTTATTGTTACAGGATAAGTCATTTTAATTGTTTTTAAATATTTCATAAATATTTATCCATAAATTATTTTAAGCATTTTATGTTAATTTTAACAGAGTATTTCAAAGCAAAAACAACTGAAGATCAAAGCAAATTGAAGGGGAAAAAATAAAAGAGGATGTCTTTTAAGAGTGGATTGACGATGTGCAACTTCTTCGTATCAACTTTGAGGGGAGAGTTTTCAACCGTGCACTCAGAGTTGGTAGCCAAACCAGTCCTATCGGACTTCTCGGCTTTGTAACTTCTCAGAGTGGAAAGAGGCATCGTGGCAAACTTCATGAGTTAAAAAAGTAACCTTATCCCACTGCAGTTAAGGGTGACCTGCACGATCGGTTAATTTCCTCTATATTTGAGGGTGGTAAGAAAAAATTGTTTCAGTGCCATCCTCTAATCCATAAAATAAGACTTGAAAAACTTTATAAATAACCCTAAAATAAAATTCAGATTCCTCACTCCTTCCTATCAAAGTCGATCCCACAGTTTTTAATGTCAATTTAATTGTTCAACTTTATATTATCATTATTATTTACGAATGTACCCATTGAGGCTAAGAAAATCAGTTTGAGGAGTGTCTTCTGCTTTCTGCTCTAACTTCTTTCATTCTTTTGCTGCAGGCCTCCTTTCTCTCTTGAGGCTATGTTGTTTCAGTCTTCTTTGGTTTCTCCTCTTGGTCAACATAATTAACTGTTATCTTATTATCTATTATTTAATATATATATTGTCATTCCTATTCATATATATACACATATGAATTTTCAATGTGGATATTACTTGTTTGAGATATCCTCTGTTGTATTCCCTGCCAGTTTCAGATGTTATTTGAATGCGCCGATCTATTTCTTGAAAAATTACAATTATTTTTTATTTTATTCTTATTAATTATTCACCTACCCATATTGAACAGGAGAATTACTGAGAGTGGGAAACCGAATGGCCAATAATTAGATTTATAAATAGTCAATTAAGAATTACAGATGGATGATTTGGATGGTATAAAGGAAGATCTTTCATTAAGTCAAATCGATAATTAACTGTTATCTTATTATCTGTTGTTTAGTATATATATATATATATATATATATATATATATATATATATATATATATATATATACACACACACATATATAACTTTACCACTACTCAGTCTGTAGTTCAGTACATGGTAGAGACAGCTACCTTTGTCCTGGATCATGCTCATCCACCCTTATTCTCCCCCTTATATTGGGTTACATTATAGAGGCTGCGTGAGACCCAGGAGATTCCTAGATCTCCTAAGTTCCATCTCCGGCTGCTAACAGAATAAATAACAGTATTGCAGGCTTTTAGTGGCTCTATCACTGAGCCACTCCGCTCCCCATTTATTATACATCATGAAATAAAAACCTGCACCATTACATAAGGGTCTTGGGTTCAGTACCGACCGCAGGTACCGCTTCTAGAACAACAGCTGTACAGGGAGGTGATTTATTCCGATTCTCCATCATCAGCCAGTTTTCCCCCTCAATGAAGGTGCCCCCAGGAGGGTCTCAATTAGCCTTTCTAAAGCGGAGGTATATTAGTGGCTGTTAACAGGTTAAATAACACTGTTCTGCACCAAAATATGCCCGGGAAAAATAATGGTGTTTCCTAATGTTTTCTTGTGGGCTTATTACTTCATTCCTATTCACTACCTCAAATAATTGGTATATATATGCAAAGCATTATTTAAAAATGTAACTTTGGCGTCTTGAGACAGTACAGGTTTGTTCGTTGCTAAAACCATTGTCTTTAACCTTGAAGATTGGAAAACCTTTTGTTGAGAATGTGAGTTCTATACAATTTAAGGATTCTATAAACAACTTTTCAATTATGTTATAAAGTCGTATTTAGTGAGAAACTTATTGTTTAGTTCGTGGTCTACTGAAAGTTTTAGGTTAGAATTTTGAGAGAACTTCGTCAAGTATCTGAAGCGTGTTAGGGACCGCGAACTTAACATACACACGAAAAGCCGCTCCTCCCAGACATTTCATACTTCAACTTCAGAACTTTGTGTTTGTGAGCTGAGTCGCATGTTTAGAAATTAACCCAGCGTTTTTATCTTGACTTTTGAGCCTGAGACAGTGTACAGATGTTACTTTATTTACAAAGTTACAACTAGACTAAAATATTCCTGGCATTGAAGCGACTTATTGAATTTAGCCGTTAGAATAGAATAAAAATAAATCTTTAATGTGGGACAATGTCCTTAAAAAATAACAAAGGATTATTTAAAAAACAAGGTTCCTAGCCAGAAACATAAGTCTTAAAAATAACCAATAAAATCTCAAATAACCAGAACAACAACAAAAATTCAAAATCTTTTGAATCAAGAGTATCTTCCTGAATTTCAATTCCTCCAGGGCTGGATTCGGATGGGAGTCCTAACAGTTACAAGATTTTCAAGGCAAACATAATAAGGGCCTCAACCTCAAAAGCTGTATTTCCTACTTTTTTAAGGTAATTTTTTTATAATAAGACCTTCAAGAAAATAAATGACATTAAACAAAAAATTAGCCATTAAAATAAATGTATACATCGTTCTTGCAAATAGACCCTGTGGAATCTAAAACCCTTCTGAGGCTTACCCAGTCTCTAGAGTGGGTACCCTAAATTGGAGGGAAAATTGCGGTTAAGCTTAATGTCAGACAAATAATCTCCTTCCACAAATGTTGTCTTAGAAGTATTACAACCTCTAACATTTATTGAACCAAAAACTGTTCATTGGCTTTAGTGTTACATTTTGTTTTTAATCACATTCATTCATATACAGTTGGAGTAGTCATTACAACCTCAATTTTTTTATCTCTTCGCAGTTTTCGATCCTACAGTTTACAATGCCAAATTTAAAATAAAAACATATTAAATTTATTGGATAGGAGCTTCATATAAGAGTTGGATTTTTACCTAGAATTTATTATTATATCTTTATATCTCAGACTGGTCTTTATATATCAGACTGGTTTGCTTTAGATCTATATGATGATTCTATTTGTGTCTTCAAAAGATGTTCTATGGGTTTTGGATTGTATTGATTAAATGGTCGCCGGAATCGGGTGGTTAAATGGAATTATTTATAAGCGAAACTCTCAGATTCAATGAAATTTGTCAATTACAAAAGAGAAATATCTCACACCTCACTCAGGCTTAAATACTGTTTCTTTATTATTCCAAAGGAACTGTTCCTTAAAAAGGCATGGAAACCCTGTAGTTATTAATAACTATTAACTTGGAACGTTATTTATGTAATGTTATTAAATATCATGAAATGTTTTCAGCTTTCATTTTTCAGCTTAAATAGTAAATGATGGTTTTAAAAAATAACAGATGAAAAATATCTATCAAATAGGAAATTTTCAGGCACTTTCTTAATTCGGTTTCCCACTCTCAGTAATTCTCCTGTTCAATATGGGTAGGTGAATAATTAATAAGAATAAAATAAAAAATAATTGTAATTTTTCAAGAAATAGATCGGCGAATTCAAATAACATCTGAAACTGGCAAGTAATACAACAGAGGATATCTCAAACAAGTAATATCCACATTGAAAATTCATATGTGTATATATATGAATAGGAATGACAATATATATATTAAATAATAGATAATAAGATAACAGTTAACTATGTTGACCAAGAGGAGAAACCAAAGAAGACTGAAACAACATAGCCTCAAGACAGAAAGGAGGCCTGCAGCAAAAGAATGAAAGAAGTTAGAGCAGAAAGCAGAAGACACTCCTCAAACTGATTTTCTTAGCCTCAATGGGTACATTCGTCAATAATAATGATAATATAAAGTTGAACAATTAAATTGACATTAAAAACTGTGGGATCGACTTTGATTGGAAGGAGTGAGGCATCTGAATTTTATTTTAAGGTTATTTATAAAGTTTTTCAAGTCTTATTTTATGGATTAGAGAATGGCACTGAAACAATTTTTTCTTACCACCCTCTAAGATAGAGGAAATTAACCGATCGTGCAGGTCACCCTTAACTGCAGTGGGATAAGGTTACTTTTTTAACTCATGAAGTTTGCCACGATGCCTCTTTGCACTTTGAGAAGTTACAAAGCCGAGAAGTCCGATAGGACTGGTTTGGCTACCAACTCTGAGTGCACGGTTGAAAACTCTCCCCTCAAAGTTGATACGAAGAAGTTGCACATCGTCAATCCACTCTTAAAAGACATCCTCTTTTATTTCCCCCCCTTCAATTTGCTTTGATCTTCAGTTGTTTTTGCTTTGAAATACTCTGTTAAAATTAACATAAAATGCTTAAAATAATTTATGGATAAATATTTATGAAATATTTAAAAACAATTAAAATGACTTATCCTGTAACAATAAAATGTTAAAAAAGCTTGGAACCATTTCTTTGTTAGAAAAATAGTTTGTAGATCTTCATAAAGTGTGTTTGGTCCTTCTAAGAATCCACGCGAATCGGACCGTCCTCTATCTCCAGAACGATTTGAATGCCGATATCCACGAGCTGTTCCCGGCATCTCATATCAGATTTCTATTTAATAAACGACGAAATGGAGCGTGCACTTGTCACATTCTATTCTCTAGAGCTATTCAGCAGCAAAACAAATCAGAATGCTTCTACTCTGTTGTGAATAACATATATTTCCGTAGTGGAAATTAAGGTTCAGTTGTATTTTACAAATACCCAGAATGCGTTTTCTATTCGTTTCATAATAATTGGAACACGGATATGGAATTATAGGCGTTTTATGTTCTCAACCTATTGTAACAATACTTCTTGTCTGTATTGTATAGATTAAGAGGGCATTATTAAAAAATAGGTTTTTGTTTTGCCTGACATCTTCCTGATAACAGATTTACATCAGCTGGGGGATTCAAATATAATAAATGTAGCAGATAAATTCAGCTAACAGCCCAAGGTGGACCCTTTAGAATCAGAAGATCCTCCTAGGGCTCACCCAGCCTCGTTAATCAACGACGGTCCTAGTACATCTGCAGCGGGAGTGATTGAAATTATGCAAGTGGGTGATGAAATAGCTTCTATATCAGCAACATATTGTGTAGAAACAAATCACAGGGAAGCTGCTACAGCTCGTGGTAAAGCTTCACAAAATGAGTATCGCCGAGTTGGATGGACTACCTTATTAGGTACGTTGAGGATGGCATAGTGAATAGCGCCATTGGTCTTTTAAAGAATATAGTGAATTCGACCATTGTTAGTAGTTAGAGGCACAGGGCATCAATATTTTATATTAAAAAAGTATTACCCTTTACGTAAATGTATTCACGAACAGCACAGGGCCGTGTCCATGACACTTCCACATTAAGTAAATTAAGCATACTATCATGACCCATATTTTAATGGACTATGAAAATAAAATGTCATTTATTCCTTGAGTCAGTTCAGTTTATATTGAAAGACATGCAAATAATTTTAGGATAGTATTAAGTCATATAAATGAAGATTGCTATTGTGTAGAAATATGTTTCCAGTTAATAAGGATTGAAATTAATATCCTAATAGCTATATTCTTCCATATTCACATAAAATAAACAAAAAAGGGATACCTTCTGTCTTGAAAAACTTCGAATAGATTGACTAAAATAATAGTTGAATAAAACAATCGTATGTGGGATTGACTTCCCTGACAGAGAAAACATTTTCTATTCAAGATAAAAGCTACGAGCTGTAGCGACGCGGTTAGTATTCTAGTGGCGTACAACTGAATATAAATTATAAATGTTAACTGTGTGTTTTGTAGCAAAGGAATAGTCGAAGAGACCTCTCAGGAATAGCAATGAGCTCCAACTCACCTTGGCAGTTATCAATAACTTCGTCTTGTCTTGTTTATTATGAAAATTTCACAACAGTTCGTTTATATTTAATGCGATAATGTTCTCCAGCTCTTTATGTATGCATATAATCAATATACGCATTTCCTTTTTTTTTTTTTTCTATAATTCATGAAAATTTATGTCTTGGATTCAGTACGTAGTAGAGACAGTTTTACTGTTTCTGGGACAACGGTTGTCCAGGGAGGTCGTTTGTCCTATATCACACTCAACCGCCAGGTTTTTACCTCAATTAAGGTTACCAACTTCATATAATAAGACATAATAATAATAATAATATAATATAATTGATGTAATATTATTGTATAATTTACGGATTTAAACATCCATAACGTTATAATGATAAATGTAGCGGAAAGATTTATTCTATACATGGGCTTAGATTCTGAGCACAAAAAAATGTGTTTGCTAGAAAATAACAATGAAACAAGGCTGATAAGACATATTATTAGAAATCTCTTTAAGATAAGTAGGTATTTTGATATTAATTCTAAAATAATATCTATCTAGAATAAAGCAAGTATATGAGCACTTGAATACGAACTTTACAGAACATTAGCCATCCTGCGAACCAATTAAGTACAGCACCTAATCCATTCCTCAGGAACGAAGGAACTCCCTAAACTGCAATATAACTTTAGGAACACCTGAGGTTATTCAGGTTAATAACAGTTAAATTAACGCTATACAACTGGATGAGGCCTAAGTGTATTCATTATTTAAATTGGGTTTTCCTCCGTGGTGGTCCTAAATCCCAAATGGTATTACGAAGAGGCAACACAATGCTACAGTTCCCATTGTCAAGATTGGTCCAT
This sequence comes from Arma custos, assembly GCA_037127475.1. Lineage (NCBI taxonomy): Eukaryota > Metazoa > Arthropoda > Insecta > Hemiptera > Pentatomidae > Arma > Arma custos. The sequence goes on along the minus strand of CM073762.1, from coordinate 19,789,827 downwards.
GCATAATGGAAACAGAATATGGGACGATTCATTTTTATCTGAATCAATGCAAAAGGTCAGTTCAGGGGAGGGGTTTCGAAAAATGGTAGGATACATAGGCAAACAATACTTAATAAGCTGGAATGAAAACAGTTACAATTAATATCACAAATACTATCAAAGAAACCTTATAATATGATTTAATTGAGAGAAAGAAGCTTCCTTATCAATTTATCTCAGTATTAGATTCACCGTTTAAGTAAATCATGCTTTTTACACAATACCCTGGGTTTCAATAATATCATACTAAATATCCCAAATAAAAACAAGACGAATCTCAGTTTAAAATAACTAACTACATGCTAAATCCCATACTGTTTGTCAAGTCATAGGTATCTGCATGATGTTTCAGAATATCAAGTGCTTATTTGTTTCTTTGCTCTAGTATGTGTTGATTTAATGATTTCTTTATATAAAATTTGATAATTTTATAAATAATTGCAATTTTTATTCAATTTCAATTATAAATTACTTCGAAATATTAAATAATTTGAAAAAACACGGAAATGAGGGAAGAAAAATACAATCGTACTGCAATATTCTACCATAAATCATATCTATGTAATGTGTACACTCTTATGCATACATTAAGCAGGATACTATAATATTTTTTCTAGTCACCACATATATTTTAACGTACCTTATCAAATAAGATTCCTAAGAACTCCTTCTTAAATAATAAATCTTTAATCAATTTTTTTAAAAGTCCCAATACTTTTAACATTAAAAACGCTAAATGTTTTAGGCCTTTTAGTTACTAAACTTTATATTAGTTTCGAAATTTATTTCATGTTACATTAAAGTTCTATTTTTTTGAAGAAAATAATATTAAATCATTAAATAACATTAAAAAGTTCGAAATAACTTTGAATGAAATATCAATTCCATTTTCCATTCGAAGGTTTTATAACCTTGAGCTTGCCAAAGAGGAATGATTTTATTGAAAAATGTTACACAACCACGCCCAAGGAAAATACATGACAGAACTCTAAATATTCTTTTGTACCATAAATACTGAGAAAAAATGATGTATTGGAAAGAATTATAGATAAACGCATTTTATACTAACGAAGTAAGCACACAGACAAGAGAAACAGAAGTTAAACAAAACTACAATAAAGTATCGGATGGTCAGATCTAACTACAAAGAAGGCCTGCTGTTATAATAACTTAATGTTTTATTTTGAAGAGGAAAGATTTGTCCAGGGCTGGGATTCGAACCCGATTAATGCTGATTAAAGTAATAATCAATGAGCATTCTTCCCCGTGTATACATTGCAAAATTGCGAGAGCGCGGGGATGTGGGATCGGTGAAGAGAATGTATTTGTCTGGCCACGTTACGAGCCAGGGTAGCTCAATTGGTTAGAGCTCCACGACGGAGACGGGGGCGAATCCCGGCCCTGGAAAAATCTTTTATCTTCAAAATAAAATATTTAAAAATTATAACAATTATTAAAAAAATAAAATAAAAAAAGTTTTATTTTTAACGTTTATAAACTACAGACTTAATTAATCTGTAAAATATTTATTTTTAATATAAAAATATTAATCTGACAGTTCAGGTATATTAATGACATGACTTTACAAAAATATTCCACAACTATAGGAACAGTTTATAAAATTGGTCTTGATGGGGTGGGTGAAAGCAAAGGAATAGTCGGTGGAGAAAAACACAGCAATAAATTCAACTTATTGGTGAATTTTTCTTCATTCACTGCTCCTCTAAAACCAACTTATCCTTATATTGCATCTACTGCCTTCTAAATTCTTATCAGCATATGGAATAATATAAACACCCAAACAAATAATATTCCAATATCCTCATCATAAAACATTTTTTATTTTAATTTAAGCTTTTAATAGAACTATCATTCAAGTATATGTTACTTGTAATTTATAATATATATAATAATAAATAAATAATATTATGTATTGTAATTATAAATAAATATAATATATATAATATGCATTGTATGATTGGGTAGTAAGTTTAAAAATATTGTAGCTATTATAAATTTTTGGCTATAAAACATGAAGAAAACGTTTAAGGAGTATAAAATGGTATTAACGCATTTTAAAAATTTGGAATTTCTTTTTTTTGGAAACTTTTCCATCGCTTTTTAGAATCTTATATATTTTAGTTGGCAATTGTCTTTCCAATTCTTTTTGGTGCATACCGATTGTTATTAGATATTTTTCCACATATGCCTTATCAAGTATTTCATGTATCTTTTAAGCTTTTTTCTATCAACTCTAAGTATTACATTAATGAAGCATTTAATCAGCGAAACTGATTAGTTTTTACCAGTATATTAGACATTTGAGGCTTTGGTTTATACAATTCCATTTTCTTTTCAAGTTTTTGTTAAATACTTAGGGCCTAGGGTAACTAGATAAAACGAAATTCATGAAGTAATAAAGAGGCAATTAAGGGCAAGAAATTAAAGGAAATGCTAGTTATTATTTGATCTCGACATTAATAAGCTCCCGCCATTGGTTTCGAAATCTAAAAATCAGAATTGACTTCTAAAGGTATTCGAAAATATGCGTAGGATATCGAGACAAAAAGAGGATGAGAACACTAGAGAATTTAGATTAGACAACAGATTAGTATCTTCAGGAGTGATGAACATTCCAAATTATTTTTTCTATCCTCACCCTTGGATATAGCATGTAGTTATGTTAAACTGAGGTTTGTCTTGTTTTTATTTGGGATATTTAGTATGATATTATCGAAACCAAGGGTATTGTGTAAAAAGCTTGATTTACTATTGCGTTGACTGGAATTCTGTGATAAAGCATTTAGGAAGCTTCTTTCTCTCTATGAAATCATATTTTATTGTTCCTGCATATGATCCGGAATATAATTTAAGTCCAATTCTTTCATAGGGTTCACCGTCATTTCCGGAATCACTCCACTTGTAGATATGACTGAGGACAATAATAATAATTGTTATTATTATTTCCATTTTATTCTCATTTTTATTAATATAATATATTATTTATTTGAATTTAATATTCTTATGTGCGATATAGTCCCAGCGTCCAGTCGGGTAGGTGATTCCTTAGAACAAGGTAAAGAACCCTACACCGAGTGGTAATCGACGCCCACATAACCTAGGTCATTCGATCAGTCACCCGTCAATCGCCCTTTGTACTCAACCCAGATTAAACCCACAAAACCCAGACAAGGCTGATGCCACCCGACCCTAATCCCGTCCCATCACCTCCTTTTCCCGCTTCGTCCATCTTTTTTTATCCTTCCCTTTCCAATTGTCCTTCCGCACTTCAACCCAGAAGGGGTTTTCCGACCTATCGGAACAGTTCTGGCATTTCTCGTGGAAAATAGTCGAATCCAATTATCCTATTCGCCAAAGGAGTAAAAACGAAGTTGGTAAACTATTTGGAAAAAAAGGAAAAGGAAATTTGAGGAGTAAAGTAGTTTCTACTAAATCCTTTGACAGTTTAGCTGTTCTGTTGAGTTATCCACTCTTCCCCCCCCCTAATCCCATTTTAGTTTCATTGTTAGACCAATGTAATCTGTTTTTTCTTAATTTTCACAAAGCAAAAAACATTTGCGAAGAAAATTGTATTCAGTATCTTAAATATAAATTGAAAATGAGTGCCAGTTTGGTGACAAAATTAATGATAAATATTAACTGTAAGCTTTGAAAGTGATATAAGTCCGTTTGGATCTATTGTAAGTATCTAGAGTTAAAAACATGACTCATTACTAAGTGCTAAGTGTTATAAACATAACGTTTTCCCATATTTTTAAATTAATTATTATTAAACCTTAAATATCTCGCATGGACCCGTTTGAACTTGACTTTTTACGTGAATATTGACAAAATAAAAAAAAAGGTTCAAGCTTTTTAAACTTTTCTTATAGTTAATAAAATAATTTTATTACCATCATTACAATAGGACTGCTTTGCTTTACCAATACCCAGCATTTTTGTTCTTTCATAGAATTTTCAAATACTTCTATTGAAAAACTAGTTTTTCTCGGTCATTTCTTTATACTTTAGAAGGAACGATAAGAGCGTATTTATGCATATTTAAAGAATAGATCTCAAAAGCAAAGAAAAAGGAGCTCAAACATGGAATGTTATGGTTAAATTAAGAAAGAAAGTAAAAGATAATTTAATTTTTAATTTTTTTTATTAAGAAACTATAACTATGATAAATACTGTAAATAGAAACTTCCTGAATAAAAGAGAAGTCTCAAAGGACAACAAATTGAGTGTGTAGAAGTCTACATTTCTCCTCATATTCACTTACTCCTCCTGGCCCCGTAACACCAAGTACGAAAATAAAATTCAAGCTTCAGAAACGAGATTCCATGGAAAGATAAGAGGGAAAACCAGACGAGACCGCGTTCGTAACGTAACAATTATATCAGTAAAAGTTATTGAAGACAACCGATTAAAATGATTTGGGGGAGAAAACAGGAAATTAAGAATGGAAAAAAACAGGCTAAGGTTAACGGAAGAAGGTCCAGAGGACGGCCTCGATATAGCCAGGAAGACGGAATTAAGGAGTGCTTCATGAAGAGAAATCTAGAATGGAACAGAAGAACCGAAATTGTTGAGGATCGTAGGGTGTGGTCCTAGAAAGATGTACTGTATAGAAAGAGTTCTCACACTACATGAGTGGTAGAGAGGAATGATTATGATGATAAGTATGAAGAAACTTTAGATTAATTTATTGATATTTACAACTGTAATAATATTACAAGAAGTAAATTTGCTAATATGAACAAAAGACATGAAAACAAAAAATGACTTGCGGAGAAATTGCCCATCGGTAGCACTCCAATAAAGTTCTATATTAGAAGGTCTAGAGGCCATCTTCTTTTCAGACGCCTCGGAGGGTTATCAAGAATAGTATGGGAAGCAAGTTGAGAGACTAGCGGATTCAAGTGTGTATATATGGAGCTTGTCATGGAAGGTTAGGTATCTAGTTTGGGCCAAATCAGCAACATGTGGAATATTAAGATCATGATGAGTGAGTTTGTGACATAATAAAGAGCATTGAGGATTTTACAAAGGATTTTGGATTACAAGGATTGGAAACGAGACGAATTGGATGGCTTAGTAGAGCCCCAAAGCTCAACTCCGTATGCCCAAATAGGTCTGATAACTGTCATGTAAATGAGTCTTTTGTATTAATATGGAGCTTTGAACGTTTCTCCAGTAAGTAGCAGTTATAATAAGTTGAAGTAGGCGAAACCTCGAGCAGTTTCTTGTCTTGCATGAGAGTTCAATAGTAAAAATGGTTTAATTATGTTTTTTTTTGTTTTTTAATCACCTCTTATTGAACCAAAGACTCCCCTTTTTATTAAAAAAAAAACCTTATTAAATAAGGTTTAAGTCCTTGTTAATTAAGGTGAGTTCTGGCAAATTAAGCTGGGATTCACTTCCAGCCTTGTAATAAAAATACAGGGTGTGAAGTTCAATCTCCACAAACTAGTGTTTTCTGAAAAAAATATTTACGTTCAGCTTTTATTTATTATTTAGAATCTAGCCTGGCTGACAAAACACTACTAACAGTCTATCGATTAAAAAAACACAGAACTATCCCAGAATAGAAGAATTCACTTTAATTAGTTTTATCATAGAGTATTTATTTTTATTTTCTTAAAGTTTTAATACTTTTTCAATTATAGCTTCCTGTTTAAATTTTGCGTGAGAGTTTAATCTTTTATAGATATTCCTGCCATCCTTTGTTCAATGGACCGTTAGTTCTTGAGGTCTATTACAATTCATTTAAATATTTACAGACGTGTACACATAGATGATAAATTAAATAAAAAATAATAACAAATAAAATGTATGCCTTAAAACTGATAACATATTATAAAAATAATCAATATAGCTAGAGAATGATATGAAAATACCAACTTTTTTTTTTTATAATACCACTAGTAGCTGAAATCCCTTATACGATTGTACTCATTAGGAAAATACAAAATATACATTTTTTTGAAGTGTTAATTTTTGGAAGCCTTAGTATTGATTAATTTTAATTAGAAACATTAATCATATTATAATCCCCATGTTTATCTTTGTAGTTTATATTAATTCATTTTATAGTCTCAGTAAAAAATTAGAGTGATAAGAATCAAGAACAAGCCCATCGAACAGGTGAGAAGCTTTAAATATCTAGGAGCACACCTTGATGAGAACGGAGTCATGAACAATGAAGTCCGGGAGAGGATTAATTTATCTGGTAAATTGTTTCATGCATTAAATAAGAGAAGACCACAAATTAAATCTACTTTTCTCCCCATATTAACATACTATTCGGAATCTTGGGCATTAACCACCAATAATAAAAGTAGGATCCAGGCTTCAGAAATGAGATTCCTTAGGAAGATATAGGATGGAGACTGCAGAAAAAGTCATTGAGGAAAACTTCTAAGATGGTTTGGAAATGTTTTAAGAATGGAAAACAACAGGCTGGCCAAGATGACATACGAGGCTAAGGTAAAGGAAGAAGGTTCAGATATACCTGGAAAGATGGTGATAAGGAAAGCTTCGCAAAGAGAAGCCTGCAATAAACAGAAGTAGAGAAATGGTAGAGGATCGTACGGTGTGGTACGGGCTGTACAGAAGGAAACCTCACACTGCGTGAGCGGTAAAGAGGATGGACTGTGATGATGAGTTTATATTTGTATCTTTATTTTGTATCAGAAATCAAATTAGAACATCAGAAATCCAGGATTTGAATAATTGCCACTTCTAAGGATTCATCTTCTTCTATGTGTATATGTACATAAGCATATATATGTAGTTTTAGTAACATATCTAAAAATAAAAACACGGGGCAGTAATATTGAGTGGTTGTGAGGGTGTTGCAAGTAAAGGGCGATGTATTAGGTGGTTTTAATAATCATATTTAGGCATGTTAAATTCATCACACAATTATAAATTGAATCAAAATCAAAATAATGTCTTCAATGTATTGTAAAATAGAAATAATACATCTCATTTCGGCATACTATTACAGACTAACTATATGGCCATATTTCAATTGAATTTCACCATAATAGTTATATATAACTTTATAGAACACAGATTACACTATTATTGGATGTATCTAAACTATATCTAATATCTCAATATTGGAATTAATCTAAATCCAGCAGATCGGAGGATAACAATCAGCAATAAATTATATATTTTAGATAGAAATATGTTTTATCTAAAATATATAATAAATTAAATAATAACTCGTTTAAAACTATGCGTGCTGGGTATAATAAATCGTGGTCATATTCGTAATAAATCCGTTTTCCATTTCATAAGCAATTTTACTAAATTTCAAAGTTATTTAAAAAAATATCTTAATTCATTTTTTTCGAATCACATTACCATTTAACTTAACTAATAGTGTATAATTAAAAATGTATTTACTATGTATGTCTTAACAGCTCTAGAGTTTATAATGACTATACAATACGATGTTAATTTATATTTCTAAATTATCTTAATTCAAACGTAAATATAATTAAAACGTTTATGACTTGTAGACATTACAAGTAAACATTTAAAATAACCTGTATTACTAAAAATGGTTCAGCTTACGATGGAAATTGTACTGTTTCTTGAAAAACGGTTTTGCAGGCGGTGATTTGTTCTAGATCACGCTCTACGACCAGATCCCCCCCCAGTTTGAGTATCTACTTATAGAGGCTGGGCGAGCTCTAGGAGGGTCCTAAATCTCATAGGATATTTAACTACGGCTGTTACGAGATTAAATTCAATCTTCCGCTCTTCTTAATATTATACATTAAAATTTTTACATTAATTATTGATAACATATTATTATTAACACAAGATATCATTGAGATCTGAATACGCTTTGCAATCAGTAATTTGGGCCTAAGTAACAACCATTGTTTTAAAAAGTTGAACGAATCCTTTGCCAAATTGGTGATTAAATCGATAAGAAATTTCCATCTCACTTGGTCTATTTTACATTGCAAAAGTAATTGGAAACTTTTTAAAATTTCCAATTTCAATTTAATCTACTCTCAAAGAAAGCAGTAATGGCTTATCGATCAAGTTATTGCAGTTATCGTTATTGCTTCTACTTGCAGCCATCGGATTTTATTAAGCTTATTTCCAATTACATAATATTTCTCTGTACAAAATATTATGTTAGATAGACATACTTGATATTAATGTGATTTTGCCTTAATAACATTTATAATAACAATTATAACTTATATATATATATATATATATATATATATATATATATATATATATGTGTGTGTGTAAAATAAATTTGGTAATCTTAACGGTTCCAAATCAAAATTTTATTTCAATGAAAACTTATTATACTCCATGATATAATTTTTAATGATAATCTATCCCTAGGGGTTTATAGGGGTGACTTATATGATTAGGAAGGACGAAATGACGGTCCTTTTCCGACCTAAGGATCTGCAAGATGATTCCCCCTAATCCCCAAATGTCCTGATTAAAAATAACCAAAAAGGTAAAAGGGAATTGGAATAAATTGGAAAAGGATAGCTGAGATGAGGCGAGAAGCAATCTCGAGGATATTACTCATATTAATGCATAAATCAGCCTCCTTTATATTGTATACCATTTACAATTTTTATTTACTTTTTATTTAAAAACATATCAGAGATAAATAAAAAATAAATAGTTTATAAAATGACGAATGAATGGTCAAACGTATGGGTATGAAGAATTTTAATTGGTATTGCTACGGATGAGAAAAATAAGGAAACTTATGAAAAGCTCAAGTTTTGGGTCATTATCAGGAATACAAAAGGAAATACAACAATAAGTAGTGATTTGTAACAAAACAGTATGATAAAAAAAGAATAAAAATATGTACACTTACAATAAATATAATGTGAAAATATAGATAAAATCATGAATTTAACAAAGGGTTTTTTTTTCGCATCCTCCAAGATTTTATTTACAATATAATACAAAATATTTTTTTTTTTTTTTTTTTTATAATACAAAATATTTTTTTAACAAAGGTAAACAAGAAATTCAGATATGAAGGCGTATTTTAGTTAAATAACACGATAACACGAATAACACGAATTGAAGAAGTTTAAGTAATTAGAATCTTTATTATCTAGAAGAGTAGACCGAGGCGTAGGTGGGAGGATTCCGTTAAGGTTGATCGTAAGGGTTAAAATATAAATTAAAATAAGTGTTACTATGAAGATTCTACTCAAAAATATAATGTGCTACAACAACCCAGTGGGTCTTGGGTGCAATACGTAATAGAGACTGTACTGTTTTAAGACGACGGTTGCGCAAGAAGTTAATTTGTCCGAGATGACGCTTAACCGATAGTCTTTCCCGCAATTAAGGGTTACCCATTTATAGAGGCCGAATAAGCCCCAGGAGAGTCTAAAGATCTCACAAGACCATTTATAGCTAATAGCAGCTTAAATAATTAATATCTGTCACAACCGGATTTGAATCCGGAATCTTGGCAACTCAATGCTCTATACGCAGTTTCCCCTTTACCATCATCTTCTCTAAAACCATACTAAATATACCAAGGCCATAATTCAAACGGGATGCCACGCACCTATGTAGGATGACATGGGCCTTGACGTCACAATATTTGATTTTGTTATTACACTCGAGGTAGTATCTCAAAGTAGTATCTCTATTCAACAATTGTTGATTCAAGATGAAGAAAAGGAATGTTGTTCCTGTTGAATGTTGATTCGGTTCTAACGATCCCCGTGTTCCTGGACCTTGATTGATTGCCCGAAAGATATTTCCCTGACGATTTATAGACTACAGCTAATTTTCGAAGGTCAAGAAGTTCGTCATAGTGCCTACCCATAAATGGAAAATTCGGAATGGTTTACAGGTTTCAGGTATTTTGTATATTTTACGTGTATGTCACTAAGACCTTCGGCAAATATTGGATTAACAATAATTATCATTGTTTAATTATCTTATATTGAAGAGAAAAGATTTGTCCACGGGCGTTTTATTCCAGGGATATCCTGTATCCCCGGATTCTCGCAATGTTTGTGATGCATGCATGGGGAAGAACGTTCATTTAACATTACTTTAATTAGGATCTTATTGACTTACGTCAATATACTATTTATAATTTATTTTTGCTAATAAATTCTTTTCTAAGGGCAAGTCTTTTTCTCTTCAATACAAAAACATTTACAAATAACATAAAAATTACCATAAAAATAACTATTAATAAATATACTAAAATAGAGCCAAAAACTCAAAAAGAAACACTATTATTTATTATAATGCAATTGGGAAAAACCACAATGCAAAGTCTTATGTTTCAAAAAATACACCTACTTACCAGTCGACGTTTCGCCTATTCAGGCATTATCAAGACACCAAAATCAAAAAGGGGGTTATGTGAATCGCATCTCGAAGAAAAAGGTGCAAAACATCCCAACGATCAACAGCCTAGGATCTTGTTGACTTACGTCAATATACTATTTATAATTTATTTTTGCAAATAAATTCTTTTCTAAGGGCAAGTCTTTTTCTCTTCAATACAAAAACATTTACAAATAACATAAAAATTACCATAAAAATAACTATTAATAAATATACATAATAATGGATGTATTTCTGCAGTGACGATGCAAAAATGTATATAGGTCACATGTATATAGGTTTATACTATATAAGCTCTTCTTTTTCATCATGATTATAAATCTCGAAATGCAATTTAACTTAAGTTATGCGGTTTATAACTCAAATACGACTGAATATTCTTTTAAATATATATCTTTTCGCATGGCGGTACACGAGGATATAATTAGGAATCTTGCAATAATATCCTGAAAAGTTTTCATATCTACTTATATATTAATCCTTATTTCTATTTTTCCGTTTGTTGAACAAATAGTAATTAATTAAATTTTCTTTATAGCCATGATGTTATATCTCTACAAAGTAAGTTTTGACAAAAATTAGCACAACGATATCAGAATTAATTTTGTTTCTACTAACAAGCACTGTAGCGTTCATTAATTGGTGAAATTTTGATAATTGAGCGTGATATCAGGGTTTTTTTTTAATGTATATTTTATTTTTTTAACATTAACCCAAAAATAAGCATTATTTTATCTGTTTCTGACCTATTTCAATTGATGTTAAATATGATTGATTTTTTTGGCTCATGAGACCAAAAAGTTTGTTCATTAAGACTTCGTTGATGTATTACCCTAAAAAAAGACCTATATTGTTTACTTAATGTGGTATTGAATCGAATAGGCTTCAAAATAATCGATTTTTATATAATCAGAAATTAATAAATTATTTTTAGATAGGCAGTGATATTGAAGAAAAACTGATGAGGTAACGGGAAGGGGGTACACAGTAAAAGTTATGATTATTAGGATTTTTCTCGAGTAATTTTTTTATTATATTATTTATAAGACGTATTGAATCATTTCCCAGTCGTAAAATCGTCTTTTGAGCAATACAAATAAAATTTATTGTCTTTATTTTACACCTTGGAAAAAAAAATTGTGTATCGATTTCAATTACATCTTCGACATTATTAAACAGAGCGTTTGAGAAGAAACTTCATAAGACTTCTTCAGAAGTCCTTTCTTGTGAAGTGGTAAAAGAGAGTAGAAATTAAAATTCTGCGGTGCAAGGTAGTCTCATCAAAGTATGAAATAAAACTTGAGCGAACAGACCTCGAAGTATCAAAGTTTTAAGCTCTTAAAGCGCGCCTTTATGCCAAGTCATTTATTTCGATATATATATATTAAGACTTCGAAGGATAGGCAGATTTGAGACTTGGAAATATTCTTAAACCGTTGAATCTGGTTAGTTTTTTTTTTTTATTTACGAACTATCTGAACTAAGGACAATTAAAAACAAAGTTGTTCTAAATCAATCTTAATTTCATAATGTTTAAAACTTTCAAGATCCATAAAAACAACTTACGATATTTATTTATTTTTTCACAAAACTGCCTTGTAAGACCACGCGAAGATCTTTACTTTTCTTTTCTCATTTTTTTTTCTTTTCCCTAGTATTTTCTCATCACTTCTGCTTTCTTTTTTATTTATAATTATTGGTCATTTTTTATGAGTTATAAATATTTTTATTTTTTAAAGAGAAAATATAGGCCCTCGACCGGGATTTGAACCCGGAACCTTTGTCCCACCGTGACATCTCTCTGCCAATTGAGCTATCCAAGGCCCCTCCTGGTCGAGGACCAAATAATTATAAAAAAATATAAATAATAATATGACGTAAGTCAATAAGATCCTAAATTACAATTAATGTTCAAAGAACGTCGTTCTAGTGTATTCATCGCAAAAATGGCGGGAGCACACTGGGGCTTTAGGATCTATGAGAGAGAAGGTTTGTCCTCGACCGGGAGGGGCTTTGGATAGCTCAATTGGCAGAGCGATGTTACGGTGAGACAAAGGTTCCGGGTTCTAATCCCGGTCGAGGGCCTATATTTTCTCTTTAAAAAATAAAAACACTTCTGCTTTCCTTTGATTCCTTTATTTTGACCATTTGGTACCCTTCCGTTTTTTTTATTTTCCACAAGAGCCTTGATTTCTGTTAATTTTTTTCCATATTGTTTTATATCAGGGTTGTCTTGGTCCTTTAACATAAATTGAAATAGGTCAGAAACAGATAAAACAATGCTTATTTTTGGGTTACTATTAAAAAAAAAATAATCTGATATCACGCCCAATTATCAAATTTTCCCGAATTAATGAACACCACATTGCTTGATAGTACAAACAAAATTAATTATGATACTTGTTGTGCTATTCTTTTGTCAAAACTTAGTTGGTCTGTTATTTTTAATTTTTCTGCTTCCTCTCTCGTTTGGTTTTCATACCCTCCTTCTCTCTTGTATTCACGGATTTTGTCAAATACTTTATTGTTTAGTCTCCTTGGGCCCATTCTTACCATGTGCCCGTAGAACCTCCTTAAAGTCTTCTGATCTATTTATTTATTTATTATTATTATTTCTTTACTTCGGATTTTACATACGTTTCTACTCCTGTTACACAGACAAAATGAGTTATCACCACTGGTTATCAATCTTTTAACCAAAAATTGATAATAAAAGTTAATATTATATTACTCATGCCGATATCACAAGAAATACATTTTGAATTGGAGTGAAAGTTACTTTTGTAAATCTTTATTAGTCCTTGTGTGGTTGGCTTAAAGGGCTAAAATAAAATTCCGTAAATTTATAAGTTACTGTAGTGCTATCCCGGGAAGCAAATTTTCTTTATAGCCGTGATGTTATATCTCTACAAAGTAAGTTTTGACAAAAGATTAGCACAACAGATATCATAATTAATTTTGTCTTTACTATCAAGCAATTGGGGAAAATTTGATAATTGAGTGTGATATCAGATTATTTTTTATGTTTATTCTTTTTTTAAATATTAACCCAAAAATAAGCATTATTTTATCTGTTTCTGACCTATTTCAATTTATGTTAAATATGGTTGATTTTTTTGGCTTCTGAGACCAAAAAGTTTTAGTACTTAAAAAAGTTGGCTGTTCAAACAGTGGAAGTTTCAGCTAATTGTTCAATAAAAACTGCATTAAATACCATGTTTCTTCGAGAGGTCTACAATTCAAGAACTACTAAATGATAACAGCTAATAAATGAGAACCTTTGAATAGCTTTTGATAGTGTTACTAAAATTTCTGTAGACCGACAGTCCAGGAGATAGAAAATTATTGAAACACATAATTAAAAATATTTAGGTAGGTATATAATTTTACACAAATAAGCACAAATTATTCAGTACGAAAATAACTGGATTCCGTTTACTTAAGTACAAGAAACTCATTTTGGAGTCTCTAAATTAGACTTAACCACATATTCACCGGGGCTGTAGATATATTTATATATCTATATAAATAAAGTCTGCTTGATTGTTTATTCATATGGCGTCACTGTTCTGGCTAATAAGACAATGCTACAGTGGTAGTCCTAAATTTTGCCTTTCCAGAGCTTAGCGTGAAGAGTGCCACCAGCTTGCCTTACACTGAAGGATTATCGAAGTATACTTCCAAAAAAAAAGATAGATTTTAAGATCTATGGCTCAAGAATCAGTTTATTTTAACGCTTTCTTCGACAATAGGCCAAGTGATTGAGAATCGAGTTGTTTTATGTTTTCGAAAATATTCAAAATCAATTCAGTATAACGTCACTGTTTGTTTATTCATTTAAAGTCACTTCAAGTCTCTAAGGATAATCGTATGGTACAACGGTGGGAGTCCTAAATTTCGCCTATTCAGGAAAAATTAAGGTAGAGATCATTAAGGAGTACCTGACACCACACTGGCTCGGGAACACCTTTTTTACGTCCTCATCTGAAGGACGGCATGTTATCATGCTAACTACACCTCATATAACCTCTATATCACCTGCCTCTTGTTTTTAAGACTCAGTTATTTTTAACTGATTTTTTTTTAACTTCAGCAATTATAAATTTTTGTTCTGAAAACTTAATAAAAACAAAACATGAAGATAATAAATTAAAAAAAACGCAAAGGAAAAAAAAAAGTAGCGAGGAAAAGTTAGAGGTAGAAAAGCAAAACCCGTTATATAACTTTATCGAAGTTTGCAGTCATCCTAGACATATCGCATATATTTAGTAAGAACGTGATCTGTGTGGAACTAGACTCTTCTCCCGAGATATTATAAAAATAAAGGAGTTCTTTCTATTTAGTTTTGGTCATAATTCCTTAGAATTCGGGTTATGGTAAAGAACTCCTGGTCTCGACTAATCCCCTTCAATTTGGCAAATATGGTCGTCTGTTTCGTAGACAAAAGACGTGGCTAAAACGCTAGTGAAGTGCTTAATTGATATTTATTAAGATCTTTGAGATCATTAGGCTTACCATTTAACGACAATTAAAAGGGGTTTTATTCTCAACTAAAATAACTCTCTTTTTCGTTATCTGCCCATTAGGATCAAAAGTCTGCATTTGTTTTTAACAGTTCCACCCCTTAGTCCTCTTTCCACACTTTAAATACGAGGGCCATAGATCACCTGCGGTGTAATGGTATAACAACCTTCAATGTCCAAGATCACGGGTTTGCAACCTTTGGAAGAGATGTAAAATGTTGGAAAAGCAAGAATTTGAATGAGGATAGGTTAGAGGCATGACGGATATTAGGAGGGATTGAGTTACAGACAGTGGGAGATTGGGCGAGAAAGAAATATTTTGGGTGTAAAGATCGGAAAGGCGAGATCTTGTTTCCAGATACGGGACTGATGATTTGAATTGAATGACAGTTATTAAGTGTTAATGGATTGGTATAAAAATGCACCAAGGGCATATTGTCTAAGAATGGGAGGGAACAGCCACTTGATTTTCATGATTTATAAAAAAAAAATTCCATGATATTTTATTAAGTGACTAAGTTACGATTCTTTTACAATCACGATCCAGGAAAACGAACATTCCATTATCAGTGGTTTTAGATAACATCTATTACGAAAAAAATTCTTTTAAAACATTTTTTGTCAGTATTTAGGCTTTGAGTTTTCAGCACCAGTAATGTTTTTCATTTTCTTATGCATATTTTTTTATATATATACTATTTTATGAATAATTCCAAAATAACCTTAAACTGTGTGGTTAGCCTTCGCGTCAGATCACCCTGAGCGCATGCCAAAGCGTTCGACTCTGCTCAGTCTGTGCCTACACCCCGGCATGACCACGTCTCTACTCTCTGAGGTATCTAAGCATTACGTCGTTTTGAGCTTCAAAAAAATAAAATAAAATAAAAACTATATTCAGATTTTTTTTTGTCGATTGAAATATTTCAACTAGTTTTCTTCTTTGAGACATTTCAAAAATATTAAATTTCAAAATTTTAAATATTATTAAAATGAGCAAAATAATTATATTAAATGAAATAATATAATGTAATGTATAATTATATTTTTTTCCTGTATCAACAAAATTCTGAGAATATAGATAATTTTCAAATAAGAAAACAGCAATATTATCAATATTATGGTTTTTATATAAAACGTTTTAGTTATAAAGACTATTTTGTTCCGTAATGCATTACAAAGAATATGTTTATTATATGTTTATTATGCGACCAAAGTTTATTAAATATTATTTTATAGATTTTCTTAGACTATAAGGAGTATAAGGCTACTTTTATGGATGCAAATAGATCCTTCAAAAGGAACTCAGAACTAAAAATGCTAATTTTTCATTAGAGGTATTTGAAAGTTCCATCTAAGTTAAAAAGAAATTAAGTATTGGTTAAGCAAAGCATCATTTTTGATTTAACTTATTATTCCCATAAAACCTCAAACATGATAGTACTCAAAACATAACAAAAGACTTTGTTAGTAAAAAAAAAAATGAAACCATGTTGGCAATGGAATTAAAAACCTTCAAACAATACAATTAATACTGAAGAATAAACTCGAAAATCCCAATTTTATTGTTATTGTTCTTTTGAAGGAACTATATAATATATTATATTTACAATGTTGGATTGTAAAAAAATATTGAGCTCGAAGAATTTCCAAACTTTTATAAAACAGCAATTATCCTTCCTTTCAAATTAGGATATAGCAATTATCAATATTCTATGGACGCTTTAGATTAAAAGACTAAAAAAAAAATGTTTTGTTTTACAAAAAGCATTATGGTTACTTTCTGATAAAAATTACTTAACCCTAAACTGTTTTTTGCAGAAAACTTTTTCTTATTTTTTTTTTAACTCTAGAATGTAAGGACATACAATACCTGTGTTAAGGGTTAAATTTAAAGATTTTCTTAAGCTATATCTATTTTAAGTTTATGTACTATTTTTATAAAATTAAGATTTTTTAAAAATTAACTTGTAAGTCTAACGTTTATGTGTTAGAAATCATTCCTAATATTATTCAGCACACCTTGTTAAATTTCACCAATAGATCTCCGTCATCAGAAAAATAATTTATCGCTCGTATATCTTGCTTTGGATTTCATAACCCACTCATCTCTATTCACCAAAATTCATCTCTAACTCAATTTTCACACCATTGATTCCTCCACTTCTCAATCATTAATTTTCCGCGGGCATGGTAAGACTTGAGCGAATGTATATACATAAATATATATTTATAACTCTAGATACCTAATAAAATTATGATGTTTTGGAATAATTTCAAAAATTTTTAATAGCGTAATCAGAGGATGCATATACTCCCTTATAGTCCCTCATCACATCTAACAAAGTATTTTGAGTAGTTTTTTCAAATAAAAAAAAAATCTGTACCACTACAACCCATGAGGTCTTGGATTCAATACGAGCTGTACTGGTACTAGGGTAACAGTAGAGCAGAAAGGTAATTGCCCGAGATCAATAGACTAAACCGCCAGGTTTTTCCTCTAGTTAGGTTGTGTACTTTAAAAAGGCCCCGTTTTAACATATTTAATCTGCCACAGTCGAATTTGAACCGCAACTTAGCGCTCTACCAATAAGCTACCTCGTTCACTTTTCAAGTTAAGCTTATTCTTAAAAAATTTAAACAAAAATTTATGATCATGCATCTAGTAATATAAAGCTATGAAGCTGACTGGTAAACAACCCAATGGTAGACCTAAGTGCAGGCGGGAGAATTGCGTTGATCTCACGGGTTTGGCTTGGGTGGTAATCTATAGGCAGAAGTTTGTGAACAGGGATCGGTGGTATTGGCATCGAATCTTCAGGAACAGTATCCTCCATTTCAGGCAACAATTTTTTATATTAATTAGTCCTGTAATAAAATATGGTACTTGTGTCTTAACGCAGCCCTGGTTACTTTTCCCTGCTTGTTCGCATGCGCGAGCAGTTACATTCTATAACGGTTACATTTCTAAAAGTTACCTCCTATTTATTGGGGTTGAAAAATGATGAACAATTACAAATCAAAAGAATTTATTGACAAATGGAAAATGATAATAATAAATTATGAACAATTAAGAAATAAAAGTAATGAAAAATCGCAATAATGAAAAATTATGTACAAAAAAATAATTTCAAACAATAAGAATTAAGAAATAAAAGTAATAAAAAATTATCTAAAAAAAAATTGAAACATGTAATATATGATGAACAATTAATTAAAGAAGAATGAACAATTACAAAATACAAATAATAAAAATTTAATCGTATTTAGGTGGAAAATACGTCGAAATAGACTTCAATATAGATTCAAAACAGTCTGTATTTTGTTTTGACTGATGCTGTCGCCATACGAACTCGCATAAATATGATTCATTTCCAAAAAAACCTTTCACCACAATACAATTTCATTTGATGGGAATTGCTACATTTTCTTTGTTTTGGTAAAATATTACGCTCCTGCAAAAAATGTATGGCTTGTTCTTCTGTTGAAGGCAAATCCCAAATACGCATCATTTTACATTAATTAAATAACTAACTAAAATAATAACAACGAAAAATTTATAACCAAGAATAAAGAACAAATAACGAACAATAAACAGCAAATAAGAAACAATAAATCAGCAATAATCGAAACACAGTAAGCAAGATGAAACAGAACAAATCAGCAGTTAGAAATGTAACCGTTACAAAATGTAACTGCTCGCGCATACGAACAAGCAGGGAAAAGTAACCAGAGCTGCGTTAAGACACAAGTACCTAAAATATTTATAGTTCTGCCATTTTCATTCTTAATTTGTTTAGTAATTTAATCATAATAATAATGGTTATTATTATAACTAAAATAATAACCAATATTTAACCAAAGTTGTTTTTTATAAAATGCTGAAACTTAATAGACTTAATTACTGAAGTTTACGGATTATATTATTAATAGTACTACCTAGAATTATAAAGTTACTCCCTAATCACAGTTGTATTAAAGTCATTAGGCATAGGCAATTAAAGTTATGACCCATCGGAAGGACAGTGTTCCAACTTCATAGGCTTCATGCAAACTGATGTCAAAGTTTCACTAACTCGTTATCTTCCCATGATATCTTCCCATCTACAATACTGATTATTCGGTGTGGTACCAGCCGATGCTTGTCACAATGCGCTGAAAGATCACATTACAAAAACAGCTAATTTAATTAATTAACTGACTCCCTACTTGATTATTCTTTGTTTATTAATTTAACGTAACTTTACTTGACTAATCTGACGATGTTACAGTTGGAGTCCTAAATTATGCATAGCCAGTTATAACTAGGAAGGGGTCTTTAACGAGTACCTGACATCGCACAGGCTCCCAAATTTAGGTACCTTCCGAAAGACACCTTACATAAGGATGTTTTTTATTCCCAATAAAATACCCGAGTACATCGTTGCCAGGCTGCGAACCCACGATTCAGAGCATAAATGTTAATTCATTGTTTGTGAAAAATCTGCTGCAAACAACCGTTGAATACCCGACCTTAAAGGATTATCAGAAATATACTCCCCTATAATAAAATTGATCCTAATATCAATGCTTCAAGAATTTATTTTAGGTTTCTGTTTTATTTGGAAAGAGGATTCATTATTGGATTATAGTTTCCGTAATTTCCGAAGAAAATAGATGAAGCGATAGAGAATCGATTTATTTTAAATTTTCAAACATATTCAAACTCGAATTTCCGTAGACAAAACCGATTTTAATATCGGACGGTTGAGAATCGATTTATTTAAATATTTTGGATTTATTCGATTTTTTTTTTTTTTTATTAAACATTTTATTCAGACATTGCAATCTGCCACTTATGGGCAATAAGTAATGGTGCTATGTAGCTACAACCATTCCATAACAAAACAAAAAAGTGGTATAAACAAAATAAAATAAGTGAATGTAATAAATATTTACATACGCAACATATATAGAATAAAAGGAAATTAAAGCAAAAATGATAATAAAATAAAGTCTAGATAAAAATTGTACCCTATTTACAATTTGCCTGGGTCCCCGAACTAAGCTTCTTCCCCAGGAATGAGGGCAAAGCAGGAGTTCAGAAGACCCTTGTCCCCTTTTCCAGCCGCGTCACTGGAATAAACTCCAATGGAAGCTGGTTGAGGGCGCTTCACACACTTATTCGATATTAGGGTCGTTTATTGGAACCTTCCAATTACCTAATAATTATAGCAATAGAAGGTTTAGCGAACCCTTCGATGCCAAGAACGCCAATCTCTGCCTACAAATTCCGTTCACCCGATATTACTCTTAACGCAATTCTCCTATCTACGCCCTATTTGAACATAATCCATAGATTTTTTTATAGTCTTGCAAACACAGCCTCCTGTCAACTCCCACTTGTACTGATTTTGCCTATAAGCAGGGTCTACAGCGAATATGTAGCTCTCTAGAGGAAATGTTTATAACCAAGATATGTTTTCTTTTGTTAGTGCCTTGTTTATTTAATTTACTTAATAATTCTACGTTCACTATATTTATCTAAGTAGTGTATAGTATATTAAGTGTGTGTGTATGTGTGTAAGTATATAAGAATTATGATTGTATTAGTTATTTGTATTAAATGAGCAAAGAAATAGTAATTATTTTAAATTTCTAAATTAAAAATAACAACGTTAATTAAGAAAAGTTAAAAGACGAAAAAAAAAACAAGTCGAATAACAAGATACTTTGAAGTTTTCATCAGACACCACAATAAAGAAGAGATAGAAGTTACTCTTTATTCATTAACTGTACCAGATTGTTTTTGTTTAAATGAAATTTTTAAGTATTTTCTAATTGAACTATACTATAGGGAACACTAACTCCAAGTCAAACAAAGACAAGTATATTAACTAAGTTTTACTAAATGAATTGGCGTAGAATTTTGTTTTGAAAGTAGTTTTCGACCAGTCTTTATATTCTCCGATTTTCCGCTAGAGTAATAATTAAATAACTAACTCTCAAAGAGTTGGGAGATCCTCTTTTTTAAAACTTGGAAATAAGTTACTTTTATTTACTGCAATGGTCTGCTTTCAACAAAAAAAGACAAATACTTATTTAAAATTCGTTAATTAAATTGATAAAGTGAAAATCAGTAAATTTAATTCGTAATAAAAGATCGAGAATTGAAAAAAGTCTTTATTGATAGATCAACCCATAATAATCTTAAAAATATCAGATGATATGAGATTATGATGGGAATTACATACGCATATTAAATATTTACGCAACACACATTAATTTATATTCATTGCCGTTGTTATTTAATTTATTTTTATATTTTTAGGGCCATCACTTCTACGGCCGGTCGTTGTGAGTGGCCTCCAGTAGTTAACGGTTTTCGCATATCCGCGGAAATATGTTTAAGCAATCCTAAGACCGGTAAATATGCACGTAAATCTGTTTACTTAATCCGCTAGTTGCCAGCTTGGTGGTAGAGGTAGTTACAGTTCTGTCAAGTGACGTCATTTCTATTGTACGTCACATTCTATCTCTGTATCGATGGTGTCTCCATCAATTTCTTCCCAATTAATAAGTAAAAATCAATAACTTAGGGTACTTAACCTAGCCAATATGTGCTTGTTTTGGTAATAGAATCTGGCATAATTTCCTGATTCCTCTCAGGTTATAATAGCGTTCTCATATAACAGGAAATTATGCCAGAAGATATTATTCATCTTGAATTACCCATTACTGGCTTTGTTAGTCGTTCTCAAATGAGCTGTAGTTTGGTTTCATTATGGTATAATATTTGGTTAATATATAAAATAGACAATTCGTCAAATTAAACTATTTATTAAGCCTTTTTTAAACCACGCTTAAAAGAGAAAAATGTCAGTTCCGCACGACAAACATGATAATAATGTATAAATTTGGCTATAAAGAAATGTATTAAGGGATATTTAGAACATATAGTCAGAACCGACATGATAATTGAACTATCTGTTCAGACTGTGAGGGTCCGATCTAGCAGCACGAAAGTAGAACCACAACTTTTTTTTGAGGAGTCACCATTTTTATTTTACTTTATAAAATTACTGTTCTCTGCATTACATATTTCTAAAGCTAAATATTTACCATATTTTTAAATATAACGAAATTACAAAATATATGCAATATTTAAATAAATAGCTGTGATATAAAATTCTAAAAACAAATACGAATCGCAAAACTTTAGATATATGGGAAATTAAAATAAAAAAGCTACCTATGTAAACTACTTAAAACAAGGATACTGTAAAATGTAGTGTTATTCCCTACGAAGGCTGGGGAATAAAAACATAATTATGATAAATACAGTTTGGATTCAATACTAAAGATCAAAATAAGAAGACCACCATTTATTCATCAGCTAATACATATCAATATCTAAAAATAAATGCAACTGATTCAGGAAAGAACACAGTACCATGACTGCTGGTTGTAGCATTGAGAGTAAGCCCGCCATCTCTTTTAGAATAGAATAGATAAGTAACTTTATTCTGGGAATAATAGCAAACATGATATATACCGAAATAGAAACATACATCTGGCCTGAAGGCTACAAGTTACAAATCATAAAGTGTATGAAAAGTGACTATATTTTACTATGTGAAGCTGGAGAATTTCCCTTTAATCATAGGAAATAACTGATTTTACTTTCCTAGAAAGATATTTTTTTCTATATTCCTTATCAAAGTATCAAAGTTGTTATAGTAGTCTGTATAAGGATATCGACCATTATACTGCATCAAAGCTAGAAGACTCAAAAAGAACGCAATACCTTTGGAGCATTTCATTTGAAAATTACCATGCTATTGAATATAGTATTCCATGCAATAGATTCCATCTGTTAATACTGATAAAGAACTAATTTCGAAGAACACGCAATGAGAAATATTTCAATTTATATACCATGAATTCATGTTCAGCCAATTCCTCAACCGGGATATAATTTTAAAAGTTGGAACTACGATGCAAAATCAAAGTGAAGATTAAAATCGAATGGAGATTGGACAAACTGAACTCTAATTTCACTAATAAAAAAAGAAAACATAAAATATAATATTGAAAAGTAAAAAAGAGACTTTACATAAAAGTTAAGACCGTGGAAAAATTCCAACGAAAAGCCTTAAGTCTCCAAACTAAAACAGAAATAGAAATTATCTGTCCAATATTTCGCCCATTCAGGCATCCTCAGGGTAGAAAGAGAATAACAGCAAAACAAAACATGAATAATGCACCCAAGAAACATCCCACCACCTCAAAGGCTCAAATGCAACTGTCATATCAGTGATTTCTTGTTGTGGCACTATTAACTGGCCTCCCAGGAGTCCCGATCTCAGTCCTCTGGACTACTTTCTGTGGGCGTATCTGAAAACTAGGGTATACAAGAACAAACCGACGAATCAGACGCAATTAAAGCAGAATATCACAACAGAAATGACGGCAATCTCACGAACATTGTGTCAACGCGTTCTTATTAATTATTTTTAAATATTATAAAATCAGGTGAAGATATCAAAAATAAACACTGGAATATTAGGTATAGTGGCAGAGGCTCAAATTATTTTAATATACTTAATTTATGAAGCAAAAACCATTTTCCAGTCAAGTTTTTCTTTATTATTTTCTATAAATACGTACAGAGCAATAATGACCATGGAGAAAAATGTATCTCCTAGTAATTTTTAAATTATAGACGTCCACAAGAGACATATTATGTGAATCCTAACAAACAATTAAGAAATTGAAAATGACCGAAGGGGTCGAAACGTATTTATAGAAAATAATAAAGAAAAACTTGACTGGAAAATGGTTTTTATATAAAATTAAATATTATAAAATATAGTCCAGTAGAACCCATATTATAATCATTTTAAGATCAATCACAAACGATTTGAAGCGAAAATAATTACTTTTTAAAAAAAAGTCAAGATAAACATAAAGAAAATAATAAAATAGTAATTGCTATGGATCGCTCATACTTCAGTATAAGCCGCATAGAACGAGCCGATGAAGTAAAGAAATCAGCAGAAAAAAACAGTGACATTTTCTTTCTGAGATTCACATTTTTGTCTGAAGGGATAAAAAGGATAGTAAGGTAAAAAAAAACTAAAAAACACATAGGGATAAAGAGTAGGAGAGATTTCCGCTAAGCCACCTCCATAAGAAAAAAAATAAAAATTGTGCCTCAAAAAGGCCGTATAAAAAGCAGGCTAAGAATCGGACACACAAAGCTTATGTATGGCTTACGGATTATGGAAATGAGGCAGCTGCTTTTAGGATTTTATTGAGAAAATAAGCATAGCATAAAAATATTTATGTGGTATTATTTTAGTTATATTGCAATACTATAGAATAAGAATTGAATGGATATGGTTGACTGCATAATTTTAAGAGTGGTGTAAAATGGTCAGAGTGTTCAGTCAATGATTACACAAAATAACCTACGTTTCGGCTTACGATGTAGGCCCTCTTTACCGGGAAAAACTATATAAATCGACGCAGTACCAAGCATCTCAACATTTTATAAAATCATAATTCATTTGTAATATCAAAATACTATTTCTTAAGGTGAACCAAATATTTATTCAAACTTATTTAAATTACAACTATTTATTGTTGTTTATAACAGTTATTTATTTACACTTTTATATCGGTAGCAATATCAACTCGCCCTGGATCAATGAGAATGAAGCAATAACGACGAACAACCTCTAAGCGTCAAACATAAAAATATTAGAAAAACAATTGAAGAGATTATGTATTAATTTTACTAGGGGATCCCTAGCCCGCCCAACGTACTACATAAGATTACATCTTGTCTGATATAACTCTGTAATTCATAGTTTTTGTCGAACGGTATGAGTGGCTCAGTGCTAGAACATTGACCTGCTGTGCCGAAGGTCCGTGGTTCGAATCCCGTTGCATGGTAGAATTTTATTTGAACTGTTAGCATCCAGAAATTAATCTTATAGGACTTAGGACCCTCCCGGAGCTCACCCAGCCTCTACAAAGAGGGTGCCTAGAACTGGGGGATATGAGGCGGCTGCGAGTGTTCTTGGACAAATCACCTCTCTACACTGGTCATTACATCCAAGATTTTCGGAAAATATAAATAGAAAAAAGGTAGGATAGAGCACCTAAAAAACAGCCTTAAGTAATTAAAACGATTAATATTTTAATTAACAAAGAGTCAAGAAATGTTAGAAATAATTATGTACTGAAAAGTCCTAATTTATTTTAGGGTGCTAGACGATATTTATTAGTGATGGCTGACAATTATGAGATAGCTCTGCGACTTCAATACTCATAAAATTCAATAGGAAATAAAAAAAAATCAACATTCAAAGTAGACATTTAAGTAATTCGTTTGATTAGGTAAGGCAAAGAGATATCTAAATTTAATAAGCTCTTTCTGATATTTCTTTTATGTTCTTTATGACAATGCCTAGCGTAGTGAACCTTCTAATTAGAATAAGATAGGAATCAAAACCGTTAAAATATAACGTTACATTATTCTGTATTCAACTGCTTAAGGTAAAATATTCTAGTGGAGAACGGAGATAGTTGGGAGGTGCAGTCAAAAAACACCAAATAAGTACCAGACTTATATTTAATTAGTGCCGACGTTTCGACCTACCATGTAGACCATCTTCAGGGCAACTGGGAGAGGCGGCTGGGTGAACTGGCTAAGCAACAATCACAGCGATTATTGCTTAGTCGGTTCACAGCGATTGTTGCTTAGCCAGTTCACCCAGCCGCCTCTCCCAGTTGCCCTGAAGATGGCCTACATGGTAGGTCGAAACGTCAGCACTAATTGAATGTAAGTCTGGTACTTATTTGGTGTTTTTTTGACTTCACCCCCCATCTATCTCCGTTCTCTATTATATCATCCAGTCAACTATTTTCCTCTCATACGTAAAATATTCTAGATATAGAATAGAAGGCATTTCATATACGCAAGGATTTTCAGGCCTATCACCAAATCATCTCTATCTGATACGATACGGAAACAATATGATGGGACCCTATATATATATATACTTGAAGTTTTTCTCTAAATATACTATATATAGATTTTTTTTTGTGTGCCGATAAAAAGTTCAGGTTAATCGACTGCTCTCAGGTAAACAAAAAAGTAAAAGAGCCTAAATATTCCGGTGCCACTCTCTTCTAAAAAAGCCATTACCATAAGCTTCATTAAATTATTCACTTTATTGCTTCGTAGCCTGTTCATTCTCCGTCCAAAGCACTACTCTCTTGTGTAGCGTTCTCCATTATTCTTTCATTAATGGCCACGATTTTTGGGGCAGTATTGTGTATTTGTTATTAAATTAGCCGCAACTTGACTACTAACACGTACTGTTTGCACTAATCGCTTTGATTAACTCTAGTAAACATTGCTAAATGTATTTGATCCATTAATCCAAAAAACCAACGATAAAAATACCACCTAATTCCCCACACATCGGTAAAAGAAAAAATACCATTAAAATACCCAAAGGTAAAATAATGGGAATAAAGAAGTTTGTATATATTTTTCATCCCTTGTATATATTGCAAGAAGACTACATTAATTCAATTAACTTGGATGAATAGGAAAAAAAACAATGTGTTTTAACTCAGGTGACAATGACTTCGTCGGGAGTGAAAATTTTCTCAATACTCTTTGCGCTGCATATTATTCAAAACTGATTCATTATAAAGAGATTAAAAATAATTAAAAATAGACTTTTGATGTAAGAGGAGTGGAGTAGCTGAGTGTATAGAGCACTGTGTTGGTGTACTGAAGGGGGGGGGGTTCAAATCGGTAGCTGATAGCTTATTTAATCAATTAACAAACATATATGGACTCTGTGGAATCTGTACATGTGGAATCTGTACACTGTAAATCTGGAAGTTGAACTTGATATCGGACAAATCATCACCCTGCACAAGTGTTTCCTGAGAAACATTACAGTTTCTACCACATGCTAACCCAAGGTCATTTATGATGATGCGGGATTTTATTTTTATTCAACAATAATATTATAAATTTCAGAAAATTAAAACCTATTACAAAGATTGTACTACAGACTGTTTGACAGGCTCCAAAAACAATCAAATCCGGTTTTTAATTTGCTTTGTATAAAATAGTTAAGATCAGTATGATTATCAAAGTAATTAATGGTGTTTTTTATATTTAATCAATGGAATATAAATGAAATAACAGATATTTTTTTCTATTTGTATTTGCTGTCAAATACAAATAATTAGCAACCAGCAGATTTGCTGTCAGTGAAATAGAACAAAATTACATGAGAGGCATGAAGAAGAACAGTGCCCAGCGGTACATCTCCCATTGCTTGATTTGATTTCCTATGATAGTAAATCCCTCACCAACGTCCTTTTTAGTCCCCTCCAAGTGTTCTTAGGGAAGAGAATAGTGACCATTTATTTTATCAATGGGTTTGGGTGCCCGTGTAGTTTTTCTTGAAAGCGTTTTTAGTATGTTTGTATGTATGCAGTTTGCCAACCGTTGATATTTTTATGTCAGTATGCAGAGTGTGTGCTTTTATGACAAGTATAAACATTTTTAGTTGAAATGCTTGTAGTCGTTTTCTAATTTTTCTAATTGTTAAAATATTGTTTCAGTGCAGTTTCAGGTGGCTTCAAATAAAGTTTCAGAAACTCTAAGTTAAGGAAATCATATTTACAAAAAAAAGCATTTTATCTAAGTGTAATTATTAATTTGTTTTATCAGTAAAAAAAAAGGAAGAAATGAATATCCGGAAAGAAATGAGTGAAAGATTAATTTAACTAACCCGATACTTTATTA
This sequence comes from Arma custos, assembly GCA_037127475.1. Taxonomy (NCBI): domain Eukaryota; kingdom Metazoa; phylum Arthropoda; class Insecta; order Hemiptera; family Pentatomidae; genus Arma; species Arma custos. The sequence continues at coordinate 19,762,044 of CM073762.1, read as the reverse complement.
ATTTTATTCGAAAAATTGTAACTCAAACATTTAACCAACGGGATGATATTAAAGATAAAACAACATAATTTCTCGAATAAATTGCCATAAGATTACAAAATGGAGATTGGAGAATGGAAATATAAAGTTTAATCAGGAAGTTTATTTAATACATTTCATCAGAGGTTGAACCCGTTTATTAATGGGTCGATCTCATTTCTTTACATTATAACTTCCAGAAAATTTGTATTATAAGATTTTATGGCGTTAATTAATTTCACGTAAATTTAAAAATAATATTCTGGCTATATCAGTCGGTTCAATAATTTGGCTCGTAGCTTATTATGAACTAGAAATTTGTTACTCGTGAAGATGAAACTTTATGAAAATTCAATTTCATTTGTGGAGAACTGCGCTCCATTTCAAACTACTTCAACACTTACTAGACAAACATTCTTAACTCCCAACTTATTAAAGAAGACTCATATACAAGACTATAATATGACCTATTTGGACTTACGGAGTAGAGGTCGGGGATTCCATCAAATTCCTCTCGTATCAGTACATCTCGTATATTCTAACAATCCAAAATAATTCTTAAAATCCTAAATGCTTCTTACTTTGTTATGAATAATGTTATCCTTAATGATTTTAATGCCCCATTTGTTACTGATTCGACGAGAACCCGATATCAATCCTCTTATGACAAACTTTATTCCCTCTACACTGGCTTCCTCTTCATTTCCCGATAATCCTCTTGAGCGTCTGGATAGAATATGGGCTCGTGACCTTCTAACTTTTAACAGTTATTGGAATTCTTTTACACTACTTACCTTTACTTACTTCTCAATGTATATATATCATTAATAATATTTAATTACAGTATTGCTATAATACAGTTGTGAATTTCAATGAATAAAATTTATTAAATAATTGTGGAGATGCTGGCTGGGTTAAAGAGTGGAGAAAACAGATACTTTTAAATTTATTTTAAATGTAATTAAAAGTATTTAATATTGTATATTTGACCTAAATCGGGAATTAGCTAACATACGAAAAAAATTATAGTGAAATTAAAAAACATTGTGGTAAGAAAGATAAAATTAAATTGATAACAAATAAATATAAAAAGTAAATATAAGATGGTATAAATGTTTATTAAAGTCATAATCATCGGAATTAAAAATTACGTTCGTTGTTGACCAAGTGGGAGAAGGTTAGCTCAATTTGTAGAGCTCTAAGCCTAAGTTGCCGATGGTCACGGGTTCAAATCCGGCAGATAAATTATTTAATCTGATAACAGCCACGGGTAGACCTTTCTAGGATTCACCCAACCTCTCTAGAAAGTGGGTACCCTGTATCACTTTATCGCTCAATATTGAAAGTAAATACTTGGGAAGTAACCAACGAAACTTATTGTGACTAAGATCTATTTATAGAAACATTATCTATAACTCGGTATTGTACAGTAACGAGGAGGAAATGTTAATGATTCGTTTTCTCTTCGTAGTTTCGTAGTATTTTCCAATAGCTGACTCGGAATTTGATTTACGAAACTCTTATCATGCGAAAACCTTTTGTCGAGTTTCGAAATATTAAAATTCTTAACAAATTATTTAATTATTTACGCTAAAATTATTACAAAATATTTAGGACTCTTTTTTGAATAAAGAAATAATATTTTAGATTTAATTAAACAATATTTAGCCAGCAATGTGATATAAAAATTTGTCGATTATAGAACTGTTTCCTATGAAATTAATAAACATTTTAATTTATCATCAAACAAATGTTTGATATTTCGACGATGATTTTAAGATCTTTTAGGGTAAACAATAAAATTAATTAATTTTACAACTGCAAACCATGGAGAGTTCAGTAATTGTAAGAACTATATTGCTTAATTCAATCGCCAGTTATTTTACACTGAAGAAGTGCTTTCATTTCATACCGTATGGGTGAGCCCAAAGGGGGTGTGTAAAACACACAGGATCGATTCACAGCTGTTGATACAATAAATAATTTATCTCCAACAGCCGGTTTCCAATAAATGGTTAAGGGGACAGTTAAATTGAAAAGTGTTTTCATGAAATGAGATCTGCTCCCACCACCATATTGTAAACCAGGATATATATTTTGTTTTATATTTATAACAAAAGAAACAGAGTAGGAATGATAGAAAATATTATTCACATATCAATTATATTGCATTTTTATATTCTTTAATTTTGAACCAATTAATAGTATTAAGGAAAGAAAATATTTATAGATAATAAACAATTCTTGACGGTTTCTCAGTTTGATTTTTTTTTAAATATAGCTAAAGAGCTCAATTAAGAACAAAACAGTGATAAATTAAGTTGATCCACATCATATTTATATAAAATATAAATAAATTGAATTATACAAAAATAATTAAATTCTACATCTATAAATATTAAATAAATTCCAGAACTATAAATCGTTTAGTTTACAGTTCATCGGGCAATTAGGTGACCACTCGAAATAGAGGGAATGGAACGCAAGAGTGAAACAGAGTTTCGAATTGAAGATTAATATTCATTGAGGATATCTAATACCAATATTTAAATTATTACTTATTTCAAATATTTCGATTAGCTTAACAACCTTTTATGACCAATATCGTTGGTTTCGATCTCGGTAGGTGGCATAAAGAGTTATTAAAGGGAGTAAAACATCCTTGGTTATGCCGTCTTTCGGATAGGATGTAAAATGGAGCCCTGTGCGATGTCAGGTACTCTTTAAAGATCCCAATTAAAACTGAATAGTGCAAAGTTAGGAGTCCCACTGTAGGATCCCTCAAATAGCCATAGCAGCATAACGTGGTGATAAAGAATAACCAATCTTAACTATGTGCCTTAAATAGTATATTAATTACAGTATACTAATATTTCAATCAAAAAATATATTTAATTTGACACTTTATTAAAGGAAATAAATTATTTCTCTAAAACGGGAAGAATATATAATAGATTAATTTCATCCCCCTCTATGATATAAAAACACACAAAAAATGGAGATTTTTATCTTTTTTTAAAAATAATTACGGTTTTAATCAGATCGCAGCTATTGGCTCCCCAATCTCTTTCCACTCGCTCAGGAGATAAACACTAAACCAACCTTTTAAAGTTTATTTCTGGGCTTAACATTATTTAAATTTAGTTATTTAAGTAATGGGAATTCTTCACCCATTTACAGGAATGTGCAATAGTAAATGTATCCCCGAACCTTCAGAATAACTTTAATGGATTTCTGTTCTAGAAACAAGAACAAGCTGAGCCACTTAAGCCCATGAAGGGTCTTGGGTTTAGTAAATGGTAGAGACCGTACTGTTACAAAGCCAACCGTTATTTAGGCTGGGGCGGTGGATTTGTCCGCCGATCACGCTCAAAAGAGAATTTGATTATGGGTAAACAGTAGATTTATGTAATCATTTATTCAGGAAATCAAAGTTTCAACTTACATTTCAAGGTATAGATGTTATATGTTTGTTAAAACGTTGATTTCTAGGTGGAGCGATTGCCGAAGTATACACATTTCCCCTAAATATATTCTCTTTTACGTATTATAGAACATGATAAGTTTTATTTTTGCAAAATATTGAAAGGGAAACGAGTGAAAAGTTGAAACTTGTGACTCAACTCGAAGCGACAACCTGCGGAATAATTACCCAATTTAATAATAATAATAAAGATAAACGAAGGATCGAAGCCAATGCAACCTCAGCTTTGCCGTTTTATTCCTCTATGTCGTTCTAAATATCTGTCTAAATAACGCAATCCTCTCATCTACGCCTCGATTTAACTCTTGGGTATTCACCTAATCAGCTTAGTGCGTATTAACTTTATAAGAATCCTTTGATATTTATAACAAGTCCAACAACTTAACAATCCCATTTCAACCAATACGATGCTATAATAAAATTTATTGAGTCTATATTGAGTTTTTATCTACTTTCAAAGTAACAAAATTAGTTTGCAAAGCAAACTATACATAGCCTGGATGGAAGTTATCGAGAAGAAAAGAAATACATTGAATAGCATATTGAACTACCGATATTGAGGAAACATCGGAAAACTTGGGACGAGTTTCGATAAAGGATCGTTCCTAAGCACTAGCTTCAAGATCCGTTTGCTATTGAAAGTTGTTGAAGCCAACGCAAGATTTAATATTGGGATGATCTCTTCTTTGTATGGGAACGTCGAGTGAATGAAAAATAAATAACTTTACAAAGCGAACAAAGCTATTGCCGACGAAGGGAAATTAAACGGACAGCAACAAAGTCAAGTACGGAAAACAAACACTTATAAAATAAGTGTTGATATTAATTATATATCATAGATAAAATTAATTTTAAACGGGCAGGAATGTTGAGAGGTTAAAGTGGCTCTTCTCCTCCATACATGGACAATTTCTCTAGGTTCATTCTTACCGGCACTGATGTACAAATAGGTTATATAATTATTTTGTAATAAATTATTTTATTGATTAAATCTGTATCTAAATAGATAATGTTGTATACATAGTATACATACAAGATGTAGATTACAGTGCATTGGATAAGCACACAATTTCTTCTATGGATTTTTTACAGAAGAAAGTATTTTTTTATAAATAAATATTCATATTCCTCCTATTCCATCAATTGCATAACTTAAAATAATATTTTTATAAAAGAACATTAAAAAAATATTATGCAAACACATGCAGTAAAACATAAGGACATTATTTACATATGTTGGTTTGGAACAGAAGTTTCTGTAAGCAATAATGTGAGAAGTATGAAAGTGTCCATTCTTACCCCATTTATACCCATTTCTTTATAAAGTAAAGTTTAATTTAACAATTATTAATCAACTTAAAAATATAGGAAGACATGAATTCAAGACCCAATATACACTGCGGATGAATGTTTATCTATTACATGGATGGACTGAGATTGATAATTTTGTATGCAATTTTTATTAAAGCATGTCCTTTATCGACTTGAGAGATCATCTGACGTGATGAAAAAGGCCAATGGATATTAATTTATACACTTAGGTGTTCAGCATTAGTGTCAGAACAACCAAGAAATCTAGAGTTCAGTTCAGTATTACTGAAATGTCTTTAGAATCTTTTCTCTGTTTGAAATGTATATTGTTGAGGTCTAGCAGAAATCAATCAAGAAATAAATGAACAAGCTAGACAAGATACAGACCTGAAAAGGTGATTCGCCTTGCAATGACAAATAAATGGTGAGGAATCACCTTAGAATGCACAAGCAGTTAATTACGAAGTATATGTAACAAAAAAAAAACAGCTGCAGACCATTAAAGAGGTTACTCAATGATATAGTTACCAAACGAAATACTGTAGCATTAAAATGTACCTGACCGTCGATGGATTGGGACTGATGTACACCTTCCAATCAACTAAATAGGCTCAGGAAACTGCAAAAGATTACATTGTAGTTGGTGATCTTGCTAAGGGCTCCCTCAGAACTCTGCCAGGCAGTCTCAAGGTTCTCTCATTACTCTGCCATCCTCTGAGTCCTTCCAACTATTTAATTAAAAATCATAAATCTAATTAAAACACAATCATAAGAGTATGTAATAATTTTCTAAATTATTTTAACAAAAGAACAAAAACTCTCAGAAACTTTCTTTTATGTTACTGATCTTAAAGACATAGCCCATTTTTAAGTCACTTCGAACATTTTACAAAAATTTATACTGTACATATTGCTCCAATTTATGAAGTTTGTCTGTTTAATTATTTAACTTAATGCTACTTTGGCTAAGCTACAGTGGGAATCCTAAATTTTATTTATCCAGATGTAATTAGTATAGAGATTTTTAACGAGTATCTAGCACCGCACTGGTTCGGCTCCTCCATTTTTCGTCACCTCCAAAACTTCTCGATTGGAGTTTTTCTTACATAATGTGAAACTTAAAATATTATAAAGCCTATGGCGTATAAAATATTTTTAATAGGCTCATATCTGCTATAATATAATTATTAATTTACTTATTAACAATATTACTTATTAGGTTTATATGAACATTAAGAAAGTAGATATCAAATAATTATTACTTCCAGCATTCAATATGGCTGCTTCTTTAAGTAGTTACTTTTAACTATCTTAACGAATATATATCAAATTATGCGTTATTTTATCTAAAATAATACAATTATAGTATAAATATATAATTTCAAAATAGTATAATATCAAAAGTAGATATTAATATTTCTTACTTTAGAATTAATTGTTCAGAGCAGAAAAATTCACTCCTGTTTAATACTCGCACCGTAAAGAACTAGACAATTCTGCTTAAAAAAGCGGATAAATCCAAAGCTGCGTTGCCAAATTATTCGTTTTAATTATTTATATCGGAATATCTTTATAAATTAAAATAAAACACTAAAAATAAAGCCAATTTATTATTTTCATATGTTCAACAACAATGAATCGCGTTCTAAAAGAAATATTATATTGCAAACTTAAAAGACTGAAATTAAACGCGGCAACACCGCGTCTGTTTCTGCCGCCAAATTAGTTCATGGTGCTGTTCGGTCATGGAGATAGTGCTCGAAATAAAAATCGTTTTAAATTAATATTTTTTCATTCAAAAAGTGAAGTTTTTCTTTTCAAGTGATGTAGAAATAAGTGATATAAGTGCCTTGGTGATTTATTTATTTATTTATAGTGAAATATGTGATTAATTAGTGTAATTTACCATTGATTACAAGAATGTAGTGTTCTCCATTTTCTTTTTTTTAAGTATTTATAATTAAACCTAAACTGTAAGTATTTATTTTTTAAATTTATTTTGAAACTCATTCTAATTAGTTAGATTTCAAGACTATTTTTTTTAACTTGTTTCAATTTAAAACTGATGATTGGTAAAAAAAGTTTTTCAATATATGTTAAACATCTCAACTACTATTGAAAAGGAATTAATAAATTAGACCTTTTTCACTAATTGATAATATTTGTTTAGTAAATATATAATGTTGTATATAAATGTTTATACTGTCAATATCCATGCTAATCATGAATAATTAATTGAGAGAAGCTGACGAATAAACATTAGTTTTATATCCGATCATGTAAATTATGGTATCAGATCCGCAGGTTGTTGCTTTGAGTTGAGTCACAACAAGTTTTAACTTTTCCTTTGTTTCCATTTTATTATTCTTCTAAACAAAAGCAATCCTGTGCTGTAGTATGAAAATAAAAGGGTATCTTTTCCGCAGGTTGTCACTTAGACATGAGTTACAAGTTTTAACTCTTTATTCCTTCATTTTTTTAAAATTTCCAAAAACAGAAGTTATCATGAGCTTTAGTATGAAAAAGAGAATGTGATTATGGGTAAACATTACATTTCGGTAATCATTTCATTAAGAAATAAAAGTTTCAGCTGATATTTGAACCGAACATTTCTTAATGAAACGATTACCCAAGTATACACAATTCCCATAATTATATTCTCTTTTCCATATTATAATTCATGATAACTTGTATTTTTTTTTTTATTTTTTTTTTTTAAAAGGGAAAGAATAGTATTGAAAAGAGAATGTATCATGGATAATGAGCAGATATTGGTAATCATTTCATCAAAGTAATCAGGAAGTATATGCTTTTTTAGTTGAAACTTTTATTTCTTGATGAAATGATAACTCAAATCCACTCATTATCAAAAATTACATTATCTTTTTCCATTACTAAAGCTTATGATAACTTGTCAATAATTTTTGGAAAATATTGAAGTAAAAACAAATAATAAGTTAAAAGATGTGACTCAATTTGAAGTGAAAAACTGCGGAACTGATACCTAAGTTATTGTTCCTCAAAGACATCAAATCTATATTGAGTGTTACTATGTTATGTAATAAAATATATTAGAAATCGATTGTTTTATATAAATACTTTTTGTTACAGCACAAGTGTAATTGTTTCAATAACATATCAATAGAACAAAAGCCGATTCTAAAGATCAACCTGAGGTAATATCAAAGTTTAATTTTGATAAATCTGACTTATTAAGATTAAAATGTTTTGTTAAAATTGAGATGAATAAATTGTAATTTTGATTGGCATTACAGTTTTTAAACCATAAAATAGATACAAATATGCAATACAGCTAGATTTAAAACTTTTTTTAGTGAGTACCATGCGATCTGGTTCTTGGTAACACATAGTAGGAACTGAAATGGTTATTAAACCAACGGTTGGGTAAGGAGGTGATTTGGTTGAGATTATGGTTAACCGGGAGTTTCCCCTAATCAAAGTTGCCAAATTTACTGAGCCTCTCTGCCCCACAGGGTCAATCCAGAACTTTTAAGAAATAATTTACCTGGTGCAGCCAGTTTCGAATCTGGCACTTATAGCTCAGTAACTCAGTGTTGCTTACAGTGAGCTAGACTGCTCTTGAAATGATTTATCGTAATCAAAAATAAAATTTTGTTGAAATCTTAGAAAATTTATCAATAGAAATCTATTTAATGGTATAACTTTTTTAGCTATAAAAAGATATTTTATGTGATGTAAAATATGGATTGATACATATCAGTTGTACACCCAACAATATATGAAATCAAGTCACTTTACTTACTTTTTTAAAATTTTGTTATTAATATTTATTTCTAAAATGACAATTATGAATTCAAATTCATAGAAAGCTAGTCTGGATAGTTATGGAAGATTTTATTGATCCATGCTGTGTGTTATATTTAAATTATTACAATTACTAATTATCATATGCATAAGTTTAGTTTTGTTTTTTGATTTTCTTATATGTAGATAGTTCCTCTATTTTGAGTATTTTGATTTATTTTAATATTTCATTATCAACAATTTAAGTAACAAAATTTTATCTATTAATCTAAAAGTCTGGAAATGGTAATAGAAATAATAGCTTTTATTCTGAACTATTTTGCTTCCTAGATAAATTTACTCCAGGATTACAACAAGAAATTTGTAATTATGTAATAATGAAATCTGTACCGAATATCTCCTGCTTCAGATATCATATTTTTACCGCTTTACACGGGTTTCTTTTGGAAATACATACTATGTGATAGTTTGCTTATTACAATTAACATTTTGGCGTTTATTAATGAACATTTTTGACATTCTAATCCTGCATATTCAAACAATACTTCAAAATAGGTATTAATAAAATCAATTTATTGGTTTGGTGAATAATTATTTATTGTTTTACAAGTTTAAAGTTATTTTTATTTTTTTTAAACTAAAGAACTTTTTTTATCTACAACATTATTTTACATTAATCAAATCTTCTATTCAGTTAATATAATAGAATTTAAATTGCAACAATGTGAAGATTGATATGGGCTTTTAAAGTTATTGTGTTAAAAACTTAATAAACAATGAACCGACATGGAAATGCATTAATGATAGACCTAATCGTAGATAGGAAGATTTTGCTAAGTAGTGTTCTTACAAGTTTAAGTTTAAGAGCAATATCTCTGGAAGGAAGTATGAAAACATGTCTCAGTATTGGCATTGAGCCTTCGGGTTCGCTAAGACTTTTTTGTTACTATTACTATAAGAAAAAACAGTTCATAAATAAGTACATTATGTATTCCTGAAAGTAATGAGTCATCTAATGACTTTGTATAACAATTTTCATTTCCTCTCTTTTCTAATACCCCTTTTTTTGAAATGATTTGATTTTCAAATTATGTTTATTAAAGATTTCATTATACTCAAGAAATCTGTTATATCATCTCCATCTTCTTCAACCAAATCTACCAATTAATTTGCAAACTCGCTGTCAAAATTAAACGTTTTAACGAAAGGCTTTTTTTGATTTTCTCAAGCTAGACCCATGATAAAAAGATTGCCCATAACAAGTGTGGAGGAAGATTGCTGAGGTCAATGTCCCGCAATGTCATTGAAGAGTGATATAAGTAGACCCAAACTATACAAGACTCATTTTATTAATTATTTGTTCTTAGTACAACTTTCTAACAATCCGTTATATAACAAGTGTTTATTCTATAACAAAGGGTGGGTCTGAAGTTATCTAATCACTTCTCAAGTTGAGGAAGAATATCTGGTTTAATCCATGCTTCTTCCTTTTTTTTTCTTAGATTAATTTAATAGATAGATTAAAATCACTACAAACTCAAATCTTAATATAAAAATATGTTGCATTCTTAAAAACATTATTTTTTTGTTATAAAATATTTCTATGGAAATTGTGTTCCTTTGGTTTGGCATAGTCTTCCGATTTGCTATTTTTTAAATTTTATTTCATATTAGCCACTCAGGATGACGTAACTTTATTTGCTAGTTTAACATCACATAATGCTGCAATGATCAATCGGACGATGCTACAGTGGGAATCCTAAATTTTGTCTATGCAGGTTTAATTAAGATATAGATTTTTAACGATTACCTTACATCGTACATGCTTGGAACCCCCACTTTATTTAATGCCTTTCCTTTGCTGGAGTTTTCTCTGTCTCCAATATTCCTTCATGCGTTTTCTGGCCTGTTTCCTTTGTTACTCTTTCCATTTTTATCCAACCTTCTCTGGTTTTTCTTATCCTGAAAGCTTATAATATTTTTCATTTTGCTCCAAAATTCACTGTATACTAACACATGAGACTCTGTGATGCTCAGCTATTTCAAATATTTTCTTATTTCTTTAGTACATTACAGTGGTCATCTTCTTCCAGAAATTGTCAAATATTTGCTTTATGAATCTATGCTTTAAGTGTATGTTTTAATTATTTTTAAATACATTTTATTATTATTAATAAAATTTAATCACTCTTAAAGGAAACTGGTTCATCAAATCTCTAAGCCATAAAAACTTAATTGATATATTTCATTTGGTTTTTAAAAGAAACTATCCATGTACTTACATGTGAGGTAGACCTTTTTATCATTTTGATTTAGTTTAGATTATTCTGATGGTTAGTTTGTTGCTTGTGATGGAAATACTGCGGTAATCTGAATTTTGATTAATTAAGTTCTTATTTAAAGGTGCTTTCAGGAAGAAAAAAAAATACTCTTAAAGTAATTACTTTTAGAAATTCAATTATTTTTTTCATATCTATTTTTGCTTGATCTCTAAAATATTTGCATGATAAAGGACTGAGATAATGCCCCTATATATCATCGATGAACAATGTGGCTAGAACATTTAATATTATTGTTATATCTAAATTATTCTTGTTGATAGATAACAAAAATCAAACAACTTACTTCAGCTTGTAGTTATTTTTTTGTGTCATCTCATAAGATTCTAATAAAGTCTACCTACCTTTAAATCAACTATTGAACTTCCTTTGCTTCAAGCACTATTTAAGAATTTGTTTTATTATTATAGAATAGAATAGAATATCAAAAGTTTAAAAGTGTTAATTTATATTGGATGAGTAGCTCCAGCGCTAAAATTTAGCTATTTTTTAATCTATAGATAAGCTGAAGATCAATTCTGGTGTTGGGTAATCCTCATGAGGCCTCTCAGTTTCCTACACAGTGCATAGAGGCTTGGACCTTTATTGGAAGCTAAACAGCTATGCAAAAACACCAACGTAACTACCCACTTGTTTATTTGTCGGTTTATTCATTAAACGTCACTTTATGCTGCTATGTCTACTAAGGCAATGGTACAAAGGGAGTTCTTGATTTTGCCTATTCAGGTGTAATTAGGATAGGAGTCTTTAATGATTACATGTAACCACACAGAATCTCCCACATATTTATGACCCTTCCTAAGAATAAATTAACAATGAATTTATTATACATTTTAAAAAATCCCACCTGCTACAAACCAGCTACCTTGGGCATAGTAGATACAACCACTAATTGTTTGCTAATCCCTAACTGTTGTAGTAGAAAGAGTATGTCCCTTACAAACCAATTAACCTTATTGGGTTGTAGTGAGTGATACTTGCTAAAATATATAATTGCATTCTCGAAGTTTAAAAATTTTTGATACTTTCCGAATAATACAAAATAATATAAAACAAGTTTTCTATTTTTGTTTTGATATGTTCTATAAAAAAATAAATCACTAAAAATTAGAGATGAATTGAAAAACTCTTGATCGTGAATAGTTTAACTCCGACAATCTGCTAAACTAAGATTTATGATTACCAGATATTCAATATTTTTACATGATTCTTGTTTAATTCTAATTTTTTTATAAACCTAGTTTCATCACAGTAGCTATTATTACAGTATGTTTTGTGTTCAAACTATAATTTGATGTGCTTAATACTATAATCTAATGATAGTGCATGTCGTAGACACATTATGACTTATATTCCTGATACAATGCGCATGTGAATTCACTTATTCACTTCCTCTCAACCGGTTAATCAGTGCGAGGAACCTGCTTGTAGATCTTGATCCAATGGTTTCGCTAGCGAACCAACAACCTCCTCCTCCAGTTCAAGCCTCTCTGATTGATGGCTTCTTTAAACCCCATTCTCTTGGGTCTTTCCCTACATATGCTACCCTCCACGGTGGTCTTGTAGGTGGCTTTAGCCTCAGTGATTCCCATTTATACGGGAAAGATGCAAACAAAAATTTCAACCTGTGTTCCTGAATGATATCTGCTGCTGGTCTTATGCCCAAAATATGGTAAATTGAATTACCATTTAATTTATTTGGAGAAGGGCATAGTTTAATGTAAATGTATAAATATAATAAATAATATATGGCAAAATGCTTCTTTCTCCTGATCCCAATTTCCATACGGGCTATAACAGATAATCACTAATTTTCTGGTTATATATTTATCCAAACAGATTAATTGAGCTGTTATTATATTAATAAATGTTCTTACTAAAAATTTTGTAGTCCTAACCAAATATTCAACTTGTAACCTTTAAATTGATAGAAGAGATTCATTTTTTAATTTATTTATTTGATTCATAGTTTTTAAATTGAGCCGGGCCACTTAATTTATAATACCATTACAGCAATTAATTTAATTATTAAGGAATTATTGTTTCTGGCCATTTCAATAACAATCAAGCTAGTTTTTTATTACCTAAAATTGTTTTTGAGAAATTAAGTGAAGGGATCTTGTATTTATTCTATATTCATAACTCCTTTTTATAAACACCTGTTTTTCCTCAAACTCATCAGAATTTTCTTGATGTTTGTTTGTCTGTTTCATCACTTTTACATTATATTTATTTGTTGTAACTTGTGAAGTATTTTTATGTAAGTTATTAACAAGGTAGGGTGTGTAGTAGCTTACTATGTAGAGTGCTTAGTTGCTTTGCTGAAGTTCCCTGGTACAAATCTAGCTTTAGCAGATAAATTGTTTAATCTGTTAACAGCCAAAGATAGACTTTGTGGTTTCTGGAGGCCCTTCTGGGGCTCACCCAGCCTCTACAAAGTGGGTATTCTTAATTGGGGGGAAAACTTGGTGGTTGAGCATTATTTGGGCTAATCTCCTCCCTGCACAACCATTGTCCTAGAAACATTACGGACTCAACCATGTACTGCACACAAGCCCCTTCATCTACTGCAGTGGTCCACAACGTTTTGTGTACTACACCCCCTTGTTCAAATGGAATTCTTCATATGCCCCCTCCTTTCCACAATACATTGTGCTGGGATATGAAAAAACAAAACAATATATATTACTTAGAAAACAAAACATTTAATTTTACTGTCACAAGATAAAACATTATAAGTTTGAATTTAAGAAACATGGCAGTTGAGTGTTGAGTGTTGAGAGGGCAAATCGCCCCCCAACACGACCCCTGCCAGTAATCACACAAATGTATTTTCTTATATAAACATTCCTAAAAAAATTATAATTTCCAGATATTCTTTATGCTACATTATGTTCATTTCAGATGCATGCGAAAAATTCCTAGTTTAAATTAATAAAAAATAAACCTTTACGTAGGGCTAAAGGTTCATAACCCAGGGTTTATCTATTTCTCAGGATCGATACTAAGCTAATAGCAAATTAAATAATTAACTACATCAGCCAGTCTCGAATCTGTAACTGAGGTCTGTTTATGTAATACACTATGTTATACCGCTTCCAAGCATTAGTAAAAACAATAATTGTTTTTACTTATGTTTGGAAGTGGCCGTTTGAATATTGGATATACACAATTATTGTTCAATTAACGACAATTATTGTGTATATCCAATATTCAAACGACTAATAATATTAAATAAATATTATATTGTTTTCATTTATAGTTTAAAAAATTCGAACTATCCGGGTTATTTTTTAACCTAGGAGTCAACTTTATATTTTGGGAAAGGAAACAGTAAAAAAGAAAAGAATTCAATTCCTGTTTCAAGAAGGATGCTTGGTTTATAGAATTATTTCAATTGGCCCGCCACGTTTTATTCTCAATGGTTTCCTTCCCTTGTATTTTTATTTAATCAACTTGGTTTGAAATGAAGATTTTATTACAATTATCATTGTATATCTTTCTGGTCGTCTCTTTAAAGGCTTTTCCCCTTTTCTCAGAAATATATGTTTTTCGGAAAGAAATATACGAAATATGTTTTTCTATTTAAAAACTTCAATATTACTTCCTTTATCTGTTAAAGTTTGAATAATTCAGTGACAAGATATTATTCAAAAATATTAAGACGGAAATTCCCTGAATAACTACTGTCACTCTTAGATTATTATTTTATATGTTTGGATAATTTATAACTAATGGAGTATCTTCTTTAAATCATTTTTTCATAACTGATATTTTAGTTTTTAAATAAATTAATTTTCTATAATGCAGATGTACAAAGTATTTACAATTATTCCAACAGGATACAGTTTATATTTTAATTTTATGTCATGAATAAGAACTCCATGATGGATTAATCTGATGATTTCGTAAAACGATGTTCATATTCTCACGCTTCAAATATTAGTCCATCAAAATTATTTCTTTGATGCATATTTATTTAATAATTTATTATGTCTATGAGGTCGGTTATATTTTGTTTGCCAAATTTTTGTTTGTATTTACAGATGTCTTGAATGATTGAAGTAAATATCATGTATGGTAATTAATTAATGGAGGTCCAAAACTCTATCCTCTAGTCCAAATGGATCTGATAATAATCGTGTATAAAAGTATTTTTTAATTAATTGGATGCTTAGAGCGTTTGTCTAATAAGAGTGTAAGTAGTCTGAAATGGCGAGCAGTTTCTTTCCATCTTCTTCAACCAAATCTACGACTTCACTAACAATTAAGTATTTACTAACCACTTAAATAAAATGAAATAGTACTATCCACTGGTAGTATTCATATAAAAGATTTAAGTTAGGCCGCGATCCATCATCTTACAGAGGCCTCGGTGGAATATCGAGTACTGAAGAGGAGCTAGGTTTGAAATTAATGGGTTTGAGTTGGAATGAAGACTGTCATGAGAGGATTGGTAGTGGGTGCCAAATCACTGACGTAAGACCATTAAGGTTATGGATGATTTTATTCCTAATAAAGAAAGGAACAATGAGAAATTTCTGTTGTAAGGACTGTATACGAGAGTGATTCGATGGCTTAGTGGAGCTCTAGAACTCTATCCGCTAGTCCAAATGTATTATATACATGACTATTATCAAAGTCTTTTGTTAATAATTGGGAGCTTAGAGCGGATTTTGTTCAGAGAGAGTTAACTGCTTTCAGATAACCGGAATCGTATCATTCACGTAGTTTTTGGCTTGTAACAATAACTCTTTTCATGCCAATGCCTTACTTGCCAATGCCTAAAACCCCTTATTCACTACGAAAATAACTCGATCCCCCTTACTTAAGTACAATAAACTCATTTTGAAGAAAATTAGACTTATCCATTTACTCACTGGGGCTGTAGATATAACCAATACTAATTCTATAACTATATAAATAAAATAACAAGCCAAGAGCTATCTAATCACTTTCCGAAATGCCAATAGAAACTGATTTAAACCCTAATTCAATCTTTGTTTTTGTATTGTATTAAAATCAGAATATGCTCAAACTTTTCCTAATACAAAAAGTTTCTTTGGAAACTCTAGTATTTTGTTCTGAACCGATGGATGTATATAGATTTATAAGTAAATGTTTGGTGCGCTATAAATATCTACAATATTTTTCTTGCGACTTTATAACAACTTTTATTAACATTTTTCATAACTATGCTTGTTAGCTAGTATGGACCTAACTTTATATGAGGAAAATCTAACATTGAAAACCTTACAAACTCATATAATAGATATTATTATAAGAGCTTGTTAATAAGAAAAACTTCATCTGCCCTTTATTTATAGTTTTTAATTAAAAAAAATATACCGAAAACTATACCATTATAACCCACGAAGGCTCTTGGCTTCAGATCTGTACTATTTCGAGACTAGTGCTTGTACAGGGAGGTTATTTCTCCGAGATCATACTTCACCACTAGGCTTATCTCCCAATTAAGGTTACCCACTTATATAGACTGAATATCTTAGAAGATCCATTCATGGCTATTAAATAATTTATCTTCCACAGCCGGATTTGAACCCTGAACCTTCAACATAGTAACTCAACGCTATACTCACTGAGTTACCCCGCTCTTTAATGTTTACAAACAGTACATTTTTTTTTCTATTTTCGTAACTCGTCTGGTATACTTTTACAACAAATCTGACAGATTGATTAAAATAAAACAAGCTGAGCGAAGCGATTAGGGCAAGATTAAAAGAAAGTTTTATTAGAAAATTACTTAGCTAGGTTGAGTAAACGCTTTAGGTCCCTTTTACCTTCTAGGTAAGGCAATATTAAATTACTTCTTTCCAACCTCCTCCTTTTTTTATTACTTAAGAAGAGTGGATAATTGTTAATAAATCTTTATAGAATAACCCGGTAGAAAATTCAGTTTATTAAAAAAAATAAAAAAGATGTTATAACACGTTTCATGCTAGTTGATGAATATACCAATAGGTATGAATACTTATGTATAGAGCTAAATTACTTATTTTTAACAAATAAAATAGTATTACCCTTAAAATATAAGCAATGATTGTCATGAGTGTCATCGAGACTTCGGGTTCGTTAAGCATTTTATTATTATTATTTCTTAACCCATTCGAGACGATTTTTTTCGAACATGGTTCCCAGGTGCGTATTTTTTCCCCTTCATATTGTTCGTTTTTAATAACAAAAAAAAAGTTGTATGGTTTAATTAAACCACGATGCAAGTGAAACTTTTTTTCGGTTTTGTAGGTATTTTAACTAGAAAAATTCGGAAAATTATTCGATTTAGGGTATTAAAATTTCGTTTTTAATCTTAACTTAATTATTGAAAAATGAGAATGATAATGGGAAATCAATAGTAGACAAAATATTCAATTATAAAATTTAATTTCAATTTGCTTATCAATTAATGCAATCATTTAGGTGATGAAACGCATATTAAAAAGCAAGAGCAATATTATATAAGAGGGATATTCACAATAAAGTGTTTGTTTATGATCATATATTGATATATTTTATATATCATTGATGTATTTTATCATTATACAAACTCTAGCCTAACCCTTGGCTGATGTCTGGGTAGGTCCATTCTCTGGTAAAATTCGAGAACAAGATAATAATAATAATGATAATGATGTCTTTATTTATTCTGGGACAAGTCGCTTTAGAATAAAGTAAGTTATTATGCCTTACAGTATAAAAATAATTAAATATATTGTTATATATCAAAATTTAAATTAATACACACCAATAAAAGGATTTGATTGTCTTTGAAGAGATTTGTTATTAGTAAACAAATCGTTTTTATTTATTTAATTTTATTTAAAGTTAATGAACATTAAAACATTTACGATAAAGTAAATAAATGCATTTGCATTAATACACAGATCAAAACACACAAATACCGCGGAACACTTGCAGGTATAAGTGAGAATATAAATGCTACACGGTGAGCTGACTGGGCGCCGCCATCTTGGCCTAGGCTGTCCTGTCATGCGCCTTTCACTTTACCCCTTCTCCAGCGGTAACACGACATGCTGATAGATGGGCGAAAAATTTTGGGGCGTTAGAATAAAAGTTTCACTTTAAAAACAGATTCACTATGGAAATCACCCAGTTCGTTAGTGAATTCACATAAATAACACCATTGGATACCGGTACCTGTGCAGCTTGCTCCTTGGAAAATTTTTATTGCAATGTGTGCAATGTGAGGTAAAATGAAAAAAACATCATTAAACAATTTATAAACATTTATTTCAATAATAGTTAGATGACATAAAATCGTTATTTTACTTTCAATAATAAAGAACAGAAAGAATATAATGAAAAGCAAATTTTTAAAAAGTTGTAAGAAGTAAAAAAAATTTTTTTAGATTTTTTGGTACACAGAAAACCAATGCCAAATTTTGTTTTCCTGTACTTCACAGATTTCACCAGTTCTAGAGAAACCTTATTTTGATGCCTAGTTTGCTCAAATTACTGTTAATGCACACATGGCCTTATAGCCTCGGAATGCGTGCAATCGTTCTCGAATTGGTCATATAGCACAAAGACAAAGTTTTAATTAAAATAGTTACATTTTGAGATACGAAATTAATAGATTACCCTCTACAATCATGAATTCGTATAATAAAAAATAATAATATTTTAGGAAAAAAAACTAAATCGGACAGTGATTGGCTCACTGCATTACAGTGATTGATTAAATTATGATTGAAATAACAAACAATTTTTAGGGTGTTCACTTATCTTCAAAAAAGGGCATCAAACCTTTGGGTTTCTTATTATGGTTTAATGGTTATGGGGTTCTTAATAAGCCTTAATATGGCTACAGTTCCGTAGGTTGTCGCTTCGAGTTGAGTTACAAGTTTTAACTGTTTATTCGTTTCCTTTGTAATATTCTCCAAAAATAAAATTATTGTGAGCTTTAGTATGGAAAATAGAAAGCATTTTGGTAATCATTACTTCAAGAAATAAACCGTTTCATAAAAACATGTTGAAGTGTAGATTGTGACCAGTTTGTGGGTTTTGCAGTCCAAGGCCCAAATTAAGAATATAAAAAAGTCCAAAGAAACTAGGTTGTATTCATGAAATAAGATCGTAACATAACCATAACATAAAACGGTAACACCAACTAAAAATCATAGATTAAAAAAATAAAAAACCATTATTATATACAGTATTATTTACAAATTATCATAGGATGCTTACCGCTGAGCCGCATAGAAAAATTAAGAAAATAGAAAAAAATTGGCAATTACTTGACCAAATAAGAATAAATATATGAGTCTGTGACGATAGCTTACCGTAGAATGACCTCACAGATTGGCAGAGACACCTGACGGACGAAATTAGCTATAAAAAAGCTCGTTACAAGATGATATATGTTTGGTGAACCGTTCATTACTTGATGACATGATTATCGAAATTTATACATTTCCCATAATTACATTTTCAGCTCACTCAATTATTACATTCGGACTGGAGTTGTTTAGATATTGGTTCCCTCTGCGATCTCATAATCGTTGAATGATAAACCCTGACAAGAGATTGAAATTAGCTGGCAACATTCATCCATGATACAGCAGTAATCAGGGAGTTATGGTAGCAGTAACTGTCGATTCAAAACAGTCCTCATTATTTTGTCACCATTATCATAACTCAGGTTCCAACATCTCGTTTGTTCTCGATGAACCTCTGCGTGGCCATGACTGAAAATAATTTACTAGCAGCAGTCGTTCATTAATACTCTTGACCCGATTTATAGTCACAGCTTCACTCTGTTTTCGAGTACTCTGTAGGTATGATTTGAACTATGGTATTGCAACATAGTTCAAAATCAATACATTTCGTTATTTGTCAATATTGTCAATATATTGATATCTTCACAAATATTTTATTAATTACTTATGGGAATATCCAAGTGGTTGATATCAATATTGATACATATAAAATAGTCATTTTAATATATATAAAATGACTAACCACCGTTACCACCAAAAATGCCATACCATTATTAAGAAAAATCAGTTATTTACAGGTTGCCACTTTCATATTGTTTAACTGCTAGTTAATATTATACTTTTAAATTTTACACGAAAATAATGTTCAAAATAAATTATCACCTACCTTGTTGAAAGTTTATTTAATAATTTTGTATGTATTATAAAATGGTTTGATAGAACATATTTTCGTTGTAGAATTTTCGGATTAAGCTTATGTTTTTTTATTATCAATTTCTTTTGGTTCTAAAAAAGGGTACAATATGATTATTTTTTATAATTATTGGTCATTTTTTATGAGTTATAAATATTTTTATTTTTTAAAGAGAAAAGATAGGCCCTCGACCGGGATTTGAACCCGGAACCTTTGTCTCACCGTGACATCGCTCTGCCAATTGAGCTATCCAAGGCCCCTCCCGGTCGAGGACAAACCTTCTCTCTCATAGATCCTAAAGCCCCAGCGTGCTCCCGCCATTTTAGCGATGAATACGCTAGAACGAAGTTCTTTGAACATTAATTTTAATTTAGGATCTTATTCACTTACGTCATATTATTATTTATAATTTTTTATAATTCTTGGTCATTTTTTATGAGTTATAAATATTTTTATTTTTTAATTTTTTTTATATGACGTTAGTAAATAAGATCCTAAATTAAAATTAATGTTCAAAGAACTTCGTTCTAGCATATTCATCGCTAAAATGGCGGGAGCACGCTGGGGCTTTAGGATCTAAAAGAGAGAAGGTTTGTCCTCGACCGAGAGGGGCCTTGGATAGCTCAATTGGCAGAGCGATGTTACGGTGAGACAAAGGTTCCGGGTTCAAATCCCGGTCGAGGCCTATCTTTTCTCTTTAAAAATAAAAGTACAATATGATTAGTTCAGCAACGGAAAAGAATACATTTTTTTTATATACACTTTATTGCAATGTTATTACAATCTGCCACTTGTAGGCAATAAGTAATAGCGCTAAATAGCTATACAATCATTAAAAAAAAATAAAAATAAAAACCAAGATCATGAGAATTTTCTGGAAAAATGACGATGCGGGTGCAGTAATAGGAACAAAAAGGGACAATGTGAGTAAAGTGTTTGGCCTTTGCAGACGAACCTCTGCAGAAACAGAGGAGGAAGCTATAAAACAGGTAAACACCCTGAAAGTATAAAAAATAATTAACATAATATAATTAATTATAAATAATTAATATTTATACTTATAATATAACGTTTTTTTGGGGGTATTTCTTTCTGGCCCGTAGGTATACCAAGTAATTACATTATCTGAGTCCGCTGAAGGCGGTTTCTGCAAAACCGGCACAAGGCTGTCGACTCTATACAATTCAAATAGACCTATCTGAACCAATGCAGGTCTATGTAATTAATAATATGTATAAATGATTAATAATAATAATAAATGGTATGGATTTTGAGAGACTAGAAACTAATGTATAATAGCAAACACTTCTAAGAAAGAAATTATATCTTACAAGCTAATTTCTAAATAAAATGCAATATTTTTATAAATCGGTACCCTAAATATCAATTAAACATACATGCTAATTTGTCTTCAATTTATATTTTAAATATGCATACGTCGAATGTATAAAGTTATGATGATCATGAAAAATAAAGTGAAATCGTGCTGAAGTGTTTAAAATAAGGGATGTTAATGCCTGGAGACGGCTATTAAGTTTTTATCCACCATTTGTTTTTAAAAGTAATTACAGAAAATGTTAAATTATTCTTTTCTGAAGAATATTATTTCTTGGAAAATTCCATATGAGTGGCTCTTTAAAGTATCTAATAACTTTTAAGTATTATTTGCGTATATGAAGGGATATTATTTAATAATGAATGGGAGTATCACGTTTACGAAGAATGTCAATAGTTTTAAACGTTTACTTAAGTTTTAAGCCTTTTCTGCTTGTATAAACGATTAATAATAACAATAATAATAATAAAGTCTAGCGAAGCCTCGATGCCGATACGACCAACATCCGTTACTTCTCTATGGATACTAATGACATAACCCAAATCGAATACTCGGTATCATAAATTGCCCATTTTTCGTTGTTAACAGATGATAGTTTTATTTATTCTGGCTTTTAGATTCCAGGGCAAAAGACATGAGCATCTTGACATCGAGACGAAATTTCCTGCCTTTACTTTATCTTGAATTTCATTATTATTTCATAAAAATATAGATCAATTATTACTCTTTTCTCATGAAAGTTGCCGTAAACATTATCTTGTTAGTCTTTGATGGTATTTTCGAAATATTTAAAAAAACAAAACAAAAAAATATATCCATTTTATTCATTACTTTCAAATATATATACATTTAAGAGCAGTCGTCGCTAATGGCCTCAGAAATTGAAGCGACGTTAAATAAAATAAAAAAAAAAAAATATATATACATTAAAAATGTATTCATACAGTTGTACATGTTACATTTTTATAAATAATGCCTAAAATCTGAACTGACAATCTATCTATTTAAAAAAAAAAAAATATTCATGAAAACCGCATAATATACTCTATTATATAATAATGTTTTAGTGATAAATGTGTATTTTAGTTTAGATGAAGACGAAATAATAAAAATGTGTCGTTAAAAAATAAGTTTAAATGATGAAAAACGAATTTTGTGGAAGAAGAACAAATGCAAAAGGTGTAAGAAAGAAGTATACTTTGTAAGAGAAAATAAATTGAAGTAGACATGAAAATGCTGCAATTTGTAATATGGGAGTTGCTCCACCCCTAGTTTATATAAAAACGTTTTTCTTTTTGGAAGTAAGTATTCTCGCCTCATTTCGGTAGATTATGTGATTTTATAAAACTAATACACTTCAATTGTACTCAGGCGAGTGCCACGATCAAAGGTGAGCCTTAGAATTTTTATGAAAAACATGAGAAGGTAAAAACAAAGTTGAGTTTACATTATGGTCCCATTCTAGAGAGCGGGGAAAATGACACGGGGACTTAGCAAGTCTAATACAGCCGAGAGGGGGGGGGGAGGGAGTAGATTTAGGAGGCCTTCGTTCCCAGTGAGAATATATTTATTTAAATTATAACCACAATTTTCTTTTATTTACTTCATCTCTCTCGCTTATTTAGGCAGATCTATTCCTTCTTCAGTTGTTCTGCGGATGTTGAAAAATGTATGAAATTGAATATTTTCCTGATCTCCATCGATTTAGTGGCAATCGCGTCCGAATTGAGTTCTGAAAAGGAAACTGTGTAAACTTTTTTTTTTAAATAAACAATGTTTTATGCTGATTCTTGCTTATTTACAAAAAAAAACTTCAATCGTAAATATAGTCCCGAACCATTTTAGATGAACTTTGGAATATTTTAATAGTATAGGAAAATGTCTTAAATTTAACTAAATTTTAAAAATTTTTAAGTGAAAAGTTGCGCCTTGCATCTCAGTACAAAAAGTGGTTACTGTTCTGTAAGTCCAGTGACTTATAGCCATAGCTCAGTAAATCGTGCATACAAATCGTGAAAGTAAATTAAACACATATTCCCAACACAAGGTCGTACAGACGCTATGGCAACCTTTCCTAGAAGTTCCCTCCTAACAGGGAGGGGGGTATGTTCAGTTCACTTAGGGGCAGGCCCCCGACTGATCTAGGATGGGACATCTGTCTCTAATATCTGCCTAGACACCCTGTATTTCCGAATATTCAAACATCACAAGTTACATCAGGTGGGAAAAGCTTGGGTTCACACATCCTCTATAAATTGGGTACCCGCCATTTTGAATGTTGAACGTGATCCAGCCGCCACATCATTGCACCTCCGATGACTTATAAACAATACAATTATTTGTGATGAATTCTTCAAGATATAGTTATTTTTAATGGGTTTAGTTTTCGATTATAATTTGAGAACTAATTCCTTCAACTCAGTCAGACAAGCATTTCCCAAAGTAGAAAAGTGTGCTCCTCTATATATGTTACGCATTAGTTAACGAATTCTCACTCAGGAGTTTTTGCAGTAATCCTTAAAGTACTATGGTCTGTTGAAAGTCGCCAACAGTATCTATGGAACTTCATGGACTTATATATGCTTTTTTTCAGGGATTGTATAATTATGATTAAAATATCAGGTATGACAGTATGTGTGACAAATATTGTGGGAGATAATATGATTACATAAAGATATGCAATTGTCGGATTTTATAATGAACCAGTAAATAAAAGACTTTTTGTCATAATAATAATAATAATAATTTAAAAATCTGTTTCGCAGATCGCACAAGTTAATATCATCAAATGTCTTTTTTATGATATTATGTGTTTGTTATCGCAATTTTATACCAACAATCCTGAAATACGGCCTTTATATCATTTTAAACATCGTGTACTTACAGCAATTTATAATGAATCAAGAACTTGTCAATAATGATCGCTTCCCCAAATATTTACTTCCTTTCGTAACGGATCTGCTCCAGCACCTGAACCTCTATCTAGAGTACAATGCGATATAATCATTATTGTTCCTTTGTTCTCCAACTTTAAAAATTATCTGCAAAATTTTTGTCGGCCACAATGCTCACAATACAGGCTATAATTCACCAGGATTCCTTGAATAAGCCAAATAAACACACGTGCCGAAAAGTCCTGTTGAAAACAATAGCTCCTGTGTTGACTGTGGATCCTTTGAGCCAGGACAATAAGAGCTATTTACGCTTCGAAAAGGCGTGGGGGTTAGTAGGACAAAGGCAAATGTTGTTGGTGTAATTAGAAGGAGAGAAAGGGAATGCGGGACTTGAGTCAGATCAAACATACGAGTCAGGAAAGTGTACGATTTTTTCTATTAATAAGAAAGCTCCTTTATTTAGCACTTGCGAGTTGCTCCTGTTCGGACTAATTTAAAGAATAATTATTTAATAATATTTAATTATGTAGCTTTCAGCACCTCCATGTCTTTTTCCACTTCTACAAACATTAATTATCTGCATTCTTTAATTTTAGCATTTAGAAATATCTGACAAGTCTTCTAGTTAATAGTCTGTCATCATTCTACATAGGTGCATATAGACTGATGTTTTCTTTTCCCAATCCTATCTGTGAATTTTTCTAACGTTTCATACAAACCATTTTTACTTTAACTGGTCCTAAAAGTTTTCTGAATATTCTTCTTTCTATAACTTCAAGCTCCTCAGCCAGCTTTTTCCCTTTCAGTTTCCCACCCTGCCGTATACAGTGCCTTTAGCCTAATCACTGTTGAATAATGCCTGTTATATTATTATTATTATAAATTTACTTCTAAATCATTGTTTTTCTTAATGTGTTTAATTTTTACGTATTCATGTATTCATTCTTCTTCTTCGTCGTTCAAAGGTTAAGTTCAAGGGTTAACATGAGGAATTGGGCGGTTCACCTCAGGCTTTCATGTAGCTTTTTCCGCCCCTCAGTCGTTGTGGACACATCATCTTTCTTTGCTCAGAATAGATACTTCTGATTCGGAGGATACGGGATATATTCTGTTCACACCCCACACTCACAGAGAGGACCGAAGACATTGTAGATATTCGCAAACGACGGAATTATATGCCCTCGTCGATTAAGCTTGTGAATGGCATCTCCTTGGAATAACGATGTGGGTGTCTTTCGATCCATTGGGTGGGTGTCCATCGATTCGTTTCGAAAAACCAAAAGAAGTACTTAGGAAATCATTTAGCAACAAAACAAACGGATATATGATATTAAAATATTAATAAGTATTGTTAAGTTGAATTATAAATAAATGGAAGCATAAGCAACCTTTTTCACACATTAATATGTTATAAAACAACCTGTCTAATATCGTTCATTTATTACTTCTATGGAAATGATGCCCGCAACTTAGCCGAACGGTTGTCATCTGGTGCAGTGTCAAAATAAATGCTTTTATGCACTCAGCTCAGTGTCCCCAATAATCCCACTAACATTTATTGGTTTCACCATCGCTGCAGAATACGCGGAATATTGTAAAGAAATCACCTTTAAAATGCGACCAAAAGTTGCTCCTTTTTTTTTTCAGAACTTTCATGTTTTTACCCGAAATCGGTAAGCATTGTTTGCAAAAAAACCTTAATCGCTGCATTCAATCGAAATATTAACAGTTTTA
The DNA here is from genome assembly GCA_037127475.1 of Arma custos. NCBI lineage: Eukaryota > Metazoa > Arthropoda > Insecta > Hemiptera > Pentatomidae > Arma > Arma custos. Next base: position 19,735,971 of record CM073762.1, on the reverse strand, counting down.
CAAATCAAATAACAGGTATTTGATATTTCAAGTTACTTGAAATTATTATTCTTTTGGATTTATCGGCCTATGCCAGATAAATATGCCAACCCGGACCATGGTCAAGAGTTCATTTTATGATTAATTTAGAATATTGAAGAATTTTCTGACAATGCTGACTGTTCCGAGCATAAACATTTTCTGCACATCTTGAAGTCCCCAACTTACTTCAAGTACCTTCATAGAATTTATTGTTTCCTCAGGTATTAAAACATTGCTGGATACAATAATTGGCAGTACTTTTACTTCCACCAGTCGGTTTAGATGTCTTAATTCCTCGCACAGCTCTTGGTACTTTATTATTATTTTTCTCAACGCTCTGGAAACATCATCATCAACAGAAACACCAACTTCGATGATTTTCTGCATTTTTTATTATCAATGAACAGTATGTCTGGCCTGTTGTGGGGGATATTCTGGTCAGTCATCATAGTTTGACTCTGGTCTAGTTGGATTTCTTCTTTTTCTAATATTGCAGTTAGTTAATAATAATTTAATAATGTTTGGAAAATATTGAATTCTGCTTTCCAAAACAAGTATCAAAATTTTAAATACAGTATAAGACAGATAGGTAATGAATTCGGCAATACCATCCGATATATTCGGCTATATTCGCCAATATATGCTCAATATTGATATAATTTTTGAAAAGTAATTTTTGAAATCGATTATTGGTGAAAATGTTTAAAGAAGGCTGAGACAGATAAGGTCAGAAACGAGGACATAAGGAAATAAATGGAACTGAGAGAAACCGTCGGCGAAAGAATAATAAGAAAGAAATTGAGATGGTATGGACACGTCCGGCGCATGACTCCTGTTCGATGGCCAGAAAAAGTAAGGCATTGGGTTCCTGAAAAAGAAGAAAGAGATGTAAAAAAAAATGATAACGAAGGGTTCTCCGACATGAAACGTGGAAAGGGATCTATGAATGACTTGACTTGAAGCTAACATTGGAAAATGAGAGAAAATGTACTTTTGTATAAGTATATTTGTAGATACGAATTATATGATAATAATGAGCAAGTCGATGATTTATGTAGACAAAGGAAGGGCGATTATTGTTTATTATTTAGAAAAGTAATGCTTATTTCAGAAATTTGACTACAGAAATAAAGTGGGATTACCAACTAATTCAGCGCAATACAGGAAACTCAGGAAAGTTAAACATTTTGCAAAACTTTTATTTATCCTTCTCTATCTGCAACCGAGATTCGCGGATAGATTACTGGAATCGAAGCAATAGTCAAAAGGGAAGGAATACACCTTACTTGAAGGTTTTATTAAGGGGACAGTTTGAGAGTAATAAATCACCATAGATTAACTATTAGTAATTCTTGATTTAGTAATTCTTACTAGAATGAAAATAAAATAAATTGGTTGCCGTTTCAGGCTGCTTTGCTCTAAGCACCCAATTATTTACAAAAGACACATATACATGACTAATATAAGACCTATTTGAAAATACGTGGTAGAGCTTTTGGGCTCTATTTAGCCATCAAATTGCTATCTTATCCAATCTCTCCAATTCAAAATCCTTCGTAAAATCCTCAATGCTCCTTACTTTTTTACGATTAAAGTCATCCATAATGGTCTAAATGCCCAATTTGTTGCTGATTTGGCCCAAACCCCATATCAATGTTTTTATTACAAACTTTATTCCCACTCAAACCCATTAGTTTCAAACCTAAATACTTCTGTATTCCCTAATGACCCTACAATGCGTCTGAAAAGAAGATGGCCTCGTGACCTTTTAAGCTGAATTTGTTAATAGAGTACACACATAATTGAGTACCAGCGGGTAGTTTCTCCACCTGTCTTTATCCGTGCTATTATCTAGCATTCATTCTGATTACTTGTTGTATTATTGTAATATAGTTCTAAATTGCAATAAATACATTTTAAAAAATTTGTTTGATCTGGTGTTATGAACAGTATGTTTTTTACAGAAATGATCTATGATGATATAGAATACTCTGGAGTAAAGTTAACGCTTTGGTAAATTAAACGAGCGGTCATGTAATAAATATTAGGTAGATGTATTTTTTTTTTAAAACCAAATGAAATATAACAGTTTTTAATATAATAAATAAAATCAGCTTTCCAGGAGCTGCTACTGAACAGTTACTTCTACCCCCTCGCGCTCTCGTAAACTCGCTCATTGTTGGCTTTAAGTGCTCTCAAATTAAATTTTCCCCCCGTCTCGTTCTCAAATTTAATTCCGATCTCGACCGAACGGGGTCTCAAAACGAATTGCTCAAGTTCCCAAACGAGTTCCACAACAAGATATTCAAAAGCTTCACAATAATTCAACTGGGCCTGGTTTTAGGCAATAAATTAAAAATGTTACAATTGCTCTATAATCATTCATAACTCAGGTTGAAAGACCCTGGCAGCTTTAAATTGCAGAGATTTAGATTAATTCACTGATCTGGATTGATTAATACTGTACGGCATGTATAATAATTTTTTAATTTCTAATACTCCGTTTTACTACAAATCTAAATTATTAAACAATGAATTTGTCAATTAAAATATATTCCAAAAACTATTTTATTTTCTCTACTTTGACCATAGAATTCTACAGATCCATGAGGGTTCAAACACAGTGCATCTCTCACCGTATAGGCCGAGCTATAAACCGAATATTGAAGTAATTTTACTGTCCATCATTGTATATCGAATTTAATAAATATTGTATACAGATACAAGCACATAATATTGCTCTTAATTTGTAATTTAATCGGGAAAAATGAAATGCAACTATTTAAAAAATAAAGCAAGCTATGTAGCTATGTATATATATACATATAAGATCAGGCTCAACCGACAGATTTTCCCTCTATATTTTGGCTGTCCACTTTATAGAGGATGGGTGAGCCGCAGGAGGGTCCTAGATCCCAAATCTACGGGCGCTAAAAGATTAAATAAAAATCTGTCCGGGAGTGGGATTTGAACCCATATTCTGCACGGCGACTCAGTGATCTACCACTAAGCCAGTCCACTCCGTTTATATATATAATGAACCTAAAGCAAAAAAAAAAATCATAATTTTATTTAATAGAACCCACTCAATTTCTCAAAACAATACTAAGTGAATACTCATATTTTAAGAAGCTCACAGGAGTGGTTATAAATATTATAAATATAAGTATAATGGTTATAAAGATAAATATTAAACTTACTTAACTTAAATTTCTAAAAGAGTATCGTTGAACCTCTACGAAACTTTAAGTCCCTACTGTAGTACAATTAACCGAATAATTCAATAATTTGTACAATAGGGGTTGGACGGGCAGAGATTCCTAGTACCTCCTTAGTGTAATAATATATATATATATATATATATATATATATATATAATACAACAAAGCTAATTAATGAGTTAACTTATATAATATTTTTATTAAAGCTTTTATTTTTTCATTCATTAACCATTTCGTTGAAAGAATGAATTATTTCACAGCATCAGAATAGCTACCGAAAAAATTGAAAAATAATTTTCCTAGTTTCCAAGTCCAAGACCAACTGGCGACTAAAAGTCCTTGAGAAAATTACCGACCATCGGGAAAGCGCGATAAAACGGGAGCGTGGGAAAGAACAACCCCTCTCAGGATCAATTAGCTTTTTTCAAGCAATTTTTAAATTAGTCTAAAATTAATGTATCTATTCAAATCGGATATTTTTTTTAATTCTCGATGAATATATTTTTCATTGCAGTGTTCGGATTTTGCGCAATCTTAATATATATATAGTTTTTACTTTTCTTTCTTGAGATTCAGTCTATTGCTTAAACTTTCTTTTTGGGATGTTTCGAGACTATATTGTTCTCATAATCATGCCATAACGGTGGAAGAACAGGCTTTTAGTAAATTATATTAAATAGCACACACGTCTAAATATAAAATTGACAAGTTTACGACATTTATATAAATGGTACTTAGGAATTTATAACCAAATGCCTCAACAATCATCTAAAATACTTGCTCGATACACTCATGTGTTTTGTAAATATTGTTCAAGATTTGTTTAACAGCAAGCGTTATATTTATTAAATTTCACTAAAAGCCCATTTCTTCTCTATTAGGGCATGATTATGAGAACAAACGTCTCCAACGTTGCCGAAAGATAGATTAACAGGTTATAGCACTGGATTTCAAATATAAAAAGTAAGAATTATTTCTACAAGTCAATAAAAGTAGATACTGACACACACACTTTTATTTATATATATATATATATATATATATATATATATATATATATATATATATATTTATATATATATATATATATATATATATATATATATATATATATATATATATATATATATATTCTCCTCTCTTCTCCCATTCTTTCTCTCCACAATTTTTCCTTCTTTCTCTAGGTAATTTTTCTCTTCTCCCAAACTCTTCCTCTCTTCTTCTTTCCAGGCCCGGTCTCACTCTATTCCTTCCTGCTTCGTTCCTCCGGTACGGCACTCTATTCTACCCTGGTTCGATCGCTTCTCTCTCTTCCTCGTCACGGGCACTCGCGTCTACCATCTCCTGTGCGCATTCCATGAATGTCTTATCCCTGGGTAAACCGTCTTTCTTTCCCGTATCCCTGGCTAATTGTACCTTCAGGACTATGGTCATAAATAACATCCACGCTTCGACCGCAACGGTATCCATTATTTCTCGCAAATTCTCGTTTATCCTATTCAGCTTCACAAGAAGGCCTGCAGCATACTGACCATTTGTCTGATTTGATCGCTTCATTTCCCGAAACATCTGCAGCATATCCTCTTCGGGGCAAATCGCGTCCCCCCATCAGCTTTTTTTAGTCTTTTCTTGATCTTCTGCCTCGAGGTATCCTCATCTGCTTGGATCAGATTTAAGACGCTCCTTCTGACCCGACGTTCTAGGGCTACCCATAAACTTTTGGCATCTGCTTCCTCTAAAAAATCGGCTGCAACCTGGGATTGAATGCTACTCATAATACCGTCCCCGCCCATGAGGAAATGATTTATTTCGCCTACATCACCGTTAAATTTCTCTAGGTCTGATATCTCCCTTCTTATATCTTGTGCATTGGCCTTCCTTGGCTTCATTTTCTCCAACTCTTTCGTTTCCTGCGCAGCTAAGTCTGCCCGCGCCATTGCTAGAGTTGACGGCAATGGCGGGAACTCGGGATTCACCGGTTCTGGCTGTGAAGGCTCCAACGTTAACGTTGCCGGCCTAAGGATTTCCCTTTGTTCATTCATAATAATGCACAGTTCTTTTTCAAAATGAGAGAAAAAAAAAAAGTAAAATAGATCTATAATGATATCACAGTAGTCTTTAGTGTCCTTGAAAACTAAGGAAAAGAGAAAAAAATATTCTGACTGAACTGCTAAAACGTTCCCGGGTTTCGGGACCTCTTAATTACTTAAAAAAACACTAAAAAAAAGATAAAGTTGGAAGATGATAACACACTTGAAGGCTGGTTAAACACTGACTTTATTCAGATTATAATCCTCTATATATACAATTTCTAATGTTTGTTTTTTAAGGGAGTAAAAAATCCTTAGTTACGCCGTCCTTCGGAAGGGACGTTAAACGGGGGTCCCGAGCCTGTACGATGTCAGGTACTCGTTAAAAATCCCTATCCTAATTAAACCTGGAAAGGCAAAATTTAGAGCTCCCACTGTAGCATCGTCCGATTAGCCATAGCAGCATAAAGTGACGTTAAATGAACAAACAAACAAACAATTTCTAATGTTTATATAGTTTGGAATTAGTACCTATACTGATGAAAGTCCTATCTTAGCTTATATATATATATATATATATATATATATATATATATATATATATATATATATATATCTTACTAACATTATAAATGTGAATGTTTGTATGTTTGTCTCTCTTTCACGCAAAAACTACTGGACGGATTTGGATGAAACTTGACAGTAATATAGGTTATACATCAGAATAACACATAGGCTATAGCAAGCGCGGATTTAGGGGGGTGCATGGGGGCACGTGCCCCCCTCGACTGTTATTTAGGAACTGTGGAGAATCCATTATAGGACATAAATAAAGGCAAATCACATGAGAATAGATGTTAAAGTAACAGAAAGAAGATACTCATCTTATGGTGAGTGAAACTATTGTTTTTATGTTTGTTACTCATTCACGCAAAAACTACTGAACGGATTTCGATGAAACTTATTGAGTAAAATAGGTTATAGATCATAGGCTACACCAAGAGCAGATTTATGTGAGGGCACCAAGGCATGTCCCTCCCCCACGTTATAGTACATAATTAAAAGCAAATCAGGAACTTAGTACTTGAAATTTGTAGATAGGTTCTGTGTACATTTTAAGGAAGAAATTTGGATAATTCTACCCACGGTTTTCTCCTTTAATGTAATAGGGGTTCAAAGGTTGTATGGAATCCGTCAGTTTTGAAGTTGGACATCTGAAATTTTGGATGTACGAGTAACTGATACTTAAAAAAATAATTAAATTATTTATTTAAAATGATCTTTCACGAAACTTTATGTGGCACACCAAATTCCACGCGAGCGAAGCCGCGGGGCATAAGCTAGTATATATATATATATATATATATATATATATATATATATATATATATATATATATATATTATATATTTGTTCTAGTTTATCTCTAGGCCTATTCTAATCTTATGCTCTTCAGTTAATAAATTAGTAGTCATTATCCGATCCTCTGATAAGGTTTTAGCTCTCACCGTACCATAATATATTTAGATCACGACGTCCGCTATAAAAATCTTATGGGTATCGATTATATTACATAATTATATTACAAAATTAATTTTAATTAATTTTTTTTTAAATTATGGACTGTTGGTTGGAAATTCTATTTAAATGAGGGGCTTCTCAAGGCTGCATGTTCCCGAGGTTTAATTAATAGAAAAGTTGCGCTTCTTATTCAGATGGAATTTCATTAGTGAGGTATGTTAGAACTTAAATTTTTTATAAGGGCGTAATTAGTAACTTAATTAATAATACGATATATTTCAATGACTAGGCTGTACGTAGGAAATCATTCACACTATAAAATAGAAATTTAAGATCATCCGAACCGTATGCATGATACATACAAATAAAGTTTATATGCTTTAACCATAATCTATACTGAAATTTATATTTCAAGGTAATAAATTCGAAGTTTAAGCCCTGTTATTAAGAATAATTTAATTTTACATCCTTATTACTAATTTGATGAGAAAAAATCTTGGTTAAAAATAATGATAAAAACTAATTCGTAAAGTGACCCATACAAAATAAATTCAATTTTCTCTCCTAGTAAATTTTAAATCTAAATCCTTTTTTTTTTTTTTTTTTTTTTATGATAGTAGGTATAACGAAAAACCCATGCCCAGAAATTTCCATGTTATCTATACCACAATCATAAGATCACTCTCAGTCTATATAAAATATAGTATGATATAGGTACATTTTAATAGTTGTGGCTTGCCTGACTGGGCAATTTACATACATTCCTCTCTCGTCTGAACTCGGAGAGCCCGCTGAATAAAACTATTAAAGGCTCTGGTTACCTCTTCTGTTTTTTTTTTTTAGAAATATAATATTTTCAGGGCGTGTCTTCTGTCATCAACTCTATAATTTCTAAAAAGGGTTTTATTATAAATTATGCATGTGCATACATTTTAGGATATAAAACTCCAGTCTCATGAAAATCGTTCAGGCCTAACTCTGAATTAATAAAATAATTTATAATAATAATAATTAATAAAATTAGTTAAAATTAATAAATTAAGGCCTATCTCTTACTATCTATTAACTATTATATTAATTTTTATTATCTGTTATCCTTAATCCTGGGGTGACCTGTGGTCTAGTGGTTACCATAACAATAAATGGTTTTATTATTTACCATAACAATAAAAAAGCTTGCAACGTTTTCGGGTCATGGTTGTGCAGGGAGTTGATTTGTCCGAGATCATGCTCAACCACCAGGTTTCCCGTCATTAAGGGTATCCACTTCATAGAGGCTGGTTGAGTCCTTGGGGGTCTGCAGGTCCCCACCCATGAAATGTTTACACAGATTAAATATTTTATTAGCCACAGCTGGATTTGAGCTCAGGAACTTCATCATTGCAACTCAGCGCTCTACGAACTGATCTACCCCGCTTCCTTTGGGTATAACATTACTGCATTATTTATACTTTTATAACACAGTTATACCTTATTTTGTTGTATAGTGAAAATGATGGGGAGGATTAAAGGTTGAGACATATTAACATTTCTCCATTATCATAAATGAAAAATGTGTGGGGAAATATCTAACCAAAATGTAAACAAATTAGGACTGAAGGAAGAATTAGGCGACTCGTATTGATTGAAAACGACATTGATTGGAATGACAGAAATCAGATCAGCGAACCTGGCATTTATGGACATAAATCCTGAACATAAAACTGAACATATGTGATAGGAGTTTGTGAATAACTCGGAAAAAGAAGGAAATATGGCCGAGGGTATTAAGGTTAGAGCCACTTCAACTCTCCATAAAACCAGAAAACTATGGCATCCCTCGGGGGTAGGGGGTAGTCCGAAAATAAATCGTACAAAGCTATTGATCAGCTGTTTCAGTCTGACCTCGAGATACCAAGAGATACGACGATAGCAGATTCAGGGGGATTAAGTAAGAAGTAGTCTGCGGGTAAAGATGGAATAATGTTCAACAGGGAAATACCAGAAAAATAGGTAAAACACGATCACTAAATAACTCACTAAAGAATATTTAATACACCCTTTTTTGGTAGTACACCCAAAAGTGATTAACAAAACCAGAGCATTGATAAAACAAAAAAAAATACCACTACAACCCATGAAGGGTCTTGGGTTCAGTACACGATGGAAACTGTCCTGTTTCTTGGACAACGGTTGTGAAGGGAGGCGATATGTATTAGTCAGGCTCAAAAGCCAGGTTTTCCCTCAGTTATGGGTACCCACTTTATAGAGGCTGGGTGAGCCCCAGGAGGGTTTCCAGAACAATGAGAGTCCATCTTCGGCACAGATTGAACAAATTTGTCTGCCATATTCGGATTTAAGCCCGAGACCTTAGATATAGTACCACTCAGGTACCCCGCACCTTAACTTAACTTAAGCATTACCTGTTAAAGCTACTTTTTAATTAAATTAATCCTCTCTTAAAATAGATTAAGTGAAATTTGGAACATTTGTAAATTATTTATTGATTAATTATTAGTTTACCCCTTGAGTATAAAAAAAAAAAAAAAAAACCCAGTTGAAGTAAAGAAATAATTCCTTAAATAGTAAAACTATTTATCAGAAACCGACGTTTAGAACAATGTTATAGATCTTCAGGGCTCAAAAAACAAAACACGAAATTTAAAAGAAATAATAATAATTAAAATCAACAACGGTTATTTGTTATTATATTTATTACAATTATTAAAAAAAATTTCTTTGTGTATCTCGTTTATTAAAATTATTTCATCTTTATATTTTATTTTGGAATTGTTATTGTATTTATTGTTTTGCATTATTATAATTTGTATATATTGTAAACAAATCTTAGAGGAATTAAAAAAAAAAAAGGTTTTACATATTTTTTTTTATCTTGATTATTCAGTCTTTAAGAAGATACGTGGCATAGGTTGAGACGTTGGATTATAGTAAATTATTTCACTACGTAAGATTTATATCAAACCCGGACAATATAGTTTCCCATAAATTATATTTATTACTCATAGACGTTTTATTATTATTCCACAACTTTGCTCTCTGTCTGAATATATTTTCTATCTCTCGTCCTTGAAGTTATAAGCGACAGTTTGAATAATTGAAAATCGAAAATAGTTAATTTGTTTGAAAATTAATAAATCTCTTCGAGAATTGAATAATTTATTCATTGAACTATTTTATCGATTTTATTCCATCCCATTTATTTTCAATTATTCATTTCTAATGGGGTTTTCTCTGTTACCTAGGGCGTGGATTTATTTCTTGACTGTGTCGCGAACTTGGGTAATTGTGAGCTATGTAAAAAGTTCTTAGCTCTCCAAATAACGAAGAGTTAGTGGGTGCCCTTAGTTGAATTACAGCAGTGCTATTTCAGAAAGTATTAGATTTATCCTATTTAGCTAGTAATTAAGTATAAACTTTAGCTGTAAATTAACGTAATTAACGATATCTCCATCCGGATGAAATATTCAAGATGTCTTAAAACTGAATGTATGCAAAATAACTTTAATTCTCGGGTATTACGCCTTTTAGAATAAATTAATAGTATATAGTACCGTTGGTTTTTACACTTGACAGCACTGCTGGAAAAAATAATCCGTTTCTCTCTCTATTTAAATATTTTTAGTTATAGTTCACCTAATTTTATTTTTTCAAATAAGTAAGCAGGTATTTTTACGGATATCTGTGTGCTAGATTGATAATTAAGTATATGTCGAAATTAGTTTCAAATCAATTAAGTGTTTAAAAAGAAGCTGCATTATAGGATAAATAAAGAGAAAAATAAATGAAATTCTATAAGAGCTAGGAAACATAATAAATGAAACTAAATATTTTTAAAAATATGATTGCCTTAGCTATTAACTGAAAAAATAACTGGTTATTTTTCAAAAATAATTGGTTATTTTTGAAAAATAACCACTTCTCACGGATAATCCTAACTTATTTGGAAAATAGAAATTGGTTGGGGTACACCTTAAAAAAAATGTCTCGATTAAATTACCTGTATCCTACAGCTTTTCATTGAATAAGTTGAAACTTTTAATTTGGTTTTTTATTTCTCTTTTATGTGCTTGGTTTCTTTATTTCTAAATTTTTCTTCATTTTTTATTTCCTTCTTCCATTACTATTCACTAATTTGTTTATTTGTTATTTTTTCTTCTATTTCGCTAATTTCTGAAAGTGACAATTTAGTTTTGGTTGGCATATAAGTTTATCTTGGGAATTTTTTTTTCAGTGATGCAGTTATATAAAACCCAAATAAATCAACGTTTGTATCAAACGCCTGTGATTATATAACAAAATTTATGGGTTAATGTATATGTGTATATTGTCGTTTTATTATTCTTTAAATCTAAATGATTTTTTTATAAAAAAACGCCATTTATTTATAATGTTTACTACTTAGTCATCCCGTGTGATCACATAATTTTTGTCATATCCCAAATAATACTATTTTTAGTTCTAGTCATAAAAACATGATTCAAGGTAAACATTCCCTTCGTACAATCATAAAGTCATAGAATACTCAGTTCTCAAAATAGTTCAACCTTTTACATATGGTGTTCGTATAGATTGCCTTATAATTTTTAGTATAATAGATGCATCAACAATTTTCGTGTTATCATATACGAAATATCAAAGTTATAAAATGCCCTGGATATCATTTACTAATAATTCACCTAAACAATATCGATGCGTTAGCTCACATATGTGTGAAGTGCAGAAAACAAGATTTTACAGGAGTCAGATTTGATAATAATTTAAAATAAGAAATACAGTTCAAGCTTAAGCACACAATATATTTTTGTTACCTTCACAGCTTCTCTATTAATTTTATATCAACATATGATCTATGACTTCTTGATCACAACTTTACAATATTATTTATATAACAAAACCCATTTTATATGATACTCTTGAATATCAATGCAATATATTCAAACAAATAACAATACTAAAGAACCCTTGCTTTTAAAAATATCATTATTTACTAAGTCTGTATTGAAAGTTATCAGCATCTTCAGCATTTTGCGACTTATTTTAGAAAGCCTGTTGTTTTTGCGTCCAAAATTAGTTCCCGCCTATCAACCTGTTGTCTGAGTTAAAATTAAATTTTCATCACCCTGTAGCTTTTAATAACTTCTAGGTTCTTGGTTACCATATTTCGGGCTTTAAAAAATTAAACAGGACTTTAGTAATCAATTCATCCGGTATTTATTCATTTAGTTAAATAAGGTAGATTACTTTATAGGTAATTTAATCCAAAGAAAGTTTACAGTTTTTTAGTTTAATTTAAAAAAAAAAGAAGTAAATTCCTAAAAATCCCGTTAAATCACTTTTACCCATCTTCATAAACCAATGACTTCCTGTCCTCCAGTATCGTATAATAACCTCCCACTGATTCCTGTAGAACAGGTCCGGTACTTAGGACTACACCTTTGCTAATGCTTAACTTGGAGTCCTCTTACTAACCTGAAACGACAAGAAACAGCACGCCGTTGCAGGCTACTTCAAGTTTTACCAGATAAACGGTCTAAGCTTCCAATTAATTACAAAAGACTCATTATCATTAGACCCATCTGGTGTTACGGAGTTTAGAGCTTTGGGACTCCACTAAACCATCAAATGACCAAATTTGAACTTTTTATTTGAGTACTACCACTGGGTAGTTTCTCTACTTGCCGTTGTCTCGGGACACGATTTAACTTCACTATATTTACTTGATGTATTCAGTATACAGTTGTAAATTTCATTAAATATCTTTAAAAAAATTAATCTTAGTAATACTTTTTAATTGATAAAACATGAATTATCAATATTTTTATTTCTGGACATTAAACTGACAAAGATATTAAAAATTATTTATTAATTAAATATATACTTTTGATTCTCTCTCTAAACATGTAAGTGCTACTGATTATCAATTAAAAAAAAAACTGAAATGAATTCTAATAATTGAAAATAATTTTATTAGTTTTTAGAGCTCTTGTATAAAATATTTTATTTAAATCTACCTTTTTTTTTAGTTTTTTTTTTACGCTGTGGGGAGGCTTACTTATATACCTCTAGATACTAACCTATAGATACAGTTTTAAGTTTTTTTTTAAGCGTCCCTTATCTTTTAAACATGAAGGCAAAGTAAATATATAGTTTTCACTTTTGTTCTTTTTTCTCAGTCGACCACTCCCCAGTAAATAGCCTTCTGGGGACTGGAGACTGTTCCCAGACAAGGGTAGCCTCAAGAGAGGCTTTGAAGTTAGGGGTCGAATCGAGAAACTTAGATGGAAAGTATCATCCACTATTCTCAGGCCTCTCAATCTTCCTCGCCTATATCATATCTTCTTTATAACAATATTTGCTTTATATTTATACTATATATCCATTATTTCAATAATCTGTATGGAACCTGCGACCTTGGGCATAGTAGATTTTAATGCTAGCCACTACACTACAGGTGACTCCATTTAAATATATTAACAGAATTTGACATAGTTATAACTAATTTTCAACGATTCGTATAAATATTCATTACCATTTTATGTATTTATCATAAATATTTGGTGCAAACGTTACAAGGTTATTTATTTCACGATTACCAGACTAAATATTATAAGTAAATATTTAAGATATATGCGTAAAAACCAACTTAGGAACTGTTTCTAATTAAAATCATTAACTTTTTTTTTAATTGAATGCGTATTCATATACTTTTGGCTAGTTAATTATTTGCAATTTTAATTATTATAAATATATATTAGATATTTCTATTAAGACCGTGGAAAAATTCCAACGAAAAGGCCTTAAGTCTCCAAATTAAAAAAAGAAAATGAAATTATAATTAAATTCGTTTTAGTTTGGAGAATTAAGGGCTTTTTGTTGGAATTTTTCCACAGTCTTATCATTTATGTGAGGTCTCTTTTTACTTTTTAATATTATTAGATATTTCTGTTCACAAATTAAAAAAATATTGATAATTGATTTATTTTCTCAATGACCTTGATATAAGGCGTTCAAAATACGAAGTGCATAGCTCCATATTATCAAAAACTTGTTTTTTTCACATTTGTCTTTAGATTTTGAAACTTCAGAGTAATCCGCTTTGGATCCTGAATATCTCATACGTATTGTGTTAGTAGCATATAATTATAAACTTCAATGAAATTAAAATAAATATATATACTTATACTATTCTTAATTATTTTTTTAAAATATACAGAAATATTTACGTACAGTGTGTATTATTCACAAACATCTAATAACATTATAAAATCTAAACAATTATAAATATCTTTATATTTTACTTAGTATTAATATTTATTCGTTTTAATTAATGATTACAATTTTAAGGCAGATATGTCTATTTTAATTTAACTCATAGAACACTTTTCTCAAAATAATTTCTAAAATCTTCTCTGTTCTCAAAATACCTACTACCTAATACCTGTTCTAAACCTAGACCACTTAGTTATTTACTGATATTTGATATACCTAATTTGTACATGTTACACCATATATGCCAAAAAAAACCTGTATCGCTGTACCTCATGCAGTTTTGTGTTCAATAAAGTGACGTTAAATGAATAAAGAACAAGATACAATACGCCATATTCAAAAACCTGTCATACACTTATAAAATGTATATATTATCTAATTAAGCGTTTTTGAGTAATGAATATTACCTAAAATTAATATCATTTGTAGCTAGCTAGGTTTATTTTAATTGGGCTTTCATAGCATCAACTTTATTTTTTTATATCTAAAATCATTTTTTCTTCTGAAAATGACTAAACATGGACTTAGTTATTTACTGATATTTGAGATACCTTATTTGCGTTTCCAGAAAAAAAATCTTGCAAATTTTTTTGAACCTTTGCTTTCTCTAATGTATTTGTTAACAAGTTTCCCACTTTCTGGGATTCAAGAGTGAAGAGAAAACAAAGAGGAAGTGTGTTTTTTTACACCTTTGTATTTTCATGGTGGGCTTCCGTTTCCTTATAAATACAGGGAAGTTGTAAAAAGCCCGTGAGAACAAAGAGGCTCAAATAAATTTTACACTGAAATTATCGCCGGAAAACGAGTTGCTTCTGAGCGGCCATCGCCAAGAGATAATGAACCATTTCGCTGAAGTAGCTCCACACCTTTACCGTTATGAATTCTGATTAGATTTAATCCAACACCGGTTACTAAAATGTAACATGAATACTAATGTCAGAGGAGGAAAGGTTGCTTATTCAGAAGAGGGGAACATTTTATTTAAGTCTCCCTTTTGTTTAAACAATCACTATACTGCGATGTAATACCTTAGCTTTTAGCGTTTCATTTCAAGGATAGTTGTAAGAGTAGACTTTTGTAATCTTGGATCGACTAACTAATTGAAACTAGCAGAGCAAAGACTGTAAAAGGGACAATTTAAAACAATGGTTGATACTAACAATCGAAAAGCTAAATTAGTCTGTAAATTAATTTACTAATATTCTAGAAGTGTCTATAGATTTGGCTGTAGGAATCTGCTTTCACTGCCATTATACTTTAATATTATTGAGTCAATACTGTTGAAACAATATTAGTCAAGGTGCTTTTCCCTCTCCCAATATGTGTCAATAATATTGTGCCAATATTATGGCTTCCTCTTAAGAAAATCTACCTTCTTTCCATCCCCGATATATCGCTCAGAGAACAATGTACTACTCGATGAAGAGTTAAAAAAATAAAATTTTGAGTATTCGTTAAGCATTAGAAAATTTAAAGTTCGAAATTTTTTTAATTTTAGTTTGTCATTATTCCCTTGAAACTTAAAATTCAAACACGATACTACTCAAAATATGACATTATTAAAATTACATTACATTATTTATAAAAAGACATGTTGGAGATGCAATATAGGATATGTCGTTCCTTAATTAAAAAGCTTCAACCAACACTATTGGTACTGAAGGCTTAACTGAAAAACGCTATCTTGCCATATATTACTGTTCTTTTGAAATAACGATATACGATTGATGGTGCATCATGTTAAAAGAAGTATATCTTTATGTTTTATTGTAGCTATTGTGGACAGCTGTTATTATCTATAAGAATTCCGAATAAAAAAATATTAATTTTTTATAATACGATCTTTAAAATTATTTACACTTATAAGTATATATTTCAAAATACTGTAATGGATTTATTTTATGTTTCGACATAAACTGAATTACTATATTAAAAAAAAAGCGTAACCTTAAGAATATATGAATGAAGGGGTTTTGCATATGGTTCCACTTTTTGGATCCTAAAGAATCCATCTCCTGGAATTTCAACAGTGCCAATAGATTAAATAAAATCAGTTCTACATTCTGATTTGAACCCAGAAACTACACGGCAACTCAGTGATCTACTACTGGGTCACTCCATTCCCTCGAGACAAAGTAATCTATTTTAAATCAGACTGGTATTTCAAAAATAAGCACTATCAGGTACATTAACTCTCCTTCTTTGCATTAATGATGAAGATATATCTATAGATTAATTCCTACATCAACAAGCTAATGGATATTAAGCTAGACATTATTCTCTTCTATAGAAATCTCGAGTTGAACTAGAATCTATTGTTATCTTGAACCATTATTTTGGCATTAATCCCGATTTCAATATAGTAATTTCACCCCTTTCGCAATCTCAGTGCTTCAGATCTCAGGTCCATTTAAGGCTGTATTATTCAAGATATAGCTTTGTCCAGGGTCTTGTCTGATCTGTGATGACTTAGGGAGGTCCCTCAGTTCCAATTCATGGTCTATTCTTGGCCTTTCACGTTAAATTCCTCAAGTATGTCTGAGGATATAATAAGTAATAGACTATATAATAATATTAGTAATTATTATACTAAGAGGTAATAATTGTTGTATTTATATTATATGATTATATAATCAATTCTAATTACTATCCGCTTTTCCACACTTTTGCGGGTTTAATACTCAGATGGAAGAGAAATATAACGACCTGCAGCTAATAGCAGCTAGTAAATATTCAATATAATACTAACAACATAAGTATTTGATTGAAAATCTTTTTGAAAATCTATGGTGAATATTTTAGCTGTTTATATGCGATGTGCTGCATTCATCTTCATAATTTTTTTTGAATATGCCGCGGTGATATCTTATTTGGAGAATCGTTGCCTGGCTAGTTGTTTAACAGCATTTTAGATTAGAGGCTTAGGGGTGTTTTTATTTTTTAATTTTTTTTAATTTTCCAAATTAGTTCATAATTATTATTTAATGTCTTTATTTTTGTTTTTATTTAGTTTTTGCTCATTTTTCGTTATACACGAGTATAGTCAACTTTTCTATCTCAGGATTCGCTTTTTATGTATTACCCTCATTTATTAAATTTTCTCAACACATCGGAGATACATACGAGTATACACATACATGTTTAGCTGCATATTCATGCATTTATTTTATTAATGATTACGACACTTCACTGTATTTAAATGTGGTATTCGGCGCACTGTTAAAATAATATTTTTTTTAGAATTTAAGGTTTTAATTGGAACCTAAAGGATGGTTCAATATTTATGCAATCGTTAGTGAAATACTATTCAGAGGATTTAGATTCAGCACCATTTCTTCTCCTCCAGGCAAACGATCCAGACATGAAAAAACCATTTGACTTGTTCCGGGACGACCTTCTTTTAAAGTGGTTATTTTTTACTTTTTAAAAGAATAAATTATTGTTTACACGGAATAACAAACACTGCATTGAATTAGGGAGGGTTGGAGTTATTTCTCAATCTGCAATTCAAAACGGAGCTATGATATCCGAATCGATTTCTATTATTCGTCCAAATTTATTCGATTCTAAACAACTTTGGAAATATAGAATAAAAGGATTTTCTTATTACAATAAAAATGTTTTATAAAATTTTTATTTATTTATTACAGTAATAAGAAATACTCAAGACATCATACATTTTTCATTTTTAATATGTAAACAATTTGAGTACTACCAGTGGGTAGTTTCTCTACTTGTCATTCTCATGTCATTATATATCACTTAGACTATTTACTTGTTGTATAATTGTAATACAGTTGTAAATATCAATTAAATTAATAAATAATTAAAAAAAAAATATGTAAACACTTTTCTTCAAAAATTTAAATATCATGGTTAGATATAGTTAGTTGTTACAACTTTTAAAAATTAAGGTTTTTTATATATATTTTTAATTTGTATTGAAGTAATTTTTAAACAAATAAATATTTTCAGAATGTGCAGTTACTGTATGAATATATAAAACAGTTCGTCCTGACTGAAAAGAGCATCGCAGAGCCAAAACGGCATAAGCTACAGACTTGAAATTCGGACAGTAGGTAAATTTTATAAGGCCAACGCTCACTAAGAAAGGATTTTTGAAAATTCGTCCCCTAAGAGGGTGAAAAGGGTGAAAAAGTTTGTAATAAAAAAAAACGTCATTTTTAAAGCGAGCGTCATGAAATTTTAGATTTAGCTTCTACATTAAAAATGAAGAAATACGTGTTTATTTGTTTGTTTTTTTTCAAAATCGACCCGTTAACGAGTAAAATACGGGAAATCGTAACGTGTCAAGTTAGAGATGTAAAAATAAATAAGCAGGCTTTACATTTTAATATAATAATAATTGTATTCAATATTTTGCAAAATCAACCCCCCAGATATTACAATATTGGCTAGTACGTGATGGATTTCAATAAAAAACTTATCAATAATTCTATAATTACAGCCGTTTAGTATTTAATAGGACAGTTTATTAAAATCTATCAACAAAGGGATAAAGCATTGATAGGCTGGCTGAATTAACAAATGCTTTAAGTCATTGTTTATAATATGGAGTTCATTTATGGAATTAAAAATTCACTCTCCGTTTAAACTCAACATAAATTTCTATTTAAAACCTACGCGGACGAAGTCGCGGGCAAAAGCTAGTTGGATAATAATTTGCAACAAACTACTACAATTTGAATAGTACAAAATACTTTTTATTTTATTGTCACTCAAATCATGTTTTATTCGGTTTTTATTTGAATTTGTACACTTTTGGTTTCTTATGTGGAATATTTTATTTGTTGAATTGTTCACATTAGTAAATTTGTGAAAAAAAAATTATTCTACCTGAAGACCTTGAATGAAAAATTATGTTAATGGTATTTGATTAATTATTCTAAAAATCCAAATGACGTGAATCTTTCAGAAGTAAAACCTACTCCATTATACTTCCTTAATCCTTATTAAATTTTTTAAATATTTAATTATTTTAAAGTTACATTCATTATTATTAGTAATCAAATAATCCTGTGAAATCGGATCGGTATATATGTATATATACATTACAAAAGAATTATTACAAGAAATTATTTTGAGGTACCTGATGGAGATATACCCACTTTTTATTGAAGTTTTTTGGTGATCCTAATTTTTCGCTTTTATTAGTTGATATTTGTGAGAATATATTACTTATATTTTGGAAATTAAATAAAAGAGATATGTCGCCATGGTAACGTATAGGAACGTTTAACATGAAACACTTAACGGGGTATTAGAGCACCTTATGCTTCATTTAAATCATTTTATACTAAAAGCTTTTAGGGGCCCTACCTCTTGTTATTAATGCAGCTAAGTTTATACTCTTTGAAATATCTTACGTTATATCTAAAATACCTCACAAAGCTATCATTATATATTATTAATTGTAATTTAGATAGTCGTGAAATTCACTGAGATAAACACATAAAAAGTAACAATATAAAATGTGTTATAATTAAAATAGTTAAATTTTGTAAAATGGGGCGAATTTTTTTTTATAGATTTCTCAAGATCATTATCCGACATCTATGTATAAATTCTAGTATAAGGATTGTCCAATCCTTTTTTGTATGAATTATTACTTTAACCTCAACATTAGGTGCCTTTCATTAACGAAATAACTCGGTAAATCAAATAATATTAATCATTTTCTTAATTCGAAAACACTTATATATATATTTATATATTCTTCTGATCTGGCTGTTCACTCAACTTATTAGATAATTTTTAAAAATAAGTGTAAATCACTGATGGTATTGTTCGAATTTTTCTTGATTATTTCTTGTTGTTTGCTTGGCATAAAATTTGAAACATATGAACTGTCAATCGCTTCTCATATATAATTGTTGCTATCTTATTTCTATTATTTTTTCTTTCTCTTCTTCTATGTGTTTTTTTTTAAATATTGTTATCATAGGTAATTCCCATTTTTTTTTATTATTTTTTTAATTCTTTCTCACTTATAAATTTTTTGTAATAATTAATTAAATTTAATTATATTAAACTCTAAGACATAATAGTTTACAAATTAATACCTGTATTGTTAGTCTAAAGGGACGTCCCAGAATAAGTAAAGACTTTATTATTATTATTATTTATATTTATGGTCTCTAATTTGATGTTTGTTCCATTTCGTTTATTGCTGCACTAATTTTATGACTTGAACATCAGCTTGCCTTGATGGGAATCGATACCAGCATTGAAACGAGACCATCAATCTGATGGATTCGAACCCAATCCCCCTCCTCAACCTAAATCCCAATTTTAATGGTTTTGGTTTAATCTAAATTTTTTTCGTTTTTCGTTGATTAAATTATGTAATTAATTATCTTTTAGGGAGCGGAGTGGCTCAATGGTAGAGCACTGAGTTGCCATGCCGGAAATCCTGGTTTATATCCCCCTGCGGACAAGACTTTTATTTAGTCAGTTTGCAGTCGGAGATGGATCATATAGGCTCTAGGACTCTTCTGGGGCGCACCCAGCCTCTATAAAATATAAAAATAGGGTACCCAAAATAAGGGGGGGGAATCTGGCGGTTGGGCGTGATCTTGGACAAGTCACCTCCTTGCAGAACCTTGTTCATGAAACAATACTGTCTTTACCATGTACTGTATCACGTACACGTGTCTGGTAGTGGGACAGGCTTTTTTTTTTTTAAATCAATTATTTTTTAGTTATTTTAGTCATTTCGTACAAGATAAATAGACTGTTACAAGATAAGACCGGAATGACTGTCTGCTTTTAGATATAATCTTCTAACAATTTATAATATAATACTAGTTTTTATAAAATTTACATCAATAATGTTTTTACAGGTCTGTCAAGCTTGAGCGTTATCTGCTAGGAGCTAAGGTATGTCCAACCTCTGATTAATTTCAACATTTTTTTAACAATATAACATTTTTTTCATTTAACCAATATAACATCCAAAGTTTTCTTTATAATTAAATAATAATACTGTCACACAAAAGGTTATTTTTTAACGATATTCCAATGTTCATTATTAATTTAGTCATACGAAAATGACTAAAAAGTCGAAACGTATTTGTAAAAAAATAAAAAATAAAAATTGACTGGAAAATGGTTTACCTCATAAATTAAATACTATATAAAATAGGCCAGTTGAATCCATATTATAATTAATGCGATAATTAAAAATATACTTAAAATTCATGTGTAATTTAAAAATTTGTTAGTACAATAATAAATTTATTATAATTTAAAAAGACTGGTTACTCGGTCACATTAGTCAATAAGTTATATGAATAATTTAACTTAACTATACATCGGCGTTTTAGCCTTGATGACCCAAATTTAAACAAATATTAATATTTCAAAAGCAAATTTCTTTTAAATTCCATATTTCATACTTTCCAACTATCATAAATAAACAATAAAAATAGCATAAAATATAACGGTATTCTTAACATTAAATAAGTACGCCACCTGCCATATTCATTGTGCAATATCACTCAATAAAATGCATAATAATGCAATTTTATTGCAGTATGCATTATAAATTGCATAGGGTGTATATAAAAAATTGACCGTCTACTGGCCATTTTCACCTTCCCCATGGAGAGAAGATGGTGACGAACAATATCTTTCGACACACCACACTCCTCGACGGGGTCGCCCGGAGTCCTTCTTCCTTTTCAACATCGTATCTCCACTGCTAATTTTTTCAAATCAACGCCGCGCAGTTCGCTGGTCAAGGACAAGGACTTCATATTTAATAATTTCACGAGTTGCTTCAGCGGCTGTGAATTTTTATTTCCAGTAATATCTTAAAATTACGAGAATTTCGTAGGAAATTGTCATGCTTCTTTGAAATAAATAACTAAACTGAGGCTTTTTTTGAAGAATCAAGTGTTAGTAAACAAGCATAGAAAATGCTCAAAAGGATTATTAAATGTTGGTAAATAATAAATAGCCTTAAAATATTTACAGACTTTTGAACTCAAGAATTTGATAAAACGGTCATTTTTTTTTTATACGCCCTATTATTTACTACATAATACAGCTATTATTATTTGTAACATGATTCTTACAATTAACTACAACCATTTACTTGATTACAGGCTTACATTTGTAGTTACTACCTTCAACTTTAGATTAAACCATAACTATTTAAACTGGAAAGTGTTACATTTGAGATGAAAGATGATGTCATTGAGTATGAAGTGTTACATTCGTAATAGACAAGATAAACTACGTCTTAGAAAAGGTTACATTTCAATTTACAGGTCTCTTGTTTTTCATTTCATCATCAACAAAATTTCAATTGTTGTTAGGCTCTATCTACCTCTGACGGCGCTGTGGTCCATGAAGGACCCTGGTCTCTTCAAATATTCTCCTCCTCTCTGAGGAATCCTCTGTCTTCTTCTCATTCCAGAAGCTACAGGTCAGCCTCGTCATCTTCGAGCCATCGTATTCTGGGTCCTACCCCTTCCTCTTCTACCGTCCGGGCGTCCTTCCATTATCTTCCTTGGTAGTCTTTCCTGATCCATTCGATGCACATAACCCAACCATCTTATTCTCCTTTTTTATAAATATGCGTCTAAATCCGGGACTTTATACAAGCCTCTAAGTTATTTATTGGTTTTATCCTGTATTTATTTTGGAGTTTGGTTAGACCATATATTTTTCTCAATGTTTTCCTCTCCTAAGTTTAAATGAAACTTTCTTGTCGCTTTGTAAGGGTCCACACCTCACTAGCGTATGTCACTATGTCGCTGAGAACGGTCTTATATATATGTTTTATTTAATAAGTAACTAAAAACTGCCAATTTAAATATTAACAATCGTAATGTACGTTTGTATTAGACCTACTTGGGTTACTCGGGCTGTACAAAAACAGGCTCTAACAACTTCCTTTAATACATTAGTGTTGTGCTAACAACTCCAATCAACTTAGCCAATGTAGACACTATAGTTTCCAATTGTTTATACCAATTTTTTTATTTAACTGTATTATGCGTTTTAAAGGATTTGTAAATAAATTTATGATTTGGAAAAACGTAAAGTTATAATTTTTGAGATCTTGTTTCATAACGCTACAATTATATACGAAATATTTGCTCTTACATTTTTTTTCCGATTTTAGTAGACATGATTTCGTTTTTTATTTTGTTGATAAAACCTATTTGGACATATGGAGCAGAACTTTAGTGTTCAGCAAAAAAAGTTCACATACACAAGATACAAACAACACAGTCCAAAATTCTCAGAAAATAATTAATGCACCATGGTATATTTCGAATCACACTATACACAACGACATGAACATTCCCACTATAAAATCACATATTCATAACAAATACATAACATTCCCCTCATCTACACAATATCACCCAAACCCACTCGTTCTTCCGCTTTCCTACTCCCTGTTACCTGGACTTGATAAAAAAATATTAAAAAGACATTGGCCAAGAGACCTACTCAACAATTGATATATATATTTTTTTTTCCCAAAATAACTGGATGATCATTTAGAAAAGCGAAGAGAAAGGCACTTCAATCAAATTTGCCGGAGGCGCAGGTGCAAATGAAAATTAAATAATAATAACAATATTTTGATGGTAGTGAAATTTATGTCCACTTAGACTGGATAATTTAATTATTCTGAATCATATATCCTTGACATTTTCTTTAACAGTGAAACAGGTTCATTTAATTCTTAAAGTATGTTCATTCAATTATCAACGATAGACATAAAACATTTTTAAAAAATTACAGTGAAATAGTATTTTTCATTTGCAACTTCAGGACTGGACAGAGGATTCAACAACTAGTGGAATATTGTTGTTTCACAAAATTTCACAAAATATTATAATTTACATGATAAATAGTGTATATAATAAATAATTAATTCGCGTTAATTCCAGTTAATTCGCGATATTTTTCTGGGATAAACGACACTAATTAAAATGTTAAGACACCAGTTAAAAATAATTCTTACCTCGAGAGGGTTCATGAAAATATCGGCCTTATTAAATGGTATTATACAATTTATAAAATGTAAATATTTTATATAGTGGGAAAAAGGGTCTTCGTATGGTATATTCGTATGGTCTTTAAGGCCTTTTTGTAGGAAAAAAATGTACATAATTATACAAGAAGTATAAAATTTCATTATGTACAGTAAAACAGTTCAAAATAATTACTTTAGATCTAACTATGTAGATGTTGTGAATATAAAAACATTAGAGTCATAAAAAAGTATTTTGAAACAGACCTAGGAGGACAAAAGATGGCTTAACAATCATTATTTATAATGGGGAAAGTTTGCGGCAGAAGTATATGCAGAAGGAGCTTATTTGAGGGTTCAGTAAATGAAGAAATACACAAACAAGAAAACTCATTTGTTCTTCGTTGTTAGCCTCATTCTTAGTGCAGAGAGCCGTTGATCTATTGCCTACTCCTTTTATATATTGAGGCTATTGAGCGTGTTTTTGGACAAATCACTTCCCTGTACGACCTTTGTCCTATCAGGGTTATCAGAGGTTTTATCAGGAATTGAAGAGGTTGCTAGCTCTGAGGCTAGGAGGTCTGAGTGGAAATAAAGTGTGTCATAAAAAAAATTATATCGGTATTTGAGAGCTTAGAGCGTTTGTAATGTAAATATTGAAGTGGCTTGAAACGGCGAGCAGTTTCTTGTAGTTTCAGTCTAGTATGAGGAGTCCAAATTATGCGTTTGTCAAAGTTTAGGCCTAAATACTAGACTTGTTATACATGAATCAGTGCGATGTTATTGAACGATAGAGGAGGACAGGAAGTCATTGATTTACATCAGTAGATATAAAAGGGGGCTTCTAGACCAGCATTTTTATAACCTTATTATAACCTACCCTTCAAGTAGAAGGGGAGCAGGTTATGTTACTATAGTCTCCCATCCAATGGAAAAAAAAAACTCTTAGCTCATCAGATATCCTCCCATCTATATCTCGACCTGCCTCTCGGCTCAGTGCTTCAGGGCGTGCCCCCCTCCCCTCTCCCCCTCCCAAAGTATTACTAAGGCTAAATATCAAGGAAGTATTAGGAGATGATGAAATAGATGGAGCTCCTATGAGCTAGCGAAGTTGTTGAGGGCTTTGCCTTCCCATCTTGCTGAAGGAGCAATGTAGATTTGGCTTCACCACTTTGCTGCCAACACAATGCATCTTATGTTTTTTTTTAATTTGCAAGTTAACTACTATCCAATAACAAGTAACTGTGCCCTGTGGTAACATCAATTGGATTTAAAATGACTCCGTAATGAGTTGTCTTTTGTCGTCTTCATTATGATGCCGTGGCTTTTTGTTTGTATCGAGCTTATGAGGATTTGAAATGCCAAAGAAAAGATAATAATCGGAAATGCCGTTTCTGGATAAATTCATTATCTTCTTAACATTCTTGAGTTAAGTGACTCCAGTTGTAGTCTAGTATATTTACGAAAATGTATAAAAAGTAATATTAAGGTACAATTCTCAATTCCCTCCCTTCCGGTCAGATGACGTATTTTGTATTTTTAATTTCTGATTTATGCTTATTATTTCATTTATGTTAACATTGCACTTATGGTTTTATTGAGTCAGTGAGGGCTTACCTTGGTTTTGGTATGATAAATTAATAAGCTTAATGTGAAAATTATTTACTGACTCTAGCTATTATTCTTCTACACTAACGATGAATACGGATATATCATCTGGAAAAAAAAAATGTAATTAGTTTTGAATATTCTTTATTTATTGTTTTTTTCCTATTTATTTAAGCCATGTCCAGTTGAAGGTGAAAGGTTTGTTATTTCCGGTTTCATTGCCTGATGTTTTTTTGTTTTTTTTATAGCTTATATGATCAAAATAATAAAATCATGGATTGAATAAGCTCGATATATTAGAACTAACTATATATAAAGTTACTCCGATGTTCATCGTTTCACAGCTCGAACCATACTGCGATGCAAGTATCACTTCACTGCTGCTTAGAATATATTCTAATTTAAAATTACACGTAAGGAACGTTTCTAATTTATAATATATTTTTTTAAAAACGTTTTAAATAATTATACATGCTTCAGTGCCTAAAAAGCATAGTTAATTCAACCAGCATTTATATTTCGAAAATGAAAACATTATTGATTACTTTTATACATAAATACAATAATAAAATCATATCTTGAATAAAGTCAATATATTGAAATAACTATCCATAAAAGTTCTCAGATGTTCATCGTTTCACAGCTCGAGCTATACTGCGATGCAAGTATCACTTCACTGCTGCTTAGAATATATTCTAATTTAAAATTACACGTAAGGAACGTTTCTAATTTATAATATATTTTTTTAAAAACGTTTTAAATAATTATACATGCTTCAGTGCCTAAAAAGCATAGTTAATTCAACCAGCATTTATATTTCGAAAATGAAAACTTTATTGATTACTTTTATACATAAATACAATAATAAAATCATATCTTGAATAAAGTCAATATATTGAAATAACTATCCATAAAAGTTCTCAGATGTTCATCGTTTCACAGCTCGAGCTATACTGCGATGCAAGTATCACTTCACTGCTGCTTAGAATATATTCTAATTTAAAATTACACGTAAGGAACGTTTCTAATTTATAATATATTTTTTTAAAAACGTTTTAGATAATTATACATGCTTCAGTGCCTAAAAAGCATAGTTAATTCAACCAGCATTTATATTTCGAAAATGAAAACTTTATTGATTACTTTTATACATAAATACAATAATAAAATCATATCTTGAATAAAGTCAATATATTGAAATAACTATCCATAAAAGTTCTCAGATGTTCATCGTTTCACAGCTCGAACTATACTGCGATGCAAGTGCCGGTTCGAACCTGCACAGACATGTCGGGTACAATGTTCAAAGTAGGAGAGGGGGGATTACTGCGTAGAATATATTCTAATTTAAAATTACACTTAAAGGAGCGTTTCTAATTTATAATATATTTTTTTTAAAACGTTTTAAATAATTATACATGCTTCAGTGCCTAAAAAACATAGTTAATTCAACCAGAAAAATATAAAATATTGAAAAAGTGAATGATTACCTCATTTATATTTCGAAATTGAAAATTTGATTTCTTTCATAGATAAATGCAATAATAAAATCATGGATTGAATAAACTCGATATATTAGAAATAACTATATATAAAGTTACTCCGATGTTCATCGTTTCACAGCTCGAACCATACTGCGATGCAAGTATCACTTCACTGCTTCTTAGAATATATTCTAATTTAAAATTACACTAAAAGGAACGTTTTTAATTAATTTTTATTATTTATTTTTTAAAAACGTATTAATTAATTATACACGCTTCAGTGCCAAAGAACAGTTAATTCATCCAAAAAATTAATTAATACTGAAAAAGTGAATATTACCTCATTTATATTTCGAAGATGAAAACTTTATTGGTTAGTTTTATACATAAATGCAATAATAAAATCATGGATTGAATAATGTTGATATATTGAAATAACTATCCATAAAATTTCTCAGATGTTCATCGTTTCACAGCTCGAACTATACTGCGATGCAAGTGCCGGTTCGAACCTGTACAGACATGTCGGGTACAATGTTCAAAGTAGGAGGGGGGGGGATTACTGCGTAGAATATATTCTAATTTAAAATTACACTTAAAGGAGCGTTTCTAATTCATAATATATTTTTTTAAAAACGTTTTAAATAATTATACATGCTTCAGTGCCTAAAAAACATAGTTAATTCAACCAGAAAAATATAAAATATTGAAAAAGTGAATGAAGACCTCATTTATATTTCAAAATTGAAAATTTGATTTCTTTCATAGATAAATGCAATAATAAAATCATAGATTGAATAAACTCGATATATTAGAAACAACTATATATAAAGTTACTCCGATGTTAATCGTTTCACAGCTCGAACCATACTGCGATGCAAGTATCACTTCACTGCTGCTTAGAATATATTCTAATTTAAAATTACACTTAAAGGAGCGGTTTTAATTAATTTATATTATCTATTTCTTAAAAACGTATTAAATAATTATACATGCTTCAGTGCCAAGGAACAGTTAATTCACCCAGAAAAATATTAAATACTGAAAAAGTGAATATTACCTCATTTATATTTCGAAAATGAAAACTTTATTGATTACTTTTATACATAAATGCAATAATAAAATCATGGATTGAATAAAGTTGATATATTGAAATAACTATCCATAAAATTTCTCAGATGTTCATCGTTTCACAGCTCGAACTATACTGCGATGCAAGTGCCGGTTCGAACCTGTACAGACATGTCGGGTACAATGTTCAAAGTAGGAGGGGGGGGGGGGGATTACTGCGTAGAATATATTCTAATTTAAAATTACACTTAAAGGAGCGTTTCTAATTCATAATATATTTTTTTAAAAACGTTTTAAATAATTATACATGCTTCAGTGCCTAAAAAACATAGTTAATTCAACCAGAAAAATATAAAATATTGAAAAAGTGAATGAAGACCTCATTTATATTTCAAAATTGAAAATTTGATTTCTTTCATAGATAAATGCAATAATAAAATCATGGATTGAATAAACTCGATATATTAGAAATAACTATATATAAAGTTACTCCGATGTTCATCGTTTCACAGCTCGAACCATACTGCGATGCAAGTATCACTTCACTGCTGCTTAGAATATATTCTAATTTAAAATTACACTTAAAGGAGCGTTTTTAATTAATTTATATTATCTATTTTTTAAAAACGTATTAAATAATTATACATGCTTCAGTGCCAAAGAACAGTTAATTCACCCAGAAAAATATTAAATACTGAAAAAGTGAATATTACCTCATTTATATTTCGAAAATGAAAACTTTTTTGATTACTTTTATACATAAATGCAATAATAAAATCATGGATTGAATAAAGTTGATATATTGAAATAACTATCCATAAAATTTCTCAGATGTTCATCGTTTCACAGCTCGAACTATACTGCGATGCAAGTGCCGGTTCGAACCTGCACAGACATGTCGGGTACAATGTTCAAAGTAGGAGAGGGGGGATTACTGCGTAGAATATATTCTAATTTAAAATTACACTTAAAGGAGCGTTTCTAATTTATAATATATTTTTTTTAAAACGTTTTAAATAATTATACATGCTTCAGTGCCTAAAAAACATAGTTAATTCAACCAGAAAAATATAAAATATTGAAAAAGTGAATGATTACCTCATTTATATTTCGAAATTGAAAATTTGATTTCTTTCATAGATAAATGCAATAATAAAATCATGGATTGAATAAACTCGATATATTAGAAATAACTATATATAAAGTTACTCCGATGTTCATCGTTTCACAGCTCGAACCATACTGCGATGCAAGTATCACTTCACTGCTTCTTAGAATATATTCTAATTTAAAATTACACTAAAAGGAACGTTTTTAATTAATTTTTATTATTTATTTTTTAAAAACGTATTAATTAATTATACACGCTTCAGTGCCAAAGAACAGTTAATTCATCCAAAAAATTAATTAATACTGAAAAAGTGAATATTACCTCATTTATATTTCGAAGATGAAAACTTTATTGGTTAGTTTTATACATAAATGCAATAATAAAATCATGGATTGAATAATGTTGATATATTGAAATAACTATCCATAAAATTTCTCAGATGTTCATCGTTTCACAGCTCGAACTATACTGCGATGCAAGTGCCGGTTCGAACCTGTACAGACATGTCGGGTACAATGTTCAAAGTAGGAGGGGGGGGGATTACTGCGTAGAATATATTCTAATTTAAAATTACACTTAAAGGAGCGTTTCTAATTCATAATATATTTTTTTAAAAACGTTTTAAATAATTATACATGCTTCAGTGCCTAAAAAACATAGTTAATTCAACCAGAAAAATATAAAATATTGAAAAAGTGAATGAAGACCTCATTTATATTTCAAAATTGAAAATTTGATTTCTTTCATAGATAAATGCAATAATAAAATCATAGATTGAATAAACTCGATATATTAGAAACAACTATATATAAAGTTACTCCGATGTTAATCGTTTCACAGCTCGAACCATACTGCGATGCAAGTATCACTTCACTGCTGCTTAGAATATATTCTAATTTAAAATTACACTTAAAGGAGCGGTTTTAATTAATTTATATTATCTATTTCTTAAAAACGTATTAAATAATTATACATGCTTCAGTGCCAAGGAACAGTTAATTCACCCAGAAAAATATTAAATACTGAAAAAGTGAATATTACCTCATTTATATTTCGAAAATGAAAACTTTATTGATTACTTTTATACATAAATGCAATAATAAAATCATGGATTGAATAAAGTTGATATATTGAAATAACTATCCATAAAATTTCTCAGATGTTCATCGTTTCACAGCTCGAACTATACTGCGATGCAAGTGCCGGTTCGAACCTGTACAGACATGTCGGGTACAATGTTCAAAGTAGGAGGGGGGGGGGATTACTGCGTAGAATATATTCTAATTTAAAATTACACTTAAAGGAGCGTTTCTAATTCATAATATATTTTTTTAAAAACGTTTTAAATAATTATACATGCTTCAGTGCCTAAAAAACATAGTTAATTCAACCAGAAAAATATAAAATATTGAAAAAGTGAATGAAGACCTCATTTATATTTCAAAATTGAAAATTTGATTTCTTTCATAGATAAATGCAATAATAAAATCATGGATTGAATAAACTCGATATATTAGAAATAACTATATATAAAGTTACTCCGATGTTCATCGTTTCACAGCTCGAACCATACTGCGATGCAAGTATCACTTCACTGCTGCTTAGAATATATTCTAATTTAAAATTACACTTAAAGGAGCGTTTTTAATTAATTTATATTATCTATTTTTTAAAAACGTATTAAATAATTATACATGCTTCAGTGCCAAAGAACAGTTAATTCACCCAGAAAAATATTAAATACTGAAAAAGTGAATATTACCTCATTTATATTTCGAAAATGAAAACTTTTTTGATTACTTTTATACATAAATGCAATAATAAAATCATGGATTGAATAAAGTTGATATATTGAAATAACTATCCATAAAATTTCTCAGATGTTCATCGTTTCACAGCTCGAACTATACTGCGATGCAAGTGCCGGTTCGAACCTGTACAGACATGTCGGGTACAATGTTCAAAGTAGGAGGGGGGGGGGATTACTGCGTAGAATATATTCTAATTTAAAATTACACTTAAAGGAGCGTTTCTAATTCATAATATATTTTTTTAAAAACGTTTTAAATAATTATACATGCTTCAGTGCGTAAAAAACATAGTTAATTCAACCAGAAAAATATAAAATATTGAAAAAGTGAATGAAGACCTCATTTATATTTCAAAATTGAAAATTTGATTTCTTTCATAGATAAATGCAATAATAAAATCATGGATTGAATAAACTCGATATATTAGAAATAACTATATATAAAGTTACTCCGATGTTCATCGTTTCACAGCTCGAACCATACTGCGATGCAAGTATCACTTCACTGCTGCTTAGAATATATTCTAATTTAAAATTACACTTAAAGGAACGTTTTTAATTAATTTTTATTATCTATTTTTTAAAAACGTATTAATTAATTATACACGCTTCAGTGCCAAAGAACAGTTAATTCATCCAAAAAATTAATTAATACTGAAAAAGTGAATATTACCTCATTTATATTTCGAAGATGAAAACTTTATTGGTTAGTTTTATACATAAATGCAATAATAAAATCATGGATTGAATAAAGTCGATATATTGATATAACTATCCATAAAATTTCTCAGATGTTCATCGTTTCACAGCTCGAACTATACTGCGATGCAAGTGCCGGTACGAACCTGCACCGACCTGTCGGGTACAATGTTCAAAGTGGGGGGGGGGGTTACTGCGTAGAATATATTCTAATTTAAAATTACACATAAAGGAGCGTTTTTAATTTATATTATCTATTTTTTCATTTAAAAAAATTCAAAGTTTCATTTAAAAAACAGTTAATTCACCCAGAAAACTATTAAATACTGAAAAAAGTGAATTAATCTTACATAGTTAAATATAATAATAAAATCACGGATTGAATAAACTCCATATATTAGAAATAACTTTAATATCACACCGATGTTCATCGGTACACTGTTCCAACTACACTGAAATGTAGATAAGAATACAGACCTGTACAAAGGGTACAATGTTCAAAGTAGAATGTATTCTAATTTAAATTTACACTTAATAGAATCAATTACATTTACGTTATTCATTTATACATGCACATCCATACATGTTCGATAATTTAAAAAGAAAATAATAGTTATTGTAAAAGTGAATTATTACTTTATTTTTTCATACATATATCGAAGATAAAAACTGCATCAACTTCTTATGTAGTTAAATGTAATAATATAATCCTTGATGAATAAACGCGATGTATTTATATTAACTATAAAATCACTGAGATGTTCATCGGTTCACAGCTCGAACTAGACTGGCACGAACCTTCATAGACTTGTAGGGTACAATGTTCAAAGAAGATAAACTAATAATTTAAAAATATTAATTTCTTAGAATATATTCTAATTTAAAATTACACTTAATGGAACCATTTTACCTATTAAAAAAGCGTATTAAATAATTATGCATGCTCAAGTACTTACAGTCAGTGTAAAAAGTATTGGGACACCTTGAAAGGTGATTGAAAAAACGGTACTACTATAATTGTTTGCATTTATTTAATTATAAATAATCAACATGTAATTAAAAATATATTCAAAATATAAATATAAGGGTTTATATAGATAAACAATGCGATAACATATTTTTTAAATAAATTGATTGAAAATGACTGATGAATAACTGAACAATAAATATTGGGACACATGAAAAAACATTAGATACACATTGAATACATAGTTCTCTTTTTTTAAAACATTAATATTTTGTCGGATACCCTTTAGCATCTATAACTCTCTGAAGTCGCCTTGGCATTGATTCTATTAATTTTAAAGTAAATGAAGGATCAATTTTTTCCCACTCTTCCGTAATTACATGTTTTAGGTCTGTTTTATTAGTGATCGGTCTTGTTCTAATTTTTTGTTCCAAAAAATCCCACAAATGCTCAATGGGATTGAGATCGGGTGACTGGGGTGGAGTTTCTAGGCATTTTGGTGTGTTATACAGTAGCCAGAGCCGAGAATCTAGGGCTTTATGCTTTGGGTCATTGTCCTGATAAAAGGCAAATGACTCGGAAATTCCCAATTTTTCTACTGATGGTTTTAAATTTTTTTGTAGAATTTGTACATATTGCCTGTGGTCCATATTTCCTTCGACAAATTCTAATCTTCCAACACCGGCAGCACTCATACACCCCCAGACCATCACTGACCCACCTCCATGTTTCACGGTTGGAAACAAATTTTTTTTCTTCAGTTCACAATTCTTCTTTCTCCAAATTTTTCATTTCCCATCCGAACCGAAAACATTAAATTTACTTTCATCTGTGAAAAGGATGCTGTTCCAAAACGTTTGAGGTTTATTTTTAAATTCATTTGCAAATTTTAATCTTTTTGCCCTATTTTGTTCACTGACAAAAATTTTTTTCCTTGCTACACGACCATGAAAATTTGCATTTCTCAAAATATTTCTGACAGAGCTCACAGATATTGGTTTTTCACTGTTAAGATTATATTCTGTGGCTAATTTCGGAGCAGAATAACGTGGGTTTTTAGCCACTTTCCTAACAATTGACCTTCTATCCTGCTCAGAAAATACTTTTGGCCTTCCACTTCTTTGTTTATTTTTATAGCTTTTGGTTATTCCATACCTGTCTATTATATTCCACACAGTCATTCTTGGAATCCCAACTAGTTTAGATATTTCTCTTACTGTTTTGCATTGGTTGTGGAGACGGATTACAATTTTTCTTTCTTCTACACTAGTTTCTTTTGATTTCCGTCCCATTTCGAACACTATTGTTAGGTTTATAACAAATTACTGAAATAATCTTCAATATAAACATAAGAAAGACGATATAGAATAAGAAAAAGGGATTAGTGACGTAAATAAATATAATAGAATTATAGATCAACCTTTTGTCCCAATACTTTTTGTTTGTTATTGTTTATGTACTATTCCATTGAACATTTTTCGGTCAGTGTCTTTTTCGATACTTCAAAACGCGAATGATAAAATTTGATCATAAAATTATGCACACAGAAAATATGCTGTTGGAATTTTCGGAAAAAATTATTTTCAATACATTCCATTTATTTATTTATTTTTTTTAAATTGGACTAGGTGTCCCAATACTTTTTACACTCACTGTATATAAGATAGTTAACTCATCCAAAAATAATAAATATTGAAAAAGTGAATTATTACCTAATTCATATTTCCAAGATAAACACTGTATTCATTTCTAGCATAGTTAAATGTAACAATAAAATCTTGTATTAAATTAACTCAATATATATATATATATATATATATATATATATATATATATATATATATATATATATATATATATATATGCAATTAGTCCGCAGGATGTAACTTCAAGTTGAGTCACAAGTTTTAACATTTTATTCATTTCCTTTTCAATATTATGGAAAGTAAAAATAATTGTGAGGTTTAGTATGAAAAAAAGAGTGTAGTCATATGGATATTTCGGTAATCAATTCATCAAGATTTTACGTTACGATTAACATAAAGTATAGATGATATATGTTTGTTGAAATGTTCATTTCTAGATGGAATAATTACCGAAATAAACACTTTACCCATGATTAAATTCTCTTTTCACGCTCACGATGACGTAATTTTTTTTGGAAATATTAAAAATGAAACGAAT
Source organism: Arma custos (assembly GCA_037127475.1). Classification (NCBI taxonomy): domain Eukaryota; kingdom Metazoa; phylum Arthropoda; class Insecta; order Hemiptera; family Pentatomidae; genus Arma; species Arma custos. The sequence continues at coordinate 19,700,957 of CM073762.1, read as the reverse complement.
AATTAAATAAACGAAAAAATAAGGTAATAATTCACTTTTACAATAACAATTATTTTCTTTTTAAATTATCGAACATGTATGGATGTGTATGTATAAATAAATAACGTAAATGTAATTGATTCTATTAAGTGTAAATTTAAATTAGAATACATTCTACTTTGAACATTGTACCCTTTGTACAGGTCTGTATTCTTATCTACATTTCAGTGTAGTTGGAACAGTGTACCGATGAACATCGGTGTGATATTAAAGTTATTTCTAATATATGGAGTTTATTCAATCCGTGATTTTATTATTATATTTAACTATGTAAGATTAATTCACTTTTTTCAGTATTTAATAGTTTTCTGGGTGAATTAACTGTTTTTTAAATGAAACTTTGAATTTTTTTAAATGAAAAAATAGATAATATAAATTAAAAACGCTCCTTTATGTGTAATTTTAAATTAGAATATATTCTACGCAGTAACCCCCCCCCCCCACTTTGAACATTGTACCCGACAGGTCGGTGCAGGTTCGTACCGGCACTTGCATCGCAGTATAGTTCGAGCTGTGAAACGATGAACATCTGAGAAATTTTATGGATAGTTATATCAATATATCGACTTTATTCAATCCATGATTTTATTATTGCATTTATGTATAAAACTAACCAATAAAGTTTTCATCTTCGAAATATAAATGAGGTAATATTCACTTTTTCAGTATTAATTAATTTTTTGGATGAATTAACTGTTCTTTGGCACTGAAGCGTGTATAATTAATTAATACGTTTTTAAAAAATAAATAATAAAAATTAATTAAAAACGTTCCTTTTAGTGTAATTTTAAATTAGAATATATTCTAAGCAGCAGTGAAGTGATACTTGCATCGCAGTATGGTTCGAGCGGTGAAACGATGAGCATCGGAGTAACTTTATATATAGTTATTTCTAATATATCGAGTTTATTCAATCCATGATTTTATTATTGCATTTATCTATGAAAGAAATTAAATTTTCAATTTTGAAATATAAATGAGGTAATAATTCACTTTTTCAATATTTTATAATTTTCTGGTTGAATTAACTATGTTTTTTAGGCACTGAAGCATGTATAATTGTTTAAAACGTTTTTAAAAAAATATATTATAAATTAAAAACGCTCCTTTAAGTGTCATTTTAAATTAGAATATATTCTACGCAGTAATCTCCCCCCACTTTAAACATTGTACCCGACAGGTCGGTGCATGTTCGTACCGGCACTTGCATCGCAGTATAGTTCGAGCTGTGAAACGATGAACATCTGAGAACTTTTATGGATAGTTATTTCAATATATCGACTTTATTCAAGCCATGATTTTATTATTGTATTTATGTATAAACGTAATCAATAAAGTTTTCATTTTCGAAATATAAATGCTGGTTGAATTAACTATGCTTTTTAGGCACTGAAGCATGTATAATTATTTAAAACGTTTTTAAAAAAATATATTATAAATTAGAAACGCTACTTACGTGTAATTTTAAATTAGAATATATTCTAAGCAGCAGTGAAGTGATACTTGCATCGCAGTATGGTTCGAGCTGTGAAACGATGAACATCGGAGTAACTTTATATATAGTTATTTCTAATATATCGAGTTTATTCAAGCCATGATTTTATTATTGTATTCATGTATAAAAGTAATCAATAAAGTTTTCATTTTCGAAATATAAATGCTGGTTGAATTAACTATGCTTTTTAGGCACTGAAGCATGTATAATTATTTAAAACGTTTAAAAAAAAATATATTATAAATTAGAAACGATACTTACGTGTAATTTTAAATTAGAATATATTCTAAGCAGCAGTGAAATGATACTTGCATCGCAGTATGGTTCGAGCTGTGAAACGATGAACATCGGAGTAACTTTATATATAGTTATTTCTAATATATCGAGTTTATTCAATCCATGATTTTATTATTGCATTTATCTATGAAAGAAATTAAATTTTCAATTTTGAAATATAAATGAGGTAATAATTCACTTTTTCAATATTTTATAATTTTCTGGTTGAATTAACTATGTTTTTTAGGCACCGAAGCATGTATAATTGTTTAAAACGTTTTTAAAAAAATATATTATAAATTAAAAACGCTCCTTTAAGTTTCATTTTAAATTAGAATATATTCTACGCAGTAATCTCCCCCCACTTTGAACATTGTACCCGACAGGTCGGTGCAGGTTCGTACCGGCACTTGCATCGCAGTATAGTTCGAGCTGTGAAACGATGAACATCTGAGAACTTTTATGGATAGTTATTTCAATATATCGACTTTATTCAAGCCGTGATTTTATTATTGTATTTATGTATAAAAGTAATCAATAAAGTTTTCATTTTCGAAATATAAATGCTGGTTGAATTAACTATGCTTTTTAGGCACTGAAGCATGTATAATTATTTAAAACGTTTTTAAAAAAATATATTATAAATTAGAAACGTTCCTTACGTGTAATTTTAAATTAGAATATATTCTAAGCAGCAGTGAAGTGATACTTGCATCGCAGTATGGTTCGAGCTGTGAAACGATGAACATCGGAGTAACTTTATATATAGTTATTTCTAATATATCGAGCTTATTCAATCCATGATTTTATTATTGCATTTATCTATGAAAGAAATAAAATTTTCAATTTGGAAATATAAATGAGGTAATCATTCACTTTTTCAATATTTTATATTTTTCTGGTTGAATTAACTATGTTTTTTAGGCACTGAAGCATGTATAATTGTTTAAAACGTTTTTAAAAAAATATATTATAAATTAAAAACGCTCCTTTAAGTGTCATTTTAAATTAGAATATATTCTACGCAGTAATCCCCCCCCCCACTTTGAACATTGTACCCGACAGGTCGGTGCAGGTTCGTACCGGCACTTGAATCGCAGTATAGTTCGAGCTGTGAAACGATGAACATCTGAGAAATTTTATGGATAATTATTTCAATATATCGACTTTATTCAATCCATGATTTTATTATTGCATTTATGTATGAAAGTAATCAATAAAGTTTTCATTTTCGAAATATAAATGAGGTAATATTCACTTTTTCAGTATTTAATATTTTTCTGGGTGAATTAACTGTTCTTTGGCACTGAAGCATGTATAATTATTTAATACGTTTTTAAAAAATAGATAATATAAATTAATTAAAAACGCTCCTTTAAGTGTAATTTTAAATTAGAATATATTCTAAGCAGCAGTGAAGTGATACTTGCATCGCAGTATGGTTCGAGCTGTGAAACGATGAACATCGGAGTAACTTTATATATAGTTATTTCTAATATATCGAGTTTATTCAATCCATGATTTTATTATTGCATTTATCTATGAAAGAAATCAAATTTTTAATTTCGAAATATAAAAGAGGTAATCATTCAATTTTTCAATATTTTATATTTTTCTGGTTGAATTAACTATGTTTTTTAGGCACTGAAGCATGTATAATTATTTAAAACGTTTTTAAAAAAATATATTATAAATTAGAAACGCTCCTTTAAGTGTAATTTTAAATTAGAATATATTCTACGCAGTAATCCCCCCTCTCCTTCTTTGAACATTGTACCCGACATGTCTGTGCAGGTTCGTACTGGTACTTGCATCGCAGTATAGTTCGAGCTGTGAAACGATGAACATCTGAGAACTTTTATGGATAGTTATTTCAATATATCGACTTTATTCAAGCCGTGATTTTATTATTGTATTTATGTATAAAAGTAATCAATAAAGTTTTCATTTTCGAAATATAAATGCTGGTTGAATTAACTATGCTTTTTAGGCACTGAAGCATGTATAATTATTTAAAACGTTTTTAAAAAAATATATTATAAATTAGAAACGTTCCTTACGTGTAATTTTAAATTAGAATATATTCTAAGCAGCAGTGAAGTGATACTTGCATCGCAGTATGGTTCGAGCTGTGAAACGATGAACATCGGAGTAACTTTATATATAGTTATTTCTAATATATCGAGCTTATTCAATCCATGATTTTATTATTGCATTTATCTATGAAAGAAATAAAATTTTCAATTTGGAAATATAAATGAGGTAATCATTCACTTTTTCAATATTTTATATTTTTCTGGTTGAATTAACTATGTTTTTTAGGCACTGAAGCATGTATAATTGTTTAAAACGTTTTTAAAAAAATATATTATAAATTAAAAACGCTCCTTTAAGTGTCATTTTAAATTAGAATATATTCTACGCAGTAATCCCCCCCCCCACTTTGAACATTGTACCCGACAGGTCGGTGCAGGTTCGTACCGGCACTTGAATCGCAGTATAGTTCGAGCTGTGAAACGATGAACATCTGAGAAATTTTATGGATAATTATTTCAATATATCGACTTTATTCAATCCATGATTTTATTATTGCATTTATGTATGAAAGTAATCAATAAAGTTTTCATTTTCGAAATATAAATGAGGTAATATTCACTTTTTCAGTATTTAATATTTTTCTGGGTGAATTAACTGTTCTTTGGCACTGAAGCATGTATAATTATTTAATACGTTTTTAAAAAATAGATAATATAAATTAATTAAAAACGCTCCTTTAAGTGTAATTTTAAATTAGAATATATTCTAAGCAGCAGTGAAGTGATACTTGCATCGCAGTATGGTTCGAGCTGTGAAACGATGAACATCGGAGTAACTTTATATATAGTTATTTCTAATATATCGAGTTTATTCAATCCATGATTTTATTATTGCATTTATCTATGAAAGAAATCAAATTTTTAATTTCGAAATATAAAAGAGGTAATCATTCAATTTTTCAATATTTTATATTTTTCTGGTTGAATTAACTATGTTTTTTAGGCACTGAAGCATGTATAATTATTTAAAACGTTTTTAAAAAAATATATTATAAATTAGAAACGCTCCTTTAAGTGTAATTTTAAATTAGAATATATTCTACGCAGTAATCCCCCCTCTCCTTCTTTGAACATTGTACCCGACATGTCTGTGCAGGTTCGTACTGGTACTTGCATCGCAGATAGTTCGAGCAGTGATTATCTGATTAATTTTATATTTAATATTAATTTTATATTGTATATTTATTTTTATAAGGGCTGCTTGAATAAAGAAATAGCAAATTTTGATCAAATAAGCTATAAAAAAAACAAAAAAACATCAGGCAATGAAACCGGAAATAACAAACCTTTCACCTTCAACTGGACATGGCTTAAATAAATAGGAAAAAAACAATAAATAAAGAATATTCAAAACTAATTACATTTTTTTTTTTCCAGATGATATATCCGTATTCATCGTTAGTGTAGAAGAATAATAGCTAGAGTCAGTAAATAATTTTCACATTAAGCTTATCAATTTATCATACCAAAACCAAGGTAAGCCCTCACTGACTCAATAAAACCATAAGTGCAATGTTAACATAAATGAAATAATAAGCATAAATCAGAAACTAAAAATACAAAATACGTCATCTGACCGGAAGGGAGGGAATTGAGAATTGTACCTTAATATTACTTTTTATACATTTTCGTAAATATACTAGACTACAACTGGAGTCACTTAACTCAAGAATGTTAAGAAGATAATGAATTTATCCAGAAACGGCATTTCCGATTATTATCTTTTCTTTGGCATTTCAAATCCTCATAAGCTCGATACAAACAAAAAGCCACGGCATCATAATGAAGACGACAAATGATAACTCATTTCGGAGTCATTTTAAATCCAATTGATGTTACAACAGGGCACAGTTACATGTTATTGGATAGTAGTTAACTTGCAAATTAAAAAAAACATAAGATGCATTGTGTTGGCAGCAAAGTGGTGAAGCCAAATCTACATTGCTCCTTCAGCAAGATGGGAAGGCAAAACCCTCAACAACATCGCTAGCTCATAGGAGCCCCATCTATTTCATCATCTCCTAATACTTCCTTGATATTTAGCTTTAGTAATACTTTGGGAGGGGGGAGGGGAGGGGGGCACGCCCTGAAGCACTGAGCCGAGAGGCAGGTCGAGATATAGATGGGAGGATATCTGATGAGCTAAGAGTTTTTTTTTTTCCATTGGATGGGAGACTATAGTAACATAACCTGCTCCCCTTCTACTTGAAGGGTAGGTTATAATAAGGTTATAAAAATGCTGGTCTAGAAGCCCCCTTTTTATACTACTTACATCATCATCACTGGCATCATCATTGTGGGAATTTACCTTTTTTTTTTTTAATTAAACTGAAAACTGAAAACTTTCTCTGGATTAAATTACCTATAAAGTAATGTACCTTATGAAACTAGATGAATAAATATCGGATGCATTGTTTACTAAAGTCCGGTTTAATTTTATAAAGCCAGAAATATGCTAACCAACAACCTAGAAGTTTATTAAAAGCTACAGGGTGATGAAAATTTAATTTTAACTCAGACAAGAGATTGATAGGGGGGCAACTAATTTTAGACACAAAAACAACAAACTTTCTAAAATACTGAAGATATCGGCAGTCCGATATAGACTTAAATAATAATAATATTAAAAACAAGGGTTCTATAGTATTTATATTTGTTTGAATATATAATGTAATATAATATAATTGTTAAGGCGTGATTAGACTGAATAAATTTTGATAGAAGCAAATAGAAGTATCACGGGAATTTGAATGAAAGCTCAGATATTAACAAAGCGTTTGATTTATTAATTTATATAACATGCGAGATTTTCTTAAATACTATTAAATATACATGCAAAAGAAGATACAAATTAATAATAGCGTCAACAAAAATGACTTAAAACTAAATATGTAACTTAGCGATCTAATGAACAAATTGATTTAAGACAAAAAAAATGAAAGAGAAGAAATGATTAATATGAATGGGAGCGATAATTAACAATAATGCTCCATGCTAGCATAATGGCCAAAGATATAAACAACATAATGAACTTGAACGTTATACTGAAGATTTCAATAAGGTGCGAAGATGTGCGAATTATTATTATCTTCGCTAGTGATCACGGCATGAAGGAGCAATGAGTATGATATCATGAATTAACTTGAACTGTCCGGTTGGTACCATGAAATACGTTGGTCATCAGGAGAAAAATTAGTTGACAAGTTGAGGCCTTGTACCTATACTCAATTTTTATCATCTCAGCATAGCTTCTGGCGAGTAACAAACTTGAAGACCTCTTGACGTTCTCAGAGGAATAACGGCTTGAGAGCGGAGTTTGCGATGGTAGTAGCTTTGAAGTTCTGGTAGAACAAGTACGCTCGGCGATCTGATTGAAAGTGAGGTGACTCAAAGCGTCGTTCTCCCCTCTCCTACGTTTTGGCGGCAAAGTACATCCGATTTTAGAGGCAAGGATCGGTCCGTTCCATCTGGCGGGCAGTCCCGGTCTGCGACTAAACAATAATTCAAAAGGAAGAATTATTAGTAAATGATGTAGGAGGAACGTTTTACTTGGTTATTTCATATATGATAAAAAGATAATTACTTTCGGTGATAAATCTGTCAATTCTTACCCGCAATATAATTATAAAGTTTTATTGTAATTGAATAGAAAACTTACAAGTATGTAATTTTTCGACATAATAAGTGGGACTACTTAGGATTCCTATTAGTGAGATGCTATTAACGATACCGGAGGACAGGAAACCATTAGTTTAAGACGGAGGGTAAAGGTTATTTGATGGGATTTCTGGGAATTTATGTATATCCTCCAGTTTTGGCACCAGTTTTGAAGGTGGAGAGTATGTGATGATGGGTTATTGTTGACTGATGATACAAACATATCTTCAGAATAAGCGGTATAATATTAGGATGAAAGCTGTATAAACTTTGGTGAGGATTGGCTCAAGGATACTGTTTTTAGGAACATCAGCAAAATGAGAAAAGCGGGATGTAGACATTATCAAGGTTTACTTTGAATGACCTGTTAGTGACAAAGATTAGATAATGAGAAAGTATGTAGGATGTCTACGGTAGAGTAGGAATCAAAGGAACATTTAATTTTAACTATAAGAAAGAAAATACGAAATATATATATGTAAGGAAAATGTTTTTCTTTAATCTGAATTAGCGCGCCGCGCCAACGTAGATGTTGAAGAGAATGATAATGGCGTTATCAGCAGGGATGTTACGAGTGTGATAGGCAAACAGTGAAAAGCTCCAAGTGTTTTTTTTTATTATTTGTTATTATAAAACAAACAGAATCGACAGGAGAATAAACATTGAATGTCGTTTCTTTGTTTTACAGGTATGAATTTAGATTTTATTTATAAACCCGTAAACTAATTATCAATTAAAAGAAAATAAACTTTGTTTTACAGAGCAACACAACCTTGTTTCAATTGATTTCTGTCGTCCCTAGGAACCATTTTATATATATATATATATATATATATATATATATATATATATATATATATATATAAACAGTAATATTATCATTATATGAAAATACAAGTATATATATTACTGGTATAAATGTTCCTCAAGATTCCTCTTAGATTAATTTGTGTGCAATATCCACTTCCGATTAATTCATTAATTTTTCTCGGAAAACGCGGAGGAAATCGGTGCTGCTCTCGAAGCCGGGCAAATAGAATCCAGCAAAACCTCTTCAGCAAACATTATTTGCGCGGAGCTTGTTTGTTTGGGAAATTGTGTTTGTATCGGACAGATTTTTCTCCTTAACTCTAGTTATTTTTTCTTGGTCACATAATAAATGAGCTCATCATATGCCGATTCGATTGAGCCCGTAATTCTGTTTATCTGTTTAAATTAAAAATAGTTTTTTATAAATCATCTCCGTGACAGCACTCTACCAATTGAGCTATCGGAGTCGCCGTCCAGTCTGGACAAATCTGTTCTCTTATCTGATCCCATGTCCCCGTGTTCTCGCAATTTTTGCGATGTATGCACGAGAACGAATGTTCTTTGAACATTATTTTTAATTTTTTAGGATCTTGTTGACTTACGTCATATTACTATTTATATTTTTTTGATAATTGTTTTAATTTTTAAATATTTATATTTTGAAGAGAAATGATTTGCCCAGGCCGTCCGTCTCTTCGTTCTCGTGCATACATCATAGCTGGATGATGTATTGGCAAGACTTTTATTTAGTCTAATAGCAGCCGGAGATGGATTATATGGGATCTAGGACAAATCACCTCTCTTCACAACCGTTGTAAAAGAAACTATATAGTCTCTACCATGTGCTGAAACCCAGACACTTCACGGGGTGTTACAGTTGCTTTTTTTGTATGCAATATAGAGTTTTCAGGAAAACCTCAAACTCCAAAAGTCCAATCCGGTGTTGGTAGGATTAAGAACTCCCTAAATAATTATTTTAGAATCTTGTAATACCTAAACATAAGTAAGGACATTGCATGATGATAAATGTTAAAAATCATTGGGCCAACCTACCACAATTCTCCCTGCTTGTAAAGTCCAACCTCCAAATTTAAATCGATGTAAAACCTTAGTCTGGTGGATTTAGAATGTACAATCCGTTTTGGATTCGATTTCCAATAGGCTGAATTAATACTTACTATTAGTCTTTAGTCTCTCTCAACCTGAATTTTATGTCCTGGCGTAATCAAGGTAATCATCGTGGGTTGACAAAAGTGGAAGACTGATTTCCACAACCAATTCTAGTATTATTCCCAATCTAATACCTCTACATCCATATATAGATATAAAAAATAAATATATATAATTACACTGTTTCTAAGACACTGGTTGTACAGGGAGGTGATTTGTCACGCTCAACCGCCAGTTTTACCCACTTTGGAAGCTGGAGAGCTCTAGGTAAGTCTGACATTCAACAATTGTAAACATTTGATTTATTTTAATAAAATTTCGTTTAGCCTCATCTATTTTTTCGGTTCTCTCACTTTTTTTTCTTAGTTTATTATTTAAATAATAAATACAAATACATAACATTCCACTTATCGACACAATATCACCCAAACCCACTCGTTCTTCCGCTTTCCAACTCCCTGTTAGCTGGACTTAATAAAAAAAGATTAAAAAGACATTGGCCAAGAGACCTACTGAAAAATTGATATTTCATTCCAAAACTCGATGTTCGTGTACAATAGCAAAGAGAAAAACATCTGGATCAAATTTGCTGGATGCGCAATTGCGCAGGTGCAAATGAAAATTAAATAATAATAATAATAGACGCATATATATGTATACGCCCCCTGGAAAGTTCACACCCAGACTGTCTAAGACTATCAAGAACCTTCTCCTTTTCCCCAGAGAGATCTCGTTGCCGACTCCTCTGTAATGTCGGTAATTGGTTCTGTAGGAGAGTGTAACAGAATCCTCCAACTTGCATGCCTTGTAAACTTTAAGTAGCCCGCCCTTTGCCAGTTGTTAGTTGGATCTTGTTAACCCAACATCCTGAATTTAGTTGGGTTAAGGCTATTTGAATTTTAAAAGGATTTAAATAGGGTCCTTCGGGGATGGCTTTAGTAAGGACAAAATCAGTAGAATGGCTTAACTGTAATCCTATCAGATAACTGCAACGAATTATATCTAAATAAAAATATATGTTTATTAGATAGATCGTAAAGGGATTTTGGTTATGTATATTTAAGTAGAAGAGAGTGCGGTATCTCAGTGTGCAGAGAGCTGCGTTGTCATGCTGAAGAATCTGCGTTCACATCAAGTCGAGGCAGATAGGCAGATAATTTATTTATTCTCTTAACTGCCACGGATGAATCCTGGCTAATACACAGAATCTCCTGGGGCTCACCCAGGCTCCACAAAAAATATACCTTTAATTGGGGAAAAACCTGGTGGTTGAGGGTGATCTCAGAGTTATTCCATCCCTGTGCAACCGTTGCCCTAAAAACAATACTGTTACTGTACTGACCTTTGATGGGTTATAGCGGTAATAATTAGATGTAAGTAGTAAGAAGTTTGAACAACTCGGGAAATTATTGGACTTAGGGTTTTTGACAACAGGGAAAAGCAATTTGAAGAGAAATAAAGGCTGGAAAATGTATTTTTTCTCTGTTTTTTTAGCTTACGTATTTCGTCTAGATACTTAAGTATTAGTATTTAAAAAAATATTATACTCCGATACCAAAATACCAATATTGTAAAATTACAGTCAGTATGAGCCATACTTTCCAAAATATCCTTATTGTCATATTTCACAACTCAATAGCTTTGCATTGAATCTTTACTTATCCATCATCAGAGATGACAATAGAAGAATAAGTCTTAGAATCAATTTTAATAAAATATTAAATTAAAAAAAAAAATAATAAACTAAGAAAAAAAAGTGAGAGAACCGAAAAAATAGATGAGGCTAAATGAAATTGTATTAAAATAAATCAAATGTTTAAAATTGTTGAATGTCAGACTTACCTAGAGCTCTCCAGCTTCCAAAGTGGGTAAAACTGGCGGTTGAGCGTGACAAATCACCTCCCTGTACAACCAGTGTCTTAGAAACAGTATCTAGTACTATCTAGTTACTACTAGTATCTAGTACTAGTAGTATCTACCACTTACTGAACCCATAACCGTTTTTTATGGATTATCGGGGTACAATTTTTATTTTATTTTTGTTAATATAGTTCTTACAATAATGAAATTTTCACTTGCAAAATAACGTTAAAATGACAAAAAAAAAAAAAAAAACGAAAAATCTCTTATGAAATATATGAGTAATTTCCAAAAATTAATGATTGAGAAATATTTTTATAATTCTTATCAAATAACCCTCCTTCTTTTATATCAACAACCAGATAATTAAAAGAAAATGGTCCCTCACGCGATTCTCTTCAACGATGCTCCTTGTTTTTATATGTTATGTCTGTTTTTCCCTCTACCTTCTGTTTCTCTGAGGAAATATCTCCAAGTGCGAAATATTATTTTTAATTAAACATTACCTTTGCAGATAATTACTATACATGTTTTTTTTCTAATTACTTCTTCTGGTATTAACAAACGAAAACATTTTCTCAATCATAATTTACTCTTTTGAAATATGAGTCTCCACATCTATCTACCCTGGTTTTTATATAGATTCCTACTTCATCATTTAGGGAGAAATATATGTATTTTTCTTAAATTTATCCTAACACTTGAATTTACCACCTTTTTAATAATGATAACATGTGCATTAGAGCATCTCTTAATACCCTTTTATAGTCTCCGCCTGTATGCATTTAACAGACTCGATTTTAAAACATCAAATTAAATTAAAACTTCACACACTTCTGAAGTTTCAATGACAAAATAATAATTTATTAAGTTCATCTCATAGGACTGACCAGGATCTTCGGGATTAGTGAATTTTCTTCACCAAAAGGCACGGTAGTGTTTTGTGTATTTTACCAAATACTAAAGCGTTTACTTAGGATTAAAATTATATGGGTGTATTAATGGATTAATATTTGAGACAAGTATATGACTACTGGCAGGATCAACTAGGGAGTTTCGTAAATTTCGCAATAAAAGACAATTATAGCTTTAAAGACTAATAAATACGTTTTTGTAGCAAAGTAACACCCACTTATAGCCAGAAGAGCTAAAAAGCGAAAGATAAATAATAGTTTAAAAATATAAACACTTTAATAGGCAACAAAAGTAGAAAATACTTTTTAATAATATATAAATACATAAAGTCACTTTCCTTCCAACTATTCTTTACGAATCTAGCAACTAACAACTAACACTGATGGATGAACAAAGGTTTGAGGTATTCTAAAATAAGTTGTTGCGTAGAATATCGGTCCTTATGACAGAAAAAACTGGAGAACTTATTATACAATTGTGCCGACTAGGAAGCGTCTAAGGGGTAGAACAAGGCGTAGGTGAGAAGATAGCTTTAAGAGTGATCTGACGGATTTGGGCCTGGTTAATAGTCCGTGGACACAAGTTTGTAAGCAGAGATTGGTGGTATCGGCATCGAATCTTCGAGTTAGCTAAGCCTTTTTATTTATTATTATAAGTTTAAAGTAAGAATGGAGTTATGAACAATACATTCTTATTGTTCATAGCTCCATATTGGTATGGTAAAAACGTGGCTTTGAAGAGCTTTATGCTATTTTTTGTAAATATTTTTTTTTTTAATTTAATTTATTGATATTTACAACTATAATAATATTACAATAAGTAAATCTGCTATATGTACAATACGACTTGAAAAGCACTTGTGGAGAAACTACCCATCGGTAGCACTCCAAGTAAATATTTAATTGAATATTATTACATAGTAAAAGTAGCCATTATGAAAACAACCCAAGTTTTAAACGATAAAATAACCATTTTTTACAACACTACTCCTATTTTGAATTTATTGAAAATAATTAAAACAATGATCCATACTTCAGCACTTAAGGAGAAATATCTCTAGTAGTAAAATATAATTTTTCTCTTTGATTTATCTTCAGGACTAATTATTTATCTGTATAATAATAATGACCTTTTTAAAAAGATTTTTAAAAATATTAAAGGAGAAAGTATGACGGTTTTTATTAGATACTATACTGTTTATTAACGAACACGATCGGGTTTAAACTCTTCAGACAGTTTAGCTCGATGTTTTATTCAACAGGGGGCCGGCCATTTCCCTCCTCGGACTAATGGTTTTCCGCTCGGGCGGTTTGGACAATATCGACGTTAATTTATTTGGAACGAATGTGAAACCAGAGGTCCAATCCATTCCCAAACATCCAGCGTTCCAAGCATCCTCCAAATTGTGATCCCATCCCGCAATGTTCATTTCCTAAATTGCTCTTGCTATTTTGCAGTATTAACTTCTACGAATTACATCCCGCTTTCCTGTTCGTGCTGAACTGGTTTGATTGGCTCCAATCCTTTTTTTAAAAATACTTACCTATTTTTAATTCAACTAGCTTTACAGTAAACAGTAGATAATATTGATTCGAATTAATTATAATATACCATTATTATACTCATTCTTACCCATTATGTTCATTATTTAATTAAGGCAATTAATTTTATATCCTTATTAAAATAAAAAAGGTAAGATTGAATTGGTTGGGAGGTACCATCAAAGATAACATAATATAAGTAAAACTTAATTTTTTACACTTATTAAGGTGTTTTTATTGACTGCACCCCCAACTATTTCTTCCTTATATTAGAAGATACAGTCAACCAATTCTTCTCTAACATAAATTAAAAAATAAGTTTTGCTTATTTTGTGTCATCTTTGACTCCAGCCCCTGGCCACTCAAACGTTAAAGTAGATAAGGTTCAATAACAAAACAACCTGAGATAAATCACAAAAAATAGACAGGACAATCATGAGGACAATCACCAGTAAAAAAACATCAAATAGACGAGCAATAGAGACTTCTGCCTAACGAAGTAGTCTATCGGGAAAATTAATCAATTGTTTATAAAATGCTCAAAAGAAGAATTACCTTTTTCAGTAATATATCTTTATCAGAGACCAGATTAGCAAAACAAATATTCAACTACTTATGGAAAAATAAAACCAAGAAAAACTGGTTCATAGAAGTCCAAAATGATTTTAAAAAGTTAAATTTTAAAATGCGACAAATTTCAGACGGAAGGGAAAAGCAGATTCTGAAGTGTAGAGATACGAGACAAATTAAAAACAGTAGCACGGAAACAATACATCATTTCGAATGAAGAAAATGTAGCTAGGTCTAAAAAAATGAAGAAATTTCGGGAACTAAAAAGGAGGACATAAATTGAAGACTATAGTGTACATGGATTGATTCAAGTGCTTCAATTTAGTAGTGATATATGTGAAAAAAATATAACGGGGGCGACATTGGGAATAATATTTAATTCATCTATTAGCAGCCTCAGATGCGTCCTGTGGAATCTAAAGACTCTTCTGGAGCTCTCCCAGCCTCTGTAAAGTAAAGGGTTCCTTCACTGGTGTTTCAATGTGATCTCGGATAAATAACCTTTATAACATAATATAGGAGTGGGAAGTTCAATACGTAAGTTGCTGATGAACTGATCTGTCCGGGCTGTCGCAGAATAATTATTAATTCTGTTTACAGTCGTGATTCAATCAATGAAGATCTCTGGTTTGAATCGGTCTTTGGCAGATAATTTATTTAATCTGTTTGTTAGTTGAGAAATATATTGAAACATTAATGAAAGTATTTTTACTGCGAGGGTAGATCACTCATACTTTTTTTTTCTTTTTTTTTTTTTGTATGGCATTGGATTCTTTCATTCATCCTTACAGCCAGCTATGTATTATTATTTGTTAATTTAGATGCCGACAGCACGCGGATTTCCCCAGATGGTTACCGCCTGTTTTTCCCAGGCGGTCACCCATCCAAGTGCTAACCACGCCTTGCATACCTTCGGTGATCTGACGGGAACCGGTGTGTTCAACGTGGTATGGCCGTTGGCCACTCATACGTTAATTATCTGCTGTTGTGTATTCAAGGCTCGGCAAATGAGAGCCCTTGCTTTGTGTTCTATGTATATATTAGGACAGCTGGAAGCCAGATGGATATTTTAGTTTTTTTAGCAACTATACCACTTCAGGCAAAAATATTTGTACCTGCCTTAATAGTTAATTATACGAATTCTCACTGTAAAAAATGTCTCGAAAGGATTATTATAGTTTTATGGTAAGCATAGAAACATAAAGCAAAGCGGTGAACAAATTTCCAAACTATCGATTTTAACACCATGTTCGGATCACAAAGTGTAGTCTGGAAACTTATACTTGAATAACACAAGGGAACAAATTTTTATTAATTTTTTGTTGCATAGAGTTTTAGGCCTGTTGTTTACTAATTAGAGGTTGGTGATTACAAATCTAGCCTCAGTTTTTCTCCAGCACCTTTTGTTTTTGGCAAACAGCTGATAGACATATATTTGTACTAGTCACATTCAAACTTCAATTCAACTGAGTTGTTTAGTGAAAAAGTTTGTGCTCTTGTGTTAAATAACAATGTCCAAGTTAAGAAATATCTGTAGAAATGATCCAAACTATTTCTGTAACATTTGTGGTGAATATACATTCAAAAATTGTAGGCTAAGTGTGTCAGAGTTTATAACACAGGTATATTTTGATTACTTTGGATTCGCTTTGGACATCCGTGACAAGTACTGGATCCCTCATACGGTATATAAAACATGTGTTGAGTCTTTGAGATTATGGGCAAATAAGAAAAGACCCCATTTTAAGTATCAAACACCAATGATTTGGCGGGAACCTAATAATCATCAAGATGATTGTTATTTTTGTGTGATTGATATTAATGGAATTAATAAAAATAACCGGTCGAAATGGTCTTATCCAAACTTGTTATCTGTTACTCGACCAGTCTTGTTCTCTGGCGATGCACCAGTACCCCAAGCTTCTTCATCTGTACAAAATGATCATGATATAGAAAAACAAAACTATTCTTCAAGTGATGAAAGTCGGACAAGTGATTCTTACCCTGATTTTACTTCTGAGCCCCAGCTCTTTAATCAGGAAGACCTCAATGCATTAATCAGAGATCATGGTCTTTCTAAAAAGACATCGGAGATTCTAGCTTCTCGATTAAAGCAAAGAAATCTTTTAACCCCAGAAACAAGAATTTCATACTATCGTAACCGAGAGGCAGAATTGCTGTCATTCTTTTCTAAAGATGACGACTTTGCTTTTTGTTCAGATGTTCCTGGTTTATTGAAAGCAATGGGAGTACAGAAGTATGATCCAAATGAATGGCGTTTATTTATTGACTCCTCTAAACGTAGCCTGAAATGTGTACTTATGCATAACGGCAATAAGCTGGGTTCGATACCGATTGCACATTCAATTACAGTCAAAGAAGAATATGCTACTGTAGCTTCTGTAATGGATAGAATCAAATACAACGAACAAAAGTGGTTGATAAGTGTTGATCTAAAAATGGTGAATTTTCTTCTTGGACAACAAGGTGGATATACAAAATATCCATGTTTTATTTGTTTATGGGACAGCAGAGCTAGGTCTGAGCACTGGATTAGAAAAGATTGGCCTTCCAGGCAATCTATGGTTCCGGGACAACTGAATGTAATAAATGAGCCCCTTGTGCCCACGGATCGAATAATACTGCCACCTTTGCATATCAAACTAGGGCTCATGAAACAATTTGTCAAAGCTTTGAACAAGGGTGGTGATTGCTATAAATACATCTCTAAGAAGTTCTTTAATTTGAGCCAAGAAAAAATTAAAAATGGAATTTTTGATGGTCCCCAAATAAGAAGGTTGATAAAGGATGAAAACTTTATTAGTTACATGACTGATATTGAAAAAAATGCCTGGAATGAATTCGTTTGGACTGCTCAAAATTTTCTGGGAAACAAAAAGGAAGAAAGCTATGCGGAGCATATTGAACTAATGTTGTTACACTTCCAGCAGCTTGGTTGTAATATGAACATCAAAGTACACTTCCTCCACAGCCATTTGGACCGTTTCCCTGAAAATCTTGGTGATCTGAGTGAAGAACAAGGGGAACGGTTCCATCAGGACATTCGAACTATGGAGGAACGTTACCAAGGTCACTGGAATGCTCAAATGATGGCGGACTATTGTTGGAGCATTAAAAACAGCCCCCGTGAACCGAATCAAGCCAGAAAATCTTACAAAAGAAAATTTTTTGATATGTAGTGGTAATTTTTTTAATAGTTTTCTTAATAAAAAATATTTTCATCTTAAAAAACAGTTTATAATTATAACCCCAAAAGTAAAGCTGATACAAACAAACTGACTTCAGATCTTAAATCAGCACCTCGAGGAAGTAGAATATTAGTCAAAATATTTCATGCAACAAAAATGTTGTTCCCTTGTGTAATCATGCCAAACCAATTGATAATGCTTTTATGAGAGTGAGCGAGGAAAATCAAGTATGTAGAGCTCTGAAGTGATGTGCTAAAGATCGCGGGTTTGTATTCTGCTGTGGCAGATAAGTTATTTAATTTGTTATCAAGGATATGAAGGGATAAGCTCATGATGCTCACCCTAAAATGAGGGGATAAACCTGGCGGTTGGAGGTGATGCCGGCTAAAATCACCTTTCTACACCAGTCCAGTCTCTACCATCTACTGAGCCACTATTCCTATATGGTTTTTCAGTTGTACAGAATTTTTATTTCTTAGAAAATATTGACAATTCATCAATTTTAGAGACGGCATAATCCGATTTGCAGAATCCTTCATTATTCTCTAATGTTTATTAATTAGCGTATTAAAAATGTGTTACGTACAAATGATACGCTTGATAAGCCACACATCAAACGCAGTAAAAAGTGTTAAGCAATGACCTCTAGTTATTAAATCTATGGGAGTAGATCTATGACCTTTTCCGTTTTTTTTAATATAACGCATTTTTGGCCTTGTAGATAATTTGAGTCAATTTTAATTGGATAATCCACTACATGTAAAAAAATTTCAAATTAATATTAAATATTTTTTTACAAAATAAAATAATAAATGTATAGAATTTTTATAATATGTATTACGTAGGGTACGATAATATATAATTTAGGATATTTGATGTCAATATAGTAAAATTGCGACGTATCAAAGTTAAACGGCAATGATAGTGAATCTATAAAAGTACACCTATGACCTTCTGTAGGCTTCATATTTATTTATTTAAAAAAAAAACTGTACCACTACAACTTATGGTCTGGGGTTCAGTACATGGTAGAGACTGTACTGTTTCGGTTCTACAGTTCTGCAAGGAGGTGACGTCCTAGGTCACGCTCAACCGCCAGAGTTTTTCCCCTTGTTTTGGGTACCCTATTTTTATAATATTTTATAGAGGGTGGGCCCTAGGAGGGTCTTCGATCCCATATGACCCATCTCCCGCTGCAAACAGAATAAATAAAAATCATGGGCTGCAGCCGGATTTGAACCAGGATTTCCGGTATGGCAACTCAGTGCTCTACCACTGAGCCACTCCGCTCCCTATTCACTTTTTAATATTTTTATAATTTTTTTTATCAGGGTAAGAGAAATAAAAACCATTTTCCAGTCAATGCTTATTCTCGACTTTCAATCTATTCGAGAATTTTCGACTCTAAGAATTAAGTCCAGTTTAAAAAATAAATATTTTTATAGTGAAGAACGGAGATAGTTGGGGGGTGCAGCTAAAAAAACACCAAATAAGTACCATACTTATATTTAATTAGTGCCGACGTTTCGTGCCGAATATTTTTTTATATGAACCAATTTATATTGCGTACTCTACTATATTTAACATGCAGCTGAATTTGATACTTCAAAATTGTTATTGTAAAAAAAAATAACAAATATAATTTATTATAAGATGTATTAATCAGTGGACAATCCTATTTATAATAATCGTTATATATTTTACAATAATATATAATTGGTAATTTTTTATGTTTATATTGTGAAATCACAACGTGTCGAAGTTTAAATAATGGTGGTAAAACTGTAAAAGTGTCTCTACGATCTTTTTCTGTAGGTTTTTTATTTCATATTAGATGTCGGTTCGATTCATAATGAAGTTCGTGAGGTGCATTTGAGCCAGTTTTTAATAGATACTTCATTTTAAGTGACTAATTCATGTAGTTGAATATAAAATTTTATTACATAATAAATAGTATACAATAATATATAGTTTATAGTAGTTAATGTTAATACTGTGCCAATGTCAATGTCAGAAAAGTGTAAATAAGAAACCGAAAATTCCCCGTGGGAATGTGAAATAGAAAAGAGATATATTATATACATACATATAAACGCCCTGCCTGTGGCGGAATGCATTCACATTTTACAAGATATTCACGGTTGAGTGCTTTTTGATAAATGTTCTAGATCCAGGTGCTCTGTGCCAGATATTCCTCATTTTTCTACGACGATAAAATTTTACCATATTTCTCATCATAAAGTATTTTATTAGTTTTAATATATTCGCTTCCCTCCCTTTTTATTCGATGGATACAGTTCTAGTATTCAGATATAATGTAGTTTTCTCCACTTATGTTTGTTTTACGGTCGATGATACATTTTGATTCAAGATACCAGGGATTTACTATTAGTTTATGAATATTGTATTCTTACTTTTTTTTTTTATCTTGAACCGATATAATTTAAGGTGAGAATTGTAGTTGCAAATAACATTGACAAGGTAAAGTTGAAAAAATATAGAATTTTAAAATGAACAAAAAATAAAACAAATGCTACGATTCTGACATTTGATGTTATGTTAGGTTTTGGATTTCTTGAAAATGTTCAAAAAGTAATCAGTTAAATGTTGAAGATCAGTTAAATAAAGATAAAAAATTTTAAATGTTTTTTTGTTCGTTGAGAAAAATCTTTTAAACATATTATTACATACCCTTGCGACTTTGTTTTATTGAATACTAAATCTCATTAATTCTCATAATAACTCTCATTATAAAAATATGGTATTATAATTTTCATTCATTTCAATTTGACGAGATGTGTATGTGTACATTTAAATTGAGTTCAATTATTTTGATCATTTTTTTTTTTTTTGGTTTACTATTTTTATTTGTTTAACTGTTTTTAACAAGTGAAAATCTTGGCGATTATGTTATCGGAAAAGTAGTAAAATAATTTGCCTGGAGAGGGGATGTTTCATATAAATATATTTTATGATTCTAAAATTTCAAATGAAATAGATTAAAATAATCATTAAAATTACTTGAGAATGGATAACATAATTATCGGAATACTATTAAAAATGTAATTTGTAAGTTTATACTGTATTATATATATTTACGTACATGCCTTGATTCAGTACAATTTAATTTACTAGTTAAATGATCAGTATACGTGAAATGATTACAAGCAAAAACACAAAACAATAAAAAAAAGTTGAATCAGATTTGAGTGATTCCGATCTAATTCATCTTATTTATTGAATTTTTTTATTATTACCCAGTATTTCAAGGGTTAGTGTGATCTAACATCTTGGTGATGTAACAGGGGATGTTGTGTATGAAAATATTTTAATAAAACTAGGGTGTAGGAATTTTCGTTTAATTTTTAGAGCCTGTTAAACCCGAAGGTTCGAGCCCGATCACCAATCTCTGTTTAAAAACATACGCCCTCGAACTATTACTCAAACTCACGGATATAAGTCAATAAGAAAATCTCTCTCTTAGGCAATCCTCCTGTTTACCTCTTGTATCAGCGCTTATTAACTTTTTGGGAGTTCGTTTTTTACTAAGCCTAACAATGTTACAAGCGCACATAAAAACTCTTAATTAAACAAATAATTAAGAGTAAGATAAGAATGTCGAATTCCCAGTGAGATATCAGGGAAGTGGACGTGGACAGATGAATTCCTAGCCGGAGTGAGGTTGGATGCAAAGCTGTTTGAACTGCGAGATCTGCCGACTGCCTTATCGACATCAATTCCATCTGGTGATTATCTCCGCAATTAACTAGCGCTGGGCTTGAAGGCTGCCAATCAGGAGGACTTTTGTAACCACGAGTCTCTATGAATGGTACTCCATCATTGGTTAATTACTTCTCCCTCCCCATGGCTTTAGCACTCTAGCAGCGGTTTTTTTTTTTACAATATTTATTTTTAATTAACAGCACCATAAAGTATTATGGAAACTTTTTAAAAAGTATATCAGCGTTATCAATATAATTATAGGTTAGCTTCGTATTACATTTCTATCCACCGTTAGTTCCTAGTACTATAGTAGTTTATTGTCTAATTGGATGATAGCACGGTGGATCGAGAATTATGATTTTAAACAAAAAAGAAGACTGATAAATCATTTGTGCGTAATAAATTTTAAAATAAAATTTGGATATAAACGTTTTAATGAAATTATTCGTTGATTGTTGGACACTCAAAGGGGTCAAGCAAAACTCGCTCATACAAAAAAGATACAATCGGCATAGTCGAAAACTACTGGAAATATGTTATAGACACTTCTTGGTTTATGTCGAATCATACTTTGCACAACGGCTTGAACATTGCATTGTATGTACACGACAATTTATCTTAGACAAAATTTCACTCTTATATAAAAAACCACCACAATCCCCTGGCTCGCTTGGGGATCAGCTAGTTTATGATTAATTTGATATCTAAATTCTTCTATTAATTATTCATGCTGATCGAGAATAAAAACAAATCATTGACATCAAATTCACAGGACGCAATGTGACGAATCACATTGATATAAACTAATATAGAATGAAAGAAACCATTTTTCAATCTTTTTTTGAGTATTTCTTGAATTGTTGTTTGGAGATTTTATTGCTTTCATTCCCATATTAATTTAATGCTATTTTTTAAAATATAAAGTTCTTTCATCATTGTCTGATTCATAACATTTATTTCACTAAATTACTCAATACAGCAGCACTGTATAAACATGTTTCTCAGTCTCAAACGGGTCAACGATCTTGAATGAATACAGATACATGCTAACTGAAAGTTGGTGCTTACGAATCCCCTGTCTAGGAATTCCTCACGCATCCTCCGATCACTCGGGTATGTGGGACACGTCAGCCTACCGAAGGCAGCTCACACCGACCGTTAATGATAACACTACCCTGGAATCCAAAATACAGCCCAATAAACGTTTTTAAGAATTATCTAGTGCAATCTTCAAAATCTTAACATTTATATCTTGGGTCTCAATATCTACATTCATTTATAGTTTTCAATATTCATTTATAAATTTAAAAAAATAGAAAAGCTATAATAATAACATATCTGAACTGTGGAGTTAAAATAACATCTTGTCACAGTTTTTAATTTTTGTATTTGTTCAGGAGAGCCAATATACCATAACTTTGAACTATTTGAACTATTGTTTTCTTGTTTCTTACAGAAACAACTTTAAGAAAAACGTTCTCATTGTTATTGGCATTGATGTGTAATCGGAAGTATTGACCATAACACTAATATGTGATAATTTAAATAAATATTACCTATTTTTTAGCATGATGTCCTAAACCCCCGTAGCACCGATATTTTGTTTTGTTGCTTTTGATCATTCATTAATGTATAATTTCTTATGCAATAAAATAAAATTTTAAAGGCAACTGTAATACTTACAAGCGTATTGTATTACCTTAAAAGCTTCAGTTCTGTATCAGATTACAAACTTAATCATTCGGACTTAATCTTTAGGAATTTAAATATGTACAATTGACACTCAAAGTCAAACTATGGTGCCTAACAGGTAATAAAAGAATCTCGATATTGCAAATAACGGGGAGAAATCAACGATTTCGTGCTATTACTTATTTCATAAAGTATAAAGAAAATAAATAAGAAGTAAATTACTTCTCTATTGCATAAAAAAGATCTTAGTGGCGTAATATTTTATGGCCGTAGCCTAGCGAGTAGTTCCTTAATTTTTCTTTAATATTTAGCTTCCTCCATCGGTTAAATTATAGATATTTTAAAAAATTCATGAATTAAAAAAAAAACCTGTTCCTGCCTTCATTAAGCCGTTATTGGAAAAAAAAGAATGCATCTATTTAAACAATTTAACAATTGTTAATTGAAATCCATCTTATTTCAATATTATAATATTCTTTATGATCTTAAGACTGTTATTTAAATACGATATATTAAATAGTTAAATAAGATAAAGGATTTTTTCTTATAGACTAAACTTTTATTATCCCTTCATTATTTTAATGAAAAATACTCAACCCCTCAAAACTGTAAGTACTAAGTGTGTGATCATGTTTTAATAGGCTCACATGAGAACAAAAAAATAAGAACTAAACTGAACTTCAATATCTACAATAATATCAAGATATACCTACTGTATTACAATAAAATGAACAGTTTTATAATTTGTGAAATAGATAAAAAAAAGTTAAATAAATAAAAATTGAAGAGCAAGGTGGTGTTAAGTGAACTTTTATATTATCGGGAAATTCGACTGGAAAATCATGAACTCCTCCTTATCTATTCAGTCAAACGTTCAATTGGCAGGAAAATCGCAGACGGTCTGTGTAATAAAAGAAATAAGTCCAGGAAAAATGGAGGCGAATCATGTCACACATTGCCTATTAGATATTGCCTGTATCGATCTTTTGAAATACTGCAATACGGAATTCCAGTATCGGATTTCCACGAAGACATATGGCAGGACTATTTTCACGGACGAGCTAAATTAGCGAAAATATATTTTCCAATTTGTAAGTATTACAATCAGCTCGATTTAACGCATTTAAATAGAAAATTCACATCCGCTTAGTTTTTAGCTTGTCATTTTTAGAAATGGGAACGGTGGACTTATCTTCCATTAGGATAGAAAAAACATTAATTCTTAACTGTGTGGGTGATAATTTTGCCTTGGACCTTCATCGTATGGCATTTATTATTTCTCATAAATTAATTCTTTACTACTCTGCTCGTCAGAAAATTCCAAGAGTAGGAAAGGGATAAGAAGTAAAATAAAATAAATAAATATAAGGAAATATTTTTCTACATTATGCCACGTATATCGAATAACAAGTTTGATTTACGTCATTAGGATATTTGTATGTATGGCCAATTAATTATCTCTATTCTTTTCTTTTCAAATAAAATAAATTATATTTTTTGATGTATTATATTGTGGTTATATCAGTTACCTAGATCGTAAAGAAGAATCATTATATAAAACCCTCCATTATATATCTACAGTACCTGGCCATATTAATGTGACCACCAAGAAAGATTATTTTATTTTTGTTTTTTCCTAATTTTTTTTATAAACTTTCGCGTGTCTTAATAAATTTCTGTTTTAAGTAATGGCAACACTGTTGTAAGTTTTTTAAAGTATATTTTTTTTAGTAATGGCAGCATTGGTTTTAGTACTGCCATTTTGATTTACGAGTGTCGGCGTGCATAATTTGTGTTTGAAATTTTTGTGGATTTATTGTTTCTTTTTCATTAAATAAAAGTTGGATTCGGTAAGTTTATTATTGACTTATTATTTGTATAATATATTTTAACTATTTTGATAGTTTTTTTCATCAATATGTAAAATAAGGTGTAAAAAGGGTGACACCACAAAATAAAAAAATTTATTTTCGAAACTATTTTTTTCAATTTCATATTATTATCAGATAACTAACTTACCCATAAAACTAATATTTAAACTCGATTTACATCATTAGGCATACAAAAAGATAATGCAAACATGTAACAAGAACGAATCTATCCAGTGGTCACATTAATATGGCCAGGGACTGTACAGCCTCTGTGAATAAGTGATTATGTCGGATTTTGAACAGAGAGAGTCAACTGCTTTCAGATTTCCGGAATCGTATCATTCTCAGAATTTTTAGATTGAATGGAGTTGTAGTATAAACAATAATTCCTTTTTAAGCCAATGCCTTACTTAGCCCCTTATCGCTAAGAAAATAACTCGATTCCGCTTATTTAAGTACAAGAAACTCATTTTGAAGAAAATTAGACTTCACCAACTATTCACCGGGGCTATAGATATGTATCTTAGGGTCCAGAAATATCTCCGAACTCAAGAAAAATATTTTATATTGGGTTCATTCCTCTTCGAAGCAGAGATAATATATGTTATAGAACGAGTTGAAAGAGGCATCTCCGTAGTATTTTGCGCAATAGTAGTAAATAAAATATAATAATTTTAGATTTCTTTTAAGGGCCGAGATAATTATTCCATTTATATACTATTTGTATGAGTCTTGTTTTCAGCCATGGTACAAGATAACGATTTTACACGGAAGTGATATGCCAGATATCAATCTGAACCATAACAGGTTTTTTATCCCAATCAAGAAGAGTACACACATGAAAATCCACTACAAGTATTCGACAGGGTCCATCTATTGCTTGATAGCAGATTAAGTAATTTATCTGCCACAACCTGTTTCAAACCCCAAATCTTAAGTGTGGCCACTCAGCGCTTCTGTAAAGCAAAAGCTGTATTAAATTGTTTATCATAATTTTATTCCTCGAAATATTATTATTTTTGAACCTAATCATTGTTGAAATCAGGAATGATTCTTTCACAATTTCCTTTATAATAATGCTTTAAATAAAATCTTTAAAGTGATATTTCAAATAGTTAATTGTTAAGGCAGATACGGATATTTTGCTTAACGTAATTTAAAATTGAAAAAAAAACAACCAAAGATCCATCTCGCTTGCAGCAGTTCTAATATTTGCAGACAAAACAAGAGCTCTCATTTGCCGAGCCTTGAGTACATAACCAACAGTTAATTAACGTATGAGTAATCTACCCTCGCAGTCAAATTAATTTTTCTAATTAAATTAATAATTCCATCCAGAGACTGCTTGATAGAGTGGTATCATTTAAGTATCGCATTAATGTATTTAGCCGATTGATCCATCATCAGTGGGGTTGTCCAAGATAGCGGAGTATAAAGGTTAAAATTGTTTAAAATTTATTTGAGTACTGCGCTCTTTAAAAATAACATACATGATTAAATAACGATTTTCTTCAATAAGACGAAGTTGATGAAAAAAATTTAAATATGTAGTAATGGGAACTTCTGGCAGAAGAAAACTCAAAACTAGGATTTTTTAAAGGGAGTAAGAAGTCCTTAGATATGCTGTCCTTCGGAAAGGACGTAAAATGGGGGCCCGAACTTGTGCGATGTTAGGTACTCGTAAAAAATCCCCTTGAGACAATTTATGACTCTTCCGCTCTTATATGGTCTCTGTAGGATTTACTACTTTGTAGCATCTTTCGATTAGTCATAAGAGAATAAAATTATGTTAAATGAATAAAAAACAACATATATATAATGGGCTTCCCAAGCTCAATAAAAGTATAAATATTTTTATTGAAATAATATTATATTTTAGTATATTTATATATTATTTATTTATACTATATACATAGATGTTAATGAACTTTATTTTCATTAACATCTATGTAAATACATTTCATTGCTAAAACCATTATCATCGTTAAGTTCGATAATACTTTCAATCATTTCATAAAACAAGATATTTAGCTACGACCTAAATTGCACAACAAACGACCTTTTAGCTAAATAGAATTATTCTTACTTACATTTATGGAATTCTAACCTTAAGACAAATCGCATAATTGCACTGTCTGCTACGTGTTGCCAGTCTCGCGCAACACGTCGCGATCATGTCGCGTGGGCTAATGACGCGAAAGCATAAGTTTTTCCCCTACTGAAAGTTTTTTCACTTACAAAAATTAAGGTTTATGGGGGTTTGCAACCCCCGGGTTTTCTGGTTACAATACACTACCTACAAATAAGTAAATAATCACTCGATACACTGACACAAAGAACAACTACAGTATACTTCATCCTAGAATAACTTCCCTAAGAAGGCCCGATAGCAGGCAATGTATTAAGAAATAATAAGAAATCAAAATGATGCGAACTAGAAGACGTCTTGTTATCGAGGAATTCACAGTGATGGCTTTTCTGGAGTGAATAGACCGGATGTCACAGATCGGCAGTCACAGGATTTCATCAATTCAGGATGTCACAGGTTCTTCAAATTCAAACCCTCAACCCTTGGAATATCTCCCTGAGCATTCTTTTTCATGTTAGTCATCTTGATAAATGGCTCGATTCTGGAGATGACAGTGAACAATATGAAAGATCTTTCTTTAAGTATTCTTGAACAAACACAGAAAGATGTTTTGCTCGGAATTTGGAGTATTGCCAGAAACTTTATGAATATTGCTACTTAATTTTTCCACTCTCACCCTTGACTTGTTCCGGCTGCTATTTGAAATAAATGGGATAACACTTTGGGAGTGTTTAAAATCTTATTTACGCATATTTTAAACATTTATATAAAATATTTATAAAAAATTCACATAATAACTATTATTTGTATTCAAAAAACGATGAAACAAGAATAATGAAATGAGCGCAAGGATAGTTTTAAATAATACAGTAAATAGATTTCCCAGTTTATGAATATCGTTTGTTTTCAGAAATTCATGTTCAAATTAAAAACATTCTGTCGTCGCTTGTTTTGTTTTTTGGAATGGCGGTCACCGACTCCAATCAAGCGATATAGAATTCACATTGCTTTTAAGTTTGTTTATAAAGGTTTCAATATGTATCGTTAAATTCAGTTTCTAAACATCATTTACTGATCTGAAATAGTACATCTTTTAAACAATATTTATTTATTTCTTAGTTAGATTATAATAGGCAATCTACAACTGAGCTAGTGTTAACAAACAACTAAAAATAAGCATTGTTAATAAAATTGTTAGTACAAATAATTCTTTTTTTTTTTAATTTATTTATTGATATCTACAACTGTATTACAATAATACAACAAGTAAATAGGCTAAGTGATATATAATGACAAGTAGAGAAACTACCCACTGGTAGTACTCAAATCAAAGTGCAAGTAAGGAGGTCTCGTGGCCATCTTATTTTCAGACGCCTCGGAGGATTATCGGGAATTGAAGAGGAAGCTAGGTTTGAAACTAGAGGGTTTGAGTGGTAATGAAGTTTGTTGATCATAGATACCGGGTTCGGGCCAAATCAGCAACAAAAGGGACATTAAGTTCGTTATGGATGAGTTTATTCTTGACAAAATAAGGAGCATTGAGGATTTTACGAAGGATTTTGGACTGTAAGGATTGGATACGAGAGGAATTCGATGGCTTAGTGGAGCCCCAAAGCTCTACTCCGTAAGTCCAAATAGGTCGTATGATGGTCATGTAGATGAGTCTTTTGTAGTTAATTGGGAGCTTAGAGCGTTTGTCTAGTAAGTGTTGAAGTAGCCTGAAACGCCCTGCGGTTTCTTGTCTTTTCAGTCTTCTATGAGGATTCCAGGTTATTCGTTTGTCAAGGTGCAACCCTAAGTATCGGATCTGTTCTACAGGCACCAGAGGGATATTATTAAAGGATACTGTAGGGCAGGAAGTCTTGGTTTACGACGTAAGGTAAAAGTGATTTGATGCGATTTTTGAGAATTTATTTTAATTCTCCAGTTTTGACACCATTCTTCAAGATCAGTGATATGGGATTGGAGGCTTTGGGATGCAATAACTGGATTGGTGTTGACTGATAATACACATGTACCATCAGCATACGTGGTAAGGATAGTATTAGGATGATTTGGGATGTCAGCTCTATAAACTGTATATAGAATTGGACCAAGGATACTACATTGAGGAACAAATAATTCTAAAATGTAAAGAATCAAAGAATAGACAGAAAGAAGCTTGGAAACTTTGACAGAATGGTAAATCATGAGTGTCAGTCATGTGCAGCTGAATCAGTTAGATTTTCATTCAACGTAAGCGATTTTCAAATCACGGGGAATATTTAAAAAAATCAAAAGTACCGTCATTTTGATTTTTAAAAATACATGGTTCCATCTTTTGTGAATTGCTAGGGGCCCAAGATTTTTTTAAGCTAAACTTATTTATATAAATTTGTTAATAATATCATTGATTATTAATATACTACGTCATTGCGTAAATACGGTTTATTCAGAGAAATGGTAAACAACAAAGATAAAATAGTACTATCAAATACCCTCGCTACTTGCTGTTATTTCTCGTACCAGAAAATGTCTTGTAGAATTGCACCTGAGTACAAAATGGGCCACCAGAAGCTTCATTCAAACTACCTCAAACCGCGAAAGTAATAAGCTTTCAGAGTGACTTAAAATAGCCTACTTAGCCTACTTAGAATTCTACGAGTAAAGTTCTATGACATCGAAGATAGATTTTCAATTAAATGTACCTGTAAAATATAAGGGGATTACGTTTCCGCTGTAAATATTACGTATATTTAATATTAATGAAGCTTTTGCCAAAACTATAATGTTTAAGTATTAGGCATTAAATATTAGAAATAAACCACCTTAATGTAAAAATAAAGAAAACTAAAGCTGTAATATTCAAGAGAACACAAAGCAGACTTAAATAAGAAACCCTTTACTATAACCAAAGTAAAATTGAAACTGTTAGTTCATTCCGCTTACGCGGTATAATTTTCTCTATCTCCGCTCTTTTTCATTTGGCAAGTCAAGATATAATGGCTATCGCTATGAATTCGGTTAAAGAGATTATATAGTCACCTCTAAGTCACCTTCCTGGACCTTAAAAATCACGCTTTTCAATAGTTTAATAGGTTATACATCAGAATAACACAGCCTAAAACAAGGGCGGATTTAGGAAGGGGGTACGGGGGCACGTGCTCCCCAGATAGCTTTGTGTACTGTTGAGAATCCATTATAGTACATAATTAAAGGCAAATCACATGATAATAGTTATTAAAATAACTGAAAGAACATGAGTGAAACTATTGTTTAGATATTTTTATAAACCTTTGAAATCTTTCTCTAGATAATAAAAGTTTATTTGTAAGTTATTTTTGATTTTTTCCCTTCTGCCCACCCCAGAAAAAAAAATCATGGATCCGCCCTTGGGCTACAATTTACAATGATTTTGTGTAATTTGTTCATAATACAACAATAAATACCAAGAAAGTCGAATAAAATTCTGCCCTGTGACTAGCTTCCTCACTTGTTTATTACTACCAAAATCTACATATTTTCGCTTAACGAAACAAATCAAGTAACATAGTTTACAGGTATTGCAGTAGGTAAGTAGGACAGCCAAAACTAAAAACACATCGATAGATTACCTACATATCCATTATTCTAATCCTTTCAGATTTTATTTCTCGCTGCGACAAGTGAAACGTTGTACTAAGTAATCCTTTTCAATAAATTCAATATCATTCAACGTACTAATCCTTGACTGACTAGAACAACAGTAAACGTCTGTCCGTCCCGTTTGTCAATCCGTATCAATGTATGTTTCACGGCTGTGCTGATCTGTTTGTGATAAAATTTGATATGGATAATCTCAAGCCTGGACATAGGCTACTTTTTATCAACACACCACATTGGAGAAGTTAATATGAAACTGTAACCTGATTGACTAATACACCCAGCGGTCAACCAACAGCAGAAACCACTGAGCTTAGCATCTTGAAATTTGCAGTTAGGTTCTTTGTATAATTTAAGAAAGAAATTTGGATAATTCCACCCCCAAAGGTTCTCCCTAAATGTAATAGGGGTTCAAAGATTATATGGAATTCGTCAGTTCTGAAATTAGACATATGAAATTTTGTATGTACGAAAACTTAAGTTAAAAAAATTAAATTATTTATTTAAAATGATCTGTCACTAAACTTTATGTGGCAGACCGAATTCCACGCCAGCGAAGCCAAGGGCATAATCCTAGTATATATATATATAATGCATATATACTAGTGTAATGTATGACCTATAATGTAATATAATGTATGACCTATTGTTCTTTAATAAAAGAAGTTTAGCTAACAGACTGAACTTCATGAAGTAAACCTTTTAGGTTAGGTTAAGGGCGATACTATTATTGGAATATGTTATATTTTTATCGAATATTCAGAAATAACTGACTGGTCCTTAATAAATCTTTACGTAATGTTTCATTTGATGTAAATTATTAATAAAAAATTAATCTAAATTGAAAATTGATTACAATAGAGAGCTCTTGTAGATATAAATAAACAAAGATAAGCGCTACAGTAATCTGCGTATCTTTGGAACCAATTTATGGCTAAATTCATTGGCTTTTCCATAAACTCGCAGCTTTAAGCTTCTTGTGATTTATGCCAGAGGCCTCCCTATCATTTGGAACTAAGCCAGCCCGTAAACCCGCTACGTTTTCTGATTCCTTTGTTCCCAACTTCCGACAGGAAGTGTTACTTTTTCAATTAGAATAAAGGTTTTAATCCTCCCTCTCTTCCTGCATATTTTACAATTATTTTTTCTGAATAGTTGTAATCCTAAAGCACTAACGCAGGAAATAAGGGTAATTTGAATAATCTTGGCCAAAAAAACTTTATAATGAATTAATTATCAATAAATAAACAAATTATATATAGTTAAATAAAATTTAACTGATATCAAGAGAATATTCATATATATTACTTTCTTTATAACTAATTTATTCGACAAGATTGAAAAAAAGGAGTTGTTTCTTAAGACTCAACGTTTTGAAAGTTAAAAAACAAAATATTACCGGAATCGATAAAATGAAATCAAACTGTTAGATGTTTGGCGACCAATAAAAATGACTAGATCAAGAAATAAGAAAGGTTTTTTTCTATTGTTGCGGAAGCATAGACACCCAACCTTGAATTGAACGTGATAAACTCAAGATTTCTGATAGGGCAGTGATACATACGAAAAATACATTTTTTCCCCCCAGATGTGGTTTTTGGAAATGATAAGGAATAATCATTTAAATTAATTTATCTCATAATTTAAACAATGAGATTTCATAACAATTAATATTATTCCATTGTCTTTTGTGTGGCATTAAAATTAACAGAACCATCCTCTGATACTTATATTTCCTTTCTTCTTTTTATTACATGTATATTTACTTCTACACATTTGTTTATGCCATAACTATAACTTTAAATTTATTTACTTCCGTTCTCTTGCCCCCTCATTCAAAGACTAGAATTAACTGTATAATGTGGTTTTTCAACAATTAGAAGTCAGTAACCGATTCGTTCGAAACAGTGGAAATTTTCAACGAGTAAAACGTCAACTTTTTTTTAATTGTCGAATAAAAAACTGTTGACTGACAGCTAACTCTTTCAGTATAACAGGTATCGCTTTTAAATTGTGTTTTTCGTTTCGCATTGCGTCGTTAGGTTGACAGGTCTAACAGGCTAACCTAAAAATAAAAAAATATTTTTCCCTTTAAAATTATCTCTTGAATATAATTATTACTTACCCCATGAGGTAATGTTACAGTTTTATAATATTACGAGGGTAAGTCAATTTTTATCGGCGATATAGTTTAAAATTTAAAATTTTATTGTAATCAAATAGGAAACTTGTAAGTACATCATTTTTAGACATAGTCCAATTTCTTTTCAACGCACTTGTTCCCTCGTTGTACAAGCTTCATGATGCCCTTATAAAATAAGGTATTCAGTTGAGCTGCACCGCATCTTACACTGCTAATTTGCAGACGATGTGCCAATTTGTGGTTGTAAACGGTCGTCCGGATCCTTCATCTTGCGTAACACGTGCTAGACCATTTTTGATTTTTTCAAACCATTCGTAGACACTCCGTTGTGGCAAAACACTGTTCCCCCGTGTTGTACCGAAAATCTTTGATAAATTTCAGCTCCTGATACGCCTTCCGACCACAAACGGCTCTTCTTTGGTGCAAATAGAAAGCGGAGCAGCAATGATTGACAGCACTACAACGATAACGAAACTAATCTAGCAGCTTGAAGTTTGCATAGACATAAAAACAAATAAACAAAGCATGCGTCATCAACGCAAAACGACAGTACTACCAACATAAACAAAAATATAACTAAATTGCGGATAAATATTGACTTACCATCGTACATAGATTCTTCAATAAAGTGGTATATTTAATAGGCTTGATATTTAAAAATACTTAAATAAAATTAAAAATATCGTGGTGAGGTTGGCACGACCCTTCTCCTCTGTTTACTTCCTCTACCCGCTCAAATCTAATGCTCAAATGTTTACTTCCAGTTTAACAAATCCACACGTGGCGAACACTTTATGACCTAAAATCAACAAGAAAAGTTTCATCAAGATCCTTATTCACTACGTAGCGTTTAATTAAACCCACACTTGTGCTATTGTCCACATAAACATCAAGGGAACATTATTGGATGGCATAACATTATTATTGGCATAACTAGGTATACAATTTTTTTTAAACTAAAAAAAATTACCAGGATCCATAGTAAAGTTTTTTTATTATAAAAAAAAGCTTTTAGAGCAATTCTTGATAAAGCACTCACATGTAGTTTTGTGTTTACAAACTTTTAAACGTATGTAATGATGATAAAAAGAACTTTTAAGCATACACTTTTTTTCCAACAGAATTCTCAACTGAAATATTCCATTATGTGTAAATATTATTAGATTTCAGAGATATGACAAAAACCAAGATAATTGTCTGTCGTTCACATGATATGTGACAAATCAAATTATTTCTATTTGCTAATTGCTAAATTACATAATTAGAAAATGTTGAAAAGAGTTATTTTGAATATATATAAAAGATGTACTCTAAACGTCTTTAATTTGAATTGGACTGATACGTACCGGTAAAAGTTATATATAGTGATTAATAGCGTATGAGGTTTAGTTTTTTTTTTAGTCTTTGGAAAATTCATGAGATATGTTCATTAATATACTTAAGTTCTCGAATTCCTTTACCCAATGCTGGCTTGGGCATACACAGTTATTGGAATACTTAGTAGTTAAGAATTTTAATACATTTTTTAAAACATATACAATCAGGTTTATGTAATTTGTACGACCTTCATGATGTATGTAAGCATGCCCTTCTGTATACTAACCCTGCTGTGGGAGGAAGAGGAAATTTCTGAGTGTCATTTCGTTCTGACAGCTCTTTAGTCTTTCATAACATTCTTTCACGATTTCCAATTCTTTCGGGAGCAACTTCGTGGGGAATTTTATTAATTTCCATCCTATTCTTCATGCTTCATCTAATTGAATTTCTTCTTATGCATCATTCTATTCTTTGGGGTAACAAGGGTTCATACCATTTGTTTCAATGTTTCAATGCGTTTTTTTCTTCGTTTTCACTTTCCTTTAAGATCTTGAACTAATACTACAGAATTTTATCTTAAGTCTTACTCATTAGTCTATGAATATTAAGTCTGTTTATTGATTATTCTGTTATATAAAAAATATATGTCAATTTTAAAAGTTAGTCTCAATGACTATATAAATAACTTTTTTTGATACCCATTAAAGGTTGTGTGACAGTGAATTAAAAAAATTCGTAATCTATGATATCTATATCAGTAGTCAATGTAATGGATGTTTTTTTAATATGAAGTATTGCTAAAAATTTTTATAGATAAAAATGATTCAGTAATATTTAATTTATGAAGTAAAAACCATTTTCCAGTTAGTTTTTATTTTTTATTTTTTACAAATACGTTTCGACTTTTTTAGTCATTTTCAATTTCTTAATTCCTTACTGGGATTTTCATAAGAGGTCTGTAATTCTACAATATAAAAATAATCAACAACAATAACAAAACCATAATTACACCAATTTTCCTTAAAAAAAACTGAAATATTTAAGTATAGATACCTCTTATGAATGTCTATAATTTAAAACTACTTAGAGATACATTTTTCTCCATGGTCATTTCTACTCTACATTATACTTTAGACTGTAATTATTTATATATACTTTGATACTATTTGAAATTAAAATGTAAATTTATATGAGTTTAATACTACGAATTTTTTAATTTATTTTATTTATAACATATATTAATTGGTTTTAATATTTTATATCTGAATCTTATTATATGGGAGTATAAGAAATAATGTATATAAGGTTATGTGTGACAGGTTATACTAGAGTCGAAACGTATTTGTAAAAAATAAAAAATAAAAACTGACTGGAAAATGGTTTTTACTTCATAAATTAAATATTATATAATATAGTCCAGTGGAATCCATATTATAATGAAATGATTCAGTTTAAGAAGCAAAATAATAGGTTTTTATTATTTATTTATTAATGTCCTCTATAGTCCTTGGAGAACCTTTACCTCGGCTAATTTCTTCAGCCATTCGCCTCTGTCCGCAAGGCGCCTCCGACGGTTTATACCGATCGCTTTCAGATCACTCTCTATATCGTCGAGCCACCTGAGACGATGCCTCCCTCTTAATCTAGAACTATTATTCAGTATCTCGTACATCATCCTTCTTGGAGTTCTCATCCTGGGTCCATCCTCTCCATATGCCCCAACCATTGTAGTCTTTTGAGCTTGATAACTTTCACTGTATCGTGCTCTTCGTCTTTCTTAACTCTTTATTGGACCTGATTCTTCACTTGTCCTCCACTCTGATAGGTCCAAAAATATTATTTTCCCATACTTCAAGGATCCTTTTGCAATCTTTTGTCAGTGACCAGGAATCGCATTCGTAAGTCACAATTGCTTTATATATGAGACACTAGCCTTCCCGGCCCTCCTTTTGTAGCACAATATTTTTTGTGTACCGAACAGACATCTACTTCCCGCCGCTATTCTTGCCTTAATATCTTTATCGACTCTGTTCTAATACGTTATCATTCAACCCAGGTAAATAGATCGTATTACCAAGTGAAATTTACGTTCGTTTAACATATAAGGGGGAGATCCTGAAGATAATGATTTAATAATATTGAAAATAATTCCAAATTAATAAATATTAATAATTAAATGAATAAATAATATTTTAGAATTATTTATAAATTAATTAATGATTTTATAGTTCCAAGTGTTGTAAAATTACAATAAAAAAATAATTTTGTTAATAACATTTACGTTCTGTTGCCTGGTTCGAGAATAAGTCCTAAATTTAGGACAACAACTTTTTTTATTTAAATGAAAACAATTCCAAAGATTTGGTAAAAATATGCCTACCCTGGGGCAGATATAATATTTACTATTCTAATAGTTGCAGATGGACCCTGAGGGACTCCATGCATAGATTTTTTTTAAAAGATAGTCCAGTCTCTGCCACGTAATAAACCCAAGACCCTCCATGGTTTGTAATGAGACAGAATTTTCTTTTAGTGCAAATATCGGTTTGCGTTAAAAGAAATTTATTCATAAGTTCCTACACATAGTCTTTTATAAATCACACTTATAAAGCCATGCAGGAGTAATTGAAAATAAGCAGTTTGTTTTCCCTAACTAACTAGGTAACTTTAGCCAAAGAAAGTTAATACAGACTTCTGTTGTTTTGACATAGTGCTAAGAAGAAGAACTTATTAATTTGCACTTCGGAGTTCCCTGAATGTAGTAGGTCTATATTCATCCTAAATAACTTTAAACAGACAAAGTTCTACACTTTAAGGCAATCTTGATTTGAATGTGGAATTATTAGTCCTATGTCGTTTCAATAAAGTCAGTAAATTTCTTATTCATACAAACCTACCTGAGAGTTTTGGTTATTACTATTTAATTCATCTGCTCGTACTAAGGGTTATTTTATTATGGTTTATTTATTTTGTAATTCAGCTAACCATTTTATTTATAATTAACCAGTAAATTTTCCCTAAAAAGAAAAATTAATTTTAAAACTCAATTCTTGAAATATAAATTTATTGAAATAAAATATAGTAATGTCGTTAAAAGAGATAATTTAAATTAAATTATAACGGTAATGTGAAGAAAAAAAAAAGGATACAGAAACATTCTTAATTTTTTTGAAACTATAAATTACATTTGCAATTTCCTTTCTGATTATTAGGAGTGTGTACTCTTTGTCCGACCAGTCCTATTATTACATGTTATACAATTTTTCATATAACTGTATTACTCGTTGCTCTGTATTTATTCTGTAGCGCATACTGTATTAATTTTTCAATGCAATCGAAGCAGGAAAACAATTCAAATAATGAATCTATTATTACTATTTTGCATTGTAATTGTTAACATTTTATGAGTGCATTTGTAATCATATACGCAAAATAAAATAGTTTACTGTCACGAAAAACTTTTTCATATATTGGAAAGATCAATGCCGGTTCCATTTTAATTATGAATTTAATATATCTTGTTTTGTTGATTGGTTTTAGCTTTCTAAATAAAATATGTGGTTTAGTGGTCGATAGATACAAGGGGAAAATTAATAATTTTGGGATATCGCATTTTTATATTAGTTTTTTTAAAAAATAGAGTAAAACATTAATTATTAAGCCTTACAATTCCTAGTAAGAAAACAAAGACGAATAAGGGTTTTTTTGTTTTATTATATATATATATATATATATATATATATATATATATATATATATATATATATATATATATATATACTATATTTCTCTTCTTGATCCGTGATTAAACCTGCATTGGTGAAGTGTCGAAAAGGATTTTTTTTTTTAAACAGTGGCTTTCTGACTAAAATTTTTCCACCTATAGGTTTTCCGTTTATATTTTAAACCACCTTGAGCTTTTGCTTATAAATACTAAAATTATGTATTTAATATTATATAATTTAATTAAAATTTTATATATTTAATATTAAAATTTAAGGTTTGTATCGTACTTTTCGAATAACTACCTAATACATACTTTGATTATAATATTGATCATAATTATTGAGAATATTTTTTTTATATTTATAATAATTATTATTATTTTAATAGATTATAATATAATAATTAATTTATCTTAAAATTTTGAACTATTATTATTCGCAACGAACTATATTTGTAAATAAAGTCACTCGAAGTGGCTTCTCACCTTATCAGATGTAAGAAGGAAATGTTGACAAGTGTTGATCTGCTTTTTCCTCGAAACAAACAGAAACACTTAGAGAGATGAAGTCACGTTCCAACTATTTTTCTGATCTGAATCCAGTTATTCTCGAGTACGAAGTCAATATTTGTTGAGCGTAGAGGATTCTCGTTATATTTACTGTAATTCACTAAGCACTATTTTAATAAACAATTATGTGTAGCCATTAATATTAATGATTAATAATAAATATAATAAAATTATAGTACACAACTAAATCACCGATTACGATTAGTTCTTTATAATGTTCTAAATGTTTCCATAACATCCTTATTTTTATAAACCTATAATTGTATTAAAGGCTATTTATTGAATGGATGTTTTATTATAGATAAGGATTAAAATTTAATAATATTTAGGTATGAAATAAAAATTTAAAATAGATATACTTACTCTCTAAAAAATATATAATTAAAACATAAATTTTTTTAGTATAATTAAAGAAGATAAACGAATTATGAGGCATTTTGTGACTTCAATTTTGTGAATTTCGTGATATGACTTCAACCGAATTCAGTATCATAGAAAGCGGTAAAAAGGCATAAATGTATATTAAAATCACAATTATTTTCGTTATAGTTTTGTTTAAACATGTTGGTAAAATTGACAAGTATCATTTACAGAAAAAACGTAAGGTATTAGAATATATAATATCACGGCCAAAAAAGATTTTAAAATAGTAAAAAATCATTACCATAGTTCTGTCTACCCACGTTGTAGGTCATCATAACAGCTAAATGATCTAGATTCAAATTAAAAATAAAAAATAGTTGAATATTTAAATAATGCTTGAAGTAATGAATAAGTAAAATAAATTTATATAGTAATTATATATAAAAAAAATCAATAAAATAATAAATACAGTAGAAAAGAACAATTGAAACAAACGTAATGCTAGTGGCTCAGAAAAATAAAATTATAATTATAAAAAAAATCAGTAATACTTGAAATTAGTAATATTTAATTCTAAATGACTAAATTTTAATGCCAATCCTTTTGATCTTTTACGATTGTGATATATAATCGTCATAATATTAACATTTGAGACTTTCTCGAAAAAGTATAAAAATTTGAAGTAAAACTTTAAACAACCAATCGAAAATTCAAAAAATTATACATTTTAATACTGGTTAAAAATAATGTGTTTCCATTGCTCTGTGGGGTTTCAATATTAAATAGTTTTATATAGCTTTAACTTTGACTTTTTGATTGTTTCTAATTATCGAATACTAAAAAATTGTCGTTTCCTAGCAAAACTACTTGTATATGTAATTTGAAATAATGACAGTATAAAATGAAACTTTTTTAAGTTAATGAATTCAGATGAATAATTTTATGTAGAATAGAAATAGAATAGAAGACAATCTTTATTCTGGGAGCAAGACCATTTAGAATAACAAACATGAACAGAAAAATAAACATAATATGAGAAAAATTAAAATAGCAATGAAATAAATAAAAAGTTCGAAACCTGACAGGATTTTAATCAATAGTCGAGCGTAAATATATTAATGGCAACAATTAATAAATAAAATAAATGAATGAGATAGCATGCAATAAGTCTTTACATAGCCTATATCTTCTTTGGGAATGTTTAAGATAGAAAAGGTGTTGTCCCCAATACGGGATATAGTGCCTCTGATATGATTTGAGTTGACTGTATGTTATTAAGATAAATTTTTAGACATGAATATGAATAAAAGTTTATGATAAAATCACAACTTTACAAATTATTGT
This sequence comes from Arma custos, assembly GCA_037127475.1. Classification (NCBI taxonomy): domain Eukaryota; kingdom Metazoa; phylum Arthropoda; class Insecta; order Hemiptera; family Pentatomidae; genus Arma; species Arma custos. Next base: position 19,660,862 of record CM073762.1, on the reverse strand, counting down.
AGAGTATTATTGTCCATCTGCGAATGGCTTTGGTTAATATTACTTTTCGTTGTGGCTGCGGGTTCCTCCTCACCTTGCTGGCGGTCCGCTGAGTGGTCTACTTCATGATGTTGATTGAGCACATCACATGTTCACCTGTCCCGTGCTGTTTTACTATTGTACTCAGTCCTTGCTTGTGTACTACTGTTTGAGTCGCCATTTTGAGCATAGTTGTAGCTTAGGAGGTGATAGAGGGCTCTGCATCTGGTCAAAGAAGGTATGTGGTATAAAGTACGAAAGGAGGACGGTTTAGATTGATCAGGGAAAAATAAACAAAAAATGCGTAGGCAACGAAATCGATTATCCAATACTGATTTATTTAAGCAGATGATTGACCTGATTAGAGAGCATATTTTTGGGGTGTCATGAGATGTTGGAAAAGCAATGATTTAAATGAAGTCATTGAAGAAGCATGGCTATGTATTTGTAGGTTTCTATGAATTTTATATTTATATATACTAACTAGGTGCCTCTAATCTAGAATCTTTTAATCAATTTAGGCTATTTGATATAACTAGAGTTAGCAATGGATGAGTACATTCACTTCCGATATATACAACACATAATATTTTTATTAAATAATTTATACTTTATATTCACTTAATCATTGATTTCACGCTGCTATAAGAACAAAGTTATTATGTAATTATCAGACTTTATATTTACTGCTAGATGATCATGCACTTACTATTTAGGTTTGAACTTGAAATTAGATTGAAATACGGCGCGCCGGTACACTAAACTAGCAATACTGAACGGTTGTAAGGGTTTAGTGGTTTGTCCCGTTTGAAGGCGTAAAACCCTTCAGTCATCAATGATTTTTTGGTGTTTCAAAGAGCAATACAGGCGTTTTTTAGTATATATTAAACGATATTAAAATGTTATTTATTCACACATTTTATTTTTCCTAAACTATTTATTTAATGTTGATGATAATTGTTCACAAATTTCTTAAACATATTTATTTAATGGTTTGTTATAATGTTTTAACTGATATTATAATGATATTGCTAATATTATTAATTATAATGGTTCACTGAATATAATTTCACCAGTATCGCATTTACCATTTCACTGTTTACCATTCACGCGTTTCATCATTATGAACTTGCATATAACATTACTATAAACATTAATGCAAAATAAACACTAACAGGCTTATGGGTTTGTTTTTTTTTTAGTGACTAAACAGGAAGTCATTATTTTTTTGTAAATTGCATTTCTTCATTTTAATTTTCATGAGGATGTTACTGGAGTAAATATTTGTAAATCTTTCATTAAGTGAGTAAAACCTTTTATCCAGTCAACATTTTTCTTTATTTTAAAAATGTTTCGACTTATTAAGTCATTTTCAATTTTCTTTTCCAGAATATATTTTTACTAATTTTAAGTCCATTAATATTTGAATAATTATACTTATAAATCTGTAAATTATCAAACTTTTTAATAGTTGTAAATTAAATATTTATAAAATTTTTTTACTTGGAGTTTGAAATGTTCTCCATGGTCATTCTCAAATCTTATGAATCTTCATTTTTAGAGTTAGTTATCAAACTTCACTCACTAATGTTTAATTATAAAAACCAACGGTTGATATTATTTTCTTCAGATGAGTTTATTTATTTATATATCAGCTTACATTAACTTTTAGCTTTTAAGGTTTGTTAGCAATTGTGAACTGAATTTCTTATGAAATGATATCCTTAAGTTAATAATGAACCAAGCATTAATATTACTTCCTACAGATGCATTTATTTCTGTCAGATATATGGCAGAAATCGTTGAACCCTAAGAGATTATGAGCTTGTTATGATTAATAAATTTGAAATAAAAAATTTAAGGAAGAAATAGTTGGGGGTGCAGTCAAAGAAAACACCAAAATAAGAAAAACTTATTTATTAAGTGCCGACGTTTCGGCCTACAATGTAGGCCATCTTCAGGGCTAAGAGAGAGAAACAAACAAAAATATATAAAAACGTAGCAGTAACAAGAATATATAAAAAGTGGTACAGGAGTGAAAAAATAAAAGTAGTGACTAGATATGATGAAATAGTGAAAAGATAAAATAGTGAATAGATAAAAATAGTGACTAGATATGATGAAATGGTGAATATATATATGATAAATAAGAAACAATATAAGACTGGTTACAGAATATAAGAAAGAATAAAGAATAAAAAAGAAAGAATATAAGACTGGTTACAGAATATAATAAACTTAAAAAAGTGATAGATAAAAATAAAATTGTAGATGATGAAAAGAAATAATAATGGTGACAGATATAAAAAACAAGAATACGAATATAAAATATAAAAAATACAAGTCAAGAAAGGATAAAATGTAAACAATAATAATATAAAGGGAAAGAAAAATGAGGAGGTAAACGGAAAGATACAAGAAGAGAAGATTAAAATTATAGAAAAAGGGGGGGTTACATAGGTATGAGGGGTTACATAGGTAAAGTGTAATAATATAAGCATATATAGAAATAAAAGCTTGATAAATTTCAAAAATGAAACATTGAACATAGTAGTATTTATAACTATGCACTATGAGGAATGAAAAGAAAAAGAAAATATAAGTAAGGGAAGTTAATATGTAACTGTATACAGTAGGAAGCAGTGGCATAAATGCAAAATAATTTGGTATTGAGGGGTTTAATAATATCGACTTTAAATATATATATATATATATATATATATATATATATATATATATATAAAACAAAAATAAATATTTATAATTTATTTTTATTTATCGTTCTTTTGATGGTGGTTATTTTTAAATATTTTTATTTTGAAGAGAAAATACTTGTCCTGGCCGGTATTCGATCCCGGGTCGCCTGAATCTCTAGTGCAGTGCTCTAAACCACTGAGCTACCAGGGGTCGTATCCAAGAAAATAGATATTATTTATTCACACTTTTTTATTTTATTTCTAACTGATCTTGTTGATATAAATATTCCAGTATCGTTTTTTTATCACATCTCACTTAATACAGATTTTGTTTTACTATAATTGTTTTAAGATTTGTTAGAAGTTTTGAATAAGAAGTAATTAAATTGAATTGTTTCGCAAAGTAACATCCTATTGAAATCATAATTATCAAACTTTGCTAACGTTTTCTTTAATAATAACAAATAACTATTACCAGAAACTTTTGCCTTTGGTTCCTTTTTGCTGAAGGATATTACTAAGATGTTATTTTTGATAAAGACTGTTCTCCAAAAAAAATTATAAACATCAAACAATTATAAAACAAAATATTTATTTCCTCGGATCTATGTTCTCTTAATGTTTACTCAAAGATGAAGGAGGAATAAATGGAAATGCCAAGGTAATTTTTTTTCTAATAACGAGTCCTTTGTTAACAAAGCTTCATTTTCACAAAATGGAAAGTAATTGAGTCCATTTTGTTTTTTTATAAATGGATATTCGTCACAAGCAATTGGATGAAGCCAACAAAGAAAATAATTGGCAAGAAGCAATTTATGTTGATAGATTTTTTTTAAAAAATTGTTTTTAATTTATCCGCCCTTATTGCGTATTTTAGTGAAAGGAACCTTGGAGTTTACAGACATTTACATGTAATATAAATATACATAAATTTGTATCGAACTTCTTGGAACAAGGTTGCTGCCTCTGGTAAGCCTATTAGGCCTGTTAATAAATAAATAAATGAATTCTGCTGCTGCATATCATATTCATTGATTTTTAATTTTCATTTGGGTTTATGACATAATGTTGTCTGAACTGGAGAAAAGGTTTGTTGCTTTCCTGGTTTTTTAGAAAGAGGGTTCCATTTTTCAGAATTTTCCAATTACATTCGAGTAATTATTTTGTGTCTCTTTTTGAGTCATTTTATTCTCTCTCATTTTTTACCATTTTTCCCTTTGTGTTCAAAATTCCTCACTATTAGAAATGAAAAATCAGGGGTTTGTGGTGATATAAATGCGTTATTGATTTGAAAATCATTTTTAAAAAAATCCCCTTAAAGAAGTTGTCTGAATTTATAAGTCTGATGAAAATCGGTTGTGGAAGAACTTTGTAACCCAGCTAGTTAATTTTTTTCACTATCTGTCATGAAGGATCAGGTCTTGTGTTGTGTAGGAATCGTCAAAACCTCTACAATATAATGCGATGGTTTACCACTGGGCAGAAACGAGAAATGGATTATTTATAGATTAAGGAATTAATCTATGCCACCAGCTAATTTTTTTCAAACCAAGGGTTGATAGTCGGTCCGTTACAACACCCTTCTCGGAACGCGGTGATAATGTTAGTTTGAGTTGCCGAATGTCTAAGTTTACACTCATAAATAAAAAAATACTATCCTGTGTTAACATGGCCATCTTTGATGGCATACTAATCAATGTTAGTTCAATTGTAGTGATCGTAAATATTATAAAAAAAGAGAGCATTGTAATAACAGATTATTACAGTCTGTAAACATAGTATACAACAAAATCCCACTAATTCCACATTGAATTTTAAAGGTAATTAAAACTTTAATCCAATAGTATCAACAGTGAAGGGTTCCTACGAGGATCTGGCCAATTACTATGAGCCAGAAAAATCTGAAGTAGGTGAAGTCAATTAACCAGACACAGGAGCCATTGTTTCATTGTTCTAGCGAGTCTCGGATCTCAACGGGTCATTAGTGTTTCGTCGCCATTAACTACTAACTTGAATAGTTATTTTCATCAGCTTACCTAGGAAGGTCTAAGTGAGTGGCGAAGTAACAAAGTTCGGGATATTATGTTTTGAACTTAGGTGAGCTTATGCACTTGCTCTATTTTCGTATATAATGAACTATTTTTGTAATTATTCTGAAGAGCGTTTTTTGGGATTTTGCTGTCTAAAATTTATGTCTCTTTTTTTAGGAACAGCAGGTTAAAGGTTTATTTGATTGTTGAATCATATTAGATTATTTCTATTATTATTTCATTAAGAATTAATTAAATTTGCATAACACGAATTTAGTCCTTGAACATCCGATTTTTTGTTTACAGCGCGATTTTTATACTTATCTATAGTGTTACGTTGAAAACTCCCGCGAAAATCGCCCTAACAAAATTTGCCCCAAGCTCAGTGGAGAAGGGTGGGATTCAATCCTATGTGCGGGGATATCGCCAAAACAAATGGAAACCCCAGTAGGTTAAAAATGTTAACTATAATAATTCCGTAGGTAGCTACACCTAAATAAAGTGATAATGTGTAACAAACATAGCTACTCATTAGCATCACCTGGACGCCACGCTATTTAAAGAAAAGTAAATAAATGAATACCTAATAAAAAAAAAATTAGAAAATTTCTAAAGAAAACACTTGAGAAAAATAGCGAAACCTCAGACTGTTTAAAATAGAAATAAAATACTATTTATTAATTTAAACATTTTCTTCCTTTTTAAATTGAAGTTTGATAAAAAAAAAAGAGAGAAACAAAGATAAACTCTAAACTAATATACATAAAAAAAATTAATAGATAAAAATATGTAAAAAAAAAAATTATACTCAAATAAAATAACAAGCTACTTCTAAGAGAAAACAAACATAAGAAAGAGGAAAATCACCAATATCTTCCATTACAAATTAATCACTATTTAATTATTGATAAATTACAAATTTACAAAAAGATATGAATTCCAGCTCGGAATTTGAATAGAATATAATTACTAGCAGTCTTTTGTTACATACGGCCAATTGGTGGTGTTGCCATCATGGCCCTGGTGAATTTCGAAGCTCTGGCTTCTTCCTTCTGCCTTTCCTTCAGATTCTCGCAAGACGGGAGAATACCTTGATTCTCGCACGTCGGCAGGGACACAAAAAAACAGTCTGTAAGATATCACGTTTCACGTCAAACACTGGGCCCAGCTCTCGCTTCCCTGACGTCCAAGAAAAGACTGCCTTATCTCGAAGTCCGAACTTAATCCCAACTCTCTCTCTTGTTCAAAACAAAGGCTTACACTCCGTTTCACAACAACAACAAATAGAAAACAAAAAGAATACCTAATAATATGTCTTATTTTAACATTTGCCTTAAATCTAAATTAAATTATCATATATCTAAATACATTTGACCATCAATTTTCTCCTAAATAAAAAAAATTAACAACGTTAATGGTTACAAAAATTAAAAAAAAAATATTCGTCACAATAGTTAGAATTTCTTTTATATTCCGTTTGAAACTATTTATCTCTTGGTGTATTATTTTAGGTTTAAATGTATGTTGTGTATTTCTAAAATATGTAGTGAGAGATGTTTGATCTGGTTTATTGGGTTTTTTATTATTGAATCACAACTATATTTGTGTTGGTACACTCTACGTTTTAAGTATTGTTCCGATGTTCCGAAATAGGATTTACCGCATTTATCTTCACATTGTATTTCGAACACGACATTTGATTTTAGCTCTAATTTATCCGAATATTTGGTTTTTGTAAATAGTTTTGACACTGTGACTGTGTTCTTGAATGTAATTTTGGAGTGAATGTTATTTTTATTACCGGTCAGTGTTTTTCAGAAAGTGTTGGTATTTAGGGTATTGTATTGTATTTTTTAGGATTGTTTTCTCTTAGGTTGTTTTGAACATAAAACGTTTTTGTTGTTTTTAGTAACTTACAAAGGTTGCTGTGTGGATAACCATTCTTTAATAAGGGGTCAACTAGGTTGTTTTGGTGTATTGGGGGTGATAATTTTCTCGCGCCTTTTATTAGTTTTTGCCCTATTTCGTTTATATCTTTTGGAGCATTGACTTATATAGTTTACGTATCGACCAGAGTGAATAGGTTTTTGCCAACATTTAGTTCCTTTTTCCCCGTTTGATTTTCTGATTAGGAAAACGTCTAAAAACGGTATTTTATCATCTATTTCAAATTCAATAGTAAGCTTTAAGTGAGTGGAATATTTATTAAATTCATTTAAAATGATTTATTTTTCATTGCTTTCGGTTGGTATCGCTGTTATTATATCATCCAAAAATTTAAATAGAAACGGGATATTAAATGGTATTTTAGGTATGACTATTTAACAGTTCTTCTAAATAAATATCAGCCAAGATTGCTGAAATAGGAGATCCCATAGGGGCAGCCAAGTTTTTGGCCACTTTTCATTTCCTATATTAGCCGATTATTTTACACTTATTTTTGATACCTATTTTATTTTATTTTCTTTTATTTATTTGAATGTTTTTTCGTACGTATTATTGATTGTATCATACAGATTTTCTTAGATATTTTGTGGTATTATTTTACACAATACGGTTTTGCAGTTTTCAATGTCTTTGTGTAGTTTGTCTTTTTTAAATATTGTGCTTTTTATTTCAATATTTAGAATGTGTTTTAAACCTAAAAAGGGCTCTATTGAATTCTATTTGATAACATTTTCAATTTTACAAGTTGAATTTATACTTTTGAATTTATTTTCAATGTGTGGTGATAAAATGTTTTATTACTTATAGCGGCGGCTAGTTTTTTATGTGAGTTTTGAAAACCCTTCATCAGTGAGCATGTATGTGTACCGTGTCTCTTTTATGTCGTCGTAAAATCCTATTTCCTCGTATATCACTGTAGATTATCAATATAAACTCTTAATGTAAATATTATTTCTACTTATCTTGAATGTTATGGAAATTATATCTTGAGTTCCAGCCCTTTCTTAAATTTATTTAACTAGGTTTTCTAGGACTGCTAGGCTCATACTCTTGCCCTAACAGTGAAAAAATGAGCTTTTAGTAAAAACATTAAGTGACACACTAAAATAAATATAACCGAAACATGTAAGATGTTAATAAGGATAAGTTGTACTTGCAAGTTTTAAAAAGTAGACCCGTTAACCATCAACTAGTTACTTTTCAATATCTCATAAAATGTTAAAATTGCATTGCAATAGTTATGATAGATGAAATTTATAGAATAGCCAAAAGAAATTTATGAAAGGACTGGAACTCAAGAAGCAGATCACTGTAGATATTCACAGAGCACATATATATTCCGTGATTCTAATTTAGTATCATCTGCATAGTTTAAGAGAAGACAAAGTGGCATTATCAATTAGTCCATATGCTGTAATTAGACTGTCGCACTTACTTGTAAAATATACGAAACATAATACTTTTTTATCCAACCTATATTTATAAAATTTTTTAATTAATCTTTATTTTATTATTTATTTGATTCTAAAAAACTAAAGTTTTCAGGTAACCATATATATGAATTGTGCACGGCGCGCCATCATACTGAACCCGCAATACTGAACGCTTGTGATGGTTTGGTAAGTTCTTCTTTTTAAAGACCTAAAACCTTTATTTCAACGGTTTCAAGGACGTCAGGGGTTTGTTTGTTCATTTAACGTCACTTTATGCTGATATGGCTAATCGGACGATGCTACAGTGGGAGCTCTAAATTTTGCCTATCCAGGTTTAATTAGGATAGGGATTTTTAACGAGTACCTGACATCGTACAGGCTTGGGACCCCCGTTTAACGTCCCTTCCGAAGGACGGCGTAACTAAGGATTTTTTACTCCCTTAAAAAAATCCTAGGGCCACCTGCCGGGCTACGAACCCGCGATTTTGGGTTTAGTAGTTTGTTACGCTAACCACTAGACCACAGGTGACAGTAGGACGTCAGGGGTATTCAGTAATTTATTATTATAAATTAAACGTTTATATATCGTATTATATATATCCTAAACTTATACTATTACATTTGCAAACTCTCCTGGAGCCCACCCTACCTCTATAAGATGGGTAAACTAAACTGGGAGACAAACCCGGTGGTTGAGTATTATTATTACCGAATTACCGCTCTGTTCAACCGTTGGCTTAGAAACAATAACTGCCCCTATCACGTACTCAACCCTATGCTAGTATAGTTTTTTTTCATTGACATGTAAATATTTTACTTGATTTTAATCCCCGAAAATCTTATTTTACCAGACTAAAGTAAAAGTTAATCCCAGTATCATGCTTATTGTCCTGGAGATCAGAAGACATCAAAGAGCTTAATTACATTAGTTATGAGGAAATCCTCAAGCTTTTCCAGAATCATCTTATCAACACTTTTCCGCTCAGTGGATAACTTCGCTATCAAAAGTTTCCCGAGGGTCTTCCAAGTTTAATTATCGAAAACTAAAATTAGAACCCTCCGTCAGAATTAATTTATCATGGGATTGAAGAGTCCGCTCCTGATGACTACATTTCCACAACGCTGAATCCTTAATCCTTTAAAGAAATACGAGATTTGACGAATAAAATGACTCCATCGCTTATCTCAAATTTATTTTAGTTCCAATAAAACTGTTACTATTCATTAAATAAAATAAAAATGAAATGAAATGAAAATAGCCTTTATTTATGAGTAAATTATACAATTACTATAAAACATAAATTTACAAACAACATAAAAAAAACAATTCTTTACATTATATATAAATATTTATACACGAATTTTTTTTCATTGCATATACTACCTTCCTTTAGGAGTAGTAATAGCCTTTAACACTTCCCTGGGTGGCTAGCCCTATTGGGATGCGGCATTTATAAGTGCCAACCATTTTTTCTTCCACATCTCTATCCTTAGCAGCTCTCCACCAGAGGGGTCCTGCCAAAATCCTAAATGTAACTCTCCATCTCTTCCATTTTCTGCCTCTCATCCTTGTTCGGTTGTTGGTGTCCATTCCGTGACTATATTTGACCATCTGTTGTCATTGCACCGCAGGAGATGTCCAGCCCATTTCCATTTGCTTTCTTTATCTGCAAGAGTGTATCTTTTTGAGCAATGTTTTTTTTTTAACTTGTTGCATCTGATTTTGTCTCTTTTCTTCACTTTCATTATACTTCTTTCGATGCTATTCTGCTACACCTTGGTCTTCTTAATTTGGGCTTTTGTCAAAGACTATGCTTGGGAGCCATAGGTCACCGTTGGCATAATACATCAGTCGAAAGCCTGTCGTTTAGGTGAATACTTATGCTTCCTTTCATTATGTGCTTCAGAGACCAGAACTTGTTTCAACCAAGTACTATTCTCCTCTGAGCTTCTTTTGTCGCTCTATTTGAAAAGGAAACTAACTGGCCTTAGTGAACACATTCCTCCACGTATTCCAGGGTAAATTTGTTTATTTTTATTGCTTCCCTTGAACTATTGGTCATTAGTATGATCTTATTATAATCTCGCTAATTTATAACGAAGAACAGGAGTCCAATGTATACATGCACATGTATACACTGGATAAATAACCTGCACCTACTACAGTAGACTACAAGCTTTCTGTAACATATGTTTTATAGTCTTTTGTTTTATTATTTCAATTGTCACATCATTAGATTACAAGAGTTTAAAGAAGATTCATTAATTTTGTTTATTCGTTTTTTTTTTCTAATTGTATTTGTATTAAGTTTTTTTATTACTTACTGAATTTTTGTTTTGTTAAAAAAATTTCAGATATTTTTATGTTTAAACTGAGATTACTTCTTATTTACTAGAATAGAATGCATATATATATATATACACCCACACATAGTATCTTCATTAATACTTTTACCGTTCGTCGACCACAAATGATTCATTAGTACTTTTTTCCTGGTGAAGACTGATAAAAATACTGATAACTGTGTATTGTATTGTTCTTTATGGTGTGTTGGTTTTCTGTTTGAAGTTTTCTAATCCATTAAATGTTCCGTCTGTTATTCAATTCGGGATGAAAAAAGGGTTTCTGTTTTGTTAGTTGGAAAAGAGACTTGGTTCTTGAGCCTCAAAGTTCTTTTTTTCCGTAATCTTATTTTTGATTTTCGAACAGCCTCTAGATCATTCTTAATCTGGAAGAAGCATAATTCACGTTATTTTAAATTTTTTTCAAGAGTTGAGAATTCATCATTACGTACGTAATTCTTCAAATAATATAAAGAGAAAAAATATATTATTTTATAATTTTATAGTACAGTAGATCCGGAATGGTATTTTTTTAGTACCATCAACAGCTCTGGAATTCAGTCTTCTCACCATGCACCGCCCTGATACGTTGATTTTCAGAATCCTGTTAACTATAGTGCGACAGCTGCGGACGAATCTTTGTTTTTGTTTTATTAGTAATGATTCTCAAGGTAGTGCAAATATGATAACAATTCTATAATTATAATAAGATGTAATACTGGCCTTCTTAAAACTTCAAAAAATATCGGCATTGACCTTTTGGATTGGCTAAGTCTTTTATTATTATTAATTTATTTTCCTTTTGTCTCACTATTACTTAATTTATATTAAGTTTTACCAACTATTCGTACATATCTTTATACATTTTATTAAAGCTTTTCCAAACTCTTTTTCAAGGCAATTTACAATGGAGTATGCCGGCAAAGCTTGCCATTTTGACTTACGGGATTCCATTGGAATAGAGTATATAAGATGAAGATCATTGTGTGTGTGTGTGTGTGTAATAACTTCAACTGATTGATCTAGTGCCCAAATATATTAAGATCATGAGAAAGATAGTTTACATGGAAAATTAAAACGTAACTCATTTTTTGCGACAAACCACGCTCTCGTCTATTAATTTTTTTTCTTCGCAAGATGATGTTTTATATTCGCAATACGATCAAGAATAATCCTGTACTTCGATGTAGTTCTTAAAATAGAAAATTTTGAAACTAATTTATTTGTCATTTTTTTATTCAAAATATTTATTATGTAGTTATTTGAATTCCTTGGAAATTAAAAAAAATTAACTGTTAAATGTACCTTAGCTCTTTGGTCAAACCGGATAACTCAACGGGCGCAGAAGTTCAAAGAAGAATTTTGACCGCTAATAGGTGTTATTTAGGGATGGAAAACATTTTAAGAAGTCATCTGATCAAGAAGAGCCAAGGTGATACTTTACGAAACAATTATCAGTCTCTGTCCAGGGCAGACGCCAACAGTTTACTGCTCTTCGAAAGAAAAGTATTAAGAAGAATGTTTCGAGCGGTGAGAGTAGGCGATCAGTTTAGACTCAGGCAGAATATAGAGATCGAATGTACCAGGAGCTAGACGTGGTTCAGTATATAAAAACAGCTAGGCTTAGATGGGCTGGACATGTGGCCAGAATGGAGGACAACGCTACTTATAAGAGACTGCTATTTGGGTACGTTGATGGAAAAAGGAAACCTGGACGGTCACGATTAAGATGGGCAGACGAGATCGAGAAGGTTGCAGGCAGCGTTGTTGGATCCAGAGCTTAGAGGAAAAGACAGCGAAGAGTGGAGGCGACGCCTTAATATGGCCAAGACCCCTACTGGGTTGTAGAGCCAGTGTTGATTGATTGAAATCTTGTGACTAATAATATTGTTTTAAAAAATGCATTTTACCAAAAAAATAATATTTTATTCCCAACAAGTTTTGGAATAATTGAAATCCGAATTTTTATATTAACAAGTTAGTTTGTTTGTTTGTTCATTTAATGTCACTTTTTGCTGCTATGGCTAATCGGACGATGCTACCTTGAGAGCTCTAAATTTTGCCAGGTTTTATTAGGATAGGGATTTTTAACGAGTACCTGACATCATACAGGCTCGGTATCCCCGTTTTACGTCCCTTCCGAAGGATGGCATAACTAAGGATTTTTTACTACCTTTAAAAAATCCTAGGGCCACCTGCCGGGCTACGAACCCGCGATCTTGGGATTAGTAGTTTGTTACGCTAACCAGTAGACCACATGTAACCCCTTAACAAGTTAGTTGATATAGCGCTTTCTAACATTAAAATAGATATGGACAACTTACTAACTGATTATATATATATATATATATATATATATATATATATATTCAATTTAAATAAAATAAAATAATTAATATCAAATAAATAACCTTTACAACTACTAACTATCCAGGCTTTCCCCTCGATTGAGGATGCCCACGTTTAGAGTGTGGATGACCCCTAGTTGGCCCACAGGACCAATCCAGTTAAAAGAATAAATGATTTATCTGTCCGCAGTCATTATCCAACAGGGAACCTAGAGAAAATTAACCCCAACGCACTGATAAATTTAAGAAAGAAGTAAAAAAAAAAAAGAATTGAAAGCCGGACGGGGCAAGACAATCGATGTGGGAGGACCAGGAAGTTGGGCAGCTGCTGAGCCCTGCTGAGCTAAAGCTATCAGTTCCCTCCTGATCTAATTACATCGGACAATATAGCCGTCCTCTCGTGGCCAGCAAAAATCTTACCACGAGTGGGTTTGAATCCCGCTAGTAATTGAATCAATCGATCAGCGGACTTATTTAAAATAAATAATTCCAATACATTATGAATGAACTTCACTATTATTAATAATAATAATAAAAAAAAATTAATTGTCGTGGATCTCTTCCATAATGTGCAGGACAACCATCTAGTTGAAACTACATGTTCCTTCTAATTTATAGTGGTATATCCTCAAATAAATCATAGTGATCATTATTAAGAAATTTGTGTCCCTACAGGTTATATAATGCTCAAGTAAATAACTTTGAACAATATTTAATATCAATGCTAATGTTTACATTTAATGAATAAAGTATCTAGGGATGATTAATGGTCTAGTGGTTTGCATAACAACCTACTAAGCCCAAGATCGCGGGTTCTTAGCTCGGTAGGTGGCACTAGGATTTTTTTTAAATGAGTAAAAAATCCTTGGTTATGCGGTCCTTCGGAAGGGGTATTAAACAGGGGTCCCGATCCTGTACGATCTCAGGCACTCGTTTATAATCTCTATCCTGATAAAATCTGGGTAGGCTAAATTTAGAGCTCTAACTGTAGCATCGGCAGATTAGCTACAGCAAAATAAATTGACGTTTAGTAAACAAACAAACAAACCTAAAAGTATTTGGAACAAATAAAATAATTTGTATTCATTTACTGTGCCTGAATAATTCATAACAATGAAAATCGTAAGATGTGAATGTCTCCTATACAAGCTGTTGATGAACATAATTTCATAAGAATTTTTTCTTGTTTTGAGGTCCTTAGTTCAAATTTTCACTTGGGTAACTAACCCTGAAACACCCTGTTATACTTGTGATTGTTTGTATGCGCGTGTTTATTTAAATTCAATTAAATACCAACATCTAATTTTAATAGCTTATTTCTGGACCTTTCTTAAATGCATTTCCTAATGGTGAGTTACTGATATTTGCTCTATGGAAATTTCTGAACTGAATAAGTTAAAGTTTCAGCCTTGAATCAATGATTTGTATAGGTTTTTCGAACCGATGCAGCCTACTTTACCTGATTCTCCTGAAGTCGTATTAGATTAAAGTGCATCGAAGTATCCACTTAAAAAACCTCGTATGGCGGAGTGTTACTTCAGGTATTTAGACTTAAAAGGATGTCAACTCAGTCGCTTCACCGTACATCGTTATTCTCCTGTAACCATTTCCTTCTCCATTGGCTTAGGACTAAATGTTGTGTAAAATGCTTCCTCCACCTCTTCAATATGGCTGAGGAAATGACTATTACCCAGATAAAGACCCCAATTGCTCTGTTGCAAGTTCCGACCGGGGCGTAAAGAAGCTTTTATTGCTTACTTGAGAGCTCAGCAATAGTTTATGATCCGGTTGTAAAGGCTGGAATCCAGTAAAAGAAATACGCTGCTAGAAGTCTTTATAGTGAAGGAGAACATCTGGTTGGAATTCTCGTCCATCAGAGCGAGGACTGTACTGGTGGTCAGTAGATCAAGCCAGCAAAGTCTACAAGTGAAAGCATTCTTTTTCTTCTTTAACTTGCTAAGTCAAAGAAGAACTTAGCTAACTTCTTTAACTAAATAGTAAGCTTGTTAATTACTTATTTTTTTTACTACTTCTTTTTTAGAGGAAGGGGTTCAGGGGAAATTTGAGAAAGCTTTTAGGGTCGGGTGGATTAGAGCTTGGAAGCTTTTGGGGGTATACTTTAGTCTTTATTAAATTATAATAAAAAATCCTATACCACTACAATCCATGAAGGGTACACTGTTTTTAGGACAGCGGTTGTGCGGGTATGAGTTTTGTCCGAGTAAAAATAAAATAGACTGGATGAGCCCGCAGAGGATAAGTAGATCAACAAGATCCATCCGTGGCTGTTGAAATAATTATCTGACACAGCTGTATTTGAACTCGGAACCCTCAGTATAGTGACTCAGGACTCTACGCATGTTGCTATGAAGCTCCTTCCAACACTATAAGGATTAGTAAAAAATAATTTTTGTTAATACATCTGAAGTATTTTTTAAAAAATGTATTCAATAAAATTCACAACTGTACTATGCTAATACAACAAGTAAATAGAATGATTGGTATATATTAGCATAAAAGACAAGTAGAGAAACTACTCCGTGGTAGTACTCACATAATGAGTTCAACTTAGAAGGTCACGAGGCCATCTTATTTTCATACGCCTCGGAAGATTATTAGGAAATTAAGAGGTGGCTAGGTTTGAAGATTTGAAATTTGTCCCAGAATAAATAAAGAGTTTATTATTATTATTATTAAACCATGGTGGAGGGTTGTATAGAATCGACATAACGCAGGCTGATTCCGTAGATCTTGTTTCTTAACATATAATACTTTTTAAAAATATACATATAATTTTAACATTAAATTCCACGTTACTAGAAACTGAACGGGACGTTAATCCCTTGCATCCGTTTGCCTCTCTGTGACCGTAACATTATTTTTTAACAACATTAGTTTTTATTATGTAAACTTGATCGCAAAAACATAAAAGTGTCATAAAAACATTTTTTATTTTACATATATTTATTATGCAGTGTTAGAAACTGATAAAAATCTGTAGAAGTATATCATTATTAATTATCACTAAATGCTAATTTAAATCCAGGTATCATGATAATTACTATCGATCCTTATGAGGATCCATTTGTTATGTTATTTTGTGCATAAATCCTTTAAATGTCACCTGTTGCGTTAGACAATTTCACGTTTGAGTGCTTCTTAATTTCCTAATGCACGATAAACTCCATCCAAAGAGTATTAACTTCTAAGCTGTTTCTCTACATTTTTTCTTGTTTGTTCCTTAGAGAAAACTCATGTTATTATCTTCCAATACGTTAATGTAAATGTATGTGTATATTTATTGCTTGTTAACTATTTCAAATAATTATTCATGAGCTTGTTGGAAATGGTCGGGGGTTGCACTAAATGAATTTTACAGAAATAAGTAAAACGTATTTATTTTTTGCCAACTGTTCGTCATAATTATCGCAAAATTTTCTAGTCGTTTTGTATTGATCTTTATAAACCGATATTATAAAGTTATAGTTTCTTTAAATAAAATCGATCTTCTTGTTCGATTAAAAATGTTTATTATTTAAAAAAGAAACTAAAACATTTGAAAAATTTCATATGCGTAATTTAAATTTTACATTTAATTTAATTACAATTTCATATTAATAACAACAAACATGAAAACAATACCTTATATTATAGAAGTCGATAATTATATTTACATATTCTTAGTATTTTCCTTTACAAGTGACCCTTTGAAAGGATCATGACTTCGTTAGTACCCTCCATGCATTAGTATACTAGTTACCTTATAATAAATTAATTATAATAAAAATTCTTAACATAAACAATACTTATTCATAAATATAAATTATTTTTGATTGCATGTTATAACAAATTACAAAAAAAATATATTTAAGAATATACCCTATATTTGTATATTACAAAACACACACATATGTATACATATATATTTTTCTAAAACTTAGAATAATAAACTAATCAATTCTTGAAAAAAAATATCACAAATTATTTTCAAATAAGACTGAAGGGATTATTTAATATTCGAGTAACTTTGTTTAATGATTAAGTATTTAATTAATTACGCTTCAATAACCGACAATCGATTACCTAGGTTGTAGATCCCTACTTAATTCCAAAGTACTTACTTATCTAATTTACACTTTCCGTTAATGCTACGTCTCATAATGGTATGGTTATTAATAAGAATACACGCGCTGCTTTAGGTCTTATTTTAAATTTACATATCCTATTATATTTGCATTGTTATGTTGATTTCGATTGTTTTATATGTTTATTAAACTAAATTCATAATTGTTATTGTTACGGGCGCGGGAATTGGCGATTCCTGGAAGAGAACAAAGCCCCCTTGTCGGCAGAGATGAAAGAGGCCTTTTCGCGAAACTTCGAGATCCATCCCGTAGGATCTAGATCTGTCATTCGGTCTATTTAAACAGCATCTCGGCGCGAGTACAGGGAGAGTGTTAAAGCACACGGTACGGTTAACATCGGAAACAGTGATGAGCCAGTGTGATAAGTGATAAGTGACAGTTTGTGAGTGTAATTGTGTGACAGTTTGTTGTATTTAGAGATTCTTACGGTCGGTGGACTTTAATTAGTGAACTGTAAGTGTTAATTAGTAGTAATTAATTAGTTAAGTAGCGGTTGTAATTTTATGTGATTTGTACAAACTTAGGTAAATAGTTAAGCTATTTAGTAATAATAATATCTTATATCATTGTAATAATTAAATAGAAGTTAGGCCTAGATTATAAATATCTAAAAATATTGTGGTTGTAGATTTATTTCAGTTAATAATTTATTTGTTAGTAATTTCTCTGTTATTAATTTAATTGATAATAGTTTAATTGTATTCTTTTATCACTTTTGTAAATAAATATTAGTATCTTTAATTAAGGCATTGTTTAATTCATTTTAATACCCAGTAGCCCGTAACATTATTTTATATTTTTCTGTATTTTAAGAATTAAATATTTTTATTAATAAAGCACATTCTAACTTACCTTGTTTTTCAATAAATTTTTATTAATAAAGGTTTATTTTCTTTTTACAGGTAGGTACAAATATGCTGTTTCCTCTTAGAAAATACAAAGTTGAGGTAAGGAACGCACGCCTTTCCAATATATCATAGCTCCAGCTAGTCTGAGGCAGCCTTCGAAATTCTGCCTATTTTCTTATATTCGACGCAGAGTTATGCCCCGCATATTTCCATATCCTCGGAGTAGTTTGCGGAAAAAGAAAAATATATTTCTTCTTTAAATAAATTTATTCGTCTAGATACTTTGAATAACCGTTTTGTACGGTTATCAACTCCACGCCTTATATTATGCGGTATTATGTTATACTTTAGAAAGAGGATCAGAAAATGGAATATTTTTTTCCTGTATTCATTAGGAAAAATTAATCCTAATATTTATATACACATTTTTAAAAAGTAAACACTCGATCAATAATTCAGCCTCCTTTATTTAAATACGATTATTAACTCTTCTAATCTAAACAAAGATAATATTTTGTTAATGTCCTTAGGAAGAACTAGTTATCATTTCAAAGTTTAAAATTATCTCAAGCTTCATTTATGACTCCTCAATCGTCTATAAAACATATTTTTGATAACTTTTTAAAACATTAAAATTAATGATTAACATTAGAAAAAATTCATTTTTTGGTTTTATTCTATTTAAAAACTGGTAGCAAATAATTCAACGAAAACTAAGTAATTTCAAAACTATTGTTTTGCCTTAATAATGATAAAATTTATGTAAAAGTATTGTTTAAGATCAAATCAACACTATTTTAACATTCCATATATAAAACAGTTAGAAACCATGATTCTTTCAGCTTTTTTTCCCCAGTTTTTTATCGTTTAAGATTTTTTTTATTAACAGAATCCGATTTAAAATGTACTGCCTTGTCTAAATTCCTGAATTGTTTGAGATAAAATTACACTTTATTTCCTGTCACTGGGTATATTTTAGCACTATCTGTAGGGACTTCGGAATGATATTTTTTTCTTCTGATTAATAAGGTGCCTAACATTTGGTTTAACGTCCCCCCGTGGAAACCATATATATCAGTCGACAAAACTTTTGATTTGGATCGACATGACCCCTGATGTCCGGAAAGGTCAAATAAAAAAGTTTCTTAAAAACGTTCGAAACCCTAGATAGCCTGTGATTTGTATATATAGCGTTTGTTTTTATTACACTTTTCAGAGTGTTTGTAAAGTTTAGTTTTTGTCGAGAGGAGTCGTGTTTTTGATTTATTAAAAAACAAGACTGGTTTAAGCAAGAGCAAACTCAATAATGTTTATTTTATTTTTAAAAATATTGTTGTGTTTTATTGAACAGATGTTTGAAGGTTTTTTATTTATTAACAGTCAGCATTATTATCTTAGGTTAGGTTAGGTTTGGTTAGGTGCGGAGCTTGTTTTCATTGTTTATTTGTTTTTTCCCCGGACGCTAGGGGTCATGTCGATCGACTCCAAATCAAAATTTCTGTCGATTGATATATATGGTTGGCACCTAGCGGGTGGACGTTAAGACGAATTTTTACCTAAAATTGAATTTATTATAATTCTTATAGTCTTTAGCAATTCCCTTCTTTATTTATTTGAATAATTTTAAAACAAAAAGTACGAGAAATGTCTACGTGGTTATGATTTTTTCATTTACTAATCATTGTTTTTATTTTCACGATCATTTGTTAGTTATATGGGAGTGTAGAGTAGAGTGCTGAGTTACTGTGCAGGATGTCTCTGATTCAAATCTAGCTGTGATAAATAATTTAATCTTATGATAGCCATAGATTGGCCCTATTTTTTATAGCGTTTTTATATTTTTAGTTATATATTATCTTTCTTTTAACTGATCAGATTTGATATTTTTATTAATAATTATATTTAATTAAGCATTGAAAGATGTGACCATTGGCGTGGACTATAGAAACGGCTCCGACAGACTTTGGCTGGCGGTGATAGCTAGGCGGTGGGTGTCCCTCCTACGCGATTAACATATAAATTACCGAGTTAAAATTTGCATACAAATTCAATATAATAACATTACAACGGGAGCGTGCATGGAATCGTCTGTATTAATTGATTGTATTCTTAGCCATTATTAACTATAATAAATCGTTTTCTATGAGAATCGATTCAACTTAATGAACTCTTTCATATAATTTTATTATTACTTTTTAGTTGTTTTTAAAAGATTGGATTTGTTCATCGACAACGAGATAGTTGTGTGTTGTTCAATCAAATATTGTACAGACTTGACAAATCTATTCATAATCACGTTGTTTTGTATACGGTCGTTTCGTATGCAAAGGTTATATAGTAAAACAATTTTATGAAATCAAAACAATTTTATTTAATGTATTTACCTTCATTTTTTATACATTTTTCCCAACATGTCAAATATGAAATTTTCAATTCCAGAACTGAAAAATTCCGGCATAATGAAATAAAGTCTAAAAATGTGTTTTTGATTTGAGAATCATTATAATTTCACCATTAAGGAAGTTGTATACATTTCTGAACAGATGGAAATTTGTAGGAGAAAAGTTGGGCGAATAAGGTGGGTGTAATCTCTTCGGAATAATCAATGCAGGTTGTGTTTGATATATACGTTTTCGTTGCATTTTGTCAAAATCCCTGCAGTACGACGTGAAAGTGATGGTTAGATTTCTGAGTAGAAAGGGGAAATAAGTTTTTATGTGGTAATTCTTTTTTATGAATTATTCTGTGTCACCAACTGAAAATTCCTCAAATCAATGGCGAATGGTCCGATCGTTACAACACCCTTCCCCGAACGCGGTGATAATGCAGCTTGGGCTGACGAGTTTTCAAGTTTAAACTAATAAAAAAATTATATGTTGAATATATCTCCTCTCTCCTGCTCCCCTTCATCTTATAATTTGTTATAACACCATAAAATGTCTGTACTTGTTTATAATAATATACTATAATAGTTTTATAACTCCATACAAATTTTTTCACAACTGTTTAATTTCTAATCTTTTTCCCATTTTTCATCTGTTACTCTTTATGTTTTAATGATACCTCTTTGTTATTTTATAATTCAATCCCCTTTGGTGTTTGTTTTCTATAACCCATCTTAAATAAATTTTTGTCATGTTATTATTTAATATTCTTTATTATTTCTTGTTATTCTTTATACAATTTTTTAAGTTATTTTTTATAAAATCCCTGTTAGTTATTGCTTATAACTCTATAAAATTACTATAATGGCCTACAATTCCCAAACAAATTTTTATTAGGTTTTAATTAAAATTTTTATTTTTATTTTCAACTAGCAAACCCGGCGAACTCCGTTTCGCCACCAGATGGCTTCGTTTTATGTAACATTTCGTTTGGTGATTAAAATATGAAGAAAATTTTTTTTTTGTTTTATATTTGAAAAGGAAAAATTTTATTTCATTTCACAACAGTAATGAATTCATTTCGATTACAAAAATGAAGTGTTATTCAGTTGAACTTCTCTAAGTAAATGAAAGTGAATCCAAAGTAAATACTGAATCGAAGCGTTATACGTGTCCGCAAATTATCCGTTTCATTGAAGTGCTCTTTGGTAAACCACATTTTTTGTTTTTTGGTCTGACGTTAACACAAACAAAGTGGATGGTTTCCCAACTCGTGAACACGCAACGTATAACTGCCCATGTGAAAAACAATGATTTTCTAAATTTATCCCGCAAACACTAAGCGATTGGCCTTGCGACTTGTTAATTGTCATTGCGAACGCAAGGCGAACTGGAAATTGCAATCGTTTTAAGTCAAACGGAAGACCAGTCGGAATCATTGGTATTCGAGGAATACATACATTTTCACCTGCGTACTTGCCGTTAATAATGGTTGCCTCAATCAAATTCGGCATAAGTCGAGTACCGTTGCAAAGTCACGGTGGATTCAAATTACGCAATATCATAATAACTGTACCAACTTTGAGTTGCAAGTTATGTGGTGGAAATCCTGGTAACTCCAGAGAGTTCAAAAACTCCGTTGGATAATTTACTACATCATCGGGATTTGTTATGGAATCAACGGATTTGTATGTCACCAAATCGCCAGCAATTTTTGATTGAATGGTGAAATTCAGTGCGTGTACATCATTATTCTTTGCGGCAAGAATTGCTCGTTGACTTAACCAAGCATAATTCTGATAATTCTCACTAATGTTTGGGAAAACATTTTCAATAAGAGCTAATTGAGAGTCTACAAATCGGCAAAAGTCGTTGGTAAGAGTAATTAATCCAGATGTCGCATCAACTGGGACTTTTCCATTTCCAACAGCTAACAATTGTTTGGAAAATTGTGCAGCACTTTGATCATTTTGAAGTTGAACTCTCATATTAGTAGTTAGCGATAATGTTTTTACGTTATTCCATAAAGGCGATGC
The DNA here is from genome assembly GCA_037127475.1 of Arma custos. NCBI lineage: Eukaryota > Metazoa > Arthropoda > Insecta > Hemiptera > Pentatomidae > Arma > Arma custos. Next base: position 19,638,634 of record CM073762.1, on the reverse strand, counting down.
CTTCAGGCAAGCATTCAATTCATCTGCAGGCGTTCCACGGGGAATTACTGGCAACGTCTGCCTAAAATCGCCCGCCAATAATATCATCAAGCCGCCAAAGATGTTGTTATTTCGCCGAAGATCCTTCAGTGTGAAGTTAAGTGCTTCAAGTGATTTCTTATGTGCCATTGTGCACTCATCCCAAACAATGAGCTTGCATTGCATCAACAATTTTCCCATTGCACTGGATCGGGAAATATTGCATGTTGGAGTATCAATTGTGTTTAAATTGAGTGGCAACTTAAGCGCAGAATGTGCAGTACGACCGCCATCTAGAAGAGTCGCCGCAATTCCAGACGATGCTAACGCCAAAGCTATGTCACATCTTGATCGAATAGTGGCCAAAATCAATGAAATGACAAATGTTTTCCCTGTTCCTCCAGGTGCGTCCAGGAAGAATAGACCACCAGTATTATTGTCCACCGCTTGCATTAATGTTTTGTATACTTGTTTTTGCTGTTCATTCAGCAACGGCACATTATTTCGAACAAATTCCTGCAATGTATCAACATTGTATTGCAGCTCTCGATTTAATTCTTGGTTGAATGCATCGTGCATCGATCGATTTGGCGCAATCATTCCTACTTAAATCAGTAGCTTGTTTGCAATAGTCAAGCATTGATCCTCAATCAGAATCAATCCTTCATTGTAGATTTCATCGGTTATTTGGATGTCAGGATTATTCGTTTGAATGCGCAAGCGATGCAAGATATCTTCACATATGTCGTCTTTGTATTTGTTCCATAACTGAATTGGTTGTGAAGGAAAACATGTGGTGATGATAATTGCGAACAGCGTTCGTATTTGGTACGCATTTGATGAAACAACTGAATCCGCAAGTGTTAAATCCCAATGAGAATCGTTCTCCAGCAAACCCAATAGTTGACATGCTTCTCGATATGTTTGGCATTGGTGGCCATTCACAGTTTTCAAATGCGCAAATGATTTTGGTCCACGTACATTTACCAACAGCAGTCGCAAATAAAAACATTCATCATTTCTAGGATGAACAGTATACATGCGACCTAGTGCATCAGTGGAAAACACCTGTGGCCAATCTGGAACTGGGGTTCCTTGTTTGCGACGTTGGAATTTCTTTTTTGATTGATTCCAAGTGTAATACTTGGGCATTTCAACGTACATCAGCGTCGCTGCGAATGGATCTGCTTCACACATTGCAAAGAAGCTAGTCAATGTTGTCGATGGTGGTCTCTCAGCTCGTTGTGCCGCATTAGACTCAGTGAAGTAAACTCTTTGGCCATTTTCCAAATGCACTGCTAAATGTATAACTGTGGGATATCTTTCATGAATTTGAAATGACAATAATCGCCACAGTGCTTCATTAGTACTGACGTATCTGCCCATTTGGAAGTTGCTGATTTCGTCATTCACATTTTCCGACGCAATACCAAACACAGCCATGTCGCTGCCTTTTGTGACGTACTTGCACAAATATTTGATTGATTTGGCCGAATGACAACTCTCAACGTTTGCATGTGTTTCGAAAATTCGTGATAGCAGCGGGCAATATGGTACAATAAATTCATTTCCGATCTCAATCTCTTGATTTTGAACTTTATCTTTGATAGTTTGACCATTATCTTCTTTTGAACGCCGACGATAAACTGGATATCCATCGTTCCCTGTGACTGTTTCAGCAACTAACGTTCGCGGATATCGTTTTGTGCACTTTTCATGAGCCATGCAAGGCCATGATGGATTTAATGCACCGCACGGTCCATGCACCATCTGTGTCGTCACAATGTCGTGTAGATGGGGATCAGTGACTGGATCAGGAATTTCAGCTGATATGATGTCATCCACTTCATTTGAATGTAATTTGTTCAGCAACCAAATTAGGATATGAGCATGCGGTAGTCCACGCTTCTGCCATTCCACCGAGTACATATAACAACGTGTGTCACCAAAAACTCGATACTTAGTATGCACATCCATCATAACCTTGAGTTTTTGCTGAAATACTCTGGCGATTATGTCATGGCGATCTTGCGGTTTTTGGCCCGGTTCCAACTCACGTTCAATTTCCGTCCACTTCGGATTGCATGTGAAGGTAATAAATAAATCCGGAGTTCCATAATTTCGCACGTACGTCATAGCGTCTTGAGCGTATTCGTGCATGTGGCGTGGGCTTCCGATATAAGATGATGGGAGAATCGTCAGACGTCCAATATTCTGAACATCACCATCTGAATGAATAGCATCACGCAAGTGTATATAGTCCTCAGATCGTAGCTTTGCCTGATTGAATCGGATGAACGCTAAACGTTCGGTCTCGACTTTAACATACATGTCGACAGCGAATTGCTGGAGTAGCCGACGGCACTTCAGAATGACATTCTCCTCATGTGTACGAATCATCATACGATACGCATAGTAATTCATTGCGCTTAGATTTTTATTCGTTGATACGCCTGAAAATGCAAAATTGAATGCATTGGTAATGGAAACCAATAATAGCAATAATAGTAATAATAATAGCAATAATAATAATAATAGTAATAATAATAATAATAGCAATAATAATAGTAATAGTAATAATAATAGCAATAATTTAGTGTGTGAATATTGTACCTGTAATTGGATCGACCATCTTCAACGTGATGTCGTATCCGTCTTGCCCTTGCCAATAAATGATTGGATATTGTAACGCATCGTACAAACGATGTGTCTCGTTTACACGATGCATGATATTGCTTCTTCGCTGAACGACAATGTCTCGCGATTTAGTTGGATCGCCAACAATAATTGCAGCAACATCATTAACGGTGGGTGCATTGAATCTTCGCACATGTTCACCTGTTGGGGTACAATCCGCTCTTATGACAAATTTGTGCGTATCCGATGGCATTCGTTCCAATGCTGTTTTGAACATATTAACCACAGCATTATTAGCGTGAAAAAATGCTTGCAACTGTTCAATAATTCGTCTCTTTAACGGTTGTGTTCCCTGTATATTGCACCGCACATTCAGCTGATCCACCATCGACGAAATGAAATATATTTGCAGAAATTGATGCGGTTCATCTGGTGTTGGCACCATTGAACCATGCAAATGATATATTTGTCCTTGTATCTGTAATTGCAAACAATCATTTAGTATATGTAGTTGTTATGTGTTGCAATTCATTGTGTTAGTGTGAGTGATTGGTTATGTGTGTTGTATCTTTTACCTTGCAAGTTGGCATGAAGCCGCCTTCTCGAATGATATTAGCTCCAAAGGAAGTCATGCGAAAGCAGTTATTGTATTCAAGGATGTGTTGAAGAAAATGGCTAGAATCGGGATCACTTCCATCGAACAATGGTTTCAGTGGCTGTGGTGGTGTAAGTAATGGATCCAGTTTGACTTTTCCACTTGCGCAGCACAATCCAGCCGTTTCTCTTTTGAACTTTAACGCATTACAATATCGGCATATAGTCGTCATTCGTCCAATATCTAAATTTTCATCATCACTGTAGTTCGCAGTGGGATCATATTGGAATGCCAAGCGATTGTATGATGCCAATGATCTTCGTGTGCTCACGCGTTGTCTCAATCGGGCATTTTCTCCTATTATATTTTGTCTTTCTTCGCTTAAGTTCTGTGAATACACTTGTTGCTGGCTTGCATGTCTTGTGCGGCGGCCGATGTTCGCATGTCGTCCTCTAGGCATTTTGTACTAAGGACAAAAAAAAAAGTGGTGAATTTAACCTCAAATGCACGATCCACATAATTTACACTTACCACCTTAAAGACAAATGCCTGCTGTTGAAATTGAATAAAAATTTGCACAATACACGTTATTGATTTGATGGTTTCCAATTGAAATGTTAGGAAACGAATAACTTATTTTTTTTACTTTTTTTTTCACAATTTCACACTGAACTTGCAGTCAAACATACATTGTTGTCAAACAATGTATCACACACCGGCGCCATCTACTTAAAATATTGGTTTGCGGCGCCATCTACTTAAAATATTGGTTTGTAGTACATGCTATGTATCAGAGATGGCGCTGTATGTGAAAAAAAGATTTTCAAGGACAGTAGCTGTTCGCCATCAATGAACGGCCCAACATTGCTTGTACCACGGTTCATTCTTCTTCGTGAAGGTTATATTATTCTATAAAATGTATTGAAATACTCTGAAAACGGTGATAGAACAGGTAAAATGAACCCTCATAAAGTTTCCATTCATTGTATCCGACAGTGTAGGAAGTGAATGTCTAGGATGCAAAGACATCTCCCAAAGAGCACATATAATGACCACCTATAGCTATAATATAGCTCTAAGATCATCATTTCTGCGTTAGATCATTGTGAGTTGTCTCCAGTAGAATGTTGGTACTCACCCGGAGTGAGGGTGGATGCTCAGGGAACCCCGAGAATGGTTAAATATTTTCTTATGCATGAGGATATATTTGATTTTTTTTACTAATTTATTTTACTTAACTTCTGTTACAACGGATTTAAAAGGTGCAGCCTTATCATCCAAAGCTTAACAGTGCATTTGAATTGCATTAATACAACGACTTTAGATACCGGATTTATTTTTTATTCAATGACTCAAATTTTTTGTCATTTAATGATTATCTGATTTATTATGGACAGTTATTATAAATATAAAAAATTATGGCTTTGCCAAGTGCTTTGAGAATTAAATTGAACATTTTTCAAAAAGTTGAATTAATCGATTTTTGCAATGAATGGCACATGTAAAGATGCTGTTGAGAGCTTGTTGTAAGAGGATTTGTGAACGAATGCTCTGAAGAATTTTCTAAACTCGGATATTCATTTGCTTCCTCATAAATGGAATATGATTCATTTAATTTAGAATTCATCCCATTTAATTAGAAATCCACCCACAGGACAAAATTGTATAGTACGTCGCCTAATTAAAGCAAACAATATAACCATTAATTTAGGAATCAAATTTGTTTATACATGTCATTGTCCAGAACTTTTGTCTAAATGTCTAATGTCCAAAAGTTTTGGACTATGGACAAAAAAAAAAGTGGTGAATTTAACCTCAAATGCACGATCCACATAATTTACACTTACCACCTTAAAGATGCCTGCTGTTGAAATTGAATAAAAATTTGCACAATACACGTGATTGATTTGATGGTTTCCAATTGAAATGTTAGGAAACGAATAACTTATTTTTTTTTACTTTTTTTTCACAATTTCACACTGAACTTGCAGTCAAACATACATTGTTGTCAAACAATGTATCACACACCGGCGCCATCTACTTAAAATATTGGTTTGTAGTACATGCTATGTATCAGAGATGGCGCTGTATGTGAAAAAAAGATTTTCCCGCTTTTTTCCCCGAAATTTTTCCTGAATTTGCAATTTTTTTTGCTATAAACCTCACGGAGCCCGAGACCTTTCCAACGAATGCAAAACCGTGGAAATCGGATTGTGCGTTCTGGAGTTATAGCGTCAGGAAGGAAAACCCGACTTATTTTTATATAGTAGATAATTCTGATCTAGTTTTTAATTTTTAATTTGTTAGCTTGTTGGTTTTAAACAGTACCTCTTTGTTATTAAACAGTTTAATCCCCTCTGATTTTTATTCCTACCGCTTAATACATATATTATTAATCTATCAATATAATACCTATATTGTTATTCTTTATCATAAATTATTTTTATTTATATGCATCCTGTATATACGACCCCTAAAGAAAACCTGCAACGTGGGTCGAAACGTTGGCTTAATAATAAATAAACAGTTCTCCCTATTTTAGAGATTTTTCTTTACTTCCACGCGGACTAACATATTCCTCATAAAAAAATTACACGAAAATCTCGTGTTTTCATGGTCATATTTGATATCATATCAAACAACGAACATAAAGACTGTTTTCGTTTTTATTGTTTAATATATTAGATATTTTTTTAGATTAATTTCCTCAGAAAATTTGTTTCACGTCAATAAAAACAAACATAAAAAAATGAAGGAAGTTAAAAACTATGATTAGATCTAAAGTGCTAACGATGTATTAGCTTGTCACGAAGATCCATTAGTCTTCCGACCCTCCTCGCGCCATCTTAGCGAATTTTCTCCTATTTATTATCGTAACAAAATATCTTCCCCCCATATTTATTTCCTATTAGTGTTTTTCTTTAAGCCTAATAATAAAAGGAAATGATTATAGTGCCTCATTATTGTGAAACCAATCATAATAAATTGGTTGATCTCTTATGATGGAATAAATAATCTGAATATAATCTTTTTTATTCTTGAAATCAACGTTTCAAATCAATGAGGACTGGAATTGAATCAGTTACACTAGAGATATAAAAATTATGTACAACATTAACACAAAAGAAATAAATAATTAATAAAAAGGCTTAGTGAACCCGAAGGCTCGATTCCGATACCACCAATCTCTGCTTACAAACTTCCGCCCACGGAGCACTACCCAAACCCAAATCCGCCAGATCACTCATAACGTAATCTTCCAACCTACGTTTCGGTCTACCCCTCAGAAGTTTCCCAGTCGGCACAGCACTGATCAACCTTTTAGGAATTCGTTTGTGACTCAGACCAACAACTTTACAAGTCCATCTTAATCTTCATTAACCATTTTTTTTTCATTTTACACAATATCTAAGATTATTTTATTAACTCTTATCCATAATCTAAAAATTTTTTTTTTACTTTCTTAATTTGATTTCTTTAATGATCGTGAAAGATACGAGGGTCATCCGGAAAGTGGTACCCGTTTGTGCAATAAAGGCACAGGAGTAAATATTAACAAATATAAACATTTTTATCAGAAAGATTATACTTTGCACTGCATCTCCATCTAATCTCCAAGCAAATTTAGGCACTTGTCATAACGTGTGACGAGTTTTTGTATTCCAGCGTCACATTGCTCCAACACCAGCGTATTGAGATACGTAGTCACGTTTAAGTTCTTCATCGCTGTGAAATCTTTTTACCGTCAGAAAGTCTTTAAGATTCGTAAAGAGATGAAAATCCGAAAGGGCCAAGTCCGGATTCGGTGGATGGTCGAAGGTTTCCCACTTGAATTACTGCAAAAGTTGTGTTATTGTAGCTGTATGAGGCCTGGCTTATAAAGGAGGATTTCATAAACAATTGTTCGAGACACATTAGGAAAATCTTCAGAGAGTTCATCAATTGTGCCGCCCCAATCGTTCCTCACGCATTCGTCTAATGAGCTCAGCAGATGGTCTGTAATGACAGATGGTCTCCCTGATTGCTCCTCGTTGTATGTATCCCCTTCCCCAGGTTGAAGTTGCGACACCAGCGCCGAACAGACGAATCGTCCATCACATTGTCTCCATCCTCTTTCAATTGGCGATGAGTATCACAATTTTTTTTTTTTTTAAAGACAACCAATTTACATTTAGTTTTTCATGAGTTTATGAAATAATTGATTTAGTTTTCCCTTTGTTTGAATATATTTGAAATATGAGTTAAAACGTATTCGTGTTCACCATTTCATGAGGTTTACTGTCTGTTCGTTTACTATTATAATAACTATCTATTAAACATCGACGATTCCAGTAGGTTTTCTTTGGGCTTGTAACGCAGGTCACTAGAAAATAGGTGAACCTAAATAATGACAGAAATATTTTAAGTTCGCAATACGATTATATTAGATATATTTCCTCCTTCAAATCGATTTTCATAAGAGTATATGTTCTCATCATATTTATTTATACCTGAGTTACTTTGGCTAAGGGGTTCCGAAGTTTTACCTAAACATCTACCCAACTTTAGTTAAGTAATAAGAAACTTGTTATTTCCTAAAGTCGATCGAGCACTTATAATAATTGGTTTTTAATTATTCACCACCTTGATTATAATGAAATGAAAAATAATTATCTCTTCTAACATTCACTTACGAGTAGTGACCTAAGTATGAATTCGTTTATAAATTACTAGTCAATATTAGTACAGACTTAAATAAATATAATTAAGCTTTCATTTATAATTTTTTCAGCTTGGATACGTTCGATTGATTGTTTAATAAAGTAAAGAGAGGGTTGGCATTTAATTGAAAACATAAATGGAGATTCGTAAAGATAAATAGATAATGGATTTCAGAAAGAAGTCTCACAAATAGAAAAGTAAGTTGTATTATCAAAAGTATTATTTTTTCACATTAATATATATATATAATTAAATTAGTGCATATAACAGAAATAATTATGCGCGGCTATAAATGAACTTAAATGAAAGCAAGTAGATCAGCATACAGATCTAAGCCACCATAATACTTTGAATCAGGTGGAGGCCTAAAAGCGTCTAAAACCATATAAGATGGATCTTTCGAAACAATGCAGAATTCTCTTCAGTCTCGTATTAAGCACTTCTAATCCCCTGAATTCGCCAGGCAAGCTAAGTCAAGCAGGAAAGCAATTGCGGAGCGTAATGGCAACGCCGGGGTATTTCGATGTACGGAATGAAGGAATAAAAGTAATTTTATATATTATGAAAGTATTATATATATAATTATTTTTTTTGCTTAATATTTATTGAATTGCCTCTTGAGTGTTTTCCTTTGTAGTATTGTTTCTCTCCTTCATCTTGTTTACTGCTATCTGTTTTCTTCCTGCAACATGTTATGATACATTTTATTGTTTTTTAATCAATAATATTGTTCTAATACCTTGATTCCATGACTTTTCAATGACAAGAAATTATTTTAAATTAATTTCAATGCCATTTGCTACGCATTATTAATTTTAAAGTTAATGCAATTGTTTTATTAAAATTGTCTCGAATTTTATTATCTTCATCGATTTCATTTCACCCTCTTTGTTTTTATTTTTAAATTTTTCAATTATTATTTGATTATTTTTATTTATTTATTTTATAATTCCCTTTTGTTGATTTTACATTTCATACTTTTTTTGATTTTATATTATTACTATTACATACTATTCTAATATTTTCTGTTTATATAACTGTTTTATTGTCTTTAGAACCTAGTTCTAATGATCCTTTTTATTCAGCCCTTATGGTCGCCTAAAAGTTCGACAGAAACATTGGCACAGAGTAAATAACACAGCGGGTTTTTTATTCACTTGTGTTTTAACAGGAACCCGGACAAATGTCTACATTTACTTGTAGAGATAAGATTGTAAAGTAAACCAATTAATTTATCCATTTAATATTTTTTTAATAACTAAATACGAGGCCAATAAAGTAGTTCAAAAAATCATTTATAAGACCCATGGTTCAAGTCGTGACAAACATGATAGAGGAAATTGATTATTATCGTCAATAAAAAATAAGTGCAGTCTGGACATGTGCCTGTTGCATTTGACAAAGATGCTATCATTTTCAACTTAATTTACAACCCCTCCTTCTATATTTGGTAAATTATACATTGAAGATTTTTTTCTTGAACAGTGCAATATATTCGACTAATACATATAAAAATGTGGAAGAAAAAAGTAATTCAATAGTATGTCAATTCTCCTTCATTTATGTCATTATTTTATTTATTTCATAAGTATAATTTAATTTCGATTTTAAAAAAAACATGCATTAAATACCTTTGTTCGGATGGTAATTGAGTTGTGCTTGGCAGTAGTAACACCATATGAAACCTCTCTATAACGGACACCGACCGAATCTTTACAACTCAAAATCCGGTGTTTTATCTTTTTGTTTAATTGGAGTTTCAATTATTTTTTTTCTATAAGAAATCCACATCAACTTTCATATTCCATGTTTAAATAACATAACCCACTAAATTGTAGAGGGATGCCCGTTACATAGGGATGAAAATTACGACAATGTTTTTAAAATCATAGTTTGGAATGGTTTTTATTGGTGAAAAGTTATCTGTCAGGAGAGAATTACGAGATTGTATTTTTAAAAAAGATTTGTTCATTCATATAAGATCTATAAACAAGGTATCTATAACTCATTAAATTAATGATGAGCGATACCAAAATTAGTTTTTATAATAAATAAATATTTCAGAAAAAGAAAAATTCTGCTTTTTGAATTCCTCCGAAGCATCTGCAGTTGACACACACCACAAAAAAAAAATCTCTCATCCCACAAAGCTGTCACCTCTTGAGAAATGTATGTCAGTTCCCAGAGTGCGGTGAATTTCTCACTTTTTGCACCTTACATCTTTATCATATTTCTTCCCTGTTGTAATATGTAGTCATATTATTAGATTTTGTTTTCGCACTGATACTTTAATTCATGGAATAACAATGAATTGCCCGAATAACTAAGAAAAAATCCTTTACCTAAACAATCAATGAAAAGTTTCCAGTTCAATAATTATTCATTTTCAACACCAACTCGTAATACCTTTGAGGCGATACGATCAAGCTAATGCTACCTGCGTCTCTTCTCTAGGACTTCGTGGACACCAAAAAAGGGCTCGGTGAGGACATGGTATCGTCGAGGTCACATAGTGAAAATGGGTAAAGAAATAAACCCAAAGCATCCATTTATCAAAAATAAACTTCTACTATATTGAACCGAAAATAATATACAATTACGCCTAACATTTAATAAATAAACAAAATTAGTCCTAAAGCCATTAAGACAAATAATAATTACAACTGCAAAAATATTCACCATCAATAATCATTATCCCAAAACCACTAATAAAAATAATAATTTCAATATAAAACAAAATCCATCATCCATTACAATAATCATATAGACCCTAATAATAATTACCATTTAAAACAAGTTCTATCCTATCTAGCCATAATTCTATATGCACTAATAATAATTAAAATTTAAATATAAGATCTCCAATCTGCTTTGTGGTCGAAACGCGATGAACGGAAGGTGAAAAATAAAATATTTAATTGTCAGGATTGAGTCGCTCTATCAACAACTGAACTACCATCTGGCTTCACCCAGAATCTAGTCTGACTAAAATATAAGGGAAAATTCATACTGCCATCTGGCTTCTTGATCAGGTCTCGATAGTTCTCACTAATACCAGTCTTCAACTCTGACTTATGGAGGGAAACGATCGGGTATTTAACAGCTCATTCGAGCTAGCATAAACATTTTTACCCCTGGATCCGGGAGGTGCTGCTACTGGTGGACAAAATTATAAAACATTCTTGAAGTAAAATCTAATTTAATTAAATATTCTATTAACGTCGGTATTGCAGTAGAGAATCCCTTAGTCATATCGCTCCTCGATTCCAGGATTGGACCTAGGAATCGCTTACACAGCACGACTCGACCACAGATGAGAGGTTTAACAATTTAGCATTTAATAAATCAATTTTAACCTTAGTCAGTTTGTTTTACACCAGCAATGATTTTTTCAATATATCTGTGAAGGGTCAGGTACCCACCTCATAAAGATTGAGTTTGGACCAAATGGAATTTTATATATTATTCTACTAGTTCGTAAATTAGCCATTTTATTTTCTTCGCTTTGTATAATGGACCCAGCTCCGTGCAGGGTCCTAAGCAGTACTATAAACACGTTTCTAGTATATCGCCTTGTAATAGTTAATATTAAGCTGAATTTAATATTGGACAAACGGATATACTAGTAAAATGGGGGTTAGTGCGCTGTTAAGTGGTGAGGAGGTACCCCATCTAACTCAAATCCTATTCATCTTAATTAGATATGTGTTAATTTACTTGTCAGTAGGTACACTTGAAGCATTTTTGGACAAAAACTGATTTGATTTATATTTTTCAAACAACTCGATGTTCCAATACCTCATAATATAATTTTTGTATTAATGGTTTGTGAGAAGAATGGTGTCGGAATTGGAGAATTAAAATCAATCCCAGCAAGTCCCATCAAATTACCTTTACCCTTCGTCGAAAACCCTTGACTTCCTGTCCTACTGTATTCTTTAATAGTACTCCACTTATCCCTGTTGAACAGATTCGCTACCTGGGACTCAACTTAGACAAGCGTCTTACTTGGAACCCTCACACAAGACTGAAAAGACAAGAAACAGCTAGACGTTTCCGACTACTTCAACACATACTAGATAAGCGCTCAAAGCTTCAGATCAATTACAAAAGACTTATTTATGTGACTGTTATAAGGCTTATATGGACTTATGGAATTGAACTATGGGGCTCCACCAAACCATCGAATTCCTCTCGTATCCAATCCTTGCAATCCAAAATCCTTCGCAAAATCCTAAACGCTCCTTATTTTGTCACAAATAAAACCATCCATAATGACCTTAACGTTCCATATGTTACCGATTTAGCCCATTCCAGATACCTATCATTCCACAATAAACTTCAAACCCATCCAAACCCACTAGTTTCCATCCTTGCATCCAATTCCATCCCGGACAATCCTCCTAGGCGTCTGAAGAGAAGATGGCCTCGGGACCTTCTATTATAGAACTTTATTAGAGTGCTGCCAGTGGGTAGTATCTCTACATGTGCTATCATGTATTATTTACTCTTATAGCAATTATACTAGATGTATGTATTACAGTTGTACAACTCAATAAAATAAAAAAATAAAAAAAATGGTTTGTCTTCCACTAAATGATTTGCTTAAGATTAATGAAACGGATAACAATTTATGATTCGAGATGCAGATAGTACTTTAACTTTTAACACATTTAACTTATCTCTCAACATTGCAGGTAATGCACTCAAGAACCGATTTTTATATTGTATACTTAATCGTATGTATTATGTAAACGTACATTTTTTTCGTGGAGCAAGTTACTTCCAAAGTTTTAATTATGTTTCCCTGTTGTTATGTTAAGTTGTAGTTATGTTTCCCTGAACTATTATGTAACTTTTTTGTTGCTAAATGAACCAATATGAAGTGATATAATTTTTTTTTTTACAATTTTTTTCTATATGTCATTTAAATTCTTGTCATGATTGCTTTTCGTTCATTGAATCGCAAATTGCGAACTAACAGTAACTAACAACTCATCAGCATTTCTATCGCTGAGTACGACGTTGCGTTTAGGATCCCCTAAAATTATGAATTATTCATCATTTACGGAGATTTATTTTCCATTATGCTTTTATTTTGTTTTTAAATGTGCTTATAAAGAAGGGCAAGGGGGGGTGGGTTGTTCAACAATTTCTTATGAAGTAGTATCTATCCTTTTCTATTAATGAAAATCTGGTGTTAAAAATTGATTTATCACTAAATGGTATTTATATTTCACTTCGGTGAACTACCCTGTAAAATTATCAATTATTATGATAAAAGGCTTGTGAACCATTCATCAGTATTAATTATATTTTAAAAAATAATGTAAAGTTGCTCTTTTTAAATATTTCGGAGAACTGGTTAATTGGAACTCTTAAGAAAAAAAACACATTAAAATTTGTATCAATAAATGAAAAAAGCTTTTTAACTAACAAAATACATCAATAAAAAAACAATCTTCTTTTTTTTCCCCTTTAAAAGTAACCCTTTGAAAGGACCGTTTATTTATTAGCACATTCCATCTTGAGTATACTATGTGCCTTTTAAATTAATTTTTACAATAATTAACCACAATTTGATAATTCTAACATATATACAAAAGACATTATACATTATACATGCTGTTTTAACTTAGCAAAATTAAATTAACAAACTTAAGAATTAACAGATTTAACAATTAATAAATTTACTAAGTTAAAATTACAATAATTATATAATGATTATCTATGTTTTACATTGTATGATTATTCTTAAATGGATGTCAACTTTTCAAAATCGATACTATTAATACATTTATAGTATTAATACACTTTAGTGAATAATTATAATTCACGTATATACATTTAATAGTATACACTTTAGTGAATTCGGTTCGAAAGTGATTGTATAGGTCATGGTCAGCAACTGGCCAAACTTTCCCTCTTAATAATGTGGAGATAATTAATTTCGACCTTTGTCCTTCATACATTTGGCAGTCATATATTATGTGTTTAAATGTATGTTCTTCTTTGTCTAATGAGTAGGTACTGCCGTTGGTTATGTGAAATCTGTGTTAGTATGATTTGGTATGTCCATGTTCAGTTAAAACCTGAGTTAGTTTGTAGTTTGTGGATTTTATTAATTTGTAGTTATTGTTTGTTAGTTTTGGAATAAACCTATGCAAACTAGGAGATTTATTTGAAATAGTCCACCGTTCATTCAACCTCATAATTGATTCTTGTTTGTTTGTTTAATTGGGCTTTAAGGCGTAAAACCCCAGGGTCATCAACGCCTGAAATTCGTTTGTTTTTATCAAGATTTGAGAAACTAGTTAAAATATATAGATATTAAAAAAAAAATAAATAATAATAATAATAAAAAAATATTGAGCTTATAAATGACATACATACAGTGCACACATATATACATCAATATATACACACACATACATACATAAAAACACATACATAGACATATAAATATACATATTCTATATAGAAATTATTCATCTCTATATTTTATTTAACAGTTTGTGGGTTTTAAGAAAATTAAGTACGGATTGGATATTGGATTCGTCGTTGTTTAATAAAACTGAAATTTCTGGTTGGAGTCCTAATCTATTTAAACTTGAAGCGTAAAATGAACAGTCTTGTAAGATGTGGCTGACTGTAACAGTGTTGTCACAGTGTTGGCATCTTGGTGGTGGTTCTCATAATTGATTCTTCCTTAATTTTAAATTTTACAATACAATCATTATTCTGTAACTAAACATTTTATCACTATGAAACTGTGAGAAAGTGATTAGAGCAAGTTGAGAGTATAAAATATCTAGTTGCTTATCTCAATGAAAGCGGATACATTGAAGAAGAAGTGGTGCAAAGTAGTGTGGAGAATGTTTAATATGGCCCGACGGGGGTTCCTAGGAAGAAGTGTGGTGACATGGCAGACCAAACTGGCCTTCTAAATATCGACCTTCCTTCCGATTCTATACTACACTTCGGAATCGTGGACCTTGACCTCAAAGCACAAAAGTCAAAAACAAGCTATTGAAATGCGGTGCCTGCGAAAAGTAAAAGTAAACACAACAATAACGGCTAATCTCGATATTAAACTAGCTGAGACTATCCTGGATGAAGACAAACTAAGATGGTTCGGACACCTTGGATGGGACCAGAGAGAATCGCCAGGAAGACTTATCGCAGACTCGGAAGAGTCTCTGCGAGATGAGAGAAAGGCCTCGCATATGGGATGACAGCGTTCAGGAAAGAGGTACTTGATACAGGCTCTTTAACCAAGATCCACAAACTGCACAGCGGTAGAAGAGGAAAAGAATATGATGATGATGATTAGACTGTGAAAACCGGAAGCGATTTTCTCTGCTGAGACAATGGTTGTGCAACAAAGGTCTTAAATTGATGATTAGGAAAATAAGTAAAGGAAAATTTAAAAAAAACAATTTTAAGCACAATATTTCAAAATAATTATAATAATAGCTTAATAATAATAAAATATCAAGAATTTCTGATACAATAAGAAAAAAAAAACTGCATGGCTTTCAGATTAAGTGAGAATGAAAGAATATAAACCGATTTATATTCTCTTAAAAAAAGAGGTAAATTATTCACTCATCTCGTAGATAATCTAAAGAAATACAAGTTGTAAATACAAGTTATAAATATTGAATAATGAAAGTAAAATGTTACTGGAAATTACAAATAAAGTATCGGATCAAAGGAAGAATAAAATGGCAGAAATAATGAAAACGTACTGGTCAGGCGAAAAAGCACGCAACTTCCAGAAAAAAATAATTGGTATAACCTGTTCCTAGGTGAACGAGTACAAGAAAAAATCTAAACAAATCTGCGTTCCCATCTTTATCTTCGGGATTATATCATTTAAATTACACTAACCATCAAAATACTAACCGTTGCATTCTCTTCAATTCGACATTATGCACTGCTTATATTCTCCAGTGGACCGAAAATTCTAAGCAATACCTAATTTTCGAATACCTTAGGACGTTGTTCATCCTTTAAAGTTGATAGCAACATTTCAAACGTTGTATAGAAAATCTGGAAGGACAATATTAGTAAACTCATTTTTTTTTTAACCGTACGACTTTATTTATTTATTATTAGGCTTTTATTTATCATTCAGATGCTTTGTTACGAACATATTATTCTTTTAATGTAAAGGAGATAGTTGGGGGGTGCAGTAAAAAAAAACACTGAATAAGTAATAAACTTATAATTATGTGCCGACGTTTCGACCGTTGTATGCAATCCGAATGGCTAGCCAGCCGTTACATCCAACGACTTCGCTCTCCAAATCGCCCTGAAGATGACCTACACTGTACGTCGAAACGTCGGCACATAATTATAAGTTTATTACTTATTCAGTGTTTTTTTCTGACTGCACCCCCCAACTATCTCCTTTACATTAGATCATTCAGTCAACTATTTTCATCTCATATTATTCTTTTACATTGCATTCAAAATTAAGAGATTTACAATGTGTCATGACCTGATTGTAAACGGGGCTAAAAATCACCTATCCAGATTTTTTTCTATTGACATTTATTATTTTTATATAATTTTCCGTGTTATTTAATATATGATGCTTAATTTGTAATAGTTGATCTGCGTCTGTTGAGAATTTAATTTAATAAATTTAATCGTTTAATAGTTGAATAGGGATACACTGTAGCCATATCGTATCCACATCAGATAATTATCATGCATCAAGTTTAAACGGTTAATAAACGGAAGACCATTTGGCAATAATATTGATATAGAACTATTTACATTTGCTATTCCGATCCATTTCATGTTGGTAAAGCATAGATATTTCTTTCTTTTTATACTAAAATTAGTAAATAAGGAGAAAATAAGCACTCAGTTGATAAGGCCTTTGATTGCTGCAAAATCACGTAATAAAATATTGGAATCATCGGGTGTTTATTCAGGTGATTATCCTCTAGCTGGGAAAATCCTGAAAATAAAAATCAATCCAGATATTTCTTCTTCTTTTGTCCCAGTAGCTCTGGGATTGTAGCATTAGTAATAATAAATATTACTCAATATTAATTAATTATAATATTAATATAATTCAAGATATTTGCAGAACATATTTAGTTTCATTTGATGTTTCAGGAACAAGAGATTTCCTACACATGATTATATTATTAAACTTAGCTACAAAGTCTGTTTGTTTATTGAATTATTATCTATAGACGGGCATAGTTGGTGGAAGACCGCCTAAAATTAAATAGATGCGACCAAACACATCACCACGAACATTGGCTTTTACAAATTGTTATTAGATCACTGTAACAGGATCCTCAGATTTAAAAAAAATATTTGTTTTCCTTTTTTTTAAGCACATCTCTTTTTTTCGTTATTATAAAACCTTCTCCCATTTTTTTTTTCATTCTTCTTTCATTAATTACTTAACTGCTCTGTAAGGATATCCAGAATATTCTATGAGGCGGGAGTTGAAGGAAGAAGAACACGAGGAAGTCCTAGCAAAACTTGGCAATTTATATCTCTAGCAAAACCTGGAAAGGTAAAGTCAGGAAGGATTCAGAGAGAAGAGGGATGGATTAAAGCAGGCGGAGTCAGCTGGTCCAGGACCAAGATAAATGGATGAGGTTTATAAACGGGATCCTCAACACTGATCACGGTAGAAGAGGAAATGATTAAGAAGAAGATGAATAATCATGGGTGTATATTAATCATAGTTTACCTCGAATTGTCCATTAAAGGAATTGGAAATAAATTAATGGGTCTAGAGATATAATAAAATTTATTATGTCTGTAGAACCATTAATTTATTTCAATATTTAATATTGTAGCGAACGATTTTGTGAAGAATTATATTCACGAGTATATTGCACTTGTAAAAATTAAAACAAAAACAAATTTTTATCTAAAAATTATCACAAACAAGATATAATGTTTATTTGTTTATTCATTTAACGTCACTTTATGCTGCTATGGCTAATCGGACGATGCTACAGTGGGAGCTCTAAATTTTGCCTATCCAGGTTTAATCAGGATTGGGATTTTTATCGAGTACCTGACATCGCACAGGCTCGGGACCCCCGTTTAACGTCCCTTCCGAAGGATGGCGTAACTAAGGATTTTTTACTCCCTTAAAAAAATCCTAGGGCCACCTGCCGGGCTACGAACCCGCGATCTTGGGTTTAGTAGTTTGTTACGCTAACCACTAGACCACAGGTGACGTTAGATATAATGTTCCTACGAAACTTGGCTAAAATCTGCTATTCGGTAGCTTATCTATTTTTTTAAAAATAACACATTAGCTCATGAAAGATCTTGATTTTAGTACATGATAAGGAATTATACTTTATCTTGGACAATTATTGTACAAGGAGGTGATTTATCGGAGATCACATTCGACAAAATTAAGGGTACCCACATTATAGAGGCTAGGTGAGCCTCAGGATGGTCTCAATATCCTACAGGGCCCAGCTGTTGCTTTCAATTGGTTTGAACCCAAGTGTAGCAACTCAGCATTCCGAGCTACTCTGTTCGCTAAGCTAATCAAAAATACAAAACCAAAAGAAGAATATACTGATATAATTTATAAACTGATAAATTGTATTGTTCATAAAAAGAACTAAATTACAGTATTTTGTTTCATATTTTATTTTAATTTTATTTTAAATTATTTACATAGTTAAACATTGGTGGGATAATCCCAGATTATATTATATTATTATTATTATAGTAATAGAATTATATGGGAGCTGAAATAACTTATAAGGATAATACGAAAGTTTATAACGGCAAAGTGACTGTCTGAATAAGTTCTCGCAATACGTCTTCTGAATTTTAAGTGGCCTTTTGTTCTTAGTTTACGATCCTCTTTCCCATTCCATTTTATTCGTAACGGATATTTTATGACATCTATAATTTTATGTCTTACTTAACTCGAATATATGCAGTATATAATAGTAGTATAATACAAGGAAAAATAAGTGTTTAAATTGGATAAGGGTCTATATAATGTGTTGTATTTACTCGTTAATACTTGTTTCATCAGCTGTTGATTTACTATTTAAATTGATGACACATGAACTTCATTGCCATTAAGGTTATAAACATTTGCAAAAATTACTTAAACTTTTGTTCTATTGATCTACAGTCTTAAGTACTGTCTGTTGGTCCTAGCTTGTCTTGAAACTTTAATGTGTATTATGTCCCTAACGTTCTTTATATGGGTTTGCACGAGGATTTACATCCTCTAGGTTTTCACCGAGGGATGTAATCTAATCAGAAAAATAGGCCTGAAGATTAGACACTTCCAGAGGAGCACTAAATTACCAACATAATTTCCTTATGTATTAGAATATAATGGATGAAAATGAAGACGAACCTCGGAAAATCAAAATATTTGGTAAGGAATTAATCTGCCACACGAAGAGACTTTTCCCACCTCTGCCCTAATTCTATCTCTGCGGGGATCAATCTTTTAGCTACGCCTATGCCACTGGTACTAGCGCAGTGCTTTCCAGCTTACCTTTTACTGGCTTTTTAAAAATATTTAACTAGGCACTACCTGGATTCTTCGAAATCTTTGGAACTGACTATATAGATTTTTTTTAAACTTTAACCTTTAATTTCAAGATTCATCCTTCAGTCTTTAACCCCCGCCTGAGATACTAGACTGTTTATCAAACATTTTAGTGTTGATGACTATTTTTCTTGGTACTTAATCTTCCTAAGAAGTTCTAATGGATATAAACTTCTGTTTATGTTCTGGGAAGTTTGTTGCATAGTAATAGCCTCAATAGAAGTTCCCACAATGGGGAAGGTTTTGAAGAAAGTGGATCATTGAAATTTTGCTGGAGGTTAAAGGTCCTATATTTAGTTATCCTGACTAATGGGGGAGGGGAGGGGAGTTTAAAATAAAAGTAAGCAGACAATTAAAAAACATATCATTATTTTATTTAATGCAAAATCTGGGTACTAAAAAAAAAATTAACTGGGTACTAATATTTTAATACATTCTCTATGGGGTTACGAAATACTATAAGTATTGTACTAAACTGGACTTGATTTTTAGAATATTATCGGAATGCAGCTACTAAAATGTTACAGCTACTTACTGTCGCCATCATCATTATAAGCTGCCCTCTTCAATCACCTATGCAGTGTGAGGAGGAATTTTGTAGTCTTCTCCAGCTCTGCCGGTCTTCCACCCACTGTGCTCTTCTTTGTCAGCGTCCATGATTCTAAAGACTACTCGAGGACAGGGAGGAATATTGACTTAAATACTGCCACTCCTCAAGGAAGTCCTTGGTCCAATTCTTTATATAGTTTATACAGCTGACATCCCGACTCATCCTAATGCTATCCTTACCACGTATGCTGATGATACATGTGTATTATCAGTCAACACCAATCCAGTTATTGCATCCCAAAGCCTCCAATCCCATATCACTTATCTTGAAGAATGGTGTCAAAACTGGAGGATTAAAATAAATTCTCAAAAATCGCATCAAATCACTTTCCTCACGTCGTAAACCAATGACTTCCTGTCCTTCAGTATCCTTTAATAATATCCCACTGGTGCCTGTAGAACAGATCCGATACTTAGGGTTGCACCTTGACAAACAATTGACCTGGAATCCTCATACAAGACTGAAAAGACAACAAACCGCTCGACGTTTCAGGTTACTTCAACACTTACTAGACAAACGCTCTAAGCTCCCAATTAACTACAAAAGACTCATCTACATGACCATCATACGACCTATTTGGACTTACGGAGAAGAGCTTTGGGGCTCCACTAAGCCATCGAATTCCTCTCGTATCCAATCCTTACAATCCAAAATCCTTCGTAAAATCCTCAATGCTCCTTATTTTGTTAAGAATAAAGTCATCCATAACGAACTTAGTGTCCCTTTTGTTGTTGATTTGGCCCGAACCCGGTACCTATCCTTTCATAACAAACTTCATTACCACTCAAACAATCTAGTTTCAAACCTAGTTTCCTCTTCCATTCCCGATAATCCTCCGAGGCGTCTGAAAAGAAGATGGCCATGTGACCTTCTTAGTTGAACTTTGATTTGAGTACTACCAGTGGGTAGTTTCTCTACCTGCCATTTTCATGTCATTATGTAGCACTTATCCTATTTACTTGTTGTATTATTGTAATACAGTTGTAAATATCAATAAATAAATTTATATATAAAAAAAAAAGTACTACCACATTCGTTTCCTCATTGTCGGACTTTCTTTAGTAAGTCTAGGTTAACAGCAAGATAAAAATATTCTAGTTAAAAAAATTGTTCAATGGTGAATGTTCTACTTTATCTCGGATTTATATTGAAGGATATACTTACAGATGAATTTTCAACAAATTATAAAATTTTCGTGTTAAACCATTTTTATTTTCCTGAAAAATACTGCCATTATGAAAGATCATGATGAGCCATTAAATAAAGAAAAAAAAATACGAAAATGATAGTTAATTTAGTAGAATAAAAGTTAACTTTGTATTAGAAACTTTTTATATTTTTTGAATGTATAATTGTGTTAATCTTTTGCATATCCATAGATAGGTAACATATGAAGCGTTCTAGAGAGGCTGTAGATCGGGAAGTGTATAAGAGGTCGATGAAGTGGCGTCGGAAGAGGAGAATTGCGAAGTCGAGGTTAGGACAAGAAGTGCTCTAGTGCTCTTGGGTAATGTGATCTTGTTTACTTGAAAATCTCCTAATGGAATATTTCGGCTGCTCGGTGAACTTTTTAGGCCATGAAGTTTTTAGCCTCCTTCTTGTTAGTCGTCCTCTGTAAACAAGACTCACAAGGGCATTGTTAGCTAGATAAGCTTATGGCGATAACAGCTAGAGTTCGCAGTTCTTTCTAAACTAATCATTAACTTTAAAGTCTCGTTTTTAAATTATTCTATCACGTCAACATGTTCTGCTACTGCACAAAGTTAACATAGAAAAATATTTTAGGAATGTAGATGAAATTATTATATTTATTCTGAGACGCCAGAGTAATCATTTATGGCAATTACTCAAATTATTATTTATTTCAATGCCCTAAACTTATTTAAAATTGGTTTCTTTTCCAGAGGTTGATCTTTTGTATCCAATATTTTCCTAATCAGCCATAAAACCATCAGTGTAGTATTCATAAATGTAAAGTGCGCGTAGGTCACTTGAATAATTATAATGAATATATTTTATTAACACATTTTTTATTGGGACTATCATTATATATTTTGATGAATTATATATTATATATAATATTTCATATATTATATTATATATGAACAATAATGATTCAGATAGAGAATTGCACTAAAATACGTAGATATGTGTAAATTGAATCTTAAATGGTATATACATCCAAGTTAAGTGTATGGGTAGGGTACTTCCAGAAGTCCCTTCTTCATCTCATGCCCTTCGACTTCTTCTCTTGAAGAAGTGCCTTTTTCCAAAGGTCGAGTCTTGGACTCCTTTCTTAGTAGTCTTGGAGTAACCTAGTTCATTTTCTCATTCTTTAAATCCACTTTTATTTTTGTAATAACGCTCGGAACGATACACATCTATTGTTTATTCAATGTAGAACGGAGATAGTTGGGGGGTGCAGTAAAAAAACAAAACAATAAATAAGTACTAGACTTATATTTAGTAAGTGCCGACGTTTCGACCTACAGTGTAGGTCATCTTCAGGGCTATGAGAGACAAACAAACAGAACAAAAAATATATAAAAACGTTACAGTAACAATAATGTAGTGACAGGTAATGTAGAAAATTAAAATAGTGGCAGAATATAATAAAATTAAGATATTGACAGATTTAATAAAATTAAAGATAATGAACAGAAATTAAAATAGTGACAGATATAATAATTAAAGATAACGAATATAAAATAAAATGCAGAAAATAAATGTACAGAAAGGACAGAAAAGTAAACATAATATAAAGGGAAATAAAAATGAGGAGGTAAACCAAAGATACAAAATGAGAAGATTAACATATAAAAAAAGGTTGGAACATGAAGGATTCAGAAAAAACTAGTAAATTAAAGAAATACAATGTATGATAATGGACTTCAAGAGGTTACATAAGTAAAATGTATGAGACATAATAATACAAGAATATGTTGAAAGAAATGAATAGGTATCTCGTAGAATGACAGTTAGAAATGTAAACAATATGAAAATATAAGTATGGAATTATATGTACAATAACTATTGTGTATAATAGTATTACTATTGTACAGTAACTATTGCGTACAATAAATATTTGAAAAATAGTTGATTGGATTAATAAATGTGAAAAATTAAAAATAGTGTTTATAAATATGTGTAATAAATTGATATTAATAAATTAACATTAATTATAATTAATAATTATAATTTTATATAAATAATATTTAAAAAACTATAAATTTTATATAATTATAATTTAATAATTATACATTATTAATATTAATAAATTAATATTAATTGTAATAAATTAAAGATAGTGCTTATAAATATATTGGTTATTCAATTTAATCTAGGGTTTCCTTATTAATTTTGTTATCGTATATTTACAATAAACATAATATCATTTTGGGAATAGCTTTTTTTAAAATAAGGAGCTTTAAAAAACTTCCAGAACTTCGGAATAATTCTAAAGATGAAATTAACTGAAAAAGGTTATCAATTGGTTTTTGACAAGAATAGAAATGGTGATTATTTGGTCGATACTGTAGGGAAAACTGTATATAATAAGAGAAACGTGGCTAGATGGGTCTAGAATCAGCATTTTATTGTTATATTTCTTATATTTCAATTTCCACTAATATTAATAAAGGTATGTATTATCAGTATTTGAGCAGTGAGTTTTTTAAAGTCCCCGGGGGCCAGCTAAGCCTTAAGTACTAAATACACTTTGATTTACCTTCTCTGAAGGTTTATATAAAAATATGAACTTATCTAAGCAATTTAATTTTCCTTAATTAAAAATAAAACAAAAACCCATCTTTTCCTTAAATATCCCATACCATTTAATTCTTTAATTATACCATTCAATTTTCCAAGATAGTTTTAAAAAACAGGAAGCGATAACATCTATAGATTTTTTTTAATTTAATCACTTTTAGGGCAACGGGATCCCTAAAACGTGTAAATTAAATACGATCTAAAGTGTCAATATGTATTAAATCTTATTATTATTAGTCCTATAGGAACCAATAGGCCCACTTCCATATTATCAGATCTAAAGAGGATCATTGAAGCGTTATAAGCCCCTATCAGTATGCTAAGGAGGCTTATCATGTAGTAACACCATCTTGATTAGATGTATAGATATGGATATATACAATTTATAACTAAACAGCGTTCATTCTTTTGTTTAATTAAACAAGTGGTAATCTTCATGAGAATATTAGCAAAAAAAAACACAGTAAATTTTTATAAATAAGAGTTGCTACCGGTGAAGACCACCAACTACTCTGATGATGAAAAATATAGGACAAGGTTCAAAATTTAAGTTTTCGATTTATAGCTAAGAAAAAATATTGAAATCTAGAGGGTATCAAAACGGGTGCCGTTTCTCGTTTATTCATTGAAAACCATTTTATGTTGCTATGGTTAGTCGGAGGAAACTACAGTGGGATTCCTAAATATTGCCAGTCCAGAGAACGAATACTTGACATGGTACAGGCTCGGAATCCCCATTTTACGCCAATTCCAAAGGACGGCATAACCAAATATTTGTTTGCTCCATTTTAAAAATCCTACAGCCACCTTCCGAGCTAGGAAACTAACCATTAAAACTTTCTTATTCTCTCTTTCTCTCTGGGATTTAATCCACTTGAGGTTTGGAGTTCTAGGAATTGCTTGCAGAGGAAGCCTGCTACCACGTATGATTTTAAAATATTTTACGATACTGTGTTAGAAAGGTAGGTTGTATTACCCCATTTCGTTTTTTGGTTAGGAGATATGATTTCATTTTAAATATTCATGTTTCATAAAGTCATTATTTGTTTCTTTTCCTTGAAGAAATATGCTAGATTCATGGAACGATATCGGCATATGAGAATTGTTTTCAATGATTATGTAAGAAATTTTCACTTTCAATTTTTACACAATTTACAACTAGATGTTTCTGAAATCAGAACTTTTGTGGTAACTTGACATTCTTTAAATAGTTTATTGAATTCCCGTTTAAAAATAAAAATGTACCTATGCAATCAATGAAGGGCAATAAGTTCAATAGATGGTAGATTTGTACATTTTATAAAAAATACAAGTTTGCCCGGAAAGGTGCCATTTAAGGACTACGTTTCAATTTAAAATTCTCATTCTTTTCGTTTCTTCAATAATGCTTTCATACGTTCATTATACATGGCCTTCCTATCGTTTGACCACTCTGAACCTGTTTTTTTCGCTATTCTGCCTTTGATTTTTTTTTATTTCGTTAACCCAGCTTGTTGCTGCCTAATATACTGCCCTCCTTTCGATTTAGATGTTCAAAAATCAGGAGTCTCATTTTTCTCAATGCAATTCTTATATTTTCTAAATATTGATATTTTTCAACATTACTTCATAATTTTCAGCCTTCTGCTTTCACTTTCTGTTTCTATATTTCTCTTAAAATTCCTCTTTCTAGTATTTCCAACTAATTTTAATATTTAAATTTTAGTTTATCGCCAAATATTCGATCACATATAGGCATTCTGGGACATCATATTTTAGTTTATTTTTTTAAAGATTCTTCTATCTAAGGCTTCTATACTATCACGTCGATCCTTTTCATTAATATATAAGGAGAACTTGTCTATAAATCTTCTTCAATGTATTAAACGATTGATCTCGCGTCTTAGCTTTATCAGGCCATAATTCTTCCAGTGATAATGGCTGATAGGAGGAAGTTGATAAAAAACGGCGTTCCTCCAGGAGGCTCGTCAGTAACACGCAACGTAAAAGATTAAGCTGAACTCACCAGAACAGTATTATTATATGTTAATAATTCGGTTATTAGGTTGAATTTTTAAAATTAATTTATTAATATTTAGAACTGTAATAATATTACAACAAGTAGATCTGCTAATATAAACAAACGACATGAAAAAAGAAAACACTTGTGGAGAAACTACCCATTGGTAGCACTCCAATAAAGTTCTACAGTAGAAGGTCTCGAGGCCATCTTCTTTTCAGACGCCTCGGAGGGTTATCAGGAATGTTATGGGAAGCAAGTTGAGATACTAGCGGATTCAAGTGTGTATGGAGCTTTTCATGGAAGGGTAGGTATCTAGTTTAGGCCAAATCAGCAACATATGGGATATTAAGATCATGATGGATGAGTTTGTTTGTGACATAATAGGGAGCAATTAGGATTTTACGAAGGATTTTGGATTGGGTGGTTTAGTAGAGCCCAAAGCTCAACTACGTATGTCCAAATGTGTCTGAAAGCTGTCATGTAAATGAGTCTTTTTTAATTAATTGGGAGCTTTGAGTGTTTGTCCTGTAAATTTTGAAGCAGGCGAAAACGTCGAGCAGTTTATTGTCTTTTCAGTCATGTATGAGGAAGATAGAAATTTTAATTTTTGTGGATGTTTGTTCATTTAACTTCACTTTTTGCTGTTTCCACTATGCAAGCAACGCATCCCGGTCCCTGTCCAGCGCTTTCATGGCATTCAGCAAGTGTCCTCTTTGCTGTCCCAGCTTGGAGATGTGGTCCGTCCATGTTAGCCTAGTTCTGCTTGGGGACGTCTTCCAATTGGGCCAGATTCAACAAGTTTCCTTTGACCTCGAACTTCCTCCACTCGGCAAAGATGACCAAACCATTTCAGCTGCCTCTTTTCAACCGCTTCTTTTACAGCTGAAACTTCCAGGTTGTCTCATATTCGCTGATTTCTGACTAGATCTCTTCTGGTTCGGCCATCACATTTCTGCGACTGTTACTAGGTTCCAGTGCTTGTCCATTGGGAGCCAGCTGTCTCTTTGATAGTCGCTTCGAGTGGTTAGGTATACCTATAGCCTTGAAAATGTGGAGCTTCACGTTCTTGTCAACTTCCCTCTGTACAGGAATTGTGTTGCATAATTGGTAGTAGACATTATTTGCCTTTCAGATCCGGTTGGAGACCTCCCCATCATTCTTTACATTCCTGCTGATGACTGTACCTAGGTAGGTATATTCCTCATTCTTCTCTAAGTTTCTCCTCTCCATTTGATCTCCACATTTTCTTCATTTCGTCCTATTCACATTACCTTCCTCTTACTTGCATTGAGGACCATTCCCTTTCTTTCCAGCTCAGCTTTCCACTCTATGATTGTTTGCAATTTTTCTTTTGAATCTGTAATGAGAACAATGTCAATGCACAAAAACAAGAACAATGCAAAAACTATAGCTTGAGCAAGGATTGTCCTTATATTCCGGGCGTTTTTTGGGGCTAGAGCTGCCTATATTTCATGTCTAGGGACCGAATCAAATGCCACCTTATATCAAGAAAATAAAAAAAAACATGTTCTTCTCTCGTTCCCATGCCTTTTCCATATTAGTCCTAAGACAGAATATATGGTCCTGGGTCCGGCGTTCTGAATGCTGCTTTCGCAGAGGAGCTTGTAAACCACCTGGCAGAGACATGTAATTCATCCAGTCACTAAAGCTTCCTGTTATACTCCAACTCCTTCGTCAACTCCTTGGTTAACTCCAATAGCTTCATTTGATCACAGTTATTTTAGTTACATATTATTTTACATAAATACAATACATCTGATACAAACAACACTGTCCAAAATTCTAAATATGCACTATGGCATATTTCGAATCAAACCATACACAACGGCATGAACATTCCCACTATAAAATCATATATTCATAACATTCCACTGATCGATACAAAATCAATCAAATTTGATCGTTCTTACGCTTTCCTACTCCCTGCTACCCGGGTTTGATAGGAAAAGATAAAAAAGATAATGGCCAAGGGACTTACTCAACTATTGATATTTCAATTCCAAAACTTGATCTTCCTGTAGGAAAGTAGAGAGAATAACACTTGAATCAAATTTCCTGGATGCGCTATTGCGCAGGTGCAAATGCAAATTAAAGAATAAATAAATAAACTAATTGATCGTTATTAGTCTACATTGTTTATAAGTTGTTTGTAAATCAAAGTATTAAAGAATTTTTCGCAACTAAAGGATGGATGGAGTCACCTCCTATTTGCTGACAACTCTTCAATCACTTCAGCTTACCCTGGTGACTGTATACACTTAGACATTTTATATTACATTACTATCATTAAATATGTATTAATAGTGTTAGGATCACTTTGGTCCTATCTATCATCATCATATTTGACATGGGAGCCCATTACCGACTAAGGGCACTCCCTAAAAGCCTCGCCATTGTGCTCAGCTTCAACCAGCCGTCGGCCCGCCAGCTTCTTACCATCTTATCATAGCTCGAAATAATCCCACTTCATAATATTATAAGTTTTAAAATTTTATATGAATATGTAATTAAAATAAATAGCATATTTAATTGTGCAAGTACAAGAAACTGCCTCCCTTTTCAGGCCACTTAAGCACTTAAGAGACAAACGCTTTAAGTTGCCAATTAATTAAAAAAAAACACATTTACTTGACTGTTATAAGACCTTTTTGGACTTTTATGCTCTACTAAGCCATCGAACTCCTTTCATATCCTGACAATCCAAAATCCTTCTTGAAATTCTCAAATCCTTACTTTTTTCAGACTTAATGACCTCAATGTCCTGCTGAGAACAGAGTTGGCCCGATCTTTTCATAACCAACATTATTCTCATTCAAATCCACTTGTTTCCAACTCTGCTACCGCTTTGAAATAGTCATATCTCAGTCATAACCTCAATTGATTATTTTATTTTATTGCTACCATTGGGGAGTTATTATATTATATATTATATTTGCATGTACTTATTATTATAATTATAAAGTGTAAAATGATAATAAATGGTCAGGGGGTGTAGTCAATATTTATTTAATTTTTTTTACTATCAATAGTAATTTTTAAATTGTAACTACTGACCATTTGACACTCTTCCAAGATATATCCAGTCAATCATTAATAAGTTTATTATAATTAATATCCCAAATATTATGGAAAATGCACCAGTGCATCAGTGTTGGATTTAGAAGTTGGAAATGAGACTCAAAAATTAAATCATAGAAAAAAGTCTTATCGCTAGAAAAATTAATAAAAGGTATATATGTTTATATATATATATATATATATATATATATATATATATATAGAGAGAGAGAGAGAGAGAGAGAGAGAGAGAGAGAGAGATGTTTATATTGGTTTCTTGCGGAAAAAAGGGTGGAGAAATAATAATAAAAAGAATATAAAAGGTCCATATATTGAAGTAGATGGATATTGGCTCTTGTGAAGATATAATGGGCCTTGAGGATAAAAACCATTGCCCATCGGCCACTTAGAGTCTACTAAAGCTTCTTTTTCCCTTTAACTTCATATAAAGGAACAAAGGGAAAATTCGTATACTTCCAAAGGAAAATATTACGTTGAATACTATGATTATATATTCCCCTATGTATGTGGGTGGGGTAGATGATAAGTTAATATACATAAATAGCTTGCTAAACAGTGAATAATGAGGAATACTATTTGGACCACTCCGGTTTATATTGACTTTATCCATATCCAGTTGGTACTAATACTATAATGGTATTAGTATAGTATGGTATAATGGTATATAATGGTACTTGCAAATAAACATGGCATCAAATCTACGTTGTGGCTTATTTTTGGGCTCTTTCATATGAAATATCCGTTTTTATGTTTTTTAAAACTCAAAGTGGAATTTTTGACTTATCGTTGTTTTTTTTATTAATGTTCCCAGATTGTAGCGAGCTGTTATTAACACTCTATTCTTTGATAATATTTACTATCACTACAATTGAAAGAATATTGTGTAGAATGCCATCAAAAATGAGTATGGAAAAATACTTTTTTCGTGATTTTTTTTTAATGTTTACACTTCGACAATCGGCAGCTAAAGCTGCAAGAAACATTACTAAGGCGTTCGGGGAATGGTGTTGTAACGAACCATTCGCCGTTTGAGAAATTGTCAGCTGTTGACTCATTTAATTCATAAATAATTAATTTCTCCTCTCCACGCAGAAGCGAAACCATCATTTATTGACATAATGAAACAAAAACTTGTCAAAAACAACCTAAAATAGTGGTTTTACTAAATAACTTTTCTCTTGAAGGTTTTACATACATTTCATATGAAACGACCCAATATCGTTATAAAATGGGCTTGTTTAACAATTTTGAGAAATAAGATACTGTTGTCTACAGTATTGTTGTATTAACCTTGCTATTCATGTTTATATAGAATATGATCCATTGTTTACGCACGTGTAATAATTTAAAAATTAGTCAGTATTATGAAAACAAGTCCCTCTCCATCCTCGATTATTATGTAGACAGATATGAGACTGTCACTGAGGATTAATGATAAAGGGATGTCAGTTATGTAGCATGTCACACACACTCAGAGGAAGGTCAGCCGATGAAGTTAACCTTAAGCACACAGAGCCTAAGCCAGGGCCATAATGATATTCATAGACCTCGAAGGACTTAATTCCTAAGCCGATTAAATCGGCTGCATTACACGCTCATACATGGTTTAGCCGCTTCTAGTCGGCTCTCTGGAATCCATTGTCTTATAGGCTTGTACATAAATGTTTCTTCTTCAGGGTTTGGCATAGCTCCGTGAGCATTACGACTGTATATCATTTATGTGGGAGAAAATGGTCCGGGTATGGCCTCCTCTTGTTGAATACATGTTGAATAATATCAGTTTACCTTATGCAGATGTTAGGAATAAAATAGTCCGGGTAAATACTTACACCTACTTGTACCTGGACAATTTTTTCCTCATATATGCATATGGTCAACTAATTTTATTCAATATTTATATTTATAGTATGTAGAAATGCTATATACTGGGCTCATTTAATATGCAATATTTATTTTTAAAGGAATGTTTTGTTTATTCAGTAAAACATCTTTACGAAATCGGAACATTTTTTTCATCAAAATCAAGGCTTTGTGATGAACTGAAAGCTGTAAATGCGTTTTTGACTCGAGAAGTTAAAATTTCTGAACAGTTGGAAAATTGTACGAGATGAATCTGGTAAGGAGGGACTTAGTAACTTAGTGTTTAGTATTGTTACAGGCTACTGGGTATTAAAATGAATTAAACAATTCCTTAATTAAAGATACTAATATGTATTAACAAAATGATAAAAAGGATACAATTAAACTATTAACAATTAAATTATTGAACTAATATAAATTTATAATAACAATATTCTAAATATTTATTATCTAGGCCTTACTCCTATTTAATTATTACAATAATATAAGATATTACTAACTCTAAATAGCTTAACTAGTTACAATAGTTTCTATGAATATTATAAAATTACACAACAATTTATAACTAATAATTTCCGACAAAAGGAGACGATCTAGAACGGTCCTAATCCTATTTTAACTTCTCCCGCCGACGGATTTAAGCCACTAATCCCCTTGCTTCCTTCCTCCTGCCGGCGACCGTAACAGTATCTTCACTGCCTGTCGTAAAAATGGTGTCATCGTTGTGTAACAGTTTAGGTCCCTATTGATTCGCCAGTTCTACTTTATGTTGCATTATGTCAATATCCCTGCAGTACGATGTGGATGTGATGGTTTCATCCATATTCATATTTGAGGATGTTAATTCCATTGTTGTGATAGTACATACAGGTTTAGTAACAGCTGAGATCCATCCTGACTATTTCCGTTGAAATTTAATGTTGTTGTTCTTTAATTTAATATTAATTGTTTATTGTTTTTATATATTATATGTTATCATTATTAGTCATTGTCTTTATTATAATAATATATAAAATGTGACAATAAATATGTAATAGTAGGTTATAATTATTCTTATTATGACGGCACTACACCCCGGTTACATGTCTTGTCATCCTCCAACCGCTTCCTCCAAACGTCACGGTCTTTTGCCGACGCCATCCAGTTCCTAACTCATAGGATGCATCTGCCACACCATCTGACCACCTCAGATTAGATCTCTCCCTTCTCCTTTTTCCATGATTGGGCATAGTGAGGAGCACTGTTGGCATTTCTCCATCTTCCATCCTGGCAATATGCCCTGTTTATCTCAAGCGCATCAACTTCATTATTCTCATGAGGTCGATATCTATGTAAATACTCAACAGTTGCTGTTTGAGTGTCGCTTCCACTTATCATCCACCATGCACATCAAAAAACCCGACGGAGAACCTTTCTTTCAAAACACAGCAGTTACTTTTCAGCAGCTCTCTAAGTTGCCCAGAGCTCGAAGTATGGGCCGTACAAATGTTTTATAAAGATTAAGCTTGGTCTGTCTAGAAAGTATTCGCCTGTTGTTTCCTCAATCCATAATAACATCTGTTGACAGCTGAATTCTTCTTCTTATCTCTATATCGAGGTTATTGTCCAGGGTGACCGCAGATCCCAGGTAGATGAACTTGTTAACATTTTCGAATCTATACGATGACAACCTAGCTAACAAATAAAAACGCGTTAATTTTAATGACTTTGCTAACTCAGTTGTATAATCCTCGAGGTTCTGGTTCAAATTTTCAAACCTAACATCTAAACTGAATCCTAAATATTGTAACCACCTAAACTTTTTTGATTGAGGGCTATTTTGAAGAGAATTGTGAATAATAATTATTATAATTTTGGGTATGATGGTTGGCAGTTGTTTTAATTATTAGTTTAAATGGCACTTATCGAAATCGATAGTATGTATTAAATGAGTTATTAGCAATAAAAACAAATCGTCTTAGACAATTCCACGATGACATAACGTACCTCGTCAACGAGGCGGTTTGAAATAATAAGTCAATTGTGCTGTATGGTCCTCTCTAGTCTGCCCAATCATCTCAACCCCTCTGACAGTAACTTCCAATAAAGTTGAGAAAATTATCCTTCATTTATTGGTTATACCCAGCCCTTTTATTGGTTATATCTTCCTTGATTGGTACTGCTTCGGACCATAATAATAAATCCACCCTTCGCTAACAAGTCCTTTTTATGGTTCATTTGGTGAGGCGGTTGACTGGCCGGCAAGATGGCCGTTTTGTAGGTTAAGGCTTCATTTGATGGCTGTTAGGAACAACACTAATGGATAAACACGAGACATAGATAGGAGTGAGCTGGTCCTTTCAGTCACTGATTCCAATACAAAAAAAGGGATTTCAAAATTCGAAGTTTAATAATCCAGAAATATGCAATAGGCCTATATCTTCTGCCTCCTTACGTAGGAAAAAAATAAAGGCTTTTATTTAATTTACGGAGGACGGTCACCGGTGGTATAGTGGTTAGCGTAACAAACTACTAAACCCAAGATCGCGGGTTCGTATCCCGGCAGGTGGCCCTAGGATTTTTTTAAGGGAGTTAAAAATCCTTAGTTACGCTGTCCTTCGGAAGGGACGTTAAACGGGGGTCCCGAGTCTGTACGATGTCAGGTACTCGTTAAAAATCCCTATCCTAATTAAACCTGGGTAGGCAAAATTTAGAGCTCCCACTGTAGCATCGTCCGATTAGCCATAACAGCATAAAGTGACGTTAAATGAACAAACATAATTTACGGAGGAATCTCATTAAACTTTGAAAGAAACATGTAGCTTATAATAATATGTTTCTAATTTACACCTGTATCATAATAATACAACAAGTCAATAGTCTGAATGATACGTTTTGCCATGAGATGAAGGTAAGCAGAACAACTACTGGGATTACTCAAATAATAAAATCAACTTAGGTCACGAAGCCATTTTCTTTCCAGAGGCGTTATAGGATTTTCGTGAATTTATGATATGGATTGAGGCTTGGAATTAGTGAGTTTTAGGTTCGGGCCAAATCAGCAACGAAAAAGACATTAAGGTCGTTATTATAATTGTTCGTAACAATGTAATGAACATTAAGGATTTTACGAAGGATTATATGAAATGGATATAGGAGGAATTCTATTAACAATTCGGGCCTTAAAGCTCTACTTCATAGGTCCAAGGCCTTATGTTAGTCATGTATGTGAACCTTTTATAATTAATTGGGCGCTTTTACCGTATACATAGTTGAAATAGTCTAAAACGGCAAATTATAAATATAAAATTAGAAATTATTAAAAAAAAAATATTCTTTGTGTTCGCATTTTTCACTATACTCCTTACCTTTTACGACTCTACAAAGATATGTAGAATATTAATGTTATGGGAATCAGTGTTATGTGATGTTAATCTAAACAGGCGTTTATTTATTTATATACTTTAGTACGTAAAATTTAAATCGTCGACCATTTCAAAAATAAAAAATTGTTATAAAACATTGTTAGTCAGCCGGTGTACCCAACGGCTTCTATCTCCAAATCGCCCTGAAGATGACCTACACTGCAGGGCGAAACGTTGGCACATAAATATAAGTTTATCACTTATTCAGCGTTTTTTTTTACTACACCCCCCAACTATCTCCTTTCTAAAAATATAAAAAAGTTAGTTATTTTTTGAGAAAGCCGTTTTAAAATTTTGGCATTCGATTTTTTTAATACTGTTGATAAAGAGAGCTGGGTATCTCTGCTAGTGTGCTGAGTTACTATAATGAAGGTTTGGGTAGAGGTCAAAGAATTTCTCATATAACAGGAGAAAACTTTATTAAGTAGCCAACGTTTCGACCCACCTTGCAGGTCTTCTTCAGGGCTACATGCAAAATACAGACAATCAAGAAATGGCACAAATATATTAAAACATAGAAGTACAAATAATTATTAAATATAATCATATATCATATAATCATCAATTATTTGTATTTCTATGTTTTAATATATTTGTGCCATTTCTTGATTCTCTGTATTTTGCATGTAGCCCTGAAGAAGACCTGCAAGGTGGGTCGAAACGTTGGCTACTTAATAAAGTTTTCTTCTATTATATGAGAAATTCTTTGACCTCTACCCGGTCCACTTTCTTCCTCATATAGTATCAAGGTCAACAATTATCATTCAGTATAATGAAGGTTCTTTGTTAAAACCAGGCTGACGGAAAAATTAAATCATCAACTGTCAGGGATGGATCCTTTGGGTTCAACAGACCCTTCTGGTGCTGGATACCCTTAATTGGGAGAAAAACCTCTGGGTGTTGAAAAGAAGCGTGATCTTCAACAAAACACGTCCTTGCACAACCTTTGTCCTCGAAACATTACAGTCTCTGCCATGTAATTAGATCCAGGACCCCCTTTAAGGATAGAAGCGGTACAGATTAAAGTGCAGGAAAGCCTGTACTGTAGAACTACAAGCACACTGCGAGGGGTGGACAAAGGTTCTTAAATCACAGTGAAGGTAACTTTTCTAGGTAAAGGTGAGCCAGAAATGCCTGGTTCTCCAGGTTGAGGGTGAATCAGAGGTGTCACGAGCCTTTATTCTGCAATAATGTTTTAATGAAACCTGTATGTTATATGTATGTACTAACGACTTTTTAATCGTTCTCAGATTTAACGAGTTTCATCAAAATGTTTAGCATCGTTTCCCAGAATATTGTAAACGAATTATCAATAAGTGACCCTAATAGTAAATAATTAAGTGACCCTGTTGTTTGATGGGTTTTGTTTAAATTTTATTAATTACCTAAAAAACATTATAGCAGTTTCACATAATTTTTCTCTTTGAGTTGCACTAACGACGAACCATTTTACGAATTAGGAATCTAAGGGTTTTTTTTTCTCTTAAGTCTCCTTCTCCAGGAACTGTGTTATTAAGGCAAAATTTATAATCTTATTTTGCATTTAATTTATACATAAATTATTAAAACTCACTATAGAAAACTGTTTTAAAAACATTACTATTTTTCTGACTTAAGTTTTTAAAAAGCATACCTTTATTTTCATTAAAGTCTCTCCACTTCCTAAGCTGCTCCAAAAGAAATAATTAAATCTCTGAAATCCTCATCCACTATTCCGCGATACCTCTTTTCTTATTTGCTTAGGTTTATGCTTTTAATCTCAGAGTCATCAGGGGAAGTCGTATACTTTTTTGCTAGCGTTTGCTCATTTCTTTTCCACGTTCCTTCATTTTTTCATTACCGCAAGAGCTTTCTATGGCAACGTGGCGGAAATGATGCCTTGTGTCGTTGATGCGAGGTTTTCCATTCATTGCGACCACCGCTGCAGAGAGTCACTCTGATATTAAAACATGAACAGCCCAGCTAATTATAATATTTATGTAAAAAAATTACCTTTGTTACTAAATCTTCTTGTCTTTAATTAATTTCTTGGATTTTTTTTTCATTAAGGTAAAAAAAATAGTCTTTTTTGTGCTTTATTTCTCTTTTGTCAACCTTTTTTTTTATTTCTTATTGCATGTCAAGAGTTGATATATATTTTACTTTTTATCCGGTTTTGTGTGATTGCTTCACAGTTTTTCACAAGAAGCTAGAAATGTCTTTTTAAGTGCTTCTGCTCATATTCTTGAACAGTACTTTGTTATCATCAAGAAAATCTATATTTAAAAAAAAATTAATAAAAAGCAATAGAAATAGTGATAATTATAAACCTGGTGTTTCCGTTAATTTTAACACACTCGATTATATTACTAATTTCAATTTTAATTATTTATCGTATTTTATAACTATTCAAATATAATTTGGTCTGTTTTTCTTTATATCATTGTGTTAATTTGGCTTAACCGTCATTTTCATTTTATTAATAAAAAGAAATATCAAGGGATGTTTCTAATCAATTGGCATTCAATACTTTTATTTTAAGGAATATAAAGGTAAATTCTGGAATATTTGTTTTTATTATTAATATTATTATTGACAGACCCCCATTAATTCTGTCTTTTTTTCATATTTTGTCGTTGTTTATTTTAAGAAAACTAACGTTTTTACAATATATAAATAATTTATTTGTTTAATTTATAATTTCTGAAGCGGATTCGATTTGCGCTTGGAGGATTGTTCTAGGGGTTGTGGAGAAAAGGAAAGTTCTTCCAGGCTATGTCCGTTGTGCTGACCAACAATAAGAGTATTTTCGTTTTCCTAGAAAGTTCATATGTGCTGAGCAGATTGGTATACATTCTAGGGATTGGCCGAGGCGTAGGTGGGATGAATGTGTTAACAATGACTTTTATATTTAGTTTAAATACGTGCAGTCCCTTTGATATTACGAATTATATTAATAAACTTTGTTGACAACTAACATTGATTATTTTTTATAATGACAGTTCTAAATGAATATATCTGTATACGATGAATATTTCTTTATTAAATTTGAACATAGGCCTGTACAGCATTGTACAGATAATTACTTTTTTATAATTTTTAGAATAGGCTATTATTCTATTTTCAATTGCCTACACTTAGGCGATGGGATTTATTAAGAGACCCAAAAATATAATTAATAATTTTTTATTTTCTAAAATAATTAGTTCTATATAAAAATCAATTGTAGTGAATAATATAATACAATTAGTGATAAAAATATAAAATATAATGTGTTTCTCAT
This sequence comes from Arma custos, assembly GCA_037127475.1. Lineage (NCBI taxonomy): Eukaryota > Metazoa > Arthropoda > Insecta > Hemiptera > Pentatomidae > Arma > Arma custos. The sequence continues at coordinate 19,601,097 of CM073762.1, read as the reverse complement.
CCTACCATAAGTCCTGTCTTATCGTTAGTGGCAAGGAAGGAACTGCCTATGTTAAGTTACATGGCAGACATGCATACATAATTCATATGGACCGACATTTCTGTTTTCTATACCGCACGGCTTCTTGTTTATTCAAGTTGCTATTCAGTTATCCTCATTAGGCTGAGTGGACCCTTTTCTGATTTCAACTCCTAACAAAATCCTTAGGGATATCAACACCGTGATACGCCGACTTCATCACCACATAAAACACTTAATAATGAGTTAATTATCGTATTTCATATTTAAGTGTTTTTTCATAACAACTATTAAATTTATTATAAAAACAAAATTTTCATAAATTTCTTTTGGTAAGTTTCTTACACAATCCACAGTAGCATTCACGAATCAAAAAAAAAAGCTTGAGAATCTTCTTTATCTCTTCCTGAATAATGTTTTTTTTTTTGTAATGGAACACTTTTCTAGCATACGTACCACATAACGAAACTACACTCAATATTACATACATTACTGAAGTATTACAATGTTTAAAATCCTACAAGGAACATTAATTTTTAGAAATAGCGAGTACAGCAGATTTGTCCGAAGTCGTAGATATAAATTCTTTTGCACCCTAACATTTCGCTTCTTATATATATATATATATATATATATATATATATATATATATATATATATATATATATATATATATTTATTGCAGCATAACACATCATCAGCTATTATTACCGCAGTTATAAGAAAAGACAATCGTTCTGTTTCTGTGGAAAGTAATATTCTTGCTTTCTTCTTATGACATTCATTTTTCAGAATTATTACTATTCGATTATTTCGAGTATTTTTTAAAAATTAAATTTTACTTATTTATTGGATAACAAATGATGCAATGCTCGTAAACGCAATAAGTATTAGAGATCCATGTTTCCATTCGTACAAGAGAATTTGAAAAAAAAAAGTTAAGATAAAATATATAAAAACGAATTAGTAACTGTGTGTGAAAATATGTATAATCTTTAATTCGTCATGATAACAGATACTTAAATGATTATTTAAGAGTCTTTGTTTTAAAAGAACATAGAATTAGTGAGCGTTTCTGTATGATTCCAAGTTCTCGACTATTCAAAAACATGACACTATCAAAGAATGTTAAAGTAAAAAACAAATGTAGTAATGAATCACAAACACTTCTATCTGTTCCATTATACTCGTCTTTCTCATAATTGAGGGGAAATCAGATAGTATTGACTGAGAGAACATAACTTGTTAAAGTAGAGTTCAACAATAATTAATTCATGGAAATACTTTTAATAGTAGAAGAGTATCGATATTACTTTGGGAATTAAGATGATATGGCATTATTTTGTTTACTGATTTTTTTTTTAATTGATATTGCTTAAAATGATATACATATTACCTTTCTAGGGAAGCAAACAGTACAAATTCAAATTAACTCTTAAATCAAAACGACAATAACAAACTCGCACAATTGCTGGCAACACAATTGTGATTATGTGGTAAAACAATGATAATATTGGCGCAAATATTTTCATTTTACTATACTCGTGAAAAATACTAGTATATTAGTTTAATCATATTTTTAAAAAATGGCAAAGTAAGGATATTAAAAATGAAGATAAAATACTTTAAATCTAAAAGTATTCTTAATAACTGAAGACATTAGGAATATCATCTTCAAGAAAAATTGAAGTTGGGAAATCAAATACACACAAAGAGAAAATGAGGTGTCTATTGAGTGAAAATGGAGATTGATTTTTCTTTGTCTAAGCGTATGCTAAAATGGCCTTTAAGGGCTGGATCAACCAACTTGCCAAAGCTGTGATAATATATAACTTACAGTGAAGCATCTGTTTCAATGAAAGAAGTATCAATAAGAAAGAATAAATTTTGATATTGAAACGTTTCAACTGAAAATAATAAACTACAGAGGACGATGATGTCTTTAAAACACATGAAGATAATTTATGAACTTTAAGGAGAGCAGTCATCGCTAATGCCCTCAGCAGTCGAAGCAAAGTTAAAGAAAACCAAATAACCCCGCCCCCCCCAAAAAAAAAACACTTTAAAGCTAAAACGCATTTACTCCAAGCGCAAAAGTTACGCAGGGTCTATTTTCCTGTAAGATGTAATGGACTGTATGTTTATATTAATCAAATAATGGTTTTGGCTTACAAATTTATTTTTAATAGAAAATTGGTTTTTGTATAGGTATATATTCGAGGCGTAATAATCTTAAACTGAACAAGTGGTTTATTAAGTCGATATGGGTTTTGTATATTGGATGACCTGAGTTGAAAAAAATCCGATTATTTGTCTTTTACTATCATCAGACTTTCTTTCAAAAATCAAGTAACAAATAGATTTTCAAGTTCTTTTATTTTCGGGCGCAAATTAGGCTAAGGCAAAGCCACAAAATAAAAGCTCCCGCATACAGCGGAATGAGCACAATTGCCTTATAATGCCATAGGGTAAAACAAGGCCTCAGTTACAAGTTCTATATGCCTTGATGTAAGTTTGTATTTGTTTTGAATTTTAAATAAATAAATTACGAGGGTAAGAAAAAAAAAGTTCTTTTATTTTATATTAAATTGATGTATGCAAAATTTGAATTAAAGTTCATTTCTGATTCATAAATAAGCAAGTACTTAAGTATTACAGATGAATTGTGTGTTTTTTCAAAAGTATTCTCTCCTAAGTTATTTAGATTTCTTTGCAAAGAAAAGAAATAAAAAACGATCACACTTTTTCCTTTTGCATAAAATATACGGATGAATCAAAATTTAATAAATTATTTAATATTATCAACTAATAAACTAATTTAGAGAGGAAAAAATGTAAAAATATGCGCATAAAGCTTTTTTTAGATATATTAGAAATCAATAAATCGTTCTGCTATACTCCAGGAAGGGTCCCATTAATAGGCGAATCTATTATAATAATTAACTAATACTTAATTTTAAAAATCGATTTCACAATATAGTATTAGTACGATAATTTGTTCCATACATAGACACCATCCATAATTTAACCTTGCTAATACATTTAACATTACATTATGCTGCTATGGCTAATTGAACGACACCACAGTTGGAACCCTAAATTTTTCCTATCCGAGTATGTTTGACGAGTACCTGACATAGTACAGCCTAGGGACTGCCATTTTATGTCCATTCCGAAGGACGACATAACCAATAATTATTACCCCCTTTTAAAAAATCCCAGGGCCTCCTGTTTGGCTTCAAATCCGCGACCGTGAGCATAGAAGATTGTAATACTGCATTACACCACAGTGTGAACCTCCACTAAGAGTTAAATGTTATGAAAATAGGAGAAGGCCTACTTGAAACATAAACACTAATGTTAATAAAAGTAAATGAAATATTGTTCTTGATCACTAAATAATAAGAAATTTTTCAAAAATTAATTTTTTAATTAACTATCCGGACGCAAGGTAAGGGCTGGGCTTCAGTTTATGAAGTGGTGCTCAGTCGGTTGCTCTCGGAATATTAATGACCTGGTTTTGAAGAAGTTGATCCCTACTAATGCTCGCATATTTTAACCTAAAGTTTTCTTCTAATATACTTCACCTGCCTTTCCTTCTTATGAAATATTCCGATACTTTGAAACTGAAGTAAATTAGCAAATAACAAGGCCAACATCTATTATATCATAAATTTCAAAGTGAACATATTTTTACATATTATCCTCTCTAAATTAGTTGATAATATTAAATAATTCAATGATTTTATGCATTCGTATATTATTATTCAAATAAATAAAAAAGTGTGATCGTTTTTTATTTCTTTTCTTTGCAAAGAAATCTAAACAACTTGCGAGAGAATACTTTTGAAAAAACACAAAATTCATCTTTAACACTTAAATACTTGCTTATCTATGGATCAGAAATGTACTTTATTTCAAATTTTACATAGACCGATATAATAAAAAATAGAAATTTTTTAAAATCTCTTTGTTATTCTTATTATTGAGAGAAGGAGATGGCAGCCTAACTATTTCTGGCAAAATTTTTGAGGAAAAGTTTTATTTATGGATGTTTAAAACAGTACTCCTAGTAAAAAAAACAAATAATCTATTTTTTCTCAAACAGATTGAAGAACAAGGTACGTATGAGTATCTACTCGTATCAACTTTGTAACTGGAGAGATTCTTACTTTAAGTTTCCTGCACTTTAAGGGATTATACCATCTTATTTATACAAGAACATCATTGAGTAATTATTTACGATAATTACCTAACAATTATGCACGTAAAATGATTAAGAATTTATTTCAATGTCCACATTCTAAATTGGGTTCCTTTCCAAAGACGATTATGTTTACTAATTTACTAATTGGACTAAATTAATACTTTAATTAAGTAATGCATTTTATTATTATGATATGGCGACTTTGATTATTTTAGCAACAAAACCATTAAGACAAATCTAACTTATTAGTTACAATTTTTCACTTTAAACATGTTTATTTTTAATGCAATTAATTCATAGATTGATATATGACCATAAATGATTAAAAGTTAAAATTATGCATTAAGAATTATATATACCTTATATTAATATATTAATCAACAAACTATGTAAACAATTTATATTGATCTATTTTATATCTTTTATTTATTTTAAAAAGTTAATTGTATGAATTAAGAAATTGGAATCAATATAGATCAAAAATCACTAATTTATATTAATTGGCCATTCATGATGACTATATATTGGAGAAAAAAACAAATTTAAATACTAATTTAATAATAATAATCAAAAACAGTCCAAAGTACAAATTTCAAAAATTGTTAATTGACCATGGAGTACACTGTAACTCTAAGCTTTGTAAGAAATATTTTAAATTATATGACAATCAACCAAAAAGGTATCTATACTTTTTATTCAGTATTTTTGGGACATGTTTGTATGTAAAATTATGTATTTATTTGATTTGTCTTTAATTTAGGTTGAAAATGTACAAGTTTATAAAAAATTTTAGAGAATATTTTTCAAATTAAATAACGTTAAAGGACTTATAAATAATGTAAATTGAGAATGACATAGTATTGTTGAAACGTTTTTAAATAAAGAAAAATAATATATGACTTGAAAAAGGTTTTAATTTACTCACTTGAATGATTGAGTAAGTAAATTTTTTATTTATCATAAAAAAAATCTGTTTCTCTACGACCCAGTGAGGTTTTGGGGCTGTACTGTTTATAGATCAATGGTTCTGCAGGGATCACGCCTGAGATCACATACAACGACTAGTTTTCTCCCAGTTAAGGGTAAAAACTTAAAGGCTGAGTGAGCCTCAGGCGGGTCTTTAGATCCAAGAGTGTTTATCAACTCCATGAGAACGGCGATTATCACTTTATATTCTTATAACCTGGGGTCTTCTGCATAGGAATTCAGCGTTCTACACATTGAGCTTTCCCACTCCTTTATATATTTAGGTTTATTTATTTATTATATATATATATATATATATATATATATATATATATATATATATATAATATATATATATATATATATATACATATATATATATATATATATATATATATATATATATATATATTAGAGGGAAAAGGTGAAAATAAATAACTAACAGTTGATAAAGGTAGTTTGCCGAGGCGTAAGTAAATTTCTTACAGGAATTTGCATCGCTAACAGAAGAGGGCGGGGAAATTCAATTTCATAAGCCACCAGTCATTTCTGTCTAGTTCCCTTAACCCTATTTTCTTCCTTATCCCCTCCCACCGGCTCACATACGCTTCAGTTTGGTTTTCAATTTACAGATTTTGCTGGATAACAAAGTTAAATCTATTAAAATGAAGTTTAACTCCGTGAAATGCCTTAATATTTTAAAGTTATCGAAGAAAAGTTATTATAGGTTGTCTAAAATAAAATCTTAGAAACTCATATTAACCCTCGTAGAATGTCTACCAATTTTTTATCTTTTATTTTTATTAATATCCTATTATTTTAGTATAGAGCTTTAATTTATTTTTGTCGTATTTTTCATCTTGTTTATAACAATTATTTTATTTTGTGTGTTGTTTATTCAGGCTTACAACTTGTTTGGAATTGTTAATTTCTAATAAATAGTTCCCTATTATTTATGTTTTTTTTTTTACTTCCTTCAAGAACATTTTATCCTCTGTTAAAAAATTGCTGTTCAGGCAGGATATGTATTGTTTTGTCACTGCACAGATGATGGAGGTACTATTTCATCAACAAACAACTGTTTCAAACTGATAGGTTATTTCCTATTTACGTTAGAAATAAGTTTACAGCAAATGGTATAATAACACCGAAGTACCCTTGTACATCAAAATCAAATCGAATTAATAAATAAGGAACAACTGGTTAATAATGTTTTCTTTGAAAAGAATTTTTTTTATTCAAATGTTAATAAAATTTTATATTAAAATAATTTAGAGTTCTGTTATTTCTATACATTAATTTTGGAATGGAAAAAGATACTTTTTTTGATATTGATTCAGATAAGTAATACCTAAATTAACCCCGATTCAGCTAATTTTTTAAATATCTCTCATTAGATTTATCACTGATATTTTCTTTTCATTAACATTATCGCTGATAAACAATTATAACTGTTTTTTGTTCATAGCAACTGATATATAATACAATTGCATATTATATATTTTGCAGTCTGTAAAATAATCCCTTAATTGGCTATTAGGATAGTTATAACATTTATTTTGTTATTTATATACAACGCACAATATACATCTGTTTACATTAATTAAACATGCTATATTATGCTAGGTTTTAGTTTTAACAAGGAGTGGATAAAATAGCAAGCTCATTATACCATATTAGATTTTATTTTATTGCCTATGTTGACCTTATAACTGACCATGTTGTTTCGTCAACTCGTAGTAAATAAAAAGTTAGGTATTTGTTTATTCAGTTTAACAAAGGTATCATTAAATTGATGGAAGGATAACAGATTTGGAAAAAGTGATGATAAAAAAAAATTAAATTCCAGTTTTCTATAAGTGTACTCCCAGATTCACTTCCACAATTCCACGCCGAAATTTCACAAGATATTGATTTTCCATTGATTTTAGTAGGCCTGAAATTTAAGTAAATTGGTATGCGTGTGTTATTCATATATATGTGTGTGTGTGTGTGTGTGTGTGTGTGTGTGTGTGTGTGTGTGTGTGTGTGTGTGTGTGTGTGTGTGTGTGTATGTATATAATAATAGGTTAGTAAATTAAATAGTATGTAATAAAAGAGTTTAGCAAAATAAAACGAAGTTACAATTTCTTAAACCGCATAATGCTACTGAATTTGGCTAGAGCACCAACCATACTATTTCCACTTTGCTGCTCATAATATTTAAACAATGCAGTTTGCCAAATGAGATTGTAAATACACTTATTATATTTTATATTTTAATAATCTACGGTGAATATTATAATAGCATTAATTTTCCAAGATAATTATAAGCATCATCTATTGGTTAAGATCCGATTTCTTGTAAAACATTTATATTTCATTTTTATGCAATAATATATCTTGTGTTACATTTATTTTTGACATTAATATAAAATATTTAATAAATAATTGAATACTATTTTATAAAATTTCATAAATTATTGAACTTTGAATACTATTATACTACATTTATCCAATCATGAATTTACTATTTTTCATATTTTACATTTTTGGTTATCTGATGTATTTTTAATGAAAACTAGTCCCAAATAAAAATCATATGTTTTGATTTACCAATAAGTTTGAAACAATAATACAATGAATTTTTGGCATCAATCATTGACGTTCAATTACACGTATCTACTAACCTGATGATACCTGAGCAATTGACTATTGTTCAAGCCTACAGCCTATAAATAATGTCTGGCCAATCACCATTATATTTACTACAACAACAATATGTGTGCTGTATGTGTACAATATGGCTTTGTGTAAGGAAGATGGGATAAGTAGCAATCATAGGATCTATTGTCCTTATTGTATCTCTTAGATATTCCATTTCAATCCAATATCGAGTAATAACTGCTTTTGTATATCAGATGAAACAGAGGTAGCTGAATTGAGTTGCTCTGTCGAAGGTCGTGGTTTCAAATCCGGCTGTGGAACATAAATTATTTAATATTTAAACACTCACGGACGGACCTGATCGACGGACTCTTTTGGGCTCAGCCAGCCTTAATAAAGTGGATACCCTTTGGAGAAAATAAATGGTGGATGAGAGTGCTCTCGGTTAATTCTCCGCTGTCTTAGAAACATAATGGTCTCTACCACTTTACCCGTCACCCTTCAAATGTTATATTGATACTGTTTTTTGCTGTAATATCTTTATGTAGTAAGTATACATAAAGCCCAAAAATTTGGATGTTCTAACAATTGATTAGATTAAAAGATGCATGGTCAGCAATTCAGCGTTTATCGGCCGCCTAAAATTCGATAAGTGTCGACATTTTAGGAATTCCTTATTTTAGAAAACTTCCTTAAAAGTTACAGGCCATATCCCCTCCGGTACAGAACAATATAAATGACAATCATTCTACAAATTTTAATTTTTAGGAAAAGGCACAGACTAGGAAATTTCGATATAAAAATACTAATAATTTACCTTCATTAAGTGAGATTTTCGTTTGTTCTTCATTAATTCTTTCTTTTTTTTTATTATATGCCATTAATATTTTTATTCATCTAAAGTTATTCCCAAACGTATCCTCATTATTAAAACTACCCCTGTTTCTCGTCCCTAATAAATAATTATAATACAAATAAAAATGAAAATACTTATACAATGTGATTTTTTTCATGTGGTTTACTAGCGAAGTAAAACGTTAAACAAGAAAAAGTAATCCTGATGCATTATTAAAAACTCAGGACAGATAAATGATAAAAATTACATGCTATAATTATTCATTACAAAAAATACCTGTTCTTCGACCTTCGTTCGTTAATGAATATTAAAGATTTTTCAATTAAGGGTACTGACTTAATAAAGCATGTTAACCCTAAGAAGGGGTTCGAGTTACGGCTAATTTACGAAACTCGAAAGTGTTTTGGAAATGTAATACTGCAGGTTAATTAAACCAGCATCATTAAAGATTAACTACAATCCAATTATAAATAACTGTTGTTTTAGAGTATTGTTAAAGAATTGGACAAGATCGTATTGAAAAAAGCTTTTGGTAAAACTCCAGAGGATACTCCAACCTACTATCTTATTCTTCAATACCTTTTTTTTTCTCTTCTCTTTAAGATTTATTTTCCTCCACCACGGTCTAGAGGTTACGTCTATTAGGCCTACCTGAGTGGAATTGAGGGAGGGTAGAGTAAAGCCATCACCTTTAAAGAAATTTAATTTTTCTAACTTTAGTTCCATCTGAAGCATTGGTATTAGTGCTTAGAAGCTTCAATAATTTCTTTACTGACATAAATATTCAAATGTGCATCATACTGTTTTTAAGTCATTAAAAATACACCAAATGTTTTATGTCTAATGCCAAAATGGTCACTCATAATTCCGTAATCAACTCTGCATAGAAACTGAGTGCCAGGACTAAGGATGTAAATTAAAAAATAAACTGTACCACTACAACCGATGAAGGGCCTTAGATTCAGTACATGGTAGTGACTACTGTTTCTTGGGCAACTTTTGAAGAGAGACGTGATTTGATAACGCTCGATTACCCCTGCTGTTTGGTACTTTATAGAGGCTATTTGAGCCGAAATAGGGCCCTACAGTGTTTTAAACTTCCTATCCTGAAAGCTTTAGACAACTGGGAAAATATTGGTTCTTTTATAATGGTTCTTATATATTTATATTTATAAATATATATGTATAATGTATAATGTATAATATATATATTATATTTAAATATTGGGTATTATATAGATAGTTTTATCTCGATATATACTAATTAATTTCTCCATTAATAAAATAATGGTCTGACACCGTCTGAGGTGTAAGTGGGATGATTGCGTCAAGATTGATCTTACAGATATGGTTTTGGGTATCGTATCTTTGAATTCGTTATTATCATTATTATTGCAAATAACTGGATAAATTAAATTATTAGTACGATTTAAGTATTATTAGTAAACGAAATAACCCTGTACCGTTACAACTCATTGAGGGTCAGGCGTACAGTACATGAAAGAGACTTTGTTGAGGAGAGCGACACCAGAATGATTAAAATCAACCTGGCGTAAATCTCTTACCTCGTATCAAAAGGTGAAAATAAATGTTAATAAAAAAAAATAACAACAGATGTATGTTAAATAAGATGTAAAACTATTATTAATAGGAAACACATTAAAAGAAGAACAAAATTACAACTTGACAAATGAATTTAATGAAACGAGAGATTACAACCATATTTTTCTGAAATGAAAGAGATAGAAAAAAAATGTAAACTTTGTCCCTATACGTTACTATGGATACTATGCATTGAATTGTTACTTATTAATAAAAATAAATTTACTAAATACACAAAATGTCTTGCACTAATCAATTAATTAATTATCTTTTACAAAGAGATGCATTTTTTTATATTGTTGTGTTGTTATTGGGCACCCAAATACCTGGTGACAGTGCTAGGAGTGCTGAAACAACTCAGTCGGCGACTGCGAAGCAACAAAAATGCACCTGGAAGATCGATCGGCGAGCGATGTCCGCTCGTGGTCTCCTCTGTATCAAGAGACGAACTGGCTTACTGAAGAGTCTATTGGTAGTGTGAAACAAGTAAACAATCGCGGAACTTGAACTGTTAACTTTCGGATTCATATGGAAGGTTGCAATCATTAACACATATTATGAACAGACTAGCTTATGCCCGCGGCTTCGCCCGCGTGGAATTTGGTCTCCCACATAAAGTTTCGTTTAAGTTCATTTTAAATAAATAATTTAATTATTTTTTTAAAATATAAGTTACTCGTTCATCCAAAATTTCAGATGTCCAACTTCAAAACTGACGGATTCTATACAACCTTTGAACCCCTATTATATTAAAAGGGAAACTCTTGGGGTGGAATTATCCAAATTTCTTTCTTAAACTATACAAAGGACCTATCTACGAATTTCAAGATGCTAAGTTCCTGATTTGCCTTTAATTATGTACTATAACGGGGGGGGATATGCCCCCGTGTCCCCATATAAATTTACCCTTGCTGTAGCCTATGATTTATAACCTATTTTACTCAATAAGTTTCATCCAAATCCGTTCAGTAGTTTTTGCGTGAATGAGTAACAAACATAAATACTAACATTCGCATTTATAATGTTAATAGGATATCAAAACAATAGTTTCACTCATGTTCTTTCTGTTATTTTACCCACTATTATCTTGTGATTTGCCTTTAATTATGTACTATAATGAATTCTCCACAGTACCTAAAAACTGTCGGGAGGGGGGCACGTGCCCCCGTGCCCCTCCCCCCTAAATCCACGCTTGCTATAGCGTATGTGTTATTCTGATGTATAACCTATAATACATTTTATTTTAACCACTATAATCATGCGATTTGCCTTTAATTATGTACTATAATAGATCCTCCATAGTACCTAAAAAACTATCGAGGGGGCCCGTGCCCACGTGCGCCCTCCCCTAAATCCGCGCTTGCTATAGCCTATGTGTTATTCTGAGGTATAAACAAGATTACTGTAAAGTTTCATCCAAATCCGTCCAGTAGTTTTTGCGTAAAAGCGAGACAAACATACAAACTTATAATACAATTATAATATTAGTAAGATGAGCATCAGAAAAACAGTGTTCTCTCGTTTCATTAACAACAATAAAATTTCAACCAATAATACAAATAACACAAACAGAAAACTTTGCTAACTCTCAATAGTGAACAGAAAAAAAAATAAAGAAACAAAGAAAATAGAAAACGGCTCAAACACTGTTCTAGAACTATGTTTGTGCAGGGAAGTTTACGTACGTAGTCATGCTCAATCACCAGGTTTTCCCCCAATTTAGGATACCCAATTAACAGAGGACAGGTGAACCTCAGGAGGGTCCATCCACAGCCGTTGACTGATTAAATAAATTATAAGATACAGCTGGGTTTGAACACCGGACCTTAGGCACGGGATCTCAGCGTTCTATTACTGAACCACTCCACTCTCCTAAGAGTGTATATATACGATATATACCATATACGATGGATCGAAATAAACATAAATAGTATTGCAACGGTTAAACCTAAGAAATAATTCGGCATTTTCCAAATGATCATTCTGATAGTCTCATTTAATTAATTAAAATCAAATAAAATTGCTGCCTTTGTTAAATTATGTAGAGCTCATGTTTCGATAATTAGGTGAATAATTAGTTACTTATTCATCAAAATGATATCATCCAATGCAATATTTATAACATCGTTTAATTTACTCTATCACAACTCCGCAGGATATATTATCAACATATATAGATAATAAATTCTATTTAGGCTCAATGATGAAACTCAAATTATGTATTTTAAAATGCAGATATTATCAGATGATGATAGAATTATTATCAAATATATTTATTGACTCCATACCCCACCATTTTCATATTTTGAAATTTGAAAAATATTACAATGCCTGTTTTAAAAGGAATTATAAATCAACGAAATAACTGTATTTAAAATTTTACTTTTTACTTAATTTAGCAACGAAGATTGTAGTTTGATCTACTTGAATCTCTGCCTTGCAATAAGTTGAATTTATGTTCCTTTTTGGGTTTAAATGGGTTTAAAACAATGGGTTTAAATTATTTATTTCTAAAATAATTAGTTAATGTTATATTAGTTCCTTTTGGAGAAAATAACCCCAAAATAGTAATATGAGTTAAGATTTTCGATCTTGATGTCAGACACAGGCGGGGTGCTGTTGGTGATTAATACCTCAGCGAACTTGTGAAGAAAGGGCGGCTTGGTGTGGTGTGAATGGCGTTTGAGATAGACTTTATTTCTGCTATTAAACCTACCTTTATTTTTTTATATAACATTTTTTGTTTTGCATATCAGAAACAGTATTTATTTTACATAGAAGTGAAAGAAGAAGATGATTTTTTCATAAATTAAATATTTTTTAAGTTAGAAGTAGACAAAGATTCTATGATGATTATAAACACTATTAAATATAATTATTTTATGTGTATTATTCGTTTTTCTGATCTGGAGAGTCTGAATACTGTAAGGTATCTTCGCTAAGATTTAAAATAAAATAAATATTAAATACATTCTGGTTGGAGTGGTTAAAGAACATATCCGAAAAAATTATTTAAAATATAAAATGTAGTCCGTTTAACGGAAAGTGAAATTATTGATTATTGATTGACATCCACGCTGAAGGAAATTTTTACCATAATTTAATTGTATTAAAAATCCCCATTCTCATTCCCTTAATTGGGGGAGGCCTGGTGCTCGAGTGTAAACTCGGACAAATTACCTCCCTGCACAAATGCAATCCTAGTAGCAGTATAGTTTCTAACAAATGAAGAGCCTGTATGGCTTGCAGTTGCGCTACTAAACAAAGCCACTTTTTTAAGAATATTTATATTGTAAGATAATTAATAATTATTAAGACCGTGGAAAAATTCCAAAAGCCCTTAAGTCTCCAAACTATAACATAAATTGAAATTATCTGTCCAATATTTCGCCCATTCAGGCATCCTCAGGGTATAAAGAGAATAACAACAGCATAACAAAACATGAATAATGCACCCAAGAAACATCCAACCACTTCCAAGGCTCAAATGCAACTAATGAATAATCATAAGGAAGGTTACTCGACCCCGGCTGGATAAGGTTAGATAAAAACAGCTGATAAATACTGGAGAATTAGAAAATTCAACATACACTCACCAAGCTTCAAAAAGTATAACAGGAAAAAATGAATAATAGTAAACAACACAAAACATAAGACAAAATACCATATGAAAAAAATGAAAGTAAAAATACGAGAAAAAAATGTTTCTTGGGTGCACTATTCATGTTTTGTTTTGCTGTTATTCTCTTTCTACCTTGAGGATGCCTGAATGGGCGAAATATTGGACAGATAATTTCAGTCTCTGTTATAGTTTGGAGATTTAGGGGCTTTTAGTTTGAATTTTTCGACGGTCTTAACATTTATGTAAGGTCTTTTTACTTTTCAATATGTAAGATACTTAAATAACATATTTTTTTAATATGGCCAACGACTAAAATAAAGTTCATAGTGATGCGTAAAAATATTTCTAAAATGTCCTATCTCACCCCTGTTTCGACCCTTGGTAAACTTTATTTGTTATTGAAATTCTTTATTTTCACTCTATTTCATATATATTTTATCAAATCTCTTGAATTTATGTTTTGTTAAACAAATCTTGGAATTCTCCACTGAGTAACTCCACCCTTCCCTTTCTTTTTCGGCCCATGTTTGACTAACGGCAATTAAAAGGTTGTTTAATTTAGAGACATCCATTATTATTATTATATTATAGAATAGAAAAGGAACTTTATTCTGGCATTATCTAAGTCCCTTTAGAATAACAAACATGAACAGAAATAGAAACATAATATATATCTGGCCAGAGGGCTACATAATACAAGTAATAAAGCGTATAAAAAGTGACAGAAAACAATTTAAAAACAAAAAAATAATTAGTAAAAAAAAATGAAAACAATACAATAAATTATTCGATACACTTCGTTCTAAACATAAGGTAGCATCTTTTGGGGAAAACCAGGAGATGCTGGAAAAGGAAGGATTTAAATGAAGACAGTGAGGGACTATGACGGATTGAGGGATTGAGTTCCAGTGGAGCAAGCAATGGAAAGGTTCGAATGCTTTAGTTCTGTGGGAACGTAGAGATCGGAAAGGCGAGATCTGGTTGGATGGTGTTGGACTGAGGATATGAAGTTTTGGAGACTGTAGATACATGTAGGGTGTTGAGAGTTAATGGATCGGTATAAGAATGAACCGAGGAACTATTATCTTCGGAAGGGGTCACTGTAACTCATCAAAAAGATGGGACACGCGCGATCGCCTCGGGGTACCAAGGATATATCTTAGAGAGCAGTTCATTATTGACTTTAATCTTATAATATGAACGATGAGGATGAAATTTATTTAAAAAAAAAAACAATGTTATTATTTTAAAAAATAACAACATTGAAAGGCTGCCTTAGCACAAATACGCTTTAAAAAAAAATAAAAAAAAAACCTTTATTTACAGTTTTACATATACAAGCAGCAATAAGTGTAAATACATGTTCCGGACTTCCTTTACATGTTTAAACAACAGTGATTTTAATTAATTTGAGTTGTCTTTTATAATTAAATTTTACAATAGCAGGAAAAATGTAGAAAAAAACCGCTTAAAAAAAAAGAAAAGAAAAATGAACCATAATAGTAATTCTAATTTAAAATACATAAAAATAATACTAAATAAAGTAAGTAAATATAATATAATAATAATTAAATAGAAAATAAATACACAATGAAAAATAACTATAAAATAAATACAGATAACTAGATTATATTACCTACGAACAGTGGTTTGATTAAGTGAGAAGTATATGTTTTGTTCTTTTGTGCGTGTACCGTCGTAGTGAATGTTTATCATAGTTACCGATTTCTCGGATTAATGGGTTTTCGGAAGCTGGAGTTTTTTCGAAGTATGCTTTTGTTTGGGCTGAAACATATTGTTTTACCGTGGGAAGTTCAAGATCTCAATACGCTTTAGAAAATCTTTGAGATAGTGATGAATCGTAGACAGTTTCGAACACTTTAATAACGTAATTTAAGTTTTATGCTTAATGAATATAATTAAACGATATATAACAGAGAAGATCCGAAAAAAAATATTTCCAGGTTTTTCGATGCGCTGAATTTCCCACGGGAATCTGTTTGGATTTCACACGACAGAATGCCAACATGCAGAGAATAAAAACGATCATTGAATTCCGGATTGTGTCAAACTAATCCATGTTTTGTGTGTGTTCAGGTCCGGGGTGTCTGGACTAGGCGAACTGAAACGACAATTTTTTTTTCACAGGGTTTAAAGATAGCTCCTATATAACATGTTTTTTAGCATTTGAAGGTGTATTTTTCCTTTGAAAATATATTTTTTCTTATTTTTCATTTGTCCCTACTCTTTTAGTCTCTTGCGTTTAACAGGATCAAAAGTGTTTATTAGTGTAAGCTTCAATTAAGGACTCGGAGCTTTTGCCAGTTTTTATTTTTGCCATGAGAGAATGATCGGTAGATTCGTCCGTTTTCGTTAAAAACTTTTGAAATTCATGAAGCTATTAATTTTTTCTTTTATTAAAAAAAATACATTTGTTCATATTTTATTAATTTGCATTTAGTTTAATTTCACAATTTGTTCTTTTTAGCTCTATTTATTATCTATTACTATTATTATGTTATAAAATAATATCTTAAAAGATATTTTACATAATGCGGAATTGCGAAGCATGTACCCGGTTAATATTATTCAAGTAACGAAGATTAAGATGGTCTTGTTAAATTGTTGGGCTGAGTAACGAACGAATTCCTAAAACGTTAATTAACCATGTTCCGACTGGGAAGCTTCTTAGGGGTGGACAGAGACGTAGGTGGGAAGATTGCGTTAAGAATGATCCGGCAGATTTGAGTTTGAGTCGTCATCTGTGGACTGAGGTTTGTAAGCAGAGATTGGTGGTATCGGCATCGAGCCTTCGGGTTGGCTAAGCCTTTAATTTGTTTATTTATAAAATAATATCCCTGGAGTAAACAGATAGTAGAGGTTAGTTTAACATTTTTACAAAAATTAAAATACGACAAATCGTTTTTATTTTGCTAAAAAATATCTATCCAAACTTTATCATTATTTTGTCAATTATTTAAATAGTAAAAATAACATTTAATTTTAAAACTAAATGCTTTAAGATAAAAAAATAAATAAATCAAAATATAGATAATATGACAGAAAATTTTCCGAGAATCGGTTATTTGGTTTAGTGTTCATCTTAAAAAGTTTATTTCCAATAAGAACTGGAATTGGAATCTTTTTACGATCGTAATATATCCTCTCTGTAACGTAATAACTTTTGTGATAACTACGCCTCAATATATCTTCTTTGTTCAGTATTCGCTGATTCATAAATCTTTTTTGTATTACTTAAATCAGAATTTTATTTTGGGGGTGGATTAATAACATGAAATGCAGAGTTAACTAAGTATACATAATTATATTGCAAAGTATACTAAGGTATGAACTTAACTGCTCCATTATTTTATTATACTAGCTTATGCCCGCGGCTACGCTCGCGTGGAATTCGGCCTGCCACATAAAGGTTCGTGAGAGATCATTTTAAATAAATTAATTTAATTATTTTTTTTAAATATAAGTTACTCGTAAATCCATAATTTCAGATGTCTAACTTCAAAACTGACGGATTCTCTATAACCTTTGAACCCCCATTATATTAAAAGGGAAACTTGGGGTGGAATTATCCAAATTTCTTTCTTAAACTATACAAAGAACCTATCTACAAATTTCAAGAGGCTAAGTTCCTGATTTGTCCATTTAATTATGTACTTCAACGGGGGGGGCATGCCCACGTGACCCCACATAAATCTGCCCTTGATGTAGCCTATGATGTATAACCTATTTTATTCAATAAGTTTCATCCAAATCCGTTCAGTAGTTTTTGCGTGAGTGAGTAACAAACATTCGCATTTATAATATTCGCAGGATATCAAAACAAATAGTTTCACTCCTGTCCTTTCTGTTATTTTAACAACTATTATCATGTGATTTGCCTTTAATTATGTACTATAATGGATTCTCCACAGCACCTAAAAAACTGTCGGGGGGGGCACGTGCACCCGTGCGCCCCTCCCCCAAATTCCTCGCTTGCTATAGCCTATGTGTTATTCTGATGTATAACCTATATTACTGTAAAGTTTCATCCAAATCCATTCAGTAGTTTTTGCGTGAAAGAGAGACAAACATACAAACTTTCACATTTATAATATTAGTAAGATTTATACAATAATAATAGTGGCTAATATTGAGAATATGATTGTTTTTATGGGATAGTTTGTCAGTAGTTATGCTTACATTATATTTCCTTTAATAGTTTACTTACAAAAAAACTTTGTTGTTTATAATAACTTATAAATACACATCTTAGCGTTATTTATCTTATATGATGAATAATCGGGGCGTTTCTTAAAGGCAGTATGAAACGCCCCAACAAAGTAAGGAGCATTGAGGATTTTACGAAGGATTTCGGATTAAAAAGATTGTATACTAGAGAAATTTGGCTGAGTGCCAAAGTTCTACTCCGTAAATCAAAATGGATCTTATATTATTCATGTATATCAGTGTTTTGTTATTAATTGGTAGCTTAGAGCGTTGGTGTAGTAAATGTTTTAGTTGCCTGGAACGGCAAGGCCATATAAGAAAAAATAATATGCATTTCATAATATCCTTAAGTAAATTTCAGCAATCTCATCTCCTGCCAAGAACCTCCATAGTTTAAATTGAAATTCAGAGATGAGAAATATCTCTCGTTCGATAACTTAACTAATTCACATAGCAAATGACAGAATTACTCGGTAAAGTTAAACACTAAATAGAGCAAATATTTATCAGGTAGAGGCGGACGAATGAACTCTAAGGAGACTTCTGTTAGTATTCAACGAATTAGAGATGGCAAAGGGAACTACAGGGGAATAAATCAACTTTAATCAATTAATCAACATTATTTTTTCTTATTGCTGTTTACGGATGAAAAATTAAATTATTACATCAAAAATCATTACACTAATGATAGAATATCCCTGATAAATGGTTTCTTCGAAAAATTTTATGATCGCTATTGCCATGAATTACTAAATTAAGTTCGTTAAATGAATTGATATTTGTTGACACTGAGAACACTGTTCTTTTTTCCTTATTAAATCCTCTACCTCTCCCCTACACAATTTTGCGTTATAAAATAGAATAGAACCAGGTCTCTAACTGTTTAGTCGCGGACCTGGACTACCCGCCAGATGGAACGGACCGATCATTGCCTCTAAAATCGGAAATTTACTGTACCGCCAAAATCAAGGAGAGGGGGGATTGACGCTCAGAGCGCCCTTCACTTGCTATCAGATCGCTGAGCGGAGCAGTTCTATCAGCCATTCGCAGCTACGACCATCGCACACTTCACTTTCAAGCAGCTCTTCATAGGAGAACGTCCAGAGGTCTTGAAGTTTGTTACTCGCCAGAAGCTATGCTATGAGATGATGATAATTGAGTATACATCACACAAATTGTAAGTCACCTTTCATTACCATAAGGCCTCAAATTGTCAACTAATTTTTCTCCGGATGATTATCGTATTACATGGTACCAACCGGACAGTTCAAGTTAATTCATGATATCATACTCATTGCTTCTTCATGCCGTGATCACTGGCGAAGATAATAGTAATTCGCACATCTTCGCGCCTTATTGAAAACTTCGTTACAACGTTCAAGTTTATTTTGTAGTTATCATATCTTTGGCCATTATGCTAGCAAGGAGCATTTCTGTTATTGTTAATTATCATTTTTCTTCTTTTGTTTGTATTAAATTACTTTGTTCATTAGATCGCTAAGTTGCATGTTTAGTTTTAAGTTATTCTTGTAGAAGCTATTATTAATTTGTATTTTCTCTTACATGTATATTTCATAGTATTTAAGAAAAGATATCTCGCATGTTATTAAAATTAATAAATCGAACGCTTTGTTAATATCTGAGATTTCATTCAAATTCCCGTGGTACTTCCATTTGCTTCCTATTAAATTATTCAGTCTAATCACGCCTTAACACTAACGAACAACAGATATGTACAAAATTTAATGGATAGATATTTGGTCAAAGAGAAATAATCGTAATAATAACAGAAAATTTATATAAATACATGAAAATAAATATCAACTAAAAGGTATTTTTCAGTAAGAAATTGAAATTGTAATTGAAATATAAAATAACAAGAATCAAGCTTAGAGAAAAAAAAAACATATAAGATTATAAAAAAATAATATCGTTATTACTAAAGAATATATACAGTAATTCACCTATCACTTCTGATGGATATGAGCTATTAATTATTACATATCGAAGAACATCTAGTTGGAAATTTAGGGGAGGTAGGAAAAACTTGGATTTAAATGTTGATAAGGAAAAAGTATGACGGATATCAGGTGGGGGTGAGTTCTGAGGTGTGGTGGAACTGGCGAGAAAGGAACGCTCAAAACTTTTTTTTCTGTGGTAAAGAGTATAAACTTGAGACAGGTGATCTTGTATCCTTCATTTATACTTGATATCCTCGATTCGATAATACAAAAATAATTCCTAAATAAAAAATTTTCAGTAGTGACTTGTGAGTAGTGGTTTTTCAAGTTTTTTATAGCATCTTAGCTTTTTAGGATTGTTCCTATTATATCCTCTTCAAAATTTTCATAAAATTAAATTACTTATGTAAGTTGTGAAAGAAAATAATTTATGTCTTAGCAATATTTTTTTAGAATCAATTAACTAATCTTTCATTTATGACGTCATATGGGTGTTTATCATCAATGACGGTTTTGTAATAAATATTATTATTTTGTGAAAGTTTTATGAATCCGGATGTTTTTCTTGTTTTAATTAAATAAACCAAATAGTGGAATCGAATTAATTAACACCATTTGAGAGAGAAACTGAGGCAATTCATCATGAGTGTATACCTGAGAAGTAAGTAGCTGTGAGAGGAGTGAGTCGCTGTCAGCGGGAAACCTCAATTAGACTTAATTTAGACGACGCCTCGGAGGGTGTTTGTCTCCTCAGCTCAAGGTTCCTCAAGTGTAGGGCGTGGGCTGCCTTTTGTATGAGAGCTAGCTAGGGCATAAATCATTCGACTGTTTCAGCAGCACATATCATGCGTTGTGTGCATGAACGCATTGGTGTCTTTAGCCTCATTGAATATGTGCCTTTGTTCAGGTGATAGACCTTTTGGCGCTCATTTGGATGTATTTCTTCTTAGTTTGCTTTGGTTTAATCAATATCAAATATAAATGATAAACCAAAAATTTATTATTTATAGCTAATGCTGACAAGTACATGTGCACGTATCACTTTTATATCCGTAGATTAATTAAGACATTTACTACATGAACAATGATATAAACTGATAAAAATGTGATTATAATTTTACTTATCTAAAACATTATTGTAAATACAACCAATATCGCTTTCTGCATTAACTTTGTAAATATGCAAATATAACTAACAAATTAAATAATTACCGATGTAAAAATACTCATATTCACATACCAAATGTTTTTGTTTTAACTGTTAAATGTGGTGCTAGATAACCAAGTTGTCTGGTAAATTAAGTATTCCTTAAAGCTAATACGATGTGTGTCCAATAAATCCGCGAACCAGGGCCATAAAAACACTATTTTACAAAATTTCTTCTACATTAATTTTGTCTCCCTCAAAATCTTCTCCATTCTTCATTTGCGACTTCCCATCTTATTTTCTACTCTTCAAAGCACTCCTAAAGGTCTTATGCAGTTGAGCTTTTAGTTTCCTAGTCGTTTCTTGTTTTACTCTTTCCATATCATAATTTTGCACTTCAGAGATAGGAAACAGCCAATCTTGGCGATTTTCTGTCCATTTCAATTCATGCTGTGCAAAAGTTTTCACATTCATTCGTAATAAAGATGATTAAAATATTTTCAAAGCATATCTGATATAATTATATATTATATTATATTATGAATCGTCAACTTTAGAGGAAAGGAAAAAAAATGGAAAGGGCTGTGAACAATGATTGAGACGATGAAGTGAAATTGTGCAACATTTTTAGAACATTATCGGTTCACAAACCTCATTTCTCAGCGTTTTCAAGTTCGGCAAGGCGAGAAATATTTCTGTAGGCCCACTATTGACGTGAATTTTCAACAGAAAACATATATCCTTATGTCTAGAAAGGTTTTGTGATTTGAGGAATTATGCTGGAATTAC
The DNA here is from genome assembly GCA_037127475.1 of Arma custos. NCBI lineage: Eukaryota > Metazoa > Arthropoda > Insecta > Hemiptera > Pentatomidae > Arma > Arma custos. The sequence goes on along the minus strand of CM073762.1, from coordinate 19,579,056 downwards.
GATTTTGTAAAAGATAAGAAAATCGTCACCTAAATTAAACCTTTCATATACGACTCATCCTGTTTTAATCCAATATTTCTGTATGCTATATTGATTGGTGTAGTATTTCCTAGTACGATTATACTTATATATTAATTATAATGCTATAAAGCTTTTTTTTTTTAAATTTATTTATTGATATTTACAACTGTATTACAATTATACAACAAGTAAATAGAATGCGTGTTACATAAGGACATGAGAATGACAAGTAGAGGAACTACCCACTGGTAGTACTCAAATTATAAAGTTTTTAAAAATATCTAATAACACTTTCAGGCTTAATCCAATAACCATAGCGACTATCTGAATATTTTTCTTTAATATATTACTTATTTGCCAGAATTCGTTTTAATTTTTTATCAATTTTAATGCGGCTTTGAGATCAAAACGAGATTAGAGAATAAAATTATAAGTTTAATAATGATCGAACCTACAGTTATAAATGTAAGAACTTAATGTATCGTTTATTGTAACGTTCAGAGGAAATAATGATAATAAATCCGGAAATAATAATTTGAATATCGAATAATAATTTCACGTTTCGAGTTCAGTCTTCCTGAAATCATTAGTTGAATTTATTAAATCTTTTGAGAGTAATCATTTGCATGATTATTGTCGGAAACCCGATCGTCCGTTGATATTAATTACTTGAGATTGTTTATTGTACTATGATTGATTTCTTCGAACCGACTCAATAAAACCTTTTTTCCCCTTTTATGGGTATAAAATTAAGCCTCATTAAACCTAATCTACAACTTAAAAGGATGTTATATATTTAATAGACAGATATTCACTGGCCGACCTAGAGCCAATTGATTTCTTTTTTTAATTTTTTTTTTGCTGTCTAACTTACTTGACACATATCAAATGACTGCTATATGCAAAGTAGTCAAGAAGGGATTTTAAATGCTCCAGATAGATTTCCTTGTTAATAAATGCAAGTGAGCTATAGAATGAGTGCATTTGTTAGGGTCTCTTATTTCATGATGGTGCTCTATGGCGTGTTTTAATTGCTACAGTCGCGTCTAGACGTGTCCATTATTTTAAATCTCTTAAGCTTCATTTTCACTTTTTATTTATTTATTTTTTTTGGTTATAAGGCTACTGATTTGTAGGCGTACAACATGACCTTGGTATATATGTATATAAAAAAAAAACTGTGATACTATAACTCGTGAAGAGCCTGGAGTTCAGTACATGGTAGAGGCAGTACTGTTTCATGGTCAACGGTTTTTGCAGGAAGGTGATTTGTCCTAGGTCACGCTCAACCGCCAGATTCCCCCCCTTGTTTTGGGTACCCATTTTTAGATGCTGGGTGAGCCCCAGGAGGGTCCTAGATTCTATATGATCCATCTCTAGCTACTAACAGACTAACTAAAAGTCTTGCGAGGTCTGAACCATATCATGGTCTGAACATGATTTTCGGCATAGCAACCCAGTGCTGTACCACTGAGCCAATTCGTACCCATATATATATATATATATATATATATATATATATATATATATATATATATATATATATACATATATATATATATATATATAATTAGTATAAAGTAATTGGTATTTGAATGTTCCATGTCTTAATAAAATTAAATCAGATGAGTTAAAATATTAAAATTTGAGCATTGTTAATGCAAAACCACTTCTATCGGAATGGTGGTATTGTGATTTTTCAATAATCTTATACACTTCATAAAACTTTTCTCAATATTCCCATAAAACTTCAGATTCATTCACTATACAACTCAAAATATGACTTAAATAAATTCAGCATTTCATGGAAATGGAATATGAGATATGTCGTTCCTGAATTGAAAAGCTTAGACTAATACAATAGAGTTCAATCAAATTGAGTCATGAGGTTCTTTCAAAGGAGCGATATGTAAAACAAAAACATTGGTGAGCCATTAGTTAATTAATATATATCATGTATTTTCGTTAATTAACATCAGCAATAACAATACTCAATGAATGAATTGAAATGAAATAAAGAAATAACAGAGAACACATTGAGAAGAAACAGTGAACTACAGAACCATTTATTTATAGGGGTTTAAAAAAAAACTTAAATACCGTAACGAAAAATGAAGCAATAAATAAATAGAATAAAAAAATAAAATAGACTAAGTACAGTAAAAGAGATCCCTTCAAAAGTCTGTCCTTGATATTATTTAATAATACCATAGCGAACCTCATAGCTAAGACAAAAAAAATTAAAATAGTATCTTATGTGGTGATCACTAGAAACTTTTCTAAACAGTAAATAGATTATTAGTACATAAATGGTAGTTAATTGAAGTTATATCTTATGCTCTTTAAAACAGTCGTAGGCCGGACAGTTTGAATAACAAGTCTCCTATCGCCGTGCACTGCGATAGCGAGGAACTGCAGGAACGAGATTAGACTGAGAACGGTTTTAGTAAGAACATTGGAACATTGGGTTCCTGTAGATGGTGTTCTGCAACTTCTGCAAGTTACAGCTAAACAAGAGACTTCTCCGCCAATGGCGGCTTTCTCCAGGCCCAGTTTCAGCAACAATAGTTTCATGTAACTTGTTACTAGTCGTTCAATTGCGAATCACGGCACCAATCTCAGGGCTAACTTATTATAACTTCATCGCCAATAGTCGCTATAATTTTAAAAAAAATATTGATTCTTATAATTTTTTCTTTTTTTAAACTGGATTTATTCTTCATTTATTTAGGGTATGAGAAGCACACAAAACAAGAAACCCAATCAAAAACATTATAACAAGTCAAAAGGATACCAATTATGGAAAACAAAAATTTAATATACCAACTTACTTGTAATAATTGTGATAGAATATACATTGGACAAACAAGTACACATTTAAAAAACAGAATATATCACCATAAAAATAACATTAACCTAAAGCTAAAACAAGTACCGCATTATCAGCACACTGTAAAAAAGAATTACACACTTTTGATTTTGATAAGCCGAAAGTTTTGCATAGAGAGGATAATACTATTAAAATAAAAAATTTAGAGGCTTTATTCATAAATGATAAATTGGAAAATGCTGTAAATGATAGAAAAGAAGCAGGAGAAATCAGTAAACTATATTCATCCATAATTTTGAAATTAAAAAATAATAGATCATAAGATGCCTTATACTTTGAAAACAAATCAGATAATAATTATAATAACCTGACCATATAACCTACTAGTAGATCTTTAAAAAATAAAAATTTTCCATATATTTCATAATTAATTAATTGATTTGATAAAATATTTTTTAAAATTATGTTTATAAAAAAAAAATCAAAATAAATAAACGTTTACATTAAACAAAAACAATAAAAAAATAAATAAATAAATTAATTAAATTTTAAAAACATATTTTTTACTTTGTATTATTTTTGTTGATGTGGTGTTAGAACATAATTTGTTATTTTATACTAAAGTCTAATGATTCATAGAAATGAGAAAAAGGATCTGATGGTTCAAAGATAAAAGTTTGGTTTTGTAATGCAAGTTTATTTATTGACCATGGAGGACTAGTGATCTCCTAAGAATTTTTAAAAGTATGACTTTCCAGGTATTTATACTTATACTGTGTTATCTTTGGACTTTTATGTTAAATTATTTATTGTATTGTAATTATTGTTAATTTATTAATATTTATTAAGGAGAAGAAAAGATTGAGAATGACACCATAGTGTCGAAACGTCTCTAAAAGCGTGAAAATTAAGAATAAACAATAACTGGAAAATGGTTTTGTTTTCTCTTACCCTAAATAAAAAAAAATATTCTAAAAAGAAACATAAAAGAATAAATAGTTATTTATCTTTATATATCCTAAACTAGGGACTAAAGAATATCATCATTCCCTCAGAAATAGGTTTGTACCCGAACGAATATTGCTGAGAATTAATAATAAGTTTAGTCTAAGAGGTGCATACAAGATTTTATCTCCGGATGGGATGTAACAGTACAAACTATATTTTATTTAAGTTTTAATAAACTATTTATTTTTCAACGAACGCTTACAATTTAATTAATTCACAACTTAAAGTTGAATGTGCAATTTTTATTTGTAATACCACAAGCGTAGATACTGTTAGTATTCTAGCCTCTCTACAAGCTATACTAGTCATAACCAAAACAACTGAATTTAATGGCACACATTACAGTCGCACCAACCTAATCATGACCTCTGCTACATGTTGGACTACAATATTTTACCAAATTAAGTTGTCATCTTTGTTGATAAACCCCTTGGGATTCATTTCTACTTTTTAGTCTAGTTTGTAACGGAAAGGATGAAATGACGTACTTTAGTCCTAATTACTTGATCCTAAAACACATGTTTTTGTACCAGCTGGAGATAAAAAATATTAAATGGACTTAAAAGTACAGGAAAATTAATAACCATTCAAAATTCGCCAATTCAGATATTATCAGAAACGAGAATCACATTAAGACGATCAAATGCAATACATTTCACGCGAACGGTCCAAACAATCTTATTAATCAAAGAAAACCTTAGATATATTGCTCCTTCATAAGAACAATGTCATAACTCAAAAAATCCAATTTTTAAATAAAGGTATTTGAAAGCTCCATGTAGCTTAAAAAAATTAAAATTTGAGTATTGGTAAAGCATTATTCCTATCAAACTGAAGGTATTGAAATTCTTCCATTAACCATTAGAAAATTTTGAAACTTTCTGGATTTTATATTATGCTATTATTCCCATAAAACTTCAAGTTCAAACATAATACAACTCAAAATATGATTTTATCAAAACAAATAATTAATATTTCATTTACATTCAAATTAATGTTTTACTTTAACTTGTGAATTGTCACAACTTAAAATGCTCCTGAAAACAATCGATATTATCGAAGTAATTTATTTTCAAAAAACAAAAACATTAGCTGAGTTGCTACAGCTGAATAGTTTCATAACTAATTAGTAAGATAAGATTTTTAAAAAAATTCCAGAGGGTGTAGAAGAAAGGAGATGATGAGCGTACAATAAGTCATATGTAATACTAACTTGTCATTATTTTTATTATACTTATGAAAATATTAAATATTGTGAATGTATTTAATTATTACGGCGATAATAACTAGATGCAGTTTTATTTTTCGTTTGCCTTCATTACGGCGCAAATATATGCAATTCCCGCAATACCCTAAGGTCGTGCGAGAGTGGTAGTCAATTCCAATTGCCTCCTAACTCCATTAGGTTTCTGTTGCACCTTTATTATTATCCTCTACGTATCGATCCTTCAAAATAACAATGTCATGTTTATTGTTATTGCAACGCAAAAACTAAATAATTATTTTTTTTTAAATGCGTTTGTTAAAACAAATAAAAAATTGTGAATTGGTTGAGCAAAGCATTCCTATTGTAATGATGGTATTGATATTCTATTAAACATTAGAAAATTTTGAAATGCTTCAAACTTTTTTGATCTTAACTTATGCCAGTATTCCCATAAATCTTCAAATTCCAACATAATACAACTCAAAATATGACTTGAAATGTAATATCACATATGTCGTTCATGAATTTAAATGCTTCAACCAATTCAAGTTCTACTAAAGACTTAACACAAAAATGCCAAATTTTGAGTTATATTAATGTTCTTTTGAATGATTGAATCTAACATTGAGTATTTATACTAGTTGACATGTGTGAGATACTTTCTGGGTTCTCACAGGATTTTAAATTTTAATTTCGTTTTAATATTTTTATTGTAATTATTTTCTATGCGGGTCTTTATGTATTTCCACATAATTTAATTTTAAAAACAAGGGAAGTTAATTTATTTAAGAGTATTACATATAATTTTAATAATTTATTTATTTAAAATTACAACTGTATTATAATAATGCAACAAGTAAATATTGAAGAAGATGAATGCATAATGACATGGGTGAAGGAAACTAGAAAAACTACCCAGAGGCATATAAATAACAAATTCAACTAAAAAAAAAATATTAAAAAATTATAAAATTAAAGAAATATAAAAATGAAGTTTAGCTAACTGAAAAATAAAATTAATAAATTAACGGTTCTATCAATTATTTTCTTTTATTTATAAAAAACATTTCTCTTGTATATAAAATAGAATTTAATATGTTAAATAAATAAACAAATGTTAATACCACTAAAAAACATAAAACATTTAATTTTTTTTAAGAAAAATCATTGCCACAAAATTACACTGCGGAACAATTCATCTATCTTTTTCACTGAGAAACTTGAAGAGAATTCTTACAAGTAGAAAACCACTGAAGAAAAAAGTTGAAAAATGACTAATGATCCAAGACAGGCTATTTGTCAGTGTTCCATTTTCATCCTCAGCGGATGATTATTTTGAAAAAGAAATTCTTTAATTTTAAATCGTACTACATTTTTAAAATTTTGCTCTTAAACTTAAGAATAATAATAATGATAATTGAATCCTTTTCGATATCATATTTGTGATCGCACAGAATTTTATTGATTTTTTTCCTGGTTTTATTGAACTTTTCTTATTTCAAAAATATATTTAAATTATTTTATCGGAAATGTAATATGTTATAAGTCATGTTGTCGTAAATGTATTTTGAATGGAAGAGAGATATGACCTGAATGATTCATGTAATCCAATCAGCATCCAAGAGAGTTGGTTTAATGGATTTACCTAAATCGCATTTTGACAGAAACTGTCCACAGTTCGCGACTAGAACAATACTAACTAACCTTCATCGTAACCGAATTACAATTTAAAGTTTTCGACAATGGTCTATTCAATTATATTTCTAATAAGTAAGCAAGAAATTATTTATATTTTTGTTATAGTTTTAGTGAGGAGTAAACTTATAACAGAAGAACGATCTAATTAAATACACAATAGTCAGTACTACATACAGTCTACATATTAATATTATGTGAATTAAAAATATTACATTAATAATTTGATAGGTATTAATACCGATATTAATACAGATAATTTCATTTTCTGTTTTAGTTTGGAGACGTAAGGGCTTTTCGCTGGAATTTTTTCCACGGTCTTAATACGTATCATATTATTAACTTAACAGTTCTATCAATTATTTTCTTTTATTTATAAAAAACATTTCTCTTGTATATAAAATAGAATGTAATATGTTAAATAAATAAACAAATGAGAATACCACTAAAAAACATAAAACATTTCATTTATTTTATAAAAATCATTGCCACAAAATTACACTGCGGAACAATTCATCTACAACAGTCAGTACTACATACAGTCTACATGTACTACATACTTAATATTATGTGAATTAAAAATATTACATTAATAATGTGATAAGCATTAATACCGAGCAAAATATTCCAACGAAAAGCCCTTAAGTCTCCGAACTAAAACAGAAAATGAAATTATTGATAATTAGGACAGATAATTTCATTTTCTGTTTTAGTTTGGAGACTTAAGGGCTTTTCGCTGGAATTTTTTCCACGGTCTTAATACGTATCATATTATTAATGTAATATTTTAAATTCACATTCTATTAATGTGTAGACTGTATGTAGTTCTGACTGTTGTGTATTTAATTAAATTGTTCTTCTATTATAATTTTACTCCTCACGATTTTTTTGTTTTGAGCCAAGCATGGATATATCCTTACTGCCTTAACCTTAATGTGATGCTTTGAGGCATGATTTGTTTCTTCTCTTCAGTTTTCCTTCTACTCCCACCTCCCAGAATTAGTTCAAAAGTAAGACCAAGAAAACAAATATCGCGACTAGAACCAGAGTAATATATCTAAAAGATGTTGAGGTTATCCCATGCCGTGGTATTAAGGGTAGCCCGCACCGTGGTTTTGAGGGGTGAAGGATCATTAAAGGCCGATTTGTGCATTGACTTCTCTACCAGACCTTGATGGATTAAGTTGACTATGTGATGAATGGTCTTGTATTCTTTCACTACCTCATTAACTCCTTCCTACATCATCAAAGATGTTGGGATTCTTTTGTATTATCTTACATCTGATGACCAAAAAAGCTAAAAGCCATGTTAAACTATCATTAATTATTTTTCCGGTTGTTAAGTGTATTTATAAATATATATTCATGTTTCCTCTAGTCTTTGTTGAAGCAACTACCAAAAATAACTTAGTCTGTTAAAGAAAAAATAAGATTGCTCATATATCACACTTGATTTTTAAGGATAGAATGTTCATATTACATTATATTATTAGAAAATAAAAAGTGTTGAAAAATAAAGATATTTTAAATAAAATGCCTTTGAAATAAAAACAAAACTAGAAACGTTATGGCTGGTGTGGTCACTTGTCAAACTAACACTTGTCAACCTTGGCACAATTAAAAAATAAGTTCTGCTTATTATGTCTTTCATCTTTCACTGCACCCTCTCCCTGCACAGGGGCCCCTCTATGGTTGTTATGTTATTAGATAATTTATCAGCCCCAAACCGAGACCTTAGGCACAGCCAATAAGCGCTCTGTATTGAGCTAACCCGCTCCTTTCCAACATTAAAGTCGACGAAAGACAATTATTAAATATAATAAAATTATAGAACTGACTTAGAGCGGCGACAGACAGTTTCGGCGAAGTCAAGATAAAAGATCTAGAAGGTAAAATTTAGATTTAGCCTGAGATCCATCAAAAAAGTAGACTATCTGAATAATCGTTTTAAGTATATCATCTATTTTCTAGAATTTGTTTTAATTTTTTATCAATTTTAATATGGCTTTGAGACCAAAATGAGGTTAATTTTAATGAGGAATATAATGATAATTTTAATAATGATCGAACCTACAGTTATAAATGTAAGAACTTCATTTATCACATATTATAACATTGAGAGGAAATAACGATAATAAATTCGGAAATAATAATTTGAATATCGGATACTAATTTACCGTTTTGAGTCCAGATTTTCTGAAATTATCATTAGAATTTATTAAATCTTTTGAGAGTAATAATTTACCTAGTTATTGTCGTAGATCCGATCGCCCATGTATTGTTTATTATATTATGGCTGGTTTTCATCGAACCAACTCAATAAAACCTTTTTCTTTTTATGTGTATAAGGTAATTTTAAAAAGTAGAATAATATTGTAACACTTGTTTATAAATTATTCTAATTTTTAAAATCTGAAACGATAACTCTACAGGACCATGTAGGGGAATATTTGCAAATATATTTTATTGTGTCATATTATTTTTTCATAAAATTTGTTGACGGATACATTCCAATATTTCCAAATCACCTTGCTGAAAATAAAATACATTTTTCATCGAAAAATATTAAATATTTATAATGGATACATTATAAAGCTCGGATAAAACTAAAAGTTAGCTTGTGTAGCAAAAGTTTTTTTCTTAATTTGGTGAGCCTTTTATTTTTATTTTCATAATTACTGAGATATTGAATCGAAAACATTTTTGTCATATTAAGATATGCTAGTTGAGATCTGAGTTTTTAGAAATATTTTTATTTTCATTCCTTTTTATTTTTATTTCCCCTCCATTGTATAAAAAGTTTTTATTTATCATTATATAGTATTTATTTTACATATAAGGTGTTATGAATACAAAAGGTCGTGAAATATTGAGTTTAACTAGTAAAGAACGTATGTTGCGTAGAAATAAAATAATATAAATATATATATATACGATAAAATAAATAAACTAAATTGTTAAAGAAGAGACAAGCTGAAAACTTATACCCTCAACTGATCTACTGAACAGAAAATTAAAAATTTCATTTCAGCTAAACTTAAATCCATTTAAAATTAAGTACAATTTAGATGAAAATGTGATTACGAACTTTTTTTTCACGAGGCACTGAATTGAAGTAAAATTAAAATTTTGGAATAACGACTTGAAAATGTTTATTGTTTTCCGGATTTCAATAAATTAACAAAAACACAGAAAATCTTTAAATTATAGTTAAGGAATAGGGCTACTCGTATTAGAGGAGCAGTTTCATAATACATTTAATTGGGGTTGGTCCTCAAAGGGTACCATCCTAGTTAAAGACATAAATTTAATATGCTTTTAATCATGTCGGCAGTTTGCTCGTATTTGTATTAACATTGGACGAATGGATTCTGTACTAACTGCTGGCAGATATACCTAAGCTACTCATAAAATAAATACTAATTAGTGAGAATGTCCAAAACTCATCTCAGAGGCCTACTATATCTGCTCCAATGTGTTCCCTCTTGGCCCCAATTGGATTTCTACTGGCCAATGTTTACCAAGCAGTCCTGTGGGCCATACCTTCGTTCTACACTCGCTCGAACCTTTTTCAACCTACTTCATCATTATTTGTATGCATAGTGAAATATATATTGCCATTTTAACAACAATATAACTGCAGGACAACTATAGTAATAATTATATATTTTATAGTAATAATTCTATAATTATTTACAATATCTGTAGTATCTAATATTTCAAATAATAACATTACGAATAAAGAATTATTATAAATAACCTAAAAGGAAGATGCACTCACCCACTAAAAAAATTATTATGTTTCATTATTTGTTTTTCCTTTGTTTTCATTAATAATGAAAAAATGGCTCACTATTAGGAATATGCTTAATGATACAAATGAAATGTATGTTTTTAGGAATATATTATACTGCTGATATTTTTTAGGCTGATACGTATTCAAATGAGTCGTGAATATCTGACAATACATTAATAATAGATTATGAATATAATAGGCCCCAACTTATCTGGACTTCTATGTTCCTCTTCTATTCATATTTATTTACATACCGGACGATTGTTATATTATAGTTATCTCAGTTTGTCGAGTTCTGACGTATTGAAGTTCAGGGTTCAACTCCGACTGTGGCAAATTAATTATTTAATCTGTTAACATCTACGGACGGACTTATTAGGCTAAGCCGACTGTTAAACATCCGAGGGATTGACTGAGACGTAGGTGGGAGTATTGTGTAAATATTGATAGGTGGTATCGGGGTCATGTTACTTGATGCGCTATTTGTTATTATTATATAACAATATAACAATAACTATTATTAACATATAATACATAATAATAATACAATATATTATATGATATAATATGTAATAATATAATATAACAATGTAACGAGTATTCTTTTGTTTGCTAAATTCGTCCGTCAGGTGTCTCTACCAATCTGACCTCACTTAACTGAGGACCGTCATTCCATACGGATGTGTATAAGTGGGTTATATGGCCAAGTAATTGCCAAATTTAACTGTTTTTACCTTATCGTATCTTTGCGGCTCAGCGGTAAGCATCCTATTAATATTTGTAAATAAAAGTGTATATAATCTTTGTTTTTATTAATTATGTATCTATGATTTTTAGTTGGTGGTGTTACGTTGATGTTACAATATATATTATGGTTATGTTTTGGAGTTGGCATTATGTTACCGTTGATGTATAATATAAGAATACAACATTTTTCTTTGGACAATAGTTTTTTAAATCAATTTGGACCTTGGACCGGAAAACGCCGCAACCTGGTCACAAATATTATGGCGCTCGAATACAGGGACTGCAAAAGAAAAATCTACAGATAAGTTATTAGTTGAAGATTTAATTATTATATTAACATTTTTTTGAAATAGTGCAGTTAACTGATAATAGTTTTATAATAATAGTAACAGGATAATTTTTCCAAACAATACTTTAATATTTTTTTTTATGTTTAAATATAATTTTCGTATTAATCGAAGGTACTAAATTTCTGTTGACGGAAGCAAAAGGTTTGTCTTAGACGCAATTTTGGAAATGTAAAGATAATTATTTTTAATTTATAATTTTGTATCAACAACAAAAAAAATTAAGAATTTTTACTTAAGGTCGTAGAACGACTTAGTTTTGTTTAACACATGTTTTGAAAATTAAAATCTACTAATATATGATTTTATTTTGTATTTTTACCGTAAGTTTAAATAGTTGAATTGAACATATGTTAGATTAGCAAGTAAGCATTAAGTTCACCTAGAGACAACAGCTGTTGTTTGTTTCTATTTAGCATTATCTTGTGTTTCCTTTTAAAGGGAAAATATTTGTTTATGTATGGCTGACATATGAAAAATTATATATTAAGTTTGTAAAGGACGCTTACCGATTTAATTTAATTTGTTAGTTTTAATATAATTTTATTAATTTAATTTTCAGTATTTTACGACCTTTAAAGGTTCTGTTGGTATTTTTTTTTTCAACATTTACTTTCTTTGGCATTTTTTTTTGTAACTTTGGGTGACGTCTTGATTTATTGTCACAATGGGTGATCCAGTCGTTCTAGTGTCAGAGAGGGAGGATATTTTTGCCGCAGTTCAATCCATTTTCACAAAATCCAAATCTTTGAGTACCGATTCAGCATCCGCTTTTAAACCCGCTTATGACCGCTTACTCAAAAATGAAATCCGATTTGAAGAAATTCAATCAAAAATTCGGATATTTAATGCAAGTATAAAGAACAAAAGTGAAAAACTCGAGACAACAGAAGTACAAAATTCATTTAACGATTTAGTTGATATTACTAAAGCGAATTATAACAAAGTGGTGCAATCTACCTGCCCTCCTGAGAATAAACCTGTGGTTGTCCATTCTCATTCTATTCCTCAGGAGCTACCGAAAATTGACTTACCGATATTCACAGGGAAATTAGAGGACTGGAATGGATTCTATTCCCTATTTGATTCTATGGTTCATAGGGAAGAATCTCTATCGACCATTAGGAAATTTTACTATCTACGAAGTAGCTTACGCGATGAAGCTCTGTCGCTTATCTCGGGCTTCGCATTAGACGAAGCTAATTATCCGCTCGCTTACGACGCATTGGTCTCTCGCTATCAAAATAAAAGGCGACTAGCCAGATATTATATCAAGAAGGTGATGGATTTTACCCCTTTAAACAATTCTTCAGCGTCTAATTTGCAGAGATTTTTATCTGAGCATGAGAATAATTTTTCTGCGTTATCGGCTTTAGGCATTGAAGACATGGGGGATTTCATTAAACTTCATTTAGCTCTTAATAATTTAGACCCAGGGACTAGAAAAGCATTCGAAGAACGAATAAAATCAGCAGATATTCCCTCTTATAAGGATTTGATTAATTTCGTCACCGAACGAACTAGAGTATATGAGATGATGGCTCAAGAAAGCCGATCAGAAAGGCCTATTATAGAAAAATCCCGCTCTGCGAATTCCACTAAACGATATAACAAATCCAATTCCGGAAAAGAACAAATATCTCCGGTAATTTTTACTGTTTCGCCATTGGAAAAACAAACCGATGTTGCTGCTAACACAACGAATCACGATCCTCAATTCGACCAGTTCGAAATTCAGGCAGTTGGCTCTAAGAAACAGGTATTCTCTCCGACTGATGTACAATCAAGAAATAGTACCGAATCGATTCTCTACGAGAAAACGTGTCTAAAAGGCTCAAAACCGGCTCTACCAGCTAAGAAATTAATTTGCTGGAATTGTGGTGGACCGCACGTATATTCGAGATGTCCGCTACCACGAAAGTTGTTCTGTTACCGTTGTGGTAACCCAGGAGTTTCCATTCACGCATGTCCTAAATGTACTCCGGGAAATGTGCAAGGGAATCGGAAGTGAGGGTCATTCCTATTCCCATGGTTTCAGCTGACCCACCAAGTACCGATTTACCTATTACCGTGCCTTATCGTTTACCTTTTTGTACCGCTAAATCTGATATCGTTTCTCCTTGTGTCGTATCGAATTCTCCCGAAAGTTCTACCGTATCTTGTTATATTTTACCGTTTCCTAAACAGCACTATATTGATTTCCGAATAGGGAAACCTGACAAAGGGGGCCTGTCCTACTTGGCCCTGTTTGACCCTGGTTCCACTACCTCATTTGTTGGACCAGAAGGGGTTGAGATTCTCCTTAAATTGGGATATGAAGTTGTGAAAATTCCCGAATTTAATATTTGTGTCGCTAATGGAAGCTCTGGTATTGTTGATGAAAGATTCTCCATTTCAATAACCGTTGGGTACCGGTCATATGACACGAAGCTTTACGTTTTAACCAAGCTTCCATTTATGTTTCTTTTAGGGTTAGATTTTATCGTTAACACAAATATGAGTACTAATCATCGTGAAGCGACATGGTGGTTTCAAGATGACCCCGACCATAAGTTCTCGTTTCGTCAAGATGTTCAATTAGTAGAAGTGGAAACATCAAAAATATGCGGCATTAGTTCACTTGATCCCTCAGAAAGGGTGGATCTGGATAGAATAGTCAGTGAAGGTTTGCGAATTCTCCAAGATTCTCCAGGATTAACGGCGCGCATTAGCCATAAGGTAGATGTTCAGGATGCCCAACCTATCAAGCAACGCTCCTACCATTACTCACCCAAAGTACTTGAGGCAATGCACCAGGAGTTAGATCGAATGTTGGATGAAGACTTAGTGGAACCTTGCCAATCTCCATGGTCTTCTCCGGTAGTCATGGTTCGTAAGGGATCAGGTTATCGTTTTTGTATAGACTTTCGTAAGGTTAATGAAGTCACTTGTAAAGATTGCTATCCTATGCCTAATATGACATCTCTCTTGGACGGACTTCGACAGGCTAGATATCTCTCCAAGTTTGACCTCAAGCAAGCATTTTTGCAGGTGCCCCTTGCCGACGAAACTAGTAAAGACATTACTGCGTTTACAGTTCCTGGCAGAGGACTATTCAGGTTTAAAGTTATGCCCTTTGGGCTGACGAATTCACCTGCTACCTTTCAGAGGTTAGCCGATGCAATATTTGGACCCGAACTTTACCCTTACGTGGTAGTTTTTCTTGATGATATTTTGGTTTGCACACCAACTTTCAAACTGCATTTGGATATGCTAATGGAAGTGTTCAGTCGACTTAAAGCCTCAGGTTTGCGTATCAACCCGGAAAAATGTGAATTTGGCTGTAATGAAGTTAGGTACTTGGGCTATCTGGTTAATAGTGATGGCTTGAGTGTAGATCCAGATAAGGTTGGTTCCGTTACTTCGATTCCTCCTCCCACCAACGCTGGGCAGCTCAGAAGATTCCTTGGAATGGCAGGATGGTATCGCCGTTTTATTAAAGACTTCTCCACAGTTGTCTCTCCGCTAACAGCTTTGCTTAAGCGTAACGCTAAATGGATCTGGTCAGAAGAGCAGGACGCTTCTTTCAATGCTCTCAAGTCAGCACTGACTGAAGCACCAATATTAGCTAGGCCAGACTTTAAACAGCCTTTTCAATTACAGACGGACGCCAGTGATACAGGTCTTGGAGCGGTCTTGACTCAAATACAAGACGGCGAAGAAAGAGACATCGCATTTTGTTCTCGTACCTTAAGTTCAGCTGAAAGGAATTATACCGTAACCGAAAAGGAATGCCTCGCAGTTCTGTTTGGTATCGAGAAGAATAGGCATTACTTGGAAGGTTATCCATTCACTGTAATAACTGACCACGCCAGTCTGAAGTGGTTACTGAACTTGAAAAACCCTTCAGGTCGTTTGGCTAGATGGGCTCTTCGCTTGCAGCCTTACAACTACAAGGTGGAATATCGAAAGGGGAAACTCAACACAGTGGCCGATGCCCTATCACGAATTGCTGCAATCACAGTATTGTCTACCAGTTCCGATCCTAATTCTACTACCGATTCTGTTTCGACTTCAGGAACTTTCATAGCGACCGACGAATGGTATAATCAGAAATTTTATCGAGTCCAGAAGTCCCCAGAACTCCACCCTGGATGGTCGATAAAAGATGGACAGCTATTATACCATCGAAAGAATCCTTTGAAGGGAGAGCTAGAAGACCCCAGTGAGGAATGGAAAGTTGTCGTTCCTAGACATTTAAGGGGAGCAGTAATATATGAAAATCATGATCTACCGCAGTCAGGCCACCTGGGGATAGATAAAACTGTTTCTAGGGTTAGTAGACTATATTATTGGCCTGGATTGTACCGAGATATAAGCCAGTATGTGAGGCAGTGTGAGTTATGCCAGAAGGTCAAATCCAATAACACGCCACCTCGTGGGTTAATGTTCCCTCGCTATAACAAGCAGCCGTGGGAAATGGTGTCAGTTGACATTATGGGTCCTTATCCTAGGAGTTCTAGAGGCAATGTATATCTACTAGTGTTTGTAGATTTATTTAGTAGATGGGTGGAATTATGTCCCATCAGAAAAGCTACCTCTTCGGTTATTGTAAATAAATTGAAATCCCGCATAATATACAGATATGGCGCACCGCATAAAGTAATTTCCGACAATGCGAAGAACTTCGTCAGTAATCTTGTAACTGAAGTGGCTAAGGAGTTTGGAATCAAGAGAGAAACTACTCCTCTTTACCATTCACAGGCAAATCCGACAGAACGAGCGAATCGGAATATCAAGCAACTTATCGTAGCGTACCTAGGGAAGAAACACCAACGCTGGGACGAAAAACTAGGAGAGATCCAGTTTGCCTTAAATTCCGCCGTTCAAGATTCGACCAAGTTCAGTCCTGCCTTCTTAAATTTTGGTAGAGAACTGAGGCCTCTACATCAAGCTAACGACGATGATATCCTAGTGGCTGGCACAGACGAACATGCTGCTTGGGCCGCTAAAGTGGGCAGACTGCCTGAAGTTCATCATATAGCCGAGGAAAACTCTCTGAAGGCAAGTCTAAATCAGAGCAGTCGTTATAAACTTGAGACGCCGAAAAGATCGTTTCCAACCGGGGGACCAAGTCTTAAAGATGAGGTTTCAGCTATCGTCGGCAGCTGATAAACTCGCTGCTAAACTGAACCCCAACTATGAAGGCCCTTTTACGGTTGTTTCCGTTACGGGTGGTGGATCCTGTAAACTGAGAGATGAAGATGGAAAGATAATAGGCTTATGGCATCCCTCAAAACTTAAATTATTTTATCCAACCCGACGGACTTAATCGCTGGAGGGGAGTGTGTAACGAGTATTCTTTTGTTTGCTAAATTCGTCCGTCAGGTGTCTCTACCTAATCTGACCTCACTTAACTGAGGACCGTCATTCCATACGGATGTGTATAAGTGGGCTATATGGCCAAGTAATTGCCAAATTTAACTGTTTTTACCTTATCGTATCTTTGCGGCTCAGCGGTAAGCATCCTATTAATATTTGTAAATAAAAGTGTATATAATCTTTGTTTTTATTAATTATGTATCTATGATTTTTAGTTGGTGGTGTTACGTTGATGTTACAATATATATTATGGTTATGTTTTGGAGTTGGCATTATGTTACCGTTGATGTATAATATAAGAATACAACATTTTTCTTTGGACAATAGTTTTTTAAATCAATTTGGACCTTGGACCGGAAAACCCCGCAACCTGGTCACAACAAGCATATAAAATATAATAATAATAACAATTATAAACATATAATACACGTTTCGGCATCATTTTCAGGCCGTCATCAGGCTTGAGAATAAAATAAAACTTGAACTACAATATCTTGAGAAAATAAGAAGTTTATACAAGCAGAGATGACAGGAATAAAATACTATATTTCAGATTTTATATTTTTTTTCCTCTCATCCGATGCTGCAATTTTTCTAAATTTAGAAAATCTATACTAACATGACCAAATGACTCCGTGGTTACTTTGGGCACTTGTGAGACTCTAGATGTTTAATCAGTAGTTCATCAATCTCTTCCTTCTTCCCCGATGCCCAATCCTTCACGGAACTCGCAATCAGGTACAACTACTGCTCTGGGATAGAGCTAATAGATGAAGTCTAGGGCTGCTTGATTGAACAACTAATTAATGGATTCAGATCTTTTCCACTAATTAATCAATCTTCTACTGATATCAATCGCAACGATTGCGTAGCCTTGCTAATGATTATGGATCTAATGATCGGAACCAATGGCATGGAATTACCTAATATAAGCATATAAATTACCTAAAGAAGTACCTAATATAAGCATATTAATAGGTTATAAGGGATATTAATCATATTAACAACAAAAAAGTAGTTAATTGTTCGGAAAATGTAAACAAAGAGATATAAAACAATATTTCAGGAAGTTAAGAAATAATTGTTCCTTTAATCCTTAAACTACAAAAAACTGTATGTCATTTTGCAGATATAGTGTAGCACACCAAATCATCAACTCACACCATACTGTACCATACAATTCAAATTCTCTATGCAATCCTGAGGAATAAGATCTCGCTTTTCCAACCTTTACATTCGTTTCCACAAAACCAAAACATTCAAGCGTATCTTTCTAGCCCGCTCCACATTTCGGAGCTCACTTTCTAATAATAACTGCAAGGTTTCTTACCTACCTACTTTCAAATCTATCATTTTCCTACATTTCCTTAACTCCCAGACATGTGCTTTCTAACCAGTTATAATTATTAGCTCATATCCATCACAATTAACTAATGCCTTACTGTTGGTTCACTTATGACTGTATATTTTTATGTCTTTTTTAAAATAGAATAGAAAAATAATTTTATTCTTGGTCCAGATCCTTAATCAATAACAGATGTGTACATTATTTAATGAATATATATCTATCCAAAGGGCTTCATTCAAAGAATGATATAATATTTACATAAGTATTTAAAAATAAATGTAAACTAAAAGGTATGTTCTGGTAAAAAAAAATAAGCTGAAAGAAAAAAAAATAACAATAATAAGAGCATCTAACGTTATAAAAAAAATGTTTAAAAGTGAAGAAAACTTATAGTAATTCATCAATTACGTCTCATAGATGTAAGCTATTTTTATATTTTTTTTTACTTTATTATTGCTTTATTAAGATCTTTGTTTTTCTTGGCCAGAACATACTCTTTTAAGTTTATATTAATTTCAAGTACTTATTTAAATATTAAACTTAAAGAATAGAAAAATAACTTTATTCTGAGACTAAGTCCCTTAAGGGTAAAAAACATGAACAGAAATAGAAACATAATATATATTCGGCCAGAAGGTTACATGATACAAATCATAAAGCGTCGAAATGGATACAGAAAATAATTAAAAATAAATAAATAATAATAATAATAAGCAGTTAAAAGAATAAATCAATAATATCTGTAAAATGCATGAATGCTAGCATGCAATAATTTCTTTCATGATGCACATTTTCTTAAAAAACAAAATTTAAACAAGTGATTAACACAAGGAATTAACTATTCAATACAATTCATGCTAAGCAAATGACTAACCTGCTTAGAGAGCATCTTTTTGGGAAGCCAGGAGATGGAAAAGCAAGGATTTAAATTACGATAATGATGGAGCATGACGGATGTCAAGAGGGATTGAGTTCCACATTGTGGTGGAGCGGGCAAGAAAGGAACGTTCGAATGGTTTGGTTCTGTGGGAACGAGCATAGAGATCGGAAAGGCGAGATTTTCTTTTATCGTGCTGAACTGAGGATTTGAATTGATCCTTTGAAATGATATACGATTCTTATTGAGTAGCCTTTTGGCCAGAGATATATTCTATTATTATAGTACACATATGTTAATCTTAAGGTAACTGGTTCCAGTATAACATTATGTTACATCACTATTCTATTCTATTCAGATATATGCTAATATTTATATAAACAATATTGGTATTGATTTTCTATACATATACATATATATATATCTATCTATATATATATATATATATATATATATATATGGTACTCTTCCAATCTAACAACGACCTACACCAGCGCCCCAAATGTCAGTTTCCTTAACTACCTTCTACTGTTGCCGTAACCTTTCTTAGTCCTTTGTTATTGTTTGTGTCAAGTGGACGTTTATTTGTTTTCATGTTAATTATACAATATGAGTTGGAATTTAATGAAGATTTTTCGCGAGGTGATTGATCAAAAGTCAGCTGTGCTATTGCTACAGGAGCGGAACGTCATTCCCCGTAAAATGTGTTGTAGAAAGGGACATAATATGAAACTGCAACTGAATATTGTTCTTTTTAATGAACATTGTTTATAATTTTTGTAACATATTGTTCTTTTTAATTACTATTGTTTATAATTGTTGCTAGATATTGTTGTGTTTAATCAATATTGTTTATAATAAATGTTTTATTATATCTTATTATTTATTTTCTATTTTAAATATTTCAATTTGAAACATAAATACATTTGCTCGTGCAAATCGTTTCTCTTTAAAAGAAAAATAGCTAAAAATAAAAACAATAAAAAAAAAAAAAAATCATATTTTAGTTGTATATCATCTCCTATTTCATTTCCTAAGAATCCTCTTGTATGATAATGAAAGAATACTATTTCAAATATATTTCAGGATAACCTGACAGGGTCCAAATAGTTGAGGTAAGTGCCAGAGGAGCGTGCTGGGGTAGGTCGTCGTTAGATTGGAAAAGTACCATATATATATATATATATATATATATAACTTTTATTTTATTGTTAGATGTTATAATTTTTTAAATGTTTTATTTGAAAAGAAAATATATTATATTATATATGTATAACTACGCATATTTACTATCTCTCTCTAAATGACTGGCATTTCTCTCTCGTGACCGTGCTGTATAATATGGCAAACTCGAACCGCTGACATATAAAACCAATAGCCAGTTTATTCCTATAGCTTCATCCAGCAAAATGGCTCGAGCTTATCATACAAATAGCTCATCTGTAACGTTCTGTAGTGGACTGATTCGTTCTGCCATCGGATGTGATTTACAGTAACGATTCTCGTTTCAATGGAACGGGTTGATGCGTTCTTATCCTAATCCAGTTACCGAATTATTAATTTTCAGTAAGAACTTTCACATTTTATTTAAGATTCCGTTTCCCGAGGATTGGTTCCTAATAGAGAAAAAAAGAGACAAAATTATCTTATTTCTACATCTGTTTTCACAATATCAACTGTGAACAAAAAATAAAAATACGGGGAAAAACACATTTGTTTTGAGTAAAGGCGTGATTAGACTGAATAAAATTTAATAGGAAGCAAATGGAAGTACCACGGGAATTTGAATGAAATCTCAAATATTAACATAGCGTTTATTAATTTTAAGGACATATGAATATCTTTCTCTTAACTACTATTAAATATACATGTAAGAAAGGATAAAAATTAATAATAGCTTCTACAAGAATAACTTGAGACTAAACATGCAACTTAGCGATCTAATGAACAAAAGTAATTTAAGACAAAACAAGAAAAAAAATGGGAGCAATAATTAACAATAACAGAAATGCTCCATGCTAGCATAATGGCCAAAGATATAACAACAAAATGGACTTGAACGTTATAATGAAGATTTCAATAAGGCGCGAAGATGTGCGAATTATTATTATCTTCGCCAGTGATCACGGCATGAAGGAGCAATGAGTATGATATCATTAATTAACTTGAACTGTCCGGTTGGTACCATGTAATACGTTGATCATCAGGAGAAGAATTAGTTGATGATTTGAGGCCTTATGATAATGAAATAGCACTTACAATTTGTGTGATGTATACCCAATTAGCATCTCAGCATAGCTTCTGGCGAGTGACAAGCTTTAAGACCTCTGGACGTTCTCATAGGAATAGCGGCTTGAAAGCGGAGGGATTAGCGGCAGTGTGCGATGGTCGTTGATCCAGGCCAGTCAGGCAGCGAGTGACGAACTCATAGCGTCGCTCTCCCCTCTCCTTCGTTTTGGCGGTAAAGTATATTAATAAAGCCTAGTATCTTAGAGGCAAGGATCGGTTCGTTCCATCTGGCGGGTAGTATAGGTCCGCGGCTAAACATTTTGTTTCGAGTTTTTTTTTTTAGTTTTCTATTAGCTACCGGAAAATATCCGGTTTTTCACTTCTTTTTTTTAAATAATACTTATTACCGATACAAATACAAAGTATCAAAAGTAAAAAACAAACTTTTCAAAAGAGTTAAGACTGTTCCAAGATTCATTTAAAATAAGTTCAAAGTGTTTTAGGTTAGTATTAATGAATGCAGTGGCCTGCAAAAATAAAATATACCTACATTCTATAACTACAAAGATATATGCAATGTAAGTAGTTTTACTGCAACGTTATGATTTATAAGTATGTCCTTTTCGTACCACTCTATTGTAGTATACTCGCTAGCCCGTGAGTATACGAACCTTAGCAACATCTCGATCGGTAACTTAGATTCTTCTAACCGCATACTATTTTATAGAGTTATATTAGCATTCTTATGTGCTTCATCTACAGCTCCAATTCACAGAAGAAATTCCCATAATGGATAGGTTCAAACATGTCCGTTTGGATAATGTTTACTATTTGGAATGGCACTCCTGATCCATCAAAAATCCGACATAACTATCCTCAAAATTTAAATTATTAAATATCGTATAGACATTCTTTTTAACCGAATTATAACTTTAGAGAATGATTAAACAGTTAACAAGTTCAGTTATTAATAATAGCATATACTTCTTTTTTTTTAACTTGTACCTCTAAACTCATGAAGAGTCTTGGGTTTAGACTATAGAAGTTAGTACTTGGTAGAGACTACTGTTCGGCTGGTAGAGACAACGGTTGGGCAGGAGGGTGATTTTTCCTAGATCACGCTCAACCGCTAGATTTTCTCCCCATTTCGGGTTCTCACTTTAAAGAGGCCCAAGATGGTTCCAGATCCCAAAGGACTAAATAAAGTCTGCGATAGATCTCAAATGTGCCAAATTTGAATCGCTGTATGTCTGAGCCACTCCACTCCTTTTCCTACGTTTAAAATTGAGCATGCAAAATATTGTGCATTATCTTAGAAATAATATGTTAGTAATTGCAGTATTCGAAACGGAAAAAAATCATTTTGCCTTCTTATAATTCTACTAATGCTTAAAACCTATCATTTCTACTCTATAAAGCTTTATATTCATTAACTAAGGAATATATTCTGTTATTTGATACAAACCTCAATTTTTGAACTGTTTATTTCTTTTTACAGCCTCTTATCTCTTATCCATGATATCCAATCAAATATTCGTTGAACGGAAATACGGTTTGAATTATTTAATGGCGACCGTAAACTTCGTATTAAAGTTGGCCCGACTATAATGGTCGTCAAGAGTTCATCGAATCACTGGCTTACAACTAAGTTAACCTTTGATGAAGGCATCAGAATCGTTAACGTCATGCTTTTATCACGTCATTCCTTTGTTCGCCTTTTTATTTTATTCTGTATCGGATATCGGAAATCGTTTAGAAGCTCATTTTATATCATCGTTTAGGGCCGCTATTCTAAAATGTTTCCTGCGCTTATCCAACCTACGCCAGAAACGTACGAATAAGATGTGATCATTCAATAGCATCGGTATAACCTAACATTATTTTATTTCTATACTGACTATATAATTATTTTGTCGATACAAATGCAAAGTATCGAGTTTTGATTTAACGAAAGTACCGAAAAAAACTGTTTTCTTATTCGTTCTATAACAATTGCTTTAGGGATGATTAATGTTATAGCAAATTATTGAATCTTAATTCGCTCTGTAAAGGGAAAGAATAATTGTTAAGGCGTGATTAGACTGAATAAAATTTAATAGGTGATCAAGGCATGAAGGAGCAATGAGTATGATATCATTCATTAACTTGAACTGTCCGGTTGGTACCATGTAATACGTTGATCATCAGGAGAAGAATTAGTTGACGATTTGAGGCCTTATGATAATGAAATGGGACTTACAATTTGTGTGATATAAACCCAATTAGCATCTCAGCATAGCTTCTGGCGAGTGACAAGCTTTAAGACCTCTGGATGTTCTCATAGGAATAGCGGCTTGAAAGCGGAGTGATAAGTGGCAGTGTGCGATGCTCGTAGCTGCGCAGGTCTGGTAGAACAGTCCCGCTCGGCGATCAAAACAGCAAGTAAGTGACTCAATAGCGTCGCTCTCCCCTCTCCTTAATTTTGGCGGTACAGTACATTTCCGATCGAAGAGGCAAGGATCGGTTCGTTCCATCTGGCGGGTAGTCCAGGTCCGCGACTAAACAATAACCATGTCAAATTGTCGAATATACAACTATCTCGATTATGAGAGAAAAATCTCAAATCAAATCAAATCTCAAAAAAAAATTCTTTATTATCATTTTTTTTTTTTACTGAGAGTTTCAAAGTCAAGTGTTTGATCTGGTTCGAATTGTAACGAAATCAAATTATTTGTATGGCAAATTATTGAATGGCATGTCTATGTGTTTGGTGTTGCAATTTTTCGTTAAACCAAGGTGGTTTTAGAGCAGGTTATCGATCATCTAGAATTCTCTTCTTATATTTGTCTTTATAGACTGCCTCTGATATATTATGAAACACAGAAGAGGAAATGGAAAATATAGAAGAAAGTGAGGAGAATATAAAGCGTAAAGTATTCAGTAATTCCTATACCGCTCTACCCCAATTAGGTTCTTAGGTTCAATAAATGGTTGATATTGTACTGTTTTTTAGGACAACTATTGTGCAGGGAGGTAATTTGTCCAAGATTATAGTCAACAGGCAGGTTTTTTCTCCTCAATTGAAGGTACCCACTGTATGGATGATGGATGAGGAAGATCTGTAGACCCGACTCCATCCGTGCTGCTAGCAGATTAAACAATTCATTTACCCTATTTAGATTTTAACCAAGAGCTTTTAGCACTATACTCAGGTATACCTCTCTCTAGTCATCATTATAGATTATGGTATATAAATTTATTTTATTTATATTTATAGATCCTTTAAGTTTTTAGTATTTTGCCCTTATTCGATAGCGTATTTACTTAGTAGAAGACCTTGTAATAAAAACATTTTTTTTGTTGCATCTCAAACCCTCTGTGTTTATACTACATAAAAAATATGAGAAAAGGAGGTCTCACAAGTAACATTATGTAACCATTTTATATTTTATTTTGATATTGGAATAATTTATAAGGCAGTTATTACTCCTATATAATTTTAGTGTTAGTTAGTTAACACCTGTTTAGATCTTCGGGTAGTTAGTGGACTGCAGTATAGTAATTATATGTCTTGTTCAATCAAGGTACTACTATTCCTAGTTATAGTCGATGTTAATTGAATCTACTGGAGTGTACTAATATTTCTTAATTAATCGTTGTACTACTATTGGTAATTAGTTTATGTAATCTAGTGTAGTAGTACTACATATATATCTTGTTTAATTGGTCTAGTTTAATTAAGCAGGCCAACGATGAAAAAACTTTTGTACTGAAAATACCTTATTCCTATAGTTTTTAGGGTGCTGGTGAATCCAAAATATTAAAAAAGCTTTATCACCCACAATTTCTTCACATTTTGTAGTTAAATTTATTAAGTTAAGCAATTTTTAAAGAATTGAAAAGCTTTAATATTTAAAACAAATAACTCAGAAATAGGCCTATTGGTGTGGATGAAGTTGGTAGCACTGCTGTAACACATTTGCTGACCAAGAAAGGTTGAGAATAATTGTTAAGGCGTGATTAGACTGAATAAAATTTAATAGGTGATCAAGGCATGAAGGAGCAATGAGTATGATATCATTCATTAACTTGAACTGTCCGGTTGGTACCATGTAATACGTTGATCATCAGGAGAAGAATTAGTTGACGATTTGAGGCCTTATGATAATGAAATGGGACTTACAATTTGTGTGATATAAACCCAATTAGCATCTCAGCATAGCTTCTGGCGAGTGACAAGCTTTAAGACCTCTGGATGTTCTCATAGGAATAGCGGCTTGAAAGCGGAGTGATAAGTGGCAGTGTGCGATGCTCGTAGCTGCGCAGGTCTGGTAGAACAGTCCCGCTCGGCGATCAAAACAGCAAGTAAGTGACTCAATAGCGTCGCTCTCCCCTCTCCTTAATTTTGGCGGTACAGTACATTTCCGATCGAAGAGGCAAGGATCGGTTCGTTCCATCTGGCGGGTAGTCCAGGTCCGCGACTAAACAATAACCATGTCAAATTGTCGAATATACAACTATCTCGATTATGAGAGAAAAATCTCAAATCAAATCAAATCTCAAAAAAAAATTCTTTATTATCATTTTTTTTTTTTACTGAGAGTTTCAAAGTCAAGTGTTTGATCTGGTTCGAATTGTAACGAAATCAAATTATTTGTATGGCAAATTATTGAATGGCATGTCTATGTGTTTGGTGTTGCAATTTTTCGTTAAACCAAGGTGGTTTTAGAGCAGGTTATCGATCATCTAGAATTCTCTTCTTATATTTGTCTTTATAGACTGCCTCTGATATATTATGAAACACAGAAGAGGAAATGGAAAATATAGAAGAAAGTGAGGAGAATATAAAGCGTAAAGTATTCAGTAATTCCTATACCGCTCTACCCCAATTAGGTTCTTAGGTTCAATAAATGGTTGATATTGTACTGTTTTTTAGGACAACTATTGTGCAGGGAGGTAATTTGTCCAAGATTATAGTCAACAGGCAGGTTTTTTCTCCTCAATTGAAGGTACCCACTGTAAAAGAACTTCTAAAGAAGTTTAAAAAGTTAGGATTTTTGATGAGCCTGAAGTTCACTTTTTGAACAGCCACCTTGATTACTTCCCGGACAATTTTGGAGATGTTAGTGTGGAGCAAGGTGAGCGTTTTTACCAGGACGTTAAAGTGATGTAGAAACGCTATCAGGGCCGCTGGAACACCAGCATGATGGGGGACTACTACAGCATGACTTGGTCACTTCACCAAGAAGTTCAACGAGCGACTCATCGTAGAAAAAGCTACACAAGAAACTTCAAAGAAAAATGAGAAAGAAAGTGTAGACCAATTCCAGTTGACAAGTGAAGCCTGTATTAGCACATTATATCACTGTTTTAAGTAGCCACTGTAAATAAAAAACCATGCTTATGATGTAACATAATGTTTCATTAATTCCCCCGTAGACCGTATAGGGGTTTAGATAGGGGTTTATACTATATAATAGAAAGCATGTTGCTGCAAAACTATGGGTGATACAAAAAAACTAAGGCCAGATTTAGATTCAGTTCATAAAAATCTATAAAGATCATCAACTATTAAAGATAAAAAAGTTTAAAAAATAAATTTTTTCTTGGATTGTGTTATGGTTGATGTTAATAATAATGTTAATCTACCGAAGTGTACACATATTTCTTGATTAATCGGTATATTGCTATTATTTATATTTATGGTTCTTTTGATTAAAAGTTTTATCTAGAATCTATCGTTGTGTTTTATTTTGGTATTAGATTATTTAGAAGGCGGGTTTACTCATATATAGTTTTAGTGATATAATAGATGTATAGGTAGTTAGTGGACTGTAATGGAGTTGTGGAAATATATATCTCGTTCAATCAAGACAACAATTACTATGTATGGTTTAAGTTTTATATAATTGCTAAGTACTACGTGCCGGGCATTATAAGAAAAATAAATATAGATTTGCATAAAGAGCAAATGATTGTTTGTAAGAAATAGTTCAGGCAGGTAAAATGGTTAGACCTCATGGTCAAGGTGGGTCAAGAAATACCAAAGAGGGTGGTCTAAGACACTCTCTGAAAAGTTAGGACGTTTAAAGAAACAATAATTTGAGTAATCAGATTAAATGATTACTCTGGCATCCCAAAATCAATTTGAATATTTAAAATATGTTTAAGATATAAAATATAGCGCAGAATATTTGGTGTTGTTAATTCGTTGTGTACACGTACTTTTATATTAATACATATGGTTTCTGTATTTTAATCACATCATTATCATTTCTTCATAGAGACTGAGAGTTTTTATTTATTTTAAGTTAGAACGACAAATCTAATAGATACTTTTAAAAAATTTCACGGAACCTTCTAAGAAAATTAACTATATAAGATGGAAATTAAATTAATATGAACCTCTACCCCTTTCTAAAGCTCGAGAAATATGGTAGAGAGCACTAAATCACTTTTCTGCGAAGAGATAATTTAGTCTTGAAATCGGAGCGCATAGAATACACATAAAGCCTAATAGTGTATTCGAGAACTTTTAAATTAAGTTATAAAAGTTTTTGAATAATAATCTCAAGAATCTGCAGTCGCAAGGAACTACTTTGTTTTACGAGTGACGGCGTGCATAATTTGTGTTTCAAATTTTTGTGGATTTATTGTTCTTTTTTCATTAAATACAATTCGGATTCGGTAAGCTTATTATTGAGTTATTATTTGCATCATATATCCTAACTATTTTGATAGTTTTTTTCATAAATTTTTAAAATAGGGTGTAAATAGGGTGAGACCACAAAATATAAAAAAAAAAATTAAGATTTATTTTCGAAACAATATTTTTCAATTTCATATTATTATTAGATAACTAACTTACCCATAAAACTAAAACTCGATTTACATCATTAAGCATACATACAAGGTAATGCAAACATGTAATAAAACCGAATCTATCCAGTGGTCAGATTAATATGGCCAGGGACTGTAGACACTGAACAAACATTTGTAGGAATACCATTTGTGGATAAACTTGTTTATCTTTGTTTAATCCTAGAAATAATCATTATAATTTCAGAATAAGGCCTATTAAAATTATGCTTTAAACAAAGTTCACTTTGAATGTTTTTCTTTGACTTTTTTATTACATTTAGTTAATTTTCTGTGTACAATTAATTATTAAACGACAGCTTATTTTCTCCCGATATTTTGTCCGCCGCTGCTCGGTAAATTTATTTGTTAGTTGTTTATATCAGACTTGAACATTTTATCTACTTTCGGCACAAGGCCTCTGACTGTACACATTTAGAGAACCCGCCTTCAGCGGACTCATGCTATGTATTTACTTAAAATACCTCCGGGTAGGAAAATTATCATAATTATTTCCGAATATATATATATATATGAGTAGGTGAGGTGCAAAACTCGTTCGTTCCATTTTTTTGAAAAAACTTTCTCATTTCATACTTAGTTACTTTTTTTTTGTTATCATTAAATCAGTAATTTTTTTTCATTCCAAGCTCACTTTCACAGGGAAGCTGTATCTTTCGAAAGCAAAAAAAAAAATTTTTATCTGGCCACTCTACGAGACGAGGTAAGTTTTTTTAGTTTCCTGAAAAACATGTTCCTGTGGAACAAACGAGTTTTTCAACTCACCTCCTCATATATATATATATATATATATATATATATATATATATATATATATATATATATATATATATATATATGATTAAATCCGTATTATTATCAGATAACTAACTTACCCATAAAACTAAAACTCGATTTACATTATTACGCATACATACAAGATAATGCAAACATGTAATAAAAACGAATCTATCCAGTGGTCAGATTAATATGGCCAGGGACTGTAGGGACTGTATATATATATATATATATATATATATATATATATATATATATATATTGTAAATATTTTTTTGATATCAATAAATGGAGATTTGAAACAAAAAAAAAATCTACTTTCGTACTTCCCTGATGTGTGGAAACAAGCCGTCGTAGTGCCATTACTCAAGCCTGGGAAGAGTGGGGACTACCTGAGCACTATCGGCCAATCAGCTTCTGACTTGCTTTCTGAATGCCAGTGGTGGTTAAGAACGTCAGAGATGCATGCTCCAGGTATCTAATGTAATGTAACATGAACAAAATTAAAGAGTACATTCATGGCGCATGTAGTGGATACATAACCCGATTCCTTTAGTTTCATTTATTATTTTAGTCTAGTGAATTTAAATGTTATATATTATAGAGCAATGATCTTTTCTTGTTCATTTCATTCCAATTGTATAATGAAAGATAATTTAAAAAAAAAAAAAAAAGCGTCACAAGTAGTAAATTTAGATCACGTAGAAGAATGATAGACGAAGAAGAAGCAATAAATAAAATATACTGGAAGAAATGAAAGAGAAGCGACTTACAAAAGGCTACACTTACAGCTCCCCTGATGAAGTGTAGAAGTGAGGAATCGCGATTCGTAGCACGTTTCTTGTACAAAAGAGTGACCGGAATCGAATAATTAAATTCTGAGGAGTCGAGAAGCCAAACAACAATACCTCATTTATTTTTATCTATTTTCACCTCTATACACTCAATTTATTTGTGTGTTTGGGAAGAGGTAAGTGTGTGGGCTTGCGTGTATGTATTGATGTAAAGTTAGATACAAGGACTGAAACTTATATTATAGTTTGTATTGTATCATTATTACATCGAATAGTAATAATACATGTTAAATATAAATGTACAATATGCAGGTACCGGAAAGCATATGATTAATTAGACTATCAAAACGATATTTGAACAATCAGTGAGAGATAATCATTGAAGGGAAACAGAAGCAACTATTACAATAACTACAAACTCAGTAATATTAATAGACTCGATTGATCGGATGGTAATGACTAATTCCATGTATGGATATGTAATCGTAAAACCTATTTACATGCAAATTTAGTTCCAAGGTATTCTGTGCTCAGTTAAGACTCTACACAAGCTCCCTACCAAAATTCATAAAGGTAATAAAAGTTAGTTAATATTTACTTAAATTACTTTTTTTCATATTCCACAATTCTTTGAATATTTTATCTGAAGACTACAGGAGGAAAAACGAAGTAACTTGATTTTTCTACCAACATTTTTTAACTTTGGTTTCTGATAGATCTTTCGATAATGGAGAAAAATAGTACATCCGAATAGTGTTTGGGGACGATCAAGGTAAGGTGACTTCAACGAATTGGGATTTAATCACTTCAAACATCTTCTTCGTTGTCAGATTGACACAATCAAAATCTGCAAAAATTTTAATACAAATACTTATGCCGATTCCTAGGAAAATTGCATTCCTAAAGATTTAGGAAAGAGAGAGTTATATCTTTTTCATTTGATGTGAAGAAAAAAAGGAGCGAAACAATATTCGTTTTGGTTACGTACGTTTCTTTTTTTAGTGTGCTATACCTTATAAGCCTGATTCCATTCTTACAATAATAATGGGATAAAATTTAAATAAACTACTCATAATATCCTGATATGTTTTCTATAATATGATAGGTCCTCTAAGAAAGCCATATAATATTGGAATGCCAGTTCGTGAAAAAGGCATTATTTCTATCAAATGATAAAAAGAACATAGAGTAAGGTCACCTGTGGTCTAGTGGTTAGCGTAACAAACTACTAAGCCCAAGATCGCGGGTTCGTAGCCCGGCAGGTGGCCCTAGGATTTATTTAAGGGAGTAAAAAATCCTTAGTTACGCCGTCCCTCGGAAGGTACGTTAAACGGGGGTCCCGAGCCTGTACGATGTCAGGTACTCGTTAAAGATCCCTATCCTAATTAAACCTGGATAGGCAAAATTTAGAGCTCCCACTATAACATCGTCCTATTAGCCATAGCAGCATAAAGTGACGTTAAATGAACTAACAGAACATAAAGTTAATCGATTCGTAGAAGACTAAATATCTTAGGCTCCTTAATTGACTATGAATTTTAGTTTTCTATAGTTCGAATGAGATAACGAAATTGGAACAAAATTATATTTTACTTTATTTAATAAAGGTGAAATGTTGGTAATCTTGAAATATTTATTGTGAGTGAAAACTTAATAAATAAGTTGATTTGTATCAATTAAGCCATAAATATAGGAATATTAATACATAAAACTTAAACATTTAAATAAATAATTTGTATTTATAAATAAATATATATATATATATATATATATGGTATAATTCTTGGATATGTATAAGATGTAAGGAAGGATGATACTGTAATAGATTTCTAACTTAAGCTCTTCCTTGCGACTGCAGATTCTTGAGATTATTATTCAAAAACTTTTATAACTTAATTTAAAAGTTCTCGAATACACTATTAGTTAGAAATCTATTACAGTATCATCCTTCCTTACATCTTATACATATCCAAGAATTATACCATATATATATATATATATATATATTTATTTATAAATACAAATTATTTATTTAAATGTTTAAGTTTTATGTATTAATATTCCTATATTTATGGCTTAATTGATACAAATCAACTTATTTATTAAGTTTTCACTCACAATAAATATTTCAAGATTACCAACATTTCACCTTTATTAAATAAAGTAAAATATAATTTTGTTCCAATTTCGTTATCTCATTCGAACTATAGAAAACTAAAATTCATAGTCAATTAAGGAGCCTAAGATATTTAGTCTTCTACGAATCGATTAACTTTATGTTCTGTTAGTTCATTTAACGTCACTTTATGCTGCTATGGCTAATAGGACGATGTTATAGTGGGAGCTCTAAATTTTGCCTATCCAGGTTTAATTAGGATAGGGATCTTTAACGAGTACCTGACATCGTACAGGCTCGGGACCCCCGTTTAACGTACCTTCCGAGGGACGGCGTAACTAAGGATTTTTTACTCCCTTAAATAAATCCTAGGGCCACCTGCCGGGCTACGAACCCGCGATCTTGGGCTTAGTAGTTTGTTACGCTAACCACTAGACCACAGGTGACCTTACTCTATGTTCTTTTTATCATTTGATAGAAATAATGCCTTTTTCACGAACTGGCATTCCAATATTATATGGCTTTCTTAGAGGACCTATCATATTATAGAAAACATATCAGGATATTATGAGTAGTTTATTTAAATTTTATCCCATTATTATTGTAAGAATGGAATCAGGCTTATAAGGTATAGCACACTAAAAAAAGAAACGTACATAACCAAAACGAATATTGTTTCGCTCCTTTTTTTCTTCACATCAAATGAAAAAGATATAACTCTCTCTTTCCTAAATCTTTAGGAATGCAATTTTCCTAGGAATCGGCATAAGTATTTGTATTAAAATTTTTGCAGATTTTGATTGTGTCAATCTGACAACGAAGAAGATGTTTGAAGTGATTAAATCCCAATTCGTTGAAGTCACCTTACCTTGATCGTCCCCAAACACTATTCGGATGTACTATTTTTCTCCATTATCGAAAGATCTATCAGAAACCAAAGTTAAAAAATGTTGGTAGAAAAATCAAGTTACTTCGTTTTTCCTCCTGTAGTCTTCAGATAAAATATTCAAAGAATTGTGGAATATGAAAAAAAGTAATTTAAGTAAATATTAACTAACTTTTATTACCTTTATGAATTTTGGTAGGGAGCTTGTGTAGAGTCTTAACTGAGCACAGAATACCTTGGAACTAAATTTGCATGTAAATAGGTTTTACGATTACATATCCATACATGGAATTAGTCATTACCATCCGATCAATCGAGTCTATTAATATTACTGAGTTTGTAGTTATTGTAATAGTTGCTTCTGTTTCCCTTCAATGATTATCTCTCACTGATTGTTCAAATATCGTTTTGATAGTCTAATTAATCATATGCTTTCCGGTACCTGCATATTGTACATTTATATTTAACATGTATTATTACTATTCGATGTAATAATGATACAATACAAACTATAATATAAGTTTCAGTCCTTGTATCTAACTTTACATCAATACATACACGCAAGCCCACACACTTACCTCTTCCCAAACACACAAATAAATTGAGTGTATAGAGGTGAAAATAGATAAAAATAAATGAGGTATTGTTGTTTGGCTTCTCGACTCCTCAGAATTTAATTATTCGATTCCGGTCACTCTTTTGTACAAGAAACGTGCTACGAATCGCGATTCCTCACTTCTACACTTCATCAGGGGAGCTGTAAGTGTAGCCTTTTGTAAGTCGCT
The DNA here is from genome assembly GCA_037127475.1 of Arma custos. Lineage (NCBI taxonomy): Eukaryota > Metazoa > Arthropoda > Insecta > Hemiptera > Pentatomidae > Arma > Arma custos. The sequence continues at coordinate 19,545,374 of CM073762.1, read as the reverse complement.
TCTCTTTCATTTCTTCCAGTATATTTTATTTATTGCTTCTTCTTCGTCTATCATTCTTCTACGTGATCTAAATTTACTACTTGTGACGCTTTTTTTTTTTTTTTTAAATTATCTTTCATTATACAATTGGAATGAAATGAACAAGAAAAGATCATTGCTCTATAATATATAACATTTAAATTCACTAGACTAAAATAATAAATGAAACTAAAGGAATCGGGTTATGTATCCACTACATGCGCCATGAATGTACTCTTTAATTTTGTTCATGTTACATTACATTAGATACCTGGAGCATGCATCTCTGACGTTCTTAACCACCACTGGCATTCAGAAAGCAAGTCAGAAGCTGATTGGCCGATAGTGCTCAGGTAGTCCCCACTCTTCCCAGGCTTGAGTAATGGCACTACGACGGCTTGTTTCCACACATCAGGGAAGTACGAAAGTAGATTTTTTTTTTGTTTCAAATCTCCATTTATTGATATCAAAAAAATATTTACAATATATATATATATATATATATATATATATATATATATATATATATATATATATATATATATATACAGTCCCTACAGTCCCTGGCCATATTAATCTGACCACTGGATAGATTCGTTTTTATTACATGTTTGCATTATCTTGTATGTATGCGTAATAATGTAAATCGAGTTTTAGTTTTATGGGTAAGTTAGTTATCTGATAATAATACGAATTTAATCATATATATATATATATATATATATATATATATATATATATATATATATATATATATATATATATATATATATGAGGAGGTGAGTTGAAAAACTCGTTTGTTCCACAGGAACATGTTTTTCAGGAAACTAAAAAAACTTACCTCGTCTCGTAGAGTGGCCAGATAAAAATTTTTTTTTTTGCTTTCGAAAGATACAGCTTCCCTGTGAAAGTGAGCTTGGAATGAAAAAAAATTACTGATTTAATGATAACAAAAAAAAAGTAACTAAGTATGAAATGAGAAAGTTTTTTCAAAAAAATGGAACGAACGAGTTTTGCACCTCACCTACTCATATATATATATATATTCGGAAATAATTATGATAATTTTCCTACCCGGAGGTATTTTAAGTAAATACATAGCATGAGTCCGCTGAAGGCGGGTTCTCTAAATGTGTACAGTCAGAGGCCTTGTGCCGAAAGTAGATAAAATGTTCAAGTCTGATATAAACAACTAACAAATAAATTTACCGAGCAGCGGCGGACAAAATATCGGGAGAAAATAAGCTGTCGTTTAATAATTAATTGTACACAGAAAATTAACTAAATGTAATAAAAAAGTCAAAGAAAAACATTCAAAGTGAACTTTGTTTAAAGCATAATTTTAATAGGCCTTATTCTGAAATTATAATGATTATTTCTAGGATTAAACAAAGATAAACAAGTTTATCCACAAATGGTATTCCTACAAATGTTTGTTCAGTGTCTACAGTCCCTGGCCATATTAATCTGACCACTGGATAGATTCGGTTTTATTACATGTTTGCATTACCTTGTATGTATGCTTAATGATGTAAATCGAGTTTTAGTTTTATGGGTAAGTTAGTTATCTAATAATAATATGAAATTGAAAAATATTGTTTCGAAAATAAATCTTAATTTTTTTTTTTATATTTTGTGGTCTCACCCTATTTACACCCTATTTTAAAAATTTATGAAAAAAACTATCAAAATAGTTAGGATATATGATGCAAATAATAACTCAATAATAAGCTTACCGAATCCGAATTGTATTTAATGAAAAAAGAACAATAAATCCACAAAAATTTGAAACACAAATTATGCACGCCGTCACTCGTAAAACAAAGTGGCTGTACTAAAACCAATGCTGCCATTACTAAAAAAAAAAATACTTTAAAAAACTTATAATAGTGTTCCCATTACTTAAAACAGCAATTTATTAAGACACGCGAAAGTATATTAAAAAAAATAGGAAAAAACAAAAAGAACATAATCTTTCTTAGTGGTCACATTAATATGGCCAGGGACTGTAAAATTATTTATTTATAGTTGTAACCGGTGATTTAATTTTCTTTAAAACAAAATTTACTCTATGCATTAGAATCGGACATTTAATTTTAAAGTTTTTATGAATGTTCTTCGAAGAATTGTCCGAAAAGAAATCGTTGACTGACCTGATCAGTTATGAAACTTGAGTACGGGGGTGATAGTCGGCTCCTACGTGAATGTTTGTTGCCTTCAGTCTTCTTTCTCCTTGAAGTTTGCTCACAACGAGAATTTTATGGAAGAGACACTCTGGGTGAATCGACAGATGTTAGAAGAAAGTAGAAGAAAACAAATAGGCGGCGAAAATGTTCGCCAATTGCGATCAGGTGCGACGATCGTCTTATTCGCTCAACAGTTGAGACAGCACTGGTCTTACAGCAAAGAACGTCGTAGGACAAAACAGTTGTCCGACCTTTGGTTCCGTTTGTATAAACAATTTACTTTCCGTTCCTATCAATTGCTTGTTTGTTTGTTCACATGTCACTTTTTGCTGCTGTGGGCAATCGGACGATGCTACATTGGGAGCTCTAAATTTTGACCATCCAGGTTTAATTAGGATAGGGATTTTTAACGAGGACCTGACATCGTACAGGCTCGGGACCCCCGTTTAACGTTCCTTCCGCAGAAGGGCGTAACTAAGAATGTTTTACTCCCTTAAAAAAATCCTAGGGTCACCTGCCGGGCTACGAACCCGCCATCTTGGGCTTAGTAATTTGTTACGCTAACCACTAGACCACAGGCGACCTTGCCTATCAATTGCACTTTACAAAACTATGAATCAAACCCTGTTTTCTTATTTATTTGAAATAAAATTTAAATCGAATCATAACGGATTCCTTAAATATATACAATTAAAACTTTCAATTTGAGTATAATTATATTTAAAAATAAAGAAAAATAATGAATTACCTTGAAAGGAAATGAAAACTGATTTTATTCAATTACTTTAAAATAATATTGTTTCTGAAACAACTATCTATATAAATATTCGTTCCGCCACCAGAGCCATCCTCCTCATTGGTTTCAAAAACTGGAACGGATTCCAAACATTTCCTTACAAACATACACAAATTTAACAACTGCCTCCAAATGACTTCTTTTGGGTTAACAAACATACTTCGCGACAATATCATGTCAGCTTTTAAGGTGGCCAGACTTAATTTCCTTATTCCTTTTTAAGTTGTATAGAGATAATACTTTTCTGTTTAATTTTCAGATACAAGGCCAAATATATCATAAAGCAGGGTCGCTGTTGCCGGTGACAGATGGCGACTATAAATTCCTTCAAATGAAATAAACGGGCAATAAAACAGAAGAAATTGATCAGCGTTGTGCAAATAACAATCCAGTGATTAGGTCTATTGTAGAACAATTGCAAACTTTGTTTCATAAACACAATCAATTGATTACCTTCGTTCGAATTGCACTAGATCTTATGCCATCTGGTTTCATAAAATTGTTATCAGAGCTGATGAAACTCCTGTAGGAGAACATGCGAAATGTTTCAATGCAACAAGTTGCCATTGTAATTTTTGAAGAAAATTCGGAAGCCCTTTGTTTTAGGGAAATATGGCAGAACAACGTCTGCTGGGATAGATAGTTTTCGAATATCATTTAATAATATAAAAATAAAATGCTCAAGCTCAAACTTGCCAGACCACTTTTAACGCAATCCTCCCACCTATGTCTGGTCTACCCCTCAGACATACACCAGTCGGCACAGATCTTATATTTTTTAAGAATTCGTTCCGAACGAGCCAAAACATTTTTACTTACGTACTTTATTGGAGTATTACTTCAATAATATTAACCGAGTACATGCTCCCCCAATTTTCCTGTGGTCTCAACCTTTTCCAAATATTCTACGCAACATCTTACTTTCGAATATTTTAAGACGTTGACCATCCTTCAGAAATAGCGGCCATGTTTCACATTCGTAAAGAAAAGTTGGGAGGATGGTAATTTTTTAAATTCAGATTTTTATATTTTTTAAATATGTACATAAAGCCAATTAAAATAATAGCAAGTGGATTCTTCCTTTGCCTTTGTTTTTGATGAATATCTCCGCATATTTAAATTTGTATTTTTTTTTTGTAATGCCGATCATCGTTTTTATTCGGTTATTTTTTTTCCAGCTTCACAAAATTATTTGAAAAGGCTGATTGGAATTAAAACTTTCTTGGGAACCAAAATTTAATGCGAATAAAAAAAGTTTGCCACGAATAAATAGACACAACCTATTGCTTGATGGGGAAATACAGAACGATTAATATTTATAAAAAATAGCAATGACAACCTGACTGGAACAAAAATGGAAATTGTAGTTAGGACTGTACAACAAATAACAAACACGAAGAGGCAATCAGAGCAAGGAATTGGTTTCTGAGCAAGAGAGGAAAATAAACAGAATTTTCCGAACAGTTACACAGCCTTTGGTCTTTTTCCTCCATTCCTAGTAAGGAAAATGAAACAGGAAACCACTTATTCATTAATTAAAATTATGTAACTAAATATGATTTTTTTTTTAAATAAATATTAAATTGTAACATTTTCTAATATCTTTATCATCGACTTAGATGATTTCTAGAAATCGCCCAACGGGCGAAATTCCAACAAACGTTATAATTTGTGTAAATTATACAATTACACCTATGTCATTGGGTGACTTAGCCCTGCCTAGAACACTCTATTGATAGTAGTCATTAAAGAACTCCTAATTGTTTTGCAACGAGTTTGTCCAATCATTATGAGCTCTATCAAACTTCCACTACCAGAGTGGTCCCCCTGGCTAACCACTATAAGAAATCCTCCGATCAAACCCTATTAAGGCACTAAAGAGTTATTACAGGAATATACATGAGTATGAACTATGAAGTAGGTGTTGATAACACGTTTTGGAAACCCTTAAAAAAAAAGAGAGATATGATATTGTAAATCTAAAATAATGTAGAGCATGAAATATTATAATAAAAAATCATATATTAAATTAAACAAATAAGACTTTATAGACAACGTACAACCGATAACATTGCTGTAAAATTAGTCAAATCTCGTTCAAGTTTTATCAATTCCTGTGTCATATTTATATCATTTCCTTACAGTATTCCATTTTCCCTTATTCCTAAAAAATTGCTTTAGTCCGAACATTAAATAAAATCCAATCTCATCTTCTAGACTTGAATATTTTCTAAACTTACGATCATTCGACATTGTTTAAATGCATTGTACCATTTGAGTTGTCAACCTTCTTGGATATATATATAATATTCCCTCTTCAACACTTTCCAATCTGGTTTCCGATTCAGTTAGCCGATCCAATTTGTTTTCCTGAGGATGTCTCACTATCTGCAATTCACATTTAACCATTAAAAGCTAATCATTCTTATCCTGCTAGATTTTTCCCCGAGCTTTTGACCACGATGATACCGATGGTTACCCACGAGTCTGAGATCTCAAAGGTCTCCAAGAGTAATAGGCAGGAAGGCAGACCCTCATGATGAAAGCACTCACAAATACAAAAGAGGTCATATTTTTTTTAAGTAGGTATATATTTTTAGAGCGGAGTGGCTCCGTGGTAGACTGAGTTGCCATGTCGAAAATCCTGATTCGATTCTCGCTACCGGCAAGGCTTTTTTTATTTAATCTGTTAGCAGCCGGAGTGGACCCTATGGGATCTAAGACCCATCTGACGCTCACCCAGCCTCTAAATAGGGGGTACCCAATATGTGAGGGAAAATCTGGCGGATGAGCGTGATGTAAGACAAATCACCTTCCTGCACAGCCGTTGTCCTTGAAAGAACCTCTACCGTGTACTCAACCCCAGACCCGTTCATGGGTTGTAGTGTTTTTTTTTTTGTTAGGTGATATATTTTTGTAACAATGATCACCATATAACAAAAGTAATGTTATTTAATAAGTTTAAAAAGGGTCATTATTAACTAAACAACACAAAGTCGATCATCCACGACAACCTTTGGAAAAAAGCGGAATATTTTTTATAACCAACAAAGATATAGTATTACGGTTGCTCAGTTGAAATGATCTCAGGGTGGCATCCCATATTACTATTTTGAAAATGAATCATATCAAAGGATTATAACTTTCCCTTAGACCAATGTTTGCGCAATGAAGCCAATATTGCAAGTATTCTGGTTATCAAATCACTAACCAATCATTATCCAAATATGTCTTATGTTGGTTCCAATAATTCTTTTTTGATCGATTACGTTGTAGTTGTCCCAGAAATGCCTCCCTCCGAGACCCTCTCCTTCCACATGGTGTTCCTCAATGGTCACCTCTACCTCCCTGTCTGTTTGCTATCTACATCAACGACCTACTACTCGTCATCCGTCACTCAAAATATAACCTTTAGGTAGAAGATCTCCAAATTTATCTGGCTTATCCACTATCTTACCTATTGATAGTAATAGAAAAACTTCAGATCAAGCTGAGGCTAAGTGTAGAAAAAAGAACTGCCTTTGTAATAGGTTCCATACCTCTTATTCTTCCTTATTCCTAAACGAAATCCCCATCAAATGCTATCGATACGTGGTCTTTGTACTAGCATCCATGAATAAGAAACATCATACAATGAAGAAAACACGTGGAAATATATATATTTTGCATAAAAATCAATAAGACGTAGAAAAAAAAGTTATATCCTGCCAATGCCTCAGTATAAATACTAATCCCTGAATTTATAAATTTCCATACAATCACGAAACTCGGCAGATGTCAAAGCTTATTTACACACAGCAAAGCCAGAAAACATATTCCCTAAAACAACTCAGTGTATACAAAAGCTTTCTCGTTTTTTCCCTCATTAATCCCTTACGATACTTTTTATCCTCTTTTAGAAAAAAAAAAAGGATTTCATTCGAAAGCTTTTTACTCCGATTTTTAATGGATTAGAAATATATTTATTCCAAATATATTTCAAGTATATATGGATTTAATGAAAATACGAAACTTGTTTAGTTGTTGAATTATTTTTTTTTATTTGTGAATTATCAGTGAAAATAAGTAAAACGTATATTGTTGTGTAAGTATTCTAAATTAGTATTTATTATAAAAGTTTGAGGGTAGCGGGGTCACTCTGTGTGTAGGGTCCTGAGCTCCTGACGTTGAAAGTTCCGAAAAAAATCCGGCAGATATATCCTGCTTTATAGATAGCGCTTAGTTATATCCTGGGGCTCACGCAGCTTCTATAAATATAGTACCCTAAATTGGGGTAAATCTGACCCTTGTGCGTGATTTCAGGCAATGTACCTTCCTGTACAACCGTTGCCCTAGAAACATTCCAATCTCGACCTTGTTCTGAACCCAAGAAAGGTACATAGGTTATACTGTATCTATTTTATAATATAAAAGTAGAAAATCTAGAAACATATTTGGGATCTTGAATGAAATATATTATAACACTGTAACCTGACAATATAGGTACATAATGGTTCTTATATAAACATGAATAGCGAAGGAGTGGGAGATAAGATACCTTCAAAATCACCCAATGCCATTACGAAACTGAATTGAGAACAGTATTTTCATATCATGAGGTTTAGCTAGGGGATATTTCTGACTTGACTAGAGTGTAGCTACACACTATCCACCCTTTAGCCTAATATAAAATTACAATGAAGCTAGGCCATTAGGAGGATTAATCCGAAAAGTTTTCATCGACATATCTTAAACTTTTTTCCGATTTGAATAACACTTGCAAATATTCACCTACTAAAGAAGAATAGGAATATTTATTACCGCATTTCTATTTGGAACCAAAAAAATCGTTGAAATTCTTCTTTATTAAATAATCGTTGAAGTTATTAATATCATAGATCTCCTCTAAAGAATTATAGTGAATTGGAGAGGTCGCTATGCTTGAAAATTGCGAATTTGAGTTTGAATAAAGTTTTTCATGAAAGGTTCGGTATTAAGTTAGTACCAAATCAGCAAGAAACATGACATGTCATTATGGATGACTTTATTCTTAACAAAGCAAGGAGCATTAAGGATATTACAAGAGATATTAGATTGTAAGGATCGGACACGATAGAACTTCATTGTTTAACTATAAAAATATTATAACTGCAAGAAAGAAACTTTTATTTAAGTAAAAATGTTGGACTAGTAATTTTTACGAAATAATATAGCTTTGGTTCCGTTTGGGGGTCTTGTGGTTGGGCATTAAATATAAAATGCTACTTTCTTAGAAAACACTTTCAGCAGAATGTAGTGCATTCAACATTTATGTTAACGCCTGTTTTTCCCCTTCAATCCTTTGAGGAAATAGGACCGACTACCCCAGAAATGGTTTCTGGGTCTGCCAGAACATTTTCCGTTCCCATAATCGTTCCGTGGCTTATGAAACAGAAAATGCATATTTCTTTTTCTGCCGTAAAGGAACCTTTTTGACCGAATGGCGCCTATTTAGTTTTATCACTATAATAATTCCATCTGCTTTATTTTACTTATTTATTTTATTGTATGTATCCTATATTATCATATAGGAAGTCTTGGTTTATAAAAAACCGCCATTTAATCTCTCAGAATAGATAAACCTCCGGATTTTCAAGCATAGCTGTCTGCACAAAATGTGCAACAAGATGCCTGTTCTCTTTAAAATTTCTGGAGCACGAATTGTTTTCTTTTTTCCAATTCATTATAGACTTACAGATTATTTTTGCTAAATTTTGGGGTTATATACTATCTGCCTAGTGGAGAACCACCCCTCTTTGTTCCGATGTTTCTCAAAACGCGTTCTTGGCTTTCTTCTTGAATCAAATTCAATATTTACAACCCATTTATTCAATTACCAACCTTATACGTTTACATTTTTTTTTACTAGTAATTTTTTTTATATAATTTTAAAATGAATATTTTTACGGTGAGTCAAAATTTTTCGTTAATTAATTTTATTAATTTGATAGTCTATCGAGAATGGACGTCACTAGAAGACTTTTCCGGTCACCCAAGAAGTCTAAATAAACTTTAGTCTAGAAGGAAAACTCCTAAATTTGATTTTGCTGAAAGTAAGAAGTTAGCTTCCTGTAAAGGATTAGTATTTTAATCATCCTCTAAAAATAAATACTTATAACTAAATTGAGATTAGTATAAAAGTTCTAGTATTTCTTATTTGAAAAACAGTATACATAGATATACATAATTTTATCAATAAAAGTGAAAAAAAAACTCTAAATGAGGCTAAAGTATTGGTTAGAATGTATTGGAAACCACTCAAAAAGCCAAGCCTAATTCTCTAACATACTGGAAAAACTTTTAACATATTTACTTTTAATTTGCAAAACGGAGAGTAAAATAGTGGTGATTAAATTGCACAAACTCTAATATTTGTAGAGTAGCCAATCTCATTGATGTTGTTTCTTAATTAATAAAATACCATTAAAACGACTATTTTTCTTTGCTTTTTTATTACTAATTCTATACTTTCATTTATTAAAAAATGTGGTTATAGAGGGCGTAATGTTTAAAGCTGACTTTTAAAACTTGCATGTTATTTTTTGTCTTCTCATTACATTAATTATTAGTAGTAGTAGAAACGAGGTAATTGACTTAATTATTGAAATATTAAAATATATTTTAAACGCAAAATATGGATTTATAGACACAATTATTTCGCAAGCCAATCATGAGTAAATGGCGTATAATGTTCAAAATCCAATTTAAGCATATTAGGAAACTATTTTGTTTTTATAATTTTTTATAATTATTGGTCATTTTTTATGAGTTATAATTATTTTTATTTTTTTTAAAGAGAAAAGATAGGCCTTCGACCGGGATTTGAACCCGGAACCTTTGTCTCACCGTGACATCGCTCTGCCAATTGAGCTATCCGGGTTCAAATCCCGGTGGAAGGCCTATCTTTTCTCTTTAAAAAATAAAAATATTTATAACTCATAAAAAATGACCAATAATTATTAAAAAAATCATAAATCATAATATGACGTAAGTCAATAATATCCTAAATTAAAATTAATGTTCAAAGAACTTCGTTCTAGTGTACTCATCGCAAAAATGGCGGGAGCACACTGGGGCTTTAGGATCTAGGAGAGAAAAGGTTTGTCCTCGACCGGCATGGGCCTTGGATAGCTCAATTGGCAGAGCGATGTCACGGTGAGACAAAGGTTCCGGGTTCAAATCCCGGTCGAGGGCCTATCTTTTCTCTTTAAAAAAAAATAAAAATATTTTGTTTTCAGTTATAATTTACCGTTTTCGATAAATAATTTAACCGTAAATACCCCGTATTATACACTGCTAGTTTCATAATAATAAAATAAATTAAAATAAAGTTTATTACAATAGAAAATACATTTAGGTAAACCCTAACATAAAGCTTACTGGAGTCTCAAAGCTCAAAGCTCTACTCCATATGTCCGAATAGGCCTAATAATAATCATTTATAAGAGTCTGTTGTTATTAATTGAGAGGTTAGAGCCTTTGTATAGTAAATGTTTTAAGTAGCCTGATACGGCGAGCAGCTTCTTGTCGTTTCAGTCTAGTATGAAGATTCCAAGTTGAACGTTTCTCAAGTTGTAGTCCTTATTACCGGGTCTGGAGTCATTAATATATTATTAAAGGACGGTGATTAAAGGTGGTTTGACGAGATATGTGGGAATTTATTTTAATACTCTAGTTTTGACACCATTTTAAAAGTTATCATATTTTTAAATTAGGGATGTTATGAATCGGGATCTTATGATAAGCGGTAATTTCTAGAGCAAGATGCTGATAATGTAAGAGTTGATAATATTTTCTTATATGTTTCATCAGAATTCATTCTTATCTTTTAATATGTTCCTTAATGTATTTATTGAAATTTACAACTATATATAGAATATATCAAGTAAATATAATGAAAAATAAATAATGTCCCGAGATAAAGGCAAGCAGAGAAACTATCCATTGGTATTATTCAAATAATTAGCTCAACTTACAAGTTCACGAGGCTATATTCTTTTCAGACGCCTCGGAGGATTATCAGGAATTGAATAGATTGCTAGGTTTGAAACAGTGGGTTTGAGTGGAAATGACTTTTGTCATAAAAAGATCGGATTCGAGCCAATTCAGCAACAAATTGGACATTAAGGTCATTATGGATTACATTGTACGTAGCAAAGTAAGGAGCTTTGAGGATTTTACGAATGATTTTGGATTGTAAGGATTGAATACAGGAGGAATTTGATTGCTTAGTGGAGCCCCAAAGCTCTACTCCGTAAGTTCAGATGGATCTAATGATTGTCATGCATATGAGTCTTTTGTAATTAATTGGGAGCCTAAAGCGTTTGTCCAGTAAATGTTGAAGTAGACTGAAACGGCAATCTTTTAATGTTAGCCAGTAATATACAACTTTGTTAGCCTCAATACATTTATGTACACACTTGTAATGAAATTACAATTAAATTATATTACCGGATCTATACCATTATTTCCGCTTTGCAACGCTAGACCATCGTATTGGCTAAGCTCGCGATTTCCTCTGTATAAACCATATCCAATACTCGACAAATGGCAAGTTTTTCTCGATTAGAGCAATGACGTGGCTGCCGATATTACAGCCGTAAAGAAATGTGACAGGCAAACAGTAACCTCGTAAAATTCCCCTCTCGGGCTGAGAGCGACAAGTGGTCGAGCAACAAGCGGCACTTCCACGGCCCAATAAAAACTTATTTAACACCCCCAGACTCTTCCCGTACCTCTTTCATAATATAAATATGAAATTGATTTACTTATATAAAATGTATTAAGGCCAGGAATAACATAAAAGCTAATAAGCTAATAGCCAGGAATAAGCTATTGTGATTTAGCTCGTTGAACGAATGGCAAATGAACATTTTTCAAAAATGTATTTATTGATATTTACAACTGTATTATAACCATACAATAAGTAAATATTATGAGAAGAATGATAAATAATGACACGCAATATGGGAAGTAGAGAAACTACCCAGTGGTAGTACTCAAACAACAAATTCAACTTAGAAGGTCGCGAAGCCATCAACTTTTTGAAACGCCTCGGAAGATTATCGGGAATCGACGAAGTAGCTAGATTTGAAACTAGTAGGTTGGATTGGGGACGAAGTTTGTCATGAAAGGACTGGGGTATCGGGTTCGAGCAATATTAGTAACAAATACAACACTAAGGTCATTAGAGGTGGCTTTATTCGTAAATTCTGAAGGATTCTATATTCTCACTCGGTCCCTTGATTGAAACTCTTTTCTCAAAAGCTTAATTGATAATTTCGGAGATGAAAGCCCTTTTTTTCCCTAAAAGAGCTTACATTTGGTAATCATAAAATTATATAAAATATTGTTAAAAAATATTAAAATTAATTAATAAAATCTCACAAAAAAAGAGAGGGAATGATTTTATTCTATTTGAAAAAAAAAAAAACACTCTCATATTTTCTTTGTTACGTTTATAACGAAGCAGAAATATGTTTATATGTTATTTTAATGCTGATAAATAATGAATTATAAATTGTTTATTGTATTTTTCAATTTATTTATAATCAACAGACAACGCTTACATGTAAAAAAAAAATCGTATTTAAAAAAGTGCACTTAACCCTATGTGCATTTGTTAACATTAGACAATATAATATAACTAATTAAATTTTAAATAAGTACTGTAGTATATTTGTGTGTGTGTGTGTAAAGTTGTATTAATGTTATATTCCACTATTCTGTAATTTTTAAGTTAGCTAGTTTTCCGCTGCTTGAGCATGGTTATGAGAACACTAAAACCCCGAAACTTCACCAAAAATGGTTTAGAATTTAATTTACATTCAAGTAAATGTGTATTGTTACTGCTTAAAATTCTTATTCTAACATTCGATAGTGTCAAAGTATTTTATTAAAAAAAAAAACATCAACTGAGATAATTATGATTACAAATTAATAGTAGGTGTCTTGAAATATTAAGACGGAAAAATTCTTCTGCAGGATGTAGAAGAGTGACAATATGCATCACTGGTACATATTTCATTGCAGTTTCTAAGAAAATATTAAATATTTCTCTATGTATTTCAACGATTATATGGGTTGTCAGATTTGAAACGACTTTAAATACATTTTTTTCATATTTGCGATACCTTAAAATTTTCCATTTGAATTACTTTTAAAAACATGGGCAAACGGTCAAATCTCTTAGAACTTAGCCAATTTAATTTTTTAAATCCTAAAAACCTTTCAAATTTTATTATGAAATAATTATCATAAAAAACGTTTAAGAAAACGATTTTTCAATATTTACATGGAATAATCCTACTTCCAAATATAATAGCTCATATCAAGATGCGGGTTAATTTTTTCGATTGAAATGATGATTACGGCGCAAGTATATGCAATGCCCGCAACGCCGTACGGTCGCGCGGCAGTGGTAGTCATTTACGCCTGATCGCTGTTGAAGCTCAATTGTACTCTACAAATTAATACTATGTAAATTAATAATATAGCATTAATAATATGATACATATTATTAATTTTTAATCTGAATAACATCAAGAAAATTTAAAATAAATCAAGAGATTATAAAGTTAATATTATTCAACTTAAAAGACTCTAGATAGGAAATATCCAAATAACTAAATGAAACCCTATTTCAGAACTTGTCCTTTCCCTCGAATTCATGGATACTGTATGTTAGGTTACTTGAGAAACCTTGTGTTATTTTATCTTTATATCATCTGTGTTAATATTTATCTTAAAAACACCTTCTTCATTGATTATAGACACATGTTAGCTTAACTTACTGTTGAATTAACGTGTAATTTAATTCTTTACTATTATTGAAATAAATCACGTTTCAAAAGATCTTACATGTATATTATTATAGCGCTGTGGTGCCGAAATCTGTAGTCGTGAGACCATCGAAGGGCACAACCAGCCTGATTTTATTCGAATATAAACATGTTCGGTAGACTTAAATTTTTACTACGCCTCTCCTTTATAAAAAAAATTCAACAAATAGTATTAATTTATGAAAAACTGAAGCCAAGACCAGTCATGGTTTTTGTTTGATAGAAATAAGATGAAATAGCCGCTTGAGTATTTTTACTTCGTATTAATGTATGAAATTAATTTTTAAAGTTTTCGCACAATGAGCAAATGATCGTTGGAAAGAAATAGGTCCCACAGTTAGAATGGTTTACCCACATGGTCAAGATGGGTGAAGAGATACAAAAGAGGGAGTCCCCAACTCCACCTTTAGGAAGACACTCTCTGAACAGAACCCGAAGAAGAAAGAAGGAAGCGGGGAACGATGAAGGCGGAGGAGTATTCGAAGACAGCCAGATCTGGAGAAATAACCTAGATGTACTTCTGTTTCACAAGATAAGTTGTAATTTATGTTCTGTATGGATTTTATGGCAATCCTATATGTATATCTGAATCATTAATGTTCAATAACTAGTTATTTATTAAGAAATACTAAATATAATAGATTTCTCTATATTTTACTTATAAAATAAGAAGATGACGTTTTATTTTTCACATTCAGTCATCAAGGTCCGTATTATTAATATTTGTTAAGAATACAACCCTTAATAAGTTACCTAGAGTTAGAATATTTATTTACTTATTTAATCTATCCACCTTAAAAGCCTAGAATGTTAGTATTTATTTTTTAGCTCTGCAGAAGTATTAGTCAGGGAATGCTCATATATCCTCCTGCCCCAGCTAGAGTAAATAGTGTTGGGCGACAAGATTCTAGAAAAAAAGTAGGACCATTTATTTGTTTCCACACGGGATTCGTATCCTGAATAGCGAAAGGAGAACCAACAACAAGTGAAAAAATTCTATTTTTCACAGAACTGCTAGGACTCGTGTATACAAACAAACAGACACTAAATAATCGAATGGCTCTGGTTCCTCTTGAGCTCTCTCTATTTGTTTAATCCGGGATTTTTCAACATGATCTATGCTAAAAGAAATCCTTCATTCCGACAAAGATATGACAGAAATGTGTCGTCCGAATTCGACTCAATGACAGCTAAAATGAATTAATTTGATGAAGTCACTGGATGATGTTATTTGAGCCACACTAAGTTTAATTACTCAGCTTGAAGATTACTGAAAAAGAAAAATATAGTATGAATTAGAACTTAATACAATGATTGTAAAAATATAGAAGAAATAGATATCAAACAGCTAATTCAATAATAATAATAATATATTATTATGTGCTAAAATGAAATGAAAAAATTAATTATTCTAATATATTAATACATACCAATGAGCAAGGCATTTCTCTCTCTGTTGAAACTAATTATAATTTAAAGGTAGATGTTTATGATATGTGAACATAAATAATCTAATTAATACTAATATTGCAAGATAATGAACCATACGGTATTTTATATAGAGCTAAAATGAAATGAAATCAGTGTTATTTATATTATCTCTAAAAATATGATAATTATTATGCTTATTATGTAGCAAGCTAACTTGTTTGTAATGTAAATACCCTGTGTTTAAAGCATATCTCTCTCTCTCTCTCTCTCTCTCTCTCTCTCTCTCTCTCTCTCTCTCTCTCTCTCTCTCTCTCTCTCTCTCTCTCTCTCTCTCTCTCTCTCTCTCTCTCTCTCTCACTCTCTCTCTCTCTCACACACACACACTCTCCCTCTCTCTCGTGGTTTCTTAGGTCGTGTGTTCTATAAATAGTAGGTATTTAACTGTTTCCAAGCCAATGTTTGTCCAGAGGGTGATTTGGCCATTATCAGCCTTTAAATTGTGACCCACTTAAGAATAACTATTTTAAAAAGGCTGGGTAAACCCTACGGGGCTCTCTGGATCCCACACAGGGCCCATCGATGACAGTCTACAGATTAAATACGTTATCTGTTATATAGCCAGATTTGAAACCTGAGTTAACACCAAAGTAACTAAGTTTTCTTAGTTACTTAACTGAGTTACATTGCTGATTTTATAATATTTAAAAAAAAAAAAAATTCTTGATATTTACAACTATAATAATATTACAAAAAGTAAATCTGCTATTATGTACAATGTGACATGAAAAACACTTGTGGAAAAACTACCCATCGGTAGAACTCCAATTATAATATTTAAACATCAATAATATAATTCATGCAAACTAGTGCAGAATTGGTCATTTTATGCAACGCAAAATAATAATAATAAGCTTTATTTGCTCATAAAATTAAAGACAAGCTTTCTTTATTTTTAAGACAAACGAGATCAAAGTACAAAATCAGCAGTTTCTGAGATTTAAAGAGTTTCGCATTCACTGTTCTTAATGATTTATCTTCCGTCAATTTTTTTCTCTCACACATCAGGGATTCACAATATCATTTCTTTGCCCCAGGTTAGGTAGGAATCCCTTTCCTCTTTTCGACTTACTTAGGTACCATTCCAAGAGTCTGTTTCTGCTCTAATCTAGTGTCCAGTCTAAGACCATTTCCTCGTGTGTATGGTGGTGACTATGTCTGGAAACCCGGCTAAAACTAAATAATAGCATTTATCCTAAAGTAGAAACATAATTGTTTTTAAGGCTATACCAAATTTTATACTGGACTAGTCCAATATAAAATCCAACATGAAAATTCGGTCCCTGCCTACCATACCTACCCTTTTCCTCTCTAACTACATACCTTTGGAAGCAGTTGCCAACGACATATCATTTCCTGGCCAGTATGTATTCCTATGACGGGACAACGATCCGCTTGGCAGGTGTCTCTGGCCTATTGATGAACAGGCTGTCACGCCTCGCTAAGGCCTTCTCTTCAACAGATTTACGATGCAGCTGTCATGGAAGCCTCGGCGTCATTAACAACACTCACCCAAACTGATTTTGACAGAATTATGACTCCCAATGGATATTTATAGTGCTAAATCAACAGTTTGCCTTATCAAAGGTCTTTATGAATGATAGCATATACTAGTAGCTCCCCCAATTAATTAATCGATTTTTCTCATCCCCTTTTTATTGTCATGGGAAATCTATGAAACATTAAAAAATATATAAACATTTTGGTTTATATATTCTTGTAATTATTATTTACATACTAATAAAATCTGATATTGCTCCAGCCTACTTTTATTAAATTATGTTATTAGTTCTAAAGTAAAATTAAGTCCTGGACTTAGCCTAATTAGAAATAAGAATGAGCGTATTTCTATCGTACTCATGTAAACGATAAACATGCAAAAATGGTAATGGTATATGATAACAATATAAAAGTGAATATTAATCTATATATAAAATAATTTAAAATCCAATATTGCTGAATTTACGAAGGATTTATAGAACAGCCATTATATAAAAATAATTAAAACTTGAACGTTTTAGATTTTATAGATATGGTTTAACATCATAGAATATTTAAAAAAAAAAAATTAAAAGATAGGAAGATCTGTTATTACTTGAACATTCCGATTCAAAACATCAAGAAACTTCTAGCATTGGCTTCAATAGTAAATAATACCCACATAATATGGTTTTATATAATTATTATCAATTAAAATTCAAATGTTTAAAATATTTCTAAAAAATATATAATAATAAAAATCGTGTTTCTTGTGTCATCAAGCAATATATGTATTAGAGATAATATTATTCTCTAGTGATGAAATACATGACTACATACATACGTACTTACATAAAAAAGGGTATTAAAAAAACAAGCAGACGCCTATTAATTGCACTGCTATATTTTTATTTAACGCGTTTTAACTATGGTTTCATGAATAAAACTAAAATAATAACCGTTAACAATTTTAAAGTGTAAAACATACAAATTACATTTTTTATTAATTAAAACTGTTAATGAACAAATTGGAAGCGAGTGCATCTAAATAAAAGTTCAACCACCGGATTAATTTAATGAAAAATTCTCAATTAGTTCATGTTATATTTCAGCACATCTACTTTAAAGTTACCCTAGTTTCGGAATATTTTTATCTTAGAAAATAAGTAGCTATAAAAAAAAACGAACCGGATTTCTATGGATAATTACTCAATTTTTCCAGGATAGTTTAATCTACATAATTTAAGGAAATACGTTGTTGTTAAGAAAACATATACATTGCGAAAAATAATTCAGAAGAAACTTGAATAATTTTGTTAATTTCTTTAACCTAGGATATTGTGCTTATGACTTATAATTGATATAACTGTAACACACTCCCACTAAAAAGTCCTTTAAAATCGGAAAAATTAGTAATAGTGGTGAAGAAGATGTACTTAGTGAAGCGGATGTAGAATTCTCTAATCGGTACAATGTGATCAGTAGATCTGGTACTTGAATGGATGGTAGGAATTTCATAATGTACTGTGTACTGCTTACAATACATCATCAGAAAACGAAAGCTGGGATGATATTGTTGCACTTTTTTTTCACCATTCCAAAGTAGCCCTCTGAATGGACAGTTTCAAAATTGAATTGAAAATCATATTGAATAAATATACCCAATTCGTCATTGAAAAGCTCCATTTTCCAATGTTAACAAAATAGCTCCCGGCGAAGATTTAATAGGTATATGTCATTTACTACGTTCGCCAATAAAATGTAATCATATTTACGAATACATTTAAATTTTCTAGGTCAGATCATTTGTCGCCTTGTAAGTGATCATCGCGTCTTGATGAAATCCAGCATTAGAATGCAATCACAGAGCATGATGAATCCGGTGATTTTCTTGGGAAATATAAATGACTGTGAGAGTGTTGAGTTTTGGATGGCGTGATTGCATCATTTGCATAATGTTCAATGAGTTCTGACAGTATTAACGTGACTTTGATATATATGTAATTCTGTATTCTATATAGTATTCTATATATAAAGAATAATCACAGTTTTAACATCCCAATGTCTGAAATTTTATTACACAAAAAAGTCAGTAACAAATAACAAAAATTAAAACAAAAATACAATTAGAAAAACTAATAATACCTGAATAAACTGAATTGATGATATTTCATTAGCATATCAGAATGAAATGAAGTGACAATTATAAAAAAAATAAATAAAAGACTAAATATAAATAAAACATGTTACAAAAAAAACTTATACCTAACTATTTGGTGTAGGTTACACAAACGCCTACATTATTACTCCAATACTCATAAACTATTTTGCATATATATATTTATATATATTGTTAAGGGCTACTGGGTGGGAAAATGAATTAAACTACTCCTAAATTCAAGATACTAATATTTATTAACAAATTGAATAAAAAATACAATTAAATTAGTAAACTAATATAAATTTACAATAAAAATATTCTAAAGATTACAACGTAGGCCTAACTCCTATTTAATAACTAAAGTAATATATGATATTACTAATTCTAAATAGCTTAACTATTTACACATATTTGTACAAATACTATAAAATTACACTACAGTTTACAACTACTAATTACCACTTACAGTTCATTACTTAAAGTCCATCGACCATAAGATTCTTCAAATATGATAAACTGGCACACAGTAATAAACAGAAACAGTTTATTATACTCACGGACTGTCACAGTTCACTGATGCACTTATTGCTCAGGCGGCAGCGAGCGGCATTTATATCAAGATCTCTGTTCTCGAATCTTCTAGAACTTTCTAATCCATATTAATCCCTCCAGCTCGTCTTTCTCTCTCTGACCGTAACAATATATGTACATAATGTAAGGAGAAAACTAGGAATCTCACTATAAATGACGATAAAACGAAGGTGCATGCTCATCAAGAAAACAGACATCCAGTTGATATCTTCTTAGAAAAGGGCGTAGGTTTAAAACTAATAGAAAATAACTGTCTTTGCGCTATTATAACCGAAAAAACGAACTGGAAGAGGAAATAAAATATAATGTAATAAAAATAAGATAAGAATCTACAGCGTCAAAAAAAATAATTGGTCGCTCAGAAAATTGTCCCAAAATAGAAATATACCCCGAAGCTTCAAAATGTAAGTATATAAGACGGTACTTAGTCCAATCGTTATGTATTGTGAGAATGTGTGGATCTTAAAAAAACAGCAAGAAACATTTCTGAGTATTTGGGAGAGAAAGATTCTTAGAAGAGTAAATGTTCTAACAATATATAAATAATAAATATAAGTGTTCAATAATATATTTATTTGTTTGGTCATTGCTTCAACTGTTAATAATTTACAGTTTTGTAAAAAATTACGCGAGGTATTTTATGCAAAATGTTCGTTAACAAGACATAGAAGAGATCTAGACGTATTGAGGAGGCAAAGGTTAAAAAAATAGGAGCAGAATTTCTTTAGCAAAATTAGGTTCAATAAAGCGGTACATCTGGCGTGATAAAGCTGTAGTGACCTTGCCACTTGCCTACATAAATAGTAGAAATCAAAATTATTTTTTTTAGTTATTCTAAAACTTTTTATTAATTTAAAATTGTTAATTATTGTTATTTATGCTGTAATCCCTCAATAAACTTATATTGCCTTGAATGTCTGGAGAATACCCTTTTTTATCCAGATGCATGTTAAGGTGATTTTTTAATATATCTTTAGCAATTTGTTTTATTATTTCATACCAACCACATCTCATTTTTCAATTTAAAATGACTGATAAACTAGCAAAAACCTTTCATGAGCATTATGAGTATTAGCGCTGTAACAGCTTAAGCTGAACTTCAAATTCCAAGTAATGGTGCTAAAACTGATGGATTCCAGGATGTATGAGCAAACTGGAGTGAGGTTTGTTATTTGGTTCGATTAGGGATAATTTTTATCCCAGTTGGTCGATTATTGGAACGTGGATGTTTTTAACGTTTACAATGGAATTCGTAGAATTGCTCTGCAAAATTCAATGAAGTTATTTATTTTTAACATTAACTGGTGCTACTTTCCCTTTTTTAAACTAGAGCTCTTAAACTTTCTTTTGATAACGATTCACATCGATATGTAATTTCTTTATATATTTTTATACTTTTTGTTAATATAATCTATTGATAGTTTAAGCTGCTTCTTGTAACCCAGCTTCTGAAATTTCTCACTAATCGCTTTTATTATTAAAAATGAAAAAAAATACTGGTGATGATACTGCGCCTTGCGGAACACCATACACTGCATGTACAAAGTCACAAACTTATCCAAAACCTCAAGTGTCTAAAAAAAGTCGCTTAATAATTATTCAATGTCCGAATACAACTGTTCAGGTTACTCTAGTACTATTAGCTTTTGGTAGAGTACTTCACGTGCACAGGGTCGAATGCCTTTGAACAGTGAAGCTCTATGAAGTTCTATCATCGCGATGGCTTTGTTTCAATTGAAGTAGTTGTAACTGGCTCCATTTGTAACATGCTTAACCTGTCATGAGAATGTATTGTACATACTCGATTACTTCAAGTACACCTTGCTCTAGTGCGCCAGTTACTATTGTTTGCAATTCATTTTACCACTCTGATGAAACTTTATACATATTTTTCACTTACAATGCAAAATCATTCACTTATTTTCAATACTTCAGATTTTTATTGCTTAACGAATATAATAAAGATTCTGCAATTGTATGCGTATTGTATTGTAGTATGTATTATTTGCGGCTGTGATTTTTTTTTTCCAGTAATGACTTAAAATTACGAGAATTTCATAGGACACTGTCATTTTTCTTCTTTGAAATAAATAACTAAACATTTTTTGAAGAATCAAGTGTTAGTAAACAAGCTTAGAGAATTAATTATTAAGTGTTGGTAAATAATGAATAGCATTAAAATATTTACAGACTTTTGAACTCAGGAATTTGATAAAACGGTAATATTTTTATACACCCTATATTTATGAAATATTAAAATTTTAATTAATTATACTGCAGCTGGGTTACTTATTACGCACTCTGTTGTCAGAACTTGCTGTCGATTGCCTGTTTGATTTATATTCAATAAATTAATTAGTTTTCGCTCTATGTTATGGAACGGCGGGTCTTCTCGGTATAGTATTGTTCACCATGCCTGATTAATTTTCGTTGGGGTGAAGGCTACAATGTAAATGCTAATGTAAACATTCGAAACCAAACAAGGTAGGATAATAATAACAAACAGAGCATTCATTATTCAGTCATTGTATATATTACACAACCGTTATATGTATTGTATATTATCGTTGTTTTATAATACCGAATAAGAAGTTTTTAGACTGCTATCAGACAGCAATCAACTTGGAATTTCACTCAAAATTGTTGAAGGTTGACTTAGATGGATGAGAACTAATAAAAAGGTAATCTTCTCGAGAAACTCTGTCGTCAATCTCCGTCTTGTGATTATTTCTTTGCACAGTAAAACAATTAAGATAATTGTTATTAACGATGTCAATATTATTCGATGTAATGAATCGATTTTAAATCTGTCGTTTATCGGCTGAAAATATATATATATCAATTCATATATTTGTATTAATTTATATAGTTAGAAAAAGGGAGTGAGGTAGGATCGTATGTCCCACAGTGAGTTTATATACTCTGAAGGTTCCTGAAATCCTAATGTAATGTAAAATCCTGATGTGGCAGATAAATAATTCAATATGCGAACAGATTATTGCTACGGATAAATCCTATGGGATCTACAGATCTTCCTCTGGCTCACCGAGCTTCTATAAATTGCCATAATTGGGGAAAAAGTCTAGCTTGTTCTCGAACAAATCACTACCCTGCACAACCGTTGTACTAGAAACTCCTGGAAATTGCTGACAATAGTCTGCTAGAGAAGGAGAGATTCTCAATATGAACTCAAAGATAACTTCAGGTTGTATCCCACCGTTTTTAAAATCAAATTCTGAATATAAAAAAAATTAACGGTTAGTGTCAATCAACTCTTGAATGATATGTACGAGTAAATATTGAAAAATTAACATATACCGAAAATGGTAAATTATAAATTAAATGTTTACTAAAATTTAAAGTGTTCAATAAGTGGATAGTAGCCATGGAATTTTACTTTGCATTTTATAGTTTCCTATCCAATGCCGAATACTCTATGTTTAATAATCATTTTATTACAACTAATTAATCAATATACAAAATATTAATCAAAAGATATTGTCTTGATATATTGAAGACAATTTTTTTTGTATAATTTTCAACCTAACCCCCTGGCTCAGTCATTATCCAGTTCCACTCATCCATATAACCCACCCCACCGTCTAAACCGTCAATGACCCCGAGATATATTGTAATAATGTTATTTGGAGTACTGGCACTGGCCAGATTCTCCACTCACGACCTGTGTGATGTCATGCGCCCTTAACCAGCTTCCATTGGCTGGGAAAGGGTGCAGGGGCATCCCGGACTCCTGCTTTGCCCCTTATTTCTGGGGAAGAATCTTAGCTCAGGAACCCCAGGTAAATTGTAAATATTTTCTTTTGTTTTATAGATATAAAAACCCTTTTCTTGTCCAAGTAATCATTTATTTATTTTTTCTTTAACATGTAGACGTTTCGACCCATGTGGTCATTCTCAGTCAGTTAGCTGAATTCAATCCGCAAAAATACATATTCAACTGGTCCCTGTTGCAGATCAATTCCTTCCTGAACTGTTTGATATGATCTTCTACTTTATTCTGTGTCATTTTCATAAGGTGCTTAGGGTTTCACCTGTAGTTCATTTAATATTAATAGTTTAAGGTACTGGACTTGAATTTTATTTTGTTTTGTTTTATAGATACGGTATTTTATAAAGGTATTTTTGCGGATTGAATTCAGCTAACTGAATGATAATAAGAAACATGTATTGAGAATGACCACATGGGTCGAAACGTCTACATGTTAAAGAAAAAATAAATAAATGATTACTTGGACAAAAAAAGGGTTTTTGTATCTATAAAACAAAAGAAAATAAAATTCAAGTCCAGTACCTTAAACTATTAATATTGTAATTATGGCATGGATGTGAGAAATTATTTTATTTTTATTATTATTTTCACAAGTATTTATTTTGTTTTTATTATCAGCATGTATATATTTTTATTTTTATTATTATTATTCATTTGTTATTATTTTTATTGAATGATTGTATAGCTAATTAGCGCTATTACTTTTTGCCTAAAAGTGGCATATTTTAGTATCTCAATAAAGTGTATAAATAAAAAAAAAACCTATAATTTTGGTTCATCGCGTGTGTTTTGCCGTTCAACACTATTTATTCAACAATATTATTTATTATTTAATGTGACCATGACTTATAAAAATATAATATAAGTATTTGCAACCAAACACTAAATACATTTAATAAGATTTTTGTAGATTATTATAATCAGAGAACACATATTTTTAATTTTTTGAAAAAATGCTGTATTGGGTAATGAATTTTATGAAATTACTAATCAATGCCGTTGTTATACCTGCTCGAACTAATCTGGAACTCTACTCAAATCTATTCAATACAGATTATTTATTCTAAAGGAATAAAGACACCGTCCATTTGGACTGATGTCCCTCGGAACAAGAAGGTTTGTCGTAGAATGCTAATGTAACGAAAGCACGTGCTTGGAATGAATCGAACCATTTCTTGTATTACTTAAAATTAGTCACGTTTCCTTATTTTTCTGTTTTGGTTCATTTCTATAATGCGCTAAATTGATGTATACTATTAATATATATTTAGGAATGGATTTAATTCACTTATTAACGGCTAATGTTTCCAATATGAAATAAAAGTTCGGAAAATAGAAGAAAAAAAAGTGTGTCCAAAAACAGACGCTCATTCGACTTTTATATCTAATTAAGTTAGACCAAAACCTAATTCTGGATTTATATGCTGAGGGTTTTTTTTTCTAAATTTAAGTTAAATACGATTTTTATAAATACTTGTATTATCCTCTTTTACGTTGTAATTCCCTTTTGTTATAACGTTTTGAATTAGATGATTATTCAATTATTTTCTTCTTTTCTCTGCAACTACCTTCTAATTAATTTGTTTAAAAAAGTACATTAAAATAACATAATCAAAAACTGTCATTGTCGTTCATCAGAGGAATGAGTAAAAAAAAAAAAAATGATACCACTGATACTCATGAACGTTATTGAGTTCATTACATAGTTGGAAATATGTAGTTTCTAAGCTAACTGTTTTGCAAGAAGGTTATACCTGACCAAGATTACGCTCAATAGTGACCCCTCTCAAAATTAAGATAAGTCATTTTAAAGAGGCTGGGTGAGCCAATGAAATACACAGATCCCATAGAACTCAAAACAAACATATCTTAAATTATATTTTTCTTTTAATTAAATTGGCAAAAATAATGAGGAAATAATTTGGAAAATAAGAAAAATAATTTATTAAAAATAAATTATTGTTTGTATAATACGTGTAGCTTGAATTGGAAAAAAAAAACTCATCTTCTAGGTTTATGTATTAAAAAAATTCTTGAAAAAATTTCCACTATCATAATTTCATTCTAACAGTCAATATTCAGTAGGCTGGTGGAGACTGTTGGGAGCATTCAATTCTATAATAGAAAAAAATAGTCATTCCTAGTTTTATAAAACTGTTTTTGAAAAAGAAACCAACAAATTAAAAGAGAATAAAGACATGCATTGTGCTTTATAGTTTATATAGTACTATTACGTAAGAATTTCTCTAATGCCCTTCTTAAAGATTATATTTCGACAATTGTCTCATATAAAATTTGATTTTTGGAATCGGTTAAGTTCCCCCATCCTGCTTGGGTCGAAAGCGGCTTAAGTGACCCTTCTACATCATGAGCAAGAGACCGACTCACAGATTCATTTCTTTTTAATAAAATAGTATCATGTTAAGAGATTAGGCTTATAGTCCTTTCCAAAAATATCACATAACAGTTAACACAATTATTGTCGAAGAAATAGTAAGTTTAACTGTAGACATTATTAAATTAGACATCATCTTTTATTGTATGAGAAGGTATAACTAATACTGTGATTGATACAGGGTAGAACAATTTCCAGAAGGTGGATACGTAGCTCTACCGGTTTCTGAGGGAGGGAGAAGAGAATTGGAACAAAGATCGGCGCGATGATGGAAGCATGAATTTACACGTGGCCCTAGATGACGAAAATGGAGAAGAATAATAATATGAGAATGTATTGGAAGACTTAAATGGAGGTGGGGAAAAAGCGGATGTTTGTAGGCAGGAGAGATTAGCCAATATGGTCAAGAAAGGAGTGTTCTGTGACAGGTGCAACAAGGTTTTGTTTCCTATTAATCGACTAAGGATCGAAACCGTAGATCATTAAATTCCTAATATAGCTAGAAAATATAAAGAAAATCAACCCAGACGATTTTTATTTAGCACTAATGAAAGGCTACTACTTAGATCAAAAGATTAGCACCTTATAAAGATATTACTGTGCCTATGCATTTGATCCCAAATTCTTAAATTATACAGTTAATAATAAATAAAAATTCAATTAAGTAAAAGTGTAAATGCGATAAATATGGAGGTTATATGAGGTTAGTAGATGAATTAAGACAGAATTCTTAAGTCTTCCATGGTACGCATTCTTAGAAATAATTCCTATAAGTTAAAATAAGGGATTTTCTTCATAGTAATAGTTTTTCATTTATACAACGCTTTACATCAATGCCAATATATCAATAAATTATAATTGCATTATAAACACTTCTTGATCCTACGAACTCTGAAGCTCCGAGAAGTTCTCTCATCTACACTATTTTCTTTTGCGAAACAGCCATATAGCCTGACTTAGTAAAAAGGTTACAATGCACAAATAAATTTCTTATTACCTGAAGATATGATTACTGAAATCTCCTGTACTTTTTGTGGTAACTGTTCCTCATAAAAGAGAAAAATGTTCTTACTACCCGACGATGACCATTTTTATAATTACAAAAACTCTCCTTGAAACATTAATCTTTCATTCTCATGATGATCCCTTGGACTAATTTTCCTTCACGGGGATGAAGGGTCTTTAATAAAATTAATGGAAAAAAGCTCTAAAGAAATTAATGACCGAGGAATACGCTTTCCATAGTTCGGATACTCCACAACACAAAGTAATATTGGCGAGGGAAAAAAGTGGATTTTACCTTAGAGATAAAAAATCCATTATTTTCGTATGCTTCATATTTTATAAATTTTATACACACCATTTAATCATTTGTTTCCGATTATTTAGAACGAACCCAGCTTTCTTTCTTTCACTGCATTTTTCTCCTCTTTGTTAACAACGTCTTTTACTTTATAAGCATTTTTTAACGTTTAATTCTTAAATAGTTTCTTTTTTAATAGATTCTTCGAAAATATTGGAAAAATAAATATTTATGATATCCTAGTTCTTGTAGTTACAATCAACAAATCAGAACTCGGCACGGAATGCGTATTTTTTGCAAAAATAAGCACACTACTAAGTGCATGTGTATAGGGAAGAAAACCCGAAGAATAATGAGAGTACTAAGGGTTGGAGGACAGAGATTGGAGCAAGTTGAGAGTTCTAAGTATCTATGTGCTCATCTCAACGAAAGCGGATACGTTGACGAAGAAGAGGTACAAAGAATTGGAGCAGCGGGGACAATGTTTCATATGGTCCGACGGGGGTTCCTGGGAAGAAGAGAGGTGACAAGCCGACTCCCTTCCTGTCCTACTAACTCTTCGGAATCCTGGACCTTGGCCTCAAAGCACATAAGTCAAATACAAGCTATAGGAGTATATGCCAGGGAAAACTTATACAATAGGAAAAATTTTTACAATATGGGCAAGGTATATATATTAAACCAGTGGAGGCTATTCTGGAGGAACACAAACTAAGTGGTTCGGACATCTACTTATGATGGGACTAGAGAGATCGTTAGTAAGACGAGTACCGCCCTTAAAAAGGCCTCACATATCCTGGGAAGGAAAGGGAAGAGGTGCTTTCAGGAGGAGAGGAATGGACTCGAATCCTCACACATCACAGCGGTAGAAGAGGGAAATATTATGGTGATGATGATAACCATATTTCAGGATCAACTAGTGGTTAGCATAATAACCTACTATATCCAAGATCCCTATCCTAATTAAATAGATAAATTTTAGGATACCCACTATGCTACGTCCGATTAGCCAAGCAGAATAAAGTGACGTTCATGAAGAAACAAATTTTTGCTCAGATGTCTTCCAGAACGGGTCGTATTGCTGGAAAAACAGACAAAAGCAGTAAATAAATTCATTACATTTTTGTTATTTATCTTATTTTATAGGGAGCGGAGTGGCTCAGTGGTAGGGCACTGAGTTGTCATGCCGGAAATCCTGGTTCAAATCCCGCTACAAGGCAGTACTCTAGTTTAATATTTATTTATAGATATTTTGTTCTTTCTTTTGATTAGCACTCTCTTGGAGCTATTATTGTTGTTCAATGTAAACCAGCCGTTTTTCCTACTTCACCTCATCTACCTCCTTGTACCAGAGGCAGTGCCCTCTATAGATTAATTGACAACAACTAGAGCGACAAAATGGCCAAACTATACAGGACAATCAGTAGACCGTACGAGTAGAAGACAGCAACTCATCAACTTCATGGAGTAGACACCAACTCAGAGAGCCAGCAGGGCAGGAAGGAAACCGCAACCAAGAAATGGCATTCACAGATGGGCATATAAACAAACAGTAATAAAAAGTTATTTTTTTTGTATTCATGTATATTTCATTTCATCTTTATACAGTCCACTTATATCAGAGATACCATATTCCGTCAGGGGAATACCCTTTCCTACTTTAAACAATTGTCGTTTTTGGTTTGACCATGTTATCCTCGAACTTCATTTTGTAATTAGGTATTATTGTTATTGTTAATTATAATTAAATTAAATAATTCAGTTTTGTTTTGACTCTCTTTCCAACTGAGGTATGGGGGGACTCCTTTCTCCTCAAACCTCTCAGACACCTCTTAGCCCCTTCTCTGATACCACTCCACAGGGCGTTTAATAAATTTTTATACTATAGACTTGAAACATTAAAAATATGTTAATGAAATTATTATTAAATATTCTTTTAGGTGTCCACGGCCACTATTATTACAAAAGACTTTGTTAATTTCTTCTGGTTTAGACCGTGTAGATAAATTTTCCGCCAACGTTTCGCCAACCAAGCTGCTGACTTCCTCAGAAAACTCAGAATCTCTCTATGAAAAATATCTTAGAGCGTTGCCAAAGTAGTATTATAACATAGATAGGAATTACTGATTCCTATTCAGTGAATTAGAATTGTATAAAATGTAAATAAATAAAATTCTAACTTTATGCTGTTTTAACATTAGGATATCAATATTTACTTTATTAGTTATAAGTTGAATTGAAATGAAAAAAAAAAATCGTGTAACAGAGGAATATATCGGCTTTTTTTCCTTAAGTGGATAGAATTCATAAATGCTGAAGCAGCTCCCATAATAAAAGTGAATTATTCTACAAGATAACCTTTTCAATTTCAAGTTTTAAAGTGTGATTCTTAATCGGGCAGTAAGGCTTTACAAGTAGGTCATCTTGAGTACTGAATCTTAAGTATTTATGAAAGGTTAATTAGTGTCGGTGTATTTAAAAGTGGATTCCTATTTGAGATATTTTTTTACTAACTTAATTTAGCTAAATATAGAAAAATAGCGTTGAAATATTTCATGGAGATCTCCATTTCAGATTAGTTCCGTTGAAGAATTAAGGTAGGTTTTTGATGGATTGTTTCATTTTCTGATTGTAATCTCGCATTTATTTCCATACCGATGCTACGGATTGCTTTTTATGAAACGGGCGGGCAAGGCAATTTTATTGATGTACATGAATACCAGAGTTTCATGTTACACACTAACGTTTAGCTCCATAATTATATAATTGTATTATTTAGAATTCTATAATCATGTTTTAATAAAATAAATATCGATGCAACATGCTCTAAATGCGAGCAGTATCTCAGAAGCTCGCGTAAAAAGAAAATAGCGCTGAGTATGGTTCGGATTGTAATATCATTCAAAATAGCGCTAGTCTCGAACTCAGGAACTACAGAACAGCTCTACACACCATGTCATCTCGCTCTCCCCAGTTATAAAAATATAAAAGGAATTATGAATTTATTTGATTCTATTACTGTTTCCAGAATTTTCTTTTAATGCAAAGTTTTCATATGCGTGTATTGTTGAAACGATAGTATTTTATATTGTGCACGTAGGCTTCCACGGTCTTTAGTATTGTGCATATGTTCTCATTGTTTTGTCAGTGGAGAATGTGGACTTGATGTCGTGGTTCTTAAGAATACATGATCAACCCTCTACTCAACAGAGCTGAAATGATAGATGAACCGTCACAGCTCCCTTAAGAGAAGAGGCACTTGGGAACAGCCTTCCTAATAAACGGATACGACCAAGAAACTATAAAACGGGTAGAACGAAAGGTAAAACAAAAAAACAAGACAATAGCGTAACAGACAACGAACCCAAAACCCAGACTATTCCTTACATCAAAGGTAGCTTTGAACCGTCAGGATTCTAAAGAGCCAGGACATCAAGACCAAATTCTTCACTGGCAAAACAATAGCTCACATCCTAGCGAACCCCAAAGTTAGGACTACATACCCCGGGCATCTATAGAATACTCTGTTCCTTTGGCAAGGTCTACATAGGAAAAACCGGAAGGAATATCGAAAGAAGTATAAAGGAGCATAATATACTATATCTAGCGTTAAACTTAGGAGAACACTACTACAACACTAACCACCACATACCTTTCGAAAACACAGCTATACTAGTTAAAAAAAATAATTATCATCTCCGCACCATTAGAGAGGACATTGAAGTTATCAAAGAAACCAATAATTTCAATAGGGATGGTTACAAACTCAGTAATACTGGTATCCTGTCATAAAACAAAATACTCGCACATTATCCTACCATCCACACACATACTACAATACCGAGCACACACGAACCCACCCGAACACAATACGACCTACGGACTCGGCACAAGCTAGCCAATGGGAATGCAAAAAAAAAATCCGCTCTTCATTTACTGACTAGCCCCCCATTTTAGAAGCTCACAACACGAATGGGCGAAAGCTTGGCATACACCAACACCATAAGTCATCATGGATCATCACCATGGGTCCATCCCGGAAGAAGAACATATGCACAGTATTTTTATTATTGTAAATCTATTTTTAAGAAAAAAATATATTTATCTATATCATTGAATTTCTAGAGATAACTGAAGGCTAAAACTTTCGACAAAAACCTCTCTTCCTTTCACTTTTTTTTATTTTATTTCCTGACAGATCAATTGGAAACAAACAAGTTCTTTCGACCTTGACATAAATGTGCCAGCCTTCCACGTGGCAACTCCATATAGAAATGTAACGTTCCCAACATTTCTACTTTATTTTATTGTTGACAGTAAAAATAAAAATTAAAACCGTTGACGGTTCAACAGTATCATTACGATGGAATTCCTTTTTAATGTCAGCTGGACACGAGCGTGAAAGGGATCAATAGAAAAAAAAGACATCGCATATTTATTAAGTAAAAAAATATAATAAAAAAGCATTTTCAGGTCTGCAGAACACACTTAACAACAAAATAGACACTTTTTTTTTTTATAAAACATGACAATATCATGTAATATTCCAAGAAGTGATATCTTATTTCTTTTAAAAATAAACACTTGATTATATCTGTTACAAAATTCTTCATTAATGTGTTCCAAGTGTAGGCAATTAAATTACAAAGCTTCTAGAATTCAGAAGTGCGATTCTACAATATTTTTTTTAAACAATAATGAATTGCTTTAATTACACGTTTTTGAAATAATATTTATAGGAAAGTGGAAAACTATTATGTTTATTGTGAAGTTTTGATTTAAGTGAAGATAATTTATTAGGCTTTTAGAATACAGTATTTTTCTCTCCCTGCTTACTATATAATTGGGAGAACCATATCATAATTATGAAACAATAGTTAATTATATAAGTATCGGAGAACTGAAGTGCAAGATGAATATGTTACATATTGTTGAATAAAATGATATTCACACAAACACATTTTACAAAGCAAATAGTCTATCGTCAATAGATTGTAAACTACTATGATGACTGCTCTACTCTCTTTATTCAAAATATAGAAAAACAGTAACATAACATCCCAGGTTTGTATTAAATATTAAAAACAATTTCTTAGGGTCGTTATTTGTGAATTTTATAATGACATATTGTTACGGTCACAGATAGAACGGCGGAAGGAAGGGATTAACGTCTTAAGCTCGTCTGCGGGAGAAGTTAAGATTAGATTAGAACCTTCTCGAACATACTAGAACCGTCTCCCCTACTCCCGTTCATACTAGAATGTTCGGCCTTGCCTATTTAAATACCCCTTCGAAGGCGAGGCAGTCAGTCAGTGTTGAACCGGCCAGTGTAATAAGTGTATCAGGAACTGTGACACTGTGAGTGTAATAAACTGTTTCTGTTTATTACTGTGTGTCATATTTGGAGATGCTTACGGTCGGTGGGCTTTAATTAGTGAACTGTAAGTGTTAATTTGTAGTGATAAGCTCTAGCGTAATTTAATATTATTCGTAAATTTATGTTAATAGTTAAGCTATTTCGTAGTGGCAATATCTTATATAATATTTTAGTAATTAAATAGGCCTAGGTTCTAATAAATATTTAGAGTATTGTAATTGTAAATTTATATTACTTTAATAATTTAATTGTTAATAATTTAATTGCATTATTTTTGTAACTTTGTTAATACATATTCGTATTATAAATATAGGAGTAGTTTAATTCATTTTAACACCCAGTAGCCCCGTAACAATATTTTCTGATTAGCAAAATGTAAGAAATGATCTACAAATGTACAAATGATCATATCATAACAAAACAATTAATATAACAGTAAATTTGTCTAGAAATATATTATTAATGCCATGAAAAGCGTAAATATTTTTCAGTTTCTGTTAGGACGTGGTTAGACTGAATAAAATACGAAATAATAAAATATATTAGTAAAATAGAGTCAGGTTTTTTTTTAAAGGAATTAGGCCAGATATTGAAACATGTGGTTTATTAAATCTAAATACAAACATGAGGTTAAGCAATTTTACAAATAAAGAAATATCGCTTATATATATAAAAGAATAAAGACAAACAAAAAGAATAATGAGTCTTTACAGAAAAAAATGATTTGGAATAGTATTATGAAAGGGAACTATTAGATTACTTATTAATTCGAAATGAAGTCATATGAACATAACATTAAAAAGTATTAACGGTGGCGACAGGGCCACATGGCGATGGACTATATAGTCTCAGGCGGCGAATTTAATATTGTCTCTGAGGGTGATGGTAAACGGTGAACAGCTCCTCTTACGAATAGAGTGAAAGAGTGGACTTACAATTGAAGCGAAGGACTCGTTTCTTTTGCTCCTAGTGTATCGGGTAACCAGGCGCTCTCTGCGGTATCATCAAGGGCGTACTTCTCGTGTCCGATCCTAGGCGATCTAGGGCGGAAGGCGGTGAAGGCTGGCGAGATTAGCTTCAGTCAAGGAGAGTGGAGAGATGATGCCAGCTTGGCATTTAGATTGATTCGCGACTGAACAGTTTCAATATGTTTCTAATTCTTTTTTTTCGTTTTTTTTTTTTTTATGTATCCATTGAAATTTACGACTGTATGTTGTCATCAAGTAAATATAATCAAAGATAAATCACGGCCCGAGATAAAGGCAAGTAGAGAAACTACCCAGTGGTAGTACTCAAATAAGAAGTTCGACTAAGAAGGTCACGAGACCATCTTCTCTTCAGGCACCTCAGAGGATTATCAGGAATCGAAGAGGTTGCTAGGATTGAAAATAGAAGACCTGCTAGGTCATTTGGCTAGAATGGAAGATGAACCCAATTCTAAAAAGCTTCATCAGTACCACTCAACTGTACGTGAAGAAGGGGGAAACTGGAGCTGAAGTGTTCGGACGGTGTGGACAGAGACGCGAGGGATATCCTGGGGGTCAGGAGCTGGATGACGGCTGCGCAAAACAGAGACGACTGGAAGAAGCTGATAGAGGGAGCCAGGACTCGTCACCGAGTTGTAGCGCCATAGAGTAGTAGTAGTAGTAATTCATTTTAAAGTTAATTCAAATCTTTATTCCTAATTAATTCAATTTTTACAACCCATTTTAATTATTTCACCTTATGTGTAAAATAACATGTTACAGGATGATTACTAAAACGTTTTATATAAAAGAGAGATTTCATTATTCAGACAATGTTGCTCATTCCAATTTCAAGCGGATTTTTTTTATTATAAAATATTTATGAAGGAAGGTGTGAGTTTTCCATGTTGTATATTGTGATTTTTCAATTACTTAAATTTTATTTTTTTTGCTTGTAGGAGCGCAGAAGCTGAACGTTGAAGCCTTTGCCGTTGTCAGTTTGAGGTAAGTTTCATGGCTCTGTAGTTAGCTAGATGGGTTGATGATTACGAACAATGACATTTGATTGTTGACGATATAGTTGCTGTTGCTGAATACAAAGGAGCAACAGAACCCCAACTTGGCTAGGAGGATAGACAATGTAAGAAGTTGATGACCGGTCGTTGTGGTTAATGATCTGTAGTCCTCAACCCCTCCCCCCAGGAATTACATCGTCAACTTTCCCCAGATTTCTTTCCACGACCCATTGGCGTTTTAGTCCTATTTCCTATTGTGTTAAGCTGCAAACGGTTTATCCTTTTTGAGTCGTACATAATAGTACAAAGGAAACCATTACCACATCGTTTGTCCCCAATTAATAACATCTATCGTGCATGGACAGGGAGCGGAGCGGCTCAGTGGTAGAGCACTGAGTTGCCATGCCGGAAATCATGGTTCAAATCCCGCTGCGAGCAAGACTTCTATTTAGTCAGTTTGCAGCCGGAGATGGATCATATAGGACCCTCCTGGGATCCTCTATAAAACATTATCAAAATAGGGTACTCAAAAAAAATCTGGCGGTTGAGCGTGACCTATGACAAGGCACATCATTGCTGGTGTCCATGAAACAGTATAGTCTCTATCATGTACTGAACCTCAGACTCGTTCACGGGTTGTAGTGGTACAGGTTTTTTAAAACAATTGTGTGTGGATAAAGGTCAAATGATAAGTAAATAATATATTAAAGTCATTTTCAAAAAATATGTCATTTTACACATTTTGTGGTAATTAACGTGACAAGTTTTTCAAGCGTTTTATTTTAATTAAAACAAAAATAATATTATACACTTAATCTCATCAAGCTGGGAGTAAGGGATCAGCATAAGTACACACACCATCTATTCACCAAACGACAACTTAATAAGTCTCAATGATAACGAAAAAGTTTATGGCAACAATTGGACTGAAAATAAAAACAAACAAACCTTACAACATATCACATGAAAATAAAATGATAACAAGTTAAACGTAAAAGAAAGTATCTCTGGGACAGTAACTAACGTGACACAATTATTATTATAAAAATTGCCTTGTAAGTAGCCTTTCTCACAGCTGAGAGCAATCTGAGCACATAATATTAATGCCTCAGATATGTTTTTTTTTTCTCATCCTCCAAAAATTGTATATACAATATGATGTAAATTTACAGATATTCCTGAAAATGCTTCTATATAAACCAAAGCCTTCTGTTACCTTTCGGTAAAGCTCAGATATGTTTTTGTTTTTTGTTCCTTAGCCCCTTTAGGTTTGAAGGTTTCTAAGCTGGATTAGGATTAGGTTGGAGAGAATCTCTTTTACTGTACTGCGTACATTTTAAGAGGAGGTTGAGAAAATGGAAGGCTCTTCTTTATTAATTTATTAACTGTAGATTTTTCCGGTGATGGGGCTCACCGTGTCCCTTCCCTTTCATTTGTTTATTTTATTTATTTCTCAGTTCAGGCTGAGACTTTGTACTTGATCTTGCCACATTTGGGGCCGTCCTGCTGGGGTGAGTGCCCTGAAAAGAGGGTTTGTACTGTATTTCAGACTGTCAAAAAATCTAATGTGTCTGCGCTTTATGAAGTCTGTAACTGTCGGTAAGTCGAGATTAGTGTGTAGGAGGTCCGTTTTGGTTTTATGTATTGTCGTGTGTTTTACAATGCGTTGCAGTACACCATTCTGTAACTGTTGGAGTTTTTTCGCCGTTGCAGGCGAGATGTTGCCTAACAATGGTGCTCCGTAGAGGAGCGCCGTTCTTAGGATGCTCTTATATATTATCAGCTTGAGGTGAAGGGATAAGTTAGGAGATGTAAGTAGGTGGTTAAGCCTGTAAGACTTGGTCCTAACTGACCTGAGTTTCTTCCTGCAGTGGTAGGCTAGTTTCAGGTGTCGGTCAAGGGTTACACCTAAGTAGACTATGCTGCCCGCTGGTCTGTTTTCTCGTCCCGCTACCCTATAGTCCTTAGGGAGAGCGCGGCGCTTTTTCCCCTGAAAGGAGAAAATTATGCAGTCAGTCTTTCTAGGATTAACTGAGATGTTGAGTCCTTCTAGCTTCTGTGTGATTTTCTCACAGACCTCCTCCGCCTGCCTTAGAGCTCTCTCCGCGCTGATCGAGCTGTTGTAGATCGCTATGTCGTCAGCATAGGCAGCTACAGTAGCTTTTTTGTAGTTGGCCCCAACAGTTTCAGCTTTGTATATTGAGAAAAGTACTGGAGATAGCACAGGCTCAGATATGTAGGCTATTCAGCAAGTTTTGTTGTTTAGATATAATCTCTATTAACGGGAAAATGAACGTGCCTATTCGTGTGAAAGTGCAGAACTTAGATGCTTCAGAACATATCACTGAACAACTGAGCATCGATTGTAGAATAGTTGTTATATTTAATTTGGACACTGTTTCGATTATTAATAGGGGTTTTCAAAAGTTAATGTTGATTATAAAGATCAGAATATAACTTCATTAACAATCTGAAAAAACACCTTTGCAATCCATTACACAAACGTTACAAAAATTTTTATTTCAGAATTGGTCATTATACAACAACCGGAGATGATCAGTTCGTTAAACAATATTATAAAACATTATATAAAAGTCTCATGGAAAATTTCTTAAATGCGCGTTATGCAACCTTTTTATAATAATGTAATAAATTGTTGATAAAATTGGCTTTAAGCAATTTGTTTCTAATCCCTTTCTGTCTAAATATGGTGTCAAAGATTTTTTAAATGGTAATCAAATCAAAATTTGAATAAGCAGATCCAAATCGGAGGGCCCAGATTTTACATCTTATCAGTCTTATTATGCAGAACATAGGGCATGGATTACGGATGCTTCAAGCAAACATCTGCTAGAATACGAAATTTGTAGATTCTCCGAGGGCTCATCCAGCCTTTATAAAGTGGGTCCACTTAATAGTGAGCGTGATAGCAAAATTACCTCCCTGCACAACCGTCGTCCTGGTAACAGTACAGTCTCTGCGATGTAATGTATCCAGATCCATTCATGGGTTGGAGTGGCAAAACTTTTTTTATAATATTATAGTTCAAGTTATCCTATGTTATCTTATGAGAGACCTAACAGATATTGAATGCGGTTATTTGTATGGAATATAATATTTTAAATAAGTGACAAAAGTCGATAAGACAATTTTTTTTATTGAAAATAAAATGATACAAAAAAAAAATACCCTGTGTACCCTCATCTCATATCGGCCTTTATTAAAAACTGTTTACTCTTCTGTGCCTATTCCAATATTTAATCACTTATAAGTTTTTTTTTCTGGATTGTATTTATTGCCTTCTAAAGCATTAGTATACTGCTGTTTTGTGTTGTTTTTTTAATATTCAATATTATTAAAAAAACAATTGTACCCTCGACTGCTTATCGAAGTAAAAATAGGGATTTTACTGCTTTCCCGTAAAATTGAACGGACCAGACAAAGGATTCTTTAGCTTAATTTCAACATAAATGTTATATAATACTATTATTTTGTTGTTGAATAAAATTCACAGTATTTTAAGAATGTATTACATTTTTACGAATTCATATTACTTTTATTGATATAAAGATGTTTATGTTAATACGTACGAGTATATTGACAAGCGTTCAACTTTGAATCCACATACTAGATTAAAAAGAAAAAAATCTCGCTGTTTCAGGCTGCTTCAACACTTACTAGACGAATGCTCAAAAGACTCATGTACATAACGATTTTAAGATCTATTTGGACTTACGGAATAGATCTTTGGGACTCTACTAAGCTATCGAATTCTTCTCGTATGCTATCCTTGCAATCCAAAATCCTTAATGATCCTTATTTTGTTACAAATAAATTCATCCATAACGACCTCAATTGCTGATTTGGCCTGAGCCCGATACCAGTCCTTTCTTGATAAACTTTATTTTCACTAGTTTCAAACCTGGCACGCTCTTCAATTCCCGATAATCTTCCGAGGCGTCTCAAAAGAAGATTGCCTCGTGACCTTCTCAGTGGAATCTGTTATAGAGTAGATCTCCAATTATATTGACTTGTTATATTGTTATAATGCAGTTGTTAATTTCAATAAATAACTTTTTTTAAATTTATATAGATATTAAACAGCAATCACGGTACTACCTCAGCCACTATTAATTTTCCATAGCATTTAATAATGTCTCTCCACATTCGGAACTAAAGTAACTAATAAACGTGATTCTATCCCCTCTAAAACATAAGTTTGTGGCCCTTGTTCATTTGTCAGTTTGTTAATGTTAGTTCGTTCATTAGGGTCTGTTTTAATTGCATTGTACAGTTTAGCATTTCCCTAAAGCGTTCCACATTTATAAATTTTAGTAATTAATTTAATAACTAAACTTGTATAATATTGAGTATGTTAATTCGTAATAGGATCCTTTCTATATGTCCAGGCGTTTTATGTATCGTTATAACTATAAAATATAAGAAATAAAGTAAACTATTGCTTTATTTCTTATATTTTATTTAATATTTGTAAATGCATTTATATGACACTCTGACGTAGCTTGCCAGTAGAAATATTCATGTCATGTCTTCTGTGATTTGTTGTCTGCTTACGACAGCAGCTGTAACTCTGATATATTTTATTGTCATGCATAATCTATTTTTATTTTTATTTTTTAAACCTTAAGAATAAATGTATTTTTAAAAAAATACATTTTTAAACTATTTTTAACAGCTCGGTTTTTTAACAATTAAAGTTCCTTAATGATTTATATGGTGTTGTTCATGTAGCATTTACATGCTATTTGACAATATTAAATCCATGCAATGCTATTGGCATCGGATAAAAGAATATCAAAATTGTAATCAAGTCAGCTTTATACCAGTAATATTTTGATAATCATAAATTATATATTTATTATTGAAGTGATGTGAATGATTAAAGTTTGTGTTAACTGAACAATTATACAAACAAATTTTGATAAAAAATTAAGATACATATTTTTTATGATATATTAATAGTAAACAATAATTTACTTGATGATGTAAACAAATAATTATTAGATCGTGCTTTTTCTGTCCATATTCTTCTTGCCTAATTGTATTCATATGTGTTATTCACGATTACTCCATCGTAATTTTACTTCTCCACTGTACATGTTTTCCCTCTGCAGCTGGATTTAAATTTCCTGAGTTGATCTTTGGGATTAACCATCAATTTTGTCTTTTTAGTAATGTGCTAAGCAATATTTCTGCAGTTCCTGCAATTGTATAATTTATTCTAGTAGAATATTTATAGTAGATGGATGTTGATTAAAATCTGTTCTGCCTACTGCAGCAGTTGAAGGCTTAGTGCATGGTATGATTGTACTACAAGAGTTATGAGAGGAAGTTGATTTGCCACAGATGACGTAAAGCCTCCAAGTTTTCTCCCAATAAAGGGTACCCACTTTACAAATCTAGGGTACCCTAAGAGGGTCTTTTGACTCAAGAGAGTCGATTCAAGGTTGTTAAGAGAATAAATACTAAACCTGACACAGCCGATCTCAAACTTGGGACTTTCAGTCCATTCTTTAGTTAATTGTAAAAGTACAAATACAACCTCTTACGCGATTTCAGCCATTTGTAAAAGTAATAATACAACCTCTTACGCGATTTCAGCCTAATAAATAAACTACATTAGTAGATAATATTTTCCTCAGAGGGAAATTAAATTTAACGCAATTGTTATTAACGAAACTTTTTCAACAAATGCTGATCTTTACGAGTTAATAAATTAGTAAAAACCCAACAGCCTTTGAAAATGAATATTTATTACCCTATAACATAACAAATATAAAATATTCGGATAAAAATAGGTTAATTAATTATGAATCATCTTGTGTATCTTATGTGTAATTATATTCATCATATGGCGTCCCATTTTGAGAAAGATATTTATTTGAAGAGCTCGTAGGGGTGAAGCGTGATGTGAACCGTGGCGCACGTCAAAAACCGATCCTCTCAATTCGGTGCAGTCTCTGAGGAAAAGGCGGTGTAGGAAATGCTACATAAGCATTTCCTGCTATTGTATGCTACTTTATTTATTTTATTTTATTTTATTACCTGCTATTTTATGCTACAAAAGCCCCGGTTCTGAAAGCGGGGGGCCGACAGGTTTCTGCGTAGGTAAACAATAGACTGAAGTCTAGGTAGGACGTTTTGATCCTTACGTTAAACTATAAACATAAATACATAAATATCGAGAATAAAACAAAATATCTTTCTGGTAAATAAAATAAACTTCAGGGAATTTTATAATTATGTACAGAATAATTAGAAACATACAGAAACTTAACAATATTGCTCATGGCTCGTTGGAACGGGGATTGCTGAAATTTGTGTAAGAATAGTTAATAAAAAAAGTCTATTACTAACATTTTTTAAAAATTATAAACAAAAAATGAAGTTGCATTGTTTACATAGATATGTTTTAAAATCATTCCTATAACAATATAAGAATAAGATTTTATTTCTCACGAAGGATATAATTGGGCCTTCCGCGAAGTCGATAATTGGGTAGGGTATTCTGTTGATTAGGCTCAGATAATTGGAACTCTATTATATTTTTAAAACAATCAATTAATTTCTACCATGTGAGAGCTTTGGTTGTATATATTTTTAGTGTTCTTATAGAATTTTTGTTATACATATCATTTACTCTAATTCATGCTTGTTTTATGTTTTATGAATGCTATTGCTGAAGTATTCTTTATTTCATTTACAGAAAAAAAAAAGAACTAGGATATTTCTTGTAGTTTCAACCTCTAGCTCTCCAAATATAAATGAGTCCACAAAAAACAAATTCAATATGAAGGTCACCTGTGGTCTAGTGGTTAGCGTAACAAACTACTAAACCCAAGATCGCGGGTTCGTAGCCCGGCAGGTGGCCCTAGGATTTTTTTAAGGGAGTAAAAAATCCTTAGTTACGCCGTCCTTCGGAAGGGACGTTAAACGGGGGTCCCGAGCCTGTAAGATGTCAGGTACTCGTTAAAAATCCCTATCCTAATTAAACCTGGATAGGCAAAATTTAGAGCTCCCACTGTAGCATCGTCCGATTAGCCATAGCTGCATAAAGTGACGTTAAATGAACAAACAAACAAACAAACAAATTCAATATATATATATATATATATATATATATATATATATATATATATATATATATATATATATATATATATACAGTACTGTGCGAACTAATGTGAACACGTGATAATAATAAAAGTTTTTCGCAGTTGGCAACACGTTTGTTTGTCATAATGGCGGTTATTTTGTGTTCGTGTTTTGTCAATCAGTAAGTTACGAGACACAACAAAGCTACAGACGCGTTAAATGTTGTTATTTTTTAGAAGTACAGTTTGTTTGCAGACGTAAACTTAACTACAGTTTTTTTGTTTCTTATTTTTGAAGATGGATATTTTTCCGAAAAAACGCATTAAGATTGTTACTTTGAGTGAACACACATCATTGACTAAAGAGGGGCTATAGTCAAACATCATGGGCTATAGTTAAAGCAAGACTTAAAAAAATTGATTGCACAACAAAAACAAAGCTGATTAAGGCAATAATTCCAACATGATTTAAAAAAAAACTTTTTGATTCTATGCCAAATCGTGTACTAGAAGTTATAATTATTTTTTCTAATTTATCACTTGTGTTCACATTAATTCGAACAGTACGGTATGTAAAATATGTATATATATATATATATATATATATATATATATATATATATATATATATATATATATATGAATTAATTGTTATTATTATTTGTTTTGTGGGCCGGCCATAAAATGGCCATGAAGTTTTTACATACTCTTTCTTTCTTCTCCTCCAAAAATCTCTCTTTTTCTCCAAATGTTGCCTTCTCTCCACTGCTCTATTTCTTATGAGAACCCTCATATTTTTTAGTCGCCTCTTAAATCTATCTCTGTCCAGACAGACCACATCAGTAATGCCAAGTCTTTTCAGTTCTTCCTCCACCTCCTTAGCATAACCACTCTGGCTGTTGACATTGTATAATTTACTCTAAGTATTTGCTTATTTAACCTTTTGGGATCCATACCTTAGAACATAGTCATGTTCTACTCTCAATTGTTTCGAAGTCCTCTGTTATTTCGTGTTTTTCTTTATTTGTTTTCAATCTGTAGCATAGCTGAGGTATTCTGGGATCAAAAATTCATCTTGAAAAATTCGCTGCCTCTGTACTATACAAAATCACTGGGCTTAAAAAACAATCTTAGTATCTTAATTTTGCATCGGTTGACTAATTCTTTATATTATAGTATTTTGTGAAGAAATGTGGTTTTCCTCATCTGAATAACTTGTTATTCATTATTCAAGAACAAATGGGCACTCAAAAATATGACTATTAGTAAAT
Organism: Arma custos; assembly: GCA_037127475.1. NCBI lineage: Eukaryota > Metazoa > Arthropoda > Insecta > Hemiptera > Pentatomidae > Arma > Arma custos. Next base: position 19,502,564 of record CM073762.1, on the reverse strand, counting down.
TAAAATAGTTGAACTTCTTTAAATCGGATTTTTTTTTTGTTATATTATGCTTACATTAGTAACGTTTATTGAAACATGATGATAGGCTATTTATGTTTTGTTTTTTTAATAAAAGCTGTAGAAACTTGTATATTTTGTCTAATATATTTGTTTAGCCGCGGACCTATACTACCCGCCAGATAACAAACCGATCCTTGCCTCTCGGAAATTTACTGTACCGCTAAAATTAAGGAGAGGGGGAATGACGCTCAGAGCGCCCGGCACTTGCTGTTAGATCGCCGAGCGGGACTGTTCTACCAGACCTTCGCAGCTACGACCATCGCACACTGCCGCTTCTCACTCCGCTCTCAAGCCGTTATTCCTATGAGAACGTCCAGAGATCTTAAAGTTTGTTACTCGCCAGAAGCTATGCTGAGATGATGATAATTGAGTGTACATCACACAAATTGTAAGTCCCATTTCATTATCATTAGGCCTCAAATCGTCAACTAATTCTTCTCCTGATGATCAACGTATTACATGGTACCAACCGGACAGTTCAAGTTAATTAATGATATACTCATTGCTCCTTCATGCCGTGATCACTGGCGAAGATAATACTAATTCGCACATCTTCGCGCCTTATTGAAATCTTCATTATAACGTTCAAGTTCATTTTGTAGTTATTATATCTTTGGCCATTAGCATGGAGCATTTCTGTTATTGTTAATTATCTCTCCCATTCATGTTAATCATTTTTTTCTCATTTTTTGTCTTAAATTAATTTTGTTCATTAGATCGCTAAGTTACATGTTTAGTTTTAAGTCATTTTTGTAGACGCTATTATTAATTTGTATCTTCTTTTACATGTATATTTAATAGTATTTAAGAAAACATATATCGCATGTTATTCAAATTAATAAATCAAACGGTTTGTTAATATCTAAGATTTCATTCAAAGTCCCGTGGTACTTCCATTTGCTTCCTATTAAATTTTATTCAGTCTAATCACGCCTAAACAATATTGTTAAATAAATTATTTATTTTTAGTTTCATCCAACTTTGGTAGTACTCTGGATCAATTATTTAAAAAAAAATGGTGGATTTTAATATGTAAGTTATTATTTTGGTCTTTTGATAAGAGATCCTGAGACCTGTATTTCCTACATATTATTGAAGTTTAACGATTGGTTCTTCGGCCTCCTGCCAGGTTTCAGCCATTTAGCCATGTCCGCTAAAGCTAACCAGTAGATTTTGTTTCGTTTATTCTTATTTATTTATTTGTATATTGTATTTGTATTTTCTTTTCACTCTCTGATCACCTCTTCCATGGCACAATTAAATAGTAGTGAGATAGTCCTTCTCCCTTATGCCTGTTTTTATCTGAAAGGGATTTGAAAGTTCCCTTCGGAATATTTTTATTGTATGATACTTATTTTCTTTGTATCCTAGATTAAGTATATATTTAAGATATAGTCATTAAAGAAAATAACATTGAGATTGACAAAATAAATTGATAAGGATAAGATTGAAGAGCCATGATATATAAATGGAAGGAAGCCCATACTCGTTTGAGCAACCATAAAACCTTATCTAACGACTTGAGATCCCAAAGCTCTCCCCTTTTCTCCATTCCACAATACTTCTCAACTGAATAGAATCTCTTCATCTGATGAACTGTCCACACTTTATAAAAAAAAAGGTTTAATATTAAAAGTACTTTCATGTTATACTGAAAAATCTCAATTTTTTATTCAGTTTCCTCAGTGTTACAATGAAAGTTCAATTCCTCCTCTACATCTTTTAATTATAAACATAATTTCTTTACAATGATTAGCCTCATCATTGCAATTTCTGATTAATTTCTATACTATTTTATTTCTTTACAAGTTTTACTTTATTCTACTTTTCTGTATATTCTGTACATCAGTCAATTTATAAAATCTAATTGAAAATCGAAAAAAAATATCTTAATTACCAAATGCCCTAATAATATCTGGTTATTCCATTAATGTATCAATTCAAATACATTTTCATTAATAAATAGTTCATCATATTTTTTATTAGCTATGTTATTAAGCATTATTATTTTTATGTTATGGAGTAATGTAGTATTACTTTAAATGATTAGAATGAACTTAATATTTCTTTGCGTGCATTGTAGTAGGATTTACTTATTGATCCTTTTTTATAATTTTTTCGTGACCTAATATTTTGACTTCGACAAAACTGATTTGATTTTGTTTATTGTATATTCATTTAATCCTCTTGAGGTTTTACAGTATACTTTAGAGTCAGTAGATTTTGAAGGCATCCCTCTGCAGGAATGAGCAAGGATTTTTCTTTAAATATTTTATTAATTAGCATTGGCAGTATATTATCTTTTTTGAAGTATAAATTGTTTATATGGTATCTTTTGCCTGTTTAATAGTTTAGAAAATAAATTATTCCATTTCAATGCTATATTTTATGATCATTATTTTTAATTCAATCGAAACAGTGAGTATCTAATGAATGGAATTGGACCGTAAAGAAATTGAGTGTGTCTATTTTTATCGACATGAATCACATCGGAGAGGTTTTTGATAGAAGATCACAAATCATATACGAGCCAAGTGGCAATTGTATAAGATATCTCAATAAATATTTATTATTGTCTATTTTTATAAAATTTATTCTTTTTCATTGCTAATATTTTGTTTCGATAAATATTTGTTCATTTATAACATTATTACGTGCAGCGCTATTGTTGTCATTCAACGATTTTTTAATTTATAAATCAAAATGTTATTTCTTAATAGGAGGCATTAAACCACGTCCGACTTAGGTTTTTTAAATTAGATATGGGGCATTATAATCAATTTAATTTATTTAAAAAGCGTTGTATTTTGTTTAATTTTATACAGTTATAGTATTATTCTTAATAAATTAATCGACTCACGGTATTACTCGTACAGGTTTAATAGGTTAGTATATGGATTTATACTATATTTGTTACATTTTTTTTAAGTTCATTAGATAAACAGGAATTTGATAACAAAAAATAAGTTTTAATATAAATTAGAAATCGTAAGCTATAGTAAGAAATTAAGTGAAAGAAAATGGTCCGGGTGGAGGTCAATGAATTTCTTAAAACAGGGAGAAATGTTGATTCAAGAGCCAACGTTTCGACCCACTTTGCATGTCTCCTTCAGGGCTAAATATGTAAAATACAAACAGTTTTATTTATTCTTTTATTTTTTTAATTTTTATCTTTATTACTTTATTCTGGAATTTATAATACCTTCTTTTTTATTACTTCGTATTTTCTTCTATATTACTTATTGTACAACCTCCTGTCACTTTGTTATTAATATCCTTGATGCTAATACATATCACTTTAATGTTTACAATAATTCCATTTTAATCATTTGGTAATTTTCATTTGTTTGTATTTCACATATTTAGCCCTGAAGAAGAAATGCAAAGTGGGTCGAAACGTTGGCTCTTGAATAAACATTTCTCCCTACTTTTGAGAAATTTATTGACCTCCATCCGGACCATTTACTTTCCCTTGTATATACAAGGTCAAATATTATCATTCAAGAAAAAAAATATAATAAGAAATATTTTTAGAAATTGAGTTAGCTTTTAGATTTGGTATAGGAGAGCAAATTACAAAATAACTTAAGAGAAAAACATATTGACTGAAAAAATTAAGTATTATTTGTTACCTTAAGAAAAATTTGAAATAAAGCCTAATGATCCAGATTGTCAACAATTGCAGGTAATTAAAATTAATAAATTTATATAATTGTGCCGGAGAGCCTCATTCATTAGAAATAGAATTGGTCCCAAGTTATTTATGCAAATAAAATCAATTTAGTTGTTACATAGATAAAATTTAATGCATTTGCCATTTCGTTCTCTTGTAGACAGGATTCTCCTTACATAAATCGAACAACGGGCATAGAGCTTTTCCCACTGAAAGAAGGCTTTCGGATTATTATACGGGATATGATTTTCCCATTTTCCTCCGACACGGTTCTCGACATTCTCTAACCAATTCCACGCATAAAAAGATTCTTTTTTCTCTTTCCCTTGGGTAGATGTTTTGTTCAAGGTGCTAACAGACGGTGACTTGAGCTGTCTCCAACCCGATATACTTGAAGGCATATTATATATATATATATATATATATATATATATATATATATATATATATATATATGTGTGTGTATAATCTCCCCAAAGGGAAGGTCCGTATGTAAATACAAAATTTATTAAAAAGTGTAAATATTGAAGAAGCTAATTCTGTATATATACATATAAATAAATAAATATTATTATTATTATAATGTATATATATATATATATATATATATATATAAATATATATAATAATGTATATATATATAATATATATAATAATGTATATATATATATATAATATATATATATATATATATATATATATAATATATATATATATATATATACTATATATATACTATATATGTATATATAGTATATGTTAGTAAATGGATTTATACTATTTTGGTTAAATTTTTTTTTAAGTTCATTAGATAAACAGGAATTTGATAACAAAAAATAAGTTTTAATATAAATTAGAAATCGTAAGCTATAGTAAGAAATTAAGTGAAAGAAAATGGTCCGGGTGGAGGTCAATAAATTTCTCAAAACAGGGAGAAATGTTGATTCAATATATATACATATATATATATATATATATATATATATATATATATATATATATATATATATACACAATTATAATATTCAGCTAGATAAAATTAGTTTCGAAGTACGTGAAGCGTTGCTTATCCGAAGTTAATCAAAAGTTCAAATTATCGAAATTCTCATTAGCAAAAAAAAGGTTCATACTATTTACCAGCTAACATTGGTCAAAATTCGTAATAGATTTTATTAATAAAATGTTGACAATATGTCTTAATAAGGTGCATTCATGAATTAATTAGTATAACAGTAGTAGAAAATCAAATTATATAGAAAATACTCTTCAAACTTATTTTCAAGGAATGGAAACTTCTTCTCTTCCTTCTATTTTTCTGCAAAGCCAATTCGGATAGTTGTCGTTCAGATAATCTACGCAATACAGCGTGTTCCATAAATGCACCTTCCATAAGTTTGATTCCTACGAAAATGGTGATATTTTTCCCACATTTGTCTATTATACTGAAATTATTAACACCTAAATATCCTCATATATAATCAAAGTTTGAACTATTCATACATTTAAGGAAATAAGGACGAAATTCTGAAATTGGCAAAAATTTGTTTTCAATATATCACATGAAGTATAATTAGAAATATATTAAATAAAATGATATTTCATTTGGACTGAAATTATTTTTAACCCTTTCCTTATTAAATTTCGATAGGCAAAATTTAGTTGCCCCAATGTAACATCGCCCGTTTAAATAGTGACATGAAGTGACATTAAATAAAACAAGCACGCATAGGTCATGAGATCAAACATATTTTCTGGCTAGTGAACAATTACTGTCTTGAATTATTTGGGATCCGTGTGAGTATGTAATAGTCTGATGGTGTTGAAACTTGTAAAGGAGTCTTAGTTTGTAATTTGTGGATTTTGTTAATTTATAATCTGCTGTTTATCGTACCGGGCGGTATTATAAAAATAAATATGTTTTTGCGCAATGAGCAAATGTCCGTTGTCAAGAAATAGGTCGCTCAGGTAGTTGGTCAAGGTGGGTGAAGAGATATCAAATAGGGGGGGGGTCTGATATCCGTTAAAAAGAAAGACTCTCTGAGAAGATCCTGAGGAAGAAGGAGCAAGGAGAGGGAAGGAGGCCGGGGAACGATGCTTTAATATAATTCTGTCGGAGCGTACTTAACCCTGATGCACTATAGATTTATGAATAATGTATTGATGGTTAAATTAGTTAGTTAATTGGTGAGCGCACATCAGACCTCTGGAAAAGAATCCAACTAAGAATAAAGTTAGAAATAATAATTTGAGTGATCATCTTAAATGATTTACTCAAATTATAATTATTTACTCTGGCATCCCAAAAATCAATTAGAATGTTTAAAATATATTTAAGACTATAAAATATAGCAAATCATTGAACTATTGAGTAATGATTAAGTGCAGAATCATGTAAGAATTAAAAAAAAAATGTAGTTTTATTATTAATTAAAATTTAATTAATTATGCCATTATTAAGAAGGCATAGTTCAAAACCTATTAAAGCCCGAAATTAATAGCCTGCAGAGCTCTGGTGATGTGATGGAAGATGCTCATTGGATAAGAACAAAGAGATTGCTCGAATGATACACCTTCTCAAAGCTCAAATGACAAAGTTATTTTATCTCCAAAGGACACTAGATATCTCCTCCCTCAGTGCAATGCTCCACAAATAATTGTTCTCTACTCTACAAGAATTTTTTTTGTGCTGTGTAGTTAGTTTTTTCTGCTTAAACAAAATACTTTTTAAGTCTTTTACTTTTAATTAGAAAAAGGTGTTACAAACTACCTCAAATTTTAACTGAATATTAATTTACCAAATTACAATGACTCAGATTCCACATAATCAGAAACTATACTTGTTCACTGGTCAGAGAAGAACAGAAAAAAAATGTTTAAATATATTTATTGAAATTCACAACTATGTATTGAATACATCAAGTAAATATAATGAAAGATAAGTAATGTCCCGAGATAAATGAAAGTTGAGAAACTACCCAGTGGTAGTACTCAAATAAAAAGTTTAACTTAAAAAGTCACGAGGCCATCTTCTTTTCAGACGCCTCGGAGGATTATCAGCAATTGAAGAGGTTGCTAGGTTTAAAACTAGTGGGTTTGAGTGGAAATGAAGTTTCTCATGAAAAGAATGATATCGGATTCGGGCCAATGCAGCAACAAATTGATCATTGAGAGTAATGATTATGAAGCATTGCTGATTTTAAGAAGGAATTTGGAATTGTAAGGATTGAATACGAGAGGAATTCGATGGCTTAGTGGAGTCCCAAAGCTCTACTCTATAAGTCCAGATAGGTCTGATGATTGTCATGTCTAGTAAATGCTGAAGTATCCATGAGAATCCATTATAGTACATAATTAAAGGAAAATAACATGATCATAGTTGTTAAAATATCAGAAAGAACAAGAGTGAAAATATTTGTTTTGATATACTACTAATCTTACTAATATTATAAATGTGAAAGTTTGTATGTTTGTCTCTCTTTCACGCAAAAACTACTGAACGGATTTGGATGAAACTTTACAGTAATATAGGTTATACATCAGAATAACACATGGGCTATAGCAAGCGCGGATTTAGGGGGGCGCACGGAGGCACGTGCCCCTCCCCACCCCCGAAAGTTTTAGAGGTACTGTGGAGAACCCATTATAGTATATAATTAAAGGCAAATCAGGAATTTAGCATCTTGAAATTTGCAGATAGGTCCTTTGTATGATTTAAGAAAGAAGTTTGGATAATTCCACCCTTATTACAATAAAGGTTCAAAGGTTGTATGGAATCCGTCAGTTTTGAAGTTAGACACCTGAAATTTTGTACGAGTAACCTATAGTGAAAAAAATTAAACTATTTAAATAATTAAATTATTTATTATTTTAAATTATTGTTAAAAAGCACTGTCAAGAAACTTTAGTCCAAATTCTATGCAAGCGAAGCCGCGGGCAAAAGCTAGTATTTTATAAAATTATTCTGCCTTTTTTTACATTTATTTATTTTAGATTTTCATTTTAATTGGTTTGACAATTTACTCCCCCCCCCTGCTTTTTTCAGCTCTCTTTGTTGATATTTCCAAGCCTCTTTTGTTAGGAATTGGTCCTCACAATACCTCTTTTTGTCAGCAAATCAAACAATTGATTTTAATTAATTTATAAACTTATCAGCTTGTTATATTTATTAATTTTACAGTCTTATTATTTAAATTTTTACTGTCTTTGTATGTTATATTTAGCCTCTTTTGGGTCTAAAATTTTCCATTTTATTCTTTCTCTGAACAGTTATATTTCGTATATTGTGAAAGTTTAATTTTGATCTTTAATCATATTCTTTCATATGTCAATTCCCGTAAAGTTAGTTAAATTATAATGGTTTTCTATTTTAAAGCTCTAAAACCATTCGATAAATGTATAAAAACCACTTCGTAGGGGTAGATAGGCACCATGATATCTTGGGTACATTTCATGCCTGTTCCATTACACTATGTATGTAGATAAGAAATTTGTGAACAAAGAAAACTTGATAGAATATTTTCAATATTATCATGCCTTTTTATTGTTTATAAATGGCACATCGGTAAAAAGACCGATAGTCTAGTGGAAAGCAAATAAAACATGGAGAAATGGCTTCCATTAAGATCTCAAGCAAAGCATGACATGTAGGTCAATAATGTTTACTCCATCATGTCACTAAGATACAAGAAAACGTACAGATAAAGAAACAAAATTAAATTTATCTTATTAGAGTGCTGGCAGTAGGTACGACTCTACATGCCCTGTCATATATTTATTTATTCATATAGCCCTTGTACTAGATGTATATATTACAGTTGTACAATTCAATAAAATATTTTTTTTTTAAATTATCTTGACGTGTCTCGAATACTTTCTATTATATAAAAAAGTTTTTAGTATCATAATATTTTATCTGTGTTGCCTTTCATCGGATCTAGGAACCACTTATTGTTAAGTCTTTTGTGGGGATCGATCAGCTATATCAAAAATATTTTGAAGAATTTGCACTTAAATTTAAAGTCACTGTTCCTTACTTCTTTAAACCGTTACACAAAATACATCACTGCCTTTGAATTTAAATGAACTGCAACAAATTTAAAAATTAAACATGCTACATCTTATTACAATATTTCGATTTTAGGACTGTCATTATAATACACAGAAATAAGTGAAATATGATTGAGACATTTTCCTTGTATACTATACAATTTATTGTTATTAAAAGACTAAAATAAAAAATAAGAATTTTAAAATATCACAATTTACTTTCTTGAAATGGAAGGCATACATCAACTACATGAAAGCTACGTACATACAAATAATTTCTATATCACAATCAATCTTAAAATAAATCGTAATTAAAAAATATTTACGATCTTGACCTCCGAGGAGACAAAATCAGGCGAGAACCTATTGCACGAAAAATAACTTTACTTTTTCATACTTTCACACTAAGTTTTTATTGTAATAACTTTATTATTCTAAATAGGGATTAGGAATTTTATAATTAGTTCATCAAATTTCGCACTTTGGCATTTTCAAGAATTTAAGTTTAAGTTTTTCCTACTCCTGGTGTGGCAGATGAATTATGTTATCTATAAATCGCCAATGATGGAGCCTATGGGATCTGCAGACCCTCGTGGGGCTTACCCATGATACCCCCTCCATGGTATTAATATACGAACCCTAAACCATTCACGGTTTCCAGTGTTATAGGTCTTTTTTTCCCACTAACCGCTGACAACTTTCGTTTTCAATTACCATACATTTTCCGTATAAATAATCTTTTTTGATGGCATGCTCCACACCCTTTAAATCGCCCCATTTTGGAGATTACCGGATCCGGCCGGGTAACCCCGAGTAACATTAACGGACCAAAACATCATTCAATTGTCTTCCATCCCGCATCAGCGAGCGGGACTAATGAACCGTACCGAATGATTTAGCGGCGATACAAAGAGCTGCGGATAAATTTTTCCTCGAATCGACTTCGCTTTATAAAGGTGATTGTACATTGTCCCTGTGCCCTCATTAATACCCTTCAATAATTTTCGCTAACGAAGTAACATCAAATGACGACAACCTACCAACCTGAATCAAATTATGATCTCTATTTTATTATTATGTACTAATATGGTGAATAAAAAAATAAACGTTTTTTCAAATTCAAGATTTCAAGGGGCTTTAAATGTTTTAATGGTACTAGTATGTTTAAGGGCCTGCTGACATCAGCGCGCTCAGGTGTCACATACCTCAACTATTTGAACCTAGTCAGGTTATGCATGAATTTTAAATAGGCATTGGCTTTCATTATGATACAACAGATTTATAAGAAATGAAATAAATGAGAAACATGTAGACATTTATTATTTAAAACATTTATTACAAGCAATATTCATTAAATAACAATTTGTAACTAAAATATGATAATTTTTAAATGTTTTTATTTTAAAGAGAAAAGATTTACCCGGGCAAAAATAAAAACATTTAAAAATTAAAAAAAATATCATATTTTAGTTACAAATTGTTATTTAATCTTTAAAATAGAAATATTTAAAATATGATGTTATGATAAACAATGAAAGATTTATTCCAAACAATGCTCATTAAAAAGAACAATATCTTCAAAAATTGCATCCTCTGTTGCTTTTTCTTCTAGTATATAAACTTTCATCAATTTCTACATACAACCCTGGGCCTCCAATAGTTGTTGAACTTCTTTCTATTTTATAAGCACAAACCTCTCTCATATAATTACAATAATCAATTACTGAACAATGACACATGTTCAGCTGTTTGTGACAGAACTTTATGGAAGTCAGTTCCTCCGACCAGCAATATATAAAATGGACAATAGTCTCCAAAAGTAATGAACTATTCCTCAACCACGTATTTACTCGAATACCCAGGGTCTTGTTGCATCCTTTTTTCTGGCATCTCCATCTAATTTTATTCTCCACTTGCAGTTTCATATCATGTCCATTTCCACAACGCATTTTCTGGGGAATGACATTCCGCTCCTGAAGAAACCTAACAGCTGATTTTTCATCGCTAACCGTGCTAAAAATCTTCTTCAAATTCCAAGTCATATTTCAAGAAAATAATCAAAAACACATTCACGTTCAACTTCACATAAACAATAACAAAACAATAGAAAGGTTTACTATAACAGTAGGAGATGGTTAAGAAAAATGAGACTCTGATGTCAGCAGGCCCTTAAACATACTAGTACCGTTTTAATCCTATTTAATGCGTGATAATCCTTTTAGAGCATTCTCTATGCTTGTTTAATCCCATTCGACTTCATAAAAAAAACCTCAGTTTAGTGATTTGTTTCAATTAAGAAACATAACAGTGTCCTAGATAGGTCATAGATAGATATCGATGAGGTTCTGTAGGAAGCTCGTGAGTCAAACCCATCCACGAGTACTCCCGAACTAGCCAGGGAATGTGTAGTTTCGAAAGACACTGTTATTTGCTATCTACGCTCCATTAGTAAGGTGAAAAAGTGCTTTAGACTAGTCCCTCACGAACTTACTCCACAGCAATGAGCTAATAGATTAGAAACTTGTGGAAGTATATTGGAAAACCCTTCTGATATGAGATTTTACGGGGATATTGTCACCTGTGATGATAAGTTGGTTTACTGGCAAAATCCGAACACCCGTGAGCAAAATCGAGCATCCTGAAGGATGCTCTATGAATTCTGAAGTTTACTGCGAACAACTGGAAAGATTGTACGTGAAATGGTCAGATAGTTTTATTCCAATAAGACAATGCTCATCCTCACACTTCCCGTCGAACCAAAGAAAAGTTTTAAGAACTTCATGGGTTCGAACTCCTAGTTCCTGCCATATATTCCAGACCTCGCACCATCAGGTCACTACTTGGTTCGATCCATGGCCCACTTTCTTCAAGGGAAAAATTTTGATAACTTTGCCGAAGTTAAAATATCGGTCTAAGGGTTCTTTGACAGCCATCCCAAAGAACCTATCGAACAGCATGAGATCGAGCAATTCAGCAGGTTTCGAGTTTTTTTTAAAAAAATTCTAATGCCTAATAAAAGAATTCAATTTCCATCGTCAAATAGGAATATTAGGGGCTTTACCAATACCCAAATTTTATTTTTTTAGCTCACATGGAACTTTCTAATACCTCTAATGAAATATTAGTTTTTTGAGTTATGGTATTGTTATATTGAAGGAGTGATTTAAACAATGATTAAAATGCTAAAATAAAATTTGGACAAATATCGAAAATTTTATAATACTGATGATTGATTCTCAGTACCAATGAAGGACTGATTTTTTTGGTTTAATTTTCTATCAATACGTTTAAGACCACTTTCAAAAGCAAAAAAAAAATACACGTAAGGTACAGAAGACTGTACACTTTCTAAACCAACGTGAAAAAATACTTTGTCGGTCTCTCTGTGTTTGGAACCATTGTCATACAGGTCAGTATCTCAGCGCTCTACACGCCGAGCTACGCAACTCCTCCAAATTAAAATTAATCACCACTATCTATTAAATTCAATAGGTTGATTGGTAGGTCAAAGCATCCTAAAATGTGTTTACATTGCTGTTTACAATCCAGATCTGCTAGCAAATGCTCCCCTGGCAGACACGATCTGATGATACGGACCTTTAGCCGACCCGGGCTGAAATATGTTAATGCGATTCGTTAGGGAAAGTTGTTCGCATGGAACGGGCATGGAGTCCTGTTATCCATTTATCTCCTCTCGTCCCATGCACTTCAAATTCAAATTTATGCTCCTTCATTCCTGAATTACTGCAAAGGGGGAAATTTAGACAAACATTAATTGTGGATGTTCTGGTTCAGTGAAGTGCATAATTTCTATGTCACACTTAAATAATTTTGATGGTCTGTAACCATTTTGTCACTATTTCGTCCATATAAATGCATAGTATCGAATCTGAAAACAACACATTTTTCGTTTTCGATCTATAGTGATTGCGTTAGAATTGATGATTGATATAAAAAAACTCTTACAGAGATACCTATAAGGCTGGTTAGCCTTGGGTTCTAAAACCATAAACTTATGATACACAATTTCTTTCCACCGTTTGAGGCTACTTTAACACTTATTTGACAAACGCTCTAAGCTCTCAAGTAATTACAAATGACTTATTTACATGACTATTATAATTAAAGAGCGCAAAAAACCGTCTAGTTAAAGTGCCTTACCGAAAATCCTTATAATTAAAGACCTATTTGCACTTACAAAGTAGAACTTTCGGGGTCCGCTAAGCCATCGAATTCAATCTCGTATCTAATCATTACAATCCAAATACTTCCGCAAAATACTCAATGCTTCTTACTTTTCTGCTTATAATGTCATCTACAATGAAATGATAATGTCCTATTTTGTCTCATTTGGTGCAGTCACGATCATTTCACGACAACCTTGTTCCCACTCAAACCCACTAGTTTCAAACATAGATATCTCTTCAACTCCCCATTATCGTCCGAAGCGTCTGAAAAGAAGATGATCTTCTAACAAAACGATTTATTAAAATATATTGTCTGACTATATCAATCGCTTAATGATAATCGATACATCGAATCAGTTTAGAACATTGACGTTGTTTTAAGTCTAAATAATAATGATATGAATATTAAGTGTCTCCTATAGTACTATAATATTAAAGTACAGTTCTTATCAATCCGTTTATGATAAACAATAATTATAACATGAATATATATTGCCTCCTACAGATTAATTGTTTTTATTTTTCAGGAGCAGATTCTAGTGTTAATCTTCACGGTCCGTGGTAAGTCAAATTTATTTATCTGTTATTTATACTATTGTTTATATTGTTTCTATCCTCGACCGTTACAAAATTATTTTTAATCAGAAACCTTTTTTGAAACTTTCGATTTTCAGTTTATTCACTCACATTTTCATCCACCAAACACCACTACATCTTTCTATGCTTCTTGAGCTATAGTTTAATTAGGTTTAATGGCGTTTATACCAAATTCAAATCGTTCAGCATTAAAAATGTAATAACTTTGCCTCCTAATTACTTGAGGCTTTATGATGCATATTTGCGAGTGCTGAAGTATTTTTGGCACCCCGAGATTCACACTTTGCCCTGGGAAATCCCTACAATTTACTACACACGTAGAGATAATGTATTCATGACAACCTTATCCCTCGTAAGGACTGGTTATCTTGTTTAGTACGCATGTTCGCCCTCCATGACGTGAGTATTGTACATAAGCACCGATGCCCATGGTTTAGGCGGGGTAAATCCTTAGGTAATCTTTCAGTAATACTGATGAAATGCCTAGCCAGGAGAGAATTATCAGAGAATATTCTCCGCATAAACAAATTGGTTCCAATGTATATTTGTTAATTTTATGTAAAATGGATTTTCAATAAATTAATTAAAATTTAAAAATACTTATCCGAATTTCTCTGAGTTTCGGTTTATCAAACCATCATCAGGTTATTTAAAATGACCATTTTAAGTTTGGCCACAACCTATGTTTACCGTAAAACTCACTTTTCGTTTCAAAACTAGTGTGGTAGATGAATTATGTATTATGTCAACAGCCTTCGAGGAGTGGCCCTAAATAAAGTAACCTTTATTGGAAGAAAACTTGGTGGTTGAGGAGATTTCGGCCTAATCTCCTCCAAACACAGCAGTTGTCATAGAAACAATACAGTCTCAAGTATGTACTGAACCCAAGATCCTTTTATTTTTTTAACTATAGTTCCCTACTAAGCTTCAGTGCTATTCATTAAAACCATTTTTGTTTTCACTCTTTTGTATATAAGTCGTTACCTGTGACTATATCTAAATGAAATTGACATATTTGTAGGAAAACTCCGTAATGAAACGAGGTGGAAATTATCCAAAAACAAAAATGAACGGAATAGAAAAGTTTTTTTTTATCAATATAAATAAAAACTAATCGTTGTTGGTTTGTTGGGCATGAAATATTCATAGGTTAGGGTAGAGGGAGGTATATAGAGGCAATAACAAAAAGCTGGGTTTTAGCCACTTCACTGCTGCGGGGGTTCGGGTAACATTGTAATGTCTAATACAAACACAAAACCCTTTCATATCTCCCAATAAGGCTTCTTTTCGTATTTTCAACTCTGTGTGGATGAAGTGAATAAATAGGTTATTAAAACTGTATTACAATTACATTTTTTCAATTACAAAAATTTATCTTTTGATACTAAACATCTGAGGGGTTTTGTTACTTTTTTATCAATAACGTAGATATTTAATTTAACATGCTTGTTTGAAGTAATGCTAAGAGCTAATTCACCCTATGTTTCTTCTCGATTTCGACAATCTAGGCTTCAATTGTAATTTCATGGCTCCATCGTATTGCTTTTTTTCTTTTATCCCCCAAAAATCTTCAACGTTTCACTATGCTCTTTCCTTCTTTTCTCTGTTTATAGGTTGTTTCCTATCCTCTCTTCCCTCCTGAAAACCCTTCAATGGTAGTATCCACCTTCTAAAAGTTGTTCTGCCCCGTTTATTATCAGTTATTTCAATTCTTTCCAATATTTTTTAACTCCATAGATCTATTTGTTGCCATTTTCTCTCTTCTATACATGGTTAAAGATTCGTTTTGTAAGTCTGTTATCTTCCATCCTCACCATATGACCCAAGAACTTAAGTTTCCCTTCCTTTTGTCCAACATAATTTCGATTTCTGTCTCTGCTACTGAAGTTTAAACTCTTCCTCAAAGTTGAAGATTTGGTGTTACATTTTTTTTTTATTTTATATTCTTTCGAATTTTCCTGTTTTGATGATAAACTTACGTTCTTTGCTATAAATATTCTCTGGTTTATATGTACAATATTGGTTTTGTTTGAAAGGCCCGTTCTAAATGTGTATGTTTGTTTGTCTAGTCCATTGACCTCCAATCACTGAGATACATCTATTAATAAAGCCACGTTTATTAATATGAAATTTTCCGGGCTCTTAAGATTCACCCAATAAATATAAAAATATGTTTTAGGATGGAAATAAGATGGTGAAAAGGAGAGACAGAAATATGAAGCGATGTAATCAACAAGATGAAGATCTGAGCAAAGTAACATAGAAAAAAATAGATTGATTTTTCTTTATTAAAATTGTTAAGATCGTTTTAATTTAATCGATATTGAATGCAGAAATTAGAAGCCTAATTAAAAAATAAAATAATAAGCAGACTGAATAAACCCAACTATAGTTTTTCCTATGCCCATCAAAAGTACAAAAAAAAAAATAACAACTTTCTTGATCTTTAAGAATCACACTATTTATTCAAATTAAAAAATATTTCTCTGAACCTCAAAGCGGTAATTTTTTTAACATTATTGGTTTCTGTGACAAAGGGAAATGTTCTTATTAGAGAACAGGACGAAAGTACTTTGTGAATACAACGCACGGTCAAGATTCACGAGTAGAAATTAGATCTTCCTTTGAACAAAGCAAAGGGAAGCTGAATAATGCCCTTTGTCAGGATATTAACCTCACTGCTTTATCTTAATCTAGGCCAAGTTTTTATAAAGTTAGCAATAAGTTTTGAAACTATAAATTATTTATAAATAATTTATATAACATAATTTATATATAATAAACTTTCGACGTGCTTGTAAGGATTATTTCATTATATATCTTCCTGCATTTAATTTAAAATATTAATTGTATTTATAAATACTAATATAATGAATACTAATGTATTGAGGCTAATAAGACAAACAATCTCATTATTATCTATGTCTTAAATGGTAAACTCTATTTTCATTTTTTTTTTGTATTTTCTATAAAAAGTAATAGACTATTTTACTGGGCCGAAGGATTTCTGCTGGAGTGTCTTTTTCATTACTTGTATTATATCATATAAAACACGATAATGAAATTCGTAAACAGATATATATAGTTTTTTTCAAGCCTAATAAAATTAGTAACCCCCCCCTGGGAAAGTATGTATTCTAGCTGAAATCATTATGTAACGTTTTATTCTTAGGAAGAACATAAGGTAAATACGTATATATATAGATATATATATCAATATACATAGTTTCCATGGAGCATTGGGAAATGTTCTTCCAACCGACATAGAGGTTCAAGGACACTGACGAATTGATCTAGATCCATCAATTAAGGCTGTTCGGGCTCGGGAGTGAAATGTGACCTTATATTTATTTTGCTTCCTATAAAATTATAGTTAAGTCTTTTCGAGCAATGTTACGACCGGGAATGGATTCACAATATTTGGCCATGTAAGTACTTCAACATATAACACAATAATTTCTCGGTTTTTTAAATGAAGTAACAAATTCTTGGTCAAATCCTTAAACGTCATGGCAATGTTTTCATGACGTTTTGTTATAATTTCCTCACTGGCCAAAGAATGGCCTTTGGGAAAGTTAAGATCCATTGAAATGATTAAATTTCAAAATAGTACTATGGGTTTATTATCCTGAGAACATTACGAATTAGATATAGTACTACTATTTTCAATTAAATATGTAATTATCAATTAAAATATATATCCTATCTTCTCCGAAGGTATATGTGAGTGATTGAATTAGAAGTGTTTTAAAAAAACTATCCGGATATAATAGCTTCAATTTCATTAGATGGTGACCATGGTTACATAGAAAACCTATCTTCTTACAATATGCCTCTTTCTGTTACATGTGGGTGGAAAACACCTTGATAATTCCTACATAGGCATCTTGACAAATATTTGAATAGGCCAAATTTAGGACTCCCACAGTAGCATTACGATTAGTCATTGTAGCATAGAGTGACTTTAAGCAAATAACCAACCAACCATAGTTCCTCGAAATTGCTCGTGTTTAAAAGATTGCCTGGCTTTACCAGCTTTGGACGACTCGCTTCAAATAGGTTGATTTTAAATAGAAAATTCACCGCAGATTCCATGAATGGTAATGATGAAAGGTAGAAGTTTACCGATTCACCTACATGGGGAAACATACTGCAATATTCCCATGTTATCTTCCCAATGATATTCATACTCAGGAGCTACCTGATTGGTCTAATGGACCAGTGGGGTATGCATAAAGGAGAGTAGCCTCTGCCTGCTCAAGTTGAATTGCAATTTATCTCTCGGAGCCGTTGCATATGCAGCACTTGCTAATCGACTTAGCTTCCACCTCTAGAGCTCTGCATGCAGATAGGGCGTCCTCAGTCTCTAGGAGGATTTAGAATTCTGTCTCGAAAATTATCGGTGACGTGTTTCCCGGACAAGTATAATGGTGATATAATTAAGATTTATGCTGAACCGCTGGGGTTTACACAGAAAAAAGAATTATAAAAAAAAATTCCAAAATCCATGGAGCGTCATGGATTCCGTGCTGGTACTGAATTAGGTCGAGGTCATACTCACCAATTAGGTTTTCCCAGATTAAGGTTACTCACTCGATATAGACCGTGTGAGCCCCAGGAGGGTTCTCCCGACCCCACGTAGTCAATCAACTAATGTGATAGTAGAATAAACAATTTATTTGGCACTGCCGAAATTGTGGCGCAGTACCTTACAAATTGACACCCCGCTCCCTGAATCACTTTTACCAGAAAGGATTCATCTTTAATACATACTCTAACGAATTAAAACACTAAAGAACGTTTTAATCTTGTATTTATTCTGGTATTGTTTCTAATAATATACTTTATAATACATAATACCAGTATGTATTGTACATAAGGTAACATGGGTTGTATAAACGTTAAGCTATCTCACAAATGTAGAACGAAATAGTTGGGGGGGGTGCAGTCAAAAAAACACCTAATAAGTACTAGACTTATATTTAGTAAGTGCCGACGTTTCGACCTACAGTGTAGGTCATCTTCAGGGCTATGAGAGACAAACAAACAGAACAAAAATATATAAAAACGTTACAGTAACAATAATATAGTATAATATTTACAAAAATATAATATAATATTTACCTCCTCATTTTTATTTCCCTTTATATTATGTTTACTTTTCTATCCTTTCTGTACATTTATTTTCTGTATTTTATTTTATATTCGTTTTCTTTAATTATTATATCTGTCACTAGTTTAATTTCTGTTCATTATCTTTAATTTTATTAAATCTTTCAATATCTTAATTTTTTTATATTCTGTCACTCTTTTAATATTCATTATCTTTAATTTTCATATCTGTCACTATTTTAATTTTCTACATTACATGTCCCTATATTATTGTTACTGTAACGTTTTTATATATTTATTGTTCTGGTGGTTTCTCTCTCATAGCCCTTAAGATGATCTACACTGTAGGTCGAAACGTCGGCAGTTACTAAATATAAGTCTAGTATTTATTCAGTGTTTTTTTGACTGCACCCCCCAACTATCTCCGTTCTCCATTTTATCATCCATTCAACTATTTTCCTCTCATATCTCACAAAAGTGTTTGTGAAAACTGTTTTTTTAATATATAAAGTTATTATTTTTTATTTTCCTTATAAAGTTATTATTACTTTATATATTATATATAAAGATATATTTGTATAACTTTTAGTTCAGATATTTTAATCAATCTTTTCAGTAGGTTAGAAAAGTTTGTTTATTTTTTACCAATGCTGCATAACATGACGATGAAGAACAGTCGGGTTCAGTTTAAAAAACGCCACATTTTAATTGCTGGTATTTTTTATTAATCTCTTGATAATACCGCAAGACTATAATTTTAAAGGATTGATTAGAGATTTATAGCACCAAGATATAAGACGATTTCCTTGGCAAGACAAGTGACAAGCAAGACATCGCAAAGATGGGCTTATAAACTTATATAAGTAATCCGTAGGCTGAAGTTTCTTCACAGCGATTGGTGGTATCGGCATCGAGCCTATGTATTTTGTATAATATTTCATAAAATTTTATAATACAATATGCTGATAATGATCGAGCACTTTGAGCACACGACCGTTGTTGAGAACTTTGTTGCACGAATTTAACCGAGAAGTAGAGATAATGTTCTTTTAATGTTGGCCGTTTCCTTCGAAAACGTACGATAAAAATTTAATGTTTCCCCGAGGTCCTAATATCCTTAATCTTTCTCCTCCTGGGTAATCCTATAAGCTTTAATCTTTAGTGGCCCTCAGGATAAAAGAATTAGCCTTTTTTTTAATTTTAAATATAATATGAACTGTTTAATTTTTTCTTTGCAATTCGGTATATTTAAATTTTCATTTTTATATACTTACAGTATGTTTCCTTACATAAATTTAACTACTTGAATATAAAAATAGTTGTAGAATCCTTTATTGGAAAACAATTATATATGTTTTAGAAAGTTACGTATGAATTTCAACGTCATTTAACAAAGATAGGATCATTAAAATAAATATGATTGAAATCTAATTAAGACATTTTACACCTTACATATATTCTTAATTATATTTGTTTGTTACTAAATTTATTTAAAATAGTGATAATTCGTGTTTATTTTTTATTCAAATATTTATTGATATACCTTTTAAATAGGCATATTATAGCATCGCTATTTTGTTCTTATTTTGTATATATATTTTGCAAATTTATATGAGAGTTGCTAATATTTTCATAATACTATTTCTAAATGAATATAGTTAACAAGACTTTTGACGTATCATGTAAAAATAAAGTGCTTGTGTATTATAATTAACATGTTAAATTAAAAAAAAAATCATGTTTTTGAAAAATAGAGTTCTCAACGTTTTTGTCTATTTAAAATATTATAATAGGGAGCGAGGTACCTCAGTGTGTAGAGTGCTGTGTTCCTGTCCTAAAGGTTCTGGGTTTTGTAAATTATTTAATCAGTTAACAGCCTTGGATGGACCCTGTGGGATCTACAGACTCTTGGGCTCACCCAGCCTCTATAGGGCAAATCTGTAGACAAATAGCCACCTTGTACCACCGTTATCCCAGTAACAGCACTGCCTCTAAGATGTATTGAGCCCAAGGCCCTTCTAGGTCATTGTTTTTTTTAAATATTTTACATATTAATAATAATGTTGTTACCTTGTGCTACTGGGTGTTAAAATGAATTAAACTACTGCTAAATTAAAGATACTAATAATACTACTAGATACTAATAAGATAATATAAAAAGAATACAATGAGATGATTAAATTATTAAACTGATATAAATTTAAAATAGCAATATTCTAAATATTTATTATCTAGCCCTAACTCCTATTTAATTATTACAATAATATAAGATATCACTAATTATAAATAGCTTAACTATTAACATAAATTTGTTCGAATACCATAAAATTACAACTACTACTTAACTAATTAACACTTACAGTTCACTTAGTAAAGTCCACCGACCGTAAGACTCTCCAAATATAACAAACTGACACACAGTAACAAACAGAAACAGTTAATTACACTCACAAGACTGTCACAGTCCACTGATACACTTATCACACTGACACTCACTTATTACAGTTCATCACAGTACCTGGTCTACTCTCTGACTGGCTCGCTCGAGGCGAGGGTACAAGTAAATTTGCTAATATGAACAAATGGCATGAAAACTCCAACATACTGGCCTCAGCTGCGTGGCCACAGAAACCATTAACTCTTACTTCCTAGCAGTTCTATTTCCGCATTCTTCGCCCAAACCAGACCCTCGCGATAATTCTTTCAAATACAAAAATCAAATATTTTATCTATCTAGGTATAATCTGGGTAGGGATCTTTAACGAGTAACTCACTTCGCATTGGCTCAGGTCCCATTTCACTAACATTATAATAATGCTATTTTCTTAATTATTTTACTGAAAACCATTTTGGCTAGTTTTATGTTAATTTATCAGACTGATTAGTACTAATTGGGGATTCCAAGAGGATATATAATTAATATACACAATCTCATTTGTGATACTAAATGACAATAATTAACGATTATAAGCACATACACGTTTTCTATATTAATGATTGCGCTTGTAATATTGGAATATCGCCGTAAGTTATGAATAACCCTTTAATAATATGAGGAGGGGAATTATACTCGGGAAATTCGGTGCAGTCAACATTATTATACAAGTTGTAGTGAACCCCGGGAACACAAATATTTGATCAAGTTATAGAAGCCCCTTGTTTAGTATTGATGGGAGCAGGATGTGGTCGTCAAAGAGCAAGATGTAAAAGGAAATGAATATTTGAGTAACGTTCCTTCGCGAAGCCAGGAGGGGATTGGCGACCCGAGGATATTCAACAGGATGTCAACAACATCTTTCAGCAATGCCAATCCAACAGTTGTGTATTAAACGAAATAAGGATTCTCCTTAAGATCTTAACTCCTTCACCAAATGATATAGTTGAGGCTAATAAAGTAATATTTCAAAGCAGTGTAAATTTAGTTTGAAGTAGCTATGATTTAACAAGTACTATAACAAATTAATTGAAGTTAATAACGAATAAATTCCTAGAACTTAAATGTTAACTTATTACTGGTGTGTAAATATTTTGCAGTATTAGTTTACTGGCATCCGGGTCTGCTGTACAAACTCCGTAAATTCTTACCTTCTACTTACTTCTTTATTATCAGTTCCTACCTCAGTAATAGAGCCTTTAAAGTAACCATAATTTTTCCTACTCTTCCCTATTTACCCAGTCTGCCGGTGTTCCTCAAGGTCCGGAGTCCCATCCTATACACGATATATGCAGCTGACATCCCAACCCATCCAAGCACTGTCCTCACTAGGCACGCACACATGTGTGTCATCAGTAAATAAGGATCCATTTGTTGCATCCCAATCTCTTCAATCCCATATCTCAATTCTCCAAGAATGGTGTCAAAATTGGAGAATTGAAATAAATCCTAACAAATCCCATCAAATTACCTTCACCCTTCGTCGTAAACCTACAAATTCCTGCCCTACTGTATCCTTTAATAATATTCCACTTATCCCTGTCGAACAGATACGTTATACGAGGACTCCATCTGGACAAATGTCTCACTAGGCGGGTGAGGATTCCCCATACAAGACTGAAAAGATAATAACTGCTCGACGTTTTCGCCTACTTCAACATTTACTGGACAAACGCTCTGAAACTGGACAAAAGCTTCAAATTAATTACAAAAGACTCATTTACATGACAGTTTTCAGGCCTATTTGGACATTGAGCTTTGGGGCTCTACTAAACCATCCATTCATCTCGTATCCAATCCTTGCAATCCAAAATCCTTCGTAAAATCCTCAATGCTCCTTATTATGTCACAAACAAACTCATTCATCATGATCTTAATATCCCATATGATCTTAATACTGATTTGGCCCAAACTAGATACTTATCCTTCCATGACAAGCTCCATACACACTTGAATCCGCTAGTCTCTCAACTTGCTTCCCATACTATTCCTGATAACCCTCCGAGGCGTCTCAAAAGAAGATGTCCTCGAGACCTTATACTATAGAACTTCATTGGAGTGCTACGGATGGGTAGTTTCTCCACAAGTGTTTTTCATGTCATATTTTACATATTAGCAGACTTACTTATTGTAATATTATTATAGTTGTAAATATCAATAAATTAAATTTAAAAAAAAAATGTTTAATTTTTACTGAACAATTGTTCTAAAATTAACGATATTTTCTAATTAGTTTATAATAACATAGTATAGTTTTTACCCTCTATCCTAACTCTTTGAAACAACTTTTCTATCCAGAAAATTAAAAATCATAGTCATTAAAACATGGATCAACTCGTGCAAATTCGAGACAAGTAGAACGATACCTGATTATAGAGCTTGGTAGGGTGAATCGCAAATCATATCCACCATTGATTTAGCCTCTCAATAGCCTCTTAATTGCCTTCGCATATGCAGTAATAAACGCATTCATAACCCTCTCCTCTGGGTTTAATTTTATCCTGATCCTGTACCATTTTTTTATGATTTTTAATCTAATTTCAATGTTCTATATCTTATGAAAAAATGACAAACAATAAAAAACTAATAACTATTTTATATATTGTATTATATGAAACAATTACTATTTAATAATCTATAAACTTATGTTAATACAAATATCATTCCAATAGTGGGATATGGAGGGAAAACTTTCTCCAGGAGAAAAGAATGATATATATATATATATATATATATATATATATATATATATATATATATATATATATATATATATTCTTTTTCATCTCAAACGAGACCCCTTTATTCCATTGACTGAGTTGAGGATCCTAATAATTTTCCTTCCTCGGGATATCTTCATTTCTATATCCTTGTCGAGTGCTTCATTTATATAGACACCTAAGTACTTGAAGTCCTTGCTGCGAGCTAGAGTCCAATCTTCAATCGACAATGACGTGCACGGAAAATTAAAGGACATGTACTCCGCTTCCCCCTGATTTATAGGAGCTTCCTAAGCATATATTGCAGATCCAATTGTTCTGAAGCTATGACTACCTGCTCATCTAAGAATTGGAAGGTGAATAAATAGTCATCCTCAATTTTCCCTCCCACGTACCTGCATTTATCCTTCCACCTCTTGAGTGCTTGTTCAATGAACAGGTTAAAGAGTGTAGGTGATAGGCAGCAACCTTGTTTCAAGCCTTTAGTGATGGGGAACGACGGGGATACACTATTTCTTATTTTTACTCTTACTTTTACACCGAAATAAAGGCTCTTAATCGCCTTTATCAGACCCTCACTGACACTTGTCCTATTTAATGCCCAAACTTTAATTAGGGGCACTGTGCCATATTCTTTCTGCAAGTCAATATAGGCTATACGTAGCTCTTAGTTGTATGCCAACTGCTTTTCCACTAACTGGGAAATGGTGAAAATTTGATCTATTCAGGACCGATCCGATCTGAATCCTGCTCGCTCCTCAGGAATTTTCTCTTTTAACTCATCCTCCAATCTATTTTTTAATACACGACCGTTTATGCGGGTTAGACTACTTGTAACGATTACGGTTTGGAATTAAGTAATATATTATTTTAACATTAAACTTACATTTTATTTTATGGCGATAAAATTTATATTCAGTATTGATTGTGCAATTCCTTAAAAGAAACGATCTAATTTATAATCAGTCTTTAGTGAATTGGTATATTATTTAGCCTAAGTTAATTTTTTTTTTTTGTTAAGAACTTAGTGAATAAGATGTTTCAGGAGTTCATTGTATGTTAACAATGGACCTAAAAGAGCTTTTGTCAGAACTGATAGCTCCAGGCCAGCCAATAGAAAATTTATGATATCCTTTTCTCTGTGGAAGAGAGTGCGAGAAAAATGTTAAAAATATTTTCTAATCACTACTACACTAAGCAAGAAAATACCTCAACCCCTGTAGCATTCAACCGTTTCAAGCCATGGTATTCATGGCATGAGTTTTATGTGAATGTCATTTATAACTATTTAGATTTATTTGTAGGATCCCACTACACGGATAGTGATTGAAGAGTTCATTTTAGCTTATTAACATGTGGTGTGTGAAAATCACTATGCAAAGTTAAGCTGGTAAACTGAAGTGCTTTTGTTTTGCTCTTCATTTCATTGCCTCTAAGATTTAAAGTTTGTTAATGTGCTTATTAAGGTTTCCCATAGGTTTGTATTGATAACGTTTAAACACGTTTCAGTGAGCGTAGGTGTTTTGTATTGTAGGTGTTGATAAATGTCCGAATTTGGTTTTGAATGTTTCGAATCAAATAAAATTATCGAAAAAAAATACGAAAGAAGTCTTAGTCATTGATTCTGAGTTTCTGAGATTCAGTACATGGGAGAGACGTTACTGTATCTAGAGCAACGGTTGTTGTTGCCTTATTTCTCATGGTTTAGCTCGGTAATGAAGTTTCGGGAGCATGATATTTCTCGAATAAACTAGAACAAAATGTGGAAAGGTTTGAAATTTTTTTTAAATGTCGGCGTCATCCGCTTTTGACTCTGAAATTGAAAAATGAGTTTCATTACAAGTGATGAAGTAGCGCATAAATTATGAACCCGTACCACTACAACCCATGAGGAGTCTTGGGTTCAGTAGTGTTTCTTGGACAACGGTTGTGCAGGGAGGTGATTTGCCCCAGATCACGCTCAACCCCCATGTCTTTGCACAATCAAGGGTACTAACATTATAAATGCTGAGTGAGCCCAATTAGGGTCTGTAGACACATTTAGCTCCATCCGTGGTTATTAACAGAAGAAATAATTTGTCTGCCACAGCCGGATTTGGACCTTGTTCATATCAATTCATTTCACACTTTGCTACACCGCTTCCGAACCATATCATTCATTATAGTGTCTGTCCTTTGAATCTTGTCATATGTTTTTAAGTGTGTTTTGGGGTGTATTGGAGGAGCATATTAGATCTGCGATAGATAACGTATATGTATATTTACGTATACATATTTTTTATAAACAAAAAACTTCAATCTAAGCATCAGAATATTAGAAAGATAACATAACGGTCATCAGAGAATTAATTAAGCTTATATTAAAGAAGTCGTGCTTTTTTCCTTTTGTATATTTAAACAAAATGCTGAGACCCTATGCTGTTTATTACCTACAGCAGATAACTATCACTGAAAATAATTTAAGATGTTAAGTTAAGGTGTTTTTAAAACTTCAAAGTTTTTAAGTAGTAGAAGAGAAGTGGAGCTCTTGGTAAGTAGCCACTCTCCTAAATCCTTGTATTATTCAAGCTAGACTAATATAGTAGGGATTAGAATTATAATACCACTTTAAACCACCTTTATTCTTCTTTTTGAAATTTATTTCTTTTTGAAAGGCTCCACTATCTTCACTATCTAAGATAGGCGATTATCCAACTGTAAAAGTCTATAGGAATCCTGCTGAATAAAATTATGGTATTGTTTTGGTAGGAGGCCAACTTTTCGTATCCATTTCTGTTTTTCTCTGTAATTGTTTAATTATAGGCCAATTTACGATTTTTGTATTATATTATATGATATAATAATTCTAATAGGTAAAAATTGTTCCTGGACTGTGACGATTAAGCCAAAAATTAAACTTCGTTTCCTTCAATACTCGATTTATTGATCGACATTTGTATGGTAAATTTAATCTTCTTTATAATATTGTGTAATAAAAGCTATGTTAAATTTTATCACCAAGCTAATTCTCACTATCCAGAGGCATTCGCCTCACTATTAGCATACAGATATACTTGTTGTTTATTGACCATCAACTCGAACATCCTATGCAATATGGAGTTGGCAAAGTGAGTCAGACCGTTAACTACTAACTGAGACTTATCTTCAAACTGATATTACCAACTCTCTGCCATCTTATTTCCATAATTACATTCTTACACTCCCCTCTTTATCTTTTGATGGTGTAATCGTTCCGCACTATCCAAATTTAATTGTCCCAAATTAAGCATGTTTTTGCGAATCTAACCAGACATCTCATTATAAAGTTGTTTGTTTGTTTGTTCATTTAACGTCACTTTATGCTGCTATGGCTAATCGGACGACGCTACAGTGGGAGCTCTAAATTTTGCTTATCCAGGTTTAATTAGGATAGGGATTTTTAACGAGTACCTGACATCGTACAGGCTCGGGACCCCCGTTTAACGTCCCTTCCGAAGGACGGCGTAACTAAGGATTTTTTACTCCCTTAAAAAAATCCTAGGGCCACCTGCCGGGCTACGAACCCGCGATCTTGGGTTTAGTAGTTTGTTACGCTAACCACTAGACCACAGGTGACCTTCATTATAAAGTTAATTAACTATTATTAATTGAGAACATCATAATTATGAATTTTCAATTAAGTATTTTCCCCCGTCGCAATCGTTGAAATAGGATTTACAGTATTCTACCATGTATATTATATGTTTTGGTTCTTGAGTTTCTGTTATATTAATTAATAAAAAGAGAGCTGAAGAACAGCTTAATCAAGATTTATGAATTACATACAATTTTATTAATTGTAATAATTTAAAAAAAACTGCAGTCCTAGATTGTTTCTGTAGTATAAAAATCTTAAAATAACTGGAAATATTCATGATATAGAAATGCAGAATAAAATAAAAGCGAAAAACATTTATTTTGGGATCTTATGCTTTACGAATTACAATATATCCGTTTTTATTTTATGTTTTTTTACAACTTTAGTTTTTTGTCGTTCCCAAAAGTTCTTACTAAAGTTCTCTTTCGATCCAGTCTTCCCCTCGAAGGCCTCTCGCTGCCATACTCTAAATTTTTAAAACATTTTACTATTAATAAGTAAAAAAATAAGGTTTTCATCCTTGGATCCAGAAACATTCATATTGAAATAAGTAGATAAAAAAACAAAAAAAATTAAATAAAGGAAAATAATCATTGTTAAATAATGTAATGGCGTTAATAAAAAGAACAAAGAGTGAAACAAAAATTACATTACAGAAATAAATAAAATAAACAATAAAATTAAAATAAAGTAAACTCTATAAAAACAATAAACAGTACTATAAAAAAGAAACATTAAAGAAATAATTATGTTATATTTTGTAAGTATTTGTATTTTGTATTTTTTTTTTTAAGTATTTGTAATGTAGAATTCTATGTTTAATTTATTTCAACTATGTAAATATATTTAATACTTAGTGAGTCAAAATTACATTAAAGAAATGCGTTAAATAATATTGATACGTTAAGCAATTCTTGAATCAATTGCTATCTTTGCAAATAGAACTTACGGTGTAGTTTTAAAGACAAAATTTATGAATTACTGATTCAAAATTTTGATTTATGAAATGAATAACTAGCATAATTTTTATATTGAATTTTATAATTATTGGAATAATCCAGATATGAACACAGAAAATATGGCACGCGGCCCCGAAACGATAGATAAAATTTAAGATTGAAATAATAAGTATTTATGAAGATTACGCTTCAAAGTAGCAATAATAACTAATAAAGTAAAAACTTTGGCTTTTCCTATAAATGTCAATGAAAAATTTCACCCAACTTTTGTTTTTTTCCCTTTTTTTAATATCTAAGATTAAAAGACTGTTTTCTTTGATCCCCCACTGGCTATTATGCCTCTTATACAACATCCAAGACCTCAGCAGCTAGTTTTAAGCTTAAAGCCACACTCTGCCCTTTCATAACAAGAACTTAAATGGTATTACGTTATAAAAAAATGTACATAATTATTTTCAATAACCCAAAGGTTATTAAGGGGTTATATTGCCCTAAGTATAAAATAAAATTACTTTCATGACATGAAACTTATATTGTATATTTTTTCTGAAATGCACTTGGTTGACTGCTTACATACGTACTCCAAAAGTATCTTGAGAAAAAAGGTAGGAGGTAATCACTTGAGATGAGAAGAACCATATCAGAAATGAATCTTGTAGGTTTGAAATAAAATTAAAGCCAACGACTTTCTTACATATACTTTAGCATGGTGATATTATTATTTTTTTCTGGTTCTACCAGATAATGCAACTGACCGGACATAACGCTCCTTCAAACGAAAAATATCATAACTTTAAAAAAGTAATTTTTCTATAGAGGTAATTGAAAGTTCGATGTGAGTTAGGTATTGGTAAAGCAAAGCATTTCTGTTGCACGAACGTTTTTGAAATTCATTTATTAACCATTAGAAAAATTTTAAAAGTTTGAAAAGTTTTTGATTCCTGTCATAATTCCCTCAAAACAAAGTTCAAACATGATACAACTCTTAAACATGATACAAACTCAAACAAAGTATGGTTTAATTAACGAAGAAAAAAAATGTTGGAAATGGAATTTCAGATATGCCCAATTTCAGTTAGGTTGTGATTAGTAAGGGTGTAGCTAGAAAAATTAAGTTTCAGAATTTTTTTTTAAACTTAACTTTAAACAAAATTTATACTTTTTTTCTGACGCCGTACATGCTCGGTACCAAGCCATTTTACTGCCCCCTGAAGACATGATAAGTATTTTTTAGTCAATTTCAAAAACCCTAATGGCACCTTCCGATCTGCGAATCCACTACCTTAGAAATAATAAGTTACTTTACTAACCAATACAGATGACCCCTAAACATTTTGGTAATTTAATAGTTCATAATATTTAATACATATTGACAATTTGGTTTTAATTGTAACCTTGGGGTAATATTGATTTATAAAAACCTTACAAATTATATTGAATAAATCTCAGTCTATCACGTTTTAATTACATCCAAAATATCTGTCTTCAGTGCAAATCCTGGTGTTTTATCTGAATTTGAACAAAAAATTAAATTAAAATTGTTTTGTTATTTTGAGTATATTTTTTTTGCTAATGTTAACAACAGATTCGAAAAAATATTGAAAACTAGAATAATATGTTAAGAACCTTTTAAAATTAGTTGTGATGAATATAGACCTAATATTTTCATTACAGTATTTTCGAGATTCATTAAATTTAGTTCCCTGGTCCTTGATATACCAACTCAGCTTGAGACCGAACCGCATCGTAAGCCATTTATGAAATGCGGAATCTCCATTTGTCAGGAATGTTACTGCTCATGGGTGAAAGCTTCAATGAGGAAAATTCCAATGATCCTCATTGAAGCAGTCGAATGGCAAAATTAAGGTATTTTAGTTAAATCTAAAGTTTGGTAAAGCATTCATCAATGCTATTTATATTAATAAAAATGAAAAACTAAAATAAATATATATTTACTAACGTTTCCATAACAGTAATAAAATGTTTCACAGGCTAGATTTAATTTAAATACCTTTCAATATATTCTGTAGTCCGACTAAGCCTTGAAATCGAAATAAATAAACTTATATAGCAAATCTTTCACTACTGGCTTAAAAAGTATTTTAAGATAGACTTTCAATTTTATTTTCAGACTTAGATGTAAAAAAATATTTAATAAGTAACTGAAATATAAGTAAATGAAACGCTAAAAGTTAGATTAATTTATTCCTTTTGCGCAAATAACTGTTATTTCGAGCAGCGTGAACTTGATGGGGGGGCTCGGTGGCAGAACACTAAGTTGATGTGCTGAAAATCCCGTGGGATCTGCGGACCCTCCTGAGGCACATTCAGCCTCTATAAAATTAATACCATTAAAAACCTGGTGGTTTAGAGTTATCTCAGATAAATTCCCTAACAAGCGCTGTTTAGGGAACAATACCGTATCCCAATTATTGAATGCAAGTCCTTTCATGGGTTCTAGTAAGGTCCAGGCTAGAGAAAAATGTATGATGAACTAGCTTTTGCCCCGCGACTTCGTCCGCGTTGATTTGAAATAGAAATCTATGTTGAGTTTATACGGGGAGAGTCATTTGAAAGCATACGCTATATTTCTGAATGTTCGATAGAAAATGACGTGATCCTGGTGTTTCACCAATAACCAAAGAATGCAATGGCTCCGGTGGCTAGGGCAATGTTGGTAATTTAACCTTGCCACTGAGACAGTACAATCCAGGCGTTTCTTCAGCGAACTTCAATGCCCAACAATGGTTGCACACAACCTCCATTGGGTCAATTTGAACGGAAGGATGCGAGCTGTCGTCAATTGTGCAATCTTAATGAAATGCTATTCGATTCAAATTAACACTTGAAGAACTTCTTACGCGTTTATTTCGATTTCCACGTTGTTGAATTGTTTGATTTGCTTGACTATTTCTCATTGTTAGCTGAGCCACTTCACTGCCATCTGTCTTTCTTCTTGTGTTTGTGATGCACGAAGTCGGGTCATACTAACACGGCGCTGTTCTTGTGCGATTTTCACACATTCAATTGATTGGCCATGTTCCGAACTGTACTTGCATGACGGGTTCGATGCGAAAGATTACGAATACGAGAGATCTTCTGGCTAGCGGCATTGTTGCACACTAAAAAATGAATGTCACAAAAGCAATTAAGGAATTATCGATACATAAATAAATAAATATAAATGTCATAACCTCACAAATAAACATCGATGAAAACATGTGCTCAAATGTCATAACCTAACAAAATGAACATATTCGCTGGCTACTTCCCGTTTGAAAATAGAATTCCACATCAAAATGATAAATCAGAATGAAATGAACAGCGAATTAGAATTGATTTTCAAAGTAGCCCACGTAAAATTAATTGCACAATTCGAAATTAATGTTTGGATTGATTGTCGATATGTACTCCGCTTCTAAAAGCGAGGTCAATATTGGCTGTATAATGTATAGCTAGGAACTAATGTATAGGCTAATTTGAATTATTAAATATATACCTAATAAGGATCCAAAATTTCATCATAATGAAATTGAAGATGGATATGGTAAATCAATTAAAGATCTATTAATAATTATAAATAGAGGATGCGTTTTTCGTATAGGTTTATTCATATTTTAATTTTTTTATTCGTAATAGTTCTTCGTTAGTTTTTGCAATATTTGAAACTACAAATATTGTAAATGATAAATAAATAATTATTATTACTGTTAACTGGACAGTTATATTGAAAATTTTAATTAATCTTATGCAATAACAAAGAACATAACCATTCACAATGTGCACTTCATCAAACTGATAAAGTTTCAAAACAATGTATGTATTCAATGCAATATTTGAAACAACAATAATTGTAAATAATAAATAAATAATTATTATTACTGTTAACTGGGCTGTTATATTGAAAATTTTCATTAATCTTATGCAATAACAAAGAACATAATCATTCACAATGTATACTTCATCAGACTGATAAATCGTTTCAAAACAATGTATTAAAAGCAATATTTGAAACTAAAATGCAATAACAAAGAACATAACCATTCACAATGTGCACTTCATCAAACTGATAAATCGTTTACAAACAATGTAATAAATGCAATATTTGAAACTACGATTAATGTAAATAATAAATAAATAATTACCACACACAATTATCAAACAGAACAGTATGCGATGAAAAGACTGCAAATGTATCAGCTTTCAAAAGTTGATGCCTTAGTTCACAAATGTGTTAAGTGCATATTCTCAAAAATGGGTTTTGTTATATAAATAATATTGTAAAGTTTTAATCAGGAAGTCATAGATCATAT
Source organism: Arma custos (assembly GCA_037127475.1). NCBI lineage: Eukaryota > Metazoa > Arthropoda > Insecta > Hemiptera > Pentatomidae > Arma > Arma custos. The sequence continues at coordinate 19,469,847 of CM073762.1, read as the reverse complement.
GTTGATATAAAATTAATAGAGAAGCTGTGAAGGTTACAAAAATATATTATGTATATATAAATATAACTCAAGAACGCTTGGACCGATTTCGATTTTTCTTGGTTATTCTTCTTATTTGGCCGAAAACCAGTCCTAAATGGTTCGAATCATCGAAATCAGTCCAGGCGTTCTTGATTTATTAGGTCAGTAACTAACGCTACTCTCTTTTATATATATAGATAATCTTATAAAAGGTGAACTTTCATACAAAATATTTATGATTGCTTCCTCTAATTATTTAAAGAAATGTTGAAATAAAGATATTGTATCTCAAAATTTTATTTGTATATTTTTTTTTTGTATAAAATTCTTTAAAAATAGTTAGTACAGTGCTTTATCTAAAATGCTTTAGAAGACAGTGTATGAGAAAAGTTTCAAATCATTTTTAGTTTATGGATACGAAGTGATAGGTTTTTGTTTGCAGTTAATGGTAGATTTATGAATTATACTTTATAGATTAATTGATAATTTATCTTTACATTCGTTCCTATCCGCACTATTAAAATTTACTTGTAACCAGAAATTTTTTGTTTTTAATTTTGGACTTAGCTCCAGGAATATAGGTTTATGAATTGTTTTATACTAGTTTGAAATGAATTCATAAACCAATTAAAATATAATTAAAGAAAAAAGGTATGCTTAAGATTCAAGTTTGCGAGGAAAATTTGAAGAAAAAAATTATTAAAATTTTATTTAAATTTATGGGCCTTTTCTTATTTTCATATTTCCAATATATGGTAATAGCACTTTCTGTCTACATGATTTTAAATTATCATATAATTATAAAAATTAAATTTGAACTTTAGCTCTGGGTATTTAAGCTTTATTTAAGGATTTCCCTCCTCTGCCATAAGAGCAATAGGAAAGAATTTTAAATCCCATTTAGAATTAAAAAATATACGTTTTCTTTTTCAAAATAAGTTTTAATGAACAATTAAAAATAATAATAGAATATATTTATTCGGAATAAATGATAATATTAATGTTGCATTTAATTTTTTTAGCGATTATTTAGAGAAGAAAAATACAGGCTGGGGATACATTCCCGAGGGAGATAGAGCGTTGCATAGGAATGTGGCTCGGGAGAGAAGAGCTTTACCTGAGGGAGCTCTTCATATCTGATCCATATCTAATATGAAGCATACAGCTCTGCATATTCTAAGAGTTCTGCTCTGATATGTCCTTTACAGTATGAATAATGTAAAACCAATCTGTTTTTATACAATATATACATATTATAATCAACTTGCGCGTTTAAGGCCTCGAGTTTGTTGATAAACTGCAATACGAACTATAAAATGTTTAAGTGATGGCAATATATTTGGACACTACAAAAGACTATTCTGATTTCTTTGAATTTTAAAGAAAAAAATAATTGACGTACAGTGGTTCACAGTGAAATTGATACATCCCGTAAAAAGAAGAAGAAGTGGAAAGAAAAATATAAATGGAAAAGTTAAACAGGGAAGTGGAAATTTAAACAGGAAACAAAATCACTATTCAATAAATTTATTTATAATATCAATATATATATTTACAAACAATGCAATAAAAAATATTTAATATTGATTATTTTTAAAACAAAATTAGTTTCACCTCTGTCAAAATGAAACACCTCACTTCTTATTAACTTTTGAGTATTATTAATTTATAAACTATTTATTTAATTTAATATTTTCTATTTAATTTGTTGGGTGCATTCAAATGTGGCAAATTTCTCTGACGATCCAGGTCATAATATTTTTCTTGCACTTATAACTGATTTTCTCGTAATGCGGTTTTCTTTTTTGAATCTCTACACTTTATACTTTACAGTTGAACGGCATTCTTATGTTTAAGTTATAGGAGATAGGTGGTGTTCCCTGGGTGGGGTATGGTGCCTCCTCTCTCTTATGTGAGTGGACTGTATAATTAGATTCTGAGTGATGATGAAAATAAAAGACATCATAGTATAGATGGTATAGTAATTGTAAAATAGCATAATTATAATAAATGAGTATTAGCTACTGTTTATTGTACATCTGTGAATGGCAGGTCTTCTTCTCTGTTGCGGGTTCCTGCCTAATCTGTCGGCCCTCTGCTGAGTGTCCCACTCCATCATGTGATGTATGGAGCACATGTTCTTCCAATCTAACTGTTCCCATGCTGTTCTACAAATGCCATTTTGTGCCTCTCGTTGTTGGTCAATGAATTTATAAATGTCACTGGCTCTGGTACAAACTGGTAGATCAGGTAAATAGGTAGAATTCCTGGAAGTGGTTTGATTGAACATTTAAATTATTTTTGCTATTTTATTCAGAGATTTGCTATCAATAATATGTGGTCAGTTTTGGTGGAACTGACTAAAAACGCTAACGCTTTTGACTAAAGGAAAATAGTTTAATGCAAACAAATATTGGAAAAAAAAGGTGTATAGTTTTCTCTGTGAGGTATTTATCATTAAGGATTTAATAAATAAAATAATTAAAAAGAGTAAAACAGATTTGCTAATGATAAACATTTATTTTTATACACAAAGAAAGTATTTCTATAGTGTTTAATGATTACAATAAATTATTGGTTTCATGTAATATAAAGTTAACTAATTAGTTATTCAATGATTCCTGTCTAAATCCAGGTGTGTCATTTTGACTGTGAGCCCCCCGTATATTATTATCGTATGTATATTAGCCTTTTATTTTTTATTTGTTCCCCCCATGGTAACCCCATGGAGGGACCGTTTATTAGTATTAGGACATGCTCCATACTCAAGTAAGCATATTACATGTCATTACATGTGATTTTAATAATTACAGATCAGTTTAGTATTATAATTACAAAATCACCCTATTTCCCATCCCCTCCGCCGTGAAGACGGTTCTTGGGCTGCATCAGATGAGGACAAAGCAGAAGAATTTGCCAAACACCTTTCAAATACATTTATTCCACATCCTGAAACCAACCCTACGCACGTTTCCAATATTCATGAATTCCTTTCTTCACCCATTCCACTATCCTTACCTCCTAACGCTGTAAGCCCCTCTGAGGTCAAATTCCTGTTACAAAAATTAAAAGTCCGCAAATCTCCTGGACATGACCTTCTAACCACCCAGATCCTTCAACATCTTCCCCAAAAAGCGATTATTTTCCTTACCTATCTATACAACTGTATCCTTCGCACAACTCACTTCCCTTTGTTGTGGAAACACTCCATCATCATTCTATTCCCTAAACCTGGTAAACCACCAAATGACACTTCATCATACCGACCCATCAGCCTGCTTCCTATTCTTTCCAAAATTTTTGAAAAGATCCTCCTGAAACGAATCCTACCCATAATCGAATCCAATATTCCTTTACATCAGTTTGGATTCCGTCCCAGGCAATCGACGGTCCAGCAGGGTCTCCGAGTTGTCGATCACATATCCTCTGCTCTTGAAAGCAAACAGTACTGCACAGGCGCATTTCTGGACATAGCACAAGCTTTCGACCGGGTATGGCATGCCGGTTTGCTGTTCAAGCTCAAAACTCAGTTACCTCAATCCTTATTCCTAGTCCTTCGATCCTACCTCTCTGATCGCTATTTCCAAGTGCGCTGTGGTAACGAATACTCCAATCTTTACCCAATTCAAGCTGGAGTCCCCCAGGGCAGCGTCCTGGGTCCTATCCTGTACATATTGTACACCGCTGATATCCCAACTACTCCTGAAACCATCCTTGCAACGTTCGCAGACGACACAGCCATCCTATCATCTCATCCAGATCCTGAAATGGCTTCCTCGAACCTCCAAAGGAACCTTTCACTCATTGAAATTTGGTGTAACCAATGGCGGATCAAAGTCAACGAGGAAAAATGCAAACACGTGACTTTTACACTTCGCCGGGGAACATGTCCTTCTGTCCAATTCAACGAAACCATCCTGCCTATTTCCGACACAGTACGATACCTTGGCTTCTTCCTAGACAAAAGACTTACATGGAATCCTCATACCAGACTCAAAAGACAAGAACTTAACAGACGTTTCAGCCAACTATACAGATTACTATGTAGGGCCTCCCATCTTTCAATAGACAATAAACTACTAATATACAAGACGATCATCAAACCTATCTGGACCTATGGACTGGAACTGTGGGGGACCGCAAAAAAATCGAATATCAGACGCATTCAATCCTTTCAATCCAAAGTCCTGAGAACTATTGTCAACGCTCCTTATTATGTCTCCAACAAAACCCTCCATAATGATCTCAACATTCCTTTTGTCCTCGACCTCATCCCTACTAAATTCTCAAACTTTCACCAAAACCTTGTCTGTCATCCCAATCCCCTGGCTCAGTCATTATCCAGTTCCACACATCCATACAATCCACCCCGCCGCCTAAACCGGCAATGGCTTCGAGACTTGTTATAATAATGCTATTTGGAGTACTGGCACTGGCCAGATTCTCCACTCACGACCTGTGTGTGTGTGAAGCGCCCTTAACCAGCTTCCATTGGCGTTTAATGCCAGTGACGCGGCTGGGAAAGGGAGCTGGGGCCTCCCGGACTCCTGCTTTGCCCTCATTTATGAGGAAGAAGCTCAGTTCGGGGACCCCAGGCAAATTGTAAATAGAGTATGAATGTGTACAGTATATTTCTTTTATGTTTTATTTATTATTATTATTTTTTTTTTATTATATATATATATATTTTATTTTACTTTATTTTTGTATATATTTTTTCGCTTGTATATATTTATTTATGCATTTATTTCGTTTATATTATTGATTTTTTATGGAATGATTGTAGCTACATAGCACCATTACTTATTGCCCACAGCAGGCAGATTGTAATGCTTCAATAAAGTGTTTTCAAAAAAAAAAAAAAAAAAAAAAAATTACAGAATACATTTTAGTATAATTTATCAATACAAGAAATTAAAAATTTACAGTTTGACTGAATTGATAATTCACATAGGAGAATAATATTAAAATTAAATTTGTAATCCTAAATTGTATAATGAAAAAAAATAAATTGAACAAATATACAAATAAACAAAAATGAAAGGTTTTATAATATAAATCGTGTAACTAAAAAACATCAATTCATAAATTATACATTACGATTAACGACAGTAATAAAAATGTATACACATATATTTATACACATAAAAGTTACAATTAAAAATGAAAAACTATGTATCTGGTGAATTGCCCTTCTTATTTCCTAGAGCTGATCAAAATTTATGTCTTTTATAAATGATAATAAGTCAGTTTTAAATTTAGAAAAAATTAAATGTTCTGTCTCAGGCCAAGTCCCTAGTTTGAGTATTATGTTTTTTAACAGTCATACAGTATGTGTCTGAAAGTGTCTGTCCACCTTCATCACCCGTGTCTGTTCTTACAATGTTAAATCGTTTCAAATAGTCTTTTGTGTTTCCGTGTTCTGTTAAAAATTGTGTTAATTTGAAGTCTGGACTGTGTAATTGTTGTTAATTTTCGAATGTTATGCGAGGAATGTATCTGTGTAGGCTGTAGGGTGTGTTAGTTTGTCACATATTAAAAGCAATAAGGAACATTACTCGAATCCGGATATCCTTTTATAACAAAATTTGTACACATTCATTTCCTTAAGTTTTATATACGAAGGTGAGCAGCTAAATTAGATAGGTATGATATCTTCATCGGACTATGTTTAGCTGGAATGTTATTTTTACATCGGATGACCTCCAGTTCATGATGTCGCGTCATACATCTATATTTGTTGGCTCCAGATAATCCTTACGTACTAGCCTCGATGATAGGATGAAGTAGACAGACTAAAAGGAAATCCTGAAAGCAAAGGAAGAATGCTGGCCCTTATCCGGTCCTCAAAATGTTCGATAAGATTGAGGGCAGAGGATCGAGGTAAGCCACAAAGGATGCTGATTCCAATCTCGTCGAACTCGCTCATCGCATCAGCCATGTTTGCGTCCTTGCATTGTCTGTTACAGAATTGAACTAGCTAAATATAGTCCTCACCGTGTATTTTCATAAATAAGTTCAATTATGTCAACATATTTAATGGGGTATATAAAAAAATGACAGTTTTTTACCAAATATTTGTATTATTATTCCTTTGATCGATGATCCGACAAACTGGCAAATTCGCGAGCACTTGTGGACGGATTTGACTTATCAGCTTCCTTCAGAACCTCATCAATATCTATTAATGGTCGCACGGAGCCCTTCTTCCTTTCCAACGTCGTATCTCCACTGCTAAATTTTTCAAACCAACGGTCACCTTCCCCTTCTTATTTAATAATTTCACAAGTTGGTTCAGCGGCTGTGAAATTTTTTTCCCAGTAATTTCTTAAAATTACGACAATTTCATAGTTTCTTGTTTGAAATAAATAACTAAACTGAGCCGTTTTTTGAAGAAGTACAGTGTTAGTAGACAAGCTTAGAGAATGCTACAAAAGGATTATTAAGTGATGGTAAGTAATAAATAGCATTAAAATATTTAAAGACTTTTGAACTCTGGAATTAGATAAAACGATTTGCGTAAACTCTACTTATTGATTCACTCTGTTGATGATAGTTGTTTGTATAAAGTTCTCAAAACAATATATCACATAATATAATTTTACAAAATAAGTTACAATTTCGTTAGCCCAAAGCTCATTTATGACGAAATTTCACTTCACCACTTACTCACCGGGGATGCTAATACATCGATCGAAATACCCTGTAAACACTAATAATTCCAGAAAAAGTATTATTAATTATCTAAACTACATTTTTTAACTAATCAAAATATTTTAAGTGGTCTTTACTTACTTATAGGCCATGTAAGATGGCTGGGACATGTCCGAAGAACAGCAGAATTTCCTAAATAATGATTGAAGGATATTCGGGTGATGAAGCAGAGATAGAACTAGACTTCATTGTTATTGAAAATTGTCTTTGTTCGTTCGTTCACAAACACCTGTAAAGAAAAGAAACTACTATTGCCTTCTTTTGAGAATGATATTCGCTCGATCGAATGAAGTTAGTCGAATAGCTCCGTTAGAGCGCAGCAGTGGACAGGGATCAGTCTGGGTTTGTTTACATTAGGTAATTAGCATATATAACGATCTAATTTTCCGTTAGCAAAATGCAGCGAGGTATTATAAAGCTTGGTACTCCAGGTGAGAAATTCCTGATCTGAGCTGAAGAAATATGGATTCCGAAGGTCTGGATTATAACTATATGTTTGTAGCAAGATATCATTTGATGATAGAAGTCAAAGAAAGGAGTCGCAGAGAAAATTAGATATCCTCATAAAACACGTAAAAATGTCAATGCGTCATTATTGTCTAATGTTAGAAATTAATGTTCTAAATTTTTGCTTCAGCCTATGTAATTTGTATAATCAGTGTTCACTCCAATTTCCTTACTAATTTGAATTACCTTTTGAATTTGTTAATTTCATTAATTAATTTGTACATATATTAATAAACTAACAGTACAAGATACAGTGATCTTATCTCCACGGTTTTATTCGAAACCGATAATTATTCCAGTCAGATAATTATTCATTAATCTTCCATGGACCTAATATTGTGGACTTTACCTTTATGGAGCCTGAATTGAGGAAATTCTCCTCATTGCACCTTCGACAGCCGATGAACTTCAAGTCCTTCCGATTTAGCCCTATAGCTGCTGTAATGGTACAAGTTGGTATTGCTTAAAGTATGTCCATTACAGAGCCGTCCTCTGATCAATTTACTGGTTTGGAGATCAAACGATTGGGAGTTCAAACGGATCAATTGAGTGGAGGACCTTGGCAATAGCTATGTCTACATCAAACGCTCTCGTGAACTCGTGAATGTTATAGGATTGTTCAAGGGAAAACAATCTGTGTTATAGTTTTAACTATATGTGATATCTTCCTAAATCAAACATTCAATAGCTATTGTTTTCGTGAAATAACAAAAGGAAAATAAATGAAATTCAGCTTTGTAAGGATGAATATGATAATAACTATTAATTGATATCATCATTTCATATCATTTTTTCTAGTCTTCAGGCCATCGAGATTAGCAATGGCAACAGTGCAGTGCCAGAGAAAGAATAACAGCCTCATAGACAGAAATGATAGGACTGAAATAAAATTAACAAAAGGAGTCGTTGTTGTTGTCGTCGCTTATGATGTTGTTAGATCGCGGATTCGCAGCCCGGCAGGTGGCGCTTTTGTCAAAGTGCAGAGGGTAAACTGGCTTGGACACAGGATGGAGGATTGGGAGATGTCCTTCGAAGGTTTACAAAAATACTCCAGCCGGGACCAGACCTAGTGGCAAGACCTAGATCTCGGTGGAGGGACAATGTACTAAGAGACGTTAGACAAGGAGAATAAGAAGGTATTTATTATCAGCATCAGAATTATCAGTGTTGAGGTTATAAGCATTGAAGGATAACAGCCCATGGATTTCAGCTGAATAACAAGTTAAATGTTAGTTAATTTGTTGTTACTAATACTTATAAATATTTTAATGATATGCATGATCTATTTAGTACAACACATCTGAATAAGATTCTATTCCATAAAAGGAATAGGAAGAAATTTACAGGAATTTGCATATAAAGGGAGGAATTTACCCTCGGAGCAGAGCAGTTTATTCCAAGAGGTCTGAAAGGGTCCGTTTACACCCCAATCGCGGCCAAGGGCCTGATCTCTATCCCTTTCCTTATTTAGGTTTACTTATTTAATTTACTGCAGGGTCTCTTCTGATAGTTGTCTGTAAAGAAACAGCTCTTTCAGTAACCCTCCTGAAGTAAAGAAAGTTTAAGATCAACTGCAGAAAGGAAACTCAATTTACTAAAAGAAGATTCCAGTTTAGACGTCGAAGTCGGCACTCTCCAGTTTGTGTTTTAATTCTTATTTATTTATTTAATTCTATTAATCTAATTTATTAGTATAAGTCAAACGCAAGTAAAACATCCCTTTACAAAATATAAATATTTTGCAAAATGTTTTTTAAAAATTTATTCACTGAAATTTACTGAGAAATAAAATGTGGAGACGATCCATTAGAGCGAGGTGGAGACACCTTTATTGTCTTCAAAAGGAATGGAGATGGTAAGTAGGAATTAAGCTTAGGATGAATGTGACACGAACTGATAAAATGAAAAAGTATCCTCAAACTTCCTCTTTTGAATCATAGGTCTCGGTATGAAACCCTTGTGAAAGACCAAAGATTTAAAAAAAAATCTGAACGCCCAAAAATTATTTTCCCCTATTTGTATTTCTTAAAAATTTATTAAATAAAATTTACAATTTTATTATAACAATATATGTATATATAATGAATTATAAATAATAGCATGGAAAAAGGCAATTTGCAAAACTACATAGATATAGTACTCAAATAAAAAATGCATCATTGAAGGTCATGTTCTTTTCAGACGCCTTCGGGGATTATCGAAAATTGAAGAACTAGATGGGTTTGAGTGGGAAGTTTATCATGAAAGGATTGATATCGGGTTCGGGCCAAAGCAGCAAAAAATAAGGCATTCGGGTCATTATGGATGACTTTATGAGTAACAAGTGAGGAGAATTAGGGATTTTTCGAAGGATTTTGGATTGTAAGGATTGGATACGAGAGGAATTCGATGGCTTATTGGAGCTCTGAATCTCTACTCTGTAACTAGATCTTATAATAGTCATGTGTATGGGTCTTTCTTAAATAATTGGGTAACTTAAAGCGAATGTATAGTGTTGAAGTAGCCTGAAACGGCGAAAAAAAATAATAAAAACGAAAATTAATGTAATAAAATGAAATAAAACGTACTAACAGGAGTTCTCAACTGAGTGACCTATCTTATGATTCCCAGTGACTCACTCTTGTACCAAAAATAAATCATAATATATAAAAATAAATTATAAAACATAAGCATTCATAAGGAAGGGAAAGTTAATAAATAATTAATTAATAATATATCATAAATAAATAATTAATAAATAATGATCATTCAAATGTGCTTTTAATTATTTTCTTAGTAAAATATATTTCAATATATTCGCTAAAAGTATGCTAATACGAAAATATCTCAAATCCAAACGTATCTTTAAAACCCTCACACTGGTTGATTTGGTTGGTTTAATCCGCATACAAAAAAAGTTGGTCATTCGCTCCTAGTATGTATGTTTTTTTTCTCTTCTTTCGGTCCACCGAGCATACTTTGGATTTTTCTTTTCCCAGAATATTTGTATTCGTATTTTTTGTTGCTCTTTCCTTTTTTCTGTTTATTTTCGATCGGAACTCTATGTGTTTCCATTTTATTGTAAACTATTTTTTTTTTAATTTGTCTAGGTCCCTGTTATTTCTTATATGGTTTCTGAAATTTTATATATTTGTTGTTTGTAAACTATTTAGATTAGATTTTACTTTTATAAAAAAATATATATTGTTTTACCATTCCACATATCCAAAATATATTAACCTTCTCTTTTTTCTTTATTTCTTCAATTATGTCTAAATCTCATTGGTTGGTTTAAGTCTGTATTTCTGATCATCTGTGAATATATCTTAATATACATTCATACATCTGTGAATATAAGATATCTAAATATATTTTCTTTTGAATATCCTTTTCCAATCGAAATAGTAATTTACAAGAGAATATTCCATGCACTAAAAAACTACAAAATAGAGGTAAAACTACTTTTATGATGTTCCAATATTTATTTTAAAAGAATTATTCCTCAACCAATCCAATTTCTGATTTGAAAATTAATCATCATTATCGAATTAGTAAATACTTATTTCACTAATAATTAATTTGTAATTTAAAAGCGTTATTGCTGAGCACCTTTGATATCCGTTTTGAATGGTTGGAAATTGATTCTTAGGTTGAAAGGAAAAGAATAGGCAAGAAGTCTCTTTCCAATGTGGTCAACAATCTATCACGTTCCTACAATATTTCTCTTTCGGATAAGAGAACAATCCTTCCCATGTGTTTCCTTAAGGATCAATTTAGTTAAGGAAATAACGATTTTTTTTTTGTTATCTATATAAGCGGAGAAGAAACCTACTACAGCTCGTGCTGGGTTCAGTTTACGGAATATGTAGAATGCCCTAAGTCAACGGTTGTCCATGGAGGTGAGTTAGCCGGGATCACTGTCAACCGCAAGGTTTTACCACATTTATAGAGGCCAGGTGATTCATGGCTGTGAACTAATTGAACATTTTATTTGCCTCACACTTTTTCAAACTAGGGACCTATATATGAGAAATTCAGCATTCTATGTTACTTTACTATTTAAATAATGTTTTATCTTATTTCCCTTTTATATTCTTATAACTTCATAAAATTGCGCATTTTATATTATTAAAAATAAATGTAATTAATAAAATGGGAAAAAATATTTGGAATGTAGTCAACATACACAATTTATTCACTATACAGACAAAGGAAAAAAAAAACTCTTTTAATGACATTCCTACAAGACAAATTTGTTATTTTCTTCTGAAACTTTTTCCTATAAACAACTTACCCTTTGGTAATTTTTTGTTTAATTTCATAAAATAATTTAATTTGTATTATTTTTTATGTATCTAAATGTATATTACTTATACTTATATAGTAAATAATTAATTATGAGGTACATAGTATATACTTGTATGAAATGTACTATTAAATAACTGTTATTTCAAAGGGTTAATTCATAAAAGACAGGGAGGCTGATTAGTTTAGTAAGTATAGGCTGGTATAGGGTGAATAATTATGTTCTAGTCGATTTAAAAATATTTCTACATAGTTTTATTACTCCACACCCATGCCATTTTTGTATCGTTTGTTATGTTTCTGTCCAACACTTATAAAGTAATAATGATAAAAGATCTTAATAAAAAGAAAATGTCCATCTATAATACAATTTCCACTTCTAAGCTAGCTTACATGAATATTATTAGGAATTCGCCAAATAAAAATTAGTTGGATTCATAACTGAATTCTTAAATGTTTTAAAAAATATAATATTATAATCATTAATGAATAATTGAAGAACTTTGTTTCGAATTACATGATAAGTCTCCCTTTCATGAAAACATTCTTGATAAAGGACCATTTAATAAAAACTTTCTGATTCTTCGATGATGAAGAATGACGTCCTTTATTGAATTTCAGTAATTAAAAAGTTCTACTCAATAAGTTCCCTTTACGATTCGATTTGAAATCAATGACGATAAAGAATAAATCCAGCTTTGTAAGAAACTGAGCCCATTTGTGAGATCGTTTCTTTCTTAAAAGTGTATTACTTTTTAATTCTTTCATGGGATTTTAATATTCCGATTAATCACCGTCAATGATTGGATGTTTTTCATCCGCTTATTTTATATTTCAAAAATGGATTAAAATGTTTTTTAATTAAATATTGTATCCGCAGGAGCCATGCTAATCTTCTCTGTATCGCTCCAACTTTATTATACGTACCGCCGAAGCGAGTGCAAACATGTGGAACGCTTCACGATTTTGCGTGTCATCCTTGCGTAGGGCCCTGCGACAGCTCCACAAGACCACTCAGAAAAGACAGCAGAGCTACCATAATTCCGTACTTCACCAGATTGTCAGAGGAACCAAACTCCAAAGAGCCAAGAGTATGAAGATCCACGAGGAACTAAGGTTCCCGACGGTACCAGAGTTCATCAGCCGGAGGCACATAAAATTCTTTGATGAGCTGAAGGCCAGTGCCAACCCACTTTTTAAAGATATTGCCCCATCACCAAGGCAACTTATATAAGGCCGTAAATTATAAATAAGTTGCGCATACAGCGGCAAGAGCAACGGCGCCTTTAAGTACCACAAGAAAGAAAGGCAATTTCACCACCAGTGTATATATATGTGTGTATGTACTATATGTAATTTGCAACTTTTAAATAAAGGAGGGTAAAAAAACAACACATGCATAAGGTTATTTATAAAAATCTATGACGTCATTAAAGTTAACATGTTATGACTGGATTATATTTATAATGCATTGTTTTTAAAATGGCTTTTACTTTTTTAACAGCCACGGATGGACCATGTGTTACCTGCAAATCCTCCTAATGTAGGTGCTCGAAATTGGGCGAAAAAGTCTGATGGTTAAGCGTGATCTAGGACTAATGACCTCACTGCATAACCGTTGTCTTAAAAATAGTACATCTTCTTCTATTTGTTGATCCCTAGACCTAAGCAAGTATACCATATCATAGTTTTAGATCTTAGTGTTTATTTTTAAATTGGATGATGTTTTGGTTTTGTTTCTTTCACATGTTTCCCTTTTCTGTACTTTTTTCCTAATCAGCCCTTTAAAATGTTAAAAAAATGTAAAATGGTAAAATGTTATCATATGTAAATTTTATTTACGCAAATACATTGAACATATTACGTCTTTCTAACCTCCTTGGACCGAACTCTTCGAGCAAAACATTTATTATCGAATATTGAGTTTTTTGTAACTTGAAAATAAACTTGTGCGAAAAATCAATTGTATGAATCTGAGTATATTTTCAGCCATTGTTGTGGCCATACGAGGGATTCCTTCCATTCCACCTGAGCTCATCGCATTGTTCGTTTATTGCCGAACACAAAAACCTTTGGGAAAAAAGGGATACTCTCCCTGGCATAAAGATCTAGGTCATCGAGTATCTTTAAAAGGCTTCCTTCACACTCCGTTTGTCCTGATTCGTCATCCCTTGCTGTCTCCCAATGATCAAAATTATATAAATTTCTTTATACGTAACATATGTGTTATTCTGTTTTAAGTAACAATTTTTACCTTAAAATAGAAACGGTTTCGAGTGTGCGTCTTGAAGTTTTCATAAGATCGAGGTTGTTTCCCAATAATTCTCAGAACCGGAGAATTCTATTAGAAGCCTGATAATTCTCAAGGAAACACTTTATTAGTTTAGAAGCTTCATAATGACCAAGTATTCTATGCCACTTGTTATGACAAGTGTATTTTTTAAAAGACCCTGGTACGTCACGTAACGTCTTGTTCCAAGAATTGCTTGAGTTATCTCAGTAAACAAATTAACTGGACAATGCGTTGCTAACTATATGGTTTTATTAATTCTCAAACTGAAGCGTTGCCAAGTAGTTCAGTTACTACTTTCCTACCCTTTTGTTGAAAGGTAACGATTTTTGAATATACCGATCTTCCAACTTACTTTGTTTGTTTCGTTTAACATGATGTTATGGCCAATTGGACAATGCTACAGGGGGATTCCTAAATTTCGCCTATTCAAGTTTAATCAGGATAGGGAATTTTTAAGAGTACCTGAAACCCGTGATCTTGGGCATAGTAGGATGTTATGCTAACCATTAGACCACATCTTCCAACAATGTTTGATAGCTCAAACTATTCAAAATGACCAATTTAATCCTTTAAATTTATCCTCACTTTCAAAAGTAATAACTCTTTTTCAAGTCAATTCCTGACTTAGCCCCTTATCCTCTACGAAAATAGCATGATTCCGCTTCCCAAAGTTTACGAAACTCATTTTGGAGAAACTTTGATCATCAGGGCTCTAGATATGTTTGTGACATTTGTTATATTTAAATTATGTATTTCCATTTTGACCATAACTTTTCCAAGTTAATTATCAAACTTGTATGCCTGTAATTAATACTAGAGTAAAACAATTACATTTGTGTATGCCTTGGCGTCATCTTCCTTCACATCTTTTTTTTTTCGTCTTTTCTATCCCCTCCTTGTTATTCCTGACACGAACCGAGGCAGAATCGAGGCTGCCTTTTGATCCCCTTTCATGCACCTCCTCACTGCCTAGCGATATCTCTATACCAATCCACAGCAGCCCAATATAAAATATCCTTTCTCACTTACATAATGATGTTAATGATATATACCTTACCTAAAAATTCAACATAGTTACTTCTAAACACGTGGCACGGAGGAAGCTATTCTATATTAAAAATGATCTAATTATAAAGTAAAATTTACTATAGATATCATATGTCGGTAAAGGAAATGAAATAAAAACAAACTAAAAAAAATATATATTAAATAAATGGCATTCACAGATTTTTACGTAAATTGCGTATTACTTCATTTCGTTAGAAAGCGCCAACTTTTACCATTGCCTTCTATTTTCATCGCTTGTTATATCTCAAAGTATATCTTACTGTATTCGTTTCTGTTTGTTAATAGTAACAACAAACTTCAACAAAAAGTAGTAACAAATAATAAAATTAAAATACTTTAATGATATCTATTTGTTTATTTATTTCAGGTGGCTCTTGTGGCTTATCGAATTATACTACAGTTAATGTTCTAAATTTAGCTTTCCAGTTATGATTGGGATAGGGTTATTTAATGAGTACCTGACAACGAACAGACCGCCATTTTAAGCCACTTCAAAGGACGGCATAACCAATATTTTTCACTCCCTTTAAAAAATCCTAAGATCACCTGTCTGGCAGCTGGCACAAGTCATTAGGCAAAGTAAGTTGTTAGGCTAACTATTTCACCCCATATGACCCTATAATGATCACAATAAGATATTTCATATGTCTAAAGCACCGTTGAAAAGTACAAGAAACTCGTTTTGGAGAAATTTCGACTTAACCACTTATTCACCGGAGCTGCAGATATAAAATTAGGCATAATGCATTATTGTATATTACCGCATATATAAAGTATTTTTATCATTTGGGAGCGTATTGGCACAGAGGTAGAGCTCTGAGTCGCCATGCCGGAAATCCTGGAAAGTATAGTCTCTACCATGTACTGAACCCCAGACTCGTTCACGGGTCGTAGTGGTACAAGTTTTTATCATTAGTATGATATACTGTACGATCGAATTTATCTTTTTTCTCCCTTTCAGTGCCATTTTGTTCTCTTTCTTTTATCGCGTTGTTTTACAATACGGTCCGAATTATAAGCTGTTTAAAAATGGATATATATATATATATATATATATATATATATATATATATATATATATATATATATATGTGGATTCATATATGTGAATACTCAGTTATACGAGTATACAGCAATTGTGTAAGTATACACATATGTATATTGGACAGAGCAGAGGACCCTGAGGGACTGCAATCTCATTTCCTACAGTATAAAGTTACCGCTTCCCTACCCGTTCCTACTTGTTTTAGCCTCTCTGTAATTCTCACCACTCCCGTGGAATATTTATCCATCTATCTTTATTTTTTTTATCTTTTAGTAGGCAGGTTTTTATTTCACAGGGGAAATTAGTTGTGAGCTCTTTGTGCAATTTGGTGTAGTGGTTTTAGTATTAGATTTTTTTAAAAAAAGATATAACATATACTCGTATATTATAAGAGGTTGGGTATCGCCCCAACTTTATCTCTTGATTTTTATGTCATAGCCCTTGAATGTTGTAAATCAAGTTCTTTATCCACTCGGCTTTTCCATTTCCCTAAAGGTACATAAATAAAAATATATACCCTCTAAACTTATGTAATAAATTTTCCGAAAAAAATAAGGAAAGAAAGAAAATGACTATGATTCCGGTGGTGAATATACGAGAGAGTAAGGATTGAAAATTTTAATACGTGGACACTTTGAAACGTTGATGAAGCTAGGATTAAGTTGAACAAAATATATAACACCGAATATCAAGCTAGTTGAAAAAATAACTCCATTAAAAAGAAGTTAGTGAAATCGATGCAATCGCATTACAAAAATTATAATGGGTCGCACCTTCAAAATATTTTATAATATTATTTAATGAAATCTGCTATGTACTAATGCGGGCGGCAAACATGATAGGGAATATGTTTTGGACAAAGAACAGACCTTTTGCTTATGGAACCTTTATGGTCAAGTTCCTGAGAAGGAAGAAGAGGGGAGGGGGCAGGAAAACTCTGTAGACGAACACAGAGAAGAAAGGGGGCACTCCGGAGACGTACAGCAAGGAGGAGAGATCTTGCGGAATATTGAGAGTCCCGGAGGCGGGAAGAAGAAGACCGACCTATAACCCAATCTACCCCTTTTCACATATAAGTTAAATTAATTTCCTGTAAGGCATGTTATGGCAATCCTTTTGTTATATTTAAAATCTGAATGATTAACCTTTTTTGAAATTGAATAAACAAACGATCCTTACGGTAATTCTTTTGGTGCTTACATACCCCAAATACACTATTTATTTATAAATAATATATTGAAGGTATAATAGATGAGTAAATTGGTAAACGCAAGAACAAACCTTTGGAAAGGAACCCAATTAAGATTAAGGAATATAAATAATAATTCGAGTACTCATCCTAAATGAGACACTGGCATCCCAAATATTTATATATATATATATATATATATATATATATATATATATATATATATATATATTCAAAATATATTTAAGAGTAGAAACATAGCAAATGATATAATTTACGATGCTTCTTTATAAATTGTGGCTAATTAAAAAATCGCATTGCCCTAATTCCTGAATTCTTCTAATTTCTTTTTAAATAGTTGATTACACGTTTTATATTTCTATTAACCCGTCTTTAAATGAAGAAGTAATCAAAGAGCACCTAAATCCACTCGTAATATAAATTCAAAAGATCTCATGATAGGCAACAATGCCTTTCAAGCGTCAACTAATGCAATTATATATATAATCAAAGATAAATTATTTATTTTATTTAATGGTAAAACAATTATTTAATCTGTAACAGCCACGGATGGTCCCTGTGGGATCTACAGATTCTTGGAGGCTCCCCCAGCCTCGATAAAGTGGGTAGCTTTAATTGGAGGAAAAACCTGGCGGTTGAGCATCATATCGAATAAATCACCATTGTCTTAGAAACAAGAGTGTTAGAAAATGGGTTTTAGTGCTATAGGTTTTTATAAAGACATTTAGTTCAACAAAAGAATAAAAATAAAAAAAATTCGCAATATCTTGTTTCCTTCACGAATATTGTTTCATTAGAAAATATGTGCAAAGAGCTGTTCTTTTATCTTAATGAGAGAAAACGTGTTGCTCTTCATGGATTTTTAATTTAAATTAACAATTTATACCACTTAGGGTAATTTTTTTTCTAGATATTTATTTATCACGTTTTCAACCTTGTGAAGGAATGTATCACTACAGAAATTTGAAAATGTAAAGATTTCTTTATCATCAAACTTTTAAGTTGTTTAGTTTTTTATGAATAGAACCCGGGGCCCCGCGGGTCTCAGTAAATTCACGCCTATTCCCCTCCGGCATCGTTCCGGCAAATATTTAAACGCATCTCCATATTTATAATGCATTGCTCGGCGATAACACGTTCCAATTTCATCCATATTTCAATTCGTGCTTATTCAAGCCGTTAAATGTCAAATTGAAATATGACAGCTTTTATTAGAAGGGTTGAAAAATTATATTTTTCAATTGGAACTATCCACAAACCGAAGTGATATCTCATCCATTTGAAGTTTAAGTTGTCTTGAGTAGCTTTTATTTACTGGTTCGTAACACCAATCCGTGTGTTGTTTTTTCGGAGCAATTGGTTCCGATTTTAATTTAAGCACTCATTTATTACATTGTATTCGGTCACAACTTATATTTCAATACATAATCAAATAATGAATGTTTTATAGTTTTTCTCTTTTTCTTTTGGTATTGGTGGTGGTGGATGTAGAAGATCTCGATTTTAAATCAGGCTATGACAGATATATATTTAATCTGTTATCAGCCATATAAGGAGCCTCTCCCGACCCTCTTGTGACTCACCCAATCACTATAAAGACTATGTGTAAAGACGTGGTGGTTGAGAGTTCAACCCTCATGGGTTGTAGTATGGTAGTATGTACTTATTTTTCGTGATATTAAGAGTACGACGGCACACGATTAACTTTCAGGATGTTTTAACTCATCCTCAGGCAGGTAAATCAAAAATTATTTTGTGTAAGGTTTATTTAAAACTAACTTTTCTGGCCCCATTAAGACAAAAGAACTTTTCTATATTCTATTTTTTTTTTGTTCTTACACGTTATTTCGTTATTGTTAATGAAGCTTTCATTTTTTCAAGAGATTTTCTTCTCAATCTTTTGCTTCCTCTTATGCCATTTCTAGCGTCGAGGAGCCTCCAGTGAGAATTTCTACCATGCGGGTTGTTAGCCCAGCGATGGAGGCCTCTTTTCCTCGGGACAACTGGTCTCCTGAATATTTATGTCCCCTCAAGTGAAACTGTGATCGGGCTATACCCCCGGTACTGGGTTTCCCCCAACCTGGAGGACCAGTGCAGTCAGATGACTGGGCGATGGAGCTACCAACTCTCTACGCCAAATATATACTGATTTTGTTAGTTGTAATTCCATTTTTTTTCCGACAAAACGTTCAAACGATTAACATTAAGTTTTTTAGTCTTACTCAGTTTGCAGATTTCAACGAATATATTAATCATGAAAATCCCTGAATTCATCTTTACTAGTTCAATCATGACATCAGCACTATATAGATTTCCAAGAACAATGGATTAATTTAAAATTAAGTATGTAACAGTTTTATATGAATTGAAATTAATATAAGTGTTATTGTTGTCATTATAATAGATGAGCCAGAAATGTTACCTTGTCTCAAACTATAATCAGCCTTTTACAGCAGGCAGAACGTGAAGTATAATAATTCTGCTAAAAATCATCTGAAGAGGGAACATCATTCTTTTACAGAGGTGACAAGTTATCAGAAAAAATACTTTTTTTACTCTGTATTTACTAGCACTCTATAATAATTAATACATAATAATATGCATAATTAATATTTTTTTACTTGATATTGCATATCCATATTTCTATTAGATTATGGATCACTTTTTGAGCCAATGATTTAAGTATATTGGACGTGGAAGAAAGACAGGAATTTAGAAGTACAATGTATTTATGCAGGCGCATACCAATTTTTAGAAGTATAAAACGAACGAAATAAGGTCGCCTGTGTTGCGGTTAGTATAACAACTGTCTATTCAAAAATAAGAAGTAAAATCCTTGATCATGCTGTCCTTCGGAGAGGACGTAAATTGGCATTACGGAGCATATGCGGTGTTAGGTACCATTTAAATATCCCAATTATACCTAAATAAGCCAAGTTTAGGAATTTAAGCATCGTCCGATTAGCCATAGTAGAATAATGTGATGTCAAATAAATAAATAAAGAAACGAAACTAACACATTATTTATAAACTACGAAACTTTTTATTTATCTTTGTCTTTAGTTTATTTCTGCTCCATTTGTGAGTTTTGTTTTCTGACAACAAATGCAATAGCGTTATCATCACTTTTATTCATAGGGAGATTGAAAATAGCACTTACCTTTATTTAATAAATATTTGAAAATCAAATCCTTTTTGTTCCAACACTGCCTCATCACATAACAAAGGAGATGAGAGAAGCGTTTGATCCTGAGCAGTTGAGATTGATTGTGAATTATATTAGTCGAGATTGAGATCACAATGACAGCAGATCCTCCTCCTTGTAATATAATCCATCTCACTTATCGCCCCATTGATATCTTGTCATCTATCATTGATACCATCTACTCAACTTAGTATTAATGCCATTTCTACAGCATCCAGATACCTACAGCAGCTGAAAGCAGACTACTACATAGGCTGAATTTCGAAAGGGTGACCTTAGTACGGATGATTTTCTGATTTAATCGCCTAAGCCTCAGAAATAAAAACAAAAACAGTTTTCTATCCGAATTCTCGTCGATTATATTGTAAACTCTCTCCCTTACATTCCGTGACATTACGAAGAATACTAAGAGGCTATACTGTGTTCTGGGAAGTAATCAGTCTGAGATCACGCTCAACCGCAAGGTTTTCCCCAAATGAAGGATACACAATCAAAGGAGGTTGAATGTTTATAAATTATTATTATTATTATCACTGGCTCTACAACCCAACACGGGTCCTGGTCGCATCAAGGCATCGCCTCCACTCTTCTCTGTCCTGTGCCGAGGTCTTCCAAGCTCTGGATCAAATGATGCTGCCTGCATCACTCTCGACTTCATCTGACCATCTAAGTCGTGGACGCCCACGTTTTCTTTTTCCATCAACGAATCCAAACAGAAGCTGTCTTTTTAAGACAGCGTTGTCCCCCATTCTGGCCACATGTCCAGCCCATCTCAATCTAGCTATTCTTATGTGCTTCACCACGTTTATGGTTTATAAATGTTTATAAATGGGTGTAATAAATTATCTGCTACAGCTTGATTTGAACCCAGAGCCTTCAGTACAGCAACTCTGCGCCGGACAATAAACCCAATATCTAATTATACAAATTATTTCTTAATATATGCAATATCTTTATTACTCTCTCACGCATACTCTATTTCTGTTGTTGGGCAATCCTTTACCACATTGATATTAATAATTTATCTACTAACGAAACGCACACAAATTATGTAAATAAAATTTGTCGAAATGTTATGTTCAACTACAACTTACCGAATATTTGTTGAGCTGAGAAGTTCTGTTCGAATTATGGTTGCTGAAGTAAAGAAGCAAACTTCTTAATTAAAATTTTAGTATTTTTGATACTTGGGTGTTATCGGCATCGCGAAACGAATAGAAAACTACATGTTGAAATGTAAGATTTTTTTTTTACTAAGTAGTGAAATTCGGAGATTACAGATCTATCTTTAAGTCAGTGTGCGATATTGTGTTGTTCCTCATCCTCCATCCATCGCAGTCTAGGCCACCCTCTTCCTCTTTCTCCATCTGGACATTGGATTATTAACACAATAAAAAAGCACATCCATTACTGTAGCATAAGTGAATTTCACCCAAATCAGAACCGTTGTATACTTTTCCACAGGAATTATAAAAAAAATCTATTAATTTGTGTGATTTAAAGTAGACTTTCAGGCTAGAATAGAAGCCTTAAGATATTGTCCTAGCTACGAACAATCAGCCTTTACCTCAGAATCAATAATCCAAAGAGAGGAAGGAATCGGAGCTTTGCCCAATCATAACAGAAATTGGAGTTGAAATTAAGGCGAGTTGTCTCTCAACTGAAGCAACACGAGTAGCGGTCATGGTCTCTTTTGAACTTGGTAAAATTAGACATCTACGTTCGTCCTATCATTTTCAACTCCAATTTCTTCTAAGCCTCAAAGCTTTGTGCAGTCCTCACTTGGGATTCACTGATGGTCGAGTCTCTTTAGATAGTGATCTTAACAAGCAAAGTAGAGGGACAAAGTTCGAAGGGAGACAAACTTTGAAACTAAGCGGCTCTTTTTAAACTTTACACAATACTTCTCCCTATCTACTCCCTTATTCAATTCTTATTCCCCTTTGGACAAGTCAAGAGTTTCCTCTGTTCGACTAGACTACCTTTTATTTAGTCTATCGCAACATGAGCTGCCCATGAATCATTGCATGCTCCAGTGTTCTACATTACATACCCACTCGACGTCCCTTGCAGTTGTAGCAGAATTGTATGCTGGCGTTGCAAAGTAGTATAGCCGTTACGAAAACACTGCATATCATCGATACCTATACAAAGTATCGATTGTGAAAAATACCTTTCTCAGGTATCTGTTACTATTGCTTTACGAATGATGAATGTTATAGGCAATTCTTGATTATGAATTTTCTTTGTAAAGCGGAAGAACAACCCTGTCTAAAAGTCGAGATGTCAGTATCTTGATGTCCGAAATGAAAATTTTTCAACTGAGAGTTTCATAGTCTTTAATGTGCCACATTACATTAGTGCGTCACCTTATCAAACAGGTTCGAATAGAAACAAATACAAAATTCCTTGAAACGTATTTAATATATCCAGTTCTTGTGCTGTTCCAATTTTTTTGTAAAACCAACGAGATATTTAAAAATATATCGATTGCCTCAATTTCATTAGTTTGCGTTTTAAATTATAGAAAAATGATTTGAAATTATAGATAATGAACAAATTTATTTTGGCTTATTAAAATCCATTTTTCGATAAAATGGACAAAACCATGAATAATGACATAGGCAAAATACCTAGTGACATGGGTATAATATGTTTAAATGTGTTTGAAGGCACTGATTTTGACTGTTTTTCGCACTTCTGAAAAGTGTTTTTCACTTTCGATGCTTTGCATTTGTATCGACGATATGGCTCATAGACTATATGATGTTTACTGAAATATTTTGACTGGCCTGAACTTTAGAAAATCTGAATATTTTTACTAACCTATATATTCTTCAGTGTTCGTAGATAATAGACAATAAACTCCAAAACAGGCAGGAATTATACTACCAGACTACCATTTACCAAATAAACCCTTACCATAATTTAGTTAGATTTCATAGAATAAAAAAAATGAATCTGTTCCCCAGAAAGATACATAAGTGGCAAGATTAATGATATTACCTCTTGAAAGGACTTTTAGTAAAAAAATAAAATAAAAAAATAAGGTCACTTATGCTGTCAAAATAACTGACGAGGGTGCTAATAGCTTCAAAAAAACTTACAGAGAAAATTGCTGGAAAAAATCATCAGCCACTCTAGGAAGGTCTTAACTCAATTTTGGTAGCCGATCATGTACCTGAAAAAGAGCTTAGCTGACTTATATTGATTTGTAGAAAACATGTTAGAAGAGGGAGCACTGCGATTTTTCAATTACTAAATTGATATCCAATAAGAAAAGACTAACATCCCCTATGATCAAGGAAAGTGAAAGGGTAAAGAAAAAAATATTTTTGGATATAGAGGATGCCCTAGTATCCTCTCTATCAAAAAACATCCATTTTTTTCCATTTTTGAAATTACTATTAGCAATTATTTGATAATTACTGTTTAGTCATCTAGACAACAAGAGGACTGGCGGGTGAGAATTGAGCAAAACCGAATCAATATTTATATTATATAACATTTAGCTGATTCTCGATTAAATAACAATTGACATTTTGACATCAACTGTTGTCAGAGCTACCAATACTTCTTTTTTTATATTATTCTTTTTTGTTAGAGAGCTGAGTAGCTCCGTGCTAGAGCACTGAATTGGCGTGTCATAGGTCCTGTGGTCAAAACCCGCTTTGGCAGACTTTTATTTAACCTGATAGCGGCCGGTCATGGATTCCACGGAATCTAGGAAGCTCCTAGGGCTCACCCAGCCTCTTTAAAGTAGGTACCCAGAAAAGGGAGAAATATGGTGATTAAGTGTGATTTAGGGCAAATAAACTCCCAGCACAACCGTTGTCCAAGAAAGTGTACTGTCTCTACCACGTCTTGAATCGAAATCAAGACCTAGATTGTAATAGTTCAGGTTATTTTTTTAAAATAAAACCTCATATAACATATATTTTATATATTGTTTATATATATATATATATATATATATATATATATATATATATATATATATATATATATATATATTTGTGTATTTTCCATTCATGAATAAAATCTTGGAAAACGGAAGAAAAATTTCACAATTTCTAGCACTTTAACAAAAGTAAATACCTTTGTAGATGAAGAGGCTCGTAACAAATAAATACCTGTAAATGCTCAGTGACATTTAATTCTACACCCACATTCTAACACTTGACAATACCGTTTGGTACAAGTAGAATTCTCTAGCGAGTGTAAGGGTATAATAAGGCCTACGCGAAGCAATTGGAGGATTATTTCCTCTCTACATACGTTCGGGTATTAATTCCACTTGTTCTGGATATGTTGAAGTTTTAATTGAAGCAAATCCTATTAAAGTGAGTTGGAGTATAAAAGAGCCCTCGTTGCTCCATAAACTACGTGTGTGTGTGTGTGTGTGTGTGTGTGTGTGTGTGTGTGTGGGTTCTGTCGGAGTGAGAGGGTGTGGCAGGGAGGGAGGGAGAGAGAGAGATTGAGAGAGAGTGAGTGAGATGGAGAGGGAGAGAGAAGGATTCGTGTGGAATCGAGAGCTAATTAGTAGTAACAAGCTGGTCACTAATGAACGGATTTAATGCTCCCTTTAATTAAACTGTTTAATGACGCTTTTTTGTTAATCTCTATTAGATCTCCAATACAATCCTACTTCTCCCCTACTCTGTATTTTTCCCTCTCTAATTTCCCATTTACCGCTGGAATTTCCTCACTTAAGACCAACTTCATTATAAATTTCATTTAAATTCAATTTACTGATCCCCGTCGAGAAGATTCTGTACTAACCTAATGAAACAAAGTATATTAAGGAAGGTAATTAAATATCTGCCATTAAAACAATAATAAGTTGTATATGAAGCCCATAATCTAGGTTTTTGAATATTGAATAAAATATATGCATTTTTATTAACCATGAACATATATTGGAGTATATACAACTTTTTTTGTGCCTAAAATATAGATAAATAGATATTAGCATAACTGTATTTCAAGTAAGTTAATAGCTGATAAACTACCTCATTCACTACGAGAATAACTCGATTCTGCTTCCCTCATTTTGGACTAAATTCGATTTAACCATTTATTCACTGGGATTGTAGATATAGTGTAGCCAGTTATTCAAATTATTAATAAATTTAAGTAATAAAGTAATTGCTTACTGTATTTTCATTTTTAGAAATATCATTTTAATCCTCATACAAGACTGAAAAGACAAGAAACTGCTCGACGTTTTCGCCTACTTCATCATTTACTGGACAAACGCTCTAAAACCCCAATTAATTACAAAAGATTCATTTACATGACAGTTATCAGACCTATTTGGACATACGGAGTTGTGCTTTGGGGCTCTGCATAACCATCCAATTCAGCTCGTATCCAATCCTTACAATCCAAATTCCTTCGTAAAATCCTCAATGCTCCTTATTATGTCACAAAGAAACTCATCCATCATGATGTTAATATCCCATATGTTGCTGATTTGGTCCAAACTAGATACCTATTCTTCCTAGCTCCATACGCACTTGAATCCGCTAGTCTCTCAACTTGCTTGTCATACTATTCCTGATAACCCTCCGAGGTGTCTGAAAAGGAGGTGGCCTCGAGACCTTCTACTATAGAACTTTATTGGAGTGCTACAGATGGGTAGTTTCTCTACAAGTTATTTTTTTTTTCAAGTCGTCTGTTCATATTAGCAAATTTACTTGTTTTAATATTATTACAGT
This sequence comes from Arma custos, assembly GCA_037127475.1. NCBI lineage: Eukaryota > Metazoa > Arthropoda > Insecta > Hemiptera > Pentatomidae > Arma > Arma custos. The sequence goes on along the minus strand of CM073762.1, from coordinate 19,443,780 downwards.
TATAAAATACGTAAAAATGATTTTAATAATTAAAATTTATAATTAAAAAATATTTTTGAAAATTACAAAAACATAAATATGTTTTTACTCGATAAAAAATAATATAATAGTAATAATAATCTTGAAATCTACCTTTGTACCGTTTTTATTACATTACAGATACGAAAGCAACTCTCCATCTCCCTCTAACATCCATCATAAACATAGTCGAATATTATAAAACTTACAGAAAACACTTTTTCAATTCTCTTATAAATATTATATCAAATTTGAACGAGATCTGTCCACAAAAAGTATTTTTCCCACCATGATGGGTGAATCGGTACCACGTTACGGGCGCTCCACGGCGCAAAGTATACCTGACCCTCAAGACCGGGAGGTCATGTTGGTTGTATATCTCGTGCCCCGCATTACAATAAACTCAGTTAAATTAGAACTTTGTTATGAAGTGTCATTAGAATTATTAGTAATCAATTATAATTATTTTAATTATAAATTTATAATATTCTGCGTCATGTAGAATATTATTACAGATATGGTAATTTAGCAGACACTCCTAATATATTTTCGTTTAACTTAAAATGATCAGTGTTCAGAAGATTAATTCATGGTGATATTTTAATGGTCAAATCGATATTGTTGAATATAAAATATTTACTGCCTGAGGTATTCAGATAGAATCTAGTAATAAATTTATCATTTGTAAAAATAATATATGATTGAAAATCTCATGGATTTTTTCCCCGCCGTTACTGCCTTATTTAATTATATTAATTTTTTCAATGCCTATCATATACAGTTTAATTAAAATTAAACAATTAATTTAGTCATTTATAGTATTCAATGATTAGTTAAGTAAATTAAACAAGTTTGGATGCGTTGCGAACAATGAGAAACAAAAAGAAAAGTATTTATTATGTGCCCCGGTCTCAGCCTAATATAATAATAATAGCCTTAAGCTATTAAATGTAAATGTTGCTCAAAAAATTTCACGATGTGAATATTGTTAATTAAAATAATGATTTAAATTATTTAAAGAAAATACTGTAACCATTAGGAAGGAGAGGTTAAGAATAATATATAAGATTTAATAAAATACATGGAAAAATTTATATAACAAAAAAAATGTAAGAAAAGAATTAGGACAGGAACGAAATGAGAGAGAAATAATTTTAGTCTGAGTTATAATAAACTATTATTTTAAATAATATTTATAATTATTGGAAAAAATGTACTACCCTTTTAATAAATAATGGTATTTTTATTACTGTCATTATGCAAATGTAATTATGGGGATTGTAATAACGGCATATTACCCGTTTTTGCCTCGTATTAATTGAGGTTACGTTTGCATGCAAATGTTGTTTGCTGAAATTATTTCGCTTCGTTTATTTGTCAGATGAAATTAATTCAGATTGTTTCATCATAAACGTAATGGATATGGAAAAGGGAATATTAATGACAAAACAATATTTTTTTTTAAAGAATTAATATTTCATGACAAATGGATACTTTAATGACAAAAACTATTAGAGGGGAAAATAGTTACTACCATAAAATTTCATCTCATGTTTCTTACTCTATGTACTTTGCATTATCTTTTCTATGAACATATTTTGTGATTTTATTTATTTTGGTATTCATACATATCGTTTTATAGTTATTTTCTGTTTTTCTTTCTTAGTCCTGAAGATGGCATACAACGTAGGCCGAAACGTCGGCACTTGTAATAAATAGGTTTTTCTTATTTGGTATCATTATTGACTGCACTCCCTTGACTAATTGTATCATTCACAAAAAATATTGTTGGAAAAATATCTTTGCAGTATTCACTGTTATTAATATTTTTTCGTTGTGTAAAATGTTTATTTTAATTATATATAATAACATAACCTTGTTATTAGATAATTGATCGAGGTAACGGCAAATCTCTTTCGCACAAACCACTTTGTTCCATTCAGCTGTTTTTAACCTTCAATAAAATCCCGTCACACCTTTTCTGTAAATGTTTGAAAATTCAATGTTCTTCCCAAACATAGATAATAATTTCTCTCTGTTTTAAACTATTGCCCTAACCCGCTAAAACCCAGGAATATATTGGGTTCAGTACGTGACGGGGACTATTGTGTTTTAAGCCAATGTTGTTGAGGGAGGTGATTTAAATTCAATCACGCTCAACCACCAGGTCTACCATTGATCCACGGCACTCATTATAGAGACTGGTTAAGCCCCAGGAGGATTTTCGGAACTACAGAATCTTTCAAAATTATTTGAACCCAAAATCGAACCCTTATTTCAAAAGATATATTTTATTAAAGTTTATTGAATATAATTTTCACTGAAAAGTGTTTTATTTTTTAAACAGCATATAAATAGTACCGCTTGAAGACTTTTAAGTTCTTACTGTTGGGGCGATACTGTTGAAGAGATATCTGAAATTTCTTCAGCTTCTGAACTCTGGTGCCAAGGGGGAAGAACGGAAGGAGGCAAAGAAAACAATTCTGTAAGCAGCGCTGCTGTCTTTTCAGTTTTGTTTTATGCAGTTCAGAACTGCATGGATCGAAGAGTGCCAGGGTTGAAGCGAAAACTGTTATTACACTCTTTGATGTTTTGATTTAGAAACAGTACATCTCCTACCACTGACTGAATCATAGACATAAGCTCATAGTAGAACAGGTTTTTTTATATTAAAACTAAAAAGATAAAAAAAAATATATATATAAAAGATCAATATTCATAAATTGTAAGACACCACAATATAAGGTTAATATAATAACATAATATAATATAAAGTAAACGAATTCCAACCAGAGAGAGATCTCGGTAATGAAGAACGTTGAAGAAGGCAGGAGGTAGCAGAAGCCGCCCATGGCTTTCCTAATTGTTTGCTCTCGATTATGTAAATCTGCCTTGTCCCTCCCCCAGGGGTTGTCGCGCCGCTTCGCTTGGGCGAGCAGATGACACTTGTCAAATCCTTGTTGTCTTGGTCCGATTAATTGTTGTTCCCCAATTCAAGGTGTTCGGTCGCTTTATTACTAAAAATAATTCGATGTATTTATATCTTCTATATTTTAAAAATATTCTGTTCGTTGATTTTTTTCTGAAATTTATTTATTGAAACTATATTATAACAATATAATGAATGATACATAGTGGTATGGATAAAGGCAAGTTTAGAACCTACACACTGGTAGTACTCAAAAGAAAAAATTCAACATAAAAGGTCATGAGTTCCCATTCTTTTTAGATGCCCCAAAGGATTATCGGGATTTGAAAAAATAGGTGGTTAGGTTTGGAATTAATGGATTTGAGTGAGAATAAAGTTTATCATGAAGGGATCTACATCGGATTCGGGCCAAATCAGCAAGAAATACGATTTTGAGATCGTTATATAGGAATAATCTTAGCGTAGTAAGGAGCTTTGAGGATTTTGTATTGTAAGGATGGAATACAAGAGGAATTCGATGGCTTAATCTAGTCCCTAATCTCTATTTCGTAATTTCAAATAGCTCATACACTAGTCATGTATATGAGACTTTTATAATTAATTTGGAGCTTAGAGCGTCTTTTAGGAGAGTCAAAACAGGCGTTGAAGTAGCCTGAAATGGCCAGAATAAAATTAAACATGAAAAAATGATCGCCAACCCGAACAAAATTATACCCTTTTCTAAAAAAAAAATTATAAACAGTTTAAAAATAATAAACAAATATTAATGAATTAATTTATAAATCCTAAGCTTTGCTTTCCTGGACAGAGCTCCACTACTGAAGTATTTTGGAAGTGCAAATTAGTATCTCTTTGCTATTGTTATAACTTAGAAAAACCAATAAGCGATCACTAGATGCATGTAATTTGCTCTATTAGTACACTAAATATATTAAAATAAATTTTTTCCTCAACATTTTATTCAACTGAATGCGAAACCAAGATCAATGGTGGCGTTGATATGGATAAATTTGTAACAAAAATATTTTTCAGAGGAAATGTAATAAATTTTAAAATTTTATTTTTTAGTTTTCTAAACAGTTTTTTTTCTTATGCTGTAAACTTACCTTTTCATGATTTACTACATTCCCATATTAAAGGCCCTGTATTATTATTATCTGATTAATAAATTTAAGAAGTTGGAATAATAGACCGAAAGTACTTAAAATATTCGACATAGGATTAAATTGATTTATGTGTGAATGTAAGATGAAGGGCTATTAAAGAAGTAAAGAAAGTTATATTTGATTTGAAAAAATATTAAAATTGACTTTTAAATACTAAGCCTAATATTTCATGTATACAATCATCAATAGAAACTTTTTTTTGATTGAGTCCTCTTTTTTTTAAAATAATTAAGAATAGTTTTCAAGAAGCTGTTAACTTAGCCGAAATATCCTTAGTAACTCTCTTCTAAGTCTCGTATTAGCCCAAGTTAGTCCCTAGAGCTGTAGAGACTCCTAATATAGTGGATCTACATAGCGATAGGGAAAGCTGAAGATAAGCGGTTAAGAGGGTAGCCCCAGCAAGTCGGCCTCGGAGGTTCGCGATATATTTAACTTACTCCTTACTTCCAAGTTTACTTAGTTAGTTTTTATCTGTAAAAATATGGTCTTAAAAGTTTCGTAATTATGCAAATTTAAATGGAAGAAAGTATAATAAAATTGAGTATATGTGGTAGTTGTGTTACATCTTTTCAAATTTTGTTATTTAGGCTTAAGGAAGTGTGTGTTGGCTCTCCAGGAGGAATCCTGTTAGCTTTTATTAATTATTTTATTATTCGGGTAACGAATTTTTTTTTATATCGTAAAGAATTTTTAAAGGAATTCGGTAAAAGAATGTATTTTTTAATTATTTTTTAAGTGAAATATCTGATGATAATGTCGCGAACCTAGTGTGACTTACCACTCCCTTAGCTGAAAAAACACAACAAGGAAGTCACAGAGAAATTTCCGGAAAATACATTTAATCAATAAGTTAAAGTTTAAAGATATCTTGAAACCTGAAACCTTATAAAATAATGAATGAAATTCCAATTTTGTAACTTTAAGAGAGGATTATTCAATATCCAGTGAGGTGTGATATTGGTCATTGTTCAGTCGTGTAACTGTCAAACAGTGTATATCCAATAATTTAGTCACTGCCGCCATGATCGGCTATAGCCATCTAAATAGAAAAAAATTTGCATATACACCCTATCTTCTCCGAATATCTTCACTTGCTGCTCAACCGTGGACGAATCACCAGCTTGCAAAAATTCACGGCATCAGACTGAGGAGCCACCTTGAATCTCTGCAACCCCCTCTGCTATTCCGTGGTCCAGAGAGGACGACAGTGATGAACCAAAGACGATTGCCAGGCATTTGGATGACTTGAAGACCAGGTGACGATTATCAACTAACTAAGTAAGTAACCTTTACTTGGATTAACAAGCTCCCTTTGCGGTTACAATACTTTAAAGACTATTTGGCATCGCCATCCAATAAGGAGGCTACCGTCCCTCGCCGAGTGGCCCCGTCGCCCCAGTTTGAGATTCCACCATTAAGAGACTTCATTTCTTGTAAAGTTGTCTATTGAACAGCTTATTCCTAATATTATTTAAAAACCATAGTTATATTCCTTTTCATTTTTTTGTTCTTGTTCCTGTTAGAATTGTTACGTTAATTTTGTAAATATAGTTTTCTTAATGTATAATTTTGTAGTTATGTTTCAATGTAATAAACCCACATGTTTCAGTATTTGATCTAATTTATTAAATGTATCGAACATATTCAAATTGAAAATATTTTATTATTTTTATTTCATTTCATTTTTGTTTTTTCTATTCAGGCTAATCACGCCTCAACAGTCATAATTATAAGAATTTCAGTAACGGCTTAAGAAAAATTGGCAAGCAAATACTACATTGATAGCTCTTACAGTAGTAGCAATATCCTCACCTACCACTTAAGCAGTGTGAAGAAACAGTAGTATTTTTAAAAAAAATCCATGTTCTGAAGTATTTGTGGTGCTAGTAACCGAGCTTTCGTTCATCGTGCTGTGAGCTTCTTCTGGGGTAGTAAGTTTATAAAGAGCGGTTGGTTGGGGTTGGTGGATTTATACGTGGGGGTTAGTGTTGAGTAAGTGTTCTACTACAGCCAGGACACTCTGTTTTTGGTTGTTTAATAATTCGTTGTGATATTTCCTCTCCCAAAATGAAACAATATTAATTGATTCTAAGTCAAAATGGGGTACCTGCATTTTTTGAAATTTTAAGATTATTATTGTACTTCAATTTGTTTTTAGATTGTATAATGTCAAACAATAACTGACTGGTTAATAATAGTGGTAATAATAATTGAGGATACATGAGAGGGACGGAAAGAATTTAAATAATATTTAAAAGTACAATCAAGGTGTTTAAATCCTTGCTTTAATTGATGCAAGCATTGTTCTAATTTATTTTCAATGAAAACCTATTTATCTTGTAATGATTTCAAAATTTCGTTTATGTATTTCTGATTTATTTATTTATATAAGTTTTAGTTACTTTCAAAATTTAGGACTCCCACCATAGCATCGTCATATTAGCCATTGCAGCATAAAATTAAGTTGAATAAATAATAAAGAACTATTTATTTCATAATTTTAATATTTATTTAGATATTATTTACCTTCAAATTAAATTGTTTTTTAAATGATTAGATAATAACAATTTTATTTAGGGAAACAATTAATGTCTGCTTGAAAAATAGTGATTTATAAACGTTCAACGAACAGCACTAAACGGTTTTATACAGCTTAAAATAATTTTTTAAAAAAAGTTAATAGAGATCCTACATTTTTACTCCTTCCTGCCCGCTCCTCGTTCTCCCTTATAATGCTTTGTATTATAACTTTCCAATGAAAACCTTTGAAAATGTTATAGTCCACTAATGATTGAAGAGAAATTTATCCGACTGTTTCGCAAAGGGTCTGTAGTGGTGAAAGCAAGTCTGACTCGGGAAAGAAGGCCCCGTTTCCGATACCTCTTTTGAGGGATTGTTTTCATTAAGTGTGCCACATCCGTGAGAAGAGCGAGATCGCTAGCAGGGACCCCACCTCCTAGCTTTGCTGTTGCATTAAGACTGAACTGCTACATTACCGAGCATATTATATAATTATTCGCTTCAATTTGAATCCAAATATGTTGGTTCTCAGTCTGGATTTATCAGTTACTTCGAGGTCTTGTTCCATTTCATATTTAGGTTTAATAATAATTGAATATTAGGCAGTCACTAGCCACAAATGGATTTTTACTGTAGATATTGTATCTTTCTGAATTCTTTAGGCACTCTCTTGATCAACAGACGGAAATAATAATGTATTTCCTCATAAATCGCTAGAGCGGGATGGCTCAGTGGATGAATACTGAGTTGCCTTGCTCCAATCGAGATCGTCCTAGGTTCAAATCCGACTTTATGTAATCTCTTAACAGCCGGAGATGGATCCTTTTGGATCTGGACACCCTCATGTGGCTCACCCAGCTATCATAAAGTGGGGACCCAAAATAGAGGGATGAACCCGGCGGTTGAGTGTGACCTAGTACAAATCACCTCCCTATAGGCTTTCACAAAAACAGTACAATCTCTAACCTCTACTGAACCCAAGACTTTTAATGGTTCCTAGTTTTGCAGGTCATTTTTCGTTATCCTCAAGATATACAATTTTTGTAATTCATTTGAAAAGTAATTAAATTCATTAATAAAAAATTAAAATCAATGTATGAGCTGAGAAAATGTTATTCAACATATCGAAACTGTTCTATTATCTTAAATCTTAAAAACGATATCGAAAATCCTTGAGTTATGATTAAATTTTCTACAATTCGAAACAAACATTTGACTATTATAAGCAAAGGTGCTTTGCTTTTCACTTTATAAGTAGGTATATTTTAATTTTCCTTACCGTATGACTTGATAGGTTCATAATTTGAAGATTAATGGAAAGCATGCAAAAATATAAAGTTTTTTGAAACTATTATTCATACATAAGTACTTGTTTTAAAATATTTATTTCTTATATAATTTGCTATAATTCCCAAAAATTACATGCTGTAGCAAATATCCCCGTCTCAGCACATTAGTACTTTTAAAAAACATACTACTACTAATTTACGTTATACTATATTATTTAAAAATATAAGTACCGTTCAATTAATAAATCGCTTAGTATTAGAGTCTATAAAATTTGAGAAACTGACTAATAGTAGAGGTGTGTGTCAAATAAAATGTGTAGGTGATCCATTAGAACGAGGTGGAGACACCTTTATTTTCTGAGGATGAAATGGAGACGGATGAGTAGAAATTAAGCTTAGGACGAATGTGGCACGAACTGATTTAAAAAAAAAAGGAACCCTTAAACTTCCTTTTCGGACGATTCACACTTTTTTTAATTATGGTTCAATGACCTCGGTATGAAACGATTGTGAAAGAATAAAATTTGTGAACGCCCTTTTTTATAAAAAATATTAATTTGTTTTATGAAAATAAAAATAACCCTGTTGAAAGGTATCAGATTCAGTACCTGGTGGAGACTGTAGATCTCTTTGAGGCAACCGCTGGGCAGGGAGGTGATCTAGCTGAGATCACGTTCGACCGCCTGGTTTGTAAACACTTTAAACAGGCTGAGTAAGCCCCTGGAAATCGTCCAGATACTAGACCATCAATGCACAGATGTTATTAGAATATATAAATTGTTTTTCCACAACCGGTCCCGAAATCGGGATCTCTATTTCTTTACTCTGATTTAAACCACTCACTTTTAAAATAAGTATAATTTCAAAAAAGAAAAAAAAAAGGAAATTTCGAGTGAGTGATGTATTGATACTGTTTAAATTATTTTTATGGAAACATCTTATAAACTAAAACCATTATTACATCAATAGCCTCATTGAGCTACCGAGGAAAATAGTGTACTGAAATAAGTTTTCCTCAAATTTAGTTTCTTGTACATAAAGAAGCTGAATCGTGTTATTTTCGTATTAAATAGGGGGCTAAGTCAGACATTGAATTGAAAAGGAGTTATTGCTTGTATCAGAACTACATCTCAAGCCAAAAATTACGAGATTGGAACGATTCAGCTTCCATCAGTACAGTTAACCCTCTCTGAACAAAATTCCACTTAACCACTTATTCTTCAGGGCTACAAATATTGCTTCTTCAAGAACAGCGACAATTATTATTATTATTATTAAAAATTATTATTATTGAGTTAAAAAATTACAATAAGCGGTCACAGAATGGAATGAAGAGCTTGCAAGGAAAGGCATGAAAATTAATACAGGTTTAAGTAAAATCTTGCAGGTGGGTAGGACCCAAGACAAAATTCATATTTCCTGCAGTAGTGAAGAGATGGAAGTTGTATCAAACTACACTTATCTGGGATCTGTGATGCAAAGTTCGAGGACAGTGAAATTTCGCACAGGATCGGAAAGGCAAGAGCTGTATACTACCAAATATGTAACACAGTGGTAGGAAAGAGAGAGGTGGGACTAGAGGTAAAATTGCTAATCTTCAAGACACTTTACTTTCCTGTTCCCCTGTGTGGTTAAGAGAGTTGGGCCTTAACTGACCGACTCTGCAGTCGAATTATCGCTGCGGAAATGTTATACCTGCAAAGAACATCTGGAAAAACTGGAAGGGACCGCATAAGAAATGAACGTATTAGAGGAGAGCTCAATATGTGTTCGATCAAGAAAAGAAGCACCTAAAGTGGTTCGGGCATGTCTGTAGAATGGAAAGACATAGGGACCCTCTCAAGACAATGGAGTACCGTCCATCTAGTAGGAGACTAAGAGGACGCCCCAGAACGATGTTTCTTGATCAGATAGAAGGAATAGGGAAATCCAGGGGCAAAACATTGGAATGAAACAATAAAACAATGAAAAATCGTCGTTAATCGGTAGGATTGGCAAGCCTGGCTAAATGCACTCTCACGCGGAAAGGCTCTAAAGGTGGAAGAAAAAGAGTTAAGTATTCAATAGCTGGCATTTTTGAGGTTGAAGCTTTTTATTGTAGGAGCGACAAATATGATATTCCATTTCCAAAATTTTCTAGTCCTATGTTTAGATATATCATGTTTGAACTTGAAGTTTTATGGGAATAATGACATTAGTTAAAATAAAAAAAGTTTCAAGATTTTATACATTTTATTACGGTTAGTAAAATAATCTGAAATACCATCATTACAAAAGGAATGCTCTACTTTACTAATACACAAATATTTATATATTTGTTTACTCACACGAAGCTTTCAAATACCTCTATTAAAAAATTAGATTTTTGAGGTACATTGTTCTTTTGAAGGACCGATATGATAGTAATTGTGTTGTTAGTGCACATCTCCTCTTTCTTTCCATTTGATAAAACTTTAATTGTCAAATCTATTATTAAAAGTATTTCCCAATATCCTGATCGAGACACGGGCAAGAAATTAGAGAACCCGAGGCGAAGTGACTTCGTGCTTCACTTACGCGCTAAGTCCCCGACCCGTGGGACGTGCCTAAAGGTTCGCGCACATTCTCTCCCAGATTAGCAATCGGGATTGCAAATCCGCACGGTTGGTTTGGGATCCCGACTGTTTGGAATTGTATTCCCGGATATCCCCTAATGTATTTACGCAGAGCGATTTCATTTTCATTTTGTTTGGAATCGTCCCCAAACCAGGGGTAAGTCTCAGTCCACATCCTACATACAGATCATTCCAAGAATATGAGATTAATCCCACTATTTATTTAGGCTGTTATTTTATTGTACAAATATTATGAATGACAAATTGCATTAATACAAGAAGTAACCTCGGTTTATGTATGTCCCTGATATTGTACAATTGTATTTTATATTATAATACGTGTATCGATTTATCAGATTATATAATCTGATAAAGTTATTATTACCGGAAAATTGGACTGTTGAAATCCTAATAAAAAGCTAGCATTTAGAGAACATTGGTTTAGTAAATGGTAAAATTATTACCGGTAAATTAAACTGTTGAAATCCAATTAAAAAGCTAATATTTCGATAACATGGGTTCAGTAAATGGTAAAAACTTTTATGATAAATAGGTTTTGTTTAAAGGCTCACACAATCGTCTCATACCTAAAGCTTATATTTTCACTTAAAAATTAGATTAAAACATTGTAAATAAAACAATAATAAATTTGCTTAAACATAAAAAATTCAATATCAAAATAATCGATTAATATCTATCAAAATACTTACTATCATTTATTACTAAAATATAACATAAATTATTAGATAAATTAGGAAAAGAAAACATCAAATGGACTATAAACTATAATATTTAAAATAAAACTAACTGCTCTACCAAGGAAAACTTTAATACTGATATTATGGTTTAAAAAATCTGTACTACTACAAGCCATTGTGTCTTGGGCTCTGCTCATAGTACACGCTCAATGCCAGGTTTTTACACATATGAGGGTACCCACTTTATTGAGGCTAAGTCAGCTCCAGGTGGATCTGCAAATCCTACAGGTTCCATCTATAGCTGTTTACAGAGTAAATAATTTATATTTTACAGTTGGATCATCGAGCTAAAATATGAATCGCAATTCATATTATAATATATATTTAGAGAAACAAAATATACGTTCATAAACCTAAAATAATACACTACGAAAGAAATATTTTCACAATATAAATGAATTATTGCTATAGAAAAATTTAAGTTCGTTTTGGGCATGTTATTGTTATATATATTGTATATTTATATATTATAATATATAAATAGATAATTATCATTCATTTCATTTCATAGGCGTTCCGACAAGGGTGGCCTCATATTTATATATTAAATTTTGTAATTTTTGTATTAATTTAAGAAGTATCTGCATTAATAGATTCCCAATATGGAATAAAATATACGTATGAATAAAAAAAGATGATTTTGTGAATTAAAATTCTAGGTACTTCTTTAAGCAATATTGACATATTAACAATATTTATATAAGCTTGTTAAAAACGGCACCTGCTGGAATACATAATAAATAAATAGATATTTCAAAAGTAGAATGAATTCAGAATTATTCGTGAGTTATTGGGCCCTACGATAACAACTGGTTGATTGATTGTTTTCATCAAAACGTGTCTGATGCCAACATCGTCCCCAAACCAATCTCCGCTGTATCAATTATTAATAATTTTATTCCTATTGAAAAAGGACAAATTTTTTTATTAATTTACTCCAGTTTAAATATTTTTCTAATACAATATAAAATAAATGAACAGTGTATCTGTATGTATAAGCTTTGAATATAGCTTATATATACAGATAATTTGTCCATTATGTTTGAGTATCATCGGGATAAAATTACAACCGTTCCTTGTTATTATTTTTTTTTATATTCTCACTAAAAATATCGATTTATTTTATGGTTTAACTTCTTCCTCCCATTCGAGATGCTTTATCGAAACATATCAAAAGTAAAGTCAATATTAGATTAATTTAGATCCTCTTTATACTGAACGTAAAACTATGTTCATGATTTGTTTGTGAACTCTGTATTGAGGAAATCCGCATTGATCAAAGGACGATATATTAATGGTCGGTACGAATCATTCAAGTTATTTTTCTCTTTCAGATTTGTTTTTCATGATTTATATGTACAAGTACCCCGCGCGTGCGTATGTGTGAGTACTGTGCATTGCATAGTATAATAACCCTTCTTCGTTTTTTTTAATGCATTATGGTTTACACACAATGTCAACTAGAGGTTTGGTCCAGGAAACGTCAGGACTGAAATATAGGTTCTCGTGCGCCAGCAGTCTGTGTCTGCTTCCATTCTAGGAGCGTGAAGAACAGTCAGGTGAGCTAGAGACAAGTTGAAAATAAAAATATTTTCACATAGTTATTTTTCTCTAACCAGTGATTCTTTATATTAAATAGAAACTTGTGAGTAGTATCTTCAGACAGTCAAAATAAAGTAAATACTTTGTTTTGAATGTGACATTTTTTATATTTGCATACAATTTATTGTGTAAGACGGACTTGAGGAATTTAATTTCAATGGGGGAGTGGTACAATTAAGTATGGGAACCCTTGGTCTGTAGCGTAATACAAAAAAAAAATTGTATATATTTGAATTAGTAACCTCTTTTATATTTCGTTGTGACCAAGTGCATAGATCACACAACTATCACTTACCCGCTATTAAGGAGTATTAATAGCCTTAATTTACTTTCCAATATATAATATACAAATATAAATTACTACATGCAAAACACTCTATTGCATTATATTATAGGATTATATTTGTTCTTTTATGTGCATACCGCTTTGTACTATTTTTTTATAGTTCCCAATATTGTTTATAAATTGGTTTTTATTGTATTTACACTTTAAAAAGAATTTTTTACATAGTTAATACACCTTATTAATAATTCTTTATGCATAATTTTAACTTTAGTGTAACATGTATAATTTCCAGCAATTCTAAGCCATTTGTTTTGGAATAATTGTAGTTTTTTATAATTAGTTTTAGACATGTAACTAAATATTGGGCATGCGTATGTTAGTATAGGTCGTAAGCAGGCTTTATATAATAATAACTTATTATCTCTGCTGAGTTCAGAATTCCTGTTAAAGTATTCTACATAACGGTATTATTCTATTCAATAAATTATAATAAGGTATATTTGCATTTAAAACTGGTCATATATTTATTCTTTTAGTCTAAAAGAAACCTACATTCATATTTTCAAGCGAATGTAAAAATTAAATTATTGAGCTTTTAGGCATTGTTGTAGATTTGTTTAATAAGCGTTTTATCTATTTTTCTCGAAAAGTACTTATTAAAAATATAACGTTTTCTTAAACAATAACATGCTTTTTAAGAGAGGAATATGAACACTTTTGTTAATAGATATTATTCTTTTTATATTTCCTTTGTTATTGACCATTTCGTCTGATAATTTTTAACTGCTGTTTTATGGTAAATATTGCGTGGTCAACTTAAAAGCATTAAAAAAAATGTGGTCAGGTTTTATATGATAAATATTGCGTGAATATTTTTATCATGAATGCATGTAATGTTTTTATGTAAAGTATGATATTGTATATCATTCCATGTATTGTGAGCATTTCTGTTTTTAGACGCATATGAATAAAATTCCTTAATGTACTTGCTTATGTGGTTATAGCACGCATAGAGGCAACTCAAATATGATAATTTTATTACTATGAGAAAATATTTTGTTTGTTTCTTTCTTTATTTAATATCACTTTATTCTACTATGGCTAACCAAACGATGCTACATTGAGAGCCCTAAATTTACCGATCTAGGTTAATTTAGTATAGGGACTTTTTACGAGCGACTGTCTCGGGAACCCCGTTTTATGTTAAGTCCGAAGGACGGCATCACAACGGATTTTTATTCCGTTTTATAAAATCCTAGGGCTATCTGTCGTGCTACGAACCCGCGATCTTGGTCATAGGTTGTTATTCTGGCCACTACATCCTCCTACACAGGTCATCCCAGAAATATTTTTTTAAATTAAATAAAAAGTTTTGGTCTATTTTTTACTCAAGTAAAGACTTATTGTATCACCCATCCCTTTGAATTAGTGATTGTTACCTACTTAACATACTGTATTCATTCATGATATGAGTAATATATTGTTACAGGCTACTGGGTATTAAAATGAATTAAACAATCCCTTAATTAAAGATACTAATATTTATTAACAAAATGATAAAAAGGATACAATTAAACTATTCACAATTAAATTATTGGACTAATATAAATTTATAATAACAATATTCTAAATATTATCATCTAGGCCTAACTCCTATTTAATTATTACAATAATATAAGATTTTACTAATTCTAGATAGCTTAACTAGTTACAATAGTTTCTATGAATATTATAAAATTACACTACAATTTATAACTAATAATTAACACTTACAGTTCACTAGTCCACCGACCGTAAGATTCTTCAAGTATCACAAACTGACACACAGTAACAAACAGAAACAGTTTATTACACTCGCGAGACTGTCACAGTTCACTGATACACTTATTACACGGGCCGGTTCAACACTGACTAGTTTATCACACTGACACTCACTTATTACACTTATCACAGATCTTCACTGGTCTACTCTCAGGCTAAGACTGACTGCCTCGAGGTGACGGAAGTCTTTTTATAGGCAAAGCCGAACATTCTAGAACTCGAAGGGGCCAGATAATTCTGGAATATTCTTAATCCTTTGCCGACAAAAGAAGACGATCTAGAACCGTCCTAATCCTATTTAAACGTCTCCCGCTGACGGAGTTAAGCCGCTAATCCCCCGCTTCCGCCTTCCTGCCGGCGCCCGTAACACTGCCCCCTCCTTAAAAGTGCTCTGCCCCAGAGCAAGTCCGGAGAAATCGGGCATTTATGAGCTTCTACTGATGGAGACGCACCTTCTTTCCAGGGGTTGAACGTGCACACCAATATGGCAATTCCAGAGTTGGCGAATGTCTGTTCGATCATGTCCCTGACAATCTTCCACTCCAAGCCGTCGTATCCACAGCCCAACTTCGGAATAGCGAGCTTAGTGACACGCAGTCTCAGAAGCTTACTCCGAAGGTCGTCGAGGCTTCGCCGCAGTGCGTCATATGTCGGCTTCTGATCAGAGGCACGCTTGGTAACCAAGTAAAACAGGTGTCGTCCTTCGTGCGGCTGGTGGAGTGCCTTCCCGACACTTGGTCCTTGGCGTTCCAGCTCCTCAGTTCCGCCGAACTTCTTCCTGAAGACCGTTGCAATCCCTCGAGAAGTCCTCAGATCTTCGGCAACGCAATGGGCCAGAGAATACTCCACTGGTAACGAGAAGATATCTCTGTAGATTACCTGAGTTACTCCACGGGTCCCTGGTACTTTAGTATGAGCAACTGAGTTATTTGTCTTGACGTTGTTTAGGTACCTGACCTGCTGGTCTTCTTTCGGGCCGTGGTCTCCTTTGTACGGGGCCAGTCTATTGAAATGGACTACCTTGGGTTTTCCTTTCGGCTGCTTCCTGATCCTATATATGACGTCATTGATCCTCTTGACGATCTCATACGGGCCGTCCCAGGAGTTCTGAAGTTTAGGTGAGTAGCCTCGCCTTCTTCGAGGATCATGTAGCCAGACCAAGTCTCCAGGTTGGTAGCCACCCTTCTCAGCCCTGATGTCGTAGCGCTCCTTCATTCTGTCACTAGCCCCCTGGATGTTTGTGCGAACCTTCTCGTGGATATTATCCATTCGCTTCCGTAGATCCGTGACGTACTCCTCTCCGGCAATTTCCTCGTCAGGCTTGAAACCGAATTTCAGATCACAAGGCAACCGAAGTTCTCTGCGGAATACCACATTTGCGGGAGTCTGCCCCGTTGCCTCACTGACTGAACTGCGGTAGGCCAGCAGGAACAGGTGAAGATACTGGTCCCAGTCTCGCTGATGGTCGGAGACTACTTTGGACAAATATCGACCCATAGTCCTGTTCATGCGCTCCACCATGCCATCGGATTGAGGGTGAAGAGGTGTCGTCCTGGTCTTCCGTATTCCCAGTGCTTCGCACATCCCGGAGAAGACTGCAGACTCGAAGTTTCGTCCCTGGTCAGAGTGAAGTTCCATGGGTACTCCAAACCTACTGACGAGCTGCTTCACCAGTACGTCCGCAACCGTGACTGCCTCCTGATTCGGAAGGGCGTAAGCTTCCACCCACTTGGAAAAGTAGTCCATGGCCACGAGAATATACCGGTTACCTTCATCCGTTACAGGGAAAGGGCCAGCGATGTCAATTGCTATTCTCTCAAACGGTGCTCCCACGTTGTACTTCCTCATTGGGGCCTTCTTTCTTCTTATGGGTCCGTTAGAAGCCGCACAAGTCGCACAACGCCTGCACCAGTCCAACACATCGTCCTTAAGGTTTGCCCAGTAAAAGCGTTCACGTACCTTTTCCAATGTACGGTGAACTCCAAGGTGGCCGCCAGATACTCCGTCATGAAGTTCCCTGAGTACTTCGGGCACTTTACTCTTTGGAACGATGAGCTGAAGTCTGCGCTGATCTCCTTCCGTGTTCTCCAATGCCCGTTTCAGCAGCCCGTTGTCCACTAGAATGGAGTCCCATTGGGCCCAGTAAGTCTTTACATTCTTCGACATTGGAGCAACATCCTGCCAGGTTGGTCTTCCTTGCCCTGATAGTTTCCACTGCTTCATTTGTTTCAAGTCCGGGTCCCTGTCCTGCTCCTTTGACACCTCTGCATCCTGCCAACTGTCCATGGCCACCGTTGTCCTCAACACTGCTGCCTGCTTCTCTTCTTGTCGAGAACAATGCCCGCATTTTCCGTCACAAGGTCTCCTAGAGAGCGCATCCGCATTTCTGTGACTCGTTCCAGCACGATGAGCAGATTCAAAGTCATATTCTTGAAGGCGCTCTATCCACCTCGCCACTTGTCCTTCTGGTGACTTGAATCGTAGCAGCCACATTAGAGCCGCGTGGTCCGTTCTCAGGAGGAATCTTCTGCCGTATAGATATTTGTGGAAATGTTCTATAGATTTCACCACTGCCAGAAGCTCCTTCCTTGTGACACAGTAGTTGCGTTCCGGAGCTGAGAGCGCTTTACTGAAATATCCAATAACCCTTTCTTCTCCATCTTGGAGCTGAGAGAGGACGCTTCCAATAGCGGTGTTGCTAGCGTCTGTGTCAAGTATGAACTTGCCCTCGGGACGTGGATAGCTCAGAATAGGAGCACTACTCAACTTCTTCTTCAACTCCTCAAAGGATGCCTGACATTCGCGATCCCAAAGGAAAGTCCGTTTTTCCTCGGTGAGCCTGGTAAGAGGTTTTGCAATGTTTGCAAATCCTTTCACGTACCGCCTGTAGTAGGTGCAGAGGCCGAGAAAACTTCTTACTTGGTGCTTATCTCGAGGTACTGGCCAGTCGGTGATCGCTGCAATCTTCTCTGGGTCAACGGCAACTCCATTGTCCGACACAACATGCCCCAGATAGTTGACTTGCCTTCGGAAGAGATGACACTTCTTCGGGTTCAATTTAAGGTTCGCTGCACGCAGTCGTTCGAAGACCTTCTCCAGATTCTTCAGATGGTGAGCGAAGGACTTTCCCAGCACAATGATGTCATCTAAGTATACCAGGCAAATTTCCCAAGAGAGACCTCTTAACACGCTTTCCATCAGCCTCTCAAATGTTGCAGGAGCATTGCAAAGCCCGAATGGCATTACCGTAAATTGCCAGAGTCCAGTCCCAATCGAGAACGTTGTCTTTTCTTTATCTTCAGGTTTCAATCCAACCTGCCAATATCCACTGCGGAGATCCAAGGTAGAGAAAAGTTCACACCCCTCTAGGGTGTCCAGCGTATCATCAATCCTGGGGAGCGGATAACTGTCTTTCTTGGTGACGTTGTTCAGAAGGCGGTAGTCCACGCAGAATCTCGTTGTGCCGTCCTTCTTTTTCACCAGTACAACAGGAGACATCCAGGGGCTACTCGAAGGCTCAATGACACCATCAGTCGCCATCTCCTTGATGATCTTCTCGGCGTCCTCCCGTTTGGCTAAAGGCAGCCTCCGCGGGACCTGTCGGATGGGCTTAGCATCCCCGGTGTCAATCCTGTGCTGGACGATATCCGTTCTACCCCGTGGCCCTGGGCTGATCTCGAAAACGTCCTGCCATCGGGTAATCATCTTCTTCACCTCCTCACTCTCTTCAGGCGAAAGGTCGCAACATGATTCGTCCACAAATCCCTTTAATTCTTCCGGCAGTCCTCGCAGCTCGGTGGGATGACGTTGCAGCTGACGAACCACTGAGGTAGCGGTTGTACATTCCCCTATCGGTGTTCCTTTGTTCAGCGTTACTGGGAAGCTGTTCAGGTTCATTAGCCGAATCGGAGTGGTACGTCCGACCTTGATGAGAGACCTAGCCACCAGTACGCCGCGTCCGATATCCTGTTCTTCTTGTTTTCCAGGTTCAAGAAGCACACATTGACCCTCAGGTAGATGTCCTTCGACCGTCCCCTGTGTTATGATTTGGCTCCGAGAAGGTAAAGTGGTGTCTTCTAGTAAGCGCACTCGTGCGTAGATATCCTTTCCCTGCCGGAGGATGACTTCTTCGTCTCCCAGCGTCATCACACCTCTTGCCATATCCAGCTTGATCCCGCATGTGATCATCAAGTCCGTGCCCAATATGACATCTTCATCAATATCTGCCACGAGAGCGCGGTGCTTCAGATGTTGACCCCCGATGATGAAGTAGGCAACTGTCTCCCCGTAGACCTTGGCTAGCTCACCTGTGGCAGTCCGTAATGTCCAAATCGTTGGCAACATCTTCTCAGCAGGAACTGTCTTTGAGCTCAAGATTGTCTTGGTTGCGCCGGTATCCAGTAGCAGACTTCGCAGCTGCCCGTTCACCTTCCCATCAACGTAGAAGCTGTTCGTTCTGCTCCCTAAAGACGCAACTCTACTGGTCTTCCTCGGGCCTCTGACGTAGCGGGCTGATAGTTGTTCCTCCCTATCAACCCTACTTCGTTCCTGTGGCTTTTCTTGCTTCTTGGATGGACACTTGCTTCTAGGGTGTCCAAGTTGGCCGCAGCCCCAACAGCGTATCTCCTTCTTACGGGTCCTGAGAGCCTCCAAAACCTTAGTCACTATGTCTTCGACGCTAGGGACCACAGTAGGCTCCGCTTCAGCTGCTCGAACCCGCGCATGGCCCCGTACTGACTGCCTGACAGCCTCGAACTCCATGGCCTGAGATAATGCGTCGCCTAGAGTTTTTGGCCGGGCGAGCTTCACTGCTAGTTGCGTCTCGGGGTCCCGAAGTCCATCCAGGAATTTGTCGACAGCCAGGCTCTCGTACACATCATCGGTGACCGAGGGGTAGGCATTCCTCACCAGCCGGGCGATATCCGCTTCAAATTCCTGCAGCGTCTCGTTGGTCTTCTGGATCCTGCTTCTCAGCTGTGAGCGATATAGCTGGTCCATGTGGCGATGGCCGAAACGCATCTCCAGTCTTCTAACCAGTTCCCCGTAGTTAGACCGCTCTGTCATGGGCATCCCTTGCAGTACCCCCAAGGCGTCTCCACGCAAGGCCAGGCACAACGCTGAAGCTTGGGTCTCTTTTGACCACCCGTGGATCGAAGCCGCCGTCTCGAAGAGAGTCATGTAGTCCTCCCACGGCGTCTTTCCGTCGAACACTGGAATGGTGTTGTGAGTAGGTGGCGTCCCAGCATTGGCGGGCGTAATGGTGCTATGAAGGCTGCCGTCGGAGGAACGGTCGGTGTCGTTCGTCGGTGGGTTGCTCTTACGTCCCTCGAGAGCTTCTACTCTTAGCCTAAGTTCGTTTTCGATGGAACTCAATTTTTCTCCTAACCTAGATTCTACATTAGCTACCTTTTCATTTACATCGGCTAACTTATTATCTACATTAGCTACTTTATTATTTACATCGGCTAACTTGTTATCTACATTTTCCATTAACTTAGTCTCTAATGTGCCTAACTTAGACTCTAATGTATCCAATAAATCAATTTTTACAGTACCTAATTCATTACCTAGCCTATTTTCTATATTGCTTAATTCATTACCTAGTTTATTTTCTACATTGCTTAACTCATTTTTAACAGTACCTAATTCATTACCTAGCTCATTTTTAACATTGCTTAACTCATTTTTAAAAGTTGCAGACAACCTGCTTAAATCAGTTTCAAACAGAACGTCATCTGGATTTTCCCCTAAATCTACAAAAAATTGACGCAAGCGCTCTTGCAGTACACTTTTAGTTCCGGAACAATCAAGATCACGTTCCTCCAATTCACGTTTTAAATCCGCAACTTTTAAATCAATTAACTTAACACTTTTAGAAGCCATTCTTCATACAGTAGCCCAATAATTACAATATACAAGACCAAATGCAAAATAATAGCAATTACACAATTATCCCACTTCTGACACCAATTTGTTACAGGCTACTGGGTATTAAAATGAATTAAACAATCCCTTAATTAAAGATACTAATATTTATTAACAAAATGATAAAAAGGATACAATTAAACTATTCACAATTAAATTATTGGACTAATATAAATTTATAATAACAATATTCTAAATATTATCATCTAGGCCTAACTCCTATTTAATTATTACAATAATATAAGATTTTACTAATTCTAGATAGCTTAACTAGTTACAATAGTTTCTATGAATATTATAAAATTACACTACAATTTATAACTAATAATTAACACTTACAGTTCACTAGTCCACCGACCGTAAGATTCTTCAAGTATCACAAACTGACACACAGTAACAAACAGAAACAGTTTATTACACTCGCGAGACTGTCGCAGTTCACTGATACACTTATTACACGGGCCGGTTCAACACTGACTAGTTTATCACACTGACACTCACTTATTACACTTATCACAGATCTTCACTGGTCTACTCTCAGGCTAAGACTGACTGCCTCGAGGTGACGGAAGTCTTTTTATAGGCAAAGCCGAACATTCTAGAACTCGAAGGGGCCAGATAATTCTGGAATATTCTTAATCCTTTGCCGACAAAAGAAGACGATCTAGAACCGTCCTAATCCTATTTAAACGTCTCCCGCTGACGGAGTTAAGCCGCTAATCCCCCGCTTCCGCCTTCCTGCCGGCGCCCGTAACAATATATATTATAATCTAGTGCAGGGAATCGGCCTGCCTCATTCTGATGCAGTCGGGAGGCTGCCCTTTCAGAACCTTTACTATCTGCCCTAGACTAAAACGTGCACTTAGGGAGGGTAGCCCTAAAGTGTGTACTGTCCGTGCCTTTGTCTGTGTGTGCGTGTTTACCTGTAATGTGAATGTGAGTGTAGTGTTCTGCTAATTGCTTGATCTCAGGAAGAGAACGCTACATCTGCCCCTCACGGCTGTTTTTTGTTTTTATTTTTTATTTCAAATACCAAAATCACGCAGTTTTCCCAGGCAGTCACTCATCTAAGTAAGTACTACGCCTGACATGGCTTAAATTCGCTAATCTGTGTTTTTAGTCTAAGTTTACTTTAAGGGTTAGTCTAAGTAGTTCTAAGTCAAATTTTGTCCAGAACTAGTTGAGAGTAGCAAAATGGTGTACTTGTAGTTTTTAGCTTGAAATGGAGTTGAAATATAAGCAAAAACTCCTTTTCTAGTCAATGCAAGACATAGCCCCTTATTTACTACAAAAATAATACGATTCCACTTCTCTAAGCACAAAAAAATCATTTTGGAGAAAATCTGACTGAGCAACTTATTCACCGGGGCTGTAGATATAATGATCTGATGTAATAAGCACAATGTTGATTTATTAAGCTCTCAGTCGGCTTCTGAAATGGTGGCATATTTTATAATTTAGTCCAATCCGGATCGTTTTATATGAAATGTCCGTTTTAATAATTTCTAAAATTCGAAGTGAACTTAGTGGACTTTTGTTGTTTACTATGTTTATGTTTACAGATCGTTATGAGATGTTGTTGTTAATCCCCCTGTTTGATAATATTTACTATCACAAACAATTTAACAAACATTGTTTAGTAAGACGTCAAATATGACTAAGGAAATACGCGATTTCTGTGTGTATTTTTTTTATGAGTTTAAATTTGGACACTCGGACATTTGGTGGTTAGGTTTCTTTAATCTTGGAAGAACTCCCACGTTCTTATCCACCGCGGAAGGTTTTTTTTTAACGGACTGAACATTCGCCGTTGGTTTGATAAATTTTCAGCAAGTGGAACAGATTAATTCATAAATAAATAATTAATTCATTTCTCTTATCTAGCCCGCGGTAATACTTCACATCCTGGGACTCTGATATAATGCAACTGATACAAACCTTATCACAACCTGCAATGGTTTATCGGAAGAGAACTATACTCTTGCACGACAACACCTGACCTTATGTTTCTCGACAGTCAGTGAAGAAACTAAACGAGATGGGTTACGAACTCCTCCCACATCCAACTTATTGTTGCAGACTTATCTGCAATATATTTTCATCAGTTCAGAAATTTCCTTAACTTAACGATTCTCAAATCATTTTTAGAATTTATCTTATCACAAAGTTCCGAGACTAAAAATTCGACAATATACTGGTAAAAATATACAGAAACCAATGGTAAATATTTTATTAAAAATGTTTTGATTTCATAAAATTGTTTTACTAAAAAACCTATCCTTTTAAAACGGGCATTTCATATGAAACGATCAATAGTATAATATTATTTATAGTAATATATATATTGTTCTATCATGGGGGTCACGGAATATATTTTCATTGGTATTTTATATCCTGAATAAGATAATGAAAACCTACAACGAACACTCCATTGATTGAAGCTTAAAAAAAAAAAAGAGGGGTCATTTTTTTTAAAAATGATTCTCAATTTTCAGACTTTATGTCATTACAAAACCCTAAATTTTCAAGTTCTAGGATTGATATTTTTATAACACGCTTAGGAAAATGTATAGACAAGAAGTGCAAATATTGATGTACAGTCCCTGGCCATATTAATGTGACCACTGGATAGATTCATTCTTGTTACATGTTCGCATTATCTTTTCGTATGCGTAATGATGTAAATTGAGTTTAAATATTAGTTTTATGGGTAAGTTAGTTATCTGATAATAATATGAAATTGAAAAAAATAGTTTCGAAAATAAATCTTTATTTTTTTTAAATATTTTGTGGCGTCACTCTATTTACACCCTATTTTTACATATTGATGAAAAAAAACTATCAAAATAGTTAAAATATATGATACAAATAATAAATCAATAATAAACTTACCGAATCCGATTTGTATTTAATGAAAAAGAAACAATAAATTCACAAAAATTTCAAACACAAATTATGCACGCCGTCACTCGTGAACCAAAATAGCTGTACTAAAACCAATTCTGCCATTAATAAAAAAAAATAATTTAAAAAACTTATAACAGTGTTGTCATTACTTAAAACAGCAATTTATTAAGACACGCGAAAGTATATAAAAAAAATTAGGAAAAAACAAAAACAAAATAATCTTTCTTGGTGGTCACATTAATATGGCCAGGGACTGTATGTCGTGTAAACATCATTCCATTTATTAATAAATACATTAAGTCCCTGTTTGTTAATCAATTCTAACCACTGTCAACAAAACAAAGGGGGGATTGTGATTTTTTTGTTATATTAGATTTTTTTTCATTACTGAAACTTATTACAAGGTATAAAATCACTCTTCTATTAGAGTATCCTACGGATCAACTATTAATAACACTACTCATGTCCATTTTTTAACTTGATCTATCTACCCCTTGGTTCTTCTCATCCTCACATATCTGTTGTTCTTGCCTCGAGATAGAGAACCCAATATTTCACAAAGGGTCAGTTAATATTTATTTCCCGGGTGTTCCGGGCCGAGAAGGGAGTGATAATCCCACTTTAATCATAGCCGTGTGGGTGGTGAAAGGCCTAAAAGCAGGGTTTTGGGTTTACTGAGGATCAATTTTATGGAAAAAGGGGGAGGAGGATGTTTCCATTTCAATTCTCTATGTATTTATATAAATTTATAAATTAATAGTTTACTAATAATTAGTAAATAATAGTAGTAGTGATATGGCAGGTAAGTGGAGGGGGAACGTCTGTGCCAGCGAGAGAGCTCAGTCTCGGCTTCGCAGTCGGGCTGTGAGCGCATGCTTTGTGTCTCCTCCCTATGTCGCTCACAGTACGTAATTTTGTAATGTTTTTAAAATTGTATTAAATAAATACCGGATTTTATTTTAATTTACCGTTTCTTTTATATATTTTTTAAATATTCATTTTTTTTTAAATAATTTTCCGCGAAACCATTCATTCTATACAACAAGGAAATCTTTCATAAATACCAAAGAAAAAAAGAGAAATATTTATTCATCTTTAAACCTGTAAGTTATTCTTTAATATTTTATTGTTTTGTTCTTTTCTACATTTTCTTTTGTGATTCATCGTCATTACGATTGTCGCGAACTAGGTCTCTTTTTGCAATTAATTTTGAAAATTTAAATTTAGAAAAATAATATTCTTTTCATTATAAATTATATGGAGAAGATGGATTGGGTGTCGGAAACCAAAAAGATGCTGCTTTCTTGATGTTTTTTACTTGTCGTATGTACTTAATTTGTCACATTCTAAATTTTTCAAATGTTATTTTTTCTGTTATTTATTCTAGTCTAATTATCTGTATTGAGGAGTAGATTGACAAAGTGTTACGTACGTCTAAAAAGTATTCATGTTTATAAATTACTTCAGCGTCAAAGTATATACTGAGTTAAAAAAAATAAAAGTTTTCCCATATAGCTACAGTCCCGGCGAATAAGTTGTTAAGTTGGATTTTGTCCAGAGAGGGTTAACTACTTTCAGATAACCGGAATCGTATCTTAGTTTTTGGCTTGAAATGGATATTTAATATAACCAATAACTCCTTTTTAAGCCACAACGGAAATAACTCGATTCCGCTCACTTAATCACAAGAAACTCATTTTGGCGATAATTAAACTTATCCGCTCTTCATCGGGCTGTAGATATGTTTTTCGTAAAGTTCTGTTATAAATAATAATAAAATCTAAGCAACTCACAGAGTAAACAGACGCCTTTTGTTATCTTTAATACATATCTTACTGAATTTCTCTTATTAATTTTCGCTCGAAGTCAAAGTTATTGTAAATTATGTTTATAAAGAAAATCAAATGCATAATCAGAGAAATTAATATAATCAGGAGAAATTGCATAAATATTATTACTTTTGGGAGAAAAAGCGCGGAATAATTTAGAGGACGAAGGATACCAAGCCCAATTATAATTTAGATTATGAAATAAAAATGCAGTTTCTTCTTTTTTCCATTTTTGAATTTAAGGTTTACGATACAATTATCGGCATTTTGAATTATTTTTTACAAACTTACGCCGAGTAACAATATATTTCTCCTAAAATATCCGTAATTTTCCAATACCCCTACAGGCTTTTGAAGGAGTAGGTTTAGAAAATTATGATGTTTATTTTGAAATGAATTATATGAATTATTTTATAAAGATGATGGGTAGTAAATAGGAGAGGTGGAAGAAAGGGTGAGAAAATTAAGCTTGTCCAATCTGAAAGAAAATCCAGTTAGTGCCCTGCTTGTAACACCCTTCTTTGTTTCTCTAAGATAACAAAGATGAATTTTTACAGTTTTTTAATATTATTTTATTATTATTATATATTATATTATCTTAGGATGTTCTTATACGTGTAGGTTGGAGTATGCTAAGTTATTGCTTCCTGTATTTTTTGTATAGTATTAAAAAAATATATTTTTTTTTTTATGAATATAACTAATGAATATTTTTTCTGAACCTATTCAATGTTAATTATTAGGTGTAATATTTATAAAAATAATGTTTAGGATAATTATGGAGGTTAAGAACCTCAGAACGAGATTCGGAAAGTAATGTACAATTAACATTTTTAATTGTTAAATGCATTACAAAATTAAACTAACAACTATTGGAAATTTATTATTAATGTCAATTACTCCGAATTGTAATCACAGGAACTAATAAAGCTATTGTATTTTTTGTCTAAGTGCACGTGCAGTGGATTGCCATTTGATTTACGAATGACTCAAATAGATATTTTTATATACATATGTTTGTCGTCTACACTAACTTGTAACCGAAAAGTGAATTATATATTTTTTAGATTAGTTTATCAAGTAACAAATACAACCTAATAGATTAATAAATTTAGTCACGAGTTTCAGAAAAAGTCATAACTAAATTTATTCCAGTTTGAGCAATTTCTCTTCCCCTTTAACTGCTTATCAGTTTTATGAAAATCTTATAGCTATCATATTTTTCAAAATATTTTGACTAATATATTTTTTTAAATTGATAACTTTTATCTTATTAGTTACAACTTTAATGTTAATATTAGTTTATAGAAAACCGATGTGTAATTGATTAATAGCTTATCACTATACAAAAATAGGTTTTATATCTCAAATTTTAAAATTGGAATTATGATCAAATTTTCAATAAGTTTAAAATAAGAATTTAGTTATGAACAATAAAATTAATTTTATCGAAAAAAGCGTTTGATGTTTTGTACCAATTGTTGTAATATGAAAATATGTTTTATAAAAAATACCTACGCTTTCTTACGTTAAAATGATTTTTTGTTCATCTCCTTTCTTTTATTTTAAACTTGCTGAAATTTACTGTCTACTTTTTAATTTTGTCTCGTGTTAAAGCGTATTTTTTAGTTTTTCAATTTATATTTTATTTTATATTTAGTTTTTCAATTTATAATTTAGTTTCACGAATATTTATATTTTGAAGAGAAAAAAATTGTGTAGGCCGGGATTCGAACCCGGGTCACCCGCATCTCTAGCGCGGTGCTCTAACCATCTGTGCCAACCTGGCTCGTAACACGGCCATACAAATCCATTCTCTTCACCGATCTTCACTGATTGGATTTCTATTAGTTATATTAACTGCCACTAATTGATGAATTTTATCTTGCCATTTCTTAACCATATAAGATTGAGGTAATACTCGTATATGAAGTATCCTTATGTGTTTAAGATGATTTGTTGTGCCCTAGAGGGTTTAAGTCAAAGTTTTAAGTTGTTATTTTGATTTAACGAGAGAAGTTGAAGATGTTGCTTATACATACTTACAAGGCTCAACTTCCTTGCAATTAGTAAAAGCATGTCAGGGCCTCAAGTTTAATTTGAGTCCATTAGTTAATGGATAAATGGGTAAATACGCGTTTAGCTGGGAAAGAAAGAATTATTTCAGTTTAATAAAAACTTTGATTGTCATAGAGATTTTATATTTCAAGAATACGTATAGAGTATCAATTTAACGTATTTATTTACGATCCATGCTCTCCATAAAATAGACCTTTTCTTCATTGCATACAGTCACCCGCCATCAAAAGATTTTATGAGTAGTAAATCCTACTGAGATATCCATAATAAATAGATTAGACTAACAAAAAATATACGTTAATTGTTACAATATTGCCTGTATACATTTATATTCCAGAAATTAATTAATATTATTATGAAGGTATTAAAAATAGAGGGGAGGATATTTCGTACCGTTTTTCATAGAAGTGTTAAAATTAGTGTGGCGTTTGTTTCAGACATACATATAATAATACGTCAAATACCTGATTAGTTTAGATGTTTTGATGCAGTAGTTAAGTATTAAGCATTTATTTAATAATTTATATATATATATATATATATATATATATATATATATATATATATATATACAAATATACAGTATTGGCACCAATTCGTTGTTTTTTTTTTAGCAGATCTAGTATCTTTTCACTAAGTATCTGGCCTCTAAACGTTGATACCAAGAATATATCAGTCTATATGTGTATGTATATATATTATTTTTAGTATCTAGTTTCGTACATAACATAGCTTTATTCGTCTTGACCACATACAATTTTATGCGAGATATTACTATATTCTTTGGAAAAAAGTATAATACAGTTGTAAATTTATTGAAATATACAACTATATTATAACAATACAACAAGAACGTAAATAAATATAATGAATTATAAATAATGTCATGGATAAATGCTAGTCGAGAAACTATCCGGTGGTAATAAAAGCACTTTTTAATCATTAAGACTAGCCAGTATTGCTTAATTGAATCAAAAGTCTTCTAGATTGTTTAAAAACAAGACAAATTCCTTGATGTTGGGTTTGTTAGCTTATATATTTAGTTAACGTCACATAAACCAACGTTAGCTATTTAGATGATGCTACAGTTGGAGTCCTAAATTTTACCATATGTATCAATCATATTATTTACTTGTATTGTAAGGGAGCGGAGTGGCTCAGTGGTAGAGCACTGAGTTGCCATGCTCGAAAATCGGGTGTAAATCCCGCTGCAGGCAAGACGTTTATTTAGTCTGTCCGCACCCGAAAATGGATCATATAGGATCTAGGACTCTCCTAGGGCTCACACAGCCTATTTCCCCCAAATAAAGGGGAAAATCTGGCGGTTGAGCGTGATATAGGACAAATCATCTCCCTGCATAACCGTTGCCCATGAAACAGTACTGCTTCTACCATGTACTGAACCCTGTTGTAGTGGTACAGGTTTTTTTAATTAGTATAATACAGTTATAAATTTCATTGAATAAATTATTTATAAAATAATTACCTATCCACGTATAATTAAGATACGATCTTTAACGAATTACTGACGACCCACAGGTTTTGTATACACATATATATATATATATATATATATATATATATATATATATATATATATATATATATAAATGTTTGTGTGTGTGTTTGAACATAATTTCTTTAGGAGATTTTCCAGGTTTATATGCTTTAGGACAATAGTTGTGCAGGGAGGTGATTTTTCCGAGATCATGCCAGATTTTCTCTTCTTATTTTGGGTAACCACTTTATAGAGACTGGGTGAGCCCAAGGAGGGTCCTAGATTTCCGCTAAAAGATTAAATAAAATCTGGCGGCGAGCGGGATTCACTCTACCACTAAGCACATTATTGACATTAATTATTTTCGCTGTTTTAGTAGACAGATTTCTATAAAAAATAATTCAGTAGTCTCATTTTTTGAGCTTTATGAACAGATACATTATGAGAAAAACTTTATGTGCATATTTATACTCAACAAAAATAGATATATACTTCATAAAATGTATTTTTTGGTGTATATATATATTTTTTTTAATTTTGAGAAATCTTGTCAATCTATACTTACTTGTATTTGAATGTACTCATGAACTGCAGAGAGGTATTTGGTTTTGACTAATGATGGGGTTCGGATTCTGTATCCCCAGGGAATTGATTTGATTGATTTCATTATTAGAGGCAATCCAGGACCAGAGTCGTGTTTGCTTGCTCAATGTTTACAAAACCCGCTATTACGAGTCAGTGATCGAAACCAATTGAAAAAATAAATAAATAATAAAAATCTAGTAATTTAAGCCGGTTAAATAAATATATTGATGCCGTAATACACATATGTGTTAAGTGCCGAAAACAAGATTTTACAGGAGTCAACTTTGATTATAATTTAACACAAGAAATACAGTTCAAGTTTAAGCACACAACATATTTTTGAAACCTTCACAGCTTCTCTATTAATTTTTTATCAACTAATGTCTTTGACTTCCTGATCACAACTTTACAATATTGTTTATATAACAAAACCCATTTTTGAAAAATTTGTACTTAACACATTTGTGAACTAAGGCATCGATATACGTTTCAGGTTCCTGAGGTTCAGTAATTGAGTATATAATTATGCTCTAGCGATATATATAACAATATAAACAAATTCATAATAAAATATTTTGCTCCATAATAAAACTGTATTAACATATAGAGAACTATACTATACTAAGTCACCAAAATATGATAATATAGATATTTACTGAACTTCAAGAACCTGAACATATAATATAAGCAGTATAAATCAATGAGGGGTCACCAAGTATTTTAGTTGTTAGCATAACTCAGCCGGCAGGTGGCCTTAGGATTTTTTATAGGAATAAAAATTTTTTTTGCTGTCCTAAGGAGGGGACGTAAAATAGCGGCCTATGTGGTATCAGTAAACCGTTAATGGATCTATCCTAAATATACCTAAATAGATTTAGGACTCACACTGTAGCATCGTCCGTCTTAGCAGCATAGAATAACATTACATAAACAAACAAACTTAACATCAAGGCAATTATGTACAGGCTAGAATTATTCTGGTTTAACTAAATAATGCTGAAAATAATTATACTGTTTATCACCATACTACAGAGTACATCTCGGACAAGATTCCATCTGCTAAAGTAGAATAAAACTAATATATAATGTAATAAACTACCACCAATGCCCTCAGCTTATAAACTTTTGACCACGGATTACCAAAGACTCAAATCCTTTGATCATTCTTAGCGCAATCCTCCCAACCACGCCTCACTCTACACCTTAGACTCATTAATAATTACTTCTTACTATTGTTCTACTAACACGTCCCTAGCTCCTACCAGTACTTCTGTTTATTTACGAGCAAGTTGTATCTGAATTCAATTAAATAATGCTTAGTTAATTATAATAACCAATATAATTAATGAAAAACTATGCCAAATTTAATAAAAATATTCTAATTGTTTTTGTAGTTACGTCTTACTAAATGATGTAATTCTTGAAGGTTTTTTAATTACATCAAGAATAAACTAGCTTATTAAAACTTCCTCAGATATTACGTTTATGTTTGTTGTTATTACGGAATATTATTTATTTATTTTTAGTTTTTTGACTTCATAATAACTAGCTGTGCCCGCGACTTAGTCTGCGTGGAATTTTGACTTTGGGCAGCATTTTTAATTTTTTGCTACATATATCTATTAAAATCTATTAAGTACATACATCTATTAAAATAAGTGTTTTACTGCAAATAGTTTATTTAAGTAAATTTTTATAAACAACGTTTTCCCATCTTTTGCCAAAACATAGAGGTTTATTGTTATTGAAAATGCTGTTTTCAGAGGAAATTGTACTCTTTTAAACTGAAAAGGCAACTCAGTAGGAATTATCGGAGTACGGGGAATCAAAAAATTGTCTCCTTTTGCCATTCCAGTCATGATTGTAGATTTTATAATGTTGTGTCCCAGGTGTGTAGTTTATACGCATAGCCTTGGCGCGTCAAGATTTCTCATTAATAGGACTGGAACACCAACTTTCAGCCTCAACTTATGGGAAGGCACTCCTGATAATTCTAAAGAGTTGAGAAACTGCATAGGGTATGATGTGACTTGTTCAGTGTCCATAGCATTGTCTATTGAGAGGTATTCGACCACATCCCCTCCACGTCCGACATGATTTGTTCGTTTATTTGGTCAACTATCTCATTAGTCGGTGCCGAAATTGCCCTTTCACATAACCATTCCCGATTGCCCATATTCGAAGATCAGAAAAGACATTATTTTTTAGATCATCTGTGTTATCGACAATTTGACAGAATTCACTCCTCAGTGTAATCATGTCGTTACTGCCTGTTGGCATACAATCTTCTCCGATTTTTAGAACAGCAGCATATTGCCCTGCTTGAGAATCACTGTGACGTTCTTGTAATCTGTGTCAAATATGATCCGCCATGTCATTTTTATACTTTTCTCACAATTCTTGAGAGTTTGAAAATCCACATGTCGCTTAAGCGAACAGCTCACCTCTCACCTTAGGCGCTGATTTGCATTGTGCAGTATCTTCCAAAGTTGTATCCCAATGATTATCATTGTCTAATAAACCTCATATGCCTCTCGAATTGTTGAAAATTCTTGATTATTGAGATCACTGAAAGAGGTTGGCCCACGAACATGTTGTAAAAGCATTATAGCATGTGTTTATTATTTATAGACAAATTAAATCAATTATATAAGATCATCCCCTATTTCAACCCCTTAAAACCCTTTTTTCGCATTAAAAAGTAGCCTTTCTCAGCGTGTAGAGTATCTCTGAGCCAAATTTCATCACAGTCCGCACAGCGATTTGGCCGTGATAACAGTCTGTCACAGACAGACAGAGTTACTTTCGCATTTGTAATATTAGATAATTATAATCTGGTGTTATTGTGGTTACTCGTAATTAAGAATTTTGCGGTTAATTTAGCAAGTTGGTTTAACCTCCGTCGTGACTAATTAGGACTGGTTACTTAATCGAGATGGATTGTGGCGAGGAGCCAGCTGCACATAAAGTTGAGCTTTATCACGAAATGGAGCTTTATATATTGTTGACTAACTTGTTACGTCGGCAATAAACAAAAGAGCAACTTATTCATCAGATCTTCCCTTCAGGTCTCAAATAACTTCATAACTTATGACTTATCTTGCTCTTCGGAGTTAATAAAAGTACTCGTAATCATAGAACAAATATTCTATCCGACAGTAGTGGTCTAGTCCACGCTACATATTCAACTTACCAACATGTGGAATTCGGCAAACTATAAAAAATGTATTTTTTAATTATTCATTTATGAACGCATAGGAATAGGCATCATGTCCGGTGATATGTGATGATAATAATACATAATTAAATATATATTTTTCTATTTTATAAAACCTGTTTTAATGGCCATCGTGTATTTTTTTATTTTATATATAGCGTGGAATAATAAAAGTAAGTGAATACACTTAGATGAGGTTTTCAAAAGAAGATCGAAAATACAATAAGTGCCAAATGGTGTTTGTATTGTATCTTAAATAAATATTCTTATTATTATCACTTAGATCGGAACATCATCACGTCTTATAGATGGATACACTTTACCTTGCCTGTTGCTAGAAGCGTGTATGGAGAAACCTGTAGTAGATGCCTGCTCCAGATACGTTTCAGTCTCCTTGTCGGATTCTGTGGTAATGTTTCTGTCAGTAATGATTGCACCAGTAAGTTTGGGTGTCCCACAAATGAAATATTTTGTAATTTTTTATAATTATTGGTCATTTTTTTTAGTTTTAAATCTATCTTTTCTCTTTAAAAAATAAAAATATTTAAAACTCAAAAAAATGACCAATAATTATAAAAAATTATAAATAGTAATATGACATAAGTTCATAAGATCCTAAAATTAAATTAATGTTCAAAGAACTTCGTTCTAGTGTATTCATCGCAAAAATGGCGAGAGCACGAGGACATGGGATCTACATCGGCCGGCAGGCGGCCTTGGGTAGCTCAACTGGTAGAGCGATATCACGGTGAGACAAAGGTTCCGGGTTCAAATCCCGGCCGAGGGCCTATCTTATCTCTTTAAAAAATAAAAATAAATTTTTTGTAGTTTTTCTTAATTATCTCAGTCACGAGTGGGATGTTTTCAGATCAGATCTTCGTGCAATGATTTATTTGTTATGTAAAAGGGACAATGTGGAATGTAGCGAAGAAATTTTGATTGAAAAAATTGAATGGTCTGTGAAATTCTTTGCCTGAGCGAGGCATAGGTCAAAATGTTAAAGTAGTATATTGTATATAATGATTTTGTCAGTTAGTGATATTTTATTTTTGTGGTAAATTAGTCGTCACAGGAGTGAGAGTCGGTGATTCAGCCTTTTCTTCAAGTCAGTCACGTGAGATTTTCAAGTCAATTTTCTGTCCATTGTATGCGCTATATGTGTTATGTATGTAAATGTAAGCGGACAAGAAGTATATGCCTCTGTAGTAGATAAATATTGCCGAGTCAACGGTTATGCAGAGTGGAAATTTGACCATTTCCCGCCACAACCGCTATATTTTATCCCAAATAAGCGCGCTCACTATTCACGAAAGATAGGTGAAATCCATGAGGGTCCCAGCCACAGATCTCAATGTATCGATTCACGGCAGTTGGGAGA
The DNA here is from genome assembly GCA_037127475.1 of Arma custos. Lineage (NCBI taxonomy): Eukaryota > Metazoa > Arthropoda > Insecta > Hemiptera > Pentatomidae > Arma > Arma custos. Next base: position 19,409,379 of record CM073762.1, on the reverse strand, counting down.
AAAAAAAACAGTGTTTTTATTGAAGTATGACTTATTTAATATTTATTTACCTACAGTCTTTAAACGTAACACGGGGATAGTAAAGGGTTCGAAAACGGTGATTTTTTTTCAATAAATCAACTTTTTTCAGTTCCTAAACTTCCAGAGCCTGAAGAATTTACTGCTTTATATTAGAGCGGAGATCTTCCAACAAAAAAATAAAATAATAAGTATGTAAACCCGTAAATATGATGAATATTTGCACACCTTTGCTTAGCATGAGTAACATTTCGAAACGTTTAAATTATACAAACTAAAATAAAACTATTAGCAATCTATTATAGCACATTAGATATGAAACACTCTTTTGTTTCTGTTTTTCGTGTCCAAAGTGACTGCCTAATTACCTATTGTTTCACTTGTGTCCATGTTTGAACAATCAGGCGATGGTCCGGGTTTGTTGTTTAGCGATGAATGGGTTAACTAAGGAAAACATTAATATAACATGGAATGGGCAGAGAAGAAGGAGAACAATGGCCGACGGTATCTGCCCCCCTCCTCCTCCCTCCTCCCATTATCCTGGCAACATAGGATCCATATCCTTCTCTCTTTCATTGTTTCTTTCTACCTATTGAATATTGTATCCCCATAAGGTATCCTATTGTATACATTATATTTTAGTGTGTCCATGCGTGATCACTATCTGATTGAATTCGTGTCAGAGTGTTTATTCTGCTGAAAACAGAACTTTTCGAAACAAAATCCTGTTTAACATAGTTTTTTTGTTTAAAGTCACTTTATGTTGCCATAGCGAATCAGACGATGTTATTACGATGCGAGTCTTAAATTTTTCCTAGTTATAATTAGGATAAACTTCTGCAAAGCAGTCCTCACTTACAGAAGTAATGATCTCAGAGATAGTTTAGATCCATTGATCTGATTAATTTTCAAAGTATTGCTATGTGATGAAACCCTGAGATATTTAAAATCGAGGTAAACTTTTTTTTTCAGGAGTTTTCACTAATAGTGGGTTTCCTTAAGTATTGATTCAATGGCTTCCTTCCATAATGTCCTATCCAAGGCCTATTCTTCCCGTAGACCATGACCCATCATGGATTCCTCCACTTCGTTATTCCTGGTCTTCCTTGATCTTCCTCATCTTCTTGTTCACCTAATTTTCTATTGATGGACTACTTTGGGTAGTCTTCCTCCAGGCATTCTTTTCAAATGCCCACACGATTTCAGGTGTTTTTTCACAATATCTTCCAGAATGGTTCTTTCAGTCTCAATATATTCTCTGATGGTCGCATTTCCTACTTTGTCTGGATATTCCCGCCGCTCGTCTCTAGTAGTCCATTTCTGTAGTTTGCTAAGTGCTTATGTATGAAAATTCCTACATTAGGGCATCTTGACCCTCCTGTCTACGAATGCGCTTTTACTCCTTTTCCTGGTACAGACCCTGGGATATCCGAGAAGTTGTATTCTGGCTGTTCACTAACACTTTAACGAGCACTTGACACCACACAGCCTCGTAACCACTTTACGCCCCTTCAAAGAACGGCATAACCAAGGTTTTTAAATCTTAAAAAAAAATTCTATGGTCACCTGAAAAAGGTTTTTATACTAAACACTACTGTGGTGACACGTGATCTCTCTCTTTCATTTGTTTATTTGTAGGTAATTAAGAGCGTAAAAACCTTAGATTTATACTTTTATAAAAGTTAGGTATATATTTACAAGTAACAAAGATACACAAACTCATTCACAAAAAAAAGGGCATTGACACTCACATTCAAACTTGACGATGGAAAAAATGTAGGTACAGCTTGTGATAATGCTATTGTTGAGAAAGTAGATGATTTGCTTTCAATAGCTGAAATAGCAGCGTGATGGTAGGAAACTTCATTGTCACCAAGTGCTTTCGATAAATTCCGGGGGTAGTTCTACTTTATATAATATTGATAAGAAATACTAACATTGTTTTAAAAATATGTTTAGCTTTTAGAATGGTGTTACAATATTGGCATGAAAGAGGTGGCAGTTTTTTTTATAACATAAGACTGAGTGAGCCAAATGTGGCCCAGTCGCCTATGTACGGACGCTACCTCCAGAGCCTCTCATATGGTAGACCATGCCTTACTGTTTCTCTTTAATGATTAATTTATTATCAATTATATATTATATGATTCCTCATTAGTAATGACCTTCCCTCTCTTTTTAATGATTATATAATTATTCAATTTTTATTTATGAACTTGTAATACATAGCTTATTGTTTGTTGCCTTGTGACCTCAAACTGCTTTGATGGATTAACCTAATACGACTTGGAATTGATACGACGAGCTGGGCCGATGTAGCCGCCATAAATAGCGAGGTAGATGATCCCGTGGAGCCCATTACATTAATCGCGAGAGGTGGGGGTTATCAATCAACTTCTGGGAGCGGCTGCGGAGGAGAACTTATTGGATTAGGCCAAATCCACTCGTATCTGCGAAAGGCAATTTCTTTTTTTCCGAATCCCTCAGTCTAACATGATCCATCAGCTACATGCCCCTGTACATGGCAATATGTATATTGGTAAATATTTAGACAAATGTTAACCATATACAGAGAAGAATAAAAAAGTAACTTCTAGGACTAGAGCCCTTTAGAATAACAAATGTGAACAGAAAATGAAGCATAATGTACATCTGGCCAGAATGCTTCGTAATACAAATATTTACAACATTCTAGTATATATTACAATACCATAAAAGTAAATAAAGTAGGTGACAAAATACTAAGCCAATAAAGCTATTAAATAAATAAATAGCTGCAAATAAAAACATGAGCTAGGCTGTACATATGTATAGTGTATCTTTTTTAGAAAAAAATAAAACGAATAGTTCATAAACAAAAAAAAGTTCGATAATACTCAGCAGCAAAAAGTGACGTTAAATGAACAAACAACAACTAATAAATTATTGCTTCAAACAAACTTTATTATATTATATGTTACTTTCTCCTTCCTTTGAGATGAAAAGAAATGAAACTACTCAAGGTCTTTTGGGCGGAACAAAGTTTTAAAAGTAAGCCATGTCAACCTGGGACTAAGTGTTTAATCTGATTGGGTTTGAGAAGTTTCTGTTCAAGTTGAGGTTTAGTTAAGCCCGGTGGCACCCCCAATCCTCTTGGAAGTTTTCCTAACCAGTTTTTTCCGAAGTTTCTAGTTCCAAATTTTATATTAGTATTTTCCTAATTAGGACACTTTGGTTTCCGTTCGTCAGAAGAAAAAAGAAATCTTTACACTTTATAAACCTTTATCAATTCTCGGTCTAATTCTCTTCTAAAACATAAACCTTTTTATTTTATTTTGAAATAACAGCTCCCGTTTCTTAATTCATCAGTTGTAGTCCTTCTCAACTTTATACATCACCATCACTTTTATTAATGTTCTTTACATCACTAAGAACGATGCTTTTTCAAGACCTTTATTGCATTGCACATGATACATATATTATAATTACATGTATTTGCCTCCTTTTAATGTAGAATGGTAAAGGAATCGTAAACATTTGGTTGAATGGTAAATGGAATTATTAACATTTTCAATCTCAATGAAAAAATCTATTTTAAATACTTCTGAATTCTTGTATTCCAGTACCAAGTAATTATTAACAAAAATTAATTCTTTTGGAAAGTAAAAATATCTCGTATCGGTTTTTCCTCTCTAGCCTCCATATGGACTTTACTCGAAGGTTATAATAAGGTTTTATTAAAATCTATGTTAAAATAGTGGGAGAATAAAGAGGAGAATAAATTTGTAAAGGGGAAAAATGTTAGAGTATGTACCAGGAACTATTAATAAGCAGGTATTCTGGCCAAATTTAAAATACTAATGAAGACTGGGCTAGTTAGTTCATTTAACGTCACTTTATGCTGCTATGGCTAATCGGACGACGCTACAGTGGGAGCTCTAAATTTTGCCTATCCAGGTTTAATTAGGATAGGGCTTTTTTACGAGTACCTGACATCGTACAGGCTTGGCACCCCCGTTTAACGTCCCGTCCGAAGGACGGCGTAACTAAGGATTTTTTACTCCCTTAAAAATCCTTGAGCCACCTGCCGGGCTACGAACCCGCGATCTTGGGTTTACTTGTTTGCTACGCTAACCACTAGACCACAGGAGACCTTAAAATGTAGACTACATTGATCTGTTAAAAAAATAAAAAAGAGGAATCTCATTTATGATTCACTAACTGCAGAGGGGCAACTAGCCTATCTTTTAAGATTTTTATTTTTTTATTAATTTTAAATATTTTCATTTTTTCTTTACTCTTCTAAATAAAACTCTTTTCTCTTCAAAATAAAAATGTTTTAAGATTTTTGTTTTTTTAAAGCTTCAAAGTTTTTACAGATCGCAGAGTTTACTACAGATTGGACACACGCCCGCAAGGACTGCACAGTATTGACAATGCCTTCAATATTTTATTTACTGCAGATAGGGAACTAGATCCAGGACAATATCCCTTTTTTTGCCTCTCTTGTAAAATATAGAGAAGTGGAATATCTGTGCCTACCTGCAGTTAGAGATTCATATACTGGCCAGGTTTTAGGATCGCCCTAGTGGATAATAGCATGGCTTAGTGTGTCTCCCAGGGAGCGGAGTGGCTCAGTGGTAGAGCACTAAGTTGCCATGCCGAAAATCCTGGTTCAAATCCCCCTCCTTGTGAGACTTTTATTCAATCTGTTTGCAGCCGGAGATGGATCATATCGGATCTAGGGCCCTCCTGGGGCTCACCCAACATCTATATAATTTAAAAAAAATAAGATACTCAAAAAAAGGAGGAAAATCTGGCGGTTGAGCATGATCTGGGGTAAATCACCTCCCTGCGGAACCGTTGTCCATGAAACCGCACAGTCTCTACCATGTACTGGACCCCAGACCCGTTCAGTAACCCCGACGGGTTGTAGTGGTACGTTTTGTTTTTTTATTGTGTCCCCCGAACGCGGCTAGCATCAATAACTGATCCAGGAAGATGAGTATGGGTATTTGCAGTCATTATTTATTTGTGTTTAATACTATTAGTTAATTAATTATTTGTTTTTCTTGTATCAGGATACATTTATGTGTTGAGATTTAAATTAATAATAAGCTAGTAAATTAATAAATTGCTCCTGATATTCCATGAAATATGCTCCGATAACGCATATCCTGTAATGCCAGGTTTCGCTAAGAGTTTTATTATTATGGTTATATCACAAATGAATTATTAAGCAGAATAATTAATATACCTACATGAGGGTTGTTATTATTAAGATTTCAAAGATTAATAAGTTTACTAAGCAATGAATGTTCATCTTAAAAATGGATACTTTTGTGGATAGAGAATACCGGATTTTTAGTTTCAATGAGACAATACTAAGCTTGCTTTTAAGATGTCCTGAATGGTTGAGTAGACAGAGTGGTTTGCGGGCAATCCTATCTCCATATAAAATGACAGGTCATATCTCTCTCTCAGGAGCAGCCGGGATATCTTGAATTCATATGCATGAGCACTCATCGCTCCCTTTCAACCTGTCAAACAAAACTAAAACAAAAGGAATAAAAATACTATTTTGATATTTTTTTTTTAAGTGATTGAAATAGTGATGCTTTTCAGGGTTTTTTTTTTTCTTAGCCTCTTTAGGTTTGAAGGTTTCTAAGCTGGATTAGGATTAGATTGGAGAGGATCTCTTTTACTGTACTGCGTACATTTTAAGAGGATGATGAGAAAATGGAAGGCTCTAATTTCTTCATTAATTTGTTAACTTTAGATTTTTCCGGTGATGGGGCTCACCTTGTCCTTTTCCTTTCATTTGTTTGTTTTATTTATTTCTCAGTTCAGGCTGAGACGTACTTGATCTTGCCACGTTTGCTGCCGTCCAACTGGGGTGAGTGTCCGGAAAAGAGGGTTTGTACTGTATTTCAGACTGTCGAAAAATTTAATGTGTCTGCGCTTTATGAAGTCTGTAACTGTCGGTAAGTCGAGAGTAGTGTGTAGGAGGTCCGTTTTGGTTTTATGTAATGTCGTGTGTTTTACTTTGCGTTGCAGTACACCATTCTGGAACTGTTGGAGCTTTTTCGCCGTTGCAGGCGAGATGTTGCCTAACAATGGTGCTCCGTAGAGGAGCGCCGGTCTTAGGATGCTCTTATAGTTAGTCAGTTTTTTTCAGGTTTAAAACTTATCCCGTTTCTTTATTTCAGTTTTATTAAATTTACGGGAGGCGGTAGCTTAGCTGAGTTGTCGTGCCGAAGAATATGAGGTCAGATCCGGCTGTGGCAAATAAAGTATGTTTAAAGTATTAACAGCCACGGATACACGCTGTGGGATCTGTAAACCCTCCTTGTGCTCACCCTTTCTCTATAGAGTGAGTAACCTTTATTTGGCAGAATGAAGCCCTAGAAACAATACAATTTCTACCATGTACTTAATTCAACCTTAATTGGTTGTAGTGGTGCAGTTTTCTCACAAGTTAATTTTCAGCTCTTGTAACTTCCATAACATAGATCACTAAATATTTAAATAATCTTTTGTTAATAACTCTATTATTGAGATCAGTTATTACTTTTTTTACAAAGCGTTTTATGGCACATGTTCTAAACCTATTATTATTAACAGCCGAAATTCTATTACTGGTTGAAATAATGAATATTCCTTTTTTTGCACTATTTAATAAATACCTTTCTTAAATAAGTAAAAGATCGAAAGGCAAATATAATGAAGAATGGATGTCCTAAGAATATCACAGGGGAGGTACAGAATGAGTTCAAGTAAAGATACATACGAAAAGAGAGAGGACGTGAAAACAATTACGAGGAAGGAACGACTAAGGTTCTATGGGCACATGATCAGTATATATATATATATATATATATATATATATATATATATATATATATATATAGATCCCAGGTTGAATAAGCAAATATTTAACAAGATATACAATTTCAAAAGCTAGAGTCATTATGACGAACTCAAAATAATTGGAATTCCTAATTAGTTCTGCCTGGACAGAGAAAGATTTATGAGCCGATTCAAAACCATGCCATATTTTGTTATATTTTGGATAGCGTTCAATTCTGGTGAAATACATTTTTCCACCTTTTCAATATCCGCAAAGGTATGGGGACTAGAAACCTTGCGATCTCATCAACAGTTCTTGAATATTTTTGTAACGAAAAATATTTTTCGCTGTATACACCAGCACAAAATCAGTACTCTTTGGTTTATGGTCAGAAAATAAATTTTACTGTTCATTAAATTATTTATGTTTCCTGAATTACGTTCTTAAGATGTCGCTCCTTCAAAAGAAATCGTCAATCAATTGATCAATTGACTGTGTTGAGACAAAATTTGAAATTGTTATTGTAAAATTTGTAACTGTTATTGTTTATCGAGGGATCAAGAAAAGTGTTGTTTTTATTATTTCCCTCGTCATTTTTACGTTATTTCTCCATTAGAACCTTCTTTGCCCCTTAACCAAAATAAGGAAAAAAACACATTAGGTGATTCATTTTTATTTATATAGTTTACAGCACTTTTAAAAGCTTGGGACTTATTTTATTCTAATTCAAGACATTTTTCCTATAAAACTTCTAGTTCAAACATGATAAAATTCAAAAAATGAATAAAAAAGTTAAATAAAATGTTGGAAATGGAATAGCAGTAAACTATTCAAATTAAATATATCAATTTATCAAAATTGGGTATCAATCCAATAAGGCGTCGCTTCGAGGTAACTCAACACTTTTTAACTAACATTTCGAAGTACAGATGATATATTTTTGTTAAAACGTTCATGAAATGATTAATTGAATGCATATATTTCCCACTCCCATTACCAAAATTAAACTCTTTTTCCCATACTAAATTCACGTTTTTTTGGGGAGGGGGATATAAAAAATAAAACAAATGATAAGTTAAAACTTGTTGTGAGTTATCTTGAAGCGACAACCTGCGGATCTGATAGCCAACATTGTTATTATAACTTATATACTTCCAATACCATATTGTTATTTCATAAGATTTGATATCCAATACGGGAATTCTCGAGCTTCCTAGTTTTGAATTATTCTATGAATTCATATTTAGAGAAAAAATATTCGCACAACTCAAAGGAATATTTACGTGCTCTTGACATTCCATTGTTTTGATATACCATTGTTCAAACATTGCATTGTTTTCATCGGTGAATGCACATTCTCTCACTGCCATAAGCCGTCACACGTTTGGGCATTTGGCCGACCGTCTGAAAAGCCATTTTAGCCACTAGTTTTAGGAATTCGATTTTTAAATTATAGATGTTGTTTTTCGTGTAGTATTACTCAATTCTAGGCATTGTAATATTGAAGAAGCATTCACTTAATAATCCCAGAACCTATATAGAAAAGTTTTTCTATGACTTACGTACACATGTTTGTATTTGATATAACTCAAAGAAGAATTGAAATTATCTAGTTGCATGTTTTGTAACACTTAGTAGTGAACCTCTGTTTTGGTTAGTATATTATCACCGAAAGTGGCGGTTAATTTCAATTATATTTTTTCATAAAAATATACATAAATATAAAAAATATATATATATATATATATATATATATATATACATACATATATAATATAAATTTTTCTAGTTATCCCTCATAAGACCACGAATGTCCATCTCTTTATTTTATATCTATGGGAATAATTGATAGTGAATGATAAAAGGCAGAGAGAGTTGATTAATAATGGATTCTCAAAGTAAACACAGATATATACAAATGGTAAATGAAGTTAGTTTATACAAGAAACGAAATTCAAATCATTCCTCCTTACATTGCTTTTGTTTTGAAGTTTCCTATTCCTTCAGGTAAGAACGAATCTTCTTCTTTTGAGGCATTCCGAATTTCATCATTACAATCCACTGCCTTGTTTCTTTGTTTCGAGTCCAAGTTTAAGTGTAGGACACTTTATGCCTTAAAACATGCAATTTTAAATTGTTTGCTTGTTAGTAAAGTTAAAAGTTATTTTTAAATAAAAAATTTCTTTTATTTTTCTAACAAATTTAAATCAATAAAATAGAGCCAAAGAAACACTATTATTTATTATAATGCAATTGGGAAAAACAACAATGCAAAGCCTTATGTTTCAAATCCAGTAATACACCCACTTACCAGTCGACTTTTCGCCTATTCAGGCATTATCAAGACACAAAAACAAAAAAGGGTTATGTGAATCACATCTGGAAGAAAAAGGTGCAATACATCCTAATGATCAACAGCCCAAACAGGCTCCAAATATGAGACAGCACTCGATATACCTTATATTGTACTGTATATATAACGTCTTGGTGGTGGGGTGCTGTCTCATGTTTGGAGCCTGTTTGGGCTGTTGATCGTTGGGATGTATTGCACCTTTTTCTTCCAGATGTGATTCACATAACCCTTTTTTGTTTTTGTGTCTTGATAATTCCTGAATAGGCGAAACGTCGACTGGTAAGTGGGTGTATTACTGGATTTGAAACATAAGGCTTTGCATTTTTTTTTTCCAATTGCATTGTAAAAACAATTTTAAATTTTGACGCCACGACTTTCCTAGTAAGAAAGTTTCGGAGAAGACCTTGAGGAATTATTTTAAAAAATAAGTATTTGAATTTTATTTGAAAAAAGGTTTTGTGTAAAAAAATTATTGGTGAACAATTAATATTATTTTTTCGCATAAATTAAGATACATTTGCATGCAAATATTGATGTTAAAATTATTACGCCTCATTTTTTTATAAGATAAAGTAAATTAAAATTGTTTAGTTATAAAACACTGTATATAATCGGTTATGAGAAAAATATGGACACAAAGCATTTTTTTACCCGATAGTAGATGGACTTAAATAATGGAAACACTCGGATTTATTTCTGACTTACGGAAAAAAAAAATATTTTTCAATAATACTTAATTTTAGATTATCTTCTAGCCATTATCTACAGGAAAATGCACTTTAAGGATAGGCCCCCAAGGTCTTCCTCTTTGGTAATATTATAAATATTTCTGCTTTGTTTAGTAACACTATATCACAATTATAATGTTATTTTTTAAATATTTTATGCCATTTATACACTTCGAAAAATAACATTTTGTGGTTTGAGTCATTATTTTATTCACAAGACATTTGACAGCAATTATCATCAAGTACAAAATTAAAAGTTATAACTCTCATTTGCTAAGTGGTATTCATTTCTTACATCACGAATAAATAACGATCGCAAATGAATTGTAACGTCATCAATGAATGAAGTTATCTACAATTCAACCAATATTTTTAGTATGCCATCGAATATGACCGTGAAATCACGCAATTTTCGTGTACTTTGTTTTATGAGTTTATACTTTAACACCCGTTAGTAGACTGCATTGGTTATTTGGGAGGGGCATCAACTCTTACACGACAACGCCAGACCTCATGTTCCACGAATTACAATGAAGAAACAAAGAAAGCTTGCGAAGTCCACCCGCACCCTAGGTATTTGGCAGACTTACCCCAACAGATTTCCACCTGTTCCGAAATTTCGAAAACTTCATAAAGGGTAATAAAACGCGTTTTCAGACTTTATTTTTCACAAAACCTCGAATATTCCAGTTTGTTTAATGGAAATTTGATAAACTTTAGAAAAATGTATAGACAAAGAGGACAAACATTTTTAATTAAAAATGTTTTGTTTGCTTGAAGTTGTTTTAATAAATAAACTTTCCTCTGAAAAAGAACATTTCATATGAAACGACCCAATATACATACAACAAAATATATATGCTTTTATTTTCCTCGGAAACAATTGATCGACTCATCTATGATAGTCATTAATTTTGATATTCAGCGGTGAAGTGAAGAATCATTATCAGCTTTTATTCGCTTGCCAGCTAAATGTCTCAAGGGCTTAATGTTCCTGGAAGTAAATCAAATTTCACAACTCAACAATCGAGCCTACATTGTTGCAGGCCTACTAAGTACTAGATGACAGACAAATGACGAAGTAAAGTATAAAGTGAAACACGAAAGAGCGAATGGCGTAGGAGATGGATGATAGGAATAAACGAAAAATAGTCCAAACGTAAAGCCTGATCTCCATTCGTATTGGATTCAGGTCAGAGATATTGTCCCCACACTTTTTATATGGACCCTCCAATCTACATAATACTACCGAGAAGCTTCTACAAGTGTTGTAATTTTAAACTTTATAGATCACTTTTGAGTGATTCAAAATTCAATTAAATTTTATATATGAACGTAGTGGTCTTAAAAATATATATTTAACAAAATAATAATAATAAAAGCTTAGCGAACCGAAAGGCTTCATGGTGATACCATCAACCTCTACTTCTATCCATGGTGAAACCACCAACCACTACTTCTATCCATGGTGATACCACCAACCACTACTTCTATCCATAGATTACCACCAAACTCTTAATGCATTCCTCCTACATTGGCCATAAGGCGCCTTCCTTTAAAATATCATAAGATGATGTACATTTTTTTTTTAATTCAGTTACTTTTACAATAATGAGATGCATATAGAGTATTACATATATAAACTTTATCTCTATATTGCTGCGAACCGGGCGATGCAGGAGTCCTACAGTTTTCACCTCCAAATATAATTAATATAGGGAGGGATCTTTAACGAGTCTCCGAATCATCACAGACTCGAGACTGCAATTCTATGTCCCCTCCGAAGGGCAGGATAATCAAGGATTCTTTAGTCCCAATAAAAAAAAACACAACAAAAATGATTGTGTGATAATTTATATTACATAATAATTAATATTGTCAAAACCCAAACTGCAAGGAAGCGTGTTTAAATAAATAATCCCATTAAAAAGATTCTAGGGAGGCTTTCCGGGGTGTGAAACCGCTATCTCAGTCATAGTAAGTTGTTATACTACACCACAGCTGATCCAACTATTAATTTATTGCATTTAGTAACTTCGGTATTCGAGAAAAATAATTTAGTAATTGCAAGAAACTATTTTCATTCCATTGCTAGAGTGCATTTCTTCATTTACCAAACATCACTAATGCTTAATTGTATATATGAATTACTTTAATTACTTGTATGTTATTTTTTCATCATACGAAATGGTTACTAAACTTAGATTCTAGTAGCACACAAGGTACATGAAACATAAAAAATACTAATGCTGTAAGACACAAGATCGCAAAGGAAATAATGCTTCCGCATCCGAGGAGGGGAGAAGTTCAATCTTCGAAGTCTTTTGAAAATTAGAAGGTTGCTTGAAGCCACGTGGCTCCTTTAACATCCCGCTTAATTTTCTCAAGAGCTCATAAAATAAAGTGATATTTAATAACAAGCAATAAAGCTTTATGTCAAGTTTCTTTCCATAAAGGTCATTTATTTCCTAAATGAGTAGGTCGTATAAAGCAATGCTCAAAGTGTCTGAATTATCAAGGTTTATTAATATCTTAAGTCACTATCTCTAATTTTAACTATATTCATTTACACTTCTTCTTTATCGTATGATATTTAAAATGTATGCTTTAATTAATTGAAATGAGCAAAAACTCCAAAAGCGGCATAGGCCAAAAAACAAAAAGAAAATCCCCAAAAGTCTCTGATATACTGTCTCAAGTCTCAACTCTCTAATATACTGCAAAAAAATAAACCTGTCAACGTTTTAACTATTCAAGCATAGACAGAATATATACCAAAAGGAAATGTGCAGAACATCTCCAAGACATTGAACAAACAGCTTAAGATCCAACAAAGAACGCTGTTATTTGTTGAACGAACGTCTTGGTCTGAGGGTGCTGTCTCGATTTGAGTCTATTTCAACTGATGATGTGAGATTTGAGAGTTGATGTGTGCTGCACTCTACTTTGTTGTGATATGTTTATGCTTACAAAATCTCGATAAATTATAGATCAATATCTAAGATTTTATTTATTGTTAAATATCCTTAAGATTGTGTTATTTTTTAAATATTTTTATTACGAAGAGAAAAGATTTGTCCAGTCCGGGATTCGTACCCGGGTCACCAGGGTGTCTAGCGCGGTGCTCTAACCAACTGAGAGCTCGTAACACGGCCAGACAAATCCATTCTCTTCACCGATCCATTGAACATTACTTTAATTAGGATCTTGTTAACTTGCGTCAATTTTATATTATAATTTATAATTATTATTAGCGTATTCTCCCAACAGTGGAAGACGTTAAGCAAACAACTCAATCAAGCTTTCTTGGGGTACTTCTTGTTCTTCCAATAGGCTTTCATTCTCTCTGAGAAGGCTTACATACGTTCCTCCGACCACTTCGGTCTGCACTGCTTTTGCTTTGGTTCCTCTGATGTAACTTCCCAATTGTTGACTTTGTGTCTGAAGGTGTCTCTTTCTGAAATGCCTGTTGCACATATGTTTTTCCAGCCAAAGGTTTGAATTCTTTAGTGAGATAACATAATAACATAACCATCTTGGTTACATCTTGCTACTAGAATTTTCCTGATGATCTTCCTCTCTAGCTTCTTGATTTCTTCTAATTCTTGTTTTCTGTTTAGTAACAATGTTTCGCTTGCCTAAAGGACTGACAAGAAACCATATTGTTCTGCCTACCATTGTCCCATTTCTAACTTCTCCAGATACAACCCGATGACTGCATTCTCTACCTGCCAAGTAACGCTTCGCAAGCTTATTTCCTAAATTTCCTAGCATTTTAAACAGCGCCACATATAACAATATATTATAATTATAGTTCCTAAAGTAAAATAATTTAAAATAATAATGCGTGTTATTTCAGAATGTACTGTATTTTTTAGTTTTGGTGGGGGTTTGATGTACCGAGCTACAACCTGAAATGAAAATATAAAATGCTTTAAATTTCCACGAGGCAGTTGGGAGAATCGCAAAAGCGATGGTCCATAAAAATTACATCGTTTTTACTTCGACAGAGATAAAACTAGAAGTCATAAAACCCCAATGCCCAGTTGAAATGTATATAAAAGCACTAGTCAAAAAAATAATAAATGTATTGTGATTCCGTCAAACTACATCTATCCTAAATAATAATTTAATGTCTTCACTACTAAAAAGATTAGATCCACAAAAAGTATATTTATGTAGCACTCATAAATAAAATACAAGTTCCAACCACCTGTGTAACTATCGAAAGTAGAAGAACATTTTAGCAATTTATTATAAAAAACATTACATATTATTCGTTCTTGGATTCAACCCAAACTGACAATTTTTCCAATAAATTAATAATCAAATGATTTTTTGTGAGTATGAAATGTAAACTATTAAAACATAAATGACCAAAGGGTCACCTGTACAGGGATTAGCATAACAGTCTCCTATACCCATGGACGGTTTGCAACCCAAGGATTTTTTTAAGGGAGTAAAAAATCCTTGTTAATGCCGTCCTTCAGAAAGGGCTTAAAATGAAGGTCCTGACGTCCCTTCCGAAGGAAGGTATAATTAATGATTTTTTACTTCCTTAAAAAAATTCCTAAGCCGGGCTACAGTAGAGTTGATATGTTAAAGAAATGAATATAAAATACTAATGTTGCTATACTGATTATAAGAGTAATCGTTATTTCAATGATATTGATCATTACTCCACAATTAATAATCTACCGAGCACAAAGATATAGCGAGGTATAGTCCGAAGAAATTGATTTCCCCGACAATCCTTGCCCCGCATTTGGGACCCCTGGGGCTGGCTGATAAGAGAAAAAGATGGCGTGAGATAGGTTTCCGAGGCTATCTCGGACTGGAAGGGACAGGGAACTATCTTGTTATTTGTCCCAGCTTAAGCCCTCTCAGCCTCAGAGCATCAGCTCCACACACCCCGCTATAACGGTGACTACCGTGTCACGGGTTACAACTAGGAACGGTTATGGGTTCCTGTTTCGGGTGGAGAGGAAATGAAAACGGTAAATGAGAGCTCTTGACCTGCTTTTATGGCCCTTACCGTTTCTTGCCTTGCTTTGCTAACTCTTCATTTGTTTTTTGTTTATTTTAATTTAGATATTACATCAATTACATAAATAACATAGTTTCTATTCTATATTCATAAGTTTAAGTTACTTCATAACGTTGGGATCAAATATTCACTACTATGCTCTGCCAAGATCACAACCCGATTTTCCAAGATCGGGTATATGTTTGAATTTTCAATTTTTATTTTCGTTTAATTTGGGAATATATACATTTTAAATAATTACGAATTTAACCAAAGAACAATAGCAAATATTGAATGAACAATACCCTAAGGTAATCGTGAAAAAGGTATTGTGTATATTATTTCGTCAGAAAAAGAAGATTGAATCAACAAAGAAAGAGCATGCAACCACTTGACATTTTACACAAATTACGAATTTCAAAATGGTTCATTAAAAAAAAAGTTAAAAGTAAGCGAAGTAAAAGAGACACAGTTCACTGTTATTTTTGATGCATCTAACTTTGCAGGATGATTAACGTCATAAAGTATTCCAAAATAAGTTATGGCGCAGAATATTCGGCCCGTAAATGGATGAGGTTGCTGGAGAAAATAGAAGAATATACAACTAGGAATCGCAGAGCATGCACCCAGTTAATATAATTTAAATGATAGCTCCGCAAAGGTTGATAGAGATTTCTAAAGTTGTAGGGCTTAATAGCGAACGAATTCCTAAAAATGTAATAAGCGATGAACCGATTGCTAAAGAGTATGTCTAGAAGTCGGTGAGAGGATTGGGTAAAGAGTGATCAAATTGATCCTGGTTTGGGTGGTGGTCTGTTGACGGAAGTTATTAAGCAGAGATTGGTGGTATCATCATCCAGCTAAGCCTCTAGGTTCAAGATCGGCTGTGACAGATAACTTATTTGTTCCCTTAATAGCCGTGAATCGACTTCAAGGTTTCTGGAGACCCTCCTGGTGCTTATCCATTCTATATTAAAAGAGCACCCTGGATGAGAAACATTAACCAACAATTTACTGACCTTAGACCGGAGTATCGGTTTTTTTTGGATGAGATCTGCAGATGTTCTGAGCTGATTCTTTGTCCGGTTTTAGAAGGATTTAAAGTATTCCTTTGAAACATATATGATTGTTTCATGCCAGGTTTGGAATCTCAGGCCTTACATTCTTTCTATGTTCTTCATATATTTTATTTCCTACAGTTTGATTTGTCTAAGATTTATAACAACAACAAAAAATCTGTAGAGAATGTTTACTCACTGTTATTTTTTTGGCCTGAAAGGATAAATGGATTTCTATATATATATACCTGGACAAATGGAAGTTTGTTACAAAGGAAGAGGTATATTTTTATCATCGGACAACAGTGCTCTAAAAACATTTCATGAGAAGATCTCATGAGGCTCAACGAAAATCATTTTTGTGGACCTTTATTCCTCAAAAGGTCCATTAGGGGAGAAAGTGAAGTAGACTTTACTTGAGATAAGTGCTTCCTCCCGTCGCTTCCTTCAAAATCTTAAGGTATCATCTAACTTTTTTCATTATAAGATTCCGAGACAAAACATCAATCTTCCTGTAGGGAATTCCAGACTTATTAATAACGATCTCATAACCTGCGATCTCTTTACTCAGCCAAATCCGCATAATCTTCTTAGGTGCCTGAAAGCTCAAGATAGCGTAAGGTGTGGAAAGAAAATCCTCCTTAAGTTGGAAGCGTCTAAAGTGTTCTTATTATGTATGCATTAACATAATTAATTTTCTAATAATATTAAGTGATATTCTTCATAATTAGTTAAAATTCATTTTAGGTTGAATCCCATATCTAAATTAATTTCTAATTTGGTAACAATTAAAATTATGTTAATTTGCCTTATAGTTCAATGATGTAGAAAGCATGACGTGAACATAATATCCTTAATTTGTTTAGAAAATAAAATCCATTGAGGGTCTTGGGTTCTATGCTAATTAGGGACTGTACCGTTTCTAGAACAACGGTCATTCAGGGGGTGATTTGTCCGAGATCACACTCAAGCGGCAGGTTTTCCCACAATTTAGGTCACCCACTTTATAGTGTATATGTATGTCCCAAGAGAATCTCCAAATCCCATTGGGGTCCATCCCTGCCAGTTAACGGATTAAGTAAATCATCTGAACCAAGACTTTCTGCACGGCAACTTAGCACTCTGCCACTGTGCTATAATATGTACTCTACCCCACTAATCTGGTTGTGAGATGTTAAAACTCAATTTATAGCTAAAGTAACCTTTTTATTATAGCTGAAATATTGTAAATTAAAGACCAATTATGCTCAATGATGTTTAGCATTAAGACCACTACTAATGGATTATTAAAAATATATAGGAAATGTCGGAGCAAGGCGCGGAATACGGCGACGCTATTTTATATTGCGTCCTCTGCAATTCCGCGGTGTGTTATTTTCCATTGTTTTCATCCTTTTTCGGATCCAATAGTCTGAACAATATCTTATTTTCGAATACATTAAGAGGTTAGTCCTTCAAAGTTAGGGAAATCAAAATAAATATACTTTCTCTTTTTTAGCCTTTCTTCCCTTTTGAGATTCTTAAATTGTGAATTTTTGTATTAAGGATTTTCATATTTAATAAAGCTGAAATATTACAAATTTATATAGGTTTGGTTATTTTACAATCCTGGTGTAAACATTTTTCGACACGATTTCTAAAGTTTTCTTGAGGTAAGTTGAATAAAACTGTAGAAAAAGAATCGGCACAATGGAATAATAGTTACGTTCCTGGTATTATTATATGTTTTGAACAAGTTCTTCATTAATCAAAATTGGTTTTGATTAAATCGACAATACAAGTGTTGCTGGATACATACTGCAATAAACTTTGTTTGTGTAGCTAATATGACTTTCAGAAATGAAGACATCGGAGATCGATTACATGCCCCATTTCTGCCTATGTCACACAACGGAGGTGGGAAAATTCAATTCCGTGGCATTTGATGAAAGAGACGTTAATTCAATTAACAGTGACGGGTGATGTGGAGTGGGGGGAATAGGGTGGGAGTGGGGGGAATAGGGTGGGAGTGGGGGGAAGAAGTCCCTTGCCCTGCTTCTTATCTTCCCCACCAGAGGGCTCTCCACGCAGCTTTATTGTCGCCATTATCTGTTGAGGTTATAATCCATTTATTAAAGTAGACAATAACTCATACCCTTCCTAAAGGAAACCGAGGACACAAACAGTTATTGTAAACACAGAAAAACACATTCTATCATTAATTCGTCCAAATGAGTTTACTTCTCATTATACTCTAATGGAATCGTAAGGAAACATTGATCATAAGAGCAGTGTCCGGGATGTGCTGCCCCTTGCGGACAGAGTTTTTAGGACATTCTTGAAATATGATGTCAATTAATCATTTGTTCGATTAATCTCGGGGGATTAATTTGTTTAATTAATCTACTTAAAAAACCCAGAGTAATATCCGGTTTTATTACCAGACATGGGCCTGGGAAATGTTTAGTAAGCACTCCTCGACCACTGATAGGAGCCTTAGCAATATAATTTCTTAATCTAAATTTATATTTAATTTAGCTACTATTCTTTTTGTTTAGTTGTTAGAATGATCAGTTTTCTCAAGAGCATAACAAAAACCGTGGTTTCCTTTACACGGGTCTGCAACGTATAGGAACATTGCGCTTGGGAACTGATTGGGTTGCAGAACTCAATTGATTTTTCCCCCTGAATGTTACGATGCACCTTAATCTAGATATCACTGTCTTTATTATAATGTAACTTTTACATCATTACATTATCGCCTAGTTAAATTGAATGTAGTGGACGAACTTGTATGTTACGAAATGTCAAATGAAAAATGGTGCAATAAGCATACGCATTACATCTCCGCCTTAATGCTGAGTACCACCGCTAGAGTGGCTGTCACGACTCAATAAAAGAAGGGAGTTGAGGCTGAATGGTGTTGGTTCTGATAAGTGTATCATGAGAGCTCCGAGATCTTTCTATTTCTGGCTCTTAAGTGCTAGCTTTTTGTGCCCCAGTTAAAGCTCGCTGGCTCGTAATTGTGCTATCTCTCGCTGTGTACTCTCCGCATCGTTACTCAGCAAGAGGCTGTTTAGATTATCCACGGTCAGGAAATCTAAAAAAATAACGTCATCTGGCACTAAGATATTCCAATTATTTCAGAACTTATGAATATTATTCGTAATATAGAAAAGCAATGCTACAATCCCCCTACAAAAAATTGGCACGAATAAAAAAATCATTAAGGAGAAGCCTTAAGTCTCAAAAATAACAACAATAATAAAATAATTGGACCGTACCAAAGGCTCGATCCAGATAAAACCAATATCTGCTGGCAAAATTCCGTCCACAGATAACCGCACAAACTCAAACAAACTTCGCACGTTGTTAAGCGCAACAACTTTAGTTGCCGATTTTAATCTTCGCGATTATAACACTTAAATTCTACCAAACGACTTTATACATTTCGATTCCACGCTTTTTGACCTCCTGCAGTAGGCTCGTCCTTCTTTTAACCGAATTTTCTACCCAATAAAATATTTTCAAATACCTTAAGGCGCCGTTCATTCTTCACAGATAGTGGAATAACAAATACCCGTTGAAAGGATCACTGAGTTTCATTTTTTTTATATTTTTGTTTCTATTAATATTTTGTTTTTTACCTGGTGTTTTTATTTAATCTATCTCGTTGATCTGGAGCTTTATCAGTAATTGACTGGTTCAGAATCAAAGTCGGATAACACCGAAATTTCAATGTCATTTTTAGCTTGTTTAGTCAAGGAACTTTATTTATCAGGACACTTTGCCGCCTTATTTCTAACGGTTTTAGTCCAGTTCTGAATCCGGAGTTACCAGGACATATAGCTTTGCTTGGCTAAATTAGTGAAAAATTTGATAAAAAGTAATTTTATTTTATAATCTTATTTATTTATTTTTACCAGTCCGATACCTGGTGGGCCTTACATGGTTGTTATTATATAGATTGTTTATTGTTGATAGCAATTGATTTTGGGGGGTATAGTCTCGTACTATCCCTTTCGTTAACTATTGGTTAAATGCAAACAACAGTGAATTGTGACATATAAAAGTATATAAAAAATTTTAAAAAGTCTGAAAAAAAGTAAATTTTTCGAAAGTAGGAGTTATCCTATTTCGATCATGAATGCCTCAATTTTAACCAACTCATTGGCTGTGGATGGATTTTGTATTTGGTTGGTGTCATACGACAAGGAGTTCGGACTTTTTTATTTTTTTTATTTTATGGATATATAATTTTATAATTGTTCTTAATTGTTCTTCCGATTATGCCTCAGTGGTAAAGCACTGAGTTGCCATGCCGGAAATTCTCGTTCAAATCCCGTTGCAGGTAGGACGGACTTTTATTTAGTCTGTTTACAGCCGGAGGGAACTAGGTCCAGAACAAGATCTCTTTTTTTCCTCCCTTATAAAATTTAGAAAAGTGGACAATCTGTGCCTATCTGCAGTTAGAGATTCATATACTGGCTAGGTTTTCGAATCGTCCTAGCGGATAATAGCATGATTTATTGTGTCTCCCACGGAGCGGAGAGGTTCAGTGGGTGAGCACTGAGTTGCCATGCCGGATATACTGGTTCAAATCTCGCTGCAAGCAAGACTTTTATTTAGCCTGTTTGTAGCTGGAGATGAATCATATGGGATCTATGACCCTCCTGGGGCTTGCCCAGCCTCTATAAAATGTTATAAAAATAGGGTCCCCAAAAAAGGGGAGACAATCTGGCGGTTGAGCGTGATCTTGAACAAATCACCTTCCTGCAGAACTGTTGTCCATGAAACAGTACAGTCTCTACCATGTACTGAACCCCTGACCCGTTCACGGGTTGTAGTGGTATAGGTTTTTTATTCTGCTGATTATGCATTAGTTCACGAAACATCGACGGTATGTTTGTTTTCTGTTATTTTTGAGAATGACAGCTTCTTGTGTTGAAATCTGTGGAATTTCCACCCATGTCATAACGATTGTTAATGAATTTATTAATTAGATGATAGTAATAATAATAAGGATGAAAATGATTCTAATTTATATTTAATCGAATCATAAATTGTTGCTAGAAATAATATTAAAACGGATATTACAAACACAACTCGTATAACCATATGTATATGCGTAACCATATATATATATATATATATATATATATATATATATATATGGTATATGTAATATTATAGTATATGTAATATTACTATTACTTACAAGGCATAAAGTATATACCATATATAAGAGTAATTATACCAAATATGGTACTTCAATCATCAGCAGCCTGAATGATACTGGTTAACTAAGGGCAATAAATATCTCTGCAAGACATCCAATCACATACTATTGGACTGATTGGACATGGCACCACATGTGTACTTATGTAATTGGACTTACTGACATGCTGCTTTTAATTACGTCGACTTTTTTCGGACTGTCGGTGCACTTTATTTAGTCTGCACAAAGACTTTTGTTTGAAGTCTCCAAATTAGGTCCTAATAATTTATTTATGAATTTTCATCTTTTATAGTGACTTATTAAATCAATGTTTTAAATTTGAATAAACTCATATTTATTTATTTTTTTAATGATTTCTCTATCAAGAAAACCTCTCTTGAGTCAGATTTTCTATAGATCGGGTTTCTGAAATAGAATGCTACATGTAAAAGTAAGTCTAAAATTAAGGAGGAATGAATATTAAATATTGAATCTATACTCTAGCATTAGCCAACTATGTACGGTAAGATCGAACGGTAATGTCCTAGAGAAATATATATTCCAAACTAGGATAATAAACTTCCGTTTATTTAATTTTACTATAATAGGTACTTAAGTACTATGCTTTAGAAGACGTACTACGATAATATTCTACACATTAAAGTTATTACTTATTTTCCACTCCCCTAGCTCGCCAATTAAAATATGATTACCAACTTGAATGTTTTGAGATATTGAGTATTGAAATGATATAATTTTTTTTAATTTGTTTTAGATTAGTTTATAGATAAAAAATATATTTTATATACGATTAAGAAAAATGTCTTAATCGTATTTCACTACATTCCCTGAATTAAAATAACAATAACAGAGAGATGGTCAGTTGAACTCATTTAAGTGATTCTTGTTCGTGAAATAAATTTATTATCAAACAGAATATTCTTTCATTTTCTAATATAACAAATGAAACATAATTTTCCTCATATATTTCTAGTACTTTTTCTATTGGTTTAATTATATTTTACAGGAAAATTCCTCTCGAATAAATTATAAGTTAATGAAATGCATCTAGTTAAGTTATAACCTCGACTAGTTACTACCTAGGAAGGCTAAACTTTGCTCATTTAAAGCCATTTTTTTATCTTCTCGTTGAAAAGCAATTTGTTTATTTTAATATTTCATCCAAGTTCTGGAGGAGAAAAAAAACGAAATAAAAAATTCATTAAGAGGTAACTTTTAATCAAATCAGAAGTCAGGCCTCACCCTTCAAGTCCAATTTATCTATTCCGTTAAATAAGAGGCTCCTTTTGTCAACTATACATTTTAAATTTAACTGTTGAATTAATCTTGTTTTATTCCCTAATAGGCACTATATTTTCAAGAAAATGAAAGATCGTTATTTAAAAAAAAAAAAAAAAAGAAAATCTTCACTAATTAACTCGGGAAAATCGCTCATATATAATTTTGATTAAACATCTACGTTTTATTTTTTAGTCTGGAAAACTTAATGAAAGACCAATTAGCCTTTATTTAAGGGCACTCAGTTTAAAGAAAAATATTTTTCTGAAAAAAAAATTTCATCTGTCTCAATTAACTTATTAAACTCATGTACTGAAAACAAATATATTTTTATGAAGTAAATAAAAATGAAAAAGATTTATAAAAGAATATTAGAAGAAAAGGAAGAAAGAGAACAAAGAATAGTAAATTGAAACTTGCCTGGCACATATGGTCCTTATTTGTTTTATTAGAGAAAAAAAAAATAAAAATACAGCATAACAAATGTTAACATTATGCATATTTATATGAACTGCTGGACTAATTCATCATTAAGAAAATGAAGAACGGAATGGTTTTTTATAAAGAGTCGGTCAGAAAATGAATTTTATGACTGGAAAAATAAAAACCGATTATTCATTAGGGGCATTATATTCTAATGAATGAAATATATCTATACATAATATTGATACGCTTACATAAAACATTGATACATTGCAATTAACAAGTGGATGAAAAACCAAAGGTATAAATGTCAAGAATATTTATGGTTCTGAAGCATTTTTTTTTTTTTTTTGAGCAGAAAACACTTTATTGAAGCATTACAATCTGCCTGTTGTGGGCAATAAGTAATGGTGCTATGTAGCTTACAACCATTCCATAAAAAATCAATGACATAAACGAAATAAATCCACAAATAAATATATACAAGCGAAAAAATATATACAAAAATAAAGTAAAAAAAAAAATAATAATAATAGAAATAAAAAAAAAAAAAATATATATATATATATATATATATATATATATATATATATATATATATAATAGAAAAATATAATAATAATAAATAAAACATAAAAGAAATTCTTAAGAATTAAAACAATTAATCAAGCCAACATAAGTATAACAGTTATGAATAAAATAACAGAAAAAAATCTGAAAAAATAGATAGCAGAAATGTGTTCATGTATTAAGGAAATACTGAGTTCAACTACAAAAAAGCGGTTAAAACAGGATAAAAATCAAACAACTGTGGATAGCATCGAATGTATTAAAACTGATGAAAAAGATAAAAAAAAAAAATCGGAGATGCCGAGAAATAAAAGGAATACCTTAGGAAAGTAATCAAGGAGATAAGATCAGGAAAGGAGGAATGGTTTAATCAAAAGTGTCTTGAAACTGAATTTCTACAAAGAAAGTATGACAACTTCCATAGGAAGATTAAAGAAATGACGGTAGTAGGTAGTAGGTGACATCTGAATGTGATCGACGCGGATGCAGAATGAATGAATATACGGAGCATCTCTTTAATGAGTAAAACCGACAAGACACAATGATAGAGTAAGGATGGAGTAAATCAGGATATAGAGTTCGGGCCTTATCAGCAACTAATGGGACATTAAGGTCATTATGAATGATTTTATTCGTGAGTAGTAAAAGGATTTTGGATTTTAAGGATTAGATGCGAGATAAATAACATGACTCAGTGAAGTCCCTAAGTTCTGCTCCATAAATCCAAATAGGTCTGACATATATGAGTATTTTTTTAATTAATTGGGAGCTTTCGGCGATTGTTTAGTACGGCTTCTTTTCTTTTCAGTCTGCGTCATTATTCATACATTTATTTTTACTATTTTAAAAATAATTAATGCTTACCAGGTTTTAACTTTATTAAATTAAAACAAGTATAGCTAGTTATAGTAAATCAATTAGTATGTAACAGTCACCGATTTTGCAATCATTGAGGAATGAGATTGGTTCCATTTTATTGAGTATTACAAACTTTACAAGCTATTGTAGACGGTCGTTGTAGGGTTTCTCAACTTCAAGTTTATAAATATAACAATAATAATAAAAATATTTATTTAAGAAATCATACAAATGTCATTTGGCACGTATTGTATTTTTTATCTTCTTTCGAAAACCTGCCCTAATGGATTCAGGTGGAAGCGGAAGGAAGAAGGCAAAAGGCTCTCCTGGAAGAAGAGAAGTATTGAAGGCACTCCAAGCGTGTTTCATCTCGCTGTAATAGACCCTGCTCCAGGGACGTTCTCTTTTTCGGTAGTTTATAAATAATAATAATATAATAAAAATATTTATTTCAGAAATTATACAAATGCCATTTGGCACAAGTTTATAAATAAAATATAAATTCTATAAAAAAAAAAATCTATATCTAATAGTCAACATTCTCCTGCAGCTGATACTAGCTAAGTTTTTCGGGCCTTTTACCATATGGTTCCCCATTTTGCCTCCAAATAGTAGGTCATACGTTCTAAAAACCACCATACTTCTTCGTCTTAAACACTATTTCTTTTTTTATTGAAAGATGAATTGTCATATTTATTTTTTAGGACGAACTCGAGAGCAATTTCCTCTAGTACTTGTGTGTACACTTTATTCATACATAAAAAGGGATTTCACATAGTTTTAATTCAATAGATACTAATGGATTAAAAAAAAAATAAAAGAACAAGCCAATCAATTTAGTTTTTTAGTTTTTCTGACCAAGAATGACGACGATGCTGATGCTTTCATTCGGTTCAATGTTGACAGGAATTTTATTTTTATCTTATCGATGGGAAAAGATGATGCCTTCCGATTAGTTTACGTTGACCTCAATATTCAATTTTACTACGTCAACAATTCTATTCTTTTTCGGATTGGTTTAGGTTTTTATGTTTTTTTTTAATACTGAGGCTATAACTATGTCGCCCACAAAAGAGGTTATGGTAGTTTTACGGTACAACGATAGTGCTCTCTATTTTTTAGTAGTTTTTATTTTAATCTTAAAGCCCTATGAGATGTGGGGTTGAGATTCAGAGGATTTGGGTTGGAAAAAGTCTTTTGAAGCATTAACCCAAAATGCTAATGGTCCTTTTGATTTCGCAATAAAGGCTTATATATATTCTTATTTAAATCTCAGAAAATATTAATTAGTGTATAACAGGGAATATTTGTCATTACTAGTTACATTAAGTAACTAAAAAAGTAAATAAATGTTTTTCAATATAAAAAAAACCGGTTTTTAAATCTCCTCCCTACGCAATTATTGTCTTAGAAACATTACAACTCTCTAACATTTACTGAACCGAAGAGCCTTTGTGAGTTGTATAGATTGCTTTTTTATATTTTATTTTGACGTCAGTTGGCGCAATAGAGCTGTTGCGTGGCGATCTCTGTAGCCAATGCAGCCCTATGGAGAAGTTTGGACATTTAATAAAGTCAAAACTCACATTTTAAAATTCGGTTTTTAGTCTTTCGTGAGGAACATACCAAACCAACATATACAGTAGTAAGTTTATTGTTTTTGTATTGTAGTCTAAGCACTGAAACCTTGTCAAGTGAGTTAGAAGGTAAATTTTGTGTTTTCAGGGGAAATGTCTATTTCTACTTGTTCCATCGTGGCATATAATAACCCGCTTGCGCGAAAATGAACAACAGTGTTAACGTTTTTCCTTTTCCTTTTTTTTTTTTTCGTAGAAGCCAAACCTCTCGAGAAGATTGGACGTTGCTCGAGGAGAAACAAAGGGAAAAGACTGAAGGAAGAGAACCATTTCCTTTAAACTCTTTACACCGTGCACTGAAACAAATTCATTTTGGGACTTGGCAATTTTGCCTCTAGCTTCCTTGCCTCTAACCTCCTTGCTTCCAACATCTGAGCCTTCCTGTTCTCATTTTTACCTCCCCGCCGTTGAAGCCAACCTCATTATAAAAGTCTTCCACGGCCTCTCACTTCTTTCTAATCCCTTAAAAGGGAAACTTTTCCTACCTCAGAAATTTTTAATATCCTCGGATTAAAACTTTTGCCACTTTTGACGCAGTTTACTAATTGGTCACCAGCAGTATCCGTTACACACTCAACTTTCTACAAAAAAAAAAATAAAAGTACAGAATAGTTGTACCGAAGAAAATTGTTATAAAGTTTTCTTTAAACTATCTTGATGCTCTTTTGTTATCACAATTTACCGTAATTGATATTATTATTTTATTTTCTAAGCAGTCTTTACAAGTATTTCCAACATTTTTAAAATCCTTTACAGTGCTAATTGCGAGAAGAACAAATCCGCCAAATAATCACGCGCAGAAACCAAAAAAATAATGTTCTGTAATTAGAAAAAAAAAGGAAAACAAAATTTCATCCCTGGAAGTCAATTTTATTGGAGTCTAAGTGAATAGTTAAAAGTGTCGAAAATCGAAAAAGGAGAATTGGATTAGAATTGGAAAATCTTACGACTTGTTATCTCCTTAAGGGAGCTTTTAATCAAATAATTACAGTAAATACTATTAATCATATACTTCAATAAACAATTAAAAGGGGGAAACACGTTATTATTAAAAAGCAAGATTTTTATTATTGCTTTACCCACATTTATAATGAATTAAATTGTAGTACATTTAAAGCATACGTTAGAAAAAAATATATATATATATATATATATATATATATATATATATATATATATATATATTGGTTTCTACTTATCTTGACTGTTATGGAAATAATATAATATTTAGATCTTGAGTTTTAGTCTTTTATTTCTTTATTAACTTCTTAGGCATCGTTTCGAGACTAGGTTAGTCTCATATTCATGCCCTGACAGTGAACAAATGAGCTTTTTAGTAAAAACATCAAACAGCACACTAAAATAGATGTAAAATGACCTGTGTAAGTTGTAATAGGCAGGGTGTACTTACAAGTGTTATGCAAATTTAATTAATTCATAATATATAAAAATAACAATAATCTAATATGATTCAACCATTAAATAAACTGTTGTTCCTAAAAAATGGATTACTTATTCATTGATCACAGCAATTGCAATACAAACATTTTATGCTGTTTTACGAGGCAACTGATTAATAAAAAACTGATTCATTCTTTGGAACTTGTAAGTACACCCTATCTAACACCCTATCTATTACAACTTACACAGGTCATTTTACATCTGTTTTAGTGTGCTGTTTGATGTTTTTACTAAAAGCTCATTTGTTCACTGTCAGGGCATGAATATGAGACTAACCTATATAATATATATATATATATATATATATATATATATATATATATATATATATATATTATATAGGTTATATATATATATATATATATTATATATATATATATATTATATATATATATATATATATTATATATATATATATTATATATATATATATATATATATATTATATATATATATATATATATATATATATATATATATATATATATATATATATATATACATATATACAAAATACATACAAAATTACATACAAAAGACGCTGCAAACAACTACCACATCTTCTGGAATACAGATCTTCACGTGACTTACGATACAAACTAATTATCCTAAGCAATATACTAAAACCTTTTGGGCAGAACTTTGAGGTTCAGCTAAACACTTCCACATACACTAGATACAAAAAACATAGTCTAAAATTCTAAGAAAAATTGTTAATGCTCCTTGATCTACTTCGAATCATACCGTACATAGCGATATGAACATCCCCACTATAAAGTCATATATGTGGAACTTATACACAACATTCGGCACAATCACCAAAATCCTTGTTCTTCCTCTTTCCTGTTCCCTGTTACCCGGGCTTGATAGGAAAAAATTAAAAAGACAATGGCCAAGAGATCTGCTTAACTATTGATCATTTTCATAACTTCATGTTCCTGTAGCAAAGCGAAGAGAAAAACAAACATTTAGATGCACAATTGCGCAGGTGCAAATTATAATTGAAGAAAAAATATATAAAACAGTTTTTATTTAATTTCAGTTTTTATTTTTTTTCCAAGCCCGACTGATTTTTGATCTCTGTAAAACACTCCAGAATGAACAAAAAAGTATAATTTCTCAATAAATATTATTCCAATTAATTTAGCCTTTGAACAATATTAAAAGTAACATAAAAATATTAAAATTGACAATGCTCTTGATATTGATCGAAATGTTTGCTGACCTGGGCATTATTGGACCTGAAGATTTTTATTATTTATTTATGTATCTGATGGTTTCAATTAATTTTATACCCTTTTTTATATTTTATTTTAATTTTTTTATCAATCCCAATTCTTTCTATTGATCAATGAAAAACTCACCATAAATAAAAAATTCAATGATTTATTTTGGATGTATTTATTGTTTTGACCCTTCTCCCTGATATATATATATAATGGGCTCTAAATGTTCGTGGATCGAAGTAGGAGAAGCAATTAGTCAAAAACAAAAATTTAAGGGACCCAAAGTAAAATATATTTCTCAATATTTATATATATACATACATACACATGCAACTAAAAGATTCATACATCAAATAATTATGTCTGATACAAGCCTGGAGAGAGAGAGATGAGTAGGGCACCTGTCTGGCTGGGGTCTGAGATGAGAGTGTCTGAATATAAAACTCTGTAATAGGCCCAAATTTACAATCTCCCCTCTCCTAGACATCGTCCGACCAATGGCAAGTCGTTATATAATAAACATACGCAGATCCAATATTACAAACATTGCAGGTCAATGGTACAATTGTCAAAGCTTAAATCTATAATACTTCTTATAAGCTAAAAGTTCACAATAAATCTTTAATAATTTAATAATAATTCATACAGATCACCACATTACCCCCCCTCTTGAGAAAAAAAATTGATGACTTCAATTTTTGATAGAACATATATGCGATGAAAACAAAGATAACTTGGGCAGCTGCCAAAACTCGATGTGCAAATTGCCTTGTCTATATGCTAGAAGTGCTATATCTATGGTAGACACACACACCAAAAATATGTATATATATATCATCTCAACATAAAATTTTTTATCAAGTCGTCCATGTGTGTCAATGTCGAGGGTGGAAAAGGGTGGAGTCGTGCCGCACGCCTACCCCAGGAAGGGTATGGAAAATGGCCACCCGATGCCCAGACCAGGACCATCTTCCGACAGGATCAGGCCAACAGGATTAACCTCATGAATGGGTCTGCCATTCATTCAGTTAGCCCGTGCCATTTATAGGAAGGACACAAATACTCCACAAATCCTTTCCACGCCACAGAAGGGACCCAAGGTCAAATTAATCATCAAATTACAGGAAAAAGCACATCGGAGTAAAATGTGGGACCCTTAATTATGGAAACTAACCATCAAAATTTCTGCCCATAAAATAGAAGTGTGGGGTGTAATATGTGGTGATTTCTAATTATTATTGGATTTATATATACATATCACCCAACACAAACACAAATTATTCTACATTAATAATACTAAAATTATCTTAAATCTAGAGACCACTTGCACATTTTAACACGAAGACGCGTATGAATTAATTACTGAATTAGAATCCATCATCAACATTTTTCTTTACAATTCAAGATCTCTCTGTAATATATACTAAATATACCAATACTCAAATCATTTCAAATTCAAAATATTCATAATATTCAATTCAATGTTCCAAAAAAAAAATTTTCAAAATTTTTCAACTCTCTACAAAATAAAGTATCCAATTACTAAAATTTAACAATACTCTTAGACAATTCAATTCATTCTAAATTCCAAATATCCATAAATTCAATTCAATTATACACAATTCAACTTCAAAAATAATTCAGTCCCTTTTAATTCATTATTAATTAATGTTTTACTTTATTATATATATATTTTTTTTTTTTTTACTACTGAAACAAAAAAAACATCTATATAAGTTGATCTTGCTTTTGGCAAAGCCGAAAATCAACTTAAATACATGTGAAAAAAACTTCAGTTTTATTTATTTTCACTTTCTTTTTTTTTGTTTTTAATGATTCTCATATTAATTTTCACTCAACCTCTTAAAAAAATTTTTTTACAATTTTCTACATTTATCAATTAGTAAAAATAAAACTTATTTAACTTTCCCCATATTAATTATTGAATTTATACAAAAACTAAATAATTTACAAATACTTGTGTCTTCTTGATGTGAAGTGTTGGTCCCTGAAGTCCAGTCTCGACGTTGTCTGGCTCGTAGTTTTCTTTCCTAGAGACATTCCTGCAAGATCTCTGGATTCTCTCTGGATCGATGATAGAAGATCGAGAATCAAAATTTAGTTTACCGTGGTCGCGCACGATCAACAATCTGGTCTATCTGTAAATTAAACTTGGATAATTTCTGTCATTTGACAACACAAGATGCCTGTCAACATCTTTGATTACATTGTACATAATCATCATAATTATAATATCAATCAATTAATTTGCACATAATCATAATATCATTAATTAAAATTAATTAAACTTTTTCCTATACCAAAATATAATCAAATGGTCAATAATCATATAATATCTCAATCAAATAATTAAAATGTTTCTATACCAAACATAATCATAATTCATAAGTTCATACTAATAATATCATATATTACATAATCATAACATATTCAAATAAAATATTTCGAAGAAACTTGGCCATTATTATTTTTGTTTTCTTCGTTGCCCATAACAATTTTACAACATTTTACAAACATAAACCATAAATTCCTTTCATACAACATATACATACAAGATAACATATTATATCTTTCAATCAATTATATCTATAGATAATCCATAAAATAAATCAAGGTTACAAAAATAAAAATATATAAAATACTTCTCTGAAATCAAACCAAAATAAAGTATCTCTCATCTTGTATCATTATCTTCTTACAACATCATATATATCAATATATATATATATAAAAAAATCTGAAACTTAAAAAAAACCGAATCAATTTCAAATTACAAGATATTTAAACTCTATTATAATGTTTACTTCATAGAATACTGATACAAAACACAGTAGGCCAAGTTCAAGATTATCTCTTATCTCTCTCTAGAGATATAATCACTTTCACTAGTAACAACATCTTTTATTTTACAACAATATATTTGCTCTCTCAGTGCTACATTAGGATACACAAGGACAACAGGCTTGTATGAGACTCTTTTAATTACTCTAATTTTACTTATTTAAATTTACTATTCATTTCCTTAAATTTTTCTCAAGTCAAAAAAAAATCCTATGTATATATATTTCCTATTAATCTTTAATTTTCTATAATTGGGACACCATGGGCAAATTCAACATTACTCTCAAATTGGGACCTATAATATTTGGGACGCACGGGCAATTTCAAAATACCCAAAATGGGACCTAAATTTGGGACCTAGGGACACAAATCGGGACACATATACTTTAATATCAAATTCAATTAGACTCATAGGTCTGTAATCAATTAGAAAACGTCGTCGGTGATCAATCTTGGGACTGAAATGGGGACTGAATATTTATAATACAATTCACAACACTATGATTATTATTAATCCGAAGTAATACTTTCAAAATTGCTCAATTGTTAACGACGACAAATTATTATTATTCTTAATACAACAATTTTCTATAATATTTCACAATATTTAACGACGACACAAAATTGTTTATTATCAACATATAACGACGACACTTTATTTTTTATTATTATTAATATTAATATAGTCCCATTTAAATATTAATTAATTTTCAAAATTTTTTCAATAACTAACGACGACAAAATTTTTTATATTTCTATTATTAATATAGTCCCATATAAAACTTAATTATTATTCATAATTCACGACGACAACAAATTTTTTATTTATTAATATAGTCCCTTATAAATATTAATTATTATCAATAATTTACGACGATATTTTATTTTTCATTATTATTATAGTCCCTTTCAAATATTAATTATTTTTCAAAAATTTTTATCAATAGTTACACGACGACAATTTATTATTAAATTTTTTTTTATTCTTAATAGAGTCCCATAAAAATATTCATTATCAATATCAAAACTTAACAACGACAAATTATTTTTGTAATTATTATTATTAATAATTTTATAGTCCCTTTTAACATTAATTATATTTTTCCTAAACGACGATAAATTTTATTATTATTATTATATTTATAGTCCCTTTAAACATTAATTAAATTTTTTTATAATCGACGACAAATTTTTTTTTTTATTAATTTTTATATAGTCCCTTTTAAACATTAATTAAATTTTTATTTTTCATAAACATTAATTAGGCCCGGTTTATTTTCTTTTTTTTTAAATTTCATAGACGTAGATTAATTATTTAAAGCCGTTGGGATCGCCGTGATTAGTTTATTGGGCATTTTTAATTTTAGTTGAGAGGGGGCGCCGCTTTAGACTTAATGTCTGCCAAAAATTTATATATTTTCTCCTTAAAAGGGTTCCTATTATTATTAAAATGATTTTTAAGACGTCCCTTCTTAAAACAATGATTATTTTTACGCCCCATATTATAATTGTGATTATTTTTTATATTACGCCCGAAGTTATAGTTTTTATTATTACGCCTGTAGTTATATTTTTTACAATTATGCCCTTTATTATAATTTTTATTATTACGCCCATTAATATAATTTTGACTATTAATAGTAATTAGCCCGAATTGATAATTATACTTATTATTATAATTTCTTTTAATTTTATAATTTTTATAATTAATAATATTTTTTCCATAAATGCCGCTTCTTTTATTTTTATTAGACTGATTTTTATTTCGTCGTCGGGACTCGTAAAACTTAGGTTTGTTATGTTTACACGCCGTTAACTGATTCCTAGTATTGACTCTTATAGGATTACTTTTAGGATTAAGCGGGCTAAGTTTATCTTTATCATTTAAATATTTATTTGACGGGCCATTCTCTCCGTTAAATTTAACTTTATTTAAATTATTGGGCGATTTTAATGTGGTGTTTAACAGGCTTGTATCGTTTTCTACAAAATCATTATTTTTATTATTATCCTCTCTCTCTGTTATATTTATATTATTTAAGCCCGAGTCACAAGATTTATCACCGTCGATTTGGGGTTCAACTAATTTATTAAATTTTCCTACCATCTCCTCTAATGCGGCTATTCGCCTATTTAATTCAACATATTGACCTACCAATTTTTTCTTCTCCTCACGTAACCCCTG
Source organism: Arma custos (assembly GCA_037127475.1). Taxonomy (NCBI): domain Eukaryota; kingdom Metazoa; phylum Arthropoda; class Insecta; order Hemiptera; family Pentatomidae; genus Arma; species Arma custos. The sequence goes on along the minus strand of CM073762.1, from coordinate 19,375,649 downwards.
ATTAACCTGCTGGATCGCGTCTAATTTTTTAAAAAGTTCTTCCATTTTACAATATTCAAAATATTACCCACAAAAATTAATTTTTACAAATTTAATCACCACTTTTATTTTTAAACACCACAATTTATTTAAACATATAACCACGCTCTGCTACCAATTGTTTTGACCCTTCTCCCTGATATATATATATAATGGGCTCTAAATGTTCGTGGATCGAAGTAGGAGAAGCAATTAGTCAAAAACAAAAATTTAAGGGACCCAAAGTAAAATATATTTCTCAATATTTATATATATACATACATACACATGCAACTAAAAGATTCATACATCAAATAATTATGTCTGATACAAGCCTGGAGAGAGAGAGATGAGTAGGGCACCTGTCTGGCTGGGGTCTGAGATGAGAGTGTCTGAATATAAAACTCTGTAATAGGCCCAAATTTACAATCTCCCCTCTCCTAGACATCGTCCGACCAATGGCAAGTCGTTATATAATAAACATACGCAGATCCAATATTACAAACATTGCAGGTCAATGGTACAATTGTCAAAGCTTAAATCTATAATACTTCTTATAAGCTAAAAGTTCACAATAAATCTTTAATAATTTAATAATAATTCATACAGATCACCACATTATCTAAATTTAAATCTTGTTGCTATGTTTAAAGTTGCTAAAATAATATTTTTAGCTTTTATTTTTATTGCGCATTAGTATATGAAAACTTAATAGTGCTTTTTTTTTATATATTAGTTCCACTCTTACAATCTGCGTTCGCATTTTTTCGCTCTTTACTGCTATATTTTTTATGTTAAAAGCATATAACATAAAATGTTCTCTATTATGTAGGACATATTATGGGAGTTCTAAATAAGGGTTGGCCCTTTTGTGCCTCCTCCAGCCTACCGCACATGTTTTGGCTCTTTGTTGCCACTTCCTCAATTGAACCGCACCAATCTCAATTTCATGAGAGGAAAAGATTCTCTTTTTAATAAAACATGTTTGTTATTATGATTTCTTTTTATGTCACAACATTCAACTTTAGCTCAAATATATTCCTCCGTCTTCTGTTTTTTTTGCATGGTGTAATTCTATAAACATTTTTTACGGGGCTCGCATAATAAGTAAATGAACTATTATGCTAAAGTCCCAACAAGAAAAATTATATAAATTTTGGGAAGAAATTGAAGATTCAAAATAGCAATTTTTATTTTCCAAAACTCTCGATAAGGAGAAGTTTAAATTTACGAAGAACGTAATCGCTCAAACAGAAAGACATTGTTTTATGATTTGCACGTTATCTAAAATTTCGATATAATCGTTAATTAAAAAATCGGTACTAGAAATTTGAATTATTTTCAATTATTCAATGGAATTCTGATAGATTAAGCATTTCAGATGTCTTAGGCACGCAACCAGATTGCATATTGAGGTGTAGTGGGTAGCATAATAACCTAATATGGCCACGATCGTGGATTCGCAACCCGGCAGCTGGTTTTTGGATTTTTTAACGGGAGTAAAAAATGTTGGGGTTATGCCGTTCTTCGGAAGGGGAGTAAAATAGCGGGCCCGAGTCTGTGTGTGTTTAGTCGCGAACCTGGACTGTCTGACAGATGGAACGGACAGATCATTGCCTCTAAAATCGGATGTACTTTGCCGCCAAAACGTAGGAGAGGGGAGAACGACGCTTTGAGTCACCTTACTTATCATCAGATAGCCGAGCGGAGCAGTTCAGATCATCGCACACTGCCGCCAAGTAATCCGCTTTCAAGCCGCTACTTCTGTGAGGACGTCCAGAGGTTTCAAGATTGTCACTCGCCAGAAGCTATGCTGAGATGATAATTGAGCATACATCACACAAATTGTAAGTCACATTTCATTACCATAAGGCTTCAAATTGTCAACTAATTTTCTCCGGATGATCAACGTATCACATGGTATCAACCGGACAGTTCAAGTTAATTCATGATATCATACTCATTGCTCCTTCATGCCGTGATCACTGGCGAAGATAATAATAATTCGCACATCTTCGCGCCTTATTGAAAACTTCATCATTACGTTCAAGTTTATTTTTTTGTAATTATCTCTTTGGCCATTATGCTAGCATGGAGCATTTCTTTTATTCTTAATTATCGCTCCCATTCATGTTAATAATTTTTTCTTCTTTTTTTTTTGTCTAAGATTTATTTGTTCATTAGATCGTTAAGTTACATGTTTAGTTTTAAGTTATTTTGTAGACGCTATCATTAATTTGTATCTTTTACATATATATTAATAGTATTTAAGAAAATCTCGCATGTTATGTAAATTAATAAATCAAACGCTTTGTTAATATCTGAGCTTTCATTCAATTCCCGTGGTACTTCCATTTGCTTCTATCAAAATTTATTCAGTCTAATCACGCCTTAACAGTGTGGTTTCAGTTTTTCTCTTTAAAGATTCCTATTCTGATTATAACTGGATAGGTAAAATTCAGCACTCCCTCCATAACATCGTCCGATCAGCAATGACTGCATTTATAAAAGAATCAAGAACGCGAAGAAAGAAGAAAGAATATTGTTTTATATTTCCAGATCATCTGTTTCTGATTCTAACACTTTTATTCATATTTATCGTTTAACATTTTCTCTTAATTTATGAAATAGCTCAGTGTGTATGACGCTGATAAGAGGCCAATTGTAGCATAGATTTTTTGTTCTGTTATCAGCCATGGATTCACCCTGTGGAATCTATAGAGGATATCTAAAAAAGCTAACTCCCAGTCTCAATAAACTGAGTTGTCTATTTAAGGAGTAACGTGATGGTTGTGTTTGATCATGGCCAAATCTCCTCCTTGAACAACCGTAGGCCAGCCCTTGCCACGTACTAGTCTCAATACCTTTCCTACATTGTAGGGGTAGTTTTTTTTTTTTTATATATCTTATATATATATATATATATATATATATATATATATATATATATATATATATATATATATATTGATTTTATCTTTATTTTAGATATCTTATATATATATATATATATATATATATATATATATATATATATATATATATTTATATTGATACTCCTTGAAACATTGTATTGATATACTTTTTACTTTAAATTCATTCAACCAAAATATTAAATTGTCAAATGCCTCCGTTAGCTTTTTATCCCATTATATGTCAATGGATATTTTATAAAATTATGTTGTATAATTTTATAAACAATATGTTTACCTACAATAAGGAGCAACTTCTTCACTAAGGCCCATGTCTAAAGCTAAGACATAAGTTTTGGTAAGACATAACATAAGACATGTATTGGCAGTTTTTTAATACAATTACTGTTTTTCTGTTTCCTACTGATCAACTATTTTCGTATAACCTTAATGTTTTTAATACTTCCCTTTTCTCCTGTTTAAATTATTACTTCTAGTTGATGTGTCTCGTGTGAGATGAGCTGCATTTCGTCTCCAAATAGTTAATCATCATCGTTCTTTCCTGATTATGCCTGGTATAATTCTAGAATTTGTTCACTGATATTTCAGAACTGGAGCCTTCGTCAGTGAAATCTTTATTTTACATATTCAATACATCTAGTTCGAAAATAAAATTGATACAATGTTCCTGATTTTGTTATGGTGATGTTAAAAACTAGTTCCAAACGTGGGGAACTGGGTCATTGATTTAACGATATCATAGAACCAATATTTAGGCAGGTAGTAACGTTTTTATCGCTTGTCACAGACTGATAATAAGTTTCTGTGTAACCCACGCTAGTTTGTTAATTTAATTTTTTTTTTCATGCTGTTTCCTGTACAATAGTTGTCTGGGTTTTCCTTGATACTCTAGTTTTGTAGAGAAGTTGAAAAACTTTCTATAAATAAATATATATTTTTAAAAATATATTGTGTTACTATTGATAATTGCTGTGTACATGTCGTTTTATCGGGTACTCTGTAGTAATGCAAAACTTAAGGGAAAGGTACAAAGAAATTGTTTGTATGTATAGATATATTATATCAAGTGTTGTCAAATATATCAAAATAATTTTTCTACATATTATTGAGAAATGTAAATATATCTTTAAGAGAAGAAGAAAAAGAAAAATAGGATTTTCACATTGTATTCAAGGAAACAGTAATATAAATTTATTAGCATCAATTAAATAATTTTAAATAGCTTACCGTGACAAAAAAATTGTTAACATTTGTCTATAAATCGTTTGGTGAGTACTACAACTAGGTAACTACAAATTTGGCAAAATTTGGGTAAGTGCACAGATAAATCCCATTAGGTGAGGTCCACACCATACTACAACTAAGTATCTGTTGTAAACATTTTACATGAGTTATTTAGAGTTTTCAAAACTATATATAAACTATATACATTAAATTTCAAGGACGGTTTTTGATCAATTCTTACAAAATTGTGATCAAAACGAGGCATAAATACTTCTAATTAAATATAATCCAGAAATGGTAGTAAAATAACTTTTAGTTTAGTCTCCACAATCTTCCAAAATCTTAGCCAAACTTTAATTTGCGTTTTTCTCGAAACAGCTGAATTGTAGTTACCTAGTTGTTGTATTGATCCCACGAAATAATGTACATTCTAGAAATTCAGAGAATTCACCAAGATATTGGAAGCGGAGGGGCTCAATGTGATGGCTGAATGCTGATTTGCTAGCTGCAGCAGATAAATTATTCAATCTGTTAACAACCACGGGTCCACACATTGGATATACAGCCTCTTCTCTGGGCTCACACAGCCTACAACAAAGTAGCGACCATTTGGTGGTACCGGCTTGATAGTATCTGGCTGTTCTCCTAATCCTTTGATTATTATTATTATTAACAGAAATAACTATAGTCACTGGAACATTCACCGAAGCGGGACGTCATCGGGGTATCATGATCACGGGTTAGGGCTCTGTCTGTGAGACGTTTAAAAACTTTCTGACAATTCTGTCTGTCATAAGTTGGACGGCTTTTTGTCCTTTTTCCAGGATATTCTGCAAGTTTCAATTGTTTACAGACTTCAATCCTTTCTTAACTTATATTATTAATTTATAACTTTCTGCCAAACATAAGTTTTGTATCTATATACAGATGAAACTCAGTTGAATTTTTATGTAAATTCATTATTTTATAATTCAGGATAAAAGGGAATTAAGTAAAATAAGGATCGAATACAATTTAAAGGGGGCTCTATATTGAAGGTATTATGAACAGATATCGGTTAGGAATTCGTAAAGGAGTTTGCCCGAATAAAAGAAATTCCTTAGGAAGCATTTCTATGTTAAGAAGAAGGGACCATTGATTGTGATCTGGTATTCAGGGAAAACATCGAGCAACGTAAGGAAATAGGAAATAGAGACAGAAACTTTATTTTCTAGGATTCGGTGCAGAAATAAAAGCAAGAGATATAATAGGGCTTAGGAATGTGTACTAAAAATAAATCTTCAGAAGCTGTTAATTATTTAGTAATGAAATTGATTTGATAAAAATTGTCCAATATGATTTAGATGGATATTTTTAGACTTAGAATATAATATTTCATCCTTATTTTTTTTATTATTTGTTTCGTTACTCTTCTAAATCATAAATGATTTTTGACCTATTACTTCACAATAGCAAGATAATTATTTTTTCTTATGACTGTTCTTAAATAAAAATAATAATAAGGCTTAGCGAACCCTAAGGCTCGATGCTGATGCCGCCAATCTCTGCTTTAAACTCAACTAAACAACTTCACAAACCCATCTAAATCTTCCCGAAGCTGTCAATGCAATAATATTAACCGGGCGAATGCTCCGCAATTCCTTGTTGTATATTCTCTCCAATTCTCTGTAGGTTCCATCTTTTTTCGATTCGAATATTATATGCAACACATTATTAAGAATCCTTGAATCAGTTCTCATACCCCTACAAGGTTTTGAAGAGAAGTAGTGAAAAACGGTTTCAAAATGTTTGTGGTGCTTAGTCGGCGCAACGAAATGAGACGGACAGCGTTATGTATATTTTTACAGGAGCATCAAGATCCACGTATTTTCCAGCCGAGACTAATTAATTACATATTTTATAGCTCTAAAACCAGCCGTTTACGAGATAGCGCACGATATACTGTCGCGCTACCCATATTTCATTCTGCATACGTGTCATTGTCATGGAAACTGCATAACCTTGTGCAACAACAACATGCTTGTTGTTTGTTCATTTAACGTCACTTTATGCTGCTATGGCTAATCGGACGATGCTACATCGGGAGCTCCTAATTTTGCCTTTACAGGATTAATTAGGATAGGAATTTTTAACGAGTACCTGACTTCGTACAGACTCGGGACCCCCGTTTAACGTTCCTTCCGAAGGACGGAGTAACTAAGGATTTTTTACTCCCTTTAAAAAATCCTAGGGCCACCTGCCGGGCTACGAACCCGCGATCTTGGGCTTAGTAGGTTCATGGATGCTTGTTGACTTTTTACAATAACATTTAAGTAAGTTTTTTTATATAAATACAGTTCTTAGAAAATGTTTATAATTGTCTTCGGATATTTTTTAGTTGGGCAAGATGAATGGTATGTTTAGCAAGCAGTGTTTCACAATATGTCTTCATTTTATGTAACTATATGATGTTTGGGCTAATTGGAACAGTGGGAGTACTACATTTTTTCTACCCAGGTATAATTATGTTAGGAATCAAAGGATTAACGAGTAGCTGATACCGGACAGACCCGTTTTACGTCACCTCCGAAGCATCCTAAGGCAAGTGTTCTTGGGTACATTAGGTTTTTATGGTAAACACTTCACCATAAGTGACCAAAATTATTACTTTAATTATTATTAGTTAAAGTTTCTTAAATTACTCTGGACACTAAGTTATTACACTTTTTATAAATCTCTCTTTTCCCATTCCTTAACAAACAACAAACAGCACAAAAAAATAATGAGATTCTGGAGGTCCAGTAAAAAAAACAACACTAAATAAGACAAACTTATTTATTGTAAGTGTCAACGTTACAGCCTACGATGTAGGCCTTCTTCAGGGCTGGTGCCCCCCCCCCCCTCGGTTGACCCGAGGACTCTTCGACGGAGGTCAGAGGACTCTTCCCTCCACCAGCCCTGAAGAAGGCCTACATCGTAGGCCGAAACGTTGGCACTTTCAAGAAATAAGTTTGTCTGATTTAGTGGGTTTTTTTACTGCATCCCCAGACTATCTAACTCCCACATTACATCTTCGAGTCAACTATTTTCCTCTCAATCACAAAATAATAACAATTTAACAATCTACCTCAACAACTGTAAACAACAAAATTACCAATATGTTACAAGTGTGTGTGTATATGGTTTCGTAATATCACATGTTGACGTCAGCTGTGTGTACTAATAAACGTCACACGGTAACCTTATTTAATCAACCCCCTTTGGTTAAAAAGTACTCGGTTTTTATAATAATAATTAAATTTTAATTATTATTAGTTCATTAAAAAAAATAACCCAAATAGTGGTTCTTGGTGCAACAACCCTTATGACTTTGAATACTTACTTAACTAAGGAGATATCAATCATTAATTTTTCATTAAACCTATTAGACTGATATATTTATCATTTTCTACTCAGACAAAGGGGCATGAAGCGATTCTGATAATAATTATATTTAATAAGTTCCTTTCCAAGAAGGTAACAATCCGTCGTTTACTCAATCAGACACAATATATAATATCTTCGTTATATAAGTCCATCATTATGTACTTTTCCGAAGCGAAACGTCCTGTCTTTGTTGTTTAAATGTTAATAATCAAATCATTGTTTCCATTTATTTGATATTATATAAGAATTAAATCAACTAACAAAACTTGTTATATGATAATGCTTCAGGTGTAAATCAAGGATACAGTGTTAGCACTGTTCTTATCATCATATTGGATATTAAGTTATCAATAAAATAGTATAAGAAAAAACATAACCATCCTCTCTTTCTTTGTATTAATTAAATTTTTATTTCAATTAATGTTTAGGAGTACATTAATTGGTTTCAAAATAGTCAAAGTCAAAATCCATTTTTATGGAGTTTATTCCAACTAATCCCGTTATACTTTTGATATTTCCAAATCTATTAGTTATTGTAATAATTAGTTTTCATTTATTTTATTATATGTTACAGTTAATAATCATTCTACCTTCTTTCTCTTTTCAAGTTTTTTTATTTTAATTTTTAACGTTACACTATTACAATTTTTTTTATTTATCCTTAATATAATGAATATATAGGACTCCAATAAAAGAAATATGAAATTAGTGTACTTTTCAACGATATTTATAACTGTCATTTGCAAGTCGTCAGTTGTTTTTCCTTTGTTCATTGTTTGATTCTTCGGGCGAAACTTTGGAACTAAATGTGTTCAGTTGAGTGTTCTTCATTGACTGCGATAAACAACTTCTTAAAAATCTGATATTAATTGCACCTCTTAATATTTTAAATTTATTACCTCATCAATTATAATACTTAATTATAAATGAAAAAATGTCAATAATTTTTTTTTTCGATACTTTCCCTTCTTCTCTTCTAAAACTCATTAATCCTATCATTCAGTTAATGTTTAATCAATGCTAAAATAAATTGGTCTGATCTGATCTGATCTATGTATAATGATAATTATTAAAACGCTTTTCGATTTTAAATTTTTAAAATTCGATGATTTAGGAAGAGGTTATGTATGTAATAACCATTAATGAATTGGGAAAGATCAAGTCTCGAATATAGAGGAAAGAATATCGGAAGAATTATAATGTAAAAATAAATATATAATTGGAATATCCAAATAAAATATAAATGAAGTATTAAGGCACTTTTATTTTTAAAGTTTAAGAAAAATTAATTTAATTTTTGAATGTGCTAAACGCTTCTTAATGGTATTTGACAACAACAGAATGTTATTTAAAATAAAGAGAATAGCGATTTCTTGGTCTGTTTGTCTTTTTTTTTGTGTATCTACAATAAAAATGGATTTTATAATTATTAGGACAAACTATAATCACATTATCTAATATGAATGTGGAATACTAATACACTTGCCTCAGTTCTAAAAGTAATTTCAAAAGCTATCTCTGTGAAGAAAGTTTGAGATATATTTCAAAACTAGTTTCGGAATCATGAAACTAACGAGTTCTGTTTAATTTGGCCATTTCCGCATACCTCAGAGAGTTCCACAACCTGATTGTAGTGTAAAGCATAATAGGTCGGAAATGAAGTCCTAGTGTAGCAGGGCAGAACGGAAAACAACAATAATATAACAGGAGGAGGAGATATAAGATATAAAGATATAACTAGTCACGGTTAGAACAAAGGGCAAGAGAAGGAAACTAGGTAATGGGGGAAAGGGCGTGGCGCGAGGCGACTCCTGCGCAGATCGTTTTCTAAATTTAAAATTGCTATATTCGGTTTAAGTAAGTCTTTACGTTTATATCACTTTAGGTCCCATGATCCAGGTTTTCAAAATGTTAGTTTATGGTACTTCAAATTATATTTTACAAAAAAATTTAAATATTTTTTTATTAATTGTTTTAACAAAAAAAAAAAAATTAAAAATAATTAAAAAGTTTGAATCTTGTTGTTCGTTCCTTAATTTATATTTCAATGTTGAAAATTGTTAAAAATAATTTTAAAATGAATTTGTTTAAGTACTTTCACATTATTAGTGTGATGTTATAGAAATTAACTGTGTTTTGATTTAAAGATACCACCTTAGGGCACTGATTGTAATATCAAAGCTTTTAATATTATTTGAACATGTTCAGGATTATTCATTAAAGAGTACGAGTGGATTGTAAAAGGTATAATTGCTTTTACAGTATTACCTTTGGAAGTGAATCGTAATACTAAAAATATAAAACAGTTATTAAAATATGTACATCTTTTAAAAAATAGTTCTTCATTGAAATCTAAGCATAATTGTATAACTGGAAGAATGAAGCATACGCAATATTTAGTTAGGATTTTGTAAATTTAAATATTATGAAAAAATAAAGATTTAATACAAATTTATTTATAAATTAATGTATTATTTCGCTTTATTTTATTAGTGTTATTATTTCAATAACATATATTTGTTTTATTACTGTAGGATCTGTTGCTAAGCCTACCTACTCATCCCCTTAAGGCAGGATAGCTGAGTAGGCACGTATCTATAGACTATTATTTTTATAAGGATCACTTAGAGATTTTATTTGTTTATTTGTCACAAATAAAATAAAGGATTACAGTTAAACAAACACACACAAACTATTTTATAAAAATAATTTATTAATATTTTTAATTTTGTGATATCATGAGTTGTATAAACCAACAATACGTATTCGAAAATGTATAGGTGCTTCTGCGGTTAATTAAGCACCAAAATAATCATGATGAATATACTTTATTAGTGCAATTACTTATTTTGAATATCATTTAATATACACATTTATAATAATTGCGATAAATATTGCCTTAAATTACGCACATAAATCAAATTAACAGTGGTTCATTTATTATTATCTTGTTTCTACATGCTTCTTGGTCATAATGACCATCTTTCTCTATCCCGCTACTAGAGCCTGCTTCTTGTCGATCTTCCTTCAAGAAAAAACTTCGACTCGCCTTTTCCATGTAGCTTGATGTTAACCTCTTCGACCTCTTGCGAGTCCGCCCCTCTACACAAGTATATAAACCACCCTCTCCTACGAGACCTGGTTATAAAATATGATTTTTGCAAAGACGAAGAAAGAAATTAATTTATAGTGTTCACCAAACAAAACCACCTATTTTAACATAACATAACTGATAGTGTACAATCAGGGCTTGGAACGAGTATACCAATATAAAAATTGGAAACAATAATTAAAAGTTTGAATTGAAAGAATTGAATTTTATGAACATGAAAGGGTTTTTCTGTTGCAGAGTTTAAAGTACTATCTGAAAATTCGTAAGCTATCATGGGAAAAATTAAAGCCTAGACTTGTATATCAAAACAAGGATATCGAAACTATTTTATATTGATAGATGATATTGTATTTGTCGATAAAGACGACATATGCTGGTTGTACAGAAATGATAATATATTTTTGAGAAATTGGTCCCACTTATGTTAAAGTTATGTTCCTTTCGTATAAAAAATTGATAAAACCTTCCATTTTATCATTTAAATACAAAACTTTCACAGTTCATTACTTAATTATCTAAATTAAAAATACTTATTAAAACTAAATCAATAATTTTGACTTATAATATATTGTTCTTCAATACAATCAATAGATTGATTGATGTTGGTTTTGCTTTTTCAGGAATGTGGTGAGGCGGGGATGAACGGAACAGCGGTGCGGGAGCGGTGGTGCGGGGAGGCCTTCGACAGCCTCCACGACGCCTACAAGGAGGCTCATGGCTACTCCAGCCTCGTCGTCTGCCTCTTCGGATCAGTCGCTAATGTCCTCAACATCGTCGTCCTCACACGGCGCGAGATGTCCTCTCCCACCAACGCCATCCTCACCGGACTCGCGGTAGCCGACCTCCTAGTCATGCTGGAGTACATCCCTTACTGCTGGAGGGAAGTTCTGGCGGTCCGACCCAAGAGAGACAAGTTCTCTTACGGCCACGCCCTGTTGGTCTTGCTGCACGCGCACTTCTCTCAAGTCTTCCACACGATATCCATCTGGCTCACCATAACGCTGGCCGTATGGCGCTACATAGCTGTCGTGTATCCTCAACGGAACAGAGAGTGGTGCGGCATGCAGCAGACCATAATCGCCATAACGAGTGGCTACTTGATCTGCCCGATCATCTGCATTCCGCTCTATTTAGCCTTCGATATTCAACCGAAGAGAACCATTTTGGATGAATTCGGCAACAAACCGACAGCCAACACGACGAAATTCACTAACACCACACTGTACTATGTGGCCCTCAGCGAGCTTGGCAGAGCTAACGACAACTTACTGGCTACAATAAACTTCTGGGTGTACAGCATAGTAATCAAGATCATACCCTGCATCGCTCTGACCATTCTCAGCCTCAGGCTCATCTCTGCCTTGATCGACACCAAGAGGAGACGCGAAGCCTTGACCAGTGGCAGCAGGAAAACTCCGAGAATAGCCGAGAAGGAACGGCAGACTGACAGGACAACAAGGATGCTCCTGGCAGTCCTTCTTCTCTTCCTGATCACAGAGTTTCCTCAGGGTGTGCTCGTCCTCTTGTCCATTTATCGAGGACAGGATTTCTTCACCGATTGCTATCAAAAGTTGGGAGAGATCATGGACATACTGGCCCTGATAAACTCCGCCATCAACTTCATGATATATTGCGCGATGAGCCGGCAGTTCAGGACGACGTTCAGCTTGCTGTTCAGGCCTCGGTGGCTGCCGGTGCCTCAGGTGGAGAACGCGCAGAACAACCACACGACGACGATGGTGACTCAGGTTTAGCGAAAGGCGAAGAGGCGGTGCTCGCTCCGACCTTCCCAGCTCTAACCTCGACCCACTCGCCCTCGCCCTAAGTTCACAACTTCCACTGTCACTTGTCATCGTAGGTCTTCTCCTCATACAGCTCAATTCTCGATATTAAGAAGGGTAGTGTGATTGAATAATTTAATTACGAATTCGAAATATTTTCTAACAAATATAACAAACGTCTCGATGTAAACAGAAATAATGAGCTTATGCCTAAATAATGGACTCTGATACGAAGGAGTGTTTTGTATCTGACAACTGTCAAGCGAAACCCGCATACGGATGTGTTATCGTTGCTGTTTCTAAAGTGTGTTTATTTCGTTCTGTTATGTATTCTTGTATTATTTTAGCTTCTTCAATCTAGTGGAAAGTGATTTAGCAGAACTGAAAATATTGTATTATTACCTATTATTCTGTGTTTTATAGGCTGTAAAGAATACATACAATAAATATATTTTTAATAAATACAAAGTGACATCTATCACTCCACCCCACATGTGGAGTTGTGTAGATGATTGAATTGTTTGTCGGTCTGTTGTACAGATGACAATGTTGGAATAACATTTTTCTCATTTATTATCAACTGTGTATAACTCTAATGTACTTTTGAAATAAATTGTTAGTCTGTTAACTAATTCTCATCCTAGCTTCTAAGTGTTATTTTTTGTGTCAGGCTGTGCCAATGTTAACATACGGCCTGTTATGTCATATATATTGTATGTTTGTGAAAAAAATGTTGTAATCGTATTTCTTAACCATAATAATACAAATAATTGTCATTAGAGCTGTATATATGTAAAGCTGTGTATAATATTACTTGAATTGGCCGTGAGTGCGAGATGTGTATATTTTTCTATGTTTTTTTCCTTTCTCGTGTATTGTGTATTGTGGTGGGTGGCCTTCCCCGATTGAGCCCAGGGGTGGACCAGCCTTGTGTGCCTGTAATGTTTGCAAGTGAATTGTTAAATATATCCGATATTGCATACCGAAATTTTTAATTATCCTTCTAATCCTTAAAAGTAATTTTCATAAATGGTTTATTAAATCCAGAAAGGTACATGGTATCAGTGATAGCAGTTCTTATCTTAGGAACATGAAGGTAACAGTTAACCTGGTTACTGAAGCAGTGGCGGTAATAAAAATCAAATTTCAAAAATAAATTATTATATTCAATCAAACAATCAACATCTGTCAATAATAATAATAATAATCATATTTTTTTAATATTTTTAAATATTTTATTTAAAAAGAAAAGATATGACCAGGACCCGGACTCGAACCCGAGTCTCCCACGTTTCGATTTGTGCGAGAACACGGAGATATAGGATCAGTGAAAAGAAAGGATAAGTCTGACCGAGGAGCGAACCAGGATGGCTGAGGTGGCTAAGCACCACGACGGAGGCGTAGTTCGAGTCCCGGTCCTGGTCATATCTTTTCTTTTCAAAAAAAAATATTTAAAAATATAACATCTAACAATAAAATAATATATAATAATAATCATAATAGCACTTTGAGTAATAATAACTAGAATCTAGTAAGTAATTAACCAGATTTACATTCCCATCTGTTTAATGATGTAATCGTTGCAAAAAAAATTATTTTATTTTCATAACTGACAGATAGGCTCTAACATCTAATAAAACTACTATCTTGCTGCACCCAGGATAAAGTCAGATTGTAGTACAAAGGATCCTACCTGCAGAATCCATCTTTCTTTAGCTCAGATCGGGAAACAAGTATGCTCAGACCTATTTATATCCATACCAATCTTCAAACTCTCAGTCTCATAGGGGGCAAATCTATATATCTATATATAAATAAATATATATATATATATATATATATATAATATATATATATATTATATATATATATATATATATATAAATAAATAAATAATATATATATATATATATATATATATATATATATATATATATATATATATATATGTATATATATATATATATATATATATATATATATATATATATATATATATGTATATTAAATTTAGCTAGCGTAATATGGATCCTGTGCCTTGCTGCGCTCTATCAGAGCCATTTGACTAACTCCTTTCAATTGAATAAATATTTTTTCCAAGGCAAGACAAACTCAGTATATTTTCTTCCCACGTGCCTGCAACGTCTTAAAAAATTGCACATCGAAACTGATTAGTTGCCAACGCCTCTATCACTGGCGAGAGTTTTTTCCTTAATATTGGAATGTGTCTTAACATTAATATAATTATAATATTAACTTCTACATCATTGCAAAGTATTCAGAAAAATTATATATTTGAAGTTATACATAGTGCAGGAAGCATGGATGATATAAAGTTTTTTTTAAAGAATTTCTGAAAAATATTTAGCTCTAAGTTATATTATTTTTCATTATTCATGATAAATGTATAATTAAGTATGTGCATTTATGCTAACAAATTTCTTATTAATATTTTCCTTTACAGTGGTTCAGTTATGAAACAGAAGCCACAATGAAGTTAGGAATCTGTTACTTTTTCTTAAGACTATAAGTTATTAGTTAAAGGGAAAATCTCAGTTATCGTCAATTTTATTACATATTTCCACATCTTATTAATATTATAAATGTGAAAGTTTGTATGTTTGTCTCTCTTTCACGCAAAAACTACTGAACAGATTTGGAGTAAACTTTACAGTAATATAGTTTATACATCAGAATAACACATACGCTATAGCAAGCGCATCTCGCCAGCATACGGACGCAAATCCACGGAGATAGGACTACCCACCATCCAGCTTCCAGCCGGTCGAGCCGTCACCAGTTTCCTGGATTACTCCTCTTCCGACCTTCTGACCACGCCACACCGTCTGCGACGGGCTAAACCGGCCACCACCCTCCCGTAGTACCATTTTGGGGTATAGCCCCTGAGGCCTAGAATGGTCACTGGCCCGGGAACCAAAGTCCCCTACGCTTCCCCTACCTCCTCGGAAGTACACTTGGGCTGATGGACCTCCAGGGAGGAAGGGCGGGATACGTACCCGTGGGAGGGAGGGGCAGAGAAAAATGAAGATCCTGGGGTAGGACAACTCGAAGCAGTAAGGAAGGAGGAAATAAAATAAGAAGAAAATACATAGATAGGCACCTTTCCGAAGCCACCCTTGAGGTTGTGCCTGTGGCTTCGTTACCCATTTTTTATAGTGGATGGTTCGCCGCACTGAATCCAGTAGCAGGAATGGCTACCTGCTATTGCAATCAGTGTAGCCCTATGAAACCACTGCACTTGTGGAAAAATGATTCTATATAATAGATACGTCAAATTATGATGAGATAAATTCTGTTATCTTGTAAATAGTGAAAAATGATAAAATTTAAAATATAAGTTTAAAAGGTTTGCCTCTTGACTCCAAAATAAGTTTTCTTTTAATATTTTCTTCAAATAATCGAATAAATTCTATGCTCACAAGACGGCTGCTCAACGAATTTTGAATAACAAATGTTAGGAATGTTTATTCTATCACCTAGGTACGTCAAATTAAGATGAGATAAATAAGGTTTCTTTTATAACTTTCTGAGATATATTCCAAAATCTTGGAAAAGAGAATCAGAAGACGAGTCGATGGATTGCTCTAAGAGGAACAATACGGCTTTCGTGAAAATGTGAGCACACAAGACCTGATTTTTGCTATGAGACATTTTTTTTTTAAAGTCCATGACGCGGACTTCCGGCATTAACTGGTGTTAATTTAATTTATTAATAAAATAAATTAAATCGTTGAGGCTGTGGCAAATCCATTTCACTCAAATCCTCATTGGTCACCCGGCTGTTAATAACCTTCACTAAATTTATTTCAGTTTGCATCTGACTTCGATAGAGTGCGGTTATACTGTATATAACGCTAGGAATAGCCGATCTGGAAATAAAGAATATATAAAAAAAACTATATTATTTCACTCCCGTCACTGTAGTTTGTACCACTGTAATTAATATAATCATTTTTCCATGCAAATCAATGCAGTCTTTTTACTACCACTTTAATATCCAAACAATTTTTGTAAAATATTAAATAAATATACGTTATAATTGAGCAACAAATTAAGTAGGAAAGAAATTGAGAATTGGTTAAGAGATAAAAAGATAGAAAAAATCGAGAGAGCTACAAAGGCAAGAGGAAAATTAAAAGAGAGAGGAATTGCTAAAACAAAAATGACTGTTATTTTAAATGAAAAAGGATAAGAATTAAATGATAACTTGGAGATAATTAATGGAATAAAAGAATATTATGAAAAACTATATTACGACAGAAGAAGTGATAAAAAAGGGGAGTGGAATATGGAATGCTGGGACCCAAAAAAGAAATTATGATCGAAGAAGTGTAAGAATGAGTGTAATTGATAGCTGCAAGAAAGAAACACCAGGAGGTGTTAACGGTCTGTCAATAGCACTTATAAAAGCTGGAGGACAGATTCTAGCGCAGGCCCTCACTCATTTTTCCGTGCAAATTTATTAAAGTATCTGTTCTTTTTATTATTACCTCAATAGATTTTGTAAACTTATTTACATATCCAAAAAAAGCAAATAGGAAATCCGACAAAAAAGAAAGGAGACAAGAGAGATCTAAACAATTATCGCCCATTAAGTTTGCTCTCAGTTGTGTATAAAATATTCTCTAAAATTATCTTAGAAGAATAGAAGACAAATTAGATGTAGAACTCGGAAAACATCAAGCAGGCTTTAGGAAGACCTATTCTACTGTAGACCATATTTTTGTGATCAGAAACTTATTAAACAAGCGAATGATTATAATTTGTCTAGATTATGAAAAAGCATTATTAATATGTTGAAGAAGAGAACCATCAGTCCAAAAATATGCAAGATTTGGGAAGAAATGTACTCAAGATCCGACCCCGAATATAAATTAGGGAACAGAAAAGTAAAAATAAAAATTTGCAAAGGTATACGACAGTGATAATACCACCAATTTATTTACATAATGCAAATAATAATCAAGCATTGTTAAATGACCTAAATCTTTAAATCCTTTAACTAGAAAATTAGCCGGCAAAGGCACTCAAATTATGCTTTCATCTATCGAAGGTTTATGGAGAATAACTAAGTACTATGATGATGAAAAAATTGAATATCACACTTATTCAATGGAAAAAAACAAATCCAGCCAGGAGAACTACACCAAATTTCAAATGTTCTTCCGTCCTAACGCCTGATCAAAAAAATAATCAAGAAACTAACACCTAAAGTAATAGCACTGAAAACGTGTTATACAAAATCATGAACATTATTTTAGAGGCGATAAAACCTTACTTTTCACAAATGATTAGACAGCTTAAAAATTTATACAAAACAAATAATTTTTTTTACTTACGTGAATTAGCTTCGTGATGGAGTTGTAACTTCTTTCTGCAATGCTTAAACTCAAAAAGACTCTTCAACCATTCGCGCTAAGGATTCTTTGATATTTCCCAAAATTCACTTATATTAATTTTCTTATTTTAAATTTACTATTTCATCAGAAAACCAGTTAACAAATGAGAAAAAAATTCAGTATTTCTTCTATCTAAATATACACAAGTATCATAGCAACAGAATAATATTTATTTCATCGTTATTCGCTTAACAAATTTTGAAAGAAAATGTCAGGAATATCTTCAGCAGTATGGCCCATTGGTGGCAGATCTGGGGATAAACAAGACTGTACATTTCCTCACAACGAAAACGGCCGTGCATATATACTAGGTTTTTCCTCTATAAGGGTACACACTTTATAGTGACTAGATGAGCCCCAGAACCCACGGGTTCCATCTCCGACTGTTATCAGATCAAATAAAATCTGCCACAGACGGATTTGAACCCAATTCGGCGCGACAACTGAGAGCTCTACCCTGGGAGAGGCTAGCCTATTTATATATCTTACTAATATTATAAATGTGAAAGTTTGTATGTTTACGCACGTGCCCCCCCCTTCCGACAGTTTTTTAGGTACTGTGGAGAATTCATTATAGTACATAAATAAAGGCAAATCACATGATCATAATTGTTTAAATAACAGAAAGAACATGAGTGAAACTATTTGTTTTGATATCCTGCCAATCTTACTAATATTATAAATGTGAAAGTTTTTATGTTTGTCTCTCTTTCACGCAAAAACTACATAACGGATTTGGATGAAACTTTACAGTCTTATAGGTTATACATCAGAATAACACATACGCTATAGCAAGCGCGGATTTAGGGGGGGAGGCGCACGGGGGTACGTGCCCACCCTCTCGTCAGTTTTTAGGCACTGTGGAGAATCCATTATACTACATAATTAAAGGCAAATCACACGATAATAGTGGGTAAAATAAAAGAAAGAACGTGAGTGAAACTATTGTTTTGATATCCTATTAATATTATAAATGCGAATGTTTGTATTTATGTTTATTACTCATTCACGCAAAAACTACTGAACGGATTTGGATGAAACTTATTGAGTACAATAGGTTATACATCATAGGCCTCAGCAAGGGCAAATTTATGTGGGAGCACAGGGGCATATTCCCCTCCCCCCGCTATAGTACATAATTAAAGGCAAATCAGGAACTTAGCATCTTGAAATTTGTAGGTAGGATCTTTGTATAGTTTAAGAAAGAAATTTGGATAATTCCACCCCAAGGGTTTCCCCTTTAATATAATAGGGGTTCAAAGGTTGTATTGAATCCGTCAGTTTTGAAGTTAGACATCTGAAATTTTGTACGAGTAACCTATAGTGAAAAAAATTAAATTATTTAAAAAATTAAATTATTTATTATTTTAAGTTATTGTTAAAAAGCACTGTCAAGAAACTTTATGCGGTAGTCCAAATTCTCTGCGAGCTAAGCCGCGGGCAAAAGCTAGTGTTAATATATTTTGAGGTTAAATATATTTGAGGCATCAGTTACAGGATTTCGGTGATGGCTAGAGATATCAGGATCGGATATTTCATCTCATATTCAAATTGCGATCGGTAGTCATTAAAACGGAAACTGGATATCACAAGGAGAGGAATTACAAGCTTCCGTCGCAACGCCTTGATATCACCCTGTAATTATTACTTGCTAAATTAAATTAGGTATTAAATACCTAATAATTCGCATATATTTTAATGACATCAGCGGGAATAAGTGCTGTAACCACATTCTACCATATCATGCATACATGCTGTCTTTTATTTATTATTTAACCATTACTATTATTTCGATATGAAGTATATATCATATAGTAATATGAAGTATATATCATATGTATCACACAAACTATGCACAAAACATGTTAAACAAAAAATAAATAGAATCATAAACTAAAAAATAATAAATTGGCCTAACAAAATAGAAACTTTCTAAGATAAAAATCTGGCTCAATCATATTTAAAATTATTTGTACTAGTTTTGAACAATAGATACAAGAGACGTCCAGGATGTAAGGTTACAACGCGTGTTTAATATGTAAAAATGCATATATTAAAATGAATTAAACTAGATATGATTTAAAACTGGCCATCATTTCTCTGCATAACCGCCGTTGAGGTCAATACGTTTTTGAAGCCTGTAGAGAAGCTTCAGTGTGCCCTTGTCGTATACAATTCACTCCACCTCCCAAAACCATTGCCTCACGGTTTGTTGCAGCATTGAGGGTGGTTCCTTTGGGCATAATGCTTGATAATCTCATCGACAGACGATATAAATATGATACAGCTACATATTTAATGGCTGAACCTTATTAGACAAAATATCTTTAAAAACATATTGGAAATAAAGGTTAAAAGTGAAAAAAAGATGTAGAAATAGGATTCCTTAACTGTGAATAGTTTTTTCTTTATAATTAAGATTTTGTAAGTATAGTATTCGTGATTTATTTTTATGTAATTTAGTTTTGTCTATTGAATGGGCTTAACATGTATAGATATATGCATGCCATTGTAAAGGGTTTGAAAATGACGAGGATGAGAGATCTGTTTTCGTAAACTGTGTAAATAGATCAATTCGTAGCATTATACTATCCCATGGAGACAAGTTTTTTTTTCTTTAAATTGACCATTGCAAACAATTTACAATAAATCAATTTAAATCTTAAAAAATCTGGTAAACGATCAAATTATGAAAAAATAAGTCGTTTATAAAAGCTGTGACATGTCGCTTATGTTATTTTTTTCTATATTATTCTAGACAACTATTTCAGCATGTTAATTAATAAATATAGTTTCATTTCAGAATTATTCAATTTTTTATTTTCTTCAGAATATTCTCAGAGGCTACTTCATACTTATCTTACTAATATTATAAATGTGAAAGTTTGTATGTTTGTCTCTCTTTCACGCAAAAACTACTCAACGGATTTGGATGAAACTTTACAGTAATATAGGTTATACATCAGAATAACATATAGGCCATAAAATGCGCAGATTTAAGGGGGGGGGGCGCACGGGGGCACGTGCCCACCCCCGACAGTTTTTTAGGTACTGTGGAGAATCCATTAAAGTACATAATTAAAGTCAAATCACATGATAATAGTTGTTAAAATAACAGAATGAACATGAGTGAAACTATTGTTTTGATATCCTACTAATATTATAAATGTTAGTAGACGAATGTTTTTTTGTATTTATTTTTGTTACTCATTCACGCAAAAACTAATGAACGGATTTGGATTGATATTGAGTAAAATAGGTTATACATCATAGGGTAGAGCAAGGCAGATTTATGTGGGGGCACGTGGCATGTGCCCTCCCCGTTATAGTACATAATTAAAGGCAAATCAGGAACTTAGCATCTTGAAATTTGTAGATAAGTTCTTTGTATAGTTTAAAAAAGAAATTTGGATAATTCCACTCTTATTCCTAAGAGGAATAATCTTATTCCTTTAATATAATAGGGGTTCAAAGGTTGTATAGAATCCGTAAGTTTTGAAGATATTTTAAACTTATATTAACTTATATTTTAAAAAAATTATTAAATTACTTATTTTAAATGATCTTTCACGAAACTTTATGTTTCAGACCAAATTACACGCGAGCGAAGCCGCGGGGATAAGCTAGTTTTATTTATAGATAAGAAAATATGTGACAGAGCGTATTACTCTAATGTACAATATAAAACATAATTTATATACTTCATATTTTCAATTAATGTACCTAAGGAGACGTAAATAATCAAGCAGATACGAATTGTAATTAATTTAAAATCTACAGTTGTGTGAGAAATGAGCTAGACTTAACTAAGCCCTAGGCGGGAATAACTCAACAAATTTAAGTCAGCGGCTTTACTAATTAAAACCACTTAATCTTGTTCCTAAAATACAGTAAGCTAATATCTCAAGTTTTAATCCGGAAGGAATTTATAACGGATAACTTTCCCATCAGCCATTAGTCGAAAATTATTTGGCCCAACTGGATAACTGGGTATGTATTGAGGGAACGCTATAGGATCATAATCATGGCAAACCAATATGATATTCGAAGACAAATTTTAATTTGAAATTGTATTTATTCAAATTTAAAATAGCAAGCAAAACCTTCTTTTCATATGCATTTTTAAATTGAAAAAAAAATAAGAACATCTTTTAGTTACAGGTTGATGTTGTATTTTGTGTTTTGTATCACATTATTTTTTAAATATTGCATACAGAGTAATTTTCCATCCTTATTTCACTGTTAAATGGGGCCTAGGATAGGAGACGGTTTACTTATACCGTTTATACACTGTTCGTCTTTGTTTGTAAAACCTGAATGAATGAATTTATTATGAAAAATGTTTTAGACTATAAAAAAATGTTTCAGGGGCCCTAGGAATTCAAGTCACTTCATTCTGAAGGTTACCAAACTTTCGGGCAAATCAAGGATATTCGAATTATGGGCACGAGAGATCTGAAAAGCTGTTTTGTAGAGCACAGGAACCATTCTCTTAGGTTTAGCAGCCAGGAGTGTCGTATCCAGCGCTTCTTCTGCCTTTAATTTTTTCTTCCATTATCAGTTTCTGTTAGGGCGTGATTAGACTGAATGAAATTAAATAGGAAGCAAATTGAAGTACCACGGGAATTTGAAAGAAACCTCTGATATTAACATAGCGTTTATTAATTTTAAGGACATATGAATATCTTTCTCTTAACTAAGCAAATATACAGGTGATTAATGATTAAACTTAATAGTAGTAGCTATACAAGGACTTACAAACTAAACATGCAAAATAGCGATCTAATGAACAAATATGATTAATTACTAATACTAAAGATTAACATTGAATAGGAGCGGTAAGAAACATTAACAGAGATTGCTCCATGGCTAAATTGCTAGCATTATGGCCAAGATATAAAAAATAAATATGAACGATATAATGAAGAATTTAAGTGATCACGGCCTGAAGAAGGGTTGATACGATTAATTAGCTTGATTCGTCCTTTTGGTATCATATAACCACAATGAGTTGTTGATTATCAGCAGCAGTATTAGTCGGCGATTTGAGGCCTTATGATAATGAAATGGGACTTACGATTTGTGTGTTCTTTATGCCCAAGTATCACTTTGTCTGGTGTCTCAGCCGAGCTCCTGGTGCGTGACAGGCTGCAAGACCTCCTGGACGCTGGACGTTCTCAATAAAGAATATCGGCTTGAAAGCGGCAAGCGGTCGTAGCTGCGAAGGTGTAGTAGAGCAGTCCCGCTCGGCGTCCTAACAGCAAGTGCCCGCAGCTCCAAGCTTTTTGGCGGTAAAGTATATCTTTCGATACTAGAGGCAAGGATCGGTTTGCTCCTACAGGCTGGTAGTACAGGTCCGCGGCTAAACAGTTGCAATAAGTCATATTTAATTCAACGCAATGTGTCCCAGGTATTGCAGTCTGTTTATAGTTATCACTTATCTTTTTAAAGAAAGTTAACTTTTGAAATTCTCTTTATTTTTTTCTTATACCTACCTGAAATGGTAAAGCTAACACCAGTTTTGTTATTAACACCGAAGACCAATTATGATGCCAGAATACCTAACAATTGTTTACTTTTTCCACTCAAGAAAACGTACTAAAGCGGACGATGTATAAATACACCTTCTAGTCGATATTCCTGTTGTCTCTGCTGCTTATCTTGACAAATATCACTGAAGTTGGAGTTGAAGTAATGCTGCGGATTTTGTGGAGACGATTGGCATAAAGACATTGATTAATCTGGAAGCTCTGTTGTATCAGGAGTTAAAATCTGTCAGGCAATTCTACTTTCTTCTCTTCTTTATCACTCCTCGTTATTCTTTTCAAACATCTTTATCTACTTTATGATCTACCTCATAAATAATTATTTGGGAAGTTTATATTCAATTATAGAGCGTTGTAGCTGAGTGAGTAGTGTGCTAAACGTCCTGGGTTCAAATGCTCATGTATCAGTTAATTACTTAATGAATTCAAGACCCTTTTAATTTCAGTTCTTCTTTGCAGAATAAAATATGTGCACTTTTTTTATATATATTTATTTTGCACATATTTTTTAATTTGAATGAAAACTAATTTTTACTTTCATCATAACTTATTTCCTAATCCATCTAGGGCAGTGGTTCCCAAACTGGGGGGTTCCCCATGGGGGAGCGTGAGGACATGTCAGAGGGGGCACGAGACAAGTTGAACATTAAATGAAATTTAAGTAGTCTTTCAAAAATTCTAAATTAACCATGATGTTTAGAAAATTGACCACTTTGATATTATGGACAAACCTTCATTTTGGTTAAAATATTTCAAAGTGTATCCTAGTGTATCACGGGAAGCTCTTCGTTTATATTTGCCTTTTTTAAGCACCTATTTGTGCGAAAAATCATTTTCAACACTTTGGCAATTAAAACAAAATATCGGAATAAACTTGATGTAGCTAGTGACTTGCGTTGTGCACTTACTAAAACTTAGCCACGAATAGGGCATACTAGTAAGAAAAATGGAAGCCCATCCATCTCACTAACCAACCTAATCTATTTTTCTCTTATTAATAATTTTTGTATTCTATGAAAACTGATATTGCTGTACCTAATGGCAGTATAAATACATGTTTTGTTTTCAATGTAATACTTATTTGTGTTTGTTTCGTTCCGGTACAAAAAAGTTTGGGAACCCCTGATCTAGGGTATGTACTTTATATATGTATAGTTTTAGGAAAAATATAGAGATTAGAATTATTAACTTATAAATTAGGAATATACAAAAACGATCCGTTTGGGTTTTGCTGATTTAGTATAATCAGGATTTGAGATTGGATATTATCAATGTTTGCTAACCACGACCCTAATGAGAAAATTGACTATTTTCCTCAGTATCTGGTTTCTAGTATCTAGTATCAAGGATCCAGGGTTAGCGATTACCGCGAGTGTGGTCGCTTAGTTGGGCACTGTGGCCTTCTTGTTGAGGTCGCTGCTTCGTGTTTCTATTAGCTATCGTGGATATCCTCTCTCTATTCAGTAGGATTATCAGTAGATCTATCGATAATTAGTCAATATTAGTGATAGATTAATTTGTTTAATTCTATTATAATAACAATCAGAGGTACATTATGAGCAAAATAGAATTATCCTTAACTCTTTTTATCAAAACGAAAATATATATAAAACAATTGCTCAGAAAAGAGACCCAGAATTAAACTACAATCTGCGTGCGAAACATTACAAAAGTATTATGAATCATTAACAATATGTAAATAATAAAGGTTAATATAACTAACTATTAAAACTATTAAGCTATTAAAAATGGATGTATTCAGGAATGGTCGATGGATTATAATCCATCATATTATCCATCTAACTGTTTAACAATCATAATAGTCAAACCTCTGAGCGGTAGAGAGGGAAAGATTAATGATGAATAGTCAAACCATTCTCTCTCTATTTTTTTAATGTATTGTTCCATGTAATTAGGTATCATCCGTTTGGTTATTCCTTTAACATCACGTCATGTCACTATGGCCAATCGGATGAAGTTACGGTGGGAGTTCTAAGCTTTGCGTGTTCAATTATGATTGGGAAAGTGATCTTTAACGAGTACAGGCTCGGCATCCTCATTTTACGTCCTTCCGAAAGACGGCACGCCCCAGGGTTAAGTCTTCACTTATATTATAATTATACGGCGACCTGCCAGGCTACGAAAACGCGACCTTATGCATAGATAGTTGTGGTAATTACTACAACACATGTGACCCTACATATTCTGGTCACATCAATTTCAGATTTCGATTTTTAACTAAAAGGAAAACTGTGGTCAGAACTATTCTATTTCAGATAAGACTTAAAAAAAAATAACGAAGAGTAATTTTGTTTCTTGAACATAACAACTCAATAACTCTTTTTTGTGTGGCTCAGAGGTAGAGCGCTGAGTTGCCTTGCCGAAGTTCTCGGATTCAAATCCAGCTCCGTCATATTTTATTTAATATGTTAGCAGCCTGGGAATTGGGATCCTAAACTGGGTACCCAAAATACAGGATAAAAACCCTGTCGATTGAACGTGATATAGGTTCCCTGCAATACCGTTGTCCTAGGTACAGTATAGTTTCTATCACGTACTAAACCCCAGGCTCTTCATGGGTTTTCGTGATACAGTTGTTTGTTTTGTTTTTTCAATTCCTTTGACATGACTATTTCTTTATAGTCCAAAATCTGAGTTCGCATAAATTTATCTATTTTTTTTTTAAATTGAGCTTTCATGCTTCATACTTTATAACTTTTAATAATAGCTAATTGCTAAGCATGTTTTAAAAATATCAAGCAGATGTTTTTCAACTTATGATGTTTTTTGATGGCCATCCTGTCAATGGAAGTAGCCGCAGGTAAATGGCAGAGATAAAACTTAACCCGCCACTAAAGACTGTCCGTTCCTTTAAGGAAATTGGGTTAGTGCACTCCCTTTGAGGAGAGTGGTGGAGGGGGAAATGGTCGGGTGGAGGGGGGAAATGGTGAGGTGGAGGGGGAAATGGTGAGGTGGAGGGGGTAGTGCTAATAAAGTAGGCAAGTGCTATTTAATAATGAAGGGCGGGCCCTAACCGTCTTCATTTCGGCTATGTAATTAGCGGCCTCTCGCCGACTCACCTGTCGGGCCCTGCCAGCGTTAATTGCAGTTAGTCTGTTGTAAAATATTAAAAGATAATTAATATCAACTGAATAGTTGGCTGTATTGATTATGGGTGATCAGGTCATTATATCAACGTCAGGATCAGCAGAAAAAAGTATTCAAAAATATATTGAGCCACGACCCGTGCAGGCATTCTTCCGGTTTACAATCAATGATGTTCAATAGAAATGAAACCATACTTGGACAATATTCTCATATGGAACGCACATACAAGTATCACATTTTCATTCCCCAAGGCTACTAGGCCGATTTTAAACAGAATTTCATGAAAAATGGATGGTAAGATAAATTGTTCCAGTTTTACTCTTTGATTTTAAATCTCGGTGAACTTGCCTCTAATGATTTTTTGATCTGCTGGTTACCTGGTTTTGGATATCCTCTGATGTGTAATTCCTGCTATTTTGGCATTTGTTTTGGTTCCACCAAGTCAATTTCATTGAGTCGGTTTTGGATTTTCCTCTTGTTTTCAAAGTTTTTAAGAATGGTAAAGCTTTTGAATATTTAAAGATCGAATACAAATATTTTTTATGCATCAATTTTCGAGTTTTGGAACTTTTGTTCCAAATGTTTATTTTGAACCTCCCAATCCCCTTTTACCTTTTCAATGCTTTAAATACGATCGAAAGTGTATATATACTATGCACTATTTTACAGGATGAACAGCTTCTTATGGTGTTAAAAAATATGTCATTTCTTCTGTCCTAAGAAGGACGGGCCCACCAGAGAATATTGGAGCCTATATAATACGGAATGGCAGAGATATTTAATTATTTATATATAATTAATTAAATCTTGATTAATATAATTTAAGTTATAGAATCATGAAAATTGAAATTAACTTGTTTGTAAAGTTTTTAGGCTTAATAATGAACAAATTCAAAAAAAGATAATTAGCTTCAAACCTAGTCGTAAACGTCCGAACAGTAAACCGAGGCGTAAGTGGGAGGATCGCATTAGTGGTGATTGTACGGTTTTGGTTTTGGTTTTGGGTTTAATGCGTGGATTATTGTAAGCAGTGAATGGTTGTATCGGCATCGAGTCTTCGGTTTCTCCAAGCTTCTTATTTTGATTATTATTACACATTAATTTGAACATATTTAGTAATATATAATCATTTCCTTTCACAGAAATTCAATTACAAAAATGTAGTAACTAATAAATTCTAAAAATCAGCTTCGTCATTTTGTAGGTAAAAGTTCTGTAGATATTTTCCTTAACAGTATGATTGATTTATATCAGATTAAATGTATTTAATATTTATGATAACCCTAACGGAAGAAGTGATACATAATTATATGATAAAATAAATTTTATGTTATAATCGTGTTATCTTTAGCCCATGTTGAATCTGTATTGAATTGTGTATAGATAACCCTCATTGGGCACGCAACTTCATAATGGGTTATCCTCATGTTAAGATATGCTTTAGATATAACTTATAATTATATTTCCGATTGCATAATCATCAGATAATAAAACAATGGCGCCCGAACAAACATGGATTCAGTTTCGCATTCTAACCTTCATTCAAATGGATGAGGTCGCTTGCTGGAAATTCAGAAACTTCTGAGTCAGTTAAATCGCCAAATGGTTCAGAACAGTCGGGGAAAGGCCGTTATTTACTTAGGATCGTTGTTTAATCCCCTCCTTGCCCTCACTTAAACTACTATCTTCGACATTCAAAGACACGAATATGTTGCTAACAAAACAGTACCAATACTAGCAACAAGATATCGCGACAATTACTTTGCTTATGGCTGGTTATTTCAAACCGAAATTTTCAGTCTAGTTTGATTAGGTTTGGGACTATTATTTAATGTCTTGTTTAGTGCTAAGTTTGTTCGGCGATTACTAATTTATAAAAAGTGGTTAGTGGTCAGTATTTTATTAACAGATATTTGGTTAAACTTGCTTAAATAGGATAATATCGGAAGATCAGAATATAGTACTTTTTGCTCTGTACAGCAATTTTGAGTACCTGAGCAATCAAAATTAGGAAGGCCTTCTTCATCCTACCGTAGCGGCAGTAGGAAGGATGCTGTCCTGACCCGGTCAAGCTTAAGCCATAATAGGCACACTCACTCACTCGCGTACTATTAAAATACGCCCGCATCCCTCCTGCTAATATTTTAACGTCATTATTAAAGTGAAAGGTATTTTTGAGCAGTGTATTCGTTACCTTCCAACGATGAATAAAAAAGGACTGCCCTATATTTATCTGAGACACTTGGCGATGACAAAGATACGATCACATTAGTATTGTTACGGTCACAGAGAGAAAGACCGTATAAGAGGATTAACGTCTTAAGCCCTTTGGCGGAAGAGATTAAGAAGATTGTTCTGGACGGTTCCAGAACCCTCCACTCCATGTTGTCCTTGTCTATTTAAAGGCGCGAGGCAGTTAGTGTTGAACCGGCCAGTGCAATAAGTGTATCAATGGACTGTGACAGTCTCGCGAGTGTAATAAACCGTTTCTATTTATTACTGTGTGTCAGTTTGTTATATTTGGAGAATCTTACGGTTGGTGGGCTTTAATTTGTGAACTGTAGGTGTTAATTTGTAGTTATAAGCTCTAGTAATTGTATTGTACTTGTACAAATGTATGTGAATAATTAAGCTATTTCGTAGCAGTATTGAATTTTTTAAACTAAATCTTCTGTAAGTAATGGTACTTTGGCAAAGTGTATCTGTAATTTCTCCATTAACAAGTCTCATGCGTTCAGGTTGGGTCATATTCATAGATAATTAAAGCCAAAAATGTTTAAAACATCTCAAAGTTGGTAACGATCTAAGGGTTTTACCGCTTTATACATAAACAAACTGTCAATATTCACCAATATCAGTCATCAGGACAAAAATCATAAACGGTGACCAAATACATCTCATATCATCAGTTTTAAAAAATAATATGAGAATAGAGAGATGCATAACATAACTCCAAAACAGATTGTTAATGTTCAATTCATTTATTTAACAGGGCAACAGTGGGTTTATCCAGGATATTCATAGCCGATTTCATCTAAATTCAGATCTGGTATTACCTTATTGACCAGGTAGTGATACATGATATCATTCTAATGAACTAAAAAAATATGTCATGAACATGAAGTTCATTGAAGTCTATCAAACTATAAATCGTTTTCTCAAAACATGATCCTGAATCAAATTAAATTTAGGGTCTTGGGTTTAAGTAAATGGTAGAGACTTTACTGTTTCTAGGGCAATGATTGTGCAGGGAGGTGATTTGTCCGAAATACCACCAGGTTTTCTCCCAATTAGGGTATCCACTTGGGTGAGTCCCAGGAGGGCCCAATAAGTGGGTCTGAAATTCAGTATTGTTTTTGTTCCCAAAATGTAAGTCATGAAATTTTATAGGAGACAATAAGGAACGGAGAAATTTCGACTAAAGGATTCGAATGTTCTGCACATTCAATTTTTCCCATGAGTCCTACATCTTTGTAGCGTAAGTATCATTTCGTATATAATGATTTTGCATTTAATTGATATTATATTTAATGATTTAGCCTTAAAAGTATGAGTCAGTGATTCAACCTGTTTTTCAAAGTAGTCATATTTCATTTCCAAGTCAGTCATCTGTCCATTATAATTCCAAAATAATTTTTTCTCTGTTTTTTTATGTAATAGAATATCAAATAAATAATAAAATAATGTATTTAATTGTTCTGTGAGCCAGATTCAAGTTAACTTATGTGATTTCCAGGATAGGAAGTTGCTGATCTAGTTGCTATTCCAGTAAGAGTTGCTAGAGCTGGAGAGTGGATGGTAGATGGTTATGCTCAAGATTCCTGGCGTAGCGTGAGCAATATCAACTACTTCAAGACATTCTACGCTCTGGAAGCGGAACAAGTTAGTCCTCGTCAAGTTTAATGATGACATTAGAAGCTCATTTTGCTGATAACTCCATTTTAACAATACATTGAAGGAGCAGAATGAACCATCATTCATCTTATGCCACCTTAAATATGTAAAATGAATGGTTTAGTAAAGATTTCCCACGGAGAATTTTATTTTAAATAATTGTTGGAAGTTCGAGAATATAGAATATTCCGATGTATAAGTTTCTGCTTAGATATGGACCTAAATTTATTCCATAAATATAAAACATTTACAGCTTGGATATTCATAGAATATTCTTGGCCTCAAATCTCGAATATTTTTCCCCTATAAATTTAATGAGACATATCTGATTAGCGATATTATATTTTGAGTATTGAAAATTAATATATATTATAACTAAATAAACCAGTAAAAAAGTGTTTCATTCATGATCATTCATGATGTTAGTAGGTGGTAATTGTAAACCTGAAGGAGAATATGAGAAATGTAAACCATGATGATAGTAGATGGTTAGCGTAAACCATGATGCATGAAGATGTAAGTGTATGTCGCAATAATAGGAGGGGTAAGTGTAAGCCATAACGAGAATATGGGAAGTGTAATACATGACAAGAATATGAAAAAAGTAATGCATGATGATAGGGGGTAGTAAGTGTAAACCAAGATGCATGAATGGGTAAGTGTATGTTATAACAATAGGAGAGGTAAACCATAACGAGAATAAGCGTAAACCAAGAAACATAAAGGAGTAACTGCAAACTATGATACATAAAGAGATAAGTGTAAATCATTACTATACATAAGAAGGCTACCTAATAATACAAATTATGAAGAATTTAAAAAAATCCAAACATAATTGAAATAACGATAAAAATGAAATAACAAAAAATTACGAATCATGACAGGATATTAACCAATTATAGAATAAAAATATGTAAAATAGTTTATAGATGCATGGGCTATGTAGGAGTAATATTGTATCCTACTCCTACTAGTGGAGTACAAGCTTTTGGTAGCTTGTGTTTTATTTATATTTAGTCTTTTGTTTTATTTTTTCAATTGTTACTTCATTAAATTCTGATATTCTAAGGAAACATCATTAATTCAGTTTATTCAGGTATTATTATTTTTCTAATTGTATTTTTGTATTAATTTTTGTTATTTGTTACTGACTTTTTCTTTGTTTAATAGATTTTCAAGCATTGTGGTGTTTAAACTGAGATTAATCCTTATATTACATAATCACAAATATGTTAACATTTTATTGACCGTGTAGAGTATATGAGAAGTGTAAACCATAACAATAAGAGAGGCAGGTGTAAACAATAATAATGGGAGGGGTAAGTCTAAACCATGACGAGAATATGGAAGGTGTAAACCATGATGATAGTGGGTAGTAAGTGTAAACCATGACGCATAAAGGGGTAACTGTTTACCATGGGAATAGTAAGTATGAACGATGAACAATGGGAAGCGTAAGTATAAACAATTACGAGAATAGGGGGAGTGTAAACCATGATGATAATGTAAGTATAAACATTAACGATAGTATGGAAAGGTGTAAACCATTCTAATATAAAGAGTAAGAGTACACCGTGACGAGAATATAAAAAAGTGGAAACCATTTTGATAGTAAGTGTAAGTATACACAATTTTGACATTATGGGTACGTGTAAACTATGACGATAGCATAGACAAGTAGGGGTAACGATACTGAAAGAAGGGGGTAAGTGTAAATTATGGATTGTATGGATACGAGCAAACATTAACGATTGTCTTGTATCAAATATGATTATGGTGTGGATTATGGGTGTGAAGTGAAAACCATGACGACAGTAGGGGTAAAGGTTTAACCATAACGATATTAGGGGTAAATATATAATATTATATATAGTATAAGAATATACCCTTATAAAAGAAGAATTAAATGTAAACTATGTTGAACACAGAGTCAGTATACACCACGACTTTAGCGAGGATCATCGTTATACAGATCTTATAACATCCAGTCACCTCTTATGAGTCTCTAAACAGAATAACGAATTTCCGACACTGAGGCCCATTAAAAAACATCTAATCGGGCATTAGAGGAAGTGGCTTTGCGGTGGGGTATTATATATCCATCTTAAGAGGTAATACCTTACTACACTGGTATTAACATAAATATAGCCCGAGTTTAAACCCAGCTAGGGTTTCAGGAGCTAATTACAGGAGACAGGGTGGAGACTAGTTAGTAGCTGTGTATAGCTCCTGATAACACCTTTGATAACGCATCTCTGCGCCCTTTCCACGAGGCACAAAGGGACTGATGTTTTCCTATTTCCCTGAGAGGGTTCGCATGTAGCTAGTTACGGAGCATTTCCAATTTGATGGGTCTTAAGGGTCCTAGCAGTCCCTGTCCGACCCTATTGTCGCCTCCGTGGAGAGGTCTTCCCCAACCTCATTCGATGCTGTAAAGACGATCGCTAAACCTGCATCTTCTACTGTTGGAATTAAGACAAAATACCTAGGAAAACAGAAACAAAACTAAAAATAGGAATAATTTCCTATAACTTGAAAATAAGAATAAAAAAAATACTCTTATTGATAAAAAAAATGTATTTTAAAAAATCGTGGGGTGCTGTTAAAGATTTTTTTCTTAATGAGCCTACATCTTCGTGATCGGTCAATAAATATTCAAAATTAGCATTAAGCGCCCCGCGCTCATTTACGAAGAAATGAATTTTTCCGTACATCGCTATATCGTTATTTCTACTCTTTTAGCTTTATTTCCTAATAAAGTATGTTTTCTATTTTTTCGTAGTCTAGTGATATTTAGTCTTAGGTAGTTCTATTAGTGTATGGTTGTAAATCAATTGATTTTTCTGAGCGCAGCGCTTTGGTGCATGCTTGAAAATTCAAGATGGGATACAGACTTAAGTATTGAAGCATTTTATTACATCTAGTGAAGTTTTAAGTTCTTTGACTACTGTATACTAATTTACTTATTTAACTTCGGCTTCAGTTGGACAAGAGATGAGATTGAAAGGACTTATCAATTATTTCACGAGATTCGTTTTCGGGTTTCCAAGGTACTCTCAAACCCCTTGTTGTTATACCAAGTTGGGAGGGCTACTTCCTGCTTTTCAACCATTATATTTCCTGGCGACTTCCTTTTCCAAGTTCTTAAAACAGAAAACATCCCGGATTTTCTCACACTTCGCTCCTCCATTCACTCTCTAGATATCGCCCCACTGATTTTTATATTTGTCCTAAAAAAAACTATGTACTTCCTTCTGGAAATTCACAGTCATTAGACCTTCTTCTGAAATCTTTATCACCATTTATTAAACATTGTAAACAAAAAATCGGATGCTCAAGTTTTAAATTCATGTTACACAAATATTCAAATAATAATGGTTGTTTGATCGCGTGATTAGACTGAATAGAAAAAAAAATTAATTCTAAATATGAGTTGAATAGATTCGTGGCGTTGAAATAAAATAGGCCAGATACTGAAACATGTGGTTTTATTAAATCTAAATATATTAAAAAAGGTTAGGCAATTTTTACATATAATGAAAATACACAAATTATCAATTTTACAAAGAGAAAAAAAAGGAATGGTTAATAATAATGTTATACAAAGAAATTAGTAAATATTAATTTCTAACTCGAAATGATGATTCGTATGAACATAATGTTAATACTGGAAGATAGAGCCACATGGTTTTTGAGTCCTTATCTCGAACGGTTATATTATATCGTATTGTCTTTTGATGATTGAATGAAAGAGAACTTACAGTTGGAGGCGGAGACTTACTGGTGGAGACTTACTACCCTTGTTCTGGCAATATACGGTTGATTGGCGATCTAGTGGTATTATAAAGGCCATGCATCTCGTGTCTGGTGATAGGCGTCTCTTGGCCAATGGGCGAATGTGATTATTGTACCGTCCCAATGCAGTGCTGGATACCGAGGTTAGCTTCAGTCTAGAAGAACGGAGAGATGTGGTGAGCTAGCGGTCTGAAATTGGAAGTCCAGAGAAGTGAAGTACTAGACGGTCGAGTGGGGGAAAACAAAAGTTCTCTCTATCTGTTGCCAAGGCAACAACTGTGAAGCAGCTCGCGAAATTTAATGGGGTTGACTCGCGACTGAACAATGGTAATTTTTGTCTTATTATTACCTATACCCTATCCTCCATGATATTACTGATTAGTATCACTACGAGACGATTTGGAAGTAGAAGGAACTGCATGGTAGATTTTACCATCAGCTGCATCAGCCTGAGATTGGCAGTGAACTCTCAGTTGAATGGTTAAAGATAGGGCAACTGTTTGAAGAGACTGAAGGGTTTACCGTAGCAATACAGGACCAGGTAATTGATACTGGAGCATTCTTAAGGAGGACCTGATAACGGATATATGTCGCCTCTGCTCGAAAGCTCATGAGTCTACACAGCATGTGGCAATTGGATGCGAACCTCTGGCTGGGAGGGAATACATGATCAGGGATAACAATGTGGTGTAAAAAATATATCACCAAAGTATATGCAGGCTATTAGGACTGTTGGGCGGAGATGAGGCGCCTTACTATCGCTATCATCAGGGAAAGCTTTTAAAAAAGTAATGAAAAATTAAAATTAAATAAAAATTTACTGGGATGAGCAAATAATCACGGACCACAGGGTAATACATAACCGTCCCGATATTTTTTTGATCCATAAAGCGAATAAAATTGGTAGAATCGTAGAAATAGCAGTCCCATGTGATTGAAACGTAATGAACAACGAAACCGAAAGCGCCTGTCCTTTTATCTGTATTTTTTCTTCTTTCATTCTTGATGTTCACATGCAAACGCAATTTTTTTCATTGATTTCCAGGTCTAGATCTCTAGCTTCCCTGAGATAATCCACTAGTATATTAAATGTAATTCAAAACATAGTTCGGGTATTAAAAATATGTGGAATTTTTTATCAAAAGTTAATACGTCCAATTCCCAATAAGTAACAGATTTCAATTACAACGGATTATTAATTCAGTACCCGAATGATTCAGTTTATTTGAAATATAATACTTTCTCCTCACTATGACTATTAATAATAAAATTTTCCTTAATTCAATTCGAAACCCCTAAAATTTCTAACATTTTAATTAATGGTAATAATAATTAGAAAAAAAAGTTTTTTAAAAGTTTTAGACTCGGATCGTTATGGATAGCCTAACTTCTGCACTGTACAGGTTCAATCAATTCACCATAGACAAATGAAGTTATATTTGAAAACTTGTTCAATCATTACGCATGATGATTTGACCTAAATATTATTCTATTAAGTCCTACTTAGTTAGATCGCATATTAGAGCATCCTATATCAATCACTAGACGAATTTATTGAATGAGAAGATTCGGGAATCAGTGGGAATCAAATTAACAGAATCCTATTGAACCGGACATAAGCTATTTGTGAATCCTAATGGGAATGCCATTATCGGATGTAGTGAGAGGAGTTGCACAAGGATCTGCGCTATGTTTGCTGTACAATCTATTTCGGGAGAATCGGTTAGCGGTGTATCGATCAGCATTTAAATTTATTCTATTTATCTTAGTTTATTTTGGACGATTTCTTATTTATCCCAATGCAAATTACAATGATGATTAATATATCTGAGTATCAGAAACTAAAAATAATTCCCAGATTAGGAAAGATTGTTTACTTATTTATTTAACGCCATTGTGCTGCTTTGGCTGATCTGAAGATACTACAGTGGGATTGTTAAATTTCGAAAAAAATCCTAAGGCCATCTACCGGGCTGCCATCAACCTTGAGTATAAAGATTGTTCTACTAACCACTCTACCACAGGTGATCCATAAGACTAGGAAACAGGAACACAATTTCATTCAGACGCATTTCACTTAGGAACACTGAATCTATTTTTTCATAAAATTAAACAACATTTCACATTTTTTTCGTTTTTTAGTATTTTATTACTTGATAATTACATTTTACAAAGTTTATCAATCTGCTTTCGTGTTCACGTTCACTTTCTGATCCATAATCAACGTTTCTCATGCTACGTTTTTCGACTGTTGGCAGTAAATAGAGGAAATAAAAAAATTTAAAAAAACTGTACCACTACAACCCGTGAACGGGTCTGGGGTTCAGTACATGGTAGAGACTGTAGTGTTTCATGGAGAACGGTTCTGCAAGGAGGTCACGTCCTAGGTCATACTCAACAGACTTTCCCCCTTATTTTCGGTATCCTATTTTTATAATATTTTATAGAGGCTGGGTGAGCCCCAAGAGGGTCCTAGATCCTATTAGTCCATCTCCGGCCGTAAACAGACTAAATAAAATTCTTGCCCGTAGAGTGATTTGAACCAGGAGTTCCGGCATGTGCTCAGTGTTCTACCACTGAACCACTTCGCTCCCTAAATATAGGAAATAGTTTATAAATAATAAATAAATAATAATAAAAGTGATAAACATACTAACCAAATAAATTGTACCAATTTCCAAGTCTGTGGTATGTAAGCGTATATAAAATCGTTTTTCTCTGTATATTATTTATATTCTATTCATCACGTATTTCTTCTGGTTTCGATCGTGCCGCCACCTTCTTTGCCGAGGTTTCGCCTATTTTTTGCTTAATCTGAGAACCTCTAGATATATTATATTATATGCGCATTCAGATTAATCTGAGAGAATATATATATTTCCAAAGTAGTAATTATAATAAACAATAAGCCTGTACCATTACGATGAAGGGTTCATTACATGGTTAAGAATGTACTCTATCTAAGCCAAACGTTGAGCATAGGGGGTTTTTCCCCCATTCAATAGTGCCCATGCATTGGTGGTTACGAGAAACCCAGGATGGTCGGCATATTCCACGGTGATCATCCGTGGATGTTAGCAAATTTTAGCTTAAAACAACGGCTCAGTATTCCACACCCAGTGCTACTTCGCTCCCGTTGCAATTACATATTAAATAATGGCATATAATTATTATACATACTAAAATATGGTTGTACAAGAGCCTCTATATCAGTAATAAATGGCTGCAATTCTTCAAGGAGGCTTACTGTTTAATATAAAGTATATTATTCTGAGAGCAAGTTGGAGTCGGAAGCGGTAGATGTAAGTTGTCCGACGTAGTGGCTCGAGAGCTAGAGTTGGGGGCTAATGTGGCTATTAGTAGATTGTCCTAACTCTTGACAGCACTAATTGTACAGGTAAAAGCAGCAGGTGCTTCCCGCTTCACGCTTGCCAAGGTTTTAGCACCATAACATAAATTATTTGACTCGTAGTAATACGTCTAGAATGTTGTCACTATGAGGGTATTTGAAGTAGTGTTTTTTTTTTTTAGTCTTAAGTATTATGATATTACTCACAATTAATAGCGACCCACTCCAGCTCTACACGGGTAGTAGAACATATTATGCCTACATATTTTGTCCGTCTAATTTATTTTATTATGTAGATATAAACATAAAAACAAAACAAAACATTTCTTCTCTTCACGCGCGTTAAGTTTTTGCGATAACTCATAAGATACTTAAATTATGTGGTATAAAATATTCTAATAATGGCATAAAATAGCTAAGGTAACTAAATTATATATGTTGATAAGGATTAATACTGAACTCGTCTAAATAGCTTTCCAAAGCATTGTAAGTTATAAATTTTTTAGAAGATAAAATAGGTTTAGTAAGTTATTAGCTATCACGGACTTTTTTGTAAATCTATAAAAGAGGTATGTACCGCTATGCATTGTTTCGTTAAATGACAAAGTGATTAGGCAGTATCATTGATGAAACCTCCCAGGCGGCTATACTCTGCAACATTTACGACAATTATCGTTATATTCCAACCCATTTACAGAAAACCTCGACCAATTATATACCTAAACCTTCCTGGTGACTCACTATTGGTGAAAACCGTATGAAAATCCATGCAGTAGTTATTGAGTTTACTGCGAACAGACAGACAGACAGACGCGACCGAGGACTTTGTTTTATATCTATAAGAACTGTCCATGCTTCGTTTGTAATCACTAAGCGGGAAAAAATTATTTGATAATATAATTATTATATTAACAAAATTATAAAATTTAATAAGACATTATTGAAAAAAAAATTAAATAAAAGGCTTAAATCTCTAAAAACAAACAGGAATACTTGCCAATATTTTACACTACTGAATTGCTAACTTATATTGTCTTGTTGTTTTTTGATATTAGCATGTAAATTCTTTCCTTCCATCGCTAATACAATCTTTCTGTCATGAAGATGCCCGAATAGGGGAAATATTGAAAAGTACTTGGATACTACAGAAGAAAACAGTGTAACTAAATTTTTCCTAAATATTCAGGAAATCAAATTTACCACGGAATTGGTATCATTATTTTCATTAAAATCCATGGCTATTGCTTGCTCTGTCAATCTGAAAATGAAGAGGATGTTTGAATGGCTTAAAGCATAACTCGTGGAAGTCACTTTATAGCGCTTTTTTCCAGGCACTGCTCAGATCAAACAGTTTTCCCATTAACTGCAATACTTATTCAGCCATTTGAACTAATTTTTCTTCTTTTTTGTCAACACCATAGTGTTCGCCATCGAAAGATCTATCAGAAACCCCTGTTAACAAATTTCGAGCAAGAAATATCGAGTTACCTCGTGTTTCTTTTTGTTTAGAATTTTTCAAGTCATGTCATGACAGGTATTTGAAGTCTCTTTTGAGCTTTTGATCTTTTATTTTATTTAACGATGCCATAATATATAAAAATACAGCAATGTAATAATTCCTTTTTTTTTATAGTATTTTCAAAATGAATCATCATGAATTTGAATCGTGCTATATTTTATAATATAAATCGTATATGGTCAATATCTCTATAGTTCCAAGAGGCCATATCGTTAATGAGTTTAGGGTTTTACCCTTCAAAATAAATACAAACTAACGTCTGCTTCGTAATTAACACGTAAATGTTCATATTCACAAATGGATATTTATTTAAAGAGTTTCGTAGGGTCGGTTTTGTGGTGGCAATTAATAGAGAATAACTGCGGCTGGTCGTTGATGCAACTTCCCAGCTCTTCCATCATTACTTTAATTTGCATTTGCATTAAACTAATTGCTTCTGTTCCCTCTCTTTCATTTCCAACATCCTTTATTCGGCACGCTGCGAGTTAGCTGAAAGGCTATCGTTTAATATTCCCAAACAGTTATGCCGTACTTAACCCATATAAACTCTGTCTCTACACAAGGTCACTTCAATTCTTTATTGTAAA
Source organism: Arma custos (assembly GCA_037127475.1). Classification (NCBI taxonomy): domain Eukaryota; kingdom Metazoa; phylum Arthropoda; class Insecta; order Hemiptera; family Pentatomidae; genus Arma; species Arma custos. The sequence goes on along the minus strand of CM073762.1, from coordinate 19,335,958 downwards.
TGTTACATTACATATCCACCTGAGCCTTCATTTTGGTCATCCTTTATTCTAATTATTTCAGATCCTGAATACATAAAGCGGGTCTTTGTCGTGTTATTTATGGTTAGAAATAAAACACATGTTATAAAAAAAATATCTACATTTAATAACAGTTATTCTAACCAAAATGATGACTCGTACTTGATTCTCCTTTAAATAAGGTGGTTGTATATTTTTTATTCCAAACATAAATGAATATCTAAGTCATATTTAATGGAACTTTAGAAACAATGGGTCTTTTTCGTTTAATTCCAATATAAAAAATGAAGTTATACAACAGTATATCCACAATAGTGGGTTTTCGGTGGGATATGCCGGGGAAAAAAGATTGCTACATTTATGGCAGAGTCGAACAGGAATATGAAACGCTATTAGCATGCATTAAAGAATGCATTCATCCTCAAACAATTATTATGTCTGACTCAAAAATAGTCTATAATGTATATGATATGACTATAATCGTTATACAGTCAACCATTTTGAAGATCAACTGATGCGCATCGAGCCCTATCTATATAATTAAATGTAACATTTTGTTTCTCTCGTTCCTTGCTGAATTTTTTTTGTCGATAACAATATATTTTTATTAGCTGTAGTAATATTTCACTTAAATAACTATATTGTTATCGCATATAAATTTTTAACTATTTTAGTTGACAGTATTAGGTTTCCTCGCTAATTAAAAAGGCGTGTATTTACAACCTGTGTGTAATTAGCATAATGAACTTCTATGCCTAAGATCCCGGCTTGGCAGCCAGGAAGATGGCTGTAGGACTTTTTAAATGGTGTTAAAAATCCTGGTTATGCCGTTCTTCGTTGGGAAAGTAAAATATCCTAGTCAGTTCCTCGAGGTCCCTACTCGGTCGAGGATCCCTAAATTTAGAACTCACGCTGTAAAACCATCAGGTTAGTTATAACTAACATACTTTTTAAAAAGTTCATATTGTCCACGTGCTACAATGTGAAGTTGCCAGGACGACGACACTTTAACCTTGCACCACTTCTCATGCTTAGGGGTATGAGCGAAAATTTTGTTTGAAAACTATATTTCGGTTTTGTTGCTGCAATATATTTATTTCTTTTAACTTTGTTTCAAAATAACCAAGAATAGTTTGTTTTTTTGTCATAAAGAGGACGAATGGAAGATCTTTTAATTTATTTATTATTGATCAAGTTTAAATTGCATTCTTTTTCGTGCCTGTTAAATTACACAAACAGTATTTGTTTCCAAATATAATTTTTCAAATTTCAAACACCAAAACCACAAAATATCCAGATTTTTTTTTCTTTTTGACTTCCATCCATACAGCCAGATATACCTATATTTATTTGGTTTGACTGATAAGTTTGATGCCAACAGCACGCGGTTTTTCCCAGATGGTTACCGCCTGTTTTTCCCAGGCGGTCACCCATCCAAGTCCTAACTACGCCTGACGTTGCTTAACTTCGCACGGGAACCGGTAATCACATCGGACGGGAACCGGCATATTCAGATTTATATACTAATGTATATAGATGAAAACAATTTTGTGAAGGTTATGCTGAATCCATTTCATCAACATCGCACTGATCAAATTGCAAACATTTTATGTAAAATTTAAGATTATAAACTTCATAAGGTTAGTTAATCATGAAAATTGTACCAAATTTTAAAAGGTTTTCAAGAAACAGCTCAAAACATAGATAAATAAATTGTGATTTATATAAATTGCGCGAGCTTATCATATGTTAGGCAACTATGTTGTGATAAGGCTATGATTTATTTTTTATTATTTTTATTATCATTTAGGTAGATGGCACAAGAAAGTATAGTTTATGAAACCAAATTTCAGGAATAGTCCATCCCCATATTTTTATACCGGCTATGAAATGGCCTTACCTGCGTGGCGTTATCATATTATTGATCTTACTATGGTGAGTAACAGTACAAATAATGCTTACGTTATTTTCTCACGAAAAACTACATAAAATATTTTTTAAAATTAATGTTAAAACCAGACAGGGTGAAAAAACGTGAAACTTCACTGATGTACTAATGTAGGATAGGTTTTGAAATTATTATCACACATGTTTCAAATTATGTTTACAGAAACTGCTAAATTCGAGATAAGTAACGGAAACATTTGTTAGTCATTATTAACACGTAATTTATCTATAGACAAGCCTCAACAATATCAATTTATATCTGAAGTCCTGCAATTGGTGTCGATTAGGCTAGGAAGGTTGCAAGTGGAAAATCTTAGTAGGCATTAAGTATTTATCTTTAAGGTTATTTTAAGGCATTAAGTATTTATCTTAGTTTTTTAATCGATTTATTTCGTTGATTATTATTGGAACAGTTCTTTATTCATTTAACGTCACTTTATGCTGCTTTGGCTAATCGGACGATAATACATTGGGAGCTCTAAATTTTGTCTATCCAGGTTTAATTAGGATAGGGTTTTTTAACGAGTACCTGACATCGTACAGACTCGGGAACCCCGTTTAAAGTCACTTCCGAAGGACGGCGTAACTAAGGATTTTTTACTCCCTTTAAAAATATTGGAAGAGTTACTTATCACATGTCAAGTAAATATAGATTGCAAGGGCGTACCTCTAATAAATTTTTCTTTAAGTTGGTCAAGAAAGAAAAAAAAAAGAGAAGATTAAAATATTCAGTAGTGCTAAAAGTGACGGACTGCCCCAAATCCTTTCCATTTGAACATTATGGATAAAATAACCAACAACCCCCCTCATCTTCTACATACATTAATTTTTCTATTTATTTTATTATTATTATTTACTAATTATAGCACTCTAGAAGAACTACGTATAGCCACGACATCCTTTTCTATTTCCGTTTGCTGTTTTATGTATCTTACTTAATAATATTGGAATGTGGGAATTTGAGTAGCTGAGTGTATCTGTAATGAGTGATCTCAGCCAAATCACCTCTAATAACAAACAATAGTTGACTAAAAAACAGTACAGTCTCTACCAAGTACTTAACCCAAGGCACTCCATCTGTGTCTTATAGTATAGTATATCATATATTTTAGTGATATATGCTTGTATTAATAATTCTGCGTATATCTGACTTACTTATGTAAGCAGGATTCGTTTTGGCCAACAGCCCTAATTATTATTAATTACAATAAATAAATGAAACTCCAATCCTGATTTGAAAGCATTGTTGTTACCAGTATTCTCTGTAAAGAGTTCCAAAACAGATCCTGGCCAAATATGCATGTCCGAATCGTCAACGACTGTCAACAAACGATGAATTTCAAAATGAAATTTTGTTTAAAAAATTATATATGAAGAATAAAACTTTTTAATTTTCATTATTTATATCAAGCTTATGTTCAACTCCACTAGACTAAATTGGCTTTTAAATCTTGAGTGCGACTTTGAATCACATTAATTTTTTCCTCAAGTTAAATGGGGCTTTACAAACGTTAACAGATGAATTCTGGATGCCTGAACTTTTTCAAAGTCGTGGATTTTGATTGATCGTGGAAGTTAAAACAGAAAAATGTTCTCACGGAGACAGGAAATTAAATCCTGATATATGGTTGATGCTAGCTATAATTCACGGGAATAAATGGTTTTCTCAAAAATGTCAGGTAGTTTATATAATAAATGTTATGCTTTAAAATAAAAATTGTATTTATTTTTTAAATAATTTACTTACTGTGCACATAGCTGGATAATTAAATTGCGTGGTATGAAATATACCCCCCAAATAAATTAATACCCCCCCAAGTATCTCCATTCTCCGAAATAATTTTATATTTAAATTAATACTATCTTAATATAGATGGATCATTATCCATTGCTACAATAACCGTGGGTACAATTGCGTGTATTTAGGAGTGTTTAGCCATTTCTATTTGCTCCTCATAAAAATGTAATTAGTAAGTTTCAGATGGTCAATATAGGTCAGATTTATGGTCAATATTTCCTAATTGAATGTTATCTTGTTTCATCTGCCTATAATATAACCTAGTTTAACGAAGACAAATATCTTGAATTGTAAAGAAACTAATCGAATTAATAGAGTCGTTTTTAAATTAGAAATTTCTGCGGAGAACGATTGGAAAAGGAGAGACCGAGTTCGCAATGGAAGGATTCGTCAGGAACTGGAGATAGTCCCATTGAAATAACACCTAGAAACTCGCGAGTTGAAGTGGTTGGTAGTTGGCCGTGTTATAAGGATGGATGACCAAAGAGATCCTCTAAAGGGCATGTGCCCCACAGGGTAGAAGACCTAAGGGCCGCTCTAGCATGTCCTATCTCGACTGCATTCATCGACTCAGTAGGGCGAGGGAGAAGGACCTCCGGCAGGCCAGGAACATAGCTAGAAAGAAATAGGGAAGAATGGAATTCCTGGCTGGATGCCCCTCTACGCTGAACGACGCACTAAAGGGGAAGCTAAAGAAGAAGATATTTTTAAATTAGAAATTGTTTGGTTAGGCGTTTCAGTACACATATAATTTTTTACTTTAGCCAATTCATTTATATACTATCTGTTTTATAATTATTCGGGGAGTGAGATACCTATAATTCTCAAGTTGAAGACAGGTTGTGATAGATAAATTATTAATTCTGTTAACGACAATGATTCAACTTTGTTGGATATGAAGACCCTCCTGGGGCTCACACAGCTCCTATATTTGAATATTGTTATCCAAATTAATTATAATGAAGAATAAATTAATTAAGATAAACTGGTGTATACAGTACTAAATATAAAATTAATTTGTTTACATTTAAATATGTTCTAATGGTGGCTCTACAACCCGATAAGGGTCTTTGTCGCGTCAAATTATCGTCTCCATTCTTATCTGTCCTACGCCGAGATCTTCCAGGCTCTTAACAAGTGCCTGGGCATCATCTTCGACCTCATGGGCCCATCCCAGCCGAGGCAACTTCTTCCTCTTTCCATCCACGTACACAAATAATAGTTTTTTTATTTACGAGCCACTATCCATTCTCGCAATATGGCCGGCTCACCATAGTCTTAAGATTCTTATGATCGTCCCACATCTGACTACTCATAAATTTGAAAGAGCTCTTCGTTGTCTCTGAGCCTGTATCCTTCATACGATATAAAATAGAATATGAAATAAATAATAATACTTCAGATTTTATCAAGTTATGAGTGATACATAACTATCGGCAGTGTTTTACCCTTTAAACAACCTGACTTCAACAATCTGACTTTAGCATATATATTTTTTCATATTATATTAACTTTTTATAAAAACTAATCATCAGGATTTCAGAAGCGAAAGAGCGGAAAAAAAACTTGGAGAAAGTCCTCGATGAGGTGATCGCTTCGCTATTGCTCGACGAGAGGTTGGATCGGCACCCGAGGAGTAACGACACAGCTCCGACCCAGCCCCCTCCAGCTCCTTATAACTCGACTCTATACAATTATTGGCTGCTGCCTTCCAATATTGTAGCAACAACAACTGCAGCAACAAAGACTGACACCGTGAGCGTGAACTACTGGCTCGATCGGATGCTGCCATCGGCTACAGCAGCGTCTGGCATCGAGAAACTCAAAGATCAAATAAGGTAATATACGCTTTAGTATAATTATCCTGATTTTGTTTAAGAAATACCAATCTTTTCACTTTCTCGAAAACCTGAGAAAGGAAAATATTGCTGGCGATAGAATTGATACATAAATTGATGTGGCAATATACTCAGAGTTGTACCGCAGAAGGTCTATCAACTTTGCTACTCGGATTTTAAGAAGGATTTTGGATGGTCAGGATTGAATGCAATAGGAATTCGATGGCTTAGTGGATCCCTAAATTTTTACTCCTTGTGCTAAAGCTTATAGCGTTTGCCTAGTAAGTGTTGAAGTAGCCTGAAAGAGCGAGCTGTTTCTTGTTGATTCAGTATAGTATGAGGATGCCTTTTTCAACGTTTTTCTAGGCGTAGTCCTAATACCTGTTCTACAGAAATCAGAGGGATATTAATAAACGATGCAGAAAGACGATCATTGGTTTACTATGGAGGGTAAAGGTTGTTTGAGGGGATTTGTAGGAATGAATTTTAATCCTTCAGTTTTGACACCATTATTCTAGGTCAGTGTAAATTAAACTTAAATTAAAACACAGAAAAAAGGTCATATTTCTGCGTTTGTCCGATTGCAACTGTTGTAAGGTATGAATATACTCTTTCTCAATACCGCAAGATTCGAGTCTCGAGGTCTGTTTGCCTGAATACTTGATCGCACGTAGTGGCACAAAGACCAGGATGCTTCAATGGTTAGGCCATATGATGAGGGACAATAGATAGCCAAAGAAACTCTTCCTTTATAAGCCGGATTTTAAAAGAAAAAGAGGAAGACTGTGATCTGTGATTTTTCTTATTATATATTTTATATTTTAATATATTTTAAGTCCCATATAAGGAACTATCTAAACTCATTAATACAATATGCAATATATCTATCTATTATTATTATTATTATTATTTAAGTGTGACCCTTATTACTATGCACTTCGGCCTAAAAAGGCCCATTGTGCTTGAGTCCTAAAAAAATCCCTAACATAGGTCTAGACTTCTGAGAAATTTTAAATAGTCTTTAAACCTCAGTCCTTGAAGTTCCTTGTATCCACCGGGGCCAAGGTCAAATGTCCTCTTTCGACTTAGTGCTATACATTCAAAGAGGATGTGCCAAGGGGTTTCGTCCTCCTCTTTGCACCATCTGCACCTAGGTTCTTGTTCAATGCCTAGGAGATGCATGTGTTTCCTGTGTTTACAGTGCCCAGTGATGGTTTCAACCATACTTTTGAGGTCGGTTCTCGACGAGTGAGCAGCTTCTTTCTTGATTTTATCAGAAAGATTATCGTTGGGATCCTTTATGAAAAGTTTTGTATGCCTTATCTTGGCTCTATCCCAACGTGTTTTTATCTTCCTCTTGGCTAGTTTATTAATTGTATCCTTAGCCAGGGGAAGGGGGACCCCGCACCATGGTTCTGGTCCAATAGGAGCAGTAACTGCTCCTTTCTTCGCCAATTTGTCGGCCCTTTCATTTCCTGGAATATTACTGTGCCCAGGGATCCAAAATATGTTAACTCTGTTATGTACAGCTAGTTCATCTAGTCTTAGACAGCATTCCTCCACTAGTCTGGAGTTTGTTACTGCATTTTGTAATGCATTGCATGCTGCCTGACTGTCAGTGAGAAAGTTAATTACCTTATTCTTGTGGTCCTTCATAGCGAAGGCACCTGCAAGTATTGCCCGTATTTCCGCTTGGAATACAGTGGGTGTCGTGCCCAGAGCTAAGTAATGACCCATGCCCTGACAACCCCTAAACCAGAATCCCGAGCCGGCACCAAACTCCCCTTTGGATCCATCCGTATACACATTTAGACCATTGGGTGGATTAAAGCAATCATTCTTGCTTTTGCAAATCGCCTGTATATTGACGTGAAATCTTTTGTCAAAGTTATATTTATTCAGCATTGAATCAGAATGCTTTTTTAGATCTGCATTTTGCTCGATTATATCAAAGACACTTCTGTGTCCAAAATCGTTGGTGGGTTTTTTGACCCCTCCTATTTTTACTAGCCTGTACGCTGTCTTCAATGCCTCTGATTCAATTAGAATGTCAAGAGGGGTTAAATCAAGTATAGTTTCCAGCGAAGCGGTAGGGGTGGTTCTCATGGCCGCAGTGATCATGATGCACCCAAGCCGCTGCACCTTCTCCAACCTTGATCTATTTTGTTGGATACCAGCTTTGTGCCACCAGGCTATTGAGCCATAGTTTAGCACAGGTCTAACTATTGCTGTGTACATCCAACGGGCCATCTTGGGGCTAATTCCCCACTTGTTGCCACATAGGCTCTTACAAGTCCACAGAATTCTTGTGGCTTTCTTGGTAACATAGTCGATATGTTCATTCCAGTTTAATTTACTGTCCATAATAACACCGAGGTATTTAACCTTCTTGCTGAATTGAATACTCATCCCTTTTATCCTAGGGGGGTTGAGTTCCCTCAATATCCTTTTGTTTGTAAAAGGTACAATTACCGTTTTATTAGGATTGATGTTCAATCCTACTCTCGTGCACCATCTCACCACCATTCTTAGTGCCATTGTCATCAACTCTGAAATAGTTTGTTGGTCAAAGCCCTTGATTATAATTGCTATGTCATCTGCATAGCCTATCGCTTGGAAACCCGCCTCATTTAGGAGGTGTAGTAGTTCGTCCACTACCAGGTTCCATAGGAGTGGGGAAAGGACACCTCCTTGGGGGCAGCCTGCGGCTGCTTTAACCTTTAGGTGATAATTGCCCATATTGGCTTGAATGACCCTATTCTTTAGCATGGCAATGACCCAATTAGCAATGTTTGGTCTAGTGCCGTGCCTTAGTAGGGCATTAGTTAATGTATGAGTAGGGGTATTGTCAAATGCTCCCTCTATATCTAGAAATGCTCCGAGCGCGATTTGTTTCCACTGCAGAGCATCTTCTATCTGGTCCACCACTGCATGCAGCGCAGTGTCGCAAGATTTTCCCTCTCTGTATGCATGTTGATGCAACGTTACTAAACCATCACTGAGATGTTTGTCCCTGATATATCTATCAAGAATTTTCTCCATTGTCTTCAGCAAGAATGAGGAAAGACAAATGGGGCGATATGATTTGGGTTCATCATATGTTTCTTTCCCTGGTTTGGGAATAAATGTGACCCTAACTTCTCTTCAAGATATCGTAGTAAGAAATTTGTCATTCAAGTTGAAATTTAGATTTAAGTCGTACTTCTACTCAAAATTCGTTATAAACCGGAAATCACAATCAGGAAACCATAAAAAAATTAAACATAACAATAGCTAGTATACTACGATGGACCACAAAATGGAAAATTAAATTAAACGAATCAAAATCTGTGCATGTTGATTTTACTAACAAAAACATCAACTATCAACCAATAATTATAAACAACAAAGTGATTCCTTATTCAAATCAGGCTAAATATATTGGGATGACTCTGGATGCAAAACCCCGATGGAAAGAACACGTTAAAAAAAAGCTATTACAACTAAATTTGAGTTATTAAATGTTATATTCGCTCAAAGGCAGACAATCCACGCTGTCTGTAAAAAATAAAATATTAATATATAATCAAATCCTGAAGTCAATCTGGACATATGGAATCCAGCTGTGGGGATGCACAAGGGACTCCAACGGAAAATCAATTCAACGATTCCAAAATAAAGTGTTAAGGGGCATCGTAAATGCACCTTGGTACATCAGGAATGATGATCTCCACAGAGATCTTCGGGTGCCGACCGTGGAGGAGGTAATGCAAAAATTCGCCCAGACATATCAGGGTCGCCTGCAAGACCATGTTAACGCCGAGGCCGTCCATCTTCTCGACTTCAATGCACTAATAAAAAGGCTAAAGAGAAGGAAACCCCATGAACTAATATAAAGTTGTGTTTTACGTTCAGAGCTAGAGACATTCGAAGCTCCTTAATCGTGAAAAATAAAAAAAATGTATGTAATAAAATGTTTTAAGTGTTTTGTTATTATTATTATTTTCAGAAATATATTCCTAATAAGCTCGTAAAGAGCTTGATTATAATATAAGTAAATTTAAAAAAAAGTCGTACTTCTACTCAAAATTCGTTATAAACCTACGGACGAGCAAGCAAGAAGCACCCGACCAATGCTGGTGATGTAGTAAAAACAGTTTGAAGAAAAGGGCAGGTTAGGAGTTGTCATTAGATCTCATAACGAAGGAGAGTGTGGAAAATTTAGTTTTTGCTCAAAGGCCTTCCCGACTGACGCCACATTCAGCATTTAATTATTCCCAGCCGTTATGGTTCTAATTTCTCCCTTTACGATTTAATATCTGTAGCATCTCACAGCACTTATTTATCACTTCGAAGATAGTGGTATTTTAGTGCGGCTCCGATTGGTTGGGTCTACTACTAAAACTGAACATCAGAACTCCTGAAAGACTACCTGGATCGGCGTAAAGAGACGAAAATGTTATATAAACTTCCTTTAATCTTATCGATACCCTTCGGCTGTTATATAACTTGTTATATAACCAAAAATGAGTAATGATATATTTTCTTGTATAAACTTTTACAAGTTATTTTATTACAATGTGAGGTCAAAGATTTGGGGTTCGTCATTATGTTCATCCTTAGTCTCAAACCTAATGTCATCAATATTACAGCTGACCACCAACTGTTCAATAAGTAATGTTAATACGCTCTGTACCATAAATGTGTTTTTTTAAGGTGTAGGCGAAAAACAAATATATCTTACATATTGTTAAATGATTCATTCTGAAGCTCTATTTTTCCAAATCTAAGGCAATCATAAACAATTTCTCTCTCTCTAGGACCTTGAATAAATTATTCTACCTCAAGTTAAGATAAGAAAGCTATTAAAGTAAGTTGGTTGTTAAAAAAGTAACTAAGAGCAGATTGCCGCGATGATTAAAGGAAATAAATTCAACTTAACCATAGAAAACAAACGCAGATTAAATTTTATGACAAACATTATAACGAATAATGGTGTAAGAAATACCTTATAAAGATTAATCCACGTCTCGGAATTGTATATCTAGGTTCACGGAAACAGTTGATAATAGAATGGATGTGAACATAATCCAAAGGATTTTGTTAACAAACCGCTGTAGCTTTGGATTAACATACACATTAGTTGCGAGACCAAATTGAATAAAGACTAAAAATTAGAGCATCTAAATAATATGATACGAGATTCTTAGGACAATTTAAGGCTTGAAATCAAACTAGCGTTTTGCTACTTGTGTATTAGCCGGTCTGCAGGGACTGTTATTCCCTATTGTTTACAAGGTTATAAACTTCAGAATTTCCAGGTTGAGGTGAACACTGAAAATAATGATTCTGATAACACCTATTTTCTTATTCATATTATTGGAAATTTAAGTATACAAAATGTAATCAATCATAAAACGCTAATTTTAGAACCCTCCAGCCACATCCTGTTCCTAGTGTATTTCCTACACTTTCGACTAAAATATCTCTTTTTCTATCCTTGTCAAAATCTATTTTATGATCTTTTTCTCGCAATTTCGTGGTATTAAAGACGAATTAAAAGAAAGAAGACAAAAACAAAAAAAATAATTTCATTAACAATACAAACTCTTAGATTGACAATAAACAACATTAACAAGACTAAACACTAAAAAATAATACAGGAAAAAATTTTTATAACACACACATATAAGTAACTTGAATGATACGAGTGCTGGACGGGGACCGGCTAATACACATGTACCCATTTAAAACATTTATCAAAGTACATTTGAAATAATGATATCAACAAAGCATTGACTTTCTCAGATTCCAGGCTCTCGTAAAGAAAACCAATATCGAGTTCTTAGCCTTCTTGAACAAGTTAATCGAAGACAAGAAGATAGAACTGAACGAAGAAGATAAGGAAATTAAGGACGAGTATGCGGAGTTGAACAGGACAAGAGAAGCGCTCTTCCGCGCTTACAACAGGCAGCTACCAGACAAAAAGTTGGAAGACCTTCGGAGGAAGCTGGCGGAGAAGGATCTGGAGTACAGGCAGCTGGTGTCCATGCAGAGGTCCAGGCGGCGGACCAGGGACCTCCGTCTGGACACTCCATGGATCAATATTAACTACCCCGGAGTAGCCATCCGCGAGGCTCTTCGGATGAAGAAGTCCAAGAACCAGTTTTTCGAGAGCGATATGGACAGTGGTAAATTATTCTTACAAAATTTCTAGTCTATTTCCTAGGGTATTTCCTCACGACAATAGAGTTAGTTATAAAATCCTATAACAAAAGTTCAAGGGAAGCAGAGCACTCCTGCATCTCCCATTGAACTTGCATTCCCATATGAATGTCCCTCAATAAAAATGCTGAAATGCTATTTAAAACATATCGAAAAATATATCTGCAGCCCCGGTTAATTTGGTTAAGTCGAATTATTTCTAAAATGAGTTTCTTGATTTAAGAAACATAATTCTCGAAATGCATTAATGGATTAGTCAGGCCTCGGATCGAAATCGAGTTATCGCTTGTATTATAACTTCCTTTCAATCCAAAAACTGTGAAAATGCGATGATTCTAACTCATTCTAACTCATAAACTCATTTTGGATAAAATTCGACTTAACTACTGTTTCACCAGATCTGCAGATGTGAAATCATCGTTTGAGGAAGGAGATAACAATGTTTTTAAAGCTTGTCGCAATCCTTTTAATTTTTAATGTAGAATACTGCTGAAGAATACTTAAACAACTCACATGAAAGTTGTAGTTGCTTAAAAGAAATTGGAAATTGAAAAAACAATTTAAAAAAGAAAATGTAAAAATAAAAAAGTATAGTTTGCATTATCACAACCAAATGTTTGTACATACAGATATGTTATAAAGTTCTATTTCGTTGACATTGAAAAGGATTTAAGTGCCAAAATTGCCTCAATTTTTTTTTCACTGAAACAGAATTATCAGTCATTCTATTGCCACCAACGGATTCTTGTGACATTGCTCAAAACTAAACGAGGGGTGCATAGGCGGATCCAGGGGGGGAGGAGGGAGGGTACGGGGGCACGTGCCACTCCAGACGGTTTTTTGTGTACTGTGGAGAATCCATTACAGTACATACTTATAGGCAAATCATGTGGAGTTATAACAGAAATAACATGAGTGAAACTATTGTTCAGATATTTTACTAATACATTTTAATAAACCTTTCTATAAATACTACAGGTTTATTTCTAAGTTATTTTTGATTTTTTTGCCCGTCTATCCGTTGTGCCCCCCCCCCCCAGAAAAAAGTCCTGGGTCCGCCCTTGGAGGGGTGATAGGAATTTACCTCCTTTTTAACGCTAAGTGCCTTGGAACATAAAATCGTTTTGCGAAAAAAAAAATTTCCGGCAATTTTGGCACTTACCTCCTTTTCAATCTCAACGCCTCAATTGATAAAATATAAAGAATAATAGCAATTTCAAAGCAATCAATTAAATTGTCTTTAATCAAATAACTAAAAATCTGCAGTAATACTTAAAATGTTTGTAACGATTCGTTGTATTCTGAAATTTAAAAGGATAAAGCACTTAGGTAGAAAAAAATTTAAAATGTTACGAATATAAATATTATAAGATGTATTTAATAAGAATATAAAAATATTACGGAGAAGTTTTATACTCACTAAAAAATATATCGCCGCTGTAAAACAATATCTACAACTTTTATGAAAATTAGGTTCTATAGGTCGAGTTACACACTAAGGAAGGCAGGTATTAAGGTCAGCAACATTGCAGAGTATGATCTATTAATGCTTCTCTTCAATTGCTCTGAAAAAAATTGTCAAGTCTACAGTTGGCGCGTTTTTTTTTCTCTCCTGTAAAATCGCCCAAAGTGAACATAGGCGGTATTGTTTTGACAGCGACGATATGTAACTCTTTTACATAATTATCGACTTTTTAAAGTAAATAAATAAATGATTTCCATTTAACTTGTGTCACCTTCTATTATTCTGAAACTATTGTTCAGATATTTTACTAATACATTTTAATAAACCTTTCTATAAATACTACAGGTTTATTTCTAAGTTATTTTTGATTTTTTTGCCCGTCTATCCGTTGTGCCCCCCCCCCAGAAAAAAGTCCTGGGTCCGCCCTTGGAGGGGTGATAGGAATTTACCTCCTTTTTAACGCTAAGTGCCTTGGAACATAAAATCGTTTTGCGAAAAAAAAAATTTCCGGCAATTTTGGCACTTACCTCCTTTTCAATCTCAACGCCTCAATTGATAAAATATAAAGAATAATAGCAATTTCAAAGCAATCAATTAAATTGTCTTTAATCAAATAACTAAAAATCTGCAGTAATACTTAAAATGTTTGTAACGATTCGTTGTATTCTGAAATTTAAAAGGATAAAGCACTTAGGTAGAAAAAAATTTAAAATGTTACGAATATAAATATTATAAGATGTATTTAATAAGAATATAAAAATATTACGGAGAAGTTTTATACTCACTAAAAAATATATCGCCGCTGTAAAACAATATCTACAACTTTTATGAAAATTAGGTTCTATAGGTTGAGTTACACACTAAGGAAGGCAGGTATTAAGGTCAGCAACATTGCAGAGTATGATCTATTAATGCTTCTCTTCAATTGCTCTGAAAAAAATTGTCAAGTCTACAGTTGGCGCGTTTTTTTTTCTCTCCTGTAAAATCGCCCAAAGTGAACATAGGCGGTATTGTTTTGACAGCGACGATATGTAACTCTTTTACATAATTATCGACTTTTTAAAGTAAATAAATAAATGATTTCCATTTAACTTGTGTCACCTTCTATTATTTTTCGTTCACATCTTACACTATTTACTACATATTCTTTCAATATTACAATTATTTGTACAAAGAAAAAATATATACATTTATTGTTACAACTTTTTGAAGGTAAAATACAAAATTTTAATAACCAAAGTACGCTTTCTATTAGATAAAAGCAGATTGTTGTGGATATAAGAAAAGGTTTTCGAAAAGCAGGTAGGTTTCTCAAACTCTCCTTTAACAGTCAAGGCATTTAAGGAACCTGAAAGGAAGCATTATAGAGTCCCTATGCACATAAATAAATATAAGGGAGATTTAGAAAACGAAAATAAAAATAAAGAGGCTTTTTAGGAAGGCAGCACACCACGTACTAGCCTTAAATTTTGTTTGCCCCTATCTCCTCTCTTAGGAAGGGTATTCTCCAAACACTTCTAGAAAATATTTCTGCTTGTTATTTTCTTCTAAACATCGATATGCCCTTATTGGTGTATATAGAGTTTGGCTTTCCCAAGTACTCTTCGATTCTGAAAACTTTAAAACAGCAGTAAATATTAATGGCATATAACTAACTCAATAAACTATAAAACAATAATAACTAAGTAATATCTAAAAAGAAGTATAAAAAGTACAACACATCTTTGGGAAATATTTCTCTAAGTGACAGGATACATTGCCTACGAGTAAATACAAGAATCAATATTATAAATACAATATTTATATTTGCTTTACTAAATATTAACTTTGATTATTTCTCCGGTGTACACTCTAAACTTTTTTGTGGAGTGCCATTTATTTTAGCTAATGTAAAATATATAATATACTGCTTACTGAATAAAAGACTAAAACTTGCTCAAATAACAATATTTTTCAGAAACTTTATTTCAGTTTCGAGTCGTTTTGATTAATTAATATTTTAATATACTTTTGCCTTTACCTTCTAGTACCCGGCGAAGTTTCGTCAGTCGTAAGCGACGATGCACACTTCCACAATGATGATGATGACGAAAATAGAATCCATAGAAAGCGTTATAAAGGTAATTGGTAATTATTAATACTTTATAATATTCAATTATTACTTTATTTATTAATAAATATTTACCACTGTATTACAGTGAGCTTTCGGAGTGTTTATTAATTAGCAATTTGATTTATATTTAATACAAAAAACAATAAAAGATAGTTAATTTATAAAAATAATGATAAAAATTGATGTAGTTTTTATAAAAATGTTAACGGTGAATCCAAGTATCTCAACTTCGAATATCATCTTTATTAAACCCAGTTTTTAAAAATATTTTTTACTTAATAATATTAAAAGAGGTGATTATTTTTGATTAATTTGATATTCACGTTTATTTTATTGGTTTACTGATGCATGTGGGTAGGTAGAGATAGTGAGGAGGATATATGCAATTATATATATATATATATATATATATATATATATACAAATAATGCATTTCTTCTCTTATGGCAACAGTATACTTGATTAGACTTCTAGGACTTATCAATCAGTTATTAGTTCGGAAAAAAAAATCTTCATTTAAACCAGTAATATAATAATCCACTAATTACAACTTATTATTCTATTATCACTAATAATAACAATACTTTTTCAGATACGACAAAACGTACACCTAAATCCACAACGATGTCTTTGAGCGATATACTCTGGAAGTCACTTGGCAAATACCTACCTTTTAGTGGAAAAACCCTTTCAAATTTTGCTGCATCGATACCTTTGGAAGTTCATTACAGGTAAATTTTTTTACAGTAGAAATACATTTTTATTTCGACATTTTATAAAAACTGGTTATTTTTTGGATATTTATAATATGGTTATTTTTAAAAAAATAGATACCTTTCAATTTTTTTTATCGATATATTTATCTATGCCTACCTACATAAATATTTTCTGACACAATGATATAACGGACGAAAGAACAACGACCAGTAGTAACTCCTTCCTAGCTTGATTTACAGTTCCTACTAGATTCTAACATCCTTTTCAATCATATGGTATGAATTTGTACATTATATTTTTTATTTATATTTTTTTACATTATTTTATTATCATTTTCGGATTAATTTATTTTTATTACCGCATATATATATATATATATATATATATATATATATATATATATATATTTTTATTATATATACATATATATCATTGTTTTATTATGGATTGATTGTAAGCTACATAGCACCATTACTTATTGCCCACAAGTGGCAGATTGTAATGTTTCAATAAAGTGTTAAAAAAAATCCTTTTCAATCTACTTAGAAATGATTTTAGGGCCCATTGATTCTTTTCAAACGTTTTTCTTCCTTTAATTGAAATTATTTTTTAATCCCTTGCAAAAGGCACAAGTTCTTTTATTCGTCGGGGAATTTCAATTTTAAAATGCCATTTCTCAGACCCCACAAGTAAATAAAAATATTAGTCAAATTTGTCTATGACTTTCGCAAAAATGAATAGGATATTGATAATTTTGCGATATTAGCTTTTCATATAAACTGCATTAATGTTTATTATTATTATATTTATTTACTGGAGGAAAGTTATTTTTTAGTTGTAGCAAAGGGGCTTTGAAAAATAAAAAAGCCCCCTTATAAGGATCGATAAGGAAAAATATTATTTGAACAAAATAGTTTTTGGAAATGATTCCTCTGATAGTGATTTTTCAAGACTGCAATCAGTACTTGAAGGTCAACCGATTGCGGAAGGTGATTGAATAACATTCTAATTGCATCCCAACTGTGTTCAATAAGTCTGGAAAAATTGGAGGAAGGGGCAGATCAGGTTTTCTAAACCATATTGAACAGGTCACCCTCAATGATGAAGTCTAAAGTCCCAGCCAATGAGATTGATGAGAGGTTTGAGGGTAGTATTCTTCAATAATTTATTTTGTGTTACGGATTTTCGTTAGGTTACCTTTAACAGTATGGAGTATACTCCGTTCTTCCGGGTTAATGTTAGGCCCCAGACCATTACGCCACCTCAAAATTGCACTGAAGGGAGCATGAACTGGGGCATTGTACGCAGCAAATGTTCTCTGTAGATTCTTCGGCGCCTGCTATCCCCGTAGAGACAGAAACCCGACTCGTCAGTAAACAAGGAAAAGTGGAATGGTGTCTGTCCTCTTCTAACAGCTCACTTCACCACATTCTTCCGATTTTCTGGTGACAGGCTCTGATTGCATAGTTATCATCTATGCGTTTCAGCTGTTAAAAAATCTTAATAATTGGTATCTCTATTTAGATGCCACGGTTGTTTATTTTCCAAGAACCGATTATGTGTCTTCTTTTTTTAAGTACCATTAGGTCTATTAGATCAGGCACCTTGTGTGCTATAGCAGCGGCGCAACATTATATCTGTGGCACTTGCGCTAAGTGGGCTAAATCGAATTTTGTGAATTTCATGCTATCTACATAGAATCGTAATTTTATTTTCTTTCCTTGTGTCTAACAAGCTAAGTGTTCCGTCCATTGCAATGAAGGATATTTCTTTGTTAATCATGGGCTGATACTCCGATGTTGAACTTAAAATAAGTTCAGAAAAATTACGATTCTAAGTAGATAGTTTGAAATTCACAAAATTCGACTTAGCCCCCTATGCACAGGTGCCACAGATATTAATAACGATATTACCAGCAAAAAGTCAAAATAGTAACAATCGTTTTCATGAAACATGCTCCTCATTTGCAGAAAA
The DNA here is from genome assembly GCA_037127475.1 of Arma custos. Lineage (NCBI taxonomy): Eukaryota > Metazoa > Arthropoda > Insecta > Hemiptera > Pentatomidae > Arma > Arma custos. Next base: position 19,317,884 of record CM073762.1, on the reverse strand, counting down.
GCTTCTTTGAATACTAATTTTTCATTTATTTAAGAAATTTCAATTTTGAATAATCTTGTCTATAGGGTTTAGTCTTATATCATCTTATCTGAAAGGCATTTCCTACAAAAAAAAAAAAAGTCTTATTCAATGGACAAATGTTGTCATAGGTTTTTAAGTGTCATTAACAAAAATGTAAATGTTTTACAAACACTATTTTTTAATTTTAGTGATCCTTCACTTTTATTTGATATTCCGAATAATCATAAGCTCTTCGAAAACTACATTGGAACATTGGAAATGAAAATAATGATATAAAATAAAAATTGGCGCTCGAACCGAGCAGAAAAGTCCTGTGAACTCGTCTGGTATTTTATATGTTAGTTTGAACAATATGGTTAAAAATAACATTTGTCATTTCTGTTAAAAAGCAATATTTTTTTCCAGATGAAACCTTTCGAGGAAATACAAAAAAATGATAATAAAAAAAATTGAAAAGAGCTCGGACCAATCACAACGAGAACAATCAGTATTGGTTCCATCATTTAGTTCCCCTCCCTCCTTCATTCTCCCTCCCCCTCCCCCTCTCACACAAAACATAATTCCCTCTTTCTCTAATTACTTTCAGATCCCCGAAATTTATTTTCTACTAATGAAAGATTTAATTTTAATTTATTTATAATACACCTGCCTTAATACGTAAATTGTGCAACCTGCAATTAAAATTAAATCTGTAGGTAAAGGTTTAATTCTGAAAGTCGTTATTAAAAATATGTAGATGAATTGTATTATTCTGAGTTAAATTTAATGTCTATTGAAAACACTGTACCTCTATAACCCATGAATGGTGTAGTAATATTGTACTGTAATCACGTTCAACCACTAGATTTCCCGTAATTTGGGGTACCCACTTTATAGGGCCTATAGATCCCACAGAATCCGTTCGTGACAGTTAACAGATTAAATAATCGATCTTCCATAACCGAATTTGAACACGGAATCTTGATCACAGCCACTCAGCCCTTTACTAACAGAGGTAGCCTCTCCATGCAACTATATAACAATGAATAAATTAATAAAAAAAAAAATTAATAAATATTACTAAATATTAAAAAATAAACTAATAATTCATAAATTAAAAAAAAATAAGGAAATTTATCATCCACTTCGAGAAGAACTATTAAATATACAAATTTAGTTGTTGTTTTGTTTTTATATCGATGGAGATAGTTCAATGCAGAAGTAATCGACCTCTATCTATAATACTTTAGCTAGAAATTCAATAAAATTTCTAATGATATTATAAAACAATTTATTATATAAAATTTAATTTTATCTTATCTCTCTGATAAGTTTAATTTATGCCCTAAAGCTACGATCAAATGGAGCTACGGCACACAAAGCTTGTGTTTAATTGACTTTCAAAAAGCTGTTTTAAATTTACTTGAGGCATATTATAGATAATGGTAAATTTGTATCTTTCAAGGGAAAAGAATTTATAAAAAAAGGTTCGTTATTTTTTCAACTGATTCTTAATTGCTTTTTTTTTCTCTTCTTTACTGTTGGAGACGTTTTATAGATATTAATAAATTTTTATCTTTGAAGGGAGAAGAAGTTAGATAAAGAAGTTTTTTATCGTTTCCGTAAATTTTATGATCAAAACTGACTCTGAATTGACTATTTTTTGTCTTTATACTCTAGGAGACGTATTATAGATATTCATAAGTTTGAATCTTTGAAGGGAGAATAATTAAGAAAAACAGGTTTTTTTTCCGGTTAATTTCATACCCGAAACAGATTCTTAAATAATTAAAGTCAATTTTATCATTTTGGTATAATGATAGTTATATAATATTATATTATATTATATGATGTGATGTGATATGATATGATGTGATGTTAGCTTGTTTGTTTTTTCACTATTTCTCTTATTTTTCTCTCGGAGACGTACTATAGGTATCAATAAATTTGTATCTTTGAAGAGAAACGTTAAAAAAGTTTCATATGAACCACAGAAAAAATGTTTTATTCATATGTTTTTATATATAATCAAAGGATATTGACCAAGAAGATCCAGTACAGTTCCGTGATAAAATGGAGAATCTATTCTGGATTGAAATCCGTACAGTAATGAGAAAAGTTTTTCAATCACTTTTTCTTGAAATCTGTTTTTAATGTTGTCAAGCAAGTTGAAGTGCTTTTTCGTTCCGTTAGTAATTCTTTTATGATTTCGAACTTGTAACTAACTCCACTTTAACTATGCTCTTGATTCACAATAATGAGATTTGTTCAAAGACAGATGAAGTTAAAGAATATGAAAAAGTTGTCTTTCATAATTTTCCTGAGTTGTAAATATTTTATTTTATTTCAACAACACAGGACTCCAAAAATTTTTTTTTAAATTGTTTTGATTTAGTTAACTGATCTTATTTAGTTTTTTGCGCTGATTTCAAAGCTGACATTGTTTTTTTTTCCTATCACGTAAGGCTCGCCTACAAAGTAAAGTTGAAGTTTTTGGAAAAAGTACAAAGAACGGATAACTTTGGATTTGTTTTTATTATTTTGACATGAAGTAAAAGCAAGAAAAACAACGATACTTAGCTAAAATGAGCATAAAAGTGATGAACATGTGTTGCAAAGTTATTATAAGTCTTTGTAAAAAATATTTCTTTTTCCATCAATACTTCCGTTGGTACTTTTTCGGCTGTGTTCTTGTGAATTTTCCCTTTTTAACACCCAACAGTAATCAGCCATCTTGTTGACATTCCATCGACCTTGGTATCTGCGCTCCATTTCTTTTATATCTTGATGGAAACGTTCTCCTTGTTCCTCACTTATAACCCCAAGATTTTCTGGAAAGTAGTCCAGATTTGAGTGAAGGAAATGAACTTTGACACTCATGTTGCAACCCAACATTTTGTAGCTTTGTAACAATTCAGCAACCAAAGTTTTGTAGTTTGGGTCATTTTTGTTTCCAAGAAAGCCTGTTACGACAAGTTTAAATGAATTCCAGGCGTTTTTTTCTTCCAGTTCCATTTTAGTGACAAAGCTTTTATCTTTGAAACATTTCTGATGTCAGGCCCAACAAAGGCTCCCTCTTTCAACTTAGCATCGGATATACTAGGAAACTGTTCACAAAGATACTTGAAACACTCTCCTTCTTTGGGTGATGCTTTCCGAAACTGTTTTACTAGCCCCAATTTGATATGGAGTGGTGGAAATAAGGTCTTTTTAGGATCCACTAAACTTTGTCTTTCAACATTATTAACTCCAGGAATAAGAGCTACGTCTGGTTGACATAGTGTTGTTTCCTGTCACGGCTATTCCATTCGCAGAGGAAACATGGAAACTTTGTGTAACCACTTTTTTGACCTAGTAACATGGAAACAACGTTCAAATCCCCCAAAATGGCCCATTTATGGTCAGAGTAGCCGAGCTTAATAAGAACGAACTCAAGACTTTTGCAGCATTCTTTCAGATGGACTGAGTGTCCAACAGGCATAGAATATCGGTTACCATTGCGAAGAATTACAGCTTTCAAACTCCTTTTTAATGAATCGATGAAAAGCCTCCATTTCTCTGGTTCATACGTGATTTTGAACATATCCATGATTCCAGGCCCATTTTTGCAGAAAACTATGTCACCTTCTTGTATAAAAAAAGAAGGGACAAGTTTATACTTTTTCTCTAAATCGGTACCATGAAAATGACACACCGGAGGCTAACATATGTCTTTCTTTAAGTCTAGACCCTAAAATTTACGCTGATATTTGTGACATATCTAGGGGTGATAAAATTTTTTTTCCGTAATCAGCACAAAAAAATACTGTTAAACCCACGACTTAAATATGCTACAATTTTTTTCATCGCAGACCTGTGTAATGAACTATTGTTAAAAAAAACATGTCCTACTCAAAAGTTCAGGTTTAAGTTTTAGGTCGGATTCTTAGTGGGTTCGACACCCGTCTGACAGTTCTTAAAATTTAACAGTAATATCGAAAAATAAATCTTTATGCTCTCAATCTCACTTTTATTTATTCCTGTAGGCCGTTATTGTTTTCTTTTTTTGTTATGGCAAACAGAACTGGCTGTTTCTACATGTCTCCCAACTTGGGAGATTCATTCCGTGGGTCCACCACAACACAAATTTCAACCTGACTTGGGTGGATTCGAAGAGGCTCTGCAGCAGTTACGATGTCGTTAAGGTGGTTCCTAAACAACCTCAACCATCATATTTAGTTAACGGCGGCATCATGAAAGTAACAGCGGAATAAACAAGAAAAACAGTTCTAGTTGTACTGGGCAAAATATTTTCAATTTAAATAGTTTTTAAGTGTTTTATTTACTTTATTTTATTTTCAAATTTTGTAATTTATTTTACGCAAAGCATCCCCTTTACATGATATATATTTATTTTACTTTAATTTGATAAAAATATTTTATTAAAATGGAAGTGGTTGACCGAATAATCCTGAATATAGTGTAAAATTGTCTGGAGGTGTAGTCGATGAATTATACAAATTAAGAATGGCTTATTTATCTTGACTTCATTTCGGCCTAATATTTAGGCCATTTTCAGGGCTCAGAAAAAAGAAACAGGAAAATAAATATTTATAAAACATTCCAGTACCAAAGAATAATAACAGTTATATAAACAGAAAATATGAATTAAAAGGAAATACATAGAGTAAATGATAAATCATGAAATATACTGTTTATTATATTATTAGCAAAACAATAAATAAGAATATATAAAGTTTTAATTAGTTTTGTTTTAACTTTATTGATTTAATTATTTTTCTTTCCTCTCTTTATGCTTATTATTTAAATTTTCTCGCAAATTTTTTAATTGAATTTATTTTTCTAATCGTTCATATAGTATCCCCCTAAGGTTTTAGTATGTCTTTAAAAAAATTGTATATTTATCTAATTGTATATGTAGATATATATACTTTAATTTGTATTATTTTTTTAGGGTAGGTAAAGACGTGGCGCGCATAACTATAAGAGTTTGTGGCTCGGAAGAACCAACGACCCAGCGACTGGACCATTTGAGTAATATTTCAATTTCCTGAATTGTACCATAAATGTTCAACCTCTTTCGACCTTTCAACAGAATCTCCACTTCTGGATACCTGCAGCAATACTTAAAATGCAGACAACATCGTGAAATAGTCAATATAAAATAGTCATTTCTTTAAAGTCATTTTTGTTTTCTAGTTTTGTAAATTTTCTAAAATGAATACTGAAGTAACGGTTAAATTATTGATAAAGAAATTAATGTGTAACTCTAATAAATTCAACAATGTTATAACATAAAATATAACATTAAAATTTTTTAATTAAAATTAATCAATCAAATCTCAATTATTTCCACATGATTCTATGTCTACTAGTACTCTGCATCAAGGTTCCTTTATGCATAACACTTCATTGTTAGCAAGTAATTGAATTTATGGCTTGTGGTGAATATTTGTACACCTAGTTATGTGGTTAAATTAAAGCTAATTAAATTTACTATAACTTCATTACCAATAACTTTCATCGTAGGATCACTCCTTCGGGCGGTGTTCCTTACGAAAGTCGGCCAAAACTTAACATTTGGACTGTTTGGAAAAAATTACCAATTTTCAAGGAGGCTTAGCTCAGAAGATATTACACCTACAGACCTTCGTCTGTACTTAAATTAAAGCTAATTAAATTTACTTCCTTTTAACATTCGGACTTTTTGAAAAAAAATGACCAATTTTCAAAGAGGCGTAACTCAGAATCTATTACATCTATAGAGCCGCGGTTGGATTCAAATTGTGGAAAATTTAATCTGCATTAAAAATGGTCGCTCATGTTAGGCCAAAAACTGAATTAACTCCGAGATTTTCGAGGTTTTTCGGCCACCAAAAGTTTTCCCATCCGTTTTTTCGGTTGCAAACTTGGATTTACACTACTCAGATATGCTCTTAAAACATATCAAATATGCAGCTCTCTTCAATTTATTGCGACCTAAAGCGCTTTTTTGGTACCAGGCCGCTGGCCTAATACCTTTGCCAATTGAAACGAATGGGAGTTTATAGCAGTATTTATTTAAAAAATAAACTTAACAATTACTACTCATGAAGGGTTTTGGGCTCTGTTTACGATGGAGACTAAACTGTTTCTAAGACAATGGTCGTGGAAGGAGGTTATTGGTTATTGGTCGGATATCACAATCAACCTCCAGGTTACTCATAGAGTAGAGGTTTGGGGGTCCAAAGAAGGTCTCCAGATTTCACAGGATTCCTCATCGGTTGTTGGTCCCTCATTTGAATCCGCAACATTCAGCAAAGCATCTCAGCGCTCTACACGCAGAGGCTCCCCATCCTTTAATACACCAACTTCACTATTTCTAAAGGCCTGTGGCAGAAGAATGAAAGACATCCAGATCCTACGTGACCATCTTTGGTTGTTAGCAGATTAAATAATTTATATACCGTAGCCGGATTTGAACTCAGTACATTCAGCACAGCAACTCTCTAGTTACTGAACTGCCACTCTGTTATTTTATCATAAAAAAAAAGGACAAACGCTTTATAATTAAATAACATCTTTAAGTATTAAAAACCAGGAAGTAGGGATTTTGAGAACAGCAATATAACTGCTATAATATCAAGTGTATATATTCAAATGGAATGAGGAAGCCAATCTGTATAAACTTGTTAATTAGGTTAATTGGGCAGGTAGGAGCCAGGTAGCAGGGTCCGAGGCTCTGATATCTAGGCCAAGGTGGATTTACCGAGGGGTAAAGTCGAGATCGGATTAAGAAGGATTTGTAATCATCACGGGGGAAAAGCTGACGGAAAGGAATACATATAAATCTATCCTAAGTGGCTTCTGAAATAATTACTGACAGGGATTATGGTTTATTGTGTAAATTTACAGTCGTAAATAATAAGTAATAAATTATGAAAATCAAGAAAAATAGAAATAAGTCTAATTTGGTATTATTCCTTGATCATTTAGCGGTGGGAGTTAAATGAATTTATTCAGCTAACAACCGTGAATCGGTTGTTCGGACCGATCGGACCCTATGGGATCAGGAAACCTTCTTGGGGCTCAATCTTGGTTACCCTTAATTCTAAAAAAAAAAAAAATCACCTCGCCGCACAACCTTTGCTTTAGAAACAGTAAAGTCTCTATCATGTACTGAACCCAATGTATTCTGAATCTTATAATATACATGTATAATGAATCGTAGTGTATTGAATGCTGAAAACAACACCCGAAGAATTAAAACAAAACAAAATCAATAAGATTTAATAGTTCTTATGAGCTCATTCCCAAATCATATATTTCATATTTTTGGCTTTCAATGTCAATTATGCTAAAATTTGTTTCTAATTCCACTAATCGAACTATCGAATTCCTCTCGTATTCAAGCCTTACAATTCAAAATCCTCCGTAAAATCTTCAATGCTCCTTACTTTGAAACGAACAAAGTAATCCACGATTTTAATGTCACATTTGTATCTGATTTGGCCCGAATCCGATATCCATCTTTTCATGAAAAACTTCATTTCCACTTAAACCCACAAGTTTCAAACGGTTTCAAACTAACAACCTCTTCAGTTCCTGATAATCCTCCGAGGCGTCTGAAGAGAAGATGGCCTCGTGACCTTCTAAATTGAACTTGGGTAGTTTCTCTACTTATCTTTCATGCTGATATGTAGCAATCAATAGAATGCTATTTACTTGTTGTATTAGTATAATACAGTTGTCAATTTCAATAATTAAATAAATTATTATTAAAATTGAACTAATCAGTACATTATTTTCAATATTAAACTGTACCATATACAATATAAAAATGAATGTATAACCGGTATAATGTATCAAGATACTTTTTATTTTTTTCCTTTCTAAATAACCCTTTGAAAGGACCGTTTATTTACTTGCGTATTCCATACTTGAGTATACTATGTGCCTTTTAAATTCATTTTTACAATAATTAACCACAAAATTACAGAAAATAAAATATGTTAAATATACTAAGAATAATAGAAAGTGCATGTATTTTAATTTAAATCCATCTTGTTATAATTCGCAAGGATTTTGTATGTTCGTTTGAAAAAGAGAAAATCGCTACTTACATAAAAGGCACATAGTCGATTTTAGTAATATGATAATTAAAGCTACTGTCGAAAGAGCTGATGACAAGACACGGGTCGGAATGGATGGTGGTAGAGTAGATATTAGCCGCATGTAGATATAGCAGTATACCAATATGTGGGTACCCCTATACTAACAACTAAGTATCTGGCCTAGCTCTATATTTGCAGCACCGCCCTCAATCGACCAATCTGTTTTACATACATATGTGTATATATATATATATATATACATATAAATATATATATATATATATATATATATATATATATATATATATATATATATATATATACATAAGAAAAAAACAAATGAGGTACTATTTTGTTGGTTTCTTATCCAACACAAAATAAAAATATAAGTGTAATTCATGCTTGAATACATCGATTGTAAATATAACATTTTTACGATAAAACTACAAATACAAACATTATATTCAGTTCTGTCCTCATTTTAGTATTTAAAGGAAAAGGTTTGTAACGAAAAGAGGGTATATATTAGAAGATTCACAAACTATTTCGAGAAAACTGGTGTCGGAATATGAGCCAACGTTGCTCTTATAGGCCAACGTCATTGTGTAATAACAATGAATTTTGAATATATATCAATTGCATATTTCTATTTGTTACAAATGTCTTCATGGTAGTAGAAAAAAAAAAATCGTTTAGCTTCAAAATCTTGGATTATTCAAAATTCATCCATCAGATTCGTTTTCATGATGAATGTGACGTTTCTCTTCTTTTCGATGAGGCCGACTAGGATCACGTGCATATTTCAATCCGTCTCATTGCGTTGTATTCTCTCCTTCATTCCTTAGCGAAAGATAAGTGAAAAATATTATTTTAAATAATTATTTTCAAAACTCAAGACACACACTATTATGTGAATAATTACACAGATAAACTAAAAAAAAGAAAAATCCCTTGATGATTGGAGAGCATTTGTCAAACATTGCTATATTTAAACTGTTGTTATTTTGTGAACACTTTCTGCTAAATTAAGAAGGAATAACATTATTTTTCACGTTTAATTTATAGATTATTTAATCAACTTTTAAATGAGCACCAGAAATGTTCCGAGGATAGTGAAAATAGCAGTGAATGGAACCAGCAGAGCATGAGCAGATTACTTTGAAGATTTGGGTACAATGAAAGAACGTCGAAGATCTTTTTCATCATATTAATATTTAATTAAAACGTTCCACATGACCAACGAACGGGTCGATAATTCACAATAAAAATAAATATCTTCTGAGAAATTATACAAATGCCATTTAGCATATTGTATTTGTGCTCTTGTTATGAAAACCTCCCCATATGATTTCGCGTGAATTTGTGGATCGAAAAATCTCCCATTGAAGGCACTCTTGTGTTTCATCCCTCAGTGGCAGATCCCTGCTCAAGAGACGTTTCAGTCTCCTTGTCGGATCCTGTGGTATTGTCTATGCAAATAATTTTGGTTGTCAAGGAAATGAGTCATGAATGAATGAACTGAAAACATTAAAACAACCCTTGGGTTAGGGACATGTCAGAGATGTACTATTTCTAAACCGATCGGTGTTCCAATTAGGTGATCCACTTCATAGAGGTTGCGTGAGCCCTTGGTAGACCTGCAGATCCCACACAGGTACGTCCACGATACCAGATTAAATAATTTATCTGCCTTAGCCGAATTATAAACCGGACTTCGGTACAAGAAGACGGAGTAAATCCGACAATTCTTGTAATGTAGTGGCGAACGATTCTGTAAGGAAGCCTTTAATTTTCGCCCTGAAATAAAATGACTCTCGATAAATTGAATTAAAGAAAATCTATCGGCATTTCAGTTTTCCATTAAGTCGAGAAACCGTGTCCTTTTTAATTCCCTCGTCGCTTTTTCCTTTTTTCATTAGATGTTCGATAAGGCTTGACGTTTCTTTGTTGGAAGTGAAGTGGGCTCTCATTAATTAATTGAAATAACGGAAATACGTTTGTTAGTTACACTGTGATAAATTGTGACTTTAAATTATTTCATCGGTAATATTTTTGCATTCTTATAGTATGAGACGTTAAAGTAATATTTGATTTTTTATATTGTGTCGACAGAACAAAACAGATCCGTGAGTCCGAAAAAAATAAAACCTTAAAGCTATCTATTTTTCCTGAATAGTATTAATTGACCTTATATATATATATATATATATATATATATATATATATATATATATATATATATATATATGTATATATATATATATATATATATACATATATATATATATATATATATATATATATATATATATATATATATATATGTATATATATATATATATATATATATGAATGGCCTGGGTGGAGGTCAGAGAAAAAATTTCTAGAATAGGGTTGGCTATTTATACGAATCCGATGTTTCAACCAGCATTGTAGGTGTTCTTGGATGTTGTGTGTTGTGGACAGAGCTGGACAGACAAGGAACGAACAGATTGCAATGATATATGCAAAATTGTAAAGAATAAAATAAATATATAATATTTTATATTTATACTAATATTTATCTATTGTTACTTATTTAATATTTAACAATACTGTCTACTATATTTTATTTTATCAATTTTTATCCTTTACAAGTTATATATTACTTCAATTTGTTTTTATCTTGTTTATCCCTGTAGAAGACCAGAAATGTGCAAAAATGTTGGTTTCAAATAAATATTTCAATCCTGCTTAAGAAAGTCTTACTCTGGCCTCGGCACGGACCATTTTCTTCCCCGTAAAATAAAATTTCCATCTGTTTTTTGGGACTTGAGTATCTAAATAAATTCTATAATTAGCATCAGTGATCGAAACGTAGTTTATTTATAAATATTTTTATTTTCAAGAGAATATTTAAATCTTTAAAGAGAGAAATATTTAAAAATTAATAAAAAATTATAAGTAGTTTATTTCTATTTGAAAATTTATGTTCACGCCCACTCGGTTCGTTTCTCCTTCATATAATTTTTATTTTAATAGTTTTAATTTTAATAGTTTTAAAAAGTAATTTGATTCGGCAAAATAGGTTTATATTACTATTCATTGTTTATGACAATTAGGCTACTAATTCAGGCCATGAAATAAAAATTACTTCCTTATTATCGTACAAAGTTTACCTCTATTATAATTTATTTAGGACTATCAAATAGACATAGATTTTAAAGTAACTTTAAATTGTGAATAATTCAACACCTATACAGAAAAATAAATACATGGATAATTTCATAGATTTACTATTATAGACATATTCTTATTACAATGAAATTTAGTAATATTAATTATATATAAACAAGCGGTATTGTTTATATATGGTAATGCAGGGATCGGATAATTGATATATTTTATATTCTTTTGAGCATAATAACTTGACAATTAAATTAAATGTATTTATAAACTTTGTTTGATAAAATAATAATAATATAATCTGTATTTATTCTGGGACATAGCCCTTTAGAATAACAATATATATGAACTATGATGTCTTAGAGTAGAATATAATTACGATGAATTATGTTATAATGTTTACGACGTTTTGTAAACAAAACGTATATTCCCGTAATGCATAATACGATTATTATTAATGCCAGTACAATCAAAAATTCAATATTATTGTGGCTTTAGCCAATTTAATAGTTTCTGTTCCGAGATTGCCTGAACTTGGCAAATCAAGGACTAAATTTCAATAAACTTTTACTGAAGGAGCTTGTGGCTTTTCATTAGAGTCTTCAAACAGTTGCCTAATAATTATTTAGAATTAACTGAACCCCATGGAATTGTTGTGTAGCACCAATATCGTCTCAAATCGGAATCAAGTAAAGCATCATTCCATTAACCGAATCAAATTTTGTGATAGATATGATTGGAAACAATAAAATAGAGCCAAAAACTCAAAAAGAAAAACTATTATTTATTATAATGCAATTGGGAAAAACCACAATGCAAAGCCTTATGTTTCAAATCTAGTAATACACACACTTACCAGTCGACGTTTCGCCTATTCAGGCATTATCAAGACACCCAGGCATGTGTCTTGATGCCTGAACAGGCGAAACGTCGACTGGTAAGTGTGTGTATTACTATATTTGAAACATATTGTATTACTATATTTGAAACATAAGGCTTTGCATTGTGGTTTTTCAGATGATCAGATTACAACAACTGTCCCTTGAAATGATTGGAAGCTATGAATTAACACAGGGAAAGTTGATTTAAAAAATATATATTTCTAGTAACTTGCTCTATGGTACAGCCCTGGGGCGGCCAAGACTAACGTCCCGGGTTCAGATCCGGCTGATACAAATAAATTATTTCATCTGTTAACATGGATCCTGGGGGCCCTCCCGAAGCTCACCTAACTTCTATAAGTGAGTTCCCCAAAATAAGGATGAAATATCTGGCAGTTGAGCTTGATCTAGGACAAATAACCTCCCTGCACAACCGTTCCAAGAATTTACTAAACCCTAAGAATGTACTAAACCCCAAACTCTTCATGGGTTGTAGGTTCAGGTGTGTGTATAATATACATATATTACAATAATTATGACATGTTCATTTCATTTTTAGTAATATAGTTTTATAGTTTTTTAAAGTTTATTATTGTTAAAAGAACACTTTTGGCATTACTCCATTACAGAAGAATAAACTGGAGATTTTCTAAAAAACGTAAAGAGGTTTTTCCACCCCTTAATCCTTTCCAATCTGGTTTCCGTTCCGGTTATTCCACACAATCGGCTTTACTCCTTTTATTTATTCAGACTATTATTCCTCCGCAGTAAATCATACTCCTTGTGCTGTTTGATTTTATAAAATCCTTCGAGACCCTGACAGATTATTTTCTCTCTAAAGCACAAAAGATTTCCTTACCGAATAACGCTTTAAATTGATTCTTCTCTTTGTCTTACAGCTATCTGGCTGTAACATCCAATACCTCACAACTCCTAGAGATCTTTGCTACCTAAACTTCAATAATTTTTATATAGATCTCCATTTATGATATTCTATTTATTTTTTTTTAATAACATGTAAGTTGCCATCATTTTAAAATCACCAGTAAATTTACCTGAATCCTCAAACAGATTCCTGGATATTTCAACTGATTTATTTCGCGAAGTACCAGTAATTTTCGAATACTCTTCTTCATCTCCCTTTTGAATACAGCTGCTTAGTATGTGGATAACTTCGGACAATCTCTCTCCACCTCATCCTTCCACCTGCTTCTAAGTCTAAATATGTTCCTCTTTCCATTAAAGTGTTATTCTAGTATTTATTTTTTCTGAACTCTTCCATCCTCCATTCTGAACACATACCCTGCCCACCTTAGCCAATTTGCTTTGATATACCATATAACGATGTTATTATTCTCTAATTTAATATCAATTTCTCTGTAGCTCTTAATTATCAACTCAAAGTTAACTCTTCTAACTCATCCCATAAATCCTTCTAATTATATTTCCTTCATTACTTTTAATTTAAGGCAGCCCTCTTGCGACAGACACAAGGTTTCCGCTCCATATGTGACAACTACTCTAATAACAGTTTTATTGAACTTATTAAAATGTAGTATTTACTTGGTAAAATGGATTGTTTTTTTTCAATTATGTTCCAAAAACTCGGGGAAAAAGTCTCTTAGAAGAAAATTAAAGTAAAAGTGTTGATGAGTAACACAATTGTCCAACATATTGTTACGGCCACAGAGAGAAGGACGGAAACAAGGGATTAGCGGCTTAAGCCCGTCGGCGGGAGAAATTATGATTGATTTTGATTGATTAGGACCTTCTCGAACGCCTCCTTTTATCGGAAGTTATTAAGAAGGTTCTAGACACTCCCAGAACTTCCCCCCCCCTACTTCCGTGTTCTAGAATGTTCGGCCTTGTCTATTTAAATACCCCCCTAGCCTCGAGCGAGTCAGTCATAGAGTAGACCAGGCACGGTGATGTTCTTGTAATAAGTGAATGTCAGTGTGATAAACTATTCAGTGTTGAACCGGCCAGTGTAATAAGTATATCAGTGGACTGTGACAGTCTTGTGAGTGTAATAAACCGTTTCTGTTTATTACTGTGTGCCAGTTTGTGATATTTGGAGAATCTTACGGTCGGTGGACTTTAATTAGTGAACTGTAAGTGTTAATTAGTAATAATTAAGCAGTTAAGTAGTTGTTGTAATTTTATGGTATTTGTACAAGCTTATGTAAATAGTTAAGTCATTTAGAATTAGTAATATCTTATATTATTGTAATAATTAAATAGGTCAGGGTTATAATAAATATTTAGCATACTGTTATTGTAAATTTATATTGTTATAGTCTAATAATTTAATTGATTGTATCTAACTTAATTGTATTCTTTTTCATCACTTTTGTTAATAAATATTAGTATCTTTAATTTAGGAGTAGTTTAATTCATTTTAATACCCAGTAGCCCTTAACAATATAATAAAAAAAAACTGTGCCACAACAACCCATGAAGAGCATAAGTACCGTGCTTGAGTCTATACTGATTCTAAGTGCATTTTACCGACATCACTCTCAACAGAACAGTCTCCCCCTCCACTTTCGATTAAGAGTACCCACTTTATAGAGGCTGGGTGAATCCCAGGAGTGTCTCAAGATCTCCCACTGGGTCCATCCTTGAGTGTTGACTCATTAAATAATTTACATAGTCGGATTTGAACCAGGTTCAACATAAAACTATTTTATATTTCGCCTAATATTTTATAATTTATTTACGTTTATGAAAATAAATATTTCCAAGCTTGTATCTGTTTCATTAGTGTTTAATATTGGCCATTTTTATTATTTTTATTACGGCAACACCGTTTCATACCAACTTCTAAACAACTGTAAGCAAAACTTATTGATTAGGAAAGTGTCCCGATTCCAGCTTCCACTTCTAAGAAATGATACCCAACAGGGACGTCAGAAGAAGGAAAGTGCTTCTCTTACACAAATTGTTGGAAAGTATCGCTGACATAAGAGTCCTATCTACGCATATCCGATTCTCGCGCCTAAGTACACATTTCTTCCATCAGCACATTTCCAGCCTACTTCGTCTGCCTAAAATCACACATCGCTGTCAAGACCTGTCTCCAAAGCTAAATCTGATTTCACGTACAAACGTTTCCTCCCTATGATTGAAAATGAGTTGGATTATTATTAAATATATTAATAAATGAAAACTGTGTTATAGTAAGAGCAACCTCGAAGTATGATATGTTTGATAAAAGTGCTTGCTACCTGAGGTGGGGGTTTGATTCCATCACATCCTTCACTTTCGGATTCTTTTGGCATTCCATCCTATCCAGGCTCTAAGATTTCGTTAAATACTCTGTATCGGATTTAATTCCAAATTAATGTTTTAGGGAATTTTATTTATTTTTTTATTTGTTTTAATCTGAAAAATCTCAGAGTTTCATATAGATAAACACGTTTTTCATCACTCGTTAAATTTTTCGAATCACGTGAAAACTCGTTCGGAGCAAAATTAACGTTGTTAATATCGACATAAAAGTTGGCTGTTATTAATTACATTTTTATTATTGATTATTAGATAAATAACTGGTTTATTTAGAAAAATGGTATTTTACTTAGGCAGAAATAATAAAATACTTTATTTCTTTTTCTACAGGGCTGAAAGTGTCATTATTTTGGATGTATACTTATTTTTTTATTACTTCATTTGTATATCTATCTAATTTTATCAAAGTAAGTATTCTGTGACTGAGTAAAATATTATTATAATACGATTTTTTTCATTTTTTTTTTAACTTCCTTACAGTATATTACATTCTTGTAATTGTATGAATAGATTCTTATACTCAAACACATTTTGTCCTCCTACCTGGCAACTCGTATTATTTTTTTAATGCCAAACATTTATCTCTAAAAAAATTAAATGAAAAAAGGAATGAAATATCTAAATCATCGTGGTTGTTTACTTATCTCTCTATTTTTTTTATAACTTATCTATTTATTTTCATTTGTGTTGTACATTTTTTAATATTAAAATTTGTAATTTACTAATTGTAATTTGTTATTAATTTACTATGTATCTTAAAACTTTGTTTATTTTATAAATTGGTTTGTACTTACAGTTCTTCAACACTTATTGCAGTTGAATGTGCCCGCTTGTTTTATTTTTTAATAAAAAATTTGCCTCTTAAAAAGTAGCAATAAAATTGTTTATTATAGTTTTAAATTTATTTTTTATATTTTTACAAATAATATTATTAACATTGGCCTTCAATTCCGTCTCTCTGGATGATGATTTTTGTACAGAATTAAAAATTCTGTCAAGAACATCTGGTTATCTTTTTAAGAAAAAGACATAAATTAATTAAATCCTGTAGTAAAATGTTATAATCACCAAAATGTAAGATAATACACCAAAAATGGAGATACAAATCGATACCACTTACGAAGCTGAAACTAACCGATACAACTTTGCAAGTTACATCACATGAAGAGCTTAGGCGCTTATGTAAAGTAAATCCCCTTAGAGTTCTATTAAGCGAAGCCACGTGTGCTTTACACCGAGGGTTTATTTAATTTGAGAGGAACTTCTTAGCCTAAGTTAGATTTGATTGCTCCGATTCGGGAGTACTCGCCGAGAGGATCGGAGTTGCCTTCTTGGACCAGAGGACCGAGGTGGGAAGAACTCTATCTATCGGAATCAAAGGAAAACTGGAACCAATCCCAGAGCCTGAAGGTAATTAAGCGAAGTCCCGGAGAATCTTCATCTCCCTCTTTGCAATCATTTAAGGCTTCTTTCACAGCATTCGTTTTCTTCAGTTCTTAGATCTTTCTTTTCCGGCAGAGGAAAACTAAGTGTTTTACTTTGGTATAATTAACTTTTTTTAAATTTATTTCCTTATTGTTTCATTCATTATGACAACTCTTTCAATTCCATTAAATCCAAACCTCTTTATGGAAATTTTATTTTTTATCAATTATCGTTATCGGAACAAATTAACGATGCGCAGTCATTATGTGTTTAAGAATGCAATGGATTTTTTTTTATGAATAAATGGCTTTTATAAATTAAAATATTCAATCCAATAGGAAACGAATAAACTGTAGAAACTTGTAACTCTATTCGAAGTGACAACCTTTGGTACACAATTTTCTTAATTAAATACAATCAAATAATTTTTAAAAAGTTTACATAAATATGCACAATTATAAAATTGTACTCATACATTTATTTTTCAGACGTTGGTCTCTTTGCACATAACAGGATTATCATTTTCACCGATTTTGCTGTCCGAAAAAAGATATTTTACGTAGGACAACTAAATTTTTCACAAACTGAAACAAAAAAAGAACATTAATTAAGTAAATCACGTTGATCAAACTCTTACGAATTAGTTGAAATTGATGGGAAGAATTATATTTTAAAAATTATATTTCCTAATTCGTCACTCTGATATACAAGAGAAATATTTGAAAATGGTTTCTTGAAGCTGAAACTGAATGTATGAGTAATGTAAGTATGCATGATACATAAGCAACTATAGTAACCCCATACCTACAATAGTAATTATACAAAGTTAGATGAGACACTATACCCTTAGTAGGGGCATGCCCTTGTACAACATTAAGGTGGTATGTCTTAAGTTCAGTCGAGGACTATGGAACAGCCCAAGGGGATTCATTCCTTGGATTTAAGACCAAATTTATACTCCCTGAATTGTTCCGTCTAGAAGAAATATACTCATATTCTAAAACCACTATTATTTTATTATTAAACACTTTTTTATTTGGAATTCTTATAATCATTTCTATCTGTGTATATACATATATATAAATACATACTATATGTAAGTGCATACATTTATTTTATGGTTAATAAAGAGTGCACTTTACTTATTTCTCCAATAAGGTTATAAGAAAAAATCTTCCTAATGACTTCCAATACCTTCCTATTCGCTCTATCTAAAGTTAACCGAACAACAAATATTCTTCAAATACACCTTAGTATATTAATATTTTACCTCAAAATACGACCCGAAAATTACAAATATCGAATATAAAATTTTAACAAAAAATCTAATTTTAGAAAATATCTTAGATCATAAAAAAAATCTTAGAAAATATTAACAATTAAATAAATCGAAATGAGCAAAATCGATCAATAACCCAATACTAGAAATTAACCTTGAATTACCTAATTAACAAAACCTACATTGAAGAAAACTTTCAAAGTAATAATAAATGAAAATTCGGAATTATCTTTCAAATGATATAGATAGATGATCTATTATACATCAAATGATATAGAAACATAGATATATGTCGCTATGCCTTTTTGTGTTTTTCTTTACTATCCATGAACTTTTACTGCCTTAAAAGTTAGATAATATGCTAACTTCAGAAATTTTTCTATTAATGCGAGTACATTTTTTTCTCATTTGTTTTGGTATTGAACCTCTTCATAAATTGTATGTATATCTATGTTTTTATCTTGAAGAGAAAAGATTCGTTCCGGCCGGGATTCGGACCCGGGTCTTAGGCATCTCTAGCGCGGAATCTAGTCATCTGAGCTAACGAGGCTTGAAACACGGACAGACAAATCCTTTCTCTTCACCGATCTCTGAACCATATAAGCTACCTGGCTTGTAACCAGGCCAGACGATATATATATATATATATATATATATATATATATATATATATATATATATATATGTAACCTGTACCACTGCAACCCGTGAACGGGTCTGGAGTTCATTACATGGTAGAGACTGTACTGTTTCATGGACAACGGTTCTGCACGGAGGTGACTTGTTTTAGGTCACATTCAACCTCCAGGACTTTTTCCCTTATTTTGGGTACCCTATTTTTTATAATATTTTATAGAGATTGGGTGAGCCCCAGGAGAGTCCTAGAGCCCATATGATTTAATTCCCGCTGCAAACAGACTAAATAAAAGTACTGCCTGCAGCGAGATTTGAACCAGGATTTCCGGCATTAATAAATTAATAATTATAATTGAATTAATAAAATTAAATGTATTTAAGAAATATTGTAAATTTTTCAGATAAATATTTTTACACTAATACAATTAAGACAATAATCGTATGAGCATTTACTACTATTCACTTAAAGACTAGTTTATTATTCATCAGAGCGAATTTAACTAATAACTATCAATTAGACAACCAACTTCGCTTCCAAAATACGTGATCTGGATTTTAATTATTAATTCAGGTTACTCCGCAACTGGGATGGATTAAGTTATTGAGAAAGTTGATTCAGGATTTAGCGTCGGATTCCTGCTGGAGCATTTCCTCCTTCCTCCGAAATTGGTTTAACAAATCTATGATTCATTTAGTACGTTGTTGTTATTTTTAAAGAAAGTATCAAAGAGTACCACTAACTATTTTTAAATTTTAACAAAAATCTAGAGAATTATCTTTATTATTATATATCATGTGCGGCGTTCAGGATCAAAAGCGGATAACGCCAAATTCTGAAAATTGAATTTTTCACAGTCTTCGCTAGTTTTGTCAACCATTGCTTTATGAAACCATGAGGAATAAGGTTTGAAAAATTAATTGTCTAAACTAGCGAATTTCGGAATTTTCAGAGTTTCAGAGTAAACACTTTTCATCTTGAATTCCTCGTACTCAAGATATTAAATTTCTTAATGAAATCACATTATAATGATGTTCAAGTAAGGTGCAGCGTTGATCGATAAAGATGTGCAACTAGAGCTTACAGTTGCGGATTAAAAAAAATCTCTTAGGAGTTTATTCAGAATTTAGGTTAGTTTATTTTATTGTTAGTGAACGGCTACTAACAAGAGTTAAGGTCAGAAATAAATCGTAAGCATAAGGAATTGGGATTGCGTAGGTACACTGGCAACTCCTAATGTTAAACAAATGTATATATATATATATATATATATATATATATATGTGTGTGTGTGTGTGTGTGTGTGTGTGTGTGTGTGTGTGTATAACTTATATACTTCCAGGAACAAACCATGAAAAAAAAGGAAAATTGAGGATAAAATGACTCGCACCATATCTGGGTTAACATTGACTGTATTGCCATCTTGAACCTTTATATATAATATTTATATATTAACAGCTGTTACAATGGCCAGCTTGATCTTAACGACTATGCGATCATCAGTCTTGTCTTAACTTATATATATATATATATATATATATATATATATATATATATACAGCTAAACTCGGAAAATTCTTCTGAGCCCGAATAAATTATTTTTTAATATAATTTTAATCAAATAAAGCTTAATTGTTGGCTTGAATTGCGTCTAGGGAAGTAAAGAATACACCTGTAATACCGCAAATTACTCTGTCATTCACCAAAATACTGATTTCTGTGGGAAAAAAAAGCGAGGGAGTATATAAATATTCATATTGGCAGGAAAGTGGAAAGCTTGATGAACTTTAAAACCAGACTTGACATTTCCCCCTCTTTTATCGCTAAATTAAAATCAGTGAAGTACTAACACCGAAACCGGAAATTCTATTGATACGGGTGATATTAAATGTTATTACCTCTCTGTACCACCTGGCAATATAACATCTGCTATCAGAGATTAAAAAGCCGTACTAATGAAATTGTGAAATAAAAAACTAAATATAACTTATCGGAATCGAATTTCGCAACGATTGAATACTAGGTTTTTCAGACGATATGTTTTATTGAAACATTTTATCTTAGATTTAAGTCAATAAGGAAAAGGGTTACTAAAAGTCACCGTGCTAGAGAGAGTGAAAGAAAGAGATAAAGAGAGATCACTAAAGTAGAGCTAAAAACTCAAAAAGAAACACTATTATTTATTATAATGCAATTGGGAAAAACCACAATGCAAAGCCTTTTGTTTCAAAAATACACCTACTTACCAGTCGACGTTTTGCCTATTCAGGCATTATCAAGACACCAAAATCAAAAAGGGGTTATGTGAATCACATCTCGAAGAAAAAGGTGCAATACATCCCAACGATCAACAGCCCAAATAGGCCCCAAACATGAGATAGCACCTATAGAATCAGCTGATCCACAAAACCTTCCCAGCTGGTTGCGTATTACCTTCTTTTCATTTGTATGTTGAACGTCTTGGTGGTGGGGTGCTGTCTCATGTTTAGAGCCTGTTTTATAATTTACCGAAATGTCAATCTTTTGTGCAATCTGCATGGCCTCGAACAACGTCATTCTAGAGCCATCACTCTCTTTGTAAATAACTTTAGCATTCTCAAAATCAAATTGATGCTTACAAGTTTTGGTATGTTGGGCAAGGAACTTAATACAGCATTGGCCCAACATACCAAAACTTGTAAGCATCAATTTGATTTTGAGAATGCTAAAGTTATTTACAAAGAGAGTGATGGCTCTAGAAGGAAGTTGTTCGAGGCCATGCAGATTGCACAAAAGATTGACATTTCGGTAAATTATAAAACAGATTGCAGAAATTTGAACCAATATTATTCGGAAATGTTGAATATTTTAAAAGAAAAATTTCGCTAACTTTGCTAATATGTATAAATTTGTATAGGTTAATATTACTTGATATGTTTTGTGGATCAGCTGATTCTATAACCTTCCCAGCTGGTTGCGTATTACTTTCGTTCAGTTGTATGTTGAACGTCTTGGTGGTGGGGTGCTATCTCATGTTTGGAGCCTGTTTGGGCTGTTGATCGTTGGGATGTATTGCACCTTTTTCTTCGAGATGCGATTCACAGAACCTCTTTTTGATTTTGGTGTCTTGATAATGCCTGAATAGGCGAAACGTCGACTGGTAAGTAGGTGTATTTTTGAAACATAAGGCTTTGCATTGTGGTTTTTCCCAATTGCATTATAATAGATAAAGAGAGATTTTTCTACCTGTTATTCAATGGACATATCGCACTAGCCTTTCTAAAGTGACACAACTCAAAAATCAAGTGTTTTTTCGGTGATGTGTTATGACCATGAAATACATGGTAAATATCTCTTCGCCTCTGCTAATACTGTATCAACCTGGCTTCAGAACTTGTCTGCCAGAAGACACTTGTGTCACTCTTAGTGTCCTAATGATATTTCGAACTCACTAATAGTTTTTACTTTTTTTCTCCGAAAATATAGGTTTTTGACTTATGCCACTTTGGAAATGCTATTGCTATATTTAGGCGGCATTTAGCGGTTTTACTGTTTTCGTATATACAGTCCCTGGCCATATTAATGTGACCACTGGATAGATTCGTTCTTGTCACATGTTTGCATTATCTTTTTGTATGCGTAATGTTGTAAATCGCGTTTAAATATTAGTTTTATGGGTAAATTAGTTATCTGATAATAATATGAAATTGAAAAAAATAGTTTCGAAAATAAATCTTTAACTTTTTTTTAAATATTTTGTGGTGTCACCCTTTTTACACCCTATTTTACATATTGATGAAAAAAACTATGAAAATAGTTAAAATATATGATACAAATAACAAGTTAATAATAAACTTGCGGAATCCGACTTTTATTTAATGAAAAAGAAACAATAAATCCACAACAATTTCAAACACTAATTATGCACGCCGACACTCGTAAAACAAAATGGCAGTACTAAAACCAATGGTGCCATTACTAAAAAAAAATACTTTAAAAAACTTATAACAGTGTTGCCATTACTTAAAACAGCAATTTATTAAGACACGCGAAAGTATATAAGCAAAAATTAGGAAAAACAAAAAGAAAATAATCTTTCTCGGTGGTCACATTAATATGGCCAGGGACTGTATGTCTTAACTGTGAAAAACAGACTTATTTTTATATTATAATTAAACTAAGTTGAAAAAATGTAATGTTTTTTTTAATTAATTTATTCATTGAAATTGACAACTGTATTATAACAATACAACAAATAAACCGCAGGAATGATATATAGTGGTATTTTTAAAGACAAGTATAAATAAATAAAGTTAGAAACTGCTGAGTTGTACTACTCAAATAACAAATTCAACTTAGGTGACGAGTCTAACATCAATTGTAATGTTAGTATATAAATCTAACTTTAAAATAGATGAGGAAATACGTTCCAATAAATGCACAGCAGAACTGTACTTAACGAAAAATTAATCTCAAACATTGAGCTTATTGGAAACATAAGAAAACTAACGGTTAGTTTTTTGTTAATATTTAAAATCTGTACACTAAACTTCTTTCGTTATAATTTTACTGATACGGTCACTAAGGTAACAAGTGCGATATAAAAACCGGGGAAGTTACTTTGAATTATTTTTCATATTGAACTGATTAAAGAAAAGGATTTTGTAATTATTGTTTGAAATATTAGCTTAAAATGTCGTTTCATATTTTAAAGGTAAGAATATATAGTAAAGTGATTTAATAATGTCAGTAAAAGAATAATATTGTTATAATAAAAATAAATATTCTTATGTTACAGAGAAACTCTATTTATTTTTTATTTCGACAAATTTAGTGTTTGAATCTATCAACATTAGAAATATATATGAATCTTCTGATATATATGAATCATTCTAAATGTAAAATATTTCATGACACAGAGCTACTCGATTATCTGTAAATATATATATTTATATAAATACGTATCATGCTTAATCAATATTTAACGATGTTCGTTTTATTATTTGATTACCATTTTACCTATAATTTTTGTCTGATATCGTAAAGTTCCCTTGCATAAGGTACAGATATTCTTCCGTTTTTTATAATGATTTTCTGAAATAGCTTTAAAATATTCCCAAGACTCAAGAAATAAACGAGAATCGACTCTTATAGTGAACCCATCAATCAACTCGCACCTATACATCATTTCAATGTTCCTTCTTATTGACAGGCCGTCTACCAATCATCTAATAACCACATCCCACTACATTATGGTGGTTATAATAAATTACTTCATAATTGTTTTTTAATTCAAAAATATCGCGAATATTATAGTTTTTCATCTAATATAATAAAAAGTAAAAACATCTATTTATTTATATTTAAATAAATTCATATAATAATTTATTTTTCCAGAATAATTATTATAATTTTTTTTATTCTATTAGTATTTTATCAATTAGTTTAAAATTTTGTTTAAATTAATAGCCGTTGTATGGTTATCTACGTTCTTCTAAACTTTTTGAATTTTATGTATTTTTTAATAATTGAATAAGTACATATCTTATAATCATAATATCATCGCTAAAAAATTAACGTTTATTTTCTTAATTTTGCTAGAAGTGTTATGTAATCATTTTAATAGTTCATGAAAATAAACGAGTTAAATTTAAGAATAATTTTGCTACAAAATGTAAAAATTAAATTATTTAAAATTAAAGACGTATTTTATAAGTAAATATGAATATAAAAATATAATTATTTTATTCGGCACTCTAATTGTTTTTTCCATATAACATCAAATGTTAAAAGATTGAGTCCTATATTTTTGTATTTAAACACACGTTTTAAATTTGTATATACTAGCCGGCAGTTTTTTTTTTTACAATTATATATTTTAATTTTTTTTTTAAGGAAAAAGACTATAACTTTAATGCAAAGTGTCATTGCAAGAATTACATGAAAGCACAATTCTTTTTTTTATTAGATACAAGAAATTAAATAGTGTATGCTCTGTCAACCTTATAGGTTCAATGTGTCAGATATCTAATTATCTTATTTAATATTTAAACTATATTAATACTTTTTATATATTCATTAAATCTAGTAACAAAAATATAAAATTTCCAATTATATACTGAACTTGATTTTGAAATAAGGACTGAAACGGCGCTATGATCTACAGTGCCCGCATTGCACCTTGCACTAGTGGCTGAAGGTTAATAAGTCAGTAAGCTAATTTGGCTACCTTTCCTAGAAACTCTTTCGTTTCCATATGTTTGAATAGTTGTTGGCTCGCCATCTTGAAAAAACATCATGTGCAAGCACAAATAACTCAGTGTTATTCACGAACAAATATGAGTGAGTAAATTCAGGGCTACCCAGACTGAAGGCTGGCGAGCTGGAGAAGGCTGGCCGAAGAAAATACCAAAAACAACCGAGATCCACCCTCCTCTACCATTTAACACATTTATTTTCCTTCTTTTTTTGTTAACAAATATTTTCTAATTAGTTAAAAAAGTGTTATATTTTTTGTTTAAAAAAATATACATATAGTCCATTAAATGTGTATACAGAGCCGGCATATTACAATTTAATGGTGATATCCCTAATTTGATTGACATAATTGAACATATATAATATTTCATATAGAAATATAGAAATTAATTAATTATAGGGTCAAAAAAATGTAATTATGTAATATGTCATCTTTAATAATTAGAAATTTACAGAAGCGGTATAATTTACGTGGTTTTGAAAGTCATGAATAAATAAAGTTGAAAAAATATGAGATTTACTTATTAATAAATAGTAAGCCGTTTTCGAAAAATGCAACTGACACGCATATATTCTAAAATATTGTACATGCAAAATCATGCTAAGTGATACACCCAAAACTACTAGGCTAAAACGCATACATCACTAATAGCTGTTAATAAAACATTTATTCTTAACTTCCCAGCTTCCTTTCTTTGCCACGTTATCCAATCCCGCCGACCATTATGCATCACCGATCTCCTTAAATTCAAAACCTCGGTCCACTCCCGTAACACCCGTTCTCGGCTCTCAGACCTATATACAACATCCCACCGACACAACTGCTTTTGAAGGAACTTTCCTTATCCGATCCTGCTCCCTATGGAACTCTATACCTTCTTCCATTCATAGTTGTTCCAATAATCTTTCAACCTTCAAATCCCATATATTCAATCACCTTATAACCTTACAATTCCCAAAAATCGGAAATAACATACTCAGTTTTCAGATTAAAATTTTCTTACTGATAAATAAACGATGTGTTTTTATTTATCTATAAGTATATTTATATCATTATTTATATATATTTATATTATTGACGCTTCACTCATCCAGTTAGATATTTTTAAAAACAAGTTATATTAATTGATATTGTTCACATTTTATTTCATTTTCTGCTTGGTTTATTTCTACTTGAAATCGTAATTTTCATACTTTTGTTGTATCTATTGTTTCTCTCTATATAATTATTGTAATCTTATTTCTGTTATTTTTTTATTTCTTGTACTCTGATTTTTTTGTTGTTTTTTTTAAATGTTATCACTGGAGGTAATCTACTATAAAATCCAATAAAATCCATCATTGAGAAACCTGGTAATAACTATTCGGCAACAATCATTCGGCAGACCAGGATTTTATTTGTTATCTTTACTTGAATTACATTACTTTATTGTCATTTCTTGTTTGACTTTAAATATCATTTTTACTTTGCTAATTGTTTTTTTCAGGGCGTGAGTTACTGTTTTATTAATGTCTTTTTTTTGTTAACAAATATTTTGTAATTATTTAAACAAGGTGTTATATTTTTTTGTTCAATAAATATACATACAGTCCACTAAATGTTTATACAGAGCCGGCATATTAAAAATTAATGTGATATCCCCAATTTGATTGACTTAATTCAACACATATAATATTTTATATGTAAATATAGAAATTACTTGATTAATCCGCATTGGCTGCCGCAGATAAATGACTTTTATCTGTTAACAGCGGTGAATCGATTCGGTGGGTTCTGGAGAACCTTATCTTCTGGAGAACCTTTTGGGCCTCTATTAAGTGGGCACTGTTAATTAAGGGTAACATGACCAAATCACCTAATTGCAAAACCGTTGGCTTGGAAACTGTACAGCCCCTACCATTTACTAAACCCGATAGCTTCCATGAATTTTAGTGGTACTATTAAATATTCATAATTTTTTCCACCAATTTTTAATTATAGACGATAGGGTATAATCCCCCATTTAATAAAGTGTACTACTGTTCATTTAATTGTACTCCAGTAGGTACTTAAGTTTTAGTAGAGTTACCCCGATATCCGAGGCGTCTGAAAAGAAGATGGCCTCGTGACCTGTAAAATTGAATTTGTTATTTGTGTACTACCACAGAGTTGTTTTATCTACTTGCCTTTATCCATGCCATTATGTTTCATTCATGTCATTATATTTACTTGTACTGTTATAATACAGTTGTAAATTTCAATAAATACCTTTAAAAAGTGATAAATACCTATGAACAGTGACTTTGTGATTTGCCAATCTTAAAAAACATTTATAGTTTAACAGATCGAGTACGAACAAGGAAAAGGTAAAACTTTACATATTTAATGCAATTTACCTTCCCACACTACTATACAGAAGTGAGGGCTGTGTCCTCGACAGATTGAAGAACTGAATCACCGCCTCCGAAATGAAATACAGTGGAGGGTCGATTATCCGAACGTTCAATTAATGAAACTTTTTTTTTTTCAAATGTAATTTTAATACACTTGTTCAGATCATCCAGTTACGTGTTAGTATTGTTAAAATTATTGTTATATTAAATAAAATTTTAAGAAAAATAAAATGATTTTTTCCATGAACGTCAATAAGGGGGACACTAATCATTTCTTGGAAACTGAAAAAAAAAATGAACTTTGAATTTAATACTATTTGTTTACTAAGAACTGTAAACCTAATTAGGTAATTTCATTTGTTTCTCTGAATCCCTTCCTATTCATTTGGTTGGTAATAGGTTGCTCATTTTCAGTTTTAAATCATTCTTTGTGAGGTGTACATCGCATTTGTGATAACTTTTTGTTTTAAAATTGCAGCATGCCAGCAAACAGAAAACGAGTGGTGCTTTCATTAAAATAAAAATTGGAATTTAGACTTATGACTGATGTGAACATATGTAAAATATTTTTAACGATACAGAGAAAAAAAATTTGTAAAGATTGAAAATGACACAATGTCGAAACCTTTTGAATGATTTTGAGAATCAGGAAAATACGTTGACTGGAAAATGTTTATTTTTCTCTTTCCCTAATATTATTTTTATTTAGTGAATTTCGATTATCCCAATTTTTTATTATCCGAACCACCCCTGACAACATTAGTTCGTATAATCGATGCTCCAATGTACCTCATAAGGGTAGCTGGCCGAACACGGATTTAATCACTATTATTTCATATTAAAGTTTAAAAGTTGTTACTTTTGTTCTCTTCAGCAGGAGTCAACATTTTTAATAACCTTCCATTACCACCCGGTGTTATGATACAAAGGACATTGATGGAGTCATAAGTTACCACCGTATTTAAAGTAATAGGTCATAAATTACTTATTACATACTTATTAAAGCGCGGAAGGACTAAGCCGTTACAAGTCCTTTCATCAAGGTGCGTTAATAAAGCCAGCTCCTTGAGTTGAGCCATCCCTCTTCACGTCCAATAAAGCCAGGGTCGACACCACAGAGGATAAACTTCACTCCTCCCCATTACCCACAATCGTTCTCAGATTCCGGGGATACTTTTAGGTAAGCATTTTGATAATTATTAATTGAATACTATGCTATATACTGTCAATATATATCGAAAAATACACACACAAACGTACACTTATATATTTATAAATTATGGTAACTGGTTTATAATAAAATTGTCCATATGTTCTTTTTCCGGGATGGACCGTGTGGTTGTTGGTTTTGTTTGCCAAGCTTTCGCTCATCGTGTTGTGAGCTTCCTCAGGGCTAGTCAGTAAATGAAGAGCGGATGGTGGAGTCAGGGTGTATATACCTTAGCGGTGGGGGTGGTCTCGGAGCCCTGAGGAAGCTCACAACACGATGAGCGAAAACTTGGCAAACAAAACCAACACCACACGGTCCATCCCGGAAAAAGAACATATGGACAATACCGCAGACCGTGGAAGCCTACATGAACTTATAATAAAATTCCACAATTAACACTTTATAAATAATTATAAGGATTTAATAATTATAACAAACTACAAGATATATACGGCTTACAACTAAAATTACTGATATGCTATACTTATAGACAAAGTATGGGGATGAGAGCCGGGGATATCTAGGTTATGGAAGATTCAGGATTACTAGGAAATCGGTGCAGGTGCATATGAGATGATGTACATATACAAACAAGTAATAAACCTAACCTTCTAAAAGGAAATAGATCTGAACAACTTCAGTGATCATGTCCCTCTGGGAGAGGAACGATCTTGTGTACTGCACGTACAAGTTACAAGACAGACTTAGCAGTTCGAAGCTTTACCACTCGAACTACTCCATCGTGTCCTGGCATGACTTCAGTCACTCGTTCGAGAATTCACTTGCTGAGGAGAAGTATCTCTTTCTCGAAGCAAGACGAGACTACCTTCCGTATGTTGGGACGGAAGGAAGTCCATTTCGAACGAGTAGTGAGTGTGTGCAATTACTCCTGAGACCAACGTTTCCAGAAGCGGCGCGAAACGCGTTACTAACTCACATCGCGTATTCAAAGGAAATCTTTTCAATTCGGAACTTTCAGTAAGAGTGAGAAGGGGATGTCCAATCAGGAAATGGCCTGGGGGAAAATAATCCAAGTTATCAACCGGAGAATTTGTAATAGAACATAGGGGTCGAGAATTCAGGTCAGATTCGATCCGATTTAATAGAGTGTTAAACTCTTCATAGGTGAGGGCTTGGTCTTGCAGGACGGTATGGGGACGATGCTTTGTAGACGCAAGCCTTCGAAGTGAGGGGTAGAAGGAGGATTGAAGCGCCATTCAATCTGAGACGAAATCATGTGGTCTGATATCTCCTGCTGATGGGGGAGAGGAAAGCATAAAGTTCTCTCAACTTCCATGCTGCTCCTAGGAACTTGGAGCCCTGGTTGCTGTAGACACGTGCAGGAAGGCCTCGTCGAACTATGATGCGGTCCAGAGCTGAGACAAAGGCATCAGTGCTCAGGGAGGTAGCCAACTCTATGTGGACAGCTTTACTGCACATGCATACAAAAAGTGCTATCCAAGCTTTGGATTTAGCAAAGTTGCGCTGGCGAGACTCCCTGAATAAAAACGGACCTCCGTAGTCGACCCCAACCTCCAGATAAGCGCGAGCTGGAGTCACACGACTGGCGGGAAGATCAGCCATTAGAAGTGTTTTAGATTTTGTTTTCGACTTGTAACATTGTAAGCAATGGAACACATTTTTCCTAATTAGTTAGGAAGGAATCCAATAATGGCTGTGGATAAGAGATTGCATCAGAAGAGGGCTACTGTGAAGTGTATACCTGTGATAATAATCACAAAGTAGACCTGCCAAATGGGGCATTTTGGGGCTCCCATATTGTTTGGTGTCTTCAGGAAGAACCCTACCTCCCCACCTTGATAAGTCCTTCGTTAGAAAGGAAAGGGTTGAGCTTGCTCAGCTCGCTCTAAATCTGTTGACCCTTTTCTTTTGAGGAAGAAATCACATCTGAGAAGTAATGTCGTTGTGACAGAGAGATGTACCTATGCAGGACATTCTTGAGTTCTTCACTTGAGAGGGGATTCCATGCGTTGGGTGATGGATCACCTTTTATCTTGCATTTTAAAACCGAAATAAAACGTAGAGCATAAGCCATGACCCTTTGAAGTTTGAGAAGAGAGGAGAATTTGTCAAAATATTTCCACGTCTCCTTAACACTCGTTGCAGGTGGATCTAAAACTGTGAGAGGCCATTCGTCAATAGACAACTGCAAGAAGGAAGGGCCTTTCGTTCGGAGATATCGAAAACCCTTATTATTTATAAATACTTAGAGCAGTAATCAGGTTAATGCTTCTATACGAAATCAATAATTGCAAAATCTATTAAAGTTTAAAACTTTTTCATTGTGTCATTGCGAAGGAAATATTCTGAGAGGGCTGTAGCTTGACCAGGAAAGGCGCGAAGAAAGCTGGCCCCAATTAGCCAAGTTTATGAGAAAGTTTGCCAATCCCTGAGGGACAGTTACTTCCCTTCCAATATTGCCACCTAGCCAGCCTCTCTCCTACCTCACAGCTACAGTTAATTTCTTATTACATACTAAATCCCCGATCCGAAGCCAAGAATATTACAAAAACTTTGTTTAATAATATAAAAATAAACTCTTAGTATTTATTCTGAGACAAGCCCTTTATAATGCAGAAAATAAAATATAAGCTAAGGAGTCTTGAAGTATAATAGAATTACAATGTAATCAATTAATTAAATTTAAAAAATATGATCTAACTCCTAATTATAAATTTAAAAAAGAAATAAAATATGTAAACAATTATTGTACTGAAGGAAAGCTTAATAAATATTTACATATCGCTCTTTCAAAAGAACAATGTCATAATTCAAAAAGGTATTTGAAATGTCTATGTCTTGTCAAAATTAAACCAAATGAGTTTTTAAAAAATAAAAATGTGGGTATTGTTAAAGCAAAGCAATCATACTAAAATGATGGTATTGAATTTTTTTTATTAACCATTAGAAATGTTTTTAAAGTTTGAAACGTTTATGATTTTAACTTACTTTAATTATTCCCATAAAATCTCAAGTTTAAACGTGATATAACTAAAAAAATTACTTTATTAAAAAAAAACCTTGAAAATTGAATATCAGATATGTCGTTCCTGAATTAAAAGCTTCAACCAATAAGATTGCTCCCGAAGGCTTAACTCAAAGATTTTGAGGTATGTCGTTTCGTTGATCTTTTGAAGGAACGATATATAGACATTTGATTAAGAAAAAAGATAAAGCAAGAAATATCCATTTACAACTCCTTTAACTGTTTTAAAACATATACTTATGCAAGTGGAAAAGGCGGAATTATCTGAGAACACGCCTAACCGCCAGATTTTCCCCCAATTACGGGTACCAACTTTATTGAGCCCCAGGAGAGACTGAGACTGTAAATCCCATAGGGTCTGTTCGTGGCTGTTTGCAGATTAAATAATTTATCTGTTACAGCTTGATTTGAACCCGAAAGCTTCAGCATAGCAACCCTCCTCTCTACGCACTGGGCTACCCAGCTCTCTTACAACTATTTAACAAATTTTTAAGTCTGTGCCACTGAAAGTGATACGGAAATAACTAACCATTAAATCGCTTTCACTCGCCTAATTACAAGATTTGATCTAAGCAGCTATTTCTGACTATTTGGGAATTTTAAGGATAAAAAATAATTAAATATATGGAATTTGAATGTCGGAAAGTTATTGGATCGACAAATGGTAGAAAATGAAGAGTTTCGCGGGAATGAGGATCGGATAAGGAAAGATCTGTTAAAAGCTGCGATTCAAAAAGAAATCTGAGAGCCATGAAATGATGTTACAGAAGTTAGCCGAGGTTTAGAATTGGATAACTTGTTAGTGAAAGGATGCTAGGAAGTATTTAGGAAGGGTGAAGCCACTTCAACTCTTCGTAGAATCGAGTAACGGAGGCGTCTCTCGGGAGCCTCGAGATAAACGTACAAAGCAATTGATCAACCTGTTTGCAGAGTGAGTGATCAGCGTCCACTTGTTGTGTATTCTGGAGTTCCTCAAGGTAGTTTTTCAAGCCCTGTCCTCCTTTATTTTTCAACCCAGTATATTTTATACCGATACGGTTAAAAATGTTTATTTTATCTTCTCATTAATCAGATTGTTACAGTTACCCTTCAAGCGTACGTTAATCTATAAAGTTGTTACTCGTGATTGATGTTTTCAAAATAATATAAGACATTATATAACTAAAATATTTTAAGAAAAGTCATAAATAAGCAGACCCCGAAACATTTCTCACAAAAATTAATAACATTTCAAATTTTAATACCAGGTCTAAGAAAACCTTACTTGAATGTTAGAAAAAATAACTCATTTTCATTCTTACTTAAACATTTTTTAATATTAATTTTTCAGTCATAGATAAAATTCTGTATAATTCTTTATAGAAATAGAAATAAATGTATTACAGGCTTTACAACGATATTATTGAATATATGCATAAATAATTATTTATATCAACACCTACTTGACGGTATAAGTTGTCATCGCCAAGCCAAAGCAGAGAGGCATTTGTACTTGTCCATTACAAGCTGTTGATAACTTTGATAATTGATCACATACTCGTATCTCCCGTCAGCTTATGACATTGCCCGGCTTTTTGCTGAATTAAATTAAATTATATGCACCCGTATATTTATTAATTGTAAATTATATTTGACAAATAAACGACTAATGACAAAAATATTGGGATTGAGATATATAGTAGGTATTCATAATAAACTAAAATAAACGCATACACTCGTATTTCAAAATCTGTTGTTTCCCATCATATAAATAAGTAAATACAAAAGACTAATTATAAATAAATAACCTGAAGTTTGGATATTTAAGAACGAAAGATAATATGGAAAATTTTAACCCCTAAAATCTTCAACGACAAATAACTGATTTCATTAGTTTTCTTCGCTTCTATACCCTTCCAATCATCTAGTTCCGTCTATTCGATCACTTTAAATCCAACCGATTCCCAAAGAAATGTGAATTGATGTTTTGGTTAATAGTTAAAATTTATTTTAAAAATTGCCAGATAGAAGCTTTTACTTATGTTTTTTTAGTTCTATTTGTTACACGTACAGTACACTATTGGGGTCATTCTCGTTTAATGGAGGTGCCAATCCAGGTGGAATTGCCAGTAAGGTACGTGGTTTACTGGTTCTAAAGTTCCATTAAATACGACTTGGACACCCAGTTATGCTTGAACCAAAAAAATATAAAACCACCTTATTTTGTAAATAAGAATCAAGTATGTCTGCGTAAACTGCTACCAAATGGAAGAATTATTTAAGGGAACTTTGTGCAGATTCTGTCATCCGAAACCCATTCAGATTAGGAGAAAATGGGATGACTGTAGAAATTGATGAACCTGTTGCAGAAGTCTATATGTAGGTCGATTATATCCGCAACAGTGGTTTTCGGTAGGATATGCCGGAAAACAAAAGAATCCCAATGCCTAATAGGGATGAACCAACACTGTTAGCATGCATTAAAGAATGCATTCATCCCCAAACAATTTCCATGTTTCTGACTTACGGCAGGCCTACTCAAAAATAGAAAAAATAGTCGGAAATGAGTACAAACATTATAAAGTCAACCACTCAGAACATTTTGTGGATCCGTCAACTGGAGCGCACTCGCAGTCAATTGCACGTGTCGCAGTCACTACGGGCTGTAACCAAAAAAAGAAATTAAGAAGAGGTAGGAACTAAAAGATCGTAGACTCATATTTGTGAGAATCTATGTGGAGGCGGAAGTATAAAGCCAAAAATCTTTTTGAGGTTATTATGAATAACATGTCTACATTTTGGTCTTTAGAATAACTGCTATTAAATGTAGTTATTTTTTTCATAACATGTGTTTTATTTTTAATATAAAAATAGATGCGGGGATTAAACGAAAAAGACCCCACTATTGTTTATTAAACAAGTAACATTTTTTATAAAGGGACATTTTACCTCATTTCTCATAGGAATTCGTATATTTGTAAAAAAAAAATTGTTTGCATTTGTCAATTCTTCCGTTTACTCTATTTTACTTCATTAAGGCACAACTAAAATGAAAATCGATCCCCTGTTTTGTTTCCGTTAAATGTATTATTAATGAGCTTTAGACTCAAAATAAATATCGTATTTATAATTATTATCATTACAGAGTGACTCAGGGAAACCAAAGATTAAATCAAATTATCCTGTATCACAGAGGCTTCTACATAACGTTAGCTTTGGTACCTGCCTGATGAACTCAAGGTAATCACATCCAGGAAAATAAATGTCTTTGGGATTTAGATCTCCTGATCCTGCTTAAAGATATAGGATGCATCTAGTCTGCTTACAAGATCTGCATGGATGAAGAGGTTAGTGTAAGATCTGGAGTACCTACCATTTTCCTTCCATATCTAATTTCAATTAAGAATTTTCTCGAAATATACTTCAAGCAGCCTAGAAAACAAAAAAACGCAAATTGCAGCCATGTTTTTATGGATTATAAAACAGTATCAAATGGTTTACTGAAGTCAATAAATAAATATATCAAGATTTGGTATTCATATGATTTCTCAATGATTTGGTTGACGGCATGGAGATTATCTATTGTAGAAAAGCCCTTTCGAAAGCCAACTTGTTCTATTGGTTGGTTCTCGTCGAAGAATCTTTTCAAACGGGTTCTGAGAGCTTTTGAGAAAATGTTGGTGAAGATAAGGATCAGACTTATGGGACGGTACTTATCTAATTTTGATGGGCTACTTTTCACTAATCATGTTATTTTTATGTTTGATTTTAACCACTGGTCAGGGATTTCCCTAGTTTTCATAATTACATTGAACAGTTTGGTTAATGTAGGAGCAATAACATCGTATTCTATTTTTTCTTCTTTTGACTTATTTCTTTTTTGTTTGAGATTTTCTCGTTTATTGATTAATGACAGGGTTTCTTCGGAAGATTTAAAGCCTACATTTGTTTTGAAGTTTTAGAATTTAGTGCTGCAGCTATAATTGCCTTTTCGAGGGTGCTTTAAGCTGTATGAATGTTTTCAGAAAAATTGAGTTCTTCGGGAGTTAATAATTCTGATAATTCTTGAATGAATAGTTCTTCGGTAACATCCCTTGGTATTTCGTTCGTTTTTTTTTCTTGGTGAAGGGACACCTGGGTAGATAAATAGTGGTTTTTAAGATTCTGTGGTCAGACTGTAATGAAAATCGATGGGAGGCTTCGATGTTTTTAAAAACAGTATGGTTCGGAGATAGAAATTAGTCTATTTCATTACGATACAATCCATTTGGAGACAGCCAGGTCCATTTCTTTCCCTTTCGCTTCTTAAAAAAGGTATTAACAATTTCAATTATTTTTCTATACTGAAATTTACCAGTCTTTCTCCTCGTTTATTCCTCGAATTCGGGTACCCCTATAACGGGTCTGGACAGACCTTTCTCCCTACTTGACTGTTGAAATCCCCCATAATAATCAAATAATTCCGGTCTTCTTCCGAAGACACACTCGTTGGCACATATACTTGTATTAAAACTATTTTCTTATCGTACATCTTCATTTTTAATACATCAATACTATCGGAGACGCCTTTTATTTCCGTGATATTATCTTTAACATCTTTTCGAATCATAAATCCCACACCTCGATGTCCATTGAGCTGACCATAATGAAAAAATAAATATCCACTTTTCCTTAGCTGAATGTTTTCTCCCTTTCTTCTTACTTCAGATAGCCCCAGAATTTTTATATTTGAATTAAACATACGTTTTCTAATTCTTCTATTCTCCAGTCGGCTAATAAACTTCTAACGCTAAGTGTGGTTATTTCGAAATTTTAGAATTTTTGAAAATGTTGTTTTGGGAGGTTTAGGCCATATTCCCCCTTGCTGACCAAACATTTTGGGGGAAGTGAGTTCGGTTTATTGTCCTTTTCGATGCCTTTTTTTGGTTAACTTGGGATTTTCTGTCGATTTTTTAAGCTATTTGCGAATCCTTTGGCTTTTGGAATTCGTTTTTGAAGCATCCAAGCCTTTATTTACACTCTCCCCCAATATTCTTTCTTCATAAGATTTCAAAAATGTATCTAGGCTTTTTGTCCTTTGATGGTGAGATTTTGCTTCCTTTGGCTTTTTCTTTTGGTTTTTGCTCTTTTTCTTTACCGAAAGCTTCTTCCTTTTCTTCCTATTTCTTAAGGCATCTTGCGCCAGCAGCTCTTCTAGGGTGAACATATTGCCCTTCGATACTCCGCTTTACAAATGTTCACTACATTTAATTTTTAATAACACTGCGAAACGCATTCCAAGCTAATTTATTAATTTTATAATTTAATAATGAACACTAAAATAGGATAAAAGTAACGAATTAGCGAACAAATTAAAAACTTCTTATCTTCAATACGACAAACTTCTTATCTCTAATAATTCGCAGCGCTGCCTGCCGGACGCAGCATAAATAAAAAACTTGAGGTTTGATACCAAAAATTAATTTAACTAATTAAAAAAAATTACCCATCGGATTGATTTGTGAACCTAAACCATCCTCGAGCCCTTTATGAATATTCACAAAATTTTTAATAAAATTCGTTTAGGAGGAGTTCAGTGATGTACACACGAACAGAAGAATTTTATATATGATGCTATACTAATAAACATATTTTTCGTTAATTTAAATTATTTAGTTAACTACCAATTACTCCACAATAGTTAACTGCAGTTTATTTAATAATACATCAAATTGCTGTATTTTTCTTAAGCATTGTTGCCATTATATTTCAAGAATTCCTGAAATGGAACTTGATATTTCCGATTCCTTCTCAGAAGACGACATCTTCTCCTCTTATTTTCCTCGAGGACGGAAGGTCTCAAATATCTTTATTTTTAATCACTGGATATTTCCACAAAGAAAGATTTAAAAAAAAAAAAGGCCAGATAACGAAGCAATTTCTATATAGAAAAAAATGTTTTATTTTTATTTTTATTAAAGTACCTCAAAAACCTCGCTCAAAGCATGTGTATTAGTTATGTGACATCCTATACATTATATATATCTACATTAATTAAGTCACAGGTAAGATGACTATAATAAAACCAGTATAAAAAAATAAATCCGGTGAGTCTGAAATGAGACACATGATAACGATTGAAGACATGAAGGTGATGCCAATTGAACAGAATTGAAACACCGTGGAATAGAAAACACATGAAATACAACATACAAGAAATATCATCAGATACAAGAAAATTATTGACGAACCGAACTAAAAAATTATTTTAAAATTTTCATACAGAAGCCAAATCTTCATGGGACCTCAACTTGTAACTATTGGTGGAATGAATATCTTATCTCGTTAATGGCATAATTATAGGTTATATATTACAAACTAAATCAATAAAATAGAGACAAAAACTCAAAAAGAAACACTATTATTTATTATAATGCAATTGGGAAAACCACAATGCAAAGCCTTATGTTTCAAATCTA
The DNA here is from genome assembly GCA_037127475.1 of Arma custos. Taxonomy (NCBI): domain Eukaryota; kingdom Metazoa; phylum Arthropoda; class Insecta; order Hemiptera; family Pentatomidae; genus Arma; species Arma custos. Next base: position 19,279,855 of record CM073762.1, on the reverse strand, counting down.
GTAATACACCCACTTACCAGTCGACGTTTCGACTATTCAGGTATTATCAAGACACAAAAACAAAAAGAGTTATGTGAATCACATCTCTAAGAAAAAGGTGCAATACATCCCAACGATCAACAGCCCAAACAGGCTCTAAACATGAGACAGCACCCCACCACCAAGACATTCAACATACAACTGAAAAGAAGAACCTTCCCAGCTGGTTGCGTATTACCTTCTTTTCAGTTGTATGTTGAACGTCTTGATGGTGGGGTGCTGTCTCATGTTTAGAGCCTGTTTGGGCTGTTGATCGTTGGGATGTATTGCACCTTTTTCTTCCAGATGTGATTCACATAACCCTTTTTGTTTTTGTGTCTTGATAATGCCTGAATAGGCGAAACGTCGACTGGTAAGTTGGTGTATTACTAGATTTGAAACATAAGGCTTTGCATTGTGGTTTTCCCAATTGCATTATAATATTACAAACTAATTTAAATCAAATACTTAGATTTATATTAAGTAATAGCTGTGCCCGCGACTTCGGCCGCGTGGAATAGTGAATTTGGGTACAATTTTTAATTTTTTAGGCTAATTATTTTGCAAATAAAATACATAGATTAAAATAAGGGTTTTACTGCAAATAGCTTATTTAAGTAAATTTTTATAAACAAAGTTTCAGTCATGATTGTAACTTTTATAATGTTGTGTCCCAGATGAGTAATTTGTAACCGTGTACCATAGCCTTGGCGCGTCAATATTTTTCATTAATAGGACTGGAACACCAACTTTCAGCCTCAACTTTTGGAAAGGCACTCCTTTAATAAATAATTCTAAGAGTTGAGAAACTGTATAGGGTACGATGTTACTTGTTCAGTGTCCGTAACATTCTCTACTGAGAGGTATTCGACAAAATTCCCTCCACGTCTTACATAATTTGTTCGTTTATTTGGTTAACTATCTCATTAGTCGGCGCCAAAATTGCCCTTTCACACAGCCATTCTCGATTCCCATACTTATTTGAAAATCAGAATAGACATTATTTTTTAGATCATCCGTGTTATCGGCAATTTGACAGAACTCACTCCTCAGCGTTATCATGTCGTTACTGTCTGTTGGTATACAATATTCTCCGATATTTATAAGAGCAGCTGCATATTGTCCTGCTTATGAATCATTGTGAAGTTATACTCGCATATTTGTAGTGACACAAAACTTTTTTACGTGTAACAATAATACAGATGCTTTCAATCAGGCATTTATTTCATGTGTCGGCCTGTACCTCTAATAATAACCGGGAGAGTCTGTCTAAAGTCACCAGCTAAAAGTACCACCATCCCTCCCATGATACCCTGGTTGCCTTTGATATCTTTCATTGTGCGATCTAGTGCTTCGATTGCTGATTATGGGAAATTGTAGATTCATCCCAAATCAACAGCTTACACTGCTGTACCATTGGGGTTTAGAGTTTGTTCATTTAACGTCACTTTAAGCTGCTATGGCTAATCGAACGATGCTACAGTGGGAGCTCTAAATTTTGCCTATCCAGGTTTAATTCGAATAGGGATTTTTAACGAGTACCTGACATCGCGACCCCTTAATGTCCCTTCCGAAGGACGGCGTAACTAAGGATTTTTACTCCCTGCCGGGGAGTAAACTAAGGAAAAAACCTGCCGGGCTATAATTATACAATCCAGGAGCATTGACAATAGTTCTCAGGACTTTGGTTTGAAGGGATTGTATAGGTTTTTTTTTTTTGCGGTCCCCTACAGTTCCAGTCCTTAGGTCCAGATGGGTTTGATGGTCGTCTTGTATATGAGAAGTTTATTGTCTATTGAAAGATGGGAGGTCCGTCCTAATTAGTAATCGTTATAGTTGGCTGAATCACCTCTTAAGTTCTGGTCTTTTTAGTCTGCTATGAGGGTTCCATGTAAATCTTTTGCTTAGGAGCAAGCCAAGGTATCGTATACTGTGTCGGAAATAGGTAGGACAGGTTCATTGAATTAGACAGAAGGACATGTTCCCCGGCGAAGTGCAAAGGTCACCTGTTTGCATTTTTCAACGTTGACTTTGATCCGACACTGGTTATATCAAATTTCAATGAGAGAAAGGTACCTTTGGAGGCTCTAGGAACCCATTTCAGATTCTAAACATTATAGCAAAAAGAATTATTCAGTTTAAAATTGTGTACAAAAAAATGCACTCTCTACAAACTACATCAAGTGGTTCAAAATGTTTCAGTGACTGCCAATAATAGATAATTTTAAAAAATATTAAAATTAAAATTATACTCATACATACTTTTCAGTAACATGTAACCTCTTTAAGTCCGTTATCATACATTTTATATCTTTATTTTACTAGTTTTTCTTAATTCTTCATGTTCCAACTTTTTTTATATGTTAATATTCTGATTTTTTTATCTTTGGTTTACCTCCTTTTTTTATTTCCCTTAATATTATTTTTACTTTACTATCCTTTCTGTGCATTTATTTTCTGTATTTTATTTTATATTCGTTATTTAAAATTTATAATTTCTGCTCATTTTCTTTAATTTTATTAAATCTGTCTTATTTTATTATATGTGTCATTATTTTAATTTTCTTTTGATTATCCTTAATTTTGTTATATCTGTCTTTATCTTAATTTTATTATATCTGTCACTATTTTAATTTCTTTTCATTATCATTAATTTTTTTAAATACGTCTATATCTTAATTTTATTATATTCTGTCACTTTTTTAATATTCGTTATCTTTAATTTTCATATCTGTCACTATTTTAATTCTCTACATTACTTGTCACCATATTATTGTTACTGTACATTTTTTTATATTTTTTGTTCTGTTTGTTTCTCTCTCATAGCCCTGAAGATGACCTACACTGTAGTCACGTCGGCACATAATTATAAGTTTATTACTTATTCAGTGTTTTTTTTTTTACTGCACCCCCCAACTATCTCCATTACATAAAATTATACACATTTAAAAAAAAAGTTAACTTTTCAAAAGAGGTTATTACTTTAAATAAACCAAGTTTTTAAATAAATTATGTAAAACATATTTAAAAATTATAAAATAAAACTGATGAACAAGTTGTATAAATTTAGTGTTTGGATAAAGCTGTAGCACATAAACCTTTTATTTTAATTGAAATTACTTCCTTTTTTTTTCATTCTCAATATTTTATCTTAAAATAATATAACTGACTGAGAAATGTCGGGTTTTGATAAAACCTGATGATTAAATCTGGTCCTGAGAAAAAGAACAAATATTAGACAGGAAGTATTACTTAGAATACTAAAATGAATATTTTTTTTTATCTGATGGAAAGTGTTCTGGTTTAGGTTTCATTTAATAAAATGGGTTTCATGCTATTTATTAATAATAACTTATAGATAAGTACTGATTTCGATGTACGTATATATCGTAGATTGTATTTGTATCGATTTGGAAAAAAAAATGTATTAATGGCTTTGTTAGGTCGGTTCTGAGAGGTGTATTCGTCTTTCGACATGGGTGTGAGTGCCCTTAAGAAGTGGGTCCGTTACAAATGAGTATACGTTGAAGCCGGGATATTCAAAGTTGTCCGCCACTTAGAGGTGTCCGTTAAGAGAAGTTTCACTAAATAATGTTTATACTTATGTTAACAGTAGTAAATAAACCTTTCTAATCAAGGTATATTACATATAATAAAGTATAAAGTTTACATAAACATACATAATAAATTTTAAAAAATGCTAGGACTTACTATTCTTTATATGTCGGAATTAAATTACATTCAGTCGAGATTCGATTGTATTTGGGACTTTGTAATCCCAGCTTCGTTTGAAACTGGAACGCCGCGTAGGATTTCCCTATACTCCTTAGAACAGGATAACACTGCGCATATATTTGACGGTTTTGTGACATTTTCCTTTGAGGAGGAGACTTCAAAAGGGAAGGATATATCTGAGCAGAACTAAATTAAAGGAAGACATCCTCGAACCTTGTTAGAGACGTTATTGGTACATTGTGCCCTTTCTTGTACAAATGTTTCCTCTTTAATCAAGTAAAGTCCTTTAAGTTTGTTTTTAAAGGCCTATTTCAAAAAGTTTGTTTTACCAAAATATAAGCAAACAGATAAGCGATAGTAAAAAAACTCGAAAAAAAAAATTCAATCCGGATGGAAAAATGAACAACCGAATGAAAATATTCTGACAAAAGAACAAAAATAAATTAAATAAGCGTGGTCCTTAGATGGTCTGAACGAGATAAAAAAAAGAAAAATTAAAAAAATATTAAGAAAAAACACTCCCTGCAGAACCGTTGTCCAAAAAACATTATAGTATCTACCATGAACTGCGCCTAAGAGCTGAAGTGATACATTTTTTTATAATCTGAATTTAACTGAAATCTCTCTAGTTTTAGTGATTCCTCAAATAAGTATCAAAATAATTATTGAGGGACAGAGTTCAAGTTGAGCTGAAATAGAACCAAGGAAATTTGCAACTTGGTTAACAGAATACAAAGTAATAGTGTAAATCCATTAAACCTATACATGTTATACTTTGGTACCATAATTTTGTTTTTATATAACCTAATGTTTTTGTAGCTTTTCTATCCTTGCCACTGGGCCACCCACCCCTAAAAAAAATGACGCTTCGAAACCATATTTATGAAGATGAAGACCCACGAACAAAAAACAGATAAAGAAGTGAATTCACCAACCTACTCCAATATTTTCCACCTCGTCAAGCTCTGGCCCTGATTTTTTAGTCTTTCTTGTAGGTCTTCATCATATAAATTCTGACAGTCCATAACTATTGCATACTGAGATCATGAGAAAACAGTTTAGCTTTAAAAAAATAATGTAGTGAAGTATGTATATCGACGAAATGGAATTACTTAAAAACACAGCAAACCGACATTAACATTTATTATTACTAATGCTCATCACTAAATTCTTTAAAATTTTAATTAAATTCTGACTGGTGTAAATAATATAAGCAAGGGAAAAAGGAAATTTGATCAATAAAACAACTGAAATCAATTTTAATTAAATTTAAAAGAATTTTCGATATTTTTATATCTAGATATTTTTTTGTCAATTATTTTTCTCGTTATAAATATTCAAGGACCAGGCTTACATAACGTGGATTTTTTCTTTTCTCAGATTTCTTTCATTTTGACACATTTCTTTCATTCTGTTGCTCCTTCCTTCAGGACTGGATTGTTTTCTCTGGGATCCTTCTTTTGAAAATTGACTTTTTAATTTTTTCCTACCCTTTATTACACATTTTTTAATTTTTAAACATTCAAGACCTTTAGGAACTTACTTGACCCATATCGGTTGGGTTCTTTTTTATCAAGATAAAAGGAATATTTTTTAGTCAGTGTATTTCCATTCATTAAATAAATGTGGCCGAAAAATGAGTCTTTGATTGTGCTGCCAAGTCTATATTGCTGACCATCTGCGATTGTAGGTCCATATGTATAGTGTTGAGGTCAGCTATTATAACAGTTTTAGGTATTGCTTTTTATTGTCACTGAATTGAATTTATTTTTCTAGACCATTGTAAAGTTCAGCTCTACTGTATTCAGTTTCATTTTACGCAAGTTAAAAACTTGGGTTCTGGCTTAATATTAAATTGACATTAAGACCTCTGTTCATTCTAAAGGTCTATAACAACGATAGTTTATTGATGTAATAGTAGCCACCATCATCCTTTTTAATTCCTTATACTGCTTTGAAGAATGAGGTTACTTTTTAAAGATCCTGGACTAGATGTATCTTTTTTCGATCAATTGTATGCCGTTAGCTGCTTGCAAGACAGGTTGAACAGCGACTGCGAAAACAGGAAATCTTTTTTGAGTTGTAGGTTTCCGTTTCGTAACTGGAAATGCTTCATTCTTGATATAGTTAGTCCATATTACCCTTGCGAGCTCTCAAGTTCTGAACCGGATAACCATAAAGATTTCGACTATATCTAATTTAAATTTATACATAACTTTTTATATATATTTTTTATATAAATCTGTTATTTATAATTATTACACGATGAACTAATTTACACCATTGAATTTAAAGAGAATTCAAGTAGCTTGAAGATATAAGTTTCTTTCAATTCACAATTTTCCATAATGAAACTCCCTTAAGATTCAAGCTTAACTTAGTTTAATTACAACGGGGAAAAGTTTTATTCAGCGAAAAGCCCATTGAGGTATATTGTAAAAAAATTAATTTTGGATTCGACATTCATTCATAACTTTTCAATAACCGTTCTTGGTTTGCCAAACTCAATTCGTTGGAAGGGACAATCCTCAAAAGGATTATTGTCCGTTTTAATTGTTCTTTTCCAATCTAATAACTTGACGTCCCAGATTCGGCCTGCCTGAGCCATCAGCTTCTTATATTAAATGTGAATAATTAATTATTCGTTGTTAATTGTTATTCCGAATTATATAAAGTAGATTAAAACACACACACATATACATATATATATATATATATATATATATATATTGTATTTTAGTTCTTGAGTTTCAGTCTTTCTTGAACTTCTTAGGCGACGTTTCGAGACTAGGTTAGTCTCATACTCATGCCAAGTTCCAAAGAATGAATCAGTTTTTCATTGATCAGTTGCCTCGCAAAACAGCATAAAATGTTTGTATTGCAATTGCTATGATCAACGAGTAAGTGTATATATATATATATATATATATATGTATATATACAATATGTAAAAATATATAATATATAAGAAACCTATATCCAAAACTACTGCAATAATATATTGATATCCATCCAAGCGAAGATTAGACACTATAATACAGTTATTAGGACGCAAGCAAAATATGGATCAGAGCTCTTAACACTGAAAAAGAAAGGCGAACTAAGAGACTAGAAAAAAGAGAGAGAACAATACTAAGAAAAATTCTAAGGCCTGAGATAAACAATGAAAATTTATGGATTGATAGAAAAATGAAGATTTGTATAAAATATAGAAAAAAAACACAGATACAATGAGGAAGAGGAGGCTAAAACTGTATGGACATTTAAAAATAATGGAAGAAACACGGAGTTCAAAGAAGATTTTTAAATATGGGAACAAACTGTAGAATGGATAGAAGCAGTGAAGGAAGGTGCCAACAAAATAGGTGTTACAGAAGAAATAATACGTGACAGGAACCGCTTCAGGCTGCTGATAGAGTACGCAACCTATGAAGAAGACAAGCCTAAGCCTCGACCGAAGAGAGTCTGGACAGAAGATCAGAGACGAGCAGTTGGAGAGAAATTGTAGAAGTACTGGGAAGAGAAGGAGAAAAAGAGACACCATAACTCTTGAGTTATGCGCGGTCCATAGTTGGCCAAATCCATAGATAAATAATAAAATACACACACACACACACATATATATATATATATATATATATATATATATATATATATAACTTAAGTGTCGTGACACAAACAATAATAAAAAAAAGAGATTTAAAAAGGAAGGAAATGAAACTCACTGTTAGACTTTTAGAACAATACTGATTTATTCTCTCTAATAATCCTGCTTTTATATCTTTTGCAGTGTTTATATTTACATTAATGGTATTAGCAATGATATTGTCCTAGTTCCACTTGTAACTCCCCCCTACCAGTTTCCGAACAGTCCTCGGAAACTCTGAAATGCAGTACAAAATAATAGTAATAAATAGAAAAAAATAATAGAATCTTATAATGGATTAAAACGAAAACAAAAAAATAAAGTACTAGAAACTTCACGCACTACCAATCGACCTATAATACAGTAAGATAGAATAAGAAAAAAAAAAAGAAAAACGTTTACAAATATAGTCCATAATACATAGCTTTAACTTAGAATGCACTTGGTACAATACAAAACAACAAAAAATCTTAACACTTCTATGAACAACCTTACAAACTAAAATATGGCTGATACATGGTTTGGTATCGGTACGTGCGGGAGGATACTCCAGTACACTACCCGCCCGGCGATTCTCGTGCTGGAATCTTTAACTGTTCTATATGGACCGTCCTTCGCTTGTGTGGCGCGGTCATGCTTTCAATGGTAACCACATTATGTTCCCTGATAACGGTCACCCTAAATGGCCCTTCGTATCTCGACAGCTCTTTTCCTCTATTAGACCCTAATTTTCGGTACACGATCGTCCCGATTGAAACTCCCCCTGTCACGTCACGCACAGCCAAATTTCCTCGCGCCACCCTCTTCTCTTTCTCGGCTCGAATCCTGCTCTGAGTCTTTTTCCACATCGCTCGCATTTCCATGCGGTTATTTACCAGTTGTTTCTCGTCTTCCGTGGCCCCTCTAAAATCCCTCCGACGCTCCCTCAGGCCGAAAAGAACCTCGAACGGCGAGAACCCCGTGACCGCATGGATAGAGTGATTATACGCGACGATGGCTTTGACCATGGCAACGTCTGGCTCCAACCCTTTTTCTCCTTGATAGACCCGCAGATGCTCGCTGAGAGTTCCGTGAAGACGCTCAATGCATCCCCTGCTTTTGGGGTGTCCCGGCGTGTTTAGGTGCCAGTTGACATCTAAAACGCGCATCTCCTCCCGAATCGCTGCATTGTCGAACTCACGACCACCGTCTGATGAGATTTGCTCTGGAACCCCGTAGAACTGAAACCATCTGTGCAGTGCTGCTAACACCGCGTCCGCCGATCGTTCCTGTATTTCATACGCCATAGCCACCTTACTAAATAGGTCTACCATTGTCACCCATTTAAATCCCCTCCAGGTGAATGTATCAATTTGGATGTCCATGAGATGTGCTTCCGCTGTGGCTGTCTCTTCTTGCATGACCCTCGGTGGATGTCGATCGTATTTCGTGCGTTGGCATACCTGACACGTGCCAATGAGTTCACTCACCGTCTTCTTCATGTTTGCCCAGAAATACCGCCGCCGCAACGCCATCATGGTCTCTGAAATGCCACGGTGGTTAGTCTTCCCTTGGTGGTAAGCTAGGGTTACCTCTTTCTGCCGCTCCTCCTCCCGAATTGTCTCCACCATTCGTTTGCAGCGAATGAAGCTGCGGTCCAACCCTATACGCTCAGCTCTCCATACCCGTTGGATTTTATCCCAAATAGTGGCATTACCCACGTAGAGGTGGTGCACTTTCCCCTGCTTCGACACATCTTTGAGGACTCGACAAATTTGGTCATCCCCAACCCCAGGCTGGGACCATACCGTAATGACGCTGCTCGACCCATATTTAGCGAAGTCAATCTTCAGTAACCCAGATGTCCGCGTTTTCCAGATTACCTGCCGCCTCTTGTCGTTGATAATTTCGTCTATCTCCTCCATACTCTCAGGTCTGTCAGCCGCTGAACTATCGTCTGAAGGTGTCTCTCGCCCTTCCGTTGCTTCGCCACCTTCTCTCTCCGGGGTCCATTCGCTCAGGAATTGCCGCACATCTCGTGACGATTCACCCACCTCTTCAACCGCGTTCGTGGTAATTGCCCGAGACAACCAGTCCGCTACAACGTTTTCCTTTCCCGGTTTGTAGACCACTTCCATGTTGTATTGGGCCAGGAACTCCTTCCACCTGGACACCCTCGCCGATGTCTCTTTGAGTCTTCCGATCCATTGGAGTGGCCTATGATCGGTGTGTACTCGGAATCTCCTTCCGAAGATGTACGGCCGGAAATGCTCCACTGCCCACACAATAGCAAGCAATTCTCTCTCTAACGCACTATACCTCGTCTCCGCGTCAGTAAGCCGTCTACTTGCGTAAGCTATTGGACGTTCACCCTCGGCCTCCCCTTGCGACAATACTGCCCCTAGCGCATATTCGCTTGCATCGGTCGTTACCGCGAAGGGTTTCTGGAAGTCCGGGAACGCCAGCACGGGTCTCTCCTGCAACCTTTCCATGCATTTCCGAATATTATTTTCTATGACGGGCGTGACAACTATCCTGGAACCTTTCCTCAGCAGCTTGTTAAGAGGGACGAGGTATGCCGCCATGTCCGGTATAAATCGTCGGTAGTAGTTGAGGGTTCCTAGAAGGCGACGAATACCCTTAACATCGTGCGGTACCACCATCTTGCGAATCGCTTCAACTTTCGTCGCGTCTGGTTTAACCCCTTCCCTGGAAATACTATGACCTAAGAAGGTGATTTGTTCTTCCCCCATAATAGACTTCTCCTTGGACAGCTTGAGGCCAAACTCCCTGATCTTCGCGAAAACCCTGCGCAGATGCTCCACGTGTTCCCTCTCGGTTTTACTGAAGACCAGTAGGTCGTCCATGTAAACTTGACAAAAGGATTCCCCTAAGCCTCGAAGGAATTCGTCCATCAGTCGCTGGAAGGTGATCGGGGCGTTTTTGAGGCCAAACGGCATGCGCGTGAACTCGTAGTGACCCCTCTCGAAACTAAAAGCTGTTTTGTGCTGATCCCGAGGATGCATCTTAATCTGATGGTATCCCGCTTTAAGGTCTAGCGTACTGAAGATGGTTGCCCCACTCAGTCTATCAAGAATATCTTCAAAGCGCGGGATCGGATATCTCTCGTCGACGGTATTGTCATTCAGTTTACGGTAGTCCACTACCACTCGGTAACGTTCTTTCTCGTCCCCCGGTAAACCCTTCTTCCTAACTGCCCATAGGGGACTATTATACGGCGACGTACTGTTGACTATGATCCCCTGTTCCTTGAGGCAAGTTAATTCTTCCCGAATATGGGCCCGAAGTGCTTGCGGGTATCTTCGTTCCTTCACGTAAGTAATCCTGTCTTGTTTCAGTGGAACCTCGTGCACCGTTCGGCCCGTTACCCCTAAAACATCCCCCTCGTGAAAAAAAATATCTCGGAACTCCCTCTGAATGTCTCCCCTCCAGTCACTGATTTGGGTTACCGCCCCTATCTGCGTTCCCTCGCTTCTTTCGATCCCTCTACCGCTGTACGTGCGCGCCCCGATTCTGATCTCCCATTGCCCACGATTAATCCTCACTCTCGCTCCTACTTTATCCAACAGGTCACATCCTATGATCACCTGGTACTGCCGGGTCATTCCCCCCACTACATGGACGGTCACGTTACCCCGTTTCCCTGTCCACCGCTTACTCTCGATGCTTACTTCTCCCTGCACTTTGCATGGGCCGCCCAGAGTGATTAACTGACATTTACACTCGCGTATCTGGAGTACCCTCTGTATCCCGTACAATTGTTCTAACGCACCTCTGGTCATAATAGTATTAGAACTCCCCGTATCCACTAAACATTGCACTCCCCCTTTTATTTTAATAATTGGCAACCAGTAAGACTCACCTCTAATGTTATTACAGGTCTCAGCGCGGTCGCCTCTCCGCAGACACCCTCCTCAGATCGCTGCATGCTTCCTGCTCCTCACCCCTCCTAGTCGCTGTTCCTTCCGCTGTTCTCCTCCACTGCTCCCTGGTTCTTCCTCCTCCGTTTCTGACACACCCGAAGATTCTGTCGTCTCATCCGCTCGTCCCACTCTGCGGCTTCGTCCAGAGTTCCTCCGCAGCCTCTGCATATTCACCTCCATAGGTTCGCCCCGGTCTACTTCTCTGCGCTTTATATAAGGGCATTGTCGTGCCATGTGCCCCTCACTATTGCACTCAAAACACTTCGTGCGAGGGCATTGGGCCATCAGATGACCCGTCTTGCCACACTCGTGGCATCTCCTTTCTTCTCTTCGTCCGTTCCTTTTATCTGTCCCCGGTCGCTTATCTCTTGCAAACGGCCTCTCCTTCCTATACCTTTCGGTCTCTCTTCTTCTACCTGCTTCTAGTCTTGGCCGGTTACGGTGTATCTCGGGTCTACGGTACGTAACCCTACTCCATCCCGCTTCTACCTCTTCGCAGTGTCTGGCTTCCTCTTCTCTTGCGCTTGAGTCAACCATCTCCTGGGCGCATTCTAGGAAGGACTTGTCCCTTGGTAGTCCATCTTTTCTGCCAGTATCTCTAGCGAGCTGGATTTTCAGGATTCTTGACAGAAAATCCATTCTCGCTTCTACTTCCTCCGTCTCCATCACTTCACGTAATTTTTCTGTGATTTTATTATATCTCGCTAGCAGTACTGCAGCGTATTGGCCTTGTGTTTGTCCAGGTTTCCGATACTCCCTGAACATCTGGAGCATGTCTTCCTCGGGAGCCCATCGTCCCCCACCAAATGCTTTTTTTAGCCTTTCTTTAACTGCGTGCCACGGCGTTTCCCCATCTGCTTGGATTAGGTTGAGAATGCTCCTCCTGACCCGACACACCAGAGCTGCCCTTAGTCTAGTGGCATCCAATTCTTCAATGTCCTTTGCCTCGGCCTGAATGTGAATATAATACATTATCCGGTCTCCTCCTTTCAGGAAATGGTTAAGCTCACCGACTTCGCCATCAAATCTCTCGAGCTCGCTTATTTCTCTCCTCAAATCCCGCGCGTTGTTCTTCCTAAGCTTCATGCGTTCTAACTCATTTGCTTCCCTCGCGGCTATATCCGCACGCGCTAACGCCAATGTAGTTGTCGGCAGTAATGGAAAGTTAGGATTTAAATCTGCGATTGATTCCTGTGCTTCTAGCGGTGGTTGAGGTGCTGGTTGAGGTTGAGGTTGCGGTTGGGGCTGCGCATCCATTGTAAGCACAGCTGGTCTCAAGATATTGTTTCCTTCAGGCATTTTTTTTAATAGTCACAATAAGGGTGCTTGAAAGAAAAAATAAAAAAATAAAAAAAAAATCTTTACCACGGTTTTCACTTCACAATATCCCGGGTTTCGGCACCACTTAAGTGTCGTGACACAAACAATAATAAAAAAAAGAGATTTAAAAAGGAAGGAAATGAAACTCACTGTTAGACTTTTAGAACAATACTGATTTATTCTCTCTAATAATCCTGCTTTTATATCTTTTGCAGTGTTTATATTTACATTAATGGTATTAGCAATGTCCTAGTTCCACTTGTAACTTATATATATATATATATATATATATATATATATATATATATATTTATATACATAAATAAAATATATATACATATAGCCGATTTATTAAAAAAAAAAATTAACTATATACATTTGTTGTATTTGAATTTAATGCTTTGTTTATTATAAGCAAAGACAATCTAATATAGGATAACCCCAATAATATTTATATTATTCTTCAATCTTTATGAAGGCTTATTTATGGGCGTATGGAACCTAAAATAGGTCGCCATAAAACGGCAGATAATGATTTCAGATATCAAGGATCATCTTGAGTTAATTTGTTAGAAAGCCACGGATGTATTAAATAATCCGATAGACAGAAAACGAATATTTTCTAAAACTTAAAACCTCCTATTTTAACTAAAAGTTATTTATTCGTAAGTCGATTAAAGATGACTTAAGTTACGAGTTAGAACAATATTTATTATTGTTTAGTGGATTTCTTTGATTCTCCCAAAACCAAAACTGTAACGAAGATGGCTTCAGGACTTACTAACTTAAAGCAGTAACTTAAGCACTACCAATAAGTGATTTTTCTACTCGCCTTTTTGCCATGTAACTATAATATAATGTTAACTATTGCAAATATTTTTTGTAATAGTTGTAATTTTCAACAGATTAAACAAAAAGAAAGCTCTAATCCAAACTGAAAATCGTACTTATAGAAACAATTCTTTTTTTTTTTGGTAGTGTGTGGGTTCAGGGGTAAAAGAGGAGACATAGCCGATATAACTGAATCCTATTTCGGAAATTAAAAATGACGTAGTCAATCTACGTAAATTTCCAATCAACCTCTCATCTCAAAAAAAAAGAGAAAAAAAAGGGAAGAAATGTTGAATCCCTTCTCTCTGGATGTGATCTCCCATTAAATATTAAACAACCAAAAGTCCATATTCCACAGTTTCATTGACTTATATCCTGAAAGGAGAGGGTAGTCGCAAACAAATGATTTTTACCACTTTTTTCCTAAGCAAAGAGACGAGATGGAATAAATCTATAGTAAGCCAAATATGTTTTCGGAATGAACTACCTCGTGATTTAACGGCAAACGTTTCCTTGATTGTCCAATCCAGTCAAGTCAAATCCTCCTGAACTAGAATATCGGATCGAGTTGAACGCAATCAGAAGAGGACAGACCCTGTTTACTTAATTATGAGTCCCTTCCGCTTCAGAATATTTTGTGAAAGTCCACTCCAATTTTGTTCAAAAGCAACAAACAAAAACAATCTATAATTATAATATATGTTTTATTGATTTAAATTGTTTATAACACCATTTTTTAAGACAAACATCATGATTTTACACAGTCACTCTTCCTTCTCCTCCTACAATACTACATTCTCTCCGAATTTTGTTTTGTTCTACTTTTGAATGTTGCGTTCTCTCCACTACAAGAACCAAAAATAAAGTTTTTGAGTCGGTAGCAAAATCTCTCTCTGCCCAGGTAGATCTCATTAGTAATTCCAAGTCTTTCAAGTTCTTCTTTCACCTGCTTAGCATAACCCTTCCACTTTTCAGGTTGAATATCTTATCAAATATTTGCTTATTCAATCTTTTGGGATTCAACTTGACTATAGAAACTTAGTCTAATTTTCCTCATAGTTGCTCACAAGTCCTCTGCTGTCATTTCGTATATTTATCTCAATCTGTAGCTCCCCTAACATATTTATTTATATATTTCTATTATGTGTCTTACTTATATACATTAAAATGGCAGGCTAAGGTAGGGCAGACGATGTTATACGGGTGGAAGAGAATACAATTCCCAAAAAACTATTTGGAATCAAACCAATCGAGAAAAGAAAGATCGGAAGATCAAAACTGAGATGGATGGATTGTTTGTAAGGGGATGCTGGAACTCTAGGCATAAGAAGTTGGTGGGTAATCGCTCAAGATAGAGAAGAATGGAGGGAGATCCTTGAGGCAGCCAATATCTGATGGATTGTTACGCTTCGGGCGAATGAATCAATTATTTACTTGTAATACGATACATTAAAAAAAAAATGTATTTACTATGCTTACTTTTTAAGTTTTAAGCAAAATGGCTCCATATCTTCTTTTTCAGTATTGATATTATTTATTTTTTTTATACAGGGTGACCTGTAATTAGTGGCGGAGCCGTTAAGGGGTGATAGTATGGGGTAATTCCAGTCGATATTATTATGAGACCTACTGTCCTAAAGTTAACCCTTTCCAAGATATTCCTACTTAAAGAATTTTACAAAAAAAATACTATTTAAAATCTTAAAATAGCTATAAATCCTGAACATTTTTGTATTGTTTTGCAACAAAGATATTCTAAATAAGGAATGTCAATAGTCAAATTTTCGTAATTGACGGTATCTTACGCGAAAATCGTTAACCAAAAACATTAAATGAAAAAAAAAATAAGGTGACGGCCTCTAAAACGTCGATTTACTCAGCAAAATCCCCCTAAATTATTACGGACATAATAATTAAAAAGCATATACGTTTCATTACCTTTCAAATGAGGTATTAAAATAAACAAGAAAGGCTCCCGAGAGCAAAGGGCTCCTACGCATGAGTCGAGGACAGGAGTCAACAGAAGTCGAGCGCCTTGCTTTTCCCATGCCTGCCTCAGTCCGCTCTTACGGGTTTACTGTGTGTCAGATGTGCTGCTCTCTTAGCTTACTTGCTCTCAGATTGGATTTTTCTAATGACTTGGCTTTTTCCTGTACTTTTGTGATTGATTCTTTTCCGACGACCCTGAACTGTGCCTTTTTTTCTGATTTTTTAATTGAACCTCAGCAGCGTATTCTTAATATCTGAGTATTCTTCTCTATTCTTCTTTCTCTATTAGCCATTGTTAGTCAGATTAACCCGACAATCAGTCACACAGCAGCCAAACCGTAAGGAATCACAGAAAACAGGACACAGTCGTGGGAAAAGAATCAATCACAAAAGTCCAGGAAAAAGCCAAGTCGTTAGAAAAATCCAATCTGAGAGCAATAAGCTAAGAGAGCAGCACATCCGAACACAGTAAATCCGTAAGCGCGAACTGAGGCAGGCATGGGCAAAGCAAGGCGCTCGACTCCTGCGTCGGAGCCCTTTGTTCTCGGAACCCTTTCTTCTCGGGCTCTACCCGGGTTTTCCATTTTCCATTGATCATATCTTCGTGGTTTCTTAACCGATTTCTTATTTTAATACCTCATTTGAAAGGTAATGAAACGTAGATGTTTTTTTAATTATTATCTACGTAATAATTTAGGGGGACGTTGTTGAGTAAATTGACATTTTAGTGGCAGTCACCGTATTTTTTTTCATTTAATGTTTTTGTTTAACGATTTTCGCTGAAGATACCGACAATTACGAAGATTTGACTGTTAACATTCCTTATTTAGAATATCTTTGTTGCAAAACAAACAAAAAATGTTTAGGATCTATAGCTATTTTAAATAGTATTTTTCTGTAAAATTCTTTAAATAGAAATATCTTGGAAAGGGTTAACTTTAGGACAGTAGGTCTCATAATAATATCGACTGTAATTTCCCTATACTATTGCCCCTAACGGCTCCGCCACTAATTACAAGTCACCCTGTATATACTGTTTACTGTGTACTGTTTTTATTTTACTTTCGTTAGCTTTTGTCCTCTAACCATTCTTACGATCCAATAGTATTCCACGACCATCAAGGCTCAAACGCAGCCTAGATGGTTGTGGTTAATATCTTGTTCGAGTGTGAGGTTGGAATGTGCTTTTTTTTTTTTTTTTTTAATGAAAACTTCTTTAGCCGCGTTGAGCGATTTCCAGTAGGAAAAAAATTAATAAACGTTTTTGACATGCTCGTAACTTAATTCGCGAGACTGGTGATGCACATCAGCCTACTAGCTATACAATTGGTTTTAATCAACATAGATTAAATGTTAGAATTCGATTGACATAAGAATCGAATTTTAGAATTTATCTAAATAGTTGGCCAATTCATACTAATAATACATTAAAACATCGTTAAACTTTTCGTTTCCCCTAAAAGAATAAAATTAGTTTATTAAAGTTTTGAGTTTTCACATCAGTCGGAATTCCTCATGACTGCCGATTTGAATTGGCGAAATAGCAACAGATAATATTGTTTATTTTATTTTTATTTTAGTTTGTTTGTTTGTTCATTTAACGTCACTTTATGCTGCTATGGCTAATCGGACGATGCTACAGTGGGAGCTCTAAATTTTGCTTATCCAGGTTTAATTAGGATAGGGATTTTTAACGAGTACCTGACATCGTACAGGCTCGGGACCCCCGTTTAACGTCCCTTCCGAAGGACGGCGTAACTAAGGATTTTTTACTCCCTTAAAAAAATCCTAGGGCCACCTGCCGGGCTACGAACCCGCGATCTTGGGTTTAGTAGTTTGTTACGCTAACCACTGGACCATAGGTGACCTTCATTTTTATTTTAGTTTATTAGACACAAATAATTCTGTTTCGGTTTATTCCAGTCATGTTTTAACAAATTATATATCTTTTGAACTTTTGCTTTTTTTTTCTTTAATAATATTTATATACTAATAATAATACATATATATTACTTTAATTATGGTAATGCATTACACTTACTCCATCGTTTGAGTTAATGATAAATGATGACTATGATAGGTAACTCCAATTATGGTCTTTTAATGATAATTCCACCCTGAAGCATCGGTTCGCACTGGTACACACTCAATGGCGTTGCCGAGAGAACAATACACACCTCTCTACTATGAGCACATACCGCCACCGAAACCACAGGTCTCTCTGGGATGATTTCCAACTCGGCAAACACATATCAGGTCAAACCAACTTCATCAGGGGCCAATAAATCACTACAATTGATTCAGTAACCATCCCCATGAATTAAATATTCCTATATAACCTGCGTAATCCCATTAAACCGTTGTTTTTTTTCAAATAATCACTTGTTGGCAATTAAGTATACTACAACTATTTAATCTAAATGAATAATGAGACGTTAAAAACTTAAGGTAAAGATCAGTCAGTGCATTATTGTATTTAAAGATTGTTTGTAGCTGAATTCTTGGCATTTTTCTTTACTATAATACTCGTCCCCTCCACCACACCATGGAACTCAATCCCTCTTATCATCCGTCATGCTTCTTCACTATCCTCAATTAAATCCTTGCTTTTCCAACATCACCTGGCTTCCCAAAAAGATGCTCTCTAAGCTCTATTTTCTTAAATCAATTAGTATTGAATAATTGATTCGGTTGTTTAGTCGTTTTTGTTTTGTTTTTCGTAAAGAAGATATAGATTATGTAAACAAATGAATTCACCCTAGCTCTAAATTTAACTGCTGTTATTAATTTATTTATTCTCTTGTTATTAATAGCTTAATACCTTGTCATGGTTCGTACTGTTTATTTATTTTTCAAAAATAAATATACAAATCATTATATATATATAATGATATATAATCATAATATATATATAATCAAATACAAACATTATATTCAATTCTGTCCTCATTTTAGTATTTAAAGGAAAACTTTATAACGAAAAGAGGGTATATATTAGAAGATTCATATACTATTTCGAGAAAACTGATGTCGGGTATCAATCAACGTTACTCTTATAGGCCAACGTCATTGTTTAATGACAATGAATTTTGAATATATCTATGGCACCTGTGCATAGTGGGCTAAGTCGAATTTTGTGAATTCCAAGCTATCTACTTAGAATCGTAATTTTTCTGAACTTTTTTAAGTTCAAGATTAGAGTATCAGCCCACGATTCACAAAGGAATATCCTTCATTGCAATGGACGGAACACTTAGCGTGTTAGACACAAGGAAAGAGAAAAAAATTACGATTCTAAGTAGATAGCTTGAAATTCACAAAATTCGACTATGCACAGGTGCCACAGATATATTATGTTTCTTTTTCTGTTCATGTTTGTCATTCTAAAGGGACTTAGTCCCAGAATAAATTTACTTTTCTATTCTATTCTCTTTTATTCCAACAAGAAAAGGCTTAGCGCATGTGATGTCTTACAATGCCTATAACACTTTTTTTTTTACACACTTCTATTCACAGATTAGTTTGTAAAAATCTTGTCAACTCAAATTAGTTAGATCACCCTTAACACTATCCTCCCACCTACGCTTCAGTCGACCCCTCAAATATTTTCCACTCGGGCAGTTCTTTTTATTTTTTAGGAATTCTGATAGATACTGAGCTCAACAACTTAACTAGCCCATCTCAACGCTTATGAAGCTCTCATCTCAATTATATTATCCAACAGCTTAGTCTTCCTTTCCGCATTATGCTCTCCTGAGTTCTCAGTGGATACTGGGAGTAATCATTTTTAGGTCTGAATATTCTTTGCAATGCCTTATTTTCGAATACCATAAAATTCCATAAACGTTATTTTAAACGGTTACCGCCACGTTGTTTCTTGTATTTTCGAAAAAATATTAAGGCCGCTCTCATTGTTAGTCAACAGGACTTACCTCTAGGTGTTCGAACACATCCGAAAGCCGTTGGAGGCTCCACCACACGGTAAGTTTATGAGATCTGCACGAGATTTTTTTTTGCAATACCTTACTTAAAATTACATCAATTTATAATAATACAAAGAATAAAGAAATTTGGAGGGTACCGTCCGTCTCACCGATAGGTAAAAAAGGTTTTAATTTGTATATTTCTTCTACTTACTTCCTTATTATCAGTTCCTACCTCAGTAATAGAACCTTTAAAGTAAACCATAATTTTTCCTACTCTTGCCTCTTTACCCAGTTAGCTGGTGTTCTTCAAGGTAGTATCCTGGGTCCCATCCTATACACAATATATACAGCTGACATCCCAATCCATCCAAGCACTGTCCTCACTACGTACGCTGATGACACATGTGTGTTGCCAGTAAATAACGATCCATTTGTTGCAACCCAATATCTTCAATCCCATATCTCAAACCTTCAAGAATGGTGTCAAAATTGGAGAATTAAAATAAATCCTCACAAATCCCACCAAATTACCTTCACTCTTCGTCGTAAACCTACGAATTCCTGCCCTACTGTATCCTTTAATAACATTCCACTGATCCCTGTCGAACAGATACGTTACCTAGGACTCCATCTGGACAAACGTCTCACTTGGAATCCTCATACAAGACTGAAAAGACAAGAAACTGCTCGACGATTTCGCCTACTTCAACATTTACTGGACAAACGTTCAAAGCTACCAATTAATTACAAAAGACTCATTTACATGACAGTTATCAGACCTATTTGGACATACGGAGTTGAGCTTTGGGGCTCTACTAAACCATCCAATTCATCTCGCATCCAATCCTTACAATCCAAAATCCTTCGTAAAATCCTCAATGCTCCTTATTATGTCACAAACAAACTCATCCATCATGATCTTAATATCCCATATGTTGCTGATTTGGCCCAAACTAGATACCTATCCTTCCATGAAAAGCTCCATACGCACTTGAATCCGCTAGTCTCTCGACTTGCTTCCTGTAATATTCCTGATAACCCTCCGAGGCGTCTGAAAAGAAGATGGCCTCGAGACCTTCTACTATAAAACTTCATTGGAGTGCTATCAATGGATAGTTTCTCCACAAGTGATTTTTTTGTTCATGTCCTTTGTTCATACAGCCAATTTACTTGAAGTAATGTAATGTTAGTACAGTTGTAAATATCAATAAAAAAAAAAAAAAAAAAAAATTTGTATATTTGAGAACTTCTATGCTTCATGTCTCCATATAAGCATTGTAACTTCTTACTCATTTTGAGATGCTAGCATGTTTATAATTACCCAAATATTGTTGATACTAATTAGTTAATAGTTTACTTCTATGAGAAGTTCTAAATTGGTTCCCTTTCCAAAGGCGTTTGTGTGTTTACCAATTTACTAATTAGTCAAAATCAGTGACTGGTTTAATTATTAATACTGTAATAAAAAAAAAATAGTTATAACCCAAAAAAGGAAGTGGGATAGCTGAGCTGTAGGTTCCGGGTTTCGAATCCGGCCGTGGGAGATAAATTGTTTAATCTTTTAACATCATAGACTCGGTGGAATCGCTTCTGAGGCTCACCCAGCGTCTATGAAGTAAGTAAGTAGTTTTTATTTTAGTATTTTATTTATTTATTTTTTTATTATTATTTTTTTATTTATTTTTTGTATGATGTTTTTATAGCTACTTAGCGCTATTACTTATTTCCTACAAGTGGTAGATTGTAATACTATTTCAATAAAGTGTATTTTAAAAAAAATATTGAAAAAAGTCTAATAAAATTTTATTTTACCTATATTATTTAATAAAACTTAGTAACAAAGACTTGAATAAAAAAAAAAATAAGACAATCTGAACTACAGACTTAATGTAAATTACAGTCATATATTTTGGGCAACGAATAATACAATCGATAATGTGAACAGTGTGTAAAATGAGTGTTGGTCAACCATTAGGCTGGCAAAGAGTACCTCCTAGTGATGAATAATTAAAAACTCTAATTATTTAAATTTGTAAATAGATATAAAAGATATATATGAAATATAAATATATATAAAATTTTGGCTATACCTCTCGTAGAATTTCCGTATCGAAGCTTCTTTTTCCAGTCCAGCAAGTAACTTCGTAGCATAACGAGGTAATAGCTTTTTTATTATTCAACTTATTACTATATTAATGAAGAGTAATACAACATTAGTCACTTTAAGCAGTTTAACATTTTTATTTTCTACCCTTTTATAATATTTAGAGAAAAATGCTAAACAGAAAGCAGTTACTATTCAGCAATTAACCTCATAAGTTAAATCAGAATAAAGACTATGAGAGCCTATAAGCATTGATTAGGAATAAACGAAGCGTATCAAGCGATCGATAATAAATGAACCGTTCACAATTAATTTGGGTAGAAAGAATTTAATTTTCTTAACGATTATCGATTTGTAGAAGTTTTATTTCTCTACAGGATCATAAAATGAAATGTGACACCTAGCTTCTAAATTACTTGAGCTATTCTATTTTATGGCTTGGTATAAAATGGTGGCACAGAGGAGTTGAGAATTAATTAATATGCGCAATGTGGTTAGATACGAAGTGAAGTGTTTTATGTCTTGGAGCCGAGAATATTAAACTGACTCAATTCAATTGTGGCTCTGGTTTTTGTAACAAACCTCATATCAATGGATTATAACATGGCATATGAGATCATAAAAATAATACATAGCTTTTAAGTTCAGTTACGCCTCGTTTATTGAACGGGTGTGATTTAATAGGGAGTATTTAATAATAAACATGTTTTTAAATGTGTTCTTTGTAAGAAATATAATTTTTTTTTTTATGAAAGTAGAAAAGTACTACAATAGAAACTGAAAAATATTGATTTTTTTTTTTTATTGTTAACTGAGTCAATCACTGAAATCGTTCTTATATTGTGGTAATACTTACAAATGTATTTCTCAATTTCATATCGACTCTATGTAGATATAACTTTTTCATAATAAATATTTTATACCAGTTCGAAAGAAATCCGATTTGTAAAATATTATTTTTTTAATATTTAATTTAAACATTCATTGCATAAACAAGTTCCTGTTCTCATGCTCGCAATTTATTTCTATTTTAAATGAAATTCTTTAAAATAATTTTCTTTTGTAAACACTTATCATGTTCAGTAACACTTTACATCTATTTGTAATTTATTTATGTATTTAAACATAAGTGTCTTCATTCAACAAAACTTTTATCAATTACACTAGATAATTACTATAACAGTGAGAATCCTTTACATCCAAGGGTTTCTACTGTAATTTATAAACTTTAAAACTAACTGTTAGGAAGCAGGATGGTTCAGTGAGTAATTCTTTATAAAATGTCGTGAGAGAAGAGAGACATTACAAAAAAGTGAAGTAAACGTCAAAATATTTTTCAGTAATTAACATTTTTTTAACATTTTTTTTATTCTGAAATTATTCAAAATCAGTCAGGCCTTGAGCTGACTTTAATAATAATGAGGGGGAAATTATTTAATCTATATAACAACCATAGATGGACCCTTTGGGATATGTAGACCATCAGGGGCTCATCCAGCCTCTGTGTTATTGGTACAATAACACAAATACACAATCGTATCTCTGCTGATGTCTAAAAAACGGTACAGACTCCATCACGTACTGAACCAAAGGCGGCGGTTCAGGCTTTTTTTTTTAAATTAATGTTTATTATTTTTAATAATAACGAAAAGAGTTTATAACAAAATCCATCAAATTGAATTAATTATTGTCAAAAGGCCTTTTCTATGGGATGGTTAAAATTGTCAGCCTCTTTAGAAAACCCACAATTATTGAAAAGCATCAAAGCGAGACAATGCTTCCGTCAAAAATAAAAACTAGTTTCATTAAACCTATCCTAAATTCCTCCAGACTGAATAAGCGAATCAGATTTAAATTAGAGTTTAATTGAATTTAAGCAATTTGGTTATAATGAAAAGGACCCGGCC
The DNA here is from genome assembly GCA_037127475.1 of Arma custos. Taxonomy (NCBI): domain Eukaryota; kingdom Metazoa; phylum Arthropoda; class Insecta; order Hemiptera; family Pentatomidae; genus Arma; species Arma custos. The sequence goes on along the minus strand of CM073762.1, from coordinate 19,256,456 downwards.
CGTTTATCCAAATTAGGGATTCCATCAATTCAATATAGGTTTAAGAAAAAAAAAGTTCTAAGTTAATTCAAGTGGTTTTTTTAATTAGAAAATATACTTCCGGTTGAGTGATCTATTCAACTAAATCCAATTATTTCAAATTCGGTAATTATTTTTAATTTTTTTGTTTTTTAAATGACAAACAATAAAATATCTTACTAATATTATAAATGTGAAAGTTTGTATGTTTGTCTCTCTTTCACGCAAAAACTACTGAACGGATTTGGATGAAACTTGACAGTAATATAGGTTATACATCAGAATAACACATAGGCTGTAGCAAGTGCGGATTTAGGGGGGCGCACGAGGGCACGTGCCCCCCCTACAGTCTTTTAGGTACTGTGGAGAATCCATTATAGTACATAATTAAAGGCAAATCGCATGTTCATAGTTGTTAAAGTAACAAAAAGAACATGAGTGAAACTATTTGTTTTGATATCCTTACTAATCCTACTAATATTATAAATGTGAAAGTTTGTATGTTTGTCTTTCTTTCACGCAAAAACTACGGAACGGATTTGGATGTAAATTATTGAGTAAAATAGGTTATACATCATAGGCTACAGCAAGGGCAGATTTATGTCGGGGCACGGGGGCATGTGCTCCCCTGTTATAGTACATAATTAAAGGCAAATCAGGAACTTATCATCTTGAAATTTGTAGATAGGTTCTTTGTATAGTTTAAGAAAGAAATTTGGATAATTCCACCCCAAGGGTTTCCTCTTTAATCTAATAGGGGTTCAAAGGCTGTGAGAAGAGTTTTCTTCTCTCCCCCTCTCCTTCCTTCTCCACCATCTTGGACCATAAAACTCCATAAGGGACCCAAAAGGTCTGTTCTTTGTCCCAAACATATTCCCTTTCATGCGTCCCGACATGACACATTTTCCCCGCTCAGCATTCCTTTCATGGTGCCGCCCGCATCAGTACATAGCACCAGTATTCGAAACCGGGTCGTCCGCCTCTCCGTGGCAGTTTATATTTACGTATATATTTACACTTATGTATAAAATATAATCTTCCAATTGGCACATATAGTTGTTCTATCCGACAATTTTCCACAATGCTAGGATAAATATTATCATAGAAAACAAGTCAAAAAAAAGGCTCAGTTTAGCATAACCTATCGTGTTCTAAATGAAGTATTACTCTCTTAAATATGCATCGTATTATTTTATCAACTCTGTCTTTGCATGAGTCGGACATAAATTCACATAAATGTTTTAGTATGTTTACCTTAAATTTTGCGGTTTTTGAATAATTTCGCACCTTGATAAACCTACCAAATAATAAAGAGGGTTGAAACTTAGTTCCTAAATCCAGGTTTGACCCCAGGCAGCTAGCTTTTAGGGACCTCAACATTTTCCAAGGTTCTCAACAAGGGAATGGAATAGCTCAGTGCGTAGGCAAATATGGCGAAGGTCCAGGGTTCAAATCCGGCTTTGGCATATAAATAATTTAATCTGTTAACAGCCAGAGGTAATCCCTGTGGGAACCTAATACCCTCCTGGATCCACCTAGCCTATATAAAGTAGGTACCCTAAATTGGGGGGGGAGACAAGACATTTAGGTGGGATCAAGGACAAAATCACCCCCAGATACAGTATTGTACTGAGCCCAAGACTTTTGCTGGGTTGTAAGGGTATAGGTTTTTTATTTCTAAAAATTATCGCCAGCCACGTCGTTTCTTCGATGTACTGTAGACTTTATGATCTTTTAGTACTATTCTGAATTTAGAAAGAATTTAAAAGTTATTCAAGACAAAAGAATATTCTTCGAAATTGGACAAGTACTGCTTTTTCATTAAATAAAATATTTCATAAGAAAGGAAAGAGACAAATTTAAGAAGTTAATTTACAATATAAGGTTTCCAGATAAGAAAAAAGAATCCAATTTGAAGGAAGGAAGGAGCAACAAAGAATCAGAATTAAAATATTCGGTGAAAAGAAAAATCCATTAGACCTTGAACAAAGAGAAAAAAATCATAAAAATTCTAAAAGTTTTACTGTAATATTTAGTCGCATTTTCATTTAAAGACAAGACTATAGCTGTGTATAAATGTAGCTATTTTATTTTCAAAACGTAAAATGCGTCTCGCAGGAATGAGCACCTCTTGGACCTCTTCAGATGAACTGTTGAAACACATTTGGCGCCATTTATGTTCGATTACCTCAAATTGTGATATTTTTTCCTCCTCTGCTTTTATCATTTAAATCTTATTTATTGATAGCCTTCTATTGCTAATAATATTTTTAATAGCAAGCAATCTATTTTCCGTACACATTATTCATGCACTTTTTCTGTTTATCGACTATTGTATTTTGTATTAGAAATTAAACTGTTTTCCTTTTTTTTTTAATGGGGCGTATCAACCGTACAACAGATTGTGAAGTTTATATAACCAAGACTTAGTCCAATTAGTGACGTCACCGTCCTGGTTTCTATTAAAGGCCAAAGCTTGAGTAAATCCCCGGGCCTATTGACTCAGGTACTCAACCCCGGAGTTCGATCAGGATATCTCATCCCTGCTGGGAATTAGTCCAAAACCATGGGGGAAATATCTCTAATTAACCCGAGCTATGGTCATCTCAGAAACCAAGGACCACCAAGGGAGGTTCCGCTAAGCGAGTGCTGGATACGAGGCTATGTGAAACAGCGAGCCACACCAAGTTACAAAATAATATATTTATTCATTTAACGTTACTAGTCGAAAGATAATGCAGTCCTAAGTTATGCCTATATAGAAATCTTAAACTGTGGCCAGCCATTTTAACTCTCCTCCGACGGCATAGCCAAGGTTTTTCTACTCTCAGCATCGAATTTCTGTTATGCGCCGAAACATCAGCCGACTCCATTTTTCTGGTGTATTATATATTTTTATTTTATAATAAAGTTGTTTAGTTATTCTTACGAATACGATAGTAACCTATCAAGCTTTTCAACCCATCAAGAAAAGAAATAAATAATAATGAAATACAGAAGAAGCTGATTTACTTAAAAGTCACGAAGTTAATTCAAGAAATTTAAGAAGAGCAGTCGTCGCTAATAGCACCAGCAGTCGAAGCGACATGCGAAATGTAATAAAAATAAATAAGAATAACAATGACAATATAAAAAAAGTGGGGCGCGGTTGTGTCATGAACATGGCAGTGGGTTGTACGTGAATAAATTTACAGGTAATATTTTTTATACAACATATTATTCTTTATGTATTCAGGAAAAGTCAAGTAAGTAAATAATTAATGCGTTACAATATAACTTTATTAATTATAGGTATTTTTGACTCGGTCATGTGGTGTTTTATTGTTACCATTCGATTGCTGTTAAGAAGCTTCCAACCGTATACGACCTCTGTACTTAGATTTGGCTTTTCGACGCATATAGGCCGACATTATGTGCTTTTGATATATTTTTATTTATTTTAACTTATTATTATTGTATCAGAAATCCAGGATCTTGAGGATATTACATCAGTCCCTTCTAGACTTATTAATTTGTCCATGGACAAAAATAGTAGGCATTAGTTTATTTAACTAGCTGGGAGTAAACCAAAGGAAGGAAAATAAACTATATTTTCTTAACAGGAAGATTTACGAAGTAATTTTTTGCCAGATGTGAGGCCTAATGTGTCTGTTTATTTCCTCATGTTCATAGGTATCTGCTTAATCTCCCTCTTTGCGAGTGGGTGTTAAATTGAGTTGTCTGTATTTTTGTAAAGTTATTTTTGAGAAGGTGAAATAAAAAAATTGCTCATTACTCATAGAAGTGTCATGCTTATTGAAGGAAACATAAATATTTAATAAAATTAATAAATTTTTATTTCTTTTTTTAAACTGGATTTAATTCTTCTTTTATTTAGGGTAAGAGAAATAAAACCATTTTCCAGTTATTGTTTATTCTTAATTTTCCCTCTATTAGAGACGTTTCGACACTATGGTGTCATTCTCAATCTTTTATTCTCCTGCATCTTTTAACTTTAATAAATAAATTAACAATAATTACATTACTATACATAATTTAACATAAATGTCCAAAGACAATTGACCATGGAGGACTAATGATCTCCCAAGAATTTTTAAAAGTATGACTTTCCAGGTACCTATACTTATAGTGTGTTATCTTTGGACATTTATGTTAAATTATGTGTAGTAATGGTATTATTGTTAATTTATTTATTAAAGTTAAAAGATGCAGGAGAAGAAAAGATTGAGAATGGCACCATAGTGTCGAAACGTCTCTAATAGAGTGAAAATTAAGAATAAGCAATAACTGGAAAATGGTTTTATTTCTCTTACCCTAAGTAAAATTAATAAATTAAATATTAAATAATTTTACATTTTTGTTTTTATTGTTTGTGATTTCTTATTCTCTTAACAGTACTTGTATTAGAAATAACTAAAAAAAACTCTCCAAGATGAAAATTATAATGATGTGTTTATTCATATAAAAAGAAACTAAAAAAGTAATTTTGGTACATAACCGATTAAACATGAAAATATTGTGTATCTACTACACTAGAGATTCAGTGAACTACTTCCGTATGTATGAATAATAGTACACCGATAAACATAGACATATATGAGTACTACTACACTTGTTTCCACTAACTTCACCAATTAAACAAAGCATGTGCACTACTACACAAAAGTCCATTAACTTCACTAGAGATTCAATAAAACTTCTTAACACCTGTTATTTCAAAAAAATAATTAATAATTTAGTAAAAAATGTCTACTAAATTATCCGATACCAAATCAACAATAAACTGTGACCCCACACTGCGCAGCGGTAAACGGGGATAAAATGTTTATGATGATGACGATGATCAAATCAAATTGCAACAAGCATCGATCTCAAACTCATTTTGTCTTTCACTAAAAGCATAATAATCATTATATTTTGTTAATAAATCATTTCTCTTTCCATTTTACTATATTTTATTATCTTTTCCTTTTTTTTCCATTCTTATTATTTCATTATTCATCTTTTACTCTTTCCATTTCTTTTTTATTATTCCTATTATTTCTGTTTGCATAGAGTTATATCTTCTTTGGTACTACATTCTTTATATAGTTTTTCTGTTTTCTTTTATTCCCAGCTCCTAATGATGGCCTAAAACTTTGACTGTAAAAAAAATTAAATTAAAAATTTATTTTGTGTAAACTTTATTTGCTTCATTCCCCGAGCATTTTAAAATACAAAAAAAACATCTGTACCACTATAACCCGTAAACGGGTCTGGGGTTCAGTGGATGGTAGAGACTGTACTGTTTCATGGACAACGGTTCTGCAAGGAGGTGACTTGTTCTAGGTCACGCTCAACCGTCAGATTTCCCCCCTTATTTTGGGTACCCTATTTTTATAATATATTATATAGGCTGGGTGAGCGCCAGGAGGGTCATAGATCCTATATGACCCATCTCTGGCTCCAAACAGACTAAATAAAAGTCTTGCCCGGGGCGGGATTTGAACCAGGATTTCCGGCATGGCAACTCAGTGCTCTACCACTGAGCCACTCCCCTCCCTATTTTTATTTTTATTTTACTTTAAAATAAATTTTGCGAAAATTAATATGAGGGAACAGTAGGCACTACACAACTATTTCAGGGCCTCAATTAAAAGCCTATATATGTTGGGCATACCAATATAGCGTGTGGTAGAGATTCCGCTTCCAGCTACACGTGTTCAGAAACAATCTCCTTCCTGATTGTCAATCTGAATGGACAATAGAGGTTTTGAATGCCAATAGCAAATAAATCGAATTGCAACAAACGGAGGCAACAAAATTCTTCCTTGTTATTTTCTGACAATATCAGTGTTATCTAACCCAGAGTTCAGTAAAATATCTACTATTTAGTACAGAACTAAATACCATTTTAATAAATAAATGAAATTGAATAATTGACTTGTTGGTCACGGTAGCTAAATAGCTGCCTCCCAAACCTCGCCATGTTTCCAACTCATAATTGTGCCAAGTCATTCCCCAAAGATATGAAGCACTGTAAATGTTGCCTTACACAGTGTATAGTGAGGTGATTCTCGCTTTGTCGTCAGATATTCCTGGATCCAATGACGATGTCCGATTTTAAGTTGGGTAATAACAAGCTCTTCCCTAACACAGTGCCTGGAGGATGACAAGTCTCTTAACATTTTTTAGGTAAAAAAAAAATAAATAAATAAATTATGATACAACATGGTGTACATTTTCTGCTTATAAACTGGCAAAAAACTTTTTAAGTAATACAATTTTATTAAGGAAAAGAGTTTCACCTTTGATTTTGTTTTCCAAAGGAATTTCGATCTTGAATACTTCCTTTTTCATTTCTTTTTTTAATATGATATTTAAAACATTCTCAAAAGTAATATCCTATTTTCCAGAAGCAATGCTGTACATTTCGTCCCTCTATAATGATAGAAACTTATTTCACAAATATTGTGAAAGATCCATCATTTGTTTCAGGGCCAATACAGCGCCAAACTGTATTTCCCGATTTTGTTATTTGTTTTTTTCAATTGTCTCCCACAATTGATGCAATTTTAAAGACGTATTCACGTCAACATAAAAAAACAATTAAAAATTATGAATCCCTAAATGTAAAAAAAAAATGCATCCTAAGCTATCGAAGATTCATTGATTGGAGTTCAGGAGACATGATACATGAAAAACCACGACTTACAAGCGCCCTTTAATCCGAAATACCTTGGCCATTCCATGTTAATTGTTGTTCCCGGAGGAGTAGTATGTGATGTGCGTGGAATAGCAACTACTCCACTGAATCCCAAAGCCCCCCCTAAACACTATCCATCTCCTCAGTTAATCCGAGATCAAGTGAGCTGCGTTATCGCTGAGGAAGGATACTTGTTTGGAATTCCGCTCTCATACCTTGGCGCTCCATTAATTATCCAGAAGGTTATAGCCTGGACATTGCAACTCTACGGGCTAGTCCCCGAGGCATATGTTGGCATTCCAATCACTCGGCAAAACTCCAACGATTTCTTTCTTTTTTTTAAGTGAAAACCTCTTTAATCGCGTTTAATGACTTTTGAAGCGGGTAAACTTATATATAGTCCACTAAAACCAGACCGGAAATGTACCATATCCCATAATTACAGGGGGAACAGAAACATTAAACTTCTGTATGAGTGCCGGTAGCCAGAAATCGAAGGATAATCGCCAATCTGGTCATAATTGGTATGCAGTCTCTCATGTTGGTATCAGGCTTACCGATTCTAGGCCCAATCTTGTTTATGAGGAATTCAAAATAATTTTTGACATTCGAGTGAAATTTTGGAAAAGGTAATTGTCAAGCATCAGTTCACTAGTTAAATTTTTGGAAGCAGCTCGCTTATTTAAAAAGGAACGCATCCACAAAGACCGATTTATCTTTTTCTCTTGCTATTTCTTCGCAGATCGAATAAGCAGGAAAGCTGCACTAAATTCGACTAGTTACGTCTCGTCCATTTTCACAAATTGTCGAGTGTGGCTCGTTTCAACACTTCTTCCCGGCAATATATTCCTCGGCAATAATATCCAGATATATTGACCAAAGTGTGGCTGCAGTTTGTGTTGCCGGAAATATTGCCGGATAGAATTTCTGGCAACTTGTTCGCCAATCTTCAATTTTTATTGCCCATGTAAACGCACCTTTAGAGGAGAACGACCAATAAGGATTTGCTCACGGAAACTGGTCAATCAATATCTCACGATATGACAGCGAGGACATAGAGCATTTAAGTTTGAGGCGTAAAACCGACTGGTCACCAACCCCTTAGTTTAGTATGGTTTATAAATAAATATATATATATATATATTTATATATAATGTATATTCGTTTTTTTAATAATTATTTTTATAAAGCCGGAAAAGAAAACATAAATAAAAAAGAAACTAATAAAACTAATTGACAAAATAATGAATATTTTTTTTTTTTTAAACAATGTACTTATATATAAAGAATAAATAAGGAAAAATAAAAGTAGGAAATAACTGTATTAGATATTCTTAGATGATCCTTCTTTTGATAGAAAGATGATGACATTATTAATGTCGAGACCGAATGATAACAAGCTTTACCTCCCTTTAATCGCGCCTTTGTTTCCTCTTGAATTTCGTTCACCATAGACTCTAAGTACATGAACTTCTCGATAGACCCTAAGTACATGAACTCGATAGACCCTAGGTACTTAACTTCTCTACTCGTTCAAACTTATTCAATAATACTTCAAACAATATCTCCAAAAACTCCCTTTTTTCGCTACTAACCCTTTATATCCAGCCCTATTTCCTAACCTCCATTTTTTAATTCTTCTGTATTTAGTTTTATAAACATTAGATAATCTGTATAATGTCAAAAGTAAAATCAATAAAATTCTGAGGCTGGTGATGAACTTTTATTCTATTGGCAAAGAGAAAAGAAAAAAATGCTTCTGAGGAAAGCCCCTTTCTCTATCACCTACATTTCTTTTACTCCTACTTGGTTCCATCTTAGCTGCTCTATCCACTTAACCTAGATTTTTATCCTTCTCAATAAAAGCTCCGTAAAATTTTTTTTCTAATAAATTAGTGCAGACATACTTTACATAATCCTATAAAATTAGAAAACTCTCATAAAAATTTATTACAGCTTTCATACTCAAGATGAACTAGTATGTATCGTTTTGTGACAGTACTATTAAAAGTATAATGGTTCTTTGATATATCAATAAGTATTGTAATGGACAAGGGAACTGACAGGGGAATTCTATAACAAGGCAGGTCAGTAACAAATTCCTGACAAGTATAGAGATGATCGAATATAAATAGGACAGAACTGAGAACTGAAATATGGTACAAGAGAGAAAGAAGATGTGTAAGATGAGATTTAGGAGATGACCCGAAAATGTCGAGTCTCATGACCCTTCTAACTAAATTTACCGGCAAGATTATTACAAGAAAATAAAATATTAACTTTCTTTTATTCCACCCAATATTCCATATTATACCTCAGTTTGTACTGAAATAAAAAAAAAAAATTTTACTAGGTATATATTTTTCATATATTTATCCAAACAATGGTGCTTAAAAGTATTTATTACATTTTTATACTAACTTGCTATCATGCAACTTTACAATAAAATTTTCATTAAAAAAAAAAAAAAACCATTACATCCCTACCTGCCTAAACTTTGAGTCCAGTTAAAGTTTAATAAACTGCTCACAAATTGAAGTGAACCACTTAAGAAAATGAAGATATCTCATAATTTATCTACTTGATTGATTTGAGGTTTTCCTCCATTTTAAAAAAACTATTTTATCATCACTTTCACAGTGTTAAAGAGATGAAAACAAAAACAAAGTCTTAGTATCAGTACTTAGAGCTGAGCTGCTTATTTATTTTAATATTACTTCAACCAGTTCACTACAATGTCTTTACGATGACTTAGTGTTGAAGGACTCGGGAGGGCATTAGCACTTTTAGAGTTAGGCCATTCTCAACGTGATGTTGGTCGTAGGCTTCACTGCTCTCACACAGTCATTGGACGAGCATGGTCTCAATACCAGGCAACAGGTACTGCTCAGTACACGCATGGAGCAGGCCGAGTTCGAAAAACCACCCTTCAGCAAGACCGATATCTAAAAATCCAAACCATTAGGCAACGAGTTTTAACAGCTTGGCAGCAGCAAAGCTCTTTTCAACAAGCAACGGGAGTCCGCATTTCAATCAGACGGTTAGAAACCGCCTACATGAAGTTGGTTTGAGGGCAAGAAGACCGGCGAGGAGGGTTTATTTAACCAGAAAACAAAAGGCAGCAAGACTCCTATGGGCTCGTGAACATGTTGATTGGACTAATGAGGACTGGGGCCATTGTTTATTTACTGACGAATCGAAATTTGTTCTCCATCATCAAGATCGACGTTTTAGAGAGTGGCGAGAGACAAACCAGAGATTTAGCCGAGGTATGACTGAACCACTTCGCTCTTAGGGAGGAGGCTCAATAATGGTGTGGGGTGGGATAACGAGTAATCGAAAAACTCAGCTTGTACTGTTTAGAAATGAACATGCAACCGCACAAACCTACCTGAGCAACGTCATCAGGCCTGTAATTATCCCTTTATCCAAGAAACGGGTGAGAACTTCATTCTTGTTGATGATAATGCGGTTCCTCATAGGGCAAGGATGATTCAACGTTATTTAGCAGAGCAAGAAATAACGCGCATGAACTGGCCTGCTTGTTCACCAGACTTGAATCCAATTGAACATGTTTGGTACAAACTCCAACGGCAATGACACATGCGTTCACCTTGTCCAGGTAACTTAGATGAACTTGCTGCCACCTAAATTGAGGAATGGGCTAATTTTCCTCAAGATTACATATTGAGCTTGATAAGGAGTATGAATCGCCGATGTGAAGCATTAATTCAAAGTAGAGGGGATCCAACACCCTAATGAAGAAGGTTAAATTGAAATGAAAACCAATTTTTGTAAAAATTTAAATGTTTATTTTGTGAAAAATTTTTATTTAATTTTAAAAAATAAATTTGTCTTAAATTTTGTTTGGTGTATTCGTTTATGTTGAACAAAAACCATTAACAATCGATAAGTGAGGTACTATAAGCACAAATATACAAAAAAATAACCAGAAGTATGGTTAAAAAAGAGAGTTACCTAACTTTTTATGAGTGGTCCACTTCAATTTGTGAGCTGTTTAGTATGAGCTGTTATTTTTGAAAGTGGTATAATGTCCATTTTTTTATATTCGCGATATCAAAGGGTTTCCATTTGAATCAGTCTAAAAATAAGGTCAAACGTGCTAATAAACAGAAAAAGTAAACCCTCTTGAATAAGAAAAATATTATTTTATTAATTTTCTGTTGTTTAAATATAATGTAAAAATACTATCGATAAGGGAAATGTATGTGGATATCTAAAAATAATAATTTTAGTTGAAAAGAAAAGATATAAAGAATTATATTATTATAAAAGATATAAAAAATTATATCATATAACAATAAAATAAATTTAAAAAAATAATATTTAATCATAAAATATCGATATTTTTTTAATTATATAGACATCTATATAATACCATAATATACTGAGGTATTAGGGACTGAATAGCCGGTGCAAATAAGAATTTGTAGAGTGGTATTGCACTTCATGGTGGTAGCTCTTTACATATTTAACGAAGAGCTCAATCTAAACTATTTAACATATTTTTATTTTGAAGAGAAAAGACCCCGGCCAGGACAAATCTTTTCTCTTCAAAATAAAAATATTTAAAAATTAATACAATTAATAAAAAATTATAAATAATATAATGACGTAAGTCAACAAGATCCTAATTAAAGTAATATTCAATGAACATTCTTCCTCGTGTATGCATAGCAAAAATTGCGAGAACTCGGGTTATGGGATCGGTGAAGAGAACGGATTTGTCCTGACTGTGAAGCGACCCCTGGTAGCTCAAATGGTAAGAGCGCTGTCATGGAGAGACGGACGACCTGGATTCGAATCCCGGCTAAGGGCAATTCTTTTCTCTTCAAAATAAAAATATTTAAAAATTAATACAATTAATAAAAAACTATAATAAACTATTTAACATGTCTAAAAAAATATTTTAGATATAATTACCAGGTCTGCAAGTTTAAAATGTCGTTTTAATTCCAATAGAATGCGCCCTTAGCCTATTGAAGGATTTGCTTATCTCTAAACGCTATTTTGTTTGTTAGTCATTTGTTTACAAAAGTCAGTTGTTTTTAAGTCGTTTACGTGGACGTATCATACCTTTCTTTGGTGTTAAAAATGTCTAATTTTAAGCCAAATAAAGAGCATTTGCGGCATGTCATGATTTTCTTATTCAATCAAAAGAAAAAGGCATCTGAATGTCATCGAATTCTTGTTGAGACTTATGGCGATCTTGCTCCAACCGTCAAGACATGTGAACGTTGGTTTCAAAGTTTCAAACGTGGTGATTTTGATGTTACTGATAAAAAACGAGAAAATCGACCAAAAAAGTTTGAGGACGTCGAATTGCAATCTTTATTAGACGAAGACAATACCCAAACCCAACAAATGATGGCAGAACAGTTGAATGTCACTAGACAAGCCATTTCCGATCGCCTGAGAGCTATGGGAAAAATTCAAAAGGTTGGAAAATGGATTCCACATGAATTGGATGAACGACAGATGGAAAAACGAAAAATTGTGTGCGAAATGCTGCTTTTACGCCACGAAAGAAAGGGTTTTTTGCATCGAGTTGTAACTGGCGATGAAAAATGGATTTATTTTCAGAATCCCAAACGAATAAAATCATGGGTAACGCCAGGACAACCATCCACATCGAGTGCAAGACCGGATCGTTTTGGGAAGAAGACAATGCTGTGTGTGTGGTGGGATCAGAAGGGAGTAGTCTACTACGAGCTTCTCAAACCCGGCGAAACAGTCAATACCGACCGCTACCGACAACAAATGATCAATTTGAGTCACGCATTGATCGAAAAACGCCCAGAATGGGCTCACAGGCACGCCAAAGTCATTCTTCAGCTTTATAACGCTCCTGCACATTCAGCCAGATTGACTAAGGAAACGATTTGTTCGCTTGGTTGGGAACTCCTACCCCACCCGCCGTATTCACCTGACCTGGCGCCTTCTGATTATCACCTATTCTCATCGATGGGACACTCATTGGCTGAGCAACACTTTAACAATTTGGAGGATGTAAGAAAATGGCTCGATGAATGGATTTCAAATAAAGATGAAGCATTCTTTTGGAATGGTATCCATAAATTGCCCGAGAGATGGACAAAATGTGTAGAAAGCGAGGGCCAGTACTTTGAATAAAATATATTATACTTTTCTTTTTAAATTAAATTATATTTTAAGAAATAAACGACATTTTAAACTTTCAGACCTGGTAGAAAAGTAGAAAAAAAAATTCGTCTTCAGCCTACCTCTACAGTTAATTTCCTTGACTTTTTGTTACAAGCTCCATATTGCTCATGAAAAAACATCATCTATACACAGTCAAGTGATTGTGCCATGATTGTCATGTGTGCAATCGTCATAAAGCCCTTCAAAGGGTTCGTTTCGTACATACATATTTTTTTTTTTTGTAATCACCGGAAACCACAACTAATAACCCTGAAGCATCAAGTTTTCATATATCAGAATCAAAAGAGCCAAAAGAAGAATTTTTTCATCACACAGCGCGTGATAGGTTCGCGCTAATACGGGATAGCCGCGGGTATCATTTTTGATAGGAGCCGGATATTGAACATGGAGAATGAGGATTGTTCGAACGAGCGTTGAATAAGGATTAAGAGTGGTTAGGAGATGTTTATTACATCTTGCACATTTTATTGCGCATCACACTTTTTTTCATATCATATATTATCCTAGTCCTAGTGACAAATACTGATTGAACATGAGCATATGGGTCCTTTAAGAGATCTACTATATTGTTGAATGTTGCTTGAGACCAATTTGGGTTATATAAAGAATTTGGTTATTGTGCATCACGCATTTTTCAAAACCTGAAACTGAAAAAACTGAGCCACCACACTCCCTCTTGGTATAAATAAATATATGTATATTGGCTTAATGATTGTCGTCAGTACAGCCCTTCCCAATCTTATTACATATGTTTTCTATATTTAAATAATACATTTTCATGTTATACTTACCCGATTATCTTATGTAAGGTGAGCTTAGATTTACCTAACCAGTACAATTTGTTGTCCCAATTAATAGAGCTAATCTCACTCGATAACTTTCTAAAGACAGATAATTGCAGAAAATTAGTTTTGATTTTGCAGGGATCACCTATCTGCCCTAACTTTAGCAATATTAGCTAATAAAGGAGGCACAACAGTGTATAGAGCCACTGAGGATATTGTGTGCTCAAAAGGCCACTCAAGGATAAACAGTTTGAGAAAACTAATATCCAAGCAAACCAGCATCTCTCATTATAATTTGAATCAATTAATGGGTACGTTATGCTATGCTTCAACCCTTAAATATATTAGATTGATATTTGGGATGCCAGAGTAATCATTTAGAATGATTACTCAAATTATTATTTTTATGCCTTAGTCTTAATTGTATTGTTTTCCAGAGGTCTGTTCTTGTGTTTACCAATTTGTCTATTATACCTTCAATATATTATTCATAAATATATAGTGCATCTGGAATATGTAAGCACCAAAAAAATTATGATATGAGTATAGAGAAGAAATTAGTTGACTGGAACTTCTAATGTAAGGATAGAGATAGTTGGGGTTGCAGTCGAATGAAACAACAAATAAGTGAATACTTATTTACTAAGTGTACCGACGTTTCAACCTACTTTGTAGGTAACTTCAAGGCTGACAAAACAAAATAACAATAAAATTACATTACAGTACCAAGAATATAATAATAATTTAATAATGTAGAGTAATATAAAAGTTGAACGAAATAGTGAAGGAATTATATGAATAAAAATGATCAAAGAATAAATGTACAGAAAGGTGATAATGCAAATAAAATACAAAGAGAAAAAGAAAAAAAAAATTGGTAAACAGAATGAAAAATGAAATACAAAATGAAAAAATATAGACATAACAAGGTGAGATATAAGAGAGAGATATACTAGTATGTAAAACCTAGTTTAATACAGATAAAATATGGCATGTATGATAATAGACTCCTAGAGAGTTAACATAAGTAAACTGAAAAAAATTTGGAACAAATTATGATGCCAAATAATAAATAGAGGAAGAACTATGTAGAAAACAAAGCAAACGATAAGAAATATAGTGAATGAAAAGTAGAAAGTAAAATATAAATATAAAATTGATATTTGCTTTGTTTTCTACATAATTCTTCCTCTATTTATTATTTGGCATCATATTTTGTTACAATTTTTTTTCAGTTAACTCTTTATGTTAACTCTCTAGGAGTCTATTATCATGCATGCTATATTTTATCTGTATTAAACTAGGTTTTACATACTTGTATGTCTCTCCCTTATATCTCACCTTGTTATGTCTATATTCTTTCATTTTGTAACTTTCTGTTTACCATTTTTTTTCTCTTTGTATTTTGTTTGCATTATCACCTTTCAGTACATTTATTCTTTGATAATTTTTATTCATATAATTCCTTCACTATTTCGTTCAACTTTTATATTACTCTACATTATTATATTCTTGGTACTGTATTGTAATTTTATTGTTATTTTGTTTTGTCTGTTTTCTCTCACAGCCCTCAAGATGACCTACAAAATAGGTCGAAACGTCGGCACACAATAAATAAGTATTCACTTATTTGGTGTTTCATTTGACTGCATCCCCAACTATCTCTATACTTACATTATGATAAGTATAGTTCATTAATTCAACTTTAAAGAAGATTAATGATTCTATAGATATATTTTTAGAGATAGACTTAATGATTCAGATATAGATTTGCGGATTGCCATAAAATACATTACAGGAGTTAAATTACACTTATCTGTGATACAGGGGTACATCTAGAGTTCTTCGTGGTAGGGTGTGTCTTCGTGTCTCGCTATCTTCTCCTCGGCACTCCGCGCCCAGCATCGTTCGCCGGCTTCCTCCTAGCTCCTCAGGATCTTCTCAGAAAGTCCTCCCTCCTCGCGACCTTTTTAGAGAGTACTTTTCCCGTGGAGTCTTCGACCCCTCCCCTTTTCTTATCATTTTAGCCATCTTGCCCGGAAGGGGACCATAGGGGACACCCTTCTACCTGCGTGACCTACTTCTCACTTAACATTGTTCTTTGTGCAAAACAAATTTACTTTCATGATGCCGCTCCTACCCCATAATACATAGCAATTAGTAATCAAAAGATATACATCTTCTCGAAAATTAGTTTTAAATAAAAATATAATTTCATCTTACTTTACTACATATTGATGTTCAGTCAATATATATATATATATATATATATATATATATATATATATATATATATATATATAACTATGTTCTTGTGACATTTTGAGATTTTATATAGTGTACAGATTAATTATTCCTATCTTAATTAAACCTGGATAGGCAAAATTTAGGGCTTCCACTATAACATAGTCCAATTAGCCATAACAGCTTTAAGTGACATTAAGTAAACAAACAATAAACTGGTAGATAGAACAAAATACTGATTAGGGCATGAGCTATGCCCAAAGGAGGTGTTGGTTTGTGAGCCATTGATTGGAGGTGGATGTTTATACCATGTTAAAATTTATATAGAATATTTTTCTTATATAGCTGACTATTTTTCTTACAATCCTTTTTCACTTCAGAAAATTTTATATTATAAACTACATTGAATAAGTAACCTTAAACCAATTTTGAAAAAATAACAGAAATAATTTTATTATGTCAAGCAGCAAAGCATTTTAAATAAGAATAAGTTAGTATTGAAGCAAAACATAAATAACAATGTCAAACAAAATAATAATAATGTCCTTTAACATCGATTGCTAAAGCCAAAAAAATGTAATTGGTTGAAAGAAAAATTTTAATATAATTTATTTTATTGTTATATGATATAATTCTTTAAATATTTTATTTGAAAAGAAAAGATATGACCAGGACAGGGACACGAACCCGGGTCTCCCACCTTTCCGTGGTGGTGCTTTAACCATCTTAGCCATCCTGGTTCGCCTCTCGTTCAGCCATACCCCTTCCTTTCACTGATCCTATATCTCTGTGTTCTCGCAATTTGCGTGTATACACGGGGAGAATGTTAATTGAACATTATTTTTATTTTTGGATCTTGTTGTCTTAAGTCATTAAATATTATTATAATTTATTTTATTGTTATATAATATAATTTTTTAAGTATTTTATTTGAAAAGAAAAAATATGACCAGGACTAGGAATCGAACCCTGATCTCCCACCTGTCCGTGGTGGTGATTTAACCATCTCAGCCATCCTCGTCCGCCTCTCGGTCAGAACACGGAGATATATAGAATATATATATAGATATAGGATCAGTGAAAGGAAGGGATATAACTGACCAAGAGGCGAACCAGGATGGCTGAGATGGTTAAACCACCACCATGGACAGGTGGGAGACCCGGGTTCGAGTCCCGGTGCTGGTCATATCTTTTCTTTTCAAATAAAATATTTTAAAAATTTTTATAGTTATATCACATGATGCTAATTACAGGAATCACAGAACAAAATGTTAATGAATATAATAGCATTTTACTAACTGGTAAATTAAAAATTATTATAAGAAGAAAATGTTAATATTTAAGTGTAAGCAAGGACATAAAAGCTACAAGACTTAATCGAGGTTCTCTAAGATACTCATCATATCAGAAACCAATCTCCTCTTCTCAAGATCCTGGGCTTATCAAATTAATATGTTTATAGAAAAAATTAATAGCAAACTAATTTATTATTTTTTCCAGTAATTATTAGATTTTACAATGCAGTAACAAGACTATGTATTATTCATTCATTATTCAATGCCTGAATTGAAATAAAAGCGATAAAACAAAACAGGAACTAGTACTACTACCTCAACACACATATATCTCAGGTCTTTCACAATTGTAATTTAAAATTTTAACTTAGGTAGCGGATATAAGGAATAATCAAATTACTACTCAAGTCAGTTATCATACTTTAATAACAAAACTAAACAACAAAAAACATATATGTTATCAAATGAATTTAACAATACGATAAATGCTAAAATCAAAACAACATCACCACTTTGGTCTGAAACCAACATAAGAGATCTTAAATATTCTACTTTAAGAATGTTTCTAAGGTATCTAAAAAGAATTAACTTAAAAAAAACATAAATAGGAAAAATAAAATTATACCTAGCTACAATCCAGAATAAAAAGTATCTAGCTGAATTCCAGAACCAAAGTGATGATGAAGATAATTATTTCGATTACAAATTCAAATAAATGGAAGATACATAATCACCGAAACTATATGTTTAATAATAGACAATAAACAAATGAACCTACAAAATTACACAAGTGAAATGACTGATTATACGAACTTCAGATTTAGATACAGTGATAAAATGTTAAGTATTTTCAATCTTTTTTTTTTCTTTTTTTTTACGGTGAAGACTAGATCGCTACGAATTGCTACTTACATTTAGAGAGTCTTCCATGCTTCCCGGATAACATTCCACCTCTAGGCAAGACTAATTATATTAGAAGACATCACAACAATAAATATTAATATAATTAATCAACATCCATTTAAACCCACTAAAAGATACACCAAATTATATCACAGAAGAAAGTGTAACCTTAAATATTATAGAAAACCTCCACATTAATAGAAAGATTATAATATTCCACATGATTAGAATTAACACTAGATATTATCTTTAATTTAAATGACTCCTTCAAAAATAATGATTTATTCATACATATTTGTCAAAAATAAAGATTGTATTGCTTCAAATTACATCATTTAGATGACATAAATTTATTTTTGTGAACATTTAAGCTACAAAATCGATTAAGTAAAGTTATCTTAATAGAAAATAGATTAACATTTACAAAATTACTGTTTAAATATAAAAATCTAAAATTGTTCAATGAATAACTACTCATAGCCCTTAAAAATGACTATTTATAAATTTTAATAAATATTTAAATATAACAGAAAGCCCATCACTTTAAGTACTGATTTACTCGTAAAAAATAACCCGTATATTATTATTATTACTAAAATCTAACATACAAACCACTTTTTTTTTTAATTGTATTTCTTTATTTTTTAATTTGATTTCAAATGCTCTTTGATCCCTATATGATACTTCTGAATCCTAAATTTTCTTTTCCAACGAAACGTTAGGTTTTCATAAAGATTTTTGTAAGTGCATTAATATGTAACTAATAATACAATTTAAAAGGCTATCGGAAAAGGTGAAGATGTTACTGTCCTTGTTTTTCCTGATTTGGCTGTTTTTTTTAAAGTGTTTTGGAGCCTCCTTCAATGTCATAAATTAACTACTTCTTTGTTTGTAGTTTAATGCGATCGATTTAATTTTTTCAGGGTCTCTTGAACAAAAAATCTCAATAAAGTGATAATTCTACTTCTGAGCTCAATTAAGTTGCAGTATATTATCTCAGCAAATTTTTTATAGGAAAATTTTTGTGGCTTATAAGCAGAAATATAATTTAAAAAGTTAGTACTATAGTGAGTTGTTCTTTTTTCCACCATATTAGAGACTCAACAAATTTGATTTTAACAAAAACGTATAAATTTTAATGATATCTAATATGTACGGTAACACATTTACTTTAACATTCAAATACATTTTTATCAAGCCTCGAGAATAATTAGTGCTTTTTCAAAGGGGAAAAAATCTAAAACTCTTTTTATCTGTTTTTCCTCCCCTATATAAAAACAAATTAAATAAAATAATAATCTATGATTTTATAAATATCATTTTCTAATTTATAATCAAAATACGGTAACAAACATTTACAAGAGTTTGATGTCGGCAATGTTTGGTTAAAAACTATTGGTTTATAAATAAAATTTAAAGTTTAAAAAGTTTCATGAACAATAAATTTATGGAAATAAATGAAGTAAGTACAACTTGTCTTTCGCATATATAACCATAATGCTTTTGCAAGAATATATTGTTAAAAAAGCCCTTCCATAGCACTGTTATTTTATCAGACTAACGAAATAAATTCAAGCTGTGTATGTATATAAAAATATAAACATAAAAACCAAGAAGAAACCTGAAATTACTGTCGCTTAGTTCTAAAATAAAACTAAATTTCATGCGCTAAATATTAAAAAACAGAAAGCCTCAAAAGCAACAGAGCATTAGAAATTTCAATAGAAATGCAAGATTCTATCGCACTTCTTACAGCATACAGCATCGATAGTAGAGACAAAGCATTAACTAAAATATTCAAAGGAAAGAGGCGATTAAAACAAATCCATCTTTTGAATAATAAATCCCAAAGAATATATAACAGAATATATTATTTATAAAATGTCATAAATATACAAAATCATACACAAAGGTCAAATAGAAGGAATCAATTTAAAACTAGGTGCAATATTAATGACTATTGACTACCCTAGGGAATATTTCTAGTGTAATCAAATACTGAAAACTTACAAAAGAAGGTAAGGCCAAATCTGTTCTTAGAGCAATAAACATAAAGATCCATAATCAGAACCGATACAACCAATATTTTTACAAAACATATAATTAAAAAAAATCAATTGGGTAATTCTCTTATATATTTTTAATGAAATATATTAATGGCATTATATACGATAATAAAATTTCTAATTAACCACCAATTGAAAGTAATTAAAATGCTTTGACTAATATTTTCCAATATTTTTTAACAGTTTACCAGACCATTTAACAAGTTTGATAATAAAAATCCCAAAGAATTCCAAAAGAAGTAAATCTTTTATGAATAAAAGATGAGTTGTTAAAAGAAAATAAACAACATATAGAATTAGTTTTGTATTTAAATTAAACATACGAAATTGGGTTTTTCCTCCCTCAAGAAAACGAATGTGGTTATAATTCAAATTACAAAGATGTGTGACCATAGTAGCATAGTATGAGCTGAGGTTTATTGTATTACCATTTAATAAAAGTCTTTATTTTTAACTTTTTTTTATTTGTAATTTAAGGTATTAAAAAAATATATATTCAACCTGAAAAAGAAAAATCAGAAATTCATTTACTTTTAACAATGTTTAATTTGTAAGGGGAAAAACTATAATTTACCTAGCAAATAGTTGAAGTAGAATGAAATTGATGTGGTTAAGAACGATGGAAATATTTTTATCCTGAACTGAACACACAGACCAAAACTTTATTAATCATCATTATTTTGAACAATTTATGGATGACATTATTATAAGTCGTAATGAACAAGAATCATATTACAATATTCCTTACAACAATAGGTCATGACAGATTTCAATAATCAGTCTAATAATAATGGTCTTTTATAGCTGACAATAAGGAAAACATCTGTTAGAACACTTACGAAAATTTATGAAAACCTAGCCACATTAAAAAAAAAAACTGAAAAAAAAGAACTTATAGTTCAGTATCAACCTAATTAAATTTTGGCATAACTATATTAGAAAAAATATCATATCTAATGCTATAACTTTATCAAGAAAGATATTTTTATATTTATTATTTAAAGATATAGTTAGAAAAACTCTGAAATCTAATATTTTTATTTTATTGATGATAAATTAACCGACCGGAGAGTAACTCATGGAAGCATAGACAAACTATAATTATATAGTTTTATTAAATATCCAGTGGCATATTGTGATTAAAAAATCAATTCTTAGATTAAAAATTAACAAAGTGAACCTCAAGCATTCGTATAAATGTTAGGATAAAAACATATATGCAATATAATGAGAAAACTTTTCACAAAATCGTTTTCTTCTTCAACAACCTTAAAATAAACGTAATACAGCAATTCGGAATGAACAGATTAAAACAAGAAGAAAAAAACCTTATTAATTATATATAAACTAAATGCAAACAATGTATATTTAAAATTTATTCTTAACAAAAATTCACCAAAATATAGTGAATGAATATTTCAGCCTACTTAAATGAGGCTCAATAATCAGTAGAAGGAAAGAGTTTGCAAAATATTATTTAATCATCAAAATAAAATTGTTGAAAAAAAAATGAATAAATAAGGTACAGATTTTTAATTTCAAGAAAACTTGTCCTTCTCATCACATTTCAATCATTTATTAAAGAAATATGTAATTAATTATATATAATCTGGAAGGGATTACTATCCAAATCTTCATTATTTGAGTGACCGCAAATAAAATATGAATATATATATATACACATTAATAACCATTCGAGGGCATTGCCTATCACACAGAAAAACAACGGACCTTTAAAATTTATATTATTATCCCCTGATTTTACGTTTGCAGTCACTCAAATTTCTAACACTAGATCATTGGCTCCTATTGCTCCAAATTCAATTTACAAATCTAACATTTGTAAATATAACATGATAGGAGCAATCCCTTGAAAATTAACAATAATTAAATCAATTTGACAACTTAAAAATTTTTTTGATAAAAAAAAAGGTTAAAAGGCACACAAATCTATGCCACTGGTTATAAACAAATCGTTACATATCACAAAAACAGTTTTACACTAATAAGTACATTTCTCTATTCAATATTCACAATATTTATATATTTATTTTTTATTTGCACATACAAAGGCAGAAATGGTGCATTTTTAATTCCTTTAACACTAGAACTACGTTGCATCATTTATTTATAACATTTCCTCTTTAAGTCTTATTTAATATTTTACAATAATGTCATGATTTTTATTAAATTTGTGTATACAATAATACTATAAATTATTTCGTTCTTACGGTTTTAATTTTCAAAGATATCTATGAGTTATATCTAAATATACGAACCGGTCATTTTGACAGATATTTTGACACATGAATGTGTATTCTCTCAATTTTTATACATCTATAATTCCGGGAAATTCCCCGAATTAAAAAATTCTACGTTTTCAATTTATTATGTGTAAATTTGTGTATATTTAATATATAAAATTTCAATTTAGTATTCTTGCTTGCCATGTATACACGCACTACTCTTTATGCTTTGTTGATACTACTCTTTATGTTATGTAATTACAATATTTGAATGAAATATATTTTATTTTATTTAAAACTAAATCATCTTATGAATTTATAGTTTCATTTCTTGAATGCTACTATTTTGTTTAATTAAACAAACAAACCGGTCATTTTGACCGGTTGGTAGAAATAGGTATATGGTAAATCTTCGTAGTTCTAGTGTTAAAAACTTCTATAAACTATAAACATTAGTGCAAAACGATCAGATCGCCTCGATTCAGAAGATGAGATTAGTAATGAAGATTTAGTAGATTCCCATTGGATACAAGATCGCAAGGAAGGAAATATTCCTGCCAGAGTATAAACAAATATATATCGACACACACACAGCATAAATAGACCTCTCAGAATAAACAACAATTTTATACAAATCCATACGGACATTTAATAACATTAATTAAAAATTTTGTCATGATTCGTTTTACGAATAATACTTAATAACAATGGCAATGTCTTTCAAATAAAACATTTAAAATGTAAATGTTTTAGGTATTTGATATTTATTTTCTCTCGCTTTTTTTTTTATCTGTAAAGTAAAATTTAAATTTTATAAATTACAAGCATATTTTATGACAACAAATTAAATATTTTATTTATATATATATATATATATATATATATATCTGAAAGAAAACCAAGACCAGTCAGTATGTAATGTACATTACAAGTGATAAAAACTCGATATTTCAAAATAAAAAATATTAACAAAAACAAAATCCTATTAAATAGTCAAATGCTTACTTTAAGATAACTTTGCACATTTTTAGATAACAAAGATTAATTGGTACAGAATTCAAGAGTAATTCAATCATTAATTATCATATTTTTACACATTGATGCATTGTTAACATATCCCTCTTTTCCTTTTTTTTTTAATTTATTTTTATCATTTTTTTAATTAGGCCCTTGATATTTATGTATCTAAGAGTAAAGATTTATATTTAAATAAAATACTAATTAATGGAATTAAGAGAAGTGAGTAACAAGAGACCGATGATTAACAATTGGAAAAATAAAAAACGATAAAACAAAAATATAACCACACTGACCAGATAAGGAGAGAATTTCAACGATAGTATTAAAGTGAACACTACAAATAAACAAACCTTATATTAGGACATTTAATTATTCTTGAAGCATCATCAGAGTAATTCATTAACCTGAAAATGAAATATTGTACATGAAATTTATAAAAATTTAAGAGGGTGCTTTTAATAAAATAAATATATATTAATAATATTTTGTATAATAAAATACTATTATGATGATTTTTAATAGTTAATTAAATAATATTTTCATTTGATTTATTTTTAAGACCGATAGGCATAAAAAAGTGGCCATTCTTAATAACTTGTTTTGTTTGTCAATAAGATAATTCATTAGTGATTACAAATAATAGAAGTTATATAACGCAAATTGGGAATAAGAAATAGAAGTAAAAGGAAACGTACTTTTTTCTGCACAAATATTTGTGTTGTATATGTGAAGATCATTCAAATAGAAACAAGAATGTGGAGTTGGCACAGGGTACAAGCAGTGGAAACTCGGGTTTTACATAAAACAATAGATAGAAACTGGGAGAGTGAGAGAAGTGATCACTGGCCAGGTCTTGTAAAGATTTGGGGAGCAGTAACGAAAATTGAGTTGCACATGCTTCAGTTTGGAGTATTTTAATCAAGTTTTTGAAATTCTGCCCTACTGGTATATGACAGATATTCTTATATATAATTCTCTTTCATTGACAGTTTGAGTCACAAGTCGCTTCATGGGTATATTAGAAATTTCATTGGTACAAATATTTCTCTAAAGGACAAGAAGAGTATGGAAAATAAATGCCACCAGGAAAGAGAGGCTTAAATTAAACATGAGGTTTGAAAAATAAAGTTGATTAATAAATCAATATATAAATTAAAAATAACTCTGCAATACTTTGAGAACAAAGCTAATTGTAGTTTTCTTAATTTAGTTAGCAACTTTATTTTTTTTATTTCAGTAAAATGCTCACAATGAAACAAATTATGATTAAATGAATATTATGATAATAGATTTTTTATTAAGTCAAAGACACCCAAAAATGTTTTGAGATGTTAGCAATCCTGAACTCCTTTTTATCTAAATGAATAATAGCAAGATAATAATAAAAATACTATCATAATAGAACAAAAAAAAGAAGAATTCAATACATACCAAACCTAAACAGAGCTAACTTGCATGGTCCTGACTTGTTCTATAATTTCATCGGTAGCCCCAACAGTATCAGTTATAAGTTCTTCACCAGGCTGCTGCTGCTGGTCTTCACCTCCGTTTACAAGACGTGACTTTGTTGTTTTAAGCCTCTCACGGGTTTTCTTACCAAAAGAAACTGCCATCTTTGGTAAAGACCTACGGGGTGGTGCCTCACCACCAACATCTTTTCCCGTAACAGTTCCTTCTTTAGCGACCCCATTACCAGTATCTTCTTTTTCTTCAGAAATAGAACCAAGAGCATTTTCACCATCAGGTCCTCGGCTAATTTGGATAGGAATGTCATCTACAAGAAACAGCATTCAGAATTATTAAAAATCAAAATCAAAATAATTATCATAATTGATATGACACTGTTGGAAGTAAATAAGCTATAAAATAAACAAGGAAAGGAAATTAGGCTATAAAACTTATGAATTTTGAGTGATTAGATTTTGATTGTTTATTTATAATATGCTAATAAGCTTAAGGAAGGAGTTATTTATTAAATTTATGGTGGTTTCAGAAGGATTAGGAAATAGGATTCGTTTACCTGCAATTCTGAAAAATATAAGAGATCTGATAAGCATGATCTGAAATCAGAGAATGCGCTGCTCAATATTGTAGTTAACACTAGAAGCATGGAGTTATAAGGGATTTCTTGAAATAAGCAATGTATAATATGAAATGTCCTTGCATATTCAAACGCCTATCTTAAGACATAAATAGGAACCATGAGATTTCCTACAAAGGAGCACCCTACATATTATTGCTCGTCAGAAAAAGAAAAAATCTCCCCCCTAATTCCAATGAATGAGTTTTTTTAATGATCATTTATTGGAATTATTCCAAGAGAAAAAATAACTGATTTTTCTGACTTCTGGTGGGTTATACTTTAAGTTTTGTCTCACATTGGTTTAAAAATGATTTGATGACTGATAATTCCAATTCTAAAAAAAAAAAAAACATATGCAATTGAGCATGGATGAAATATTCCACGAAGATCTATTTTAAGTATTTGTACCTTCAATCTTGTGATTATTGCAACACTTTTTTTTATTCTAGAACCACTTATTTATGTGCAATAATTTTTAACATTTTCAGAATATTTTTTTTTCTCCTTACCCTCCAACTTTATTTTAAAGTTTTCATATATGCTTATACTTATTTAAAAGTACAATCAGCTTACTTAAGAGGGAATGGTGTGGTGATGGCTTTGCTTAAACAGTAGGATGATTATTGTCAAAGGAATTTATTAATCAATTTCAGACATTATAATTGGTAAAAATTTACGTAACTATCATAGTTAGCGTTTATAAACAAAAATAGAACAGCAGGATGTTCATTTATAAAACTATGAAGTCTGATAGATCTGGAAAACGACCTGCACAGAAGTCCACTCAGGGCAGCTGCACTATTTCCCATAATACCTACCTAGCTTCATTCGCCCTTTATCCTCATCGTGGCTGTAATTACACTTGAATTAATTTGGCACCATTGAGGAGGGCATTGACACCCCACTTATTATGAAGGAATTTAACCTAAACCTGAGTGGGTTATATAAATCTAAAAGATAATAGATTAATAGATGGTAACCAATGGCAACTCCCACCACAACTCCCCATCTTCGCGTCCAATATCACAAAAGGTTGTTTTCTAAATTGTTGAACCACAGTATCTAGAGAGTAACTGATAAAAGTTAAATTTAATGACTTCTATCACTATCACAGATTCAACTATTATAACCTTATCGGATGTTTATTTGCAATTTAGAAGTTTTACTTTTCGTATAATTTTCTTTCCCAGCTAATCAAAACATCCTCATCTTTCTAGTTCTAATGTTCACATCTAGCCATATTTAAACAAGTCCTATAAACCAGATATCAAATAGTATATGCAAAAACTATGTAAAAATATTTCATTTCATAATTAACATTATTCACATTAATTATTGCTCTGTTGCCTAGCTGAGACAGATACTCATTTTTAATTTTCACTACCTTCTGTTGCAAAGAAAAAAGGGGAAAAAAAATCAAAATTAAATGGAGAAAGTGCAGTAAAACCTAAGAACAGAGTTAAGGGTTAACTACTCTTAAATTAACAACAGATATAATTTGACTTAAATATATTTTTTTTAATACAAAAAACTACAGAAAGTGATAAAACTCGAAGGTACGATTTCCAGATAAGTTGGAATATCCTGTTACAGGAAAAAGAATTTTTTGGAGTTGGGATTTTCAAAAAATGAATGAGTCTAATAGGTTTCAAGCATGTCAATTAAATCATTTTCAAACTACAAGAAAAAAACTTTACATCAAATGAACTGGAACAGATTAAGGGATCAGAAATGGTTAAAGCAATTCTACAGTTGGATCAAATAATTGCCATACCCAGATACAAGGACAAAAAAAACAGACACCCATATTTCTAAAAATAGTATTTCTCATAGAAATTAAGTCTGTAAACTAAGGCATTATTACTTCATGGCAAAATCAAAGAAAATCACTAATACTACTCAACATCAATAGTATTTTGCCTTTTTCAGATTTTCTTATAACAAGTTTAACTCAAGTATAACCCCTTTAAGAACAGTTTTAAGAAAGATCTTGTTTTATTTTCATTACAAAACTTATCAAAGTGTCTAGGTTCACAGCTCAAGAAAAAAAAATCTATTAGCAAAGATGGTCAATAGACATAAGACCACTCTTTATCTTTTCTAAATAAAGGTTAATAGTTAAGGATGACTTAAATTGGCAAAATATGACTGTTCAGTTGATCTACCGTCATTATATGACTTCGGAAATCGAAAGGGGTCCCCTTGAACTCAGCTCTGACCATTTGAGTCAAATGATGTCCCTTGAATGTCCAAGTCATAGAAAATGTCTACTAATAAACAGATATCAAAGAGACTCCATTATGGTAACAATTATCTCCAAAAGACAATTAATCAATGTAGTTAAGGCTTTCATCTTCATCAAAGAGACCAATGCGATAAGGCAAAAGTAAATTGCCAAGCCTGGTAGTAAAAAAGTGATGTGCCATTAACAAGTAACACCCTTATGAGTGTCCATTTTTATTTATCCCGGAGTATTTATCTGAAATGCGTAGGTAAATAAAATATGGACCTTACACGATAACTCTAGATTTCCTGTCATTCTAGGCTTTCAACAATCAATAGTTATTATTAACTATTTAACAGTCAATAAGTATCCTCAACACAATACCAACCATGGTTTCCCAATCAGGCACTAATTATAAAACCAATGCCTAGTTTTTGAAATAATTGTTGGAACAAAGGAACATCGAGATAAACATGCTCTCTTAGCCTACTGTATGATGTAGTTTTCATCCAAAAAGAACCAAGACATCCATTAGATCTGTCAAAAAAATATTCTACTCATAAAAATAAACATTTATGTACGTACATACAGCTCAAAGGCAACCTTCAAAATGAAATCCCTTGCTAGTCAAAAAGTAAATCTTCTCCGTCCTTTAATGTCATCTATAAAGCAGGATAAGGATGAAGGAATGATAAAGTGAATATCTAAGGATAGTAACGTAAATAATAGCAAAGGTATTTCTGGATATATAAAAGGTAATAGGTCCTGGATCTTCATATATTAAAAAAAAATTTAAATAGGCAGTCATAAGGACTGCCGACAGAAGTGAAAACGCAAAACTCTGGAATAACTGTGTTCTTTTTTATATTTCTAAATCAATTATAGCCTGAATTATTTAATTTTCAAATTTGTAAATTAAAATGATTAACATTTGTCGGTTTTTCACATTAACTGACACTTCGAACAATAACTGTATACATTGTCAAGTTTTTTATTTATTAATTGATAAGATGGGCTGCGCCAATCTCAAAAGAAAATATAAATAATTTAATTGAAATAATAATTAGTATATAGTTATATTATTTATCCTTGTATTTGTATTTACATGCATGTTAATGAATTTTATTTTCATTTTTAGCATTATTGTTATCGTTAAGTTCAACAAAACTTAAAGGATTTTTAACATCAATCATTTCATAAAACAAGGCATTTAAAGTAAGTCAACTACAATCTTTTAGGGGGAAACGAAAGGTTCAATTAGTTATTGATGCTTTAAGTAATTATTAGTATCAATTGCACAAATACTAAACACATTTTTAGTTAAATATTATTAATATTACATCAATGGAAATCTAACCTTTAAACTAATGTTGATTAAAACTAATTGTATAAATTATACATATGCCGCTAGGCGTTGCCAGTCTCGTGCAACACGTCACGAGCATGTCGCTCATGTTGCTGACACGAACTCATAAAGTTTTTCCTCTATCAAATGCCGCTAATTGCGGCTAAAGTAGTTTCCGCCTCAAAAAACCCAAATATAATATTCAACATAGAAGTTGAAAAACTTTTATTAAAAACATAAAATACATACTCCTGGTTAAAATGCACAAAACCCAATAAATGATATTTACATTGAACCCAATTCATACAAAAACTTTTTGGCCCTTCTGCAACACTTTGAATAAATATTGTTTTTTTTAATAATTACAAGAAAAGATTATTAGACTATCTCAAAGCGATTGTGAAAAGTTATGAAACAATTAGAACATACCCAAACATTGAAATGTCTGAATGATATAAGAATGCTTAATATTTCAAAATATTAGTTGTATTTGTTCAGAAGACATTTTTATTTAACTTGTAAAATTAAATAACTGGATTTTTGTTAGCCACTGGCAGGTGACAATTCAAATCAAATAACTAGTTTGAAGGAATGTCTTGCCAACCTAATTTTCTTCTTTTTTTTTATTGTCTTATAAATACAAATATTATTTTATTTTATCAACTTGTAACTTTAGTGATTTTGTTTATTTATTTTAGTATGAATGTTTCCAAGAACAAGAAAGAAAACTATGGAGAAACATAGTTTTTTTTTTATAGTTAAATTTTGTTATTAAGGGAAATTTCCTCAGAATAAAATTCTTTTTTTCTTTTCTATTCTTATCTATATCTCACTTCTTTTCATCTTTGTAAGCCTACCAATGAGTTAAAACTGATTAACGTTAATAATTAAATTTACATTCTTGGTCTTCTTTAAATTATTTTTTTTTTACAAATTATCGAGAAAATATTTATCATAATTGATTTGTCATAATTATAATTAGGAATAATTTTTTAGTTTTTTCAAAATTATATATAAATATCATCCTCACAAATAATGAAAAAAATATATATATTCAAATACAAAAATATTATGTACTTAAAGATCCAGGCCCTACTTTGATCATATCTTTTAAACTAGGTACAAAGTGTACAAAAATAAATATTTCTCGCACAAATAAATATTAATCCTTATCGGAAGCTAGCTTGATTTTCACTAGGTAGGATAATATCAATTAGTACTAAAATATTTTCAGTAAATGTGCGAATAATTTTCAGTTTATAAGAATTTTTGACTTGCCACCTTCCACTTAATGTACGAACACAGTAGCAAGGAACTGTTGTAACTAGAAGGGATAATTTACGACCGATAAGGGTTAATAAATGAATATTCAAATTATGTATATAGTAACCCCAATTTAAGATAAAGATGTAGGTTCATCTGGATTTTATTATTATTGCTTCTTTATTTTAACTCATTTGATTTACTAGTTTCATGTTAATTTAAATGACGCTACCGTATGGTAAACCTAAGTAGACCACAAGCAAATTTCAATTGTTTTGTCATTTTAGGTTTTAAATTCTTTCAGTTTTATTTTGAGTACTTTTTGATTGAATAATAAATAGAATTAATTAGCATGAATGTATTAAAAAATATATCAAAATGGAGTCAGGAATGATTACAATATATACTTCCATTGAAATCTAAAAACTATATCCAAATACTTCCTTTGTGGTATAATAGGGAATAAAAATAATAATAATAATATTTTTTTCAATAATGTTCCTTTTCCGGGATGTACCGTGTGGTGTTGGTTTTTTTGCCAAGCTTTCGCTCATTGTGTTGTGAGCTTCTTCAGGGCTAGTCAGTAAATGAAGAGCGGATGGTGGAGTCAGGATATATATACCTTAGGGGCATATTCTCGGTCGAAGTCTGTGTTCCCATTGGCTCGCTTGTGCCAAGTTAGTAGGTCGTGTTGTGTTCGGGTGTGTTCGGTATTGTTGTATATGTGTGGATGGTAGGGTAATGTGTGAGTCTTATATTTTATGGCAGGATACCAGTTTTTACTAAGTTTGTAACCGTCTTCTTTATTGAAATTATTGGTTTCTTTGATAATTTCAATGGCCTCTCTTATGGTGCGGAGGTGATAATTATTTTCTTTAACCTGTATAGCTGTGTTTTCGAAAGGTATGTGGCAGTTGGTGTTGTAGAAGTGTTCTGCTACAGCCGATTTTTCCATCTTGAAGTTTTTGACACTAGACATGTGCTCCTTTATCCTTTTGTCAAAAACAAAACCAACACCACAAGATTCATTCCGGAAAAAGAACATACGCACAATACCAAAGACCGTGGAAGCCAACGTGAACAAAAAAAAATTATTTTTTAACATTGTAATAATATATTTAATCATTATAATAGGAGGAGGTTATCACAACAATTTCAATATACCTCAACACAATTAAAATAAACAATTATTAACTAAGAAATACCTTTATACTACTGATGCAAAAATTATTTATTTCACTTATCTTTTAATGTAAGGGGAAAGAAGAAGGATTAGAGGACTTTTGCATGAATTAAAAAAGTAATTTTGGAAGACTGTGCAATTTGTAAGACAAAATTGCAAAATTATTCTTTTTCAGATTAAAGAAAATCTGGAAAACACAGATGTATCAAAATCTTGAGTTTTTTTTTTGCAAATGCAATAATTTACAAACAAGAAATCAGACAACCAAAATCTGTTTTTACATACACATTATAAAAAAGTAGTAGCCCTTTGGCAAGATATATCTTTATTAAATTTTGAACACATCTGTTATTCTTAAGGGACCTGGTCCCAGAATAAAATTATTTTTCTATTCTATTCTATAAACACTAATTCAACGAGAGGAAAAAAAATCTTTAACCTAGTACACATTATTAGAAGTTAAATAAGTATATTGGTTCTAAAATCAATTATAAATATTGAAAATCTCACAGTACCTGGTAGTTTTTTGGTTCTAAAAGAAGCATTGGTAATCATTGATTTCGACACAACTGTAGATGTTGTTTGAGGTGAAATAGCCAAACTTATGCCCATCGGTTTTTCAGTCAATTGTCCTGAAAAAAAAATCATAAACAGTAAAATTAGATTAAATGATATTTTTTATTCATGGTATAATATTATTTATGGAATAAACGGAAACTTCAATGGATTTGCATTAAATTTGTCATTTGTTGATTTTTATTATTTTAATCAAATTTTTAAATATAACATCAAAACGAAATTGAAATATTATTTTAATAAAAAAAATATGACACATAGGAGATTCCATAATCTTCACAATTCTTCTAAAATCAAAAGACCATTCTATGTAGTAATCTTTTGACATATTTAAGATTTTAGACATTCAAGAGAGTCAGAGCTAGAATTGAATTCCAGTTAAGACTCTCTTAAAACAGCTTAGACCTCATTAGGACTCACAAGAATAGCCAAAAAAAAACTGGTTTCTACAGGAAATAAATATGTTACTTAATCTCAACCATTTATTTACTTCTTTAACCCTTTAAAGACCAAACTCGTTTCCCATTGAATTTTTTTGAATAGTATTCCCTTTCTTATTTTTATATTTAAACATTTTATTGATCATTACAAAAAAAAAATTGTTTTTGTACATTTTTTTTTAATGTCCCCAATTGGGAACAATGGCTTGTTGAGGGGTCTAATCAATATGTAAGTCAATTTACAAAATCAACTTATTGTGATAAATTTAGTTTTAAATTGTTTGTGATACATTCCTAATAATATATAAAAATTAATGGATTCATAATCGTAGTTTTTAAAAACTTAGCGGGATAATGAGAAGTGAGTGTCAGCTCAGACACGCGACTGGAGTTTACCCCTTTCCGTTTCTAATGAATTTTAAATGTGTTCTTACCAATTAATCGGTCTCCACTGATACTTATCATCGCGTATTATATTTTTTTAATTTGTAAATTATTTTAAATTAATGTGAACTATTTTAAATAAAATTATAAATATATATTTTTTATTAATCGTGCCAACGTTTCAGCCTGCGTTGTAGGCCACCTTCAGGGCAAATAGTTGATGGAGTGACGTGTTACAACACTAAAACTGTCAACTGACCTCATATAGATCTATACTCACGGTTGTGAAATACTTCCCAAGATAGGATATCCTACTACCCCAGTGTTATAAATGTCAGCAATTTGGGCACACAAAAAACTACTGCAACCACACCATAAAATGTGTAAGATGCAGTTGCTCATATGACATTTCTGAATCTCCGCGACTAGGCGAACTCAAACAAAACGCTCGAATTGTGAGGGAGCGCACGTCGCTTCTTATAGAAAATGCCTCCATAGAAATAAATTATAAGACATAGTGACTAAAAGGATGGAAGAAAAGAGATCCTAAGCAGATCAGTACTAACCAAAGCATACCCAAACTAATGACTAACAGCATGACAGTTCTCCCAGGTGTAGAATACGCATATTTCCTACTTTCTTCCCTATCTTTACTTTTTTGAAGGGGGCCTCAGCTTCAGAGTCCGGTAGAGGTGTATTTAAGCCCAGCATGATCATTACCTGTCCACCTCGTAATACACCAATCTCCTATATTAGTAACACTGCACACTGTACACAATTAAATAGTCACTGCACAGGTTTGCTAGATAGCTAGTCAAATTTTCTACTCATATCAGAGCAACGCTACCCTGTCGTATGTTGAGATTGTACCAAAGTGATATGAATGGACCCCAACAGCTTAAGGCGGAATCTAAATAAGAGTAGTAATAGTGTCTGTTTGGATAGGTGTCTTTAAAAAGGCTCCAATACAAAAAATTATCGCATTTCAACACTTAGAGAATAAAACAATAACAAACAAATAGATACCACTGTTACCAAAGATACCACACGTATCTCTTCCCAATTAGTCCGGGAATTTAACTTAAAATTTCTATCCATTATGTAAAACTAAAAATACAATTATCGAAAAAGGAGCGTAAGGCACCACTATTACGCATAACTATACACTTACAGATAAATTCAATTTTATTACTCATAAAATTTTCATACCGCGGGCTAAATATGAAGATCGTTTCTTAAGGAGTAAACTCCAAAAATTTTCTGAACAAAGAAATGCCACCAATAGGCTTCTTATTTTTATAGTGACGTCAGTTAGTATTAATTATGAAAAGCTAGTCAGTACTTATATTTAAATTGAACTATTCAGCATAAAATTTTGATCATTATAATTTGATTAAGGACACCACTTAATATTTATTAATTTAACTTTGTTTTATACAATCAAATTCTAATTTATGGTGAGGAAGTTTGGGTTTTCAAGTTCTTTTAGAAGTGTAAGTTAAAATGTATCATTTTATAAATTTATAAGGCAGCAATATGCTGTGTGACCATTATGGAATTTGGAGTTCAAAATAAGTTGTTTGTTCATTTAACGTCACTTTATGCTGCTATGGCTAATCGGACGAATCTATAGTGGAAGCTCTAAATTTTGCCTATCCAGGTTTAATTAAAATAGGGATTGTTAACGAGTAGCTGACATCGTACAGGTTCGGGACCCCCATTTAACGTTCCTTCCGAAGGACGGCGTAACTAGAAATTTTTACTCCCTTAAAAAAATCCTAGGGCCACCTGCTGGGCTACGAACCCGCGAGCTTGGGCTTAGTAGCTTGTTACGCTAACCACTAGACCACAGGTGACCGCGCTTCAAAATAAGTTTGAAATGAGAAGCAAAGATTACCTGAATAAGTATGAGAAGTTGAATTCTTAATGGCACTGGTAACTAGAAGTACTTCGGTATAACCCTGGTAACAAGCTCTGCTGTGAAGATCATCTACAGCTTGAAGTGCAAGTCCACTGTCTCCATTGAAGCTTAAAATAACAGAAACAAATTTTAAAAGGAAAATGGGTATTGATATTGATTTTTTTTTTTTTAAGCATATTCATTGTAATAGAAAATACATGTCGGGTAAAAATTACCAATTAATTAAACTGTTGAAAATTACAAACTTAATATAACTGTTAAAGAGATGTTTGATGTTTTTTTATGAAGATTCTTTGAATTATGATATTCTAGCAACATTAAGAAAATAAGAGGGTACTTTAAAGTTTGTTAAATAAAAGCAGTATAAACTAATGCGGTCCGTTTTTTTTTTTTTTGTGAAAAAATGCATCCATTTCAAAACAACATAAATACACAAAGTATTCAACGTGAGAAGATGAATTAACAGGTAAAAGCCAAGTCAATTTAATACTCACATTGAATAATATAAACTATGAAGAATTTCTAGAAGAAATTTGGGGCTAACTGGAATTCTTGGAAGAACTCTCGGTACATCATTGCTGTAAGAAATGCGTTTTCCGGGTTTGTTGAATCCCTGTGTTACAAGCCTGAAAATAACATGTAATTAAGTAAGTCTTTAAAATTATTAAAAAATCATAAAAACGTTATTGAATCAACAACTAATATTAGAGGGAATTCAGCAAAAAGGAACCAATCCATGAGTGTGAAAATCAATTATAAGTATATTTGATAGAGAGAAAATTGTTGACTGGAAGATTTGGCACTTATAATAAATACTCTTTTAGGTTTCCACGGCCACTATTATTACAAAAGACTTCGTTGATTTCTTCTGGTTTAGACAGTGTTGATAAATTTTTCGCCAGCCATGCTGTCAGCAGTCAGTCTGGCGAAACGTTGGCAAAAAATTGATCAAAAAGTCTTCTGTCAGTTTTTTCTTAGTTATTGTTAATTTGACTGCACCCGCAGACTAATTATATCCTTCATAAGTGTATTTGAGTGGAATTACTGATTTCTATTTCAACAGAAAAGAACTATCCGTTGGTTCAGATATCTTCAATATAATACCAAAGTTAAAATAGATCCTGAAAATAAAAAATGACAATTCTATTTCTTCAAAATTGAACCTGACGATTCCACTTGATGAAAAAGAACCAAAACAATTGATATTTTCAGTAGAACAAATCATTAAGTTTTCAAATTATAAAATAGAACTAATTTCATCATTTAAAAAAAAGAAGAAGAGAAAATAAAAATATTTAAAAACTATCAGATATTTCAAGGTTATTTAACTTTGAATTGAGTTTACTCAAAAAATGCACAATTAGGATCAGTTCCTTTCATCTAGGTAATAAATATTTCATTATTATTCTTTTAACTAATTATTTGTTTAATTATTATTAATAAATATATCCACATGTCATCTTTTGTTAATAACCAGTAAATATCCAAGCATTTAAGTAATTGTGGGATTATAGGGAACATTATATAACAGCATTTAATCATAAAATCAATTTGAAGTAAGAGGGGTTCTTTTCAGCCAGCTATGTATTTTGTGGAATAATTATATTAAGATGTTTTAGAATTCGTTATAAAATCATTTATATATATCATAGCCCTTTAGCTCAGGGTCAGTAACAATAAGTAATTTGGTTGTTTGTACACTAATGCAAATTAAAGCAGTCCAAGATATACTTTAAGATGGGATTAAATATCAACAATACCAGTATCCACTGGCGTTAATGACCTATGGTTGGCACGCCAAAAAAATAAATAAATAATACTTTAAGATTAAACATAATTTAATTAATTTTTTATTGCTTTAATAAAAAAAAAAAACACTATATTGTAAACAATGGTTAATAATTTATATAAATAATAATTATTCCATGTGTAAACTGCAGGATAAAATCAGTTATGATAAGTTTTATAACTAACTGTGTTAGTATCAAGTTTTTGCTTGATTAAGTTAAATTAAACTAAATGATATTAATTATCAATGAATACCAAATGATAAAAATGATTAAAAAAAAATTAAATCTTTCAAAAGTATCTAATAATGTTATTATAATTTATGACAAGAAAAAAAGACATAGGTAATAGCTTTCTCAGGAAGCAAGGAGAATGACTTGGACAATTTTAAATTACCTTTAATAAATGCACGGATGGGAAACCTTGAAGTAATCACACACGGGTTGTGAATGATCACTGTTAATAATTATAGATTTCAGTACAAATATTTCAGTTATTACTAACTTGTTATATAATAGTATCTAATTTTTCAACA
This sequence comes from Arma custos, assembly GCA_037127475.1. Lineage (NCBI taxonomy): Eukaryota > Metazoa > Arthropoda > Insecta > Hemiptera > Pentatomidae > Arma > Arma custos. The sequence goes on along the minus strand of CM073762.1, from coordinate 19,219,248 downwards.
CTCTAGGTTTTACTGTGACAATATATTTATCTTTGAATTAGAAGAAATATATTGTAGGGCAAAATTATGTTAAATTTGTAATTGGAGAGGGTACAACAAAACATTTACAAATAAAGAAATCAAATTTCGCATTTAAATATAAATTATATTCACTTAAATTACTGATAAAGAAATGGTTTAAGAAAATAATCGAGGGGAGGAGTCAATCAATTTTCCACAAATATTAACTTATTTATTCTGTGCCAATGTTTCGGCATAACTTTTAAGCGATTATTGCAGCTAAGAAAAAAAAAAGTGCACAATTCATTATAGCTTAAATTATTTACAAAATAACTTACTTTGAAGTAACTTTGCAAAGCTGATCCAGGCAATGTTTTTGTAAAGAGCTGATCTGCTGATTATAAATAAAAAGCAATGCAGTCATGACCGAAGCTCTGTTCTGAGAGAGAATTTTCTCAAGTTGGCTGAATGGGCCCCATTTCACAAGCTTTGTATTACATTCTTCTAGTCTTCTCAATGCACTTTCAGTGAGTGATGCTGGCGCCAGGCTCATGGGCTAGAAATGAACCATGATAGTTTTAAAAATTTGTTTAATAATAACACATTAACTGACCAATGCATATTTGTGAAACAAAATTAGGATGTATTACTACTTACATATTTAAATAATACTAGTATTTTTTTTAACACTGGGATTTATTTGATTTTTTATCAACATAAAATAAATCAGGCCTACAACAGCCAATAAATGGCCTAAGTGACAGACATTATTAAATGTATTCTTAGAATATCTCGAGATCAATAATCATTGGGGCAATATGAACATCACTGTGCTCCAACTATCTAATATGTCTTTTGTATACACAAAGTATAAAATAAAGTACTATTTAAGATTTATTTAATATTCTCACAAAAAATACAACAGTTGACTTATGGCAAAAATAATATGAAATAATATTGTATTTACGAAATATAGGTTGTAATTATGCCGTATAATGAAGAAAATAGTCACATCTGTAATCGAAAATAATAGATAACAAACGCAATCATTGTCAAAGGAAAAATGTAAATATGAATAACTGGACTTCCTTTCTTTTGAAAAAAATCTATTGCATTGGAATAGTTTATTTTTGAATAATTTACAATAGTCAGTAATTATAATTGATTTTTTTTTCTAAATTAGGTGTGTTGTAAAATAATAATGTAAGATTAAATGAAAAAGTGAGTTACTAGTGTGTGTTATCAAAATTCTTGAACAGAATCCTTAACAAAAATAACAGGATTGTTTTAGTAAATTATATTTATAAATATATATCAAGTCATGACCACAAACCTCATGGTAAATTGAAGACTGGGCCAGAGATGGAAGACGAAACGATATATTTTGAGCTTGACAATTCTCATCTACAGCTTCGAGATTATACAAGCCTAGTAATAAAGCTTCCACCCCTCGGCAGGTCTGCAATGAAAGACAATATTAACAAAATTTAAGAAAATTACAAACATGATAAAACATATTTATAATTATATTCATTAACTCATATTTCTTCTAGTTACGACTGTGTTGTCCATTATAGCCATACTGAAGCTTGCAGTATGGCCAGCGAAACATTAGCATTTGACAACACGGTAGAAACCAGAAGAAATACATGATGAATGGATTAAAAATATTGGCCGTGACAATTTAAGAGAGTAATTATGCATACTATTGTTTTTAGGACAGAAAAAGAACATGGCTATACTCTAAAATTTTACATGAGCAAGTCTAACAGTACATCTAATTCTATTACTGCCTCAGAGTAATAAAAATTCAATAATTCAACTAAATCTATAACTTATTGATTCATTCTATCAAATCATCATGTTAATAGATGAGAAAAAATATATAAAAATGATATATATCATCTATAAAAGTTTCAATTACTACTTTTCTTAAAACCAATGTTTCTTTAAAAAAAAAAAATTATTTATTTATTATAAATATTTTGTCAAAATGAAGGAGAAAGAAAGAAACAAAAAATTAGGGACACACATAATAAAAAACAATGTTCTTAAAATACAAAGGTAAGTTATCTCATTAAGCAGTTTATTACAGTAAACAATAATACTGTCTACACTTCTTAATCATTGAATCATATTGAGAGCAAATATAAACATGATAATTCATTCAAACATTAGGATTAAAAAATGCATTATAATTCTTAAAAACTTACATCATTAAATATTAAGGCCAAGGTCAAGTAATGAGAGTGGATAATTATCTGAATGAGTAAAAGGCTAATTATCAGTCTTCTAAATTCATTTTCTAATTAGACTATTTATAATAAATCAAAATATCAATTTATTGTTTGACATCGCCACTCTCCTTCTACATAAGTCAAAAATATCTGTAATGACTAATTTATACTTATGGTCAGACATAATTTCAGAAATCTTTTGTTAAAGAGAGATGTATATCAATCTTAGCTACGCTAAATGTTTACAAAATGTCAAATCATCTTGTCAATTTATACATAACTATTTCAAAGGAAAACATTTTAATATAAGTTAAGCAGAAGATAAATTCCATAAATCAAACTTGAGAACTCAATAACTTTTTGACAAATCTATTATAAATTACTGGTTAATTCAAACTAAAAAAATCACAATGACAAGTCCATTCTGCAAATTAAGAAAAACTTATTTTTATACCACTATCCTGATAATCTACTATATTATTATAATATTATCAAATAATATTAATAAAGTATCTGAATTACTGATTACATAAAGTGTAATTTTATACTGTTTCTACAATGATTATAAGAAGTACAAAGATTAAAATATAATAAAAACAAGTACATAACTATTTCAATTTTTAATTGTAGTTTAAATATAGCAATTTCATTATTTAACTGACAATTTAAAAAATGGATGTATTCAGCATCAGTAAACCATAATATTTAAAATGCCACGAAAAATTGATATTACAAAATTAATAGTAACTAATATCATTCAGGACAGATTCCAAGAGCTCATCGTTTAAAACATTCTGTAATAAGCTTGTGCACAAAATTTGAAGATTTGAATAAGTGAATTTACATGCATAAAAGAAAACCAGAAAAACATTGAGTTAAAAAAACATACCTTTTTTTCACCATGAGCTACAGCATTTAAATAAACATATATTAGAGTCGGAAGAAAAATTAGGGTGAATCGTTTAAGTTCAGCTTCTTGAGAGCGATAAAATTCGAATAATGTAGTACAAACAGGACCGACAAGCTGTAATATCAAAATATATTAATCTCAAAACTTTTAATTTAAAGGCAGATATTCCATTCAATACATTTACCTCATTGTATTTCTGCCTATCTTCTAAAACTGCATAAAGTGCACTTATCACTTCATTGTTCTGATGAACAGTACTAGCGAATGTGTATACTTCATTTGAACTTAAAGATGAATAATCAGCCAACCACTCCAGTACTGTCTGCTCAACCATATCACATCACTAAGTTTCGTAAATCATTTATTTGGGGAATAAAAATCAACAAATTGATTTGAGTTAATAACTAAATTTGGAAGTAGTAACAGTGTTTTCTACCAATAACCTGTCCAGTAAAATTAATGCCATTAAACGGACTTCTTAATATATATTTCGGCTCTCAGTTAAACGAAGGCCAAGCAAATATGTACAGAGCTATTAAGCTCAATAATTCATTGCACAAGCAAGTACACATAGGCAGTAAACACCATCTTTCGAGATTTGAGAGAATAAGTCAGAGCCATATCAATTGCTAATCTAGGTCAATGTCAACCAAAGAGGAATGAAATGTTAAGGAATCTGAAACCATCATTTAAAAATTAAAGAATCGTCTTCCCCCAAAACTAGTTATACTTCGATGGCACACACACAAAGAGTCAAACACTACCTTAGCCTGAGAAGCCAGTCTTCTCTGTTTTGTGCTGCTGCTCTCCAATCTCTAACCTACAGATTTTTTTGCCTATCTGTTCTATCCAGACAAGCTCAATCGTCCAGATTCCCCCCTCTTATTTTGAGACCCACTTTATACAAACTTGGTGAGCCCCAGGAGGATCCTAGATCCCATAGAATCCATCTCCGGCTGCTAACAGATTAAAAAAAAGTCTGCCAAGCAGCGGGATTTGAACCCAGGACCTTTGGCAAGGCAACTCAGCGCTCTAACTCTGAGCCACTCCACTCCCTAGTTGTATTTCAAGGTGCTATGTATCAGTAAGCATGCTAATCAAACATCTTGCCTTAGCCCCTTAGGAGAATGAAAATAATTAGATGTGGCTCCTGAGACTCATTGTGCACTAAGTAGCACTAAGGCTTCATTGCTGTTCTAATAAGGTGAACTGGCTTTGGAGAGATATCAAAAGTGATCAATCCTTCAAACAGATATCCTCCTATCACGCTACCATTGGCAGCTCCCAAATTTACAAATAGATTGTTGGTCCGGATATTGTATTTCTCCATTATCATGTTAACTGAGAAGATCTGGTCTTCGGTATTTTTTCTTACATAAAGCCTGCTTGATGTTAGCGTATTCTCTCTTTAACAAATTGAAGGAGTCTGTGCAATAGGATATGGGAATATATCTTGCTTGAAGATGGTAGGAGTTACATTCCTTCTTCCTTCTTCTATGGATTCTCCATTCAAGAGGTTTTCAAAGTGGTTCCTCCATCGTCCTTTTTCTGTCTCAGTGATTAGAGTCTGTGAACACCGTCAGTCACTTTAGAGACGTTTGACCGGAGCTTGAATAATTGGCGATACCTATTCCCCCAGAGCTAAAACTTACTTATATCATTCTGGGTCCTTTATGGCTCGATTTCTTCCATCGCTTTCGTTTTTCAAGATCTTTTTCTTTTCATATGGATTCTTTTTTCAGACCTTCTGTTCTTTCTACAAATACAATAGTCATTAAAATTTGTCCTGAAAAACTGAAAATAAGTATAGATACCTTTTTTATAGTTGTATAGTTTCAACAGATCCTACCCACGCTAAACTCTTCCCAGAAGGAGATGACCCTATATGTGAGGGCTCTATTTATACCAGATGAGATATAATTCCTCACCTATGGTCCGGATGAAACGAGATCTCTACTTTTGGGTCAATCACCCATGGTAGATTCAAAGCAAACGAACTTACATTAAAATTCTTAAAGGATCTCTACTCTGAGAGACACAAAGGAGGAAGTGAAAGAGAAAACAATTAATTTAAACAATCTTCCTCAGTGAAATAATTTAATTATTAAGAAATCAAAAACTAAAGCTGAAAGTGATAACAATCATAATTGACATTTTGTTTTTGGTCATTTAAAATTTTTGTTTTTTATTTTAAAAAGATAGATAAGAAACGTTTATAATAAATTTGTGGTAACATTTTGTTTCTACTCATAATACTCTTTGGACAGGTCTTATTATTATTATTGATAATGGGAGGTTTCTTTCTTTCATGCCTTTAAAAAATACTTTGCCGGTATATTTTCTATTTAGGTTGTTGAATTCTGTTATAAAAGTGTAAATTTATAGAAATATGTTTTACCATATTTGATTATTTACATTAATTCAATATGAAATTGAAAAATCTTGTTCGTGCTGTTCAGAAGTACAAATGTTGTTACCAGAGTTATTCAACTGAAGTTGAAATTGATATTCCAAAAAGAATTCCCAGAGGCCCAACTGATATTTTAAAAGTATGGATTATTTTTATTGTAACATAATTTTGGTTTATTAAATTGGTGATATGCTAAAAAAAATTAATTTTATGATGCAGGCTCTAGCTAGCACAGTGAAACGAGATCCAACTGCTCCTCATTACAAATATCACGATGACCCTTATTTGATTCCATATTCCAACTTTACCAAAAGGTCCTATGCTCTGTCCCAGGAATCTGGAAGAAAAGCTGCCCGCTGGATCAGGCAACAACACAGTGATTTATTTAAGCATAGGATCGCCGAACCTTTGATTGAGGTATATGAAATTACTTGTGAAATCAATTAAATGTGTCTAATTTATTTATTTTTAAATATAAAGCAATAATATAATAGTAATAAATAATAAGGTTATTTTGCCGTTTCTATGTTTACTTAGTTCTTTTTACCTACCGAAGAAATTAAGTTTCTACCATCAAATAAAGCTTTAGATAGATTGCTATATAAAAAAGAGATGCATATTACATTAATATTAATAATATATTTTTGAAATAAATTATACAAATATCATTTGGCCCATAATTTATTTGTGATCTTCTTTTGCAAACCTCCTCTAAGGGATTCTCATGGAAGCGTGGGTGGAGAAACCTCCCTTAGAGGGCACTCCTAGCATGTTCATCTCTCTGTAGTAGATCCCTGCTCCAGAGACGTTTCAGTCTTTTTGCCGGCTTCTGTTGTAATTTGTCTGCCAGTGGTGTTGGTACCAGTAAGTTTACGTGTCAAGTACATATTAGTCTATATGAAGTTAGTTTCTTGAAAGTAAGACACTAATTGAGTTCTAAAGAAGGAGTTTTAGATATTGATTTGAAATGGAATTACGGACTGGCATTAGGAATGACCATAATAATTGCAATAGTGGGTAATGTGATGAGCGGATTTATCGTCAATTTAAAATCATTTGAGAAAGAAGTATTTTAAATTTATAATGAAATGGATGGAGTACTAGATTATGGATGAGGCGTTGGTTGTTTAGGAACTGAGTTTTGTGGTATGTAATGATACTGTGTATAATGTGATATTGAGGGATCAGGTGCAAATCTCATTACTTAGGTCTAGGCCTTACATTATACCTTATACAAATTTCGCTTTTTTCGGGTTTTGTTGCAGTTTAATGTGTGGTAATCTATTCCTTCAGTAATATCTAACTGATAAAATGATGTCATAAATTAAAGATTCATTATAATACAAATTTTATTAATAAATTAACTACCTTATTTCAGCCACAAAAATGTAACCCTATGTTGTAAATTTGGAAAAATTTTGCACAAAGTTTCATATACACCACTTTGACTTTGTATCAACAATATAATTTACATAAACGTTGATCGCCTAGCCGCCGCGTGGTTTATTCGCCCTGAAGATAACCTACATTGTAGGCCGAAACGTCGGCACACAATAAATAAGTTACACTTATTAAGGTGTTTTTATTGGCTGCACCCCCAACTATTTCTTCCTTATATTAGAAGTTACAGTCGACCAATTCTTCTCTAATATAATTTATAGCTTTTCTTTCTTTCTTTTTACATTGTCAACAATATTTTGATTTATAATCTTAATGTACATTTGATATCCATACGTATTCGTACTAGTAGTTATGGCAGTTAGATTTTATATATCATTATACTTTTTACATAATTCATAATCTTTCTTTTCATATATATGTTTTACCATATCATACTACATATATATATTTTTTTTTTCTAGGCATATTTACCAACTCCAGAATATAATGATGAATCTGAAGTTGATGAAGAAACATTAAAAAAATTGATAACAAGGGGATTTGTTTCTGATGCACTTTTTGTTTATAAATTGCTTAAAAATAAAAACATTGGTACGTATAAGGGTTTGTTAAATCTTTAATCGCATGTTCAAGAAAACTAGAGCTGGCTGAGATAGAATGAGAGTAATTCGGAAGAGGAACCAATCTGACGCTTACCTTGTTTTTGTCTCTTATGATGTGTTCGGTTGTAAAACATGATTCCTGACAAAAATAAAACTTCTTCATTGCTCAAATTCATTTAAAGTATAATGTTAGTATTAAGTTGTAGTGACAGCGGTTGCTGGGTAAAGGCGTAGCATTATAACTAAAAACAAACCTTGTGGAAGATTTTATTTTATCAGTTACCATGATTTATGATTGAAATCATTCGGTTCTATCAAGCTAAATGTAAATGAATTATACATATCCTTCAGTTAATCTGGTATCCTTAATTTTGTACAAAAAAATACATTAATTTTTCCTACCCTTGTCATCTTATCTTTTATCCCTAACAATTTTGTTATTCTAAATTTTATGAATTAGAATAAAGACTATTTTAACCTTCATTGACCATTAAAACTAAATTTTATATATTTATTTAAAGATATGCCTCTGACCAGAATCAGGACCCTGGGCCTCTGTCTCTCCGTGACAGTGCTCTACTATTTGAACTACCGGAGTCGCTTACCAGCCGGGGACAAATCTGTTCTTTTATCTGATCCCATGTCCCTGTGTTCTCGCAATTTTTGCGATGTACACACAAGAACGAATGTTCTTTGAACACTATTTAATATTAGGATCTTTTTGACTTACATCATATTACTATTTATAATTTTTTGGTAATTGTTTTAATTTTTAACTATTTTTATTTAAAGAGAAAAGATATGCCCCTGGCTGGGATTCGAACCCGGGTCCTCTGTCTCTCCATGACAGTGCTCTACTATTTGAGCTACCGGAGTTGCTTACCAGCAACAGAGGACCCGGGTTCAAATCCCGGCCGGGAGCATATCTTTTCTCTTTAAATAAAAATAGTTAAAAATTAAAAAAATTAATATTAATATAGCATTTGCTAACGGAAAAAAAACAATAGCCCTATTTCTTGATATAACAAAAGCATATGATACCTTCCGATCCACATCCTTGCTAAAAAAAATGAATAAGATAGGCATACCACACAAGATTATAAAATTAATAATCAATCTAATAGAAAATAGAAAAATATATTTAAGAGTAAATAATACTATAATTTCAACCAGGAATGCTAAAGTCGGACTACCACAGGGAGGAATTTTAAGCTGTATTCTATTTATATTATATTTTTCTGATTTAAGAGATTATATACCAGATGAAGTTTCGATACTACAGTTTGCTGACGATATATGTTTATATACTACACACAATTAGTGGCATAGAAGCATTAAATGAAGCGGTAAAAGGTTTTAAAAGATGGCAGTTAGATAACGGTATGGAAATTTCATCAGCGAAATCGGTGGTTTGCCCATTTAGTAGAGAACACGCCTTCCCATTGGGAGAACAAGTTGTTTTGGGTGGAATTACTTTTCCTTGTGTGCCTATTGTCAGATTCTTAGGAATGTATTTTGACAGAAAATTAAACTGGAATAAACACCTATTGGAAATCATTAAAAGATCTGAGAAAATTATTAATACACTCAGAATGATAAGTATCAATTCCAGATGGGGAGCTGACCCAAAGATATCTTTATTATTTTATAGATCTACGATTAGGGCAATTTTTTATTATGGAGCAGTAGTATACGGTGAAGCCCCAGATTCATCATTAAAAAAAATAGATGTAATCCAAAACTGTTGTATAAGAATTTGCCTAGGCTTTCTCAAATCAACCCCTGTAGATATCATGCTAAATGAGGCCGTAGAAATGCCGCTAAAAATCAGAAGAGAACTTTTAACGAGTAAAATCCTTTTTAAAATTAAAGCGAGGAATAAAATAGCTACAATAAAATAGTAAAATTATATACTTTAATATTAACTAAGGCATACTAGTAGAAAAAGAAATACACTCCAATTATCTTTAATAGTTTTTTAAAATATCAAAAAATGCTAGACCAGGTTCATCCGTCAAACAGATTACCACAATTCTCTGTTAACTTCGAAACGTTATTCCAAAAATTTCACATAATATTAAATAAAAAGATTAACTCCCTATCGCATATGGCAATATGTCAGGAAATTAAAGACTTTCTTTTAGACAAATTCCCAGGTCACATCCAAATCTACACAGACGGGTCTAAAATTAATAATACTTCAGGCAGTGCAATTTACATTCCAAAATATAAATATAGAGCTAAATTCAAACTACCCTCAGGTTGTTCATCATTCACTTCAGAACTCCATGCAATTTTGGAAGCCTTAAAATATATTAATCAATCAAATAAAAGTAAATTCGTAATACTATCAGATGGCTTAAGTGCCTTACAATTAATAAACAACTTCAGAAACATTAATAGTAACAATATGTTAATTGATATTATAAAATTACATAGTTCATGTATACAAAATTACAAATAGGTTAAATAATTCCTTAAATAAGGGTTAAAGCTCATATAGGGGTCAAAGGAAACAGAGGTTGATAAATTAGCCAAAGACGCTACGATCACTGGTGAACAGGTAAAACTTTCGGTCCCATTTACAGATTTTTATTTACCAATAAAAGAAGATTGTCATAACACATGGCAGCATCAATATTCACTTTCTACTACAGGGCAGTATTATAAATCCATATTTCCTAATATCTCACGCAGGCCATGGTTTTCAAATATCAATTTAAATAAACAGGAAATAAAAACATATTGTAGATTACTATTGTAGGTAGAAACATATTGTAGGTCGAATCACAGTTTATGTAACAGCTATTTGCACCGTATCAGAATTTCGGAATCGGCCGCATGCCAAAACTGCAATAATCAAGAAACTCTGCACCATATCGTTATGGAATGTAAGTCATATACACCTCATAGAAAAAAACTTCTACAAGATCTTAAGAACAATAACATTTCATACAAAGAAATAATATCACTAAGCGAAATAGATAAGATGAGCACCATATTGTATTATTTTAAATCAATAAAAAAATTTATTTAAAACATAAATATGTAAATATTTTCTTCATTCTTACTTATTAATCTGGCTGTATGGAAATGTCCAATGCCATCGAAAGGAGGAAAAAAAAAAAAAAGAAATAATTATATGGGTTAAGTGGTAAGCAAGTTATTTCTCATTTCAGATCTAACTCCATCTACAAAACAGAGTCTTCTGGAATGTGTATGTTTTTCAAATGAGGAAGAGCCCATGTCCGAAGATTGGATCAGTGAAAGATGGTTTCTCATGAGTATGAAAAGTCAGAAAGATTCAAAAACTTGGAAGTAAATAAGTTTATCTTTTATTTTTTATATATATTAGTTAGGGAACTATGACTTTAATGTTGGAATAATTAGTTACTGTGCAGTCAACAAAAATATTTAATACTATTAACATAATCTCTGAAGAATAAATAAAAAATATGTTTATTGCATCCTGATCTAAGTATTTATTTATATTTTATAATATTAATATGTAAGCTAAATCAACAAAAAATATACCACCTAGTGGCATATTTTATATTGATTAAAAATGTTTTTAGGGATGGAAGTTTAGCAGAACAGCTTTTTTATGAATTAAAGTCTGATATGCCATCTTCTTATTCTGCGATTATATGTGGAATGTATAAATATTTCCAAGTGAACAAAGCTTTTGAGGTAATTATTTTGTTTGTGTTTTTTTTTTTTTAGTCTCGTTTCCTCAATCCAAAGTATCTAAATATTAATAATCTTAAAAATTTTATTAATTTATAGTGAAACGACGTAGGGATGTGGCGACCCCAACGCCCGGTCATATAAACCATCAGCTCTTGGCCCTCCAGGTTGGAGGAGCATTTACTCTGACACACATGCAGTACACTAGACACAGCAGACTACACACACTCCACATTTACTTATTAAGGACACCTACAGTACACCCTAGGGTCACCTCCCTTAGGTAGCCAACCTGGACAACCTGGGGGGCATGTCGGGATGCTCAAAAACGGCAGTCCCTTTACTCGACTCGGGAGGCGAGGGTTGATCGCCCTCCTTCCATAAATTTGATATATCTTAAGGTCAATAGCATTAATAGTAATAAAATGACCTGGTTTGCTTCTGATATCAGCAAATAGTACAGTAAAACCTCTACTAACGGACACCCCTATATAGCGGTCACTCCCCATTACCGGACGATTTTTTTTGCACCAACATTTTAATACAATTTTTAAGGCATTTTAACCTCTATTTAACGAAACCTCTCATTAACGGTCACGGACAGGCTGTGTTGGTTAGAAATCGATTAAAAAAAACCTCTAAAAGACGGACAGTATGACTTTATCCCTTTCCCGTTTCTCGGAAACAATTAGTTGTTTCCGGTCTAAGGAAACAGGGACAGTTGTGTTTACTTTTGAGTAAAGGTTTTCCACATAAATACTTTTTTTCTATTCTCGGACTTGCTTTATTAAAATTTAGTTCTGTTCTAACCCTCGTGGCAGGCGGCTGAAAATGTCTCCCTCACGTAAGAGACTCACTTTAGAACAAAAAATAAATGTAATCGACTTTTATGACCTTGAAAAGTTAAGGGTACGTGCGCTAGCGGAAAGACAGAAGGTTATCGGTAGGACAGAAGTTTCGGGAACACTCAAAAACCGTGCGATGCTTTTTTTTATTCTACTTACCTTTTAAACACATGGGAAATTGAATAAGAGAGAATTAATTTGTACAAATACATATTTATAAAAAAATAAAACCTCCCTTTAAAGGACACCTCTAAATAACGGACAAAAATATTTGCACCAGGGCTGTCCGTTAATTCGAGGTTTTACTGTATTACAATTATTCCTACAGCTATGTCAAATTATTCATTTAATGATACTTTTAAGTAAATTATTTTTAATTTTGCTCAACTAATGAAGAAACAAATAATACAATATATCCATATTATATATAATATTCATGGCATATTTTTTTTTTTTTTTACAAAATAGTTTTAACTTAACAGTTAAAACTTAATCATTTATCAATTTAATATAATATTTTTATCTGTATTATGTATTCCTTATCATACGCTAACTTTTCATACGTTGTTCTCACTTGCTGGTTTTGGTAAATGCCTACACAAACCAATTTCAATATTGTAAGAATTTTTGACAGGTTCTAACCTGTCACCTTCTATTTGATGCGTGACCGCAGAAACAAAAAATGTTATGTAAGGGTGACTTACGACCAGTAAGGGTGAAAATACCCTACCATACTAGCTACTAATATTTTCAAATTTTCCAGATATATTCTGAAGCACAAAGCAAAAATATCATTCTACATGTAGAAACCTATAATTCTTTAATTTCAAAAGCAAAATATATGAATGAAAGTCATCCAAAAATATGGGAGCTTATTCAGGTAAGTATAAACTAATTTTGGATTATTCGGGTCCTATTTTTAATGCAATTAACTCACAAATGTGTGTTAATTTATTCAACAGACTCTTCTAAATGAAATGGCAGAAAGAAAAATAAAACCAAATGTAAAAACTCTTAATAGCGTACTTGAATCTTTATCTAAAATGAACACAAGCAGGAATGCAAAAACATTTGCTCTCCAAACAATAGCAGAATTCAAGTCATTAAACATAGAGCCTAGCTTAGCCTCATTTTACTATTTGTTGGAAATATGTAGTAAAAACAGTAAGTTTATTATTTATTATTTTTATTTTACTATACGAATTTTGTACTTGGATAGAAATTTTAGTTACATATGTTAATTTTTTATTTTTTAAACTCTGTTTGAAAATAATTGATATTTTATATATTTTAAATTAATATTTTTAAGCCTTTTCTCAAACATTTATTACTCTGCATAACCTGCATAAAGTAAAAAATGTTACTACTTACAGTCCTCAATTATTTGAAATGGAAATAAGTAAGTTTTGAAGTAAATAACGAAAAATAAGACTGTATTTGAATCACCATTGCTTGTTGATCTCTGCAATTCATATTGGAATTGTGTACATCATAGGTGTCAAAATATAAGAAATAGATATGTGAGAGCTAATATTTTTTTATTTCTAAAAATATTTTTGGATCAGATTGGGTGACTAAAATAAAATAATTTTAAACAACTGTAAACTGTGTAAAAGAAATAAAAAATTAAATACGCTCAATGTAAAATTCAAATTTTAATATTATTGTCTTGAAATTTCTTCTTTTTTTTTTAAAATATTTTATCACTTAAATAAAATTTTGATTTGATGCCAAAAATATCCCTGAAAAAAATAATGAAGATCAGAAGATATAAATTGAAATTTTAATGTAATTAAGTTAAGATTTTTGTTTTCAAATATTTGATCTTACAATGCAATACAAGATGTAGCTATTAATTGTTTATTTTTATAGGAGAACAATTAAGTGGTATATTGTATGCAATTTTGGATTATGCCAGCAATAAAAACTTTACCATCAAAGACAAAAAAGATATTTTATTTTTTCCCAAAGCAATGGAAGTTTGTAGTAAACTCAACAATAAGGAACTGCTTTACAGGCTTCATCAACTTTTGCTGACCGCAGATAATTATAATTTGATTGGAGATTCATTTAATGAATCTATATATTAGTAAGTAGTTTTAATTCCACAAATTATACACAAGATATAAGATTAACCTATTTACTAGAGTGGTTGTAAATATATGACAAAACCATTTTATTTTGCATGCATTTTTTTTTTTCTAATATCTAAAACAAGAAATTTGAATCAGGATCCAATAAAAAGAGATAAGATCACAAACTGATTGTACCTGGAATTTATTAGGAAAATAGTGACATATTTTTGCTATAACCTAATTTGTTTTTTAATATGATCAAATTAATTAATAAAATATATATTAATAAAAAGGGTTATATGTTTTAAAGAATTTATGTAATATTATTGGGATACAAGCTGAATTGATTTGGCAAGTATTCTTGTTTATGACACATTATAACAGTGGTGGTTTTAGTTTTTATACCCTAGCTTTTAAATAAGATGTATAATATTGAATTGCTATAATATTTATATATACTTTACTTCAAAAATAATCTATCTTCTGGATGGCCTTTTCTCTCAAAGCTCTTGATACTTTAGTGTATTTCATTATGTTTGTTTACTGTAATTGATTTACTAATATGTTAGTCTACCAAGTGATTATAATATTTGTTCTGGTATAACAGTGAAAAAACTAATCACTTTTTATAATAAGCCCTGAATGGTCATTCTCAACTTATATAACAAATACTTCGGAATAAAGTAGCAAGAAGGAATTATATATATATAACTGCTGCAGTTACAAGATTGATGCCTTAACACTTTAGCCCCTGCATTCAGTATATATGTATATATATATATATATATATATATATATATATATATATATATATATATATAATTTATGTATAACACACATGCATATATATTAAATATTTACTTCTGGTTTAAAATATTCATAGTTATACTAGTTGAAATAAATTATCTTTAAAATTTATTGTATTCATAACACATTAGTTTGTCTTCATTTTAAAATTTTTTGTATGTATGTGTACAAAAAATTATTAGAAGTGTTGAGATTGGCAATTTTGCAAATGACTTCACACGTATGGATTAAATTTTAATCTGTTCTGGTATTGACTGATATTCCTTTCTTTTTTTCTCTTTTTTGTATTATTAAATTATTATTGTTTGTAAATAATAATTTATTGATCATCCCATAATTTACTATTGACAGTTGACCACTTTTTTCTTGTTATTGATTTCAAAAGGGACACGATTGTGCTATAATTTCAAATTATTTACTTTGTAAGAATTCATTTTAAAAAGTTAAATATTGTACCTGGACTTAATATGTATGCTCATCTCTTTTCAAATGAGTTTAAAAATCGAAATTAACTGATTTCTTTGTTTTATTACAGCCGTTATTTTTTTTATTTACTTTCTGATGTTGAAGAACTAAGCAAAGTAATGGAATTTTATGATGACCTTGTTCCTAATGTTTATGTCCCTGAACCATCGGTGACCAATGTGAGTGTCTTTCAGTTAATGTAATTTATTTAATGATCAAATTGTATTAACAAGCATATATACATATACTTTGTATATGTATGTAATGTCTTAATAATAAATGTGAGCTTATAAATTTATTTTGTTATTTAAAAATAGGCTTTATTAAGAGCTGTTGGTAGCAATATGGCATGGGACCTTCTGCCTAAGCTTTGGTCAGACATTATACTTTTTGAGCAATTTGAAGTCACCGGGGTCGTTGAAAGTATTTTAGAAATTGCCTCTCAAAGTAATGAAAAAAATTTCATGGATGATATGTCGAAGATTGCATGGTCTGCATGGGAGAAGATAGAAGGAATAAAGCGGGAAAGAACCACCTTCCAGTATGTATAATTTATATCATTATTTTATCGTACACCATTGTCAATTTTTTTTTCCCCAAGAATTGGCCATCAAGGACCACGCTAATATCACTCAAATCTTCTTCACACTCGCTGCCCTCCGTCTACTCCAATACTCTCGCTCTTCCTTAGTCCATTTTCTCCCTTGTCTCTTCTTCCTTCTATGCTAGAACCAGAACCTCTTTTTCCCGAAAAGTTCTCTATCCAAGCAGTCCTTATCTTGATTTTTAGCCTATACCTTTATAGCTTAATACTTTATCAAAGATTTTTTCGTTCAGCCGTTTATAGTTCATTCTGACCAAGCGGTGGCCGTAGAACCTCAGTCTCCTGGTCCTGATGACTGTTTTAAGATCTTCCAAATTTTTGTATATTTCTTCGTTGGTATTTCTCCTATACCACTCTTGTGTTACTTTGGGCCCATGAATCCTTCTCAGAATTTTTCTCTCAATCTTCAGGACCTTCTCCAGACTCGGAAAGCTGACTGTTTGCATACCATACAGTATTAATGGTTTTCTGTGAGAAGTCATTTTCATTATATAAGTTCAGTTAGGGTCAGATAATTCTGACAGGCATACAACTAGGGTATTTCGTTTCGAGGGTTTTGTTTTAATTCCTCTATTCCTAGCCTTTTCAGAATAGAGTATCCATTGCGTGCCGCACCACGTGGAGGCACGCCTCTTTAGGAACTTTATATAATTTAATAGTAAAAATTCAGGTATTGACTTTATATATCAGCAAAATATTTCATATTTCGCTGAGACTTATTATGTTGCATCCTTTGACAATTAAAATAAATGTCTTGTTTTTAATGTAATACTTATTTTTTTCATATGCCTTACAATTAATTGTGCAAGGGGTAGGGGCATGTGGAAGGTTTTCATTTGAACAAGGGGGCTGTGGCACAAAAAAGGTTGGAAACCCCTGATCTAAGTAGATTAATGTTTTTTAAAATAAAAATACCTTAAGCAGTTTAAATTTAATTTCAACTTTAAATATCATAAATTACTTTAAGCAATTTCTTGCATTAAATAACTTTTGTAGAAAAAATATTGGATTAGTGGCAGAGATGTATTGTCTTATTACTCTCATTTTTCTTGAAAAAAATAAGGAATATATCTATTTATAATTGACTAAGTGGGAACAATACAAGATATATCAGTGATTTTCTGAAGAGGGACAGGCTGCAGTGTAGCTTAAGTTATCTCTTTATGGCTGCTGTTTTTTATATGTCTATTGACATATTGTTCATGTAGGCTTTCGCGGTCGTTGATATTCTTCTTCCGGGATGGACCCTGTCAGTGTTATTAACCGGTTAATCCCGGAAGAAGAATATTGACATATTTTTATTATTATTTTCTTTAATTATCATGATATTTTTTTTAGATGGTCTGCAAGTGCACTTGGAAACATTATTCTCATTTTATTGAAATCCAATGAAAAAGCAAAGGCGAATTTGGTTATGAATAAACTGATTGAACTAGGAAGTGCTGCTATGAATGAACCAAAAGTAGAAGCTCTAAGTCTCTACATTGATAGTTGTATAGAAAGTTCATCACCACAAGTAGCAATTGTAATGATTTCCCAAAAATTATATTTTAAATTATTCAGCGATAAAAACCTTTTCATAATTTTTTTTTTTTTAATTCTAGAAATGTATTCAGTATTGTAATGATGTTGGATTTATGGAAACCTCAGAGTTCGCTAGGCGAATCAATTCTTCCATAGAGCTCAGCCCTATGCAATATGAAAAACTAGTGTCAATTGTTGGCGAGGATTGTCTCAAAATTGAACAGAAAAAAGAGCAAAGTAGTTGAGATTGTTTGTGGACTTTTGGTATTTAGTCGATATTCTTGTTGTTTTCTAGTAATGCATACATTATTAAAACTGTTTTATTGTAATTGAAGAAAATACATGTTTTATATTTCTTATTACTAATTCCAGACCAGATAATTCTATGTACATTTCTATATTGAACTGAAAACAATAGTAGTAAAAAATATGATCGAACTAAACAAAAATTCATGTATGAGATGAAAATAGTTGACTGGATGATCTAATGTAAAGGAGATAGTTGGGGGGTGCAGTCAATAAGAACACAGAATAAGTAAAAAACTTATATTATGTGCCGACGTTTTGACCTACAGTGTAGGTCATCTTCAGGGCTAACAGAGAAACAAACAGAACAAAAAATATAAAAAAATGTAAAGTAACAATAATATGGTGACAAGTAATGTAGAAAAATAAAATAGTGGCAGATATGAAGATAGAAGATAACGAATATTAAAAAAGTGCCAGATTATAATAAAATAAAGATATAGACAGATTAAAAAAATTAATGATAATGAAAAGGAATTTAAAATAGCGACAGATATAATAAAATTAAGATAAAGACAAATATAACAAAAATATTGAAATAGTGACAGATATAATAATTGAAATAGTGACAGATATAATAAAATTAAGATAAAGACAGATATAACAAAATTATTGGTAATGAAAAGAAAATGAAAATAATGACAGATATAATAAAGTAAGACAGATTTAAATAAAAACTTAAAGACATGTAAAATAAAAAATAGAAAATAAATGTACAGAATGGATAGTACAGTACAAAATAATAATATAAAGGAAAATCAAAAGGAGGAGTTAAACATAAGAAACCAAAATGAGAGGATATTTACATATTGATATATGATATATATATATATATATATATATATATATATATATATATATATATATATATATATGATATCTCTCTCTCTCTCTCTCTATATATATATATATATATATATATACATATGATATATTTCTAATGACATTGATATGCTGCAATTTTCTAATTACATATATACTATAGTCTAACTCTGAACATTGAAAGGTAAATTATATTCTGTAATGACTAACCAGTGTTATGTTCAATGAACGGAGCCCTTTTCTCTTACCAAAGCCTGTTTGAGGATAGAACTAGCAACATTTTTGATAATATAAATGCAATACACTGACAGGGCTATGAACATGTTCCATTCCTAGGAAGAAAAAAAAGGGTACCACTGGAATCCATGAAGGGTCTTGGGCTGAGTTCAGTACTTGATAAAGACTGTACTCCATCTAAGCTGTTTTCCAGAGATCATGCTCAACAATTAACTTTTTCCTGGAACCAGGGTCACCTACTCTTTAGATGCTAGCTGAGATTGTGCAAGGAGTCTGCAAGATCCCACATCGGCAAACTGAATAAACAATTATCTGCCCCAGGTGTTTTCTCACCTGAGACCAACAGATTTTTGACTTGATACCTTAACAAATGAGCCATCCTGCTCTTGAAATGTAAGCTAAGCGATGGGAACAACTCAAAATATAAACACTCCCTATGTTCTTCCTGCCCACTGGTATGTTCTACATACACCATATTCCCTACAAATATATTTTGAATTCAATTAATCCTGATACCATTCACCTTAATTAAAATTTTACTTTGATTAACATACTCGGATCATATTCAAATTAATAATCTTAATCTAAAATTACTTTAATGATGATTAACTTGATGACTTTAAAAGCTATTCTTTTTTTTTTACCTTTTATCAGTCTCAAGAAGCCATGTGAATAAGTAATAAATTTTTGATCTTGGACTTAAAAGCCCTATCTACTATTTGTTTATTCAAGGCTTCACATGAACTGTCCAAGCCTTGGCTGTGTAACAGTTTCTTTGGGGACAAGAGTTACCAAATGGAAATTCAATATTTTTGGCCTTGTGGTTGGATTTTCCCAAGAACGTTTATGAATATGGTTGACTGGGACAAATGGTTTTCCACTATGTATCATGAACTTCAGACAGAATTTATAAAAATATTGAACCTAGTCAATCTAAATAAATAAAAGACAGCAAGAAACAGATTGATTAACACCAAAATTATTGTAGACTTTGATCTTCATAACTACTTCTAATAGCCAAAAATCTCGGCACTATTGAGTCTTTTGCGAGAGAACGGAATAATAACGGCCTCATACTATACCTTCTTCAGGAGTTATTAGGAGTGCAACAAGTTGTGAATAAGTAGAAGTTTGAATTTCTGTGGATATTTTCACTACACTAATTTTATCATATTTTTTTTTTTTTTGGGGGGGGACAATCTTTTTAAAAACTATTCATTGTACCATATACTTTCTTTATAATAAGTGTTTTTTCTAACAAAGTCAGTTCCAAGCGACTATATAACCAACAGCTGCTGAAATGTTATCATGATTTGATACCACAATTGTGAAACAAGAAAAAAAACTATTTTTTTTTTACTAAAGAAAATTATGAAGTGCATTTCCTGGATTTTCTTGAATAAAATTGATTACAGAGTACTTAAATTACAAACTGAAACTGCAGTGGACTGATGGTGAAGCAGCTAACGTATAAGAACTTGAAAATCAGCAGCACAGAGCAGAGATTGTTACAGGTGTAGGGCCAGAGTGTTTAGGCAAAATTTAGTTCAAATCAATATTAGATACATTTCAAAAATGGCTTTTAAAATATAAAATTAATTAAGAAAATTTATGGCTGTGTGTGAATGAAGGATTTTTATTAATAAAAGAGTCAATTTACCATAAATAATCACTTAATAATTCTGGTATTTACATCATAAAATATTCTTTTCCAAAAATAATGTTAGCATATCATATTCTACACAAAAGAACATCAAATAATTAATGGCTGCTCCATGAATATTATCTTACATGTTATTAATTGATTAAAAAAAATGTGAACATAATAGGTTGAAGTCATAATATCTGGTACCATAAAAGAAGTTGTTTTTCTACAAATGCATCATATCAATCAGTAGTACCTAAAATCGGGGAGATGAAAGTAGTGACTTAAATTACATTTTTGCCTGATATAGGGTGACACTGAAAGGGAAGGTTACAACTATGAATGATCTAGAGATGAACATTTAATCATAATTATCAAATAAAAAACTGGCTTTTCAAAAGTCAATATACAAACGAACATGATTAGTTTGATCAGTTTTCCTTTACTTTAATTATTATTATAAACAAAATATATTGAACAGAGCGTTTTAAACAAAATTGTAGGTTGCCTATGGATGCAATTAATGAAAGTAATAGAAATAAACTTACTTCAGTGATTGCAAGTTCAGTAAACAAATGTTAATTTCAATCCCTAAAACTTGACATTTTAATTATCTACTTCCAATCCTAAGTAACTTACTGCTTTTTGTCATTTAGAGTTTCCATCGGGAAACATTATTATCAGCACAGGAATAATTAATCATTGAACAAATTTAAAGAAAAAGAGTTACTATTTCACCTGGCTTATTTAAAGAATTTATGTTTAACTAATGTAAAACAAAAATATTAATAGAAGGTAACTATTACTAAGCCTTTATTTCTATATTCATGGAAGGGATGGAATAAACAATGCAAGCCATAAATATTTCAACTTAATACAAAAATTATAATAACAATGAAGTACATGATTAAATTTACAAAACATTACCAGTTATAAAAACTGTAATATTATCAACTGTTGAAATGCGAAGACTTACAATAACAAAAGGTTCATTAACAGTAGTCTATTCTACTCAAATAATTATCACTACTGATTTGAAGGAACATGTATAAAAAATATGTTTTACAATGTAAAGAACTTAGAAAAAGAAAAAACAGGAGATAATCGGTTCATCCAAGCTAAACATCTCTTGAAATAGGAAAAAAATACGTTACAAAATAATTGAAAAGTCATGAAATTTACAACGGTTAAGTGCTCAGACGAGGTTAAACAACCTTTTTCAAGCACAACATATAAAAATGTAAAATGTGAGTCATATGCTAACAAAAATAGTTTATAACTCACCCATTTTTTACTCATTAATATTCTGGAAGTTGGAAATTAAACAATGTAAAAATCTCTTACATATATTTACAAATATACTAACAATTACGACAATTGCTTTGGATTTAAAAATGTATGTATAAAACATCTTCCACTCTTATTAAAGCTTAACATATAAATACATTAAACATCCAAAATGAAATTTGCAGCTCCTGCAGTGCAGGCAGGTCAGCAATCCTTGGAATGATAGCTTTGCTGAATTATTTTCTGGAACAAAAAAAAATTAATTGACCATTAACTCCAATACTGTACAGAGTAACAATATGCCTAATTAGAAAACATATTTTATAATCCGTTAATAATTAATAGTGGAATATAAAAATATGTAGTTATAGTCTTTTTTGAAACAATTTGTATAAGGCTTTTAAAAATATACCTTGTTTGCTACACAGAAATAGTACATGGTTTCAAGTAGTCTAAAATCCAACATTTATTATAAACCAAATCATGAAAACAATTTTTTTCTATGTGACACACCATATTCAAGATATGCACAAAAACTGGGGGGAAAAAAGTTATGAACCTCCCTCTCTGTTTGATTACAGATATCAATGGGATTTTTTTAGGCATTGTTCACGAATCTTTCCCTACATATTCCTGAAAC
Source organism: Arma custos (assembly GCA_037127475.1). Lineage (NCBI taxonomy): Eukaryota > Metazoa > Arthropoda > Insecta > Hemiptera > Pentatomidae > Arma > Arma custos. Next base: position 19,196,744 of record CM073762.1, on the reverse strand, counting down.
GCTTAGGACTTTATGGTTTACCATGAACGGGTCTGGAGTTCAGTGCGTGGTGGAGACTTCTGTTTCATGGACAACAGTTGTGCAGGGAGGTGATTTGTCCTACATCACGCACTGCCAGAATTTTTCATCCTTATATTGGGTACTAACTTTATAGAGGCTGGGTGAGCCCCAGGAGGATCCTAGATCTCATAGGGTCCATCTCTGGCCACCAACAGACTAAATAAAAGTCTTGCCAGCGTCGGGAACAGAACCAGGATTTTCGGCATGGCAACTCAGTGCTCTACCACTTGGTTTATAACAGGTTGTACAAAAAAAAAAGTTGATGGGGCTATTTAGAGTTATTGATCATAATATCTTAATCAAAGATTCATAAATAAAAAAAATAATCGCCGCAACCAATGAAGGTTCTTGGGTTGAGTACTTAGCAGACTGTAATGATTTTAAGCCAAAGCTTAATAGCTAAATATTATTATAATTTATTTTATTGTTATATAGTATAATTTTTTAAATATTTTATTTGAAAAGAAAAGATATGACTAGGACCGGGACTCGAACACGGGTCTCCCACCTATCCGTGGTAGTGCTTAACCATCTCAGCCATCCTGGTTCGCTTCTCGGTCAGTCATATCCCTTCTTTTCACTGATCCGATATCTCCGTGTTCTCACAATTTGTGATGTATACACGGGGAGAATGTTAATTGAAAATTACTCTATTAAGTAATTAAGTACTTTGAAAATTGCCCCTCCTCCCCCCGACAGTTTTTTAGGTACTGTAAAGAATCCATTATAGTACATAATTAAAGGCATATCACATGATCATAGTTGTTAAAATAATAGAAAGAACATGAGTGAAACTATTTGTTTTGATATCCTACTTATCTTACTAATATTATAAATGCGAAAGTTTGTATGTTTGTCTGTCTTTCACGCAAAAACTACCGAATGGATTTGGATGAAACTTAACAGTAATATAGGTGATACATCATAATAACACATAGGCTACATTAAAGGCAGATCTAGGGGAGGCGGGAGCACTTGCCCCCCAGACAGTTTTTTATGTTCTGTGTAGAATCCATTATAGTACACAAAGGCAAATCAGGAGCTTAGCATCTTGAAATTTGCAGATAGGTTCTTTGTATAATTTAAGAAAGAAATTTGGATAATTCTACCCCCATGGATTTCCCCCTTGATAATAATATGGGTTCAATGATTGTATGGAATCCATAAGTTTTGAAGTTAGACATCTGAAATTTCGGATGTACCAGTAACTTATAGTTAAAAAAAAATATTTATTTAAAATGATCTGTCAAGAAACTTTATGTGGCAGACCAAATTCCGCGCGAGCAAAGCCACGGGCAAAAGCTAATATAGTATAAGCAGAAGAAAAAAAAATGAAGGCATCCCAGTATTTTTATTTTTACTTCAATTTAGTAGCCTTTTTTCACAATTATATATGATAACAATAAAAATTAAAAAATCAAAAACAATGATAACAAGAAAAAAATTATAACAATAAAAATATTTAAAAACAATCAGCATCAAAATAATAATAAATAAATTATAACATATGTTCATCAGTTGAACTTAATTTTTTATGACCCATTTTTATTAATCTGTCTTATACTAATAATAAAATATTATGATTAAAAAATTGTTCAAAGAATAAGGTCTTAAGTCATGACTATTTTGAGAAGAGTTTGAAAGAAAACGACTGGTCTACAAGATTTAATGGTTGTTTGAGACTTTCCCCATATAGAAGCGAGAATATTTCATTCATGAAAATTGATATTTCAAAAGAAACAATTATGGACTTATTGCCCATAAAAACATAAACAAACCTGGGCTTTTTTGAAGGAGTTCCTTTACTGCTGCTGCTACTGCTATGATGTCTCTTCTTGTCGTTATGCTTGTCATGATGAGATGATTTGTGATTACTACTCGAGGAGCTATGTTTCTTATCACTACTGCTATGATGGCTCGACGATTTGCTCTTATCCCTGTGCTTATCCTTATCCTTGTCCCTGTGTTTCGATGGGCTACTATAAAATAAATTAAGAAAACTCAATCAGCTAATTATACCTTCAAAATAGACCAAAATAACATATTTAAAAAAGGATTTTGTTTTGAATATTTTAATAGAAACGAAAATGATAAGAATCGAAATAAAATAAGATTATAGGAATTGTACCAAGATGGAGGAGAAGAAAGGTACCATCCATATATTTAAAAAAATAAAAATGATGCTTTAAGAAAGATTTTTTTTTTATTAACTTATTCATTGAAATGCACAATACAACTTGTATTATAACAATACAACAAGTAAATGGAAAGAATTTTAAGGAAATATAAATTGATTTTTTTATGAAAAGTAGAAGGAATTGATTATATGTAACCCATGAAGCTTTAGTACATTAGTTTCGAAGGATTGAAATTGAGAAAGGTAATGATTTGAAAAAATAATTAAGAAAAAACAAACATAAAGGATGTGGGGACTGCTTTATTTAATATCTGAAATTTCAAAACTGATATAACATCATTTTTCCAGCAAAAATGTTATTCAAAGCATATAAAAGAAAAAATATTATATCTATAAATATATTCTTTTTTGGATCAATAAATTTGAAGTATTATTGATATATATAAAATAATTGAAATTATGGCAGATTATAATTCAGCATACCAAAAGCCATAATTTTGAAAGCATCATTAAAAAAAAAATATTTTTCCAATTTCAATAGAGCTCACTCAAAATTGTTTAAGCTATCACACTGTATTTCAATATGAAGCTCTGTATTTCTTCTTCAGGATATCCAATATTGAATTTCTTGAGATCTTAAAAAACGGAGTTTTTTGTATCTGCACATGTATTGCAATATCTTAAAAAGTCTTTGTAAAAAAACAGGTGACAACAAAATAAAACAAGAACACTTAGATTAAAGCATGTTGTGTACTTTATTACCTTTTATCAACTATCTAAATTTAATTTTAAATATTCAGCGGTTTCTAATTTATGGGCAACATTCTAGATCTTATCAAAAAAATAATAGATAGTAGATCCTCATTGGTAATATTTATAGGGTAAAAAAACTTAAATGGTTCGTCATAAAATTAAAATATGGGAGGGTTTCTCAAATTGCTTTAGCTAAATCTTACACCAGTTTTGAATTAAAAAATGCTGTCAATATACTTAACTCCGAAGATGAGTATTGAAGGAAGGTAAGATGAAGTAAATTTGAAAGTCTCAAGCAAATCAAGCAACAATCTAATGCAGCATACAATCTGAAATTCTAACCTTTGGTGTTTTCCTGACGATTCTTTTTTCTTGTCGTGAGAAGAATCTTTCTTGTGGTGTATATCTTGTCTATCCGAGCAGCATGGGAATGAACAAATTTTATTTTTAAAACAATTTAATTTATAAATTCTCATTTTCATAAGAATCATCCACCAACTTTGTACAGCAAAGGGTTAAGTTAAGTAAATGATAAAAATGTAATTCCCAAGCCAGATTGAGAGAGATAGAAATTATTCAAAAAGGAAGAAAACATTAAATAACAAAAGCATCTATCAAAATAAAATAACAAATGATTACCTGTGAGATGACTTGTGATGATTTGAACTACTCTTGTGCTTTTTGTCTGGAGAGGATGATTTATGCCTTAATAACAACAAAATTAGTTAGTAACATAAATATACTTAGCAAAACCGAAAGTATTAAACCGTGTAAATATAAAAAAGGAAAATTAAAAACATTAAATCTCATTTTTTAGTAGAAAATAGTTTACAGGATAATTCTAATGATGGATTGCATCGGTCAGGAGGTGCAGTCAAAGATAACACAAAATAAGCAAAACTTATTTTTTAATTGAGCCGTTTTAATGGCCTACGATGTAGGCCATCTCAGGGAAAACAGCGGGTGTGATGGCTTGTCAACACCTACAAAACTAACACTTGTTTGAGTTGACAAATATTAGTTTGACAAGTCCCCATTCCTGCTGTTTGCCCTGAAGAAGGCCTACATCGTAGGCCGAAATGTTGGCACAATTCAAGTTTCTGTTTATTTGTTATTATGAGTTCTGTTTATTTTGTGTTATCTTTGACTGCACCCCCTGACCAATTCAATCTATCATTAAATCTCATTATTAAATTTTTTTTAAAACAAAAATACATTAAAACAAATGATTAGATATCAGGTAGAAAAATTGACAATTAATTGCAAAGCCTGAAAAATATGAAAAAATAAAAAAAGACTATATCAAATAATTTTAGACTAAAATGGTTTCACTCGTTGTTATTTTTGAAAGTGGTTTAAGTCTATTTGCACATTGAAACATTGTTTATTCTTTAAAATGATTCTCACGATTATTTCATAATAAAATTTAAAAGGTGTATAGGATTTAAAACATCACTTTTTGCTAAGTTTTAAGTGATAAAAACATTTGCCCGCTAACCCATATTTTTCAGATATCAGAAAGAAGAAAAAAATGGACTTATACCTCTTTTAATTAAACATCTCATATAACCTTTTATTTATAAATTCAGCTTTTGTTAACTTATTATACACAATATAACAATGAGTAACAAAAACAACTTCCTCGCATTCCTCAGTTTTATAAATTTACTAAGTATAATGGTAAAAAAATTACTAAACACAAATTTAGAACTCCAAGTAAACAATTAATCGCAGGAAGAGAAAGGTGAAATTAAAATGTTAGGTGCTTTTTTTTTTTTTTTTTTTAATTAAATAACTATTTATATGAAACAGAACAAAATTAGTTGAACAGATTTTTCTTTTCTTTCAGTTTATTAAGATACATTTTGGCTGAAAGACAATATTTATTTACTACAAAAAAAAATTATATTAAATCTAAAAAATACCTTGATTTATCGTGCTTATCATGTTTCCCTCGCTTCGGGCTAGGATATCGCTCCTTTCCACCACGCTTGATTTTGCTTTTGGCATACTCATCATCAAAACCATCTTCTTTTTCTCTATCCTCTTCAGCAGCCTCTCTTTCCAAATCTGACCAATCTTTTCCAGATTCATCAGAACTACCCAACTCTTCTACAGAAAGCAAATTAAGAGAAATGTAAGAACAAATAATATACTTCCTAGTACAACCATACAAATATAATAAGCAAGAAATAGTTGGGGGTGCAGTCAATGAAAACATCAAAATAAGTTATACTTATTTTGATGTTTTCATTGACTGCACCCCCAACTATTTCTTCCTTAAATTAGAAGATACAGTCGACCAACTCTTCTCTAAAATATAATAAGCAATAAGTTATACTCTATATAATTTATTATATAATAAAATTCAATAATTGAAGTAAAACTTGCATACCCAAACTAAAAAATATTTTTAGTGACATTTGTTAACGAGGAGAGAGGGGACATGATATATCTCATTGAGAAATAAGGACTTGTCATACAAATAAAAGCATTTTGGAATCCCAACACCCAATAAAATGATTGTAAAAATCATGTCAAAAGGAAGAGGGTATGCATATAAAATTTAAGTTGAAGAAGAGGTCTCAACGAACAAATAGAACAACAAATCACTTTGATAATGTAAAATATTACATTTATGTCAGACCGAGAAGCGAACCAGGATGGCTGAGGTGGCTAAGTACCACGACGGATACGTGAGTGACACAATCCTGGTCATATCTTTCCTTTTCAAATAAAATATTACAGTTGATTGCATTTGAAGCTAAAAATACTATCAAAAACTAAAATGCAGCAATACGAAAATAATATCTATTGATATGCTAAAATTAAATATAAATTGAGTCTTAAATATTGATAAATTTCTTTCTCTTTTCTCTAGTAGCATACTATTTTCATGGATACCTAAAATATAATTCTGGCAGTCACACTATCTTATAATAATAATAGCCCATGCAACTTTAATTTATTTACTACTTTTGCTATATATAAGTTGAAATATTGTGTTTCGAAAGAAATATTGGTTAGCCGCATTTAAATTCCTGATCTAGGTCAATACATTTGAAAAACTAGAAGTAATAGTTTCTGTTCTATAATAGACTTATATCGTCGAGTACAAAAATAAAACCCACTAATGAAAAATATTTAAAAATCAACTTTGTATTAATTAAATTTTTTATCTCAGCCTTAATAAAAAATGATTAAAGACCTTTATTCGAATGAATAAAGACCTGCATTGACTAAATATCGGACATGGCAAGTCCTTTACGATTATAGTGGTATAAAGACAATGCATATGATTTACTAAAAAATTAATGTTTTACAAAGTATTTTGAAGAAGATTAAGAATTATCTCGATTTAAGTATATAAGTAAATTACATTCAAAAAGATAAATTTGACATTTTAATGCTACAGTAAAAATATAAAAAATATACACGAGATTCAATTTACCTTCAGTGCCGCTGTCTTCAGATGCCTCTGAATAATCTGAATCATCTTCACTTTCTTCTTCATCCGCACTAATAGATGGCTATAATAAAACATTATCTCTTAAAATCACCAATAAGTGTTTAGGTACTAAGGTACTATCAGTTGTAAAAAAAGTTCAATTATCCGAACAGGGTTAGAGGAAAATACAGGAAACTGTAGACATTGCCATTCTTAGGAAATAAGTTTGAATATTTATTTTTTTAAAATGATATTATCTAGAAGTATTATAATAAATGACACTCCAGCCTTTTGTTTCTTAACAATTTTGCTTCTAGCAGTATGACACATGTTAGTTTTTCAATACAAACAGTTTGACAGCTAGTTACAAGCAACTGTTATATGGATGATTATGTGACATGTGTGCTGGACAATAAATATTTTTTTTATAAACTAACGAGGCGAATGTTTGGTACTTTTTTTTAAAAGTGATTTTCGATTAAAGAGAACCACATTAGCTCGAATAAATTAATGCACTACTATGTACATACATATATTAATTTCATGGCTTTGAATTTTCCATTTCAACTTAAGCTTTGAAAATTAAGGTGTCTTGGCTACTTAATTATACACATTAAGAGATTATACATAACATAGGTTGTTTTGAAACCGCATCTGTCATAATAAAGTTATGTTACCTCATATGCATCATCTTCCTCTTCATCATCTTCATCTACGGCTTCTTCAGCATCACTTTCAGGATCAAGGAAAGTCCAGCCACCATGTTCGAAAAAGCCTTCAGGATCGTCAGTAATTGTTTTCATAATTTTGGTCCAGTTAAGAGATTGAATACCCTCTGAATAACGTATATCACATGAACTAAAAATTAAAAAATATTTTTAAACAAAAAATACATAAATTATGTAACACAAAATCGTATTGTGGAAATATATTCAGAAACATAAATTAGTTTATTTAAAAAATTCAATAAGAAATATCGTTCACAATTTCCTTTCTTTAAGATACCACTAAAGGCTGATGAAGATATTGTTCTAATTCTCAGTGCAATAGTAAATCTTAAATATTTTATTATAAAACTTGATATTACTTTTTTTAAATAAATAATGAAATATGAATTAAATAATGAAAAATTCAGCCAACAATTATTTCAATGTTAAACATAAACTAAGTGATAAAAATGTAAGCAGTAGCAATAGTTAAACATAACGATACTTACTTGAGCCATTCTTTGACATGATCAAGAAGATTCATCGGTATTGCATTAACCATCGCTACTTTTCTATGGTAATCTTTAAAAACAAAGATCATATCAAAATTTTTAAGATGGAACTGGACTCTCTCAAAATGTACAAGTTCGATATCTTCCAATGTTATCACAAAAGGAGGCTGTAAAAAATATTACTAGATTAAAAACTAACTCTTCATAATCTTTCATTGATTAATATTCATAAATAAAAGTCATCCTTAGCTTGAAAACTATTTTTTTTAAATATTAATACCTACTAATCATTTATAATAAGTGTTGTTCCACAACTGCTATTAAGTAATAAACTGTTAATATTGTACTTCAAGAGCAAGAAAGCAGTGAAAAGTTTTGAAATCAAAATTAAAAACTAAATTATTACTATTTTCAAACTTTTAATTAAAAATTGTTATTTACAAACTTTATTTTATCAATCTGAAATAGGATGGGATGGGTTTTTAATCCTTTAAAACATGTTTCTCCTAATGTAGCCCAGGTATAGATATTTCCCAAGTACCAGCCATCTGTGTTATTAGTCATGTCAACGATGTTATTAGTCAAAGGAATTCGGATAAATGGATCACTCAAACAAACAATACTATATTTTTATTTTATTTTTTTCATTTCAATATTAATTTCATGAAATAAAGATCCTGTGTTAGTAACTAGAAGTTGATTTAATTGAATCGAAAAATATAAAAATACTAGCTGACACGGCCACGCGTTGCTGTGGCTGTTATAATAGTTTAAAAAAGTATTAGTTAAAATTTGAATTTTAAAGAAATAATGAATTTATGAAAACATGAATTAAATAGATTTTTGATTTTACATTTTCTTCATTTATATCAAACTATATTATATAATATACAACACTCATAACTGATTAAATATAAACATGAGTTTAATGAATGAGGTATATAATGTTTGATTTTTAATTATGGCTAGTAATATTATATAAAATTATAAATATTTATTTAAATTTAATTGAGCGCTAATCGATGCACAATATTTTTTGTTAACCTGTCCGTTGCTAATACAAATATATTAGATGATTTACTAATACTTGAGCATACAACATATAATTGCCAATGGGAGAAACATGGATTTTTAAGTCCAAACTGCAAATGGACATTGTCTGGCCTTGAGACCTGTTGATGGGCATAGCAAAACCGAAGCATATATCAAATTGAAGTCTTTTGAACGGTATTATGGGTTCTGATGGTATTATTGAAATACGCTCCAACAGGACGATTTCTTCTTTAAATATTCCAGTCAACATGGCTGCTACAATAACATTTCCGGTAATATTTTTTATGACCAAACGTGTACCATTGCATAATTTAGGTGGATTCAAATTACGCAGAAGAATGATAGGTGAACCAATATTCATCCGAAGATTGTGTGGTGGCATTCCTGGTATATCGAGAGAATATAAAAATTTAGTTGGATAATTTACAGCTTGGTTTTCATAAACAATATTATTGATGGATTTAAAGGGGATTAGATCACCTGGTAACAACAGTTGTATTAAAAAGTTAATTTCGTCAAAATCAGCATTTTTCGCTGTCAAAATAACACGATTACTGAGCCAATTATGGTTCATGTAATTATTTAGTAAATCCAGGAAAATACTCCTAATTAATTCATATTTTGTCTAAACCACAGCACTGAAATGTTCTGGTAATTTGATGGATTTTGTAATTGGATGCAGGTCTATTTCACCATGAAAACAATTATTTTAATCATGCGTTAATCTCATCGGCAAAAGTAGAGCGTTTTTTTCCAAACCGCGCCGATTAGGAGATACAGGTCAAAAACTGAAATAACTCCAAAAATTTCATGGTTTTCAGTCGTTAATCGAAATAAAACATAGCCTATATCCTAAGTTGGACAATGTTACGTATCTGTACCAAATTTCATTAAAATCGGTTAAGTAGTTTAGGAGTCCATAGCGGACAAACAACGTGACACATAATTGATATATATTAAGATTATATATAACCATTAATGTCTACTGAATGATAATTGTTGGCCTTGATAATATATGTTGAAGAAAGGTGCGGGTAAAGGTCAAAGAATTTCTCATAGAATAGGAGAAAACTTTATTGAGTAGCCAACGTTTCGACCTACCTTGTAGGTATTCTTCAGGGCTATATGCAAAATACAGACGATTAAGAAATGGTACAAATATATTAAAACATAGAAAAATAAATAATCAAAAGTATAGTGAATCGAGGTAATTGAAAATAAATATGATAAATATTGCATAGCAAGGTAAATATAAAGGTTGCTGTGGGAACGTTACTATAAATGTGTCGAATCGAAACGTTGGCTACTCAATAAAGTTTTCTCCTATTCTATGAGTAATTCTTTGACCTCTACCCGGACCACTTTCTTCCGCATTAATGTCTACAGTTTTTTTTCTTTTTTTTTTAATATATAAAATCTTAAAAATGCAGTATTCCCTTCAGTTAAACATTAATTAAAGAAATTTCTATTACAAAAATTATGAGGACAAATGGATCATACTTATCATAGCATATATGTCACAATAATCAACAAATAAATGGGAAAAATTAATAAATGATTGACAATAAAATAAATTTAAATCATTACCCATTCAGTAAGATTAACAAGGCAGCCCGAGGTTGGCTGCAACAATACAGTGCTCCTGAATGGAGCTCCAGCAAATCCGAGATCTCTGAAAGGCGTGTCGAACTCAATTTCCTGCTTTGTCATAGCTTCGACCTAAAAGTGATTAAAGATAAGTAAAAAAATAAATATGAGTAATGCTTATTGTAAAAACATTTAAGAAAAATAAATGGATATTATTTATTGAAAGTTAGATAATTTATCAATCACTATTAGAAAATTGGATGGTTCTCACTCATGTAACATGAATGAATGAATTATTATAAGACAATTATTTTTTAATTAAACAACCAAAATTAATTAACCACCTTTTCACAGAAACTTTTGAAAGCTGTTTTAAGTTTGTGCCTCAGTTCTCTTTCAGACTGTTCAGCTGCCAAATCATCTCTGTCGTGCATGTGCTGGTGTTTTCCGAGATCAGTGGTAATTTCACCAACTTCTGTATAGAATTGAACATCCAAATGTTTTTTTTTCCCAAACATAATTGCGTGCTGTAAAGATAAAACAAATTTTAATTTGTATACAAAATTGACATAACTTGACAACATACAGAAAAAATTGTCAACAAAAATTTACCCTTAAATGAAAATGCAAAAGAATAATCATTTCTCCATCACATGGCTGGAAGAATGCATTTTTTATGTTGTTGTATAAAATATCCACTTTATCACCGCGGACCGACGTATAACGAAAACCATTTGTGTGAGCTTCCAATGACCCTGAAACAAAAACATAAATTTCAACAATGTTTTTAATGGTATCTATTTTAAAATGGCGCTTTCCGAACTTCGTTTAATTTAACTATTTTATTAAATATGATGTAGTTGTATTTCATTATTACATGGACATAACAACAACCATTATATACAGAACTATCAGAAGTTAGTTTGTATTATTTAATGTTTTCATTTCTGAATATTACATATTCAGAATATTAAAAATAACTGTTTTTTATCTAACTTTTTAAGTGAAATAAATACATAGATATATTTGTTTACCTGTCATTCTTTTATTGACAATATTAGGCCTAATGTAAAGGTCCTTAAGTTTAGGATTTCCTTTATTTTGAGAAAGAACTAAAACATCTTGTTTGACAAGATCTTCTTTCTCTTTCTCTTCGGCTTCTCTAGATTTAAATTTCTTTTGTACTTCTTTGATTATACGGAATGCATTATTTAAATTAGAGGATGGGGCGACAGTTTCTCCAGGTTCTTTTGTATTTGTGCTTCGATAAGTTCTGTAAACAATTTTAACTTAATTACAACAAAAAAAAAACTTGAAAAAGTAATTTATTTTTATTAGATATTAAAGTTTAAGTGATTGAGAAATTACAAAACAACTCATACTCTCAGACATAATTATCAACTCACACTTCTTTGACATATGTAGCATCGGGTTGAGCAAATGCTGCACCTTCATTACGTGCCATAGTAGCTCCAGGATGAAAAAAATTTATCCTGAGGTAGGTATAATCCCCTTCTACGCTCTGAGAAATGTTTTTAATAGTTGAGATGTGGAAAGGAACTGGTATTCCGAATACAGGAAGTATAACCGTTTCATATTTTCTATCTGAGAAAAAACAAAACTTTAACTTTAAAATTTTATAAAATTTGAATATTAAGCTCTAACATTAGTTAAGAGTATCGATACTTATACATTTTGTTGTAAATAGGAAATTTAAAAACATAAAAGAAAATTACCAACAAAAATCTTCAGTTCTTTTACTTCGGGTTCATTAGGCATTTGCGATCTACTTTTGTAGGAAACATTGCTTTTTCTAACTTTTTCTTCTTGCCTTCCACTAGACTGAGCAGCGAGGCGCTTCTTAGCTGCTTCGTTTAACTGAGCCGCAAGTTCTTTCTGATGCTGTTTTCTCTTTTCTTCAGTAGAAGAATCTTGCTACAAGAAGCAAATAAGAGAATTTATTTAGATATATGCAAGCATTCATCTATTAAAAAAAAAAAAAAAAAGAAAGAATAATATAGTTAACTTACCCTTAGCTTGGAGTCAAGTACAGCAGTCCTTTTACCACGCCCGAGGATAGGTTCATGAACAGGCTCGTTTTCCTTTTCTTCCTCGTCCTCATCTTCTTCACCATCTTTAAGAAAAACACCAATATTCTTCATTTTTTTTCTAGCTGGTGTCAAAATCGAAGCTGGAGAGCCCTATAAAAATATTATTAAACTTAAAAATAAAACAAGCTATAGAAAAATCTAAATTTGTTCTAGTAAGTAAAGTACAATATTCTTAGGATATTGATGATTGAGTGTTATTATTACTTCTAACAGATTGCTCCACTTTAACACTCATGCTTGAAAAGATAAATTCTTTCATTTAAAATTAAATATTGTCTGTCATACCAGTTCATAAACAACAATTAACACAACAAGTAAAGCACGAATAAGAACTTTTCAACTTCTTATAAAGTCCTTGTTTTAATATCAATAACTAAAGTCCTTGTTTTAATGTCAATAACTAAAATCCTTGTTTTAATATCAATAACTAAGGTGCAACAACTAATAGTGGGGGAAGCATTGAGGATAGAGCCAATTGACAATTTTTAGTAATATACCTAAATTATGTTAACTTATAAGTTCAAGACAGCGGTAGAAAAACAGAAAGAATGTGCTTTCAAAATCAACAAAAACTATCAGTTCATTATGAAACAATACTGAATACTGCCAATGAAATTCAAATGAATGATATTATGATAATTTATATCTTTTATTTTATTGTTAGATGTTATAATTTTTTTAATATTTTATTTGAAAAGAAAAGATATGACCAGGATCAGGACTCCAAACCGGGTCCCCACGTGTCCGTCGTGGTGCTTAGCCACCTCAGCCATCCCGGTTCGCTTCTCGGCCAGACATATTCTTTCTTTCAAATTCCGAGAGCACGGAGATATAGGATCGGTGAAAAGAAAGGATATGTCTGACCGAGAAGCGAACCAGGATGACTGAGGTGGCTAAGCACCACAACGGATACGTGGGAGACCCAGGATCGGGACTTGAACCTTTACTTGACTTGATATCTTTTATTTTCAAATAAAAGATTTAAGAATAATATTAAGATACATGGTTATGTTTAAATAATTCACACGTGTCAAGTTTCTGTATGTTCACTAAGAATACATTTTGAGTAATTTTTAATGCCTCAAAATAAAGGTATTAAAAAAAAAAAATTACCCAACCTACCTCATTTACTATCACTGTGTCACCAATGAATAAAGCATATGTCTTTCCTTCTTTTTCCTTAGCTTCATTATTAGAAAGTCCAGACAAACCGGCATTTAAGTTGTAAACTTGTGTTTTAAGAGCGATGGTCTGGGTTTTTGGTCCGATAAGCAGAGAACTCTCCCGAAATTCGATGCCCATAGCAAATCTGTTTTAGAAACATGTTAATTACACTAAAGGAACATTAAATTACAGTAAACATCGAAAAGCCAAGCAATGTGTGAATATAGTTCTAAATAAATAATTAAATTAAAAGCTGTATAATTTGTTTAAAGATAGAATTGCACTAATGATGTATTAGACCAAAAGCAGAATATGGTTCTGATAAGGTCATTACAAAATAGATAAAACAAAAAATAATGTATTATAGTTACCCGAAATTCTTGGTAAGTTTATCTACAAGATCAGGTTTATGTTTTTTTGTGTAATCAACACCAGCATTATAAACATCACTTAATTTAGTTCCAGCTTGCAACTTTTTTAACAGTTCTTCATACATTTCAAGCAAGAAATTATAATGTTCCTATAAACAATAAAGTTTTATAACTTATACTAATAAGTAAAGTTAAAACAACATAAAGGTATATTCCTCATATTTTAGGAGCTGTTTTAATTATATTATTATGTAATAAGTACCATCAATATCATTTGTGATATTAATGTTTTAGATTTTGTATTCCATCTTTTTTAGTGTCTAAATTAATTCAAAATAATTACTGAAAAAGAACCATAACTACTCCTAAAATTAGAAATGACATAAATGGTATTTCCAACATAATAATGAAAAATTCTGGCTTTTACTAAATAAGGTTATTAGTTTTGAAATGATAATTTTCTTTCAGTAAATGTGTAAAGATTAATTAATTTATTTATTTCATAATTCACACATTATAAACATTAAAAAGCTTAATATGCAAATATACCTGTATTTTATCAGTTGGATCAACAAGGAATGTCCTGACTATATTAGAACAATAAGATTTGTACCTTGCACCGAGGGAACATACGATTGATCCAAAATGTAAATTGTTCTTATCACTACGGATAAGTAAAAAAAATTAAATTAAACATTCTGTAAAATATAATGATTAAAATCAAATATTTGAAAGTTTTTAATAAATGTAATCTTACCTTACAGCACTAAACTTCAAATTGTAATTACCACCACTTTGTATGATTGGTGGATAGCACATGTCTACATTCGAAGTATCAACATTACCAACATACTTCTTATCAGTAAGAGAACTTTCGATTCCTTCGACGAGTTTACTGTGCTTGACTTTCTGCAAAACAATTAATAAAACATAACTTCATAATTGCATATTAGCAGTCATCCATAACACCAAATATGCTTTCATTAAGTGTCACAGGGGTTCTTTTATTTCAGTTGAAAATAATAGTAAAGAAAATATTTTTTTTTTAAATAACTGACTCAGCAAGCAATGTTTCACTGTTGCTTAATTCCGTTTGAACACAATTGAAAGTTTTATATACATTATTATATGTAGAAAATGTTGTTTTAAACATTGATTTATGAACATTTCAAAATATAACTTGTGACGGAACTATGACAATAACTATGCGTTTTTTTCTTTATCACTTGGGGCATAAAAATGCATAGTACTATAATAGCATAAGGAATAGGATTTAATGGTTCCCCAAAAATCAGAAAATATATCGGAAGACGTTTCATGTTAATTATTGTAATATTTATTAATAAAAGGGTATTTTTTTTTGCAATAACAAACAACAGCTCCTTACACATTTAAAAAACTAAAAGTGATCGATATTGACGATATTACAAGCCACCGTAGATTTTACAAGCTGATATTAATAAAGAAAACTATAGAATAATCAGACTAAAGAAGAAAAAAAATACTGCTAAATTATTCTATCTAATGTTTACCTTATCAGAGTCGATAATATCCATTATTTGCTCTTTTAAATATTTTGAGAAAACATCTACTGTTACTTGACTCGCCTTTCGCACCAAACTTAGTTCCGATTCTTCTTTTACAGATAATATAAGTCCAACAGCACTGCTCACATCAACCTGTGAAACTCATTTCGATGAAAAAAAAAAATTAACAGTACACATATTCACTTTATAAAAAATTAATAAAATAGTATATTTACAGATTGAAAGTTTTCACTTTTAACAGTCTTTTTCCATGCTTCCACAAATGGACCTGAGAAGTTGTCTTTTGCAAAGACTCCCAATGTTTTACCATCCTTGCTTCCTTTAATTGCTTCAATAAGTTTTTTAAAGTTTCCTGAGTCATCATTCTAAAATAATAAAAATATAACTATATTAAGGTTTTTTAATTTTGTTTTATCATTTAAGAACAAAACAAATTCAAGATATTTTTTATAACAGAAAAAAAAAACATTGCAATACATATTTTTCTAAGAAAGGAGGACTAAAGACAAAAGTTGATTGGATCACTAATATTGATAAAACAAATAGAGTTGATAATATTCCAAGAAGTTGGACCTTCTGAATGAATATTACTAAGAGATTTGGTTTATTTCAGATTTTTTTAAACAATAAATCAACACAGATATTTATAAAAAAAAATAGAATATATTAGAAATAGAATATACTAGAAATCTTGATTTCACTGAATTTTATACAACAGTTGCGGATTTATAACATGAGTCGACAAAGATTTTTAAAAAATAAACCAAAAAGCAAAATACTTATCTACACTAAATTAAAAATTTTACCCTGTCACGAATATGAAGTTTAACTGAGGGATATCCATTTTCTTCTTTAGAATCTTCAATTTGCCTCAAGAAATCAATTTTCTTCTTTGAAGCAAGAAAATGAATTCCATCAAAAGTAAGAATCATAATGGTATCCATAAGTTCGTAACCTAGAAGCCATGTCTAAAAAAAAATAGAAAAAGAAGATAGAACAAATTTTTAGTTATAAGAAATCATATGTAGCAACAAAACAACAAAGTATTAATAAAACTTATAAGTATTATTTTATCCCTGACAATTAAGTTTAGTTTTAAACTAAACTAGATAGTTTTAACCAACCAGTGATGATATAAACCCATATAGCTATTCATATGCATATATTTATTGCTGTCCTAGGAATTCTCATTTTCATACCTGGTCTATTAAAACATTAAAAAGGAGTAATTCAAAACTGTTAATGTTTCAATTACCAACAGAATCTGTAAAGTGAACTATAACTTCTGTAACAATTAACAACAGCATTTATCTAATCTTATAGTATACTACTCTCTTCCAAGGCAGACAAGGTTTTCTCATATGAAAGTTAGACAAATAAAGCTTTTAATCAGTAAGAAGTATATGTTCTGTTCTCAATCCCATGAATTCTCTACCACTATCCTTAGAGGGAACAGTTTTTCCCGCCCAAGTTAAATAAGTTTGTCATCAGACATTACTTATTGAATATATGTGTATCAGTAGTAATGTCATCAGGATCTCCAATCGACTTCTCTCTATTTCTTCTCCAAACATATTCTATTTTCAGAATCTTTTGACACTTTTGTTTAGATTTGGCTTTGGAAAATAATTCTGCCTATCAATATAACATCATTATTGTTTAACAAATATTTCTTCTTTTATAATTTTTTATAATTATAGGTCAGCTGTGTTTTGAATTTTAAATATTTTTATTTTAAAGAGAAAAGATATGCCCCCGGCCGGGATTCGAACCCGGAACCTCTGTCTCTCCGTGATAGCGCTCCGACCAATTGAGCCACCAGGGTCGCCTGCCGGCAAGGAACAAATCTTTTCTCTTATCCGATCCCATGTCCCCGTGTTTTAGCAACTTTTTGCGATGTAAACACGAGAATGGATGTTCTTTGAACATTATTTTAATTTTTGGATCTTGTTGACTTACGTCATATTACCATTTATAATTTTTTATAATTATTGGTCAGCTGTTTTCAATTTCTTCTTTTATTTTACTCTTTCGACTACATCTGGATTCCACCATTTTGTCCTCTTTGTAATCAGGATTATTTTCTCCTTATCACAGACCTGTTGAAACTCTCAGAATACAATTTGTGATAAACTGCCTCTAGGTTTTCAAGACTTTCCAATTCCATTATAGTGAGAAATAACTTTAAGTTCCAACTATTAAGAATTCTATTGTGTTATTTAATACATAGTTTGCACGAAAATGATTTACCTAAGTTTTTCATTGAAATTTAAGGTAATCATTCCACAGGTTGTCGGTTTGAGTATGGAAAAGAGAATGTAATTATAAGAAATGTGTGTACTTCGGAAATCATTTAATCTAGAAATTAACTTCAACGTTTCAACAAGCATATATCATCTATACTTCAAAATATTAGTTGAAACTTTTATTCCTTGATGAAATGATTGCCGAAATCTACTCATTACCCATAATTACATTCTGTTCTCCATATTTATTCTCATGATAACTTGTATTTTTGTAAAATATTAAAGATTAAACGAATAAATAGTTAAAATTTGTAACTCAACTTGAAGCGACAACCTGCAGAACATATACCAACAATAATTTAAAACAACTAGCAGCTCATGTACTGGAAAATACACTGATAAAGAATAAATTAAAATATATAAATATTATGACGTAATAAAGAGATGTGAAATGATGCCTAATTCATTATATATAGAACAATATAGAATACTTAATAATGTACATATGGACAGACATAATATATCCTATCAATTGAATGATATTCTAGGTTTAATTTAATTAGTTTTATTCAGATTACAGTTACACTAAGTTGTCATTTTTAAACTAAATAATTTTAATCATTCCTTCTACAATGTTTATTTTTTTATTATTTTTTTTTTATTTTATTTTATTGATATTTACAACTGTAATAACATTACATCAAGTAAATTGGCTGTATGAACAAAGGATATGAACAAAAAAAAATCACTTGTGGAGAAACTATCCATTGATAGCACTCCAATAACAATGTTTATTAATTTTTTTTTAAGATAGTAAGGCAATTGAAACTGACATAGTAAGTATCAACAAAATACTCTTTTACACTGGATAGATATGATGTACGTACTATTTTCAAATTAATGACCAAAAACTTGTCCCTAACTGTTTACTATGCTCTGAAGAATTGATAATAAAAATAACTAAAAATAAAACAAAATTTAAATGCGATCTACTTTCAACAAAAATAACTTTACGAACTATTAAATGAACTAAAAACTACAATCAACACTATCACTAACACTACGAACACTTAAAGAGGCCAGGTGAAGGTATATAGGGACAGCATATCCCACAGGTTGTTACCAAAACCTCAAGTAATGAATTACCAAATCTAATCACCCAAACGTTTACTTTATTTGGTTATGGAACTAGTTCATTTGAATTTGTCAATATATGAATCTCAATAATAATTATTTATCATTGCTTATCTTGTAAATAACTAAATCTTTCATTCGCAAATTTTGGAAATTGTACCAATCACAGTTGTTTCCATATATGGTGTTCAATCATACTATATATTAATGTTTAAAACCCTAATTAGCTAAATAGGAAATAGAAAAAACATAAAATGATATTGTATAGTAGTAATTGATGAAGAAACTAGATGTCACGTTTAATCATTATTACAAAAATTATTCTCTGAAACTATATAAAGCTATTCATATATCAAACAATCAAAGATAAATAACTTATGATCATTTTCAGCATGTATGACTACAGAATCTTGTAACTATAGAATGTCAACATCAAAGGTATGAATAAAAATTTAATCCTTAATGACTGAATACCTGTAGAGCTGTTGATTTACTATAAACTACATCATCATCTGCACCAGTAGCAGTCACCAAGGCATCAATTTTGGGGAATTCATCAGCATTACCATTCTAAATGATGAAAACAAATTAATATCTTTATCTTTATAACTGAATAATAATAATGTTAAGTTAAAAAAAAACTTTGTAATCCGAAAAATTAAACTTCATTAAACAAAAAATATATGTATGTGAACACATAATATTAACCTTCATCGCTTTATATAAACGGCTCATACGCCGGTTGAAAGCGTCTTTATCGAGCACTAAATTTGCCATTTTATAACTTTAATTGAAACTAAAACACAATAAATCACATCTATATACACTAAGGAAAAATACAAGAGCACAAAGAAAACCTCAACGTCCCCTCATCGGAAAGGCTTCATAGGAACAACTCTTTTACCCACAACTCTAGCACGCAGATGTAATATGGCGGGAATTCAAGAAGCTCTTTGTTGTAGATTTAGATACTTTTGGTTTTAGTTATGGCAGATGTCTAAGTGTCACCTGGCCTAGTAGGGTTATAAATTTTACTTTATTTCAGTAAACTAGTGAAATATTCTTTGTTTCTGTGAAACAATGTCGTCAATCGTAAGGTCCAAACTTTTCAGCAGCCTGAGAAACGCGCCTCTGGTTTTAAAACCATTACATATTAGGTGTATATCTACTTCGAAGAAAAATAGAGATACTGCTTCAGTGGCCACTGAAATTCAAACCAATACAGTATGTGAAGCTAAACCCAAAAACTGGATTAGTTATGGTTTTTCAGAGACTGATATTGAGGAAGATAGACATGCAACCCATATGACTATGTTTCTTGGTGTGACATTGATCTTTGTAATGGGAGGATTCTTTATGGCTTATAGACCTGAACCTTTAGGAAGAGATTGGATACAGAGGGAAGCTTTCTTAGAACTTAGAAGAAGGGAACAAAATGGATTACCGTTAATAGATCCTAATTATTTGCCATTAGACAAAATCATATTGCCAACAGATGAGGAACTTGGAGACACCGATATTGTGATTTAAATATTTCACTAGTTAATGATGTAAATATCTATGTTATTGCCTGTTTGTAGAAAAGGTAATTTGTAAATAAAAATTCTATACTGCCGACTTAAGTTATTTGATTTTGTTCTGTTAAGTGGAAATAAAAAGGTGATATTGAAATAAAGTCTTCTTAAGTAGAAACTCCATTGGACCTACTAATTTTATTGAATTCATAAATAACTAGAAGTTTCGTTTATACCTTTTAATTTCTGATTCCTATTATTTGTTCATTTTTTTCTCCATAATTTTAGAACTCAGTGTGCTTAATGTATTTTAAATGGCTAGCTTTTACACATAATCACCGAGCTAATTTTTTAGTGTTTGAAAATTATGGTATCATTCTTGGTTATTGCTTATCTAATCTACTCATTGGGCCGAGTTCGATTCTACTTTATGATTATAAAATATAACTTGAAGATTGTTTTTTTTCTGTCATCTTTTTTTTTAGTACTTTAATGAAATGGGTGTGTAATAAAATATGTTTGTTTAGTTAAAAATAAACTTTTGTTTGATGAAAATTTATTTCATTGTCCCTGTATTATTATACTCTGCTCATAATCGATATATAGTGACCTCTTTCATTGTGGCATATCTCTATGAGAAATGTTCGTGACGATTTACTGAAAGAATTATATTTGAACATTTTTAATTTAAATTGGTATCTGTTGCGCAGGTTGTTGCTTCGAGTTAAGCTACAAGTTTTAACTGTTTATTCCTTTCATTTTTTCAAAAATACAAGTTATCGCGAGCTTTTGCATGAAAAAGAGAATGTAATGAGTAAATTTTGGTAATCATTTCATCAAGAAATAAAAGTTTCAACTAATAAACGAATACTTAAAAGTATAGATAATATATGATTACATAAGTATTAATGATCTATGTTGAAACGTTCATTTCTAGATGAAATGAACACCGAATTATACATATTTCCCATAATTACATTCTCTTTTCTAAAATAAAAAGCTCATGATAACTTGTATTTTTGGATAATATTAAAAGGGAAACGAGTCAAAACTTTGAGTTGTGGCTCAACTCGAAGCAACAACCTGCGGAATAATTACCTTTAAATTTATTTTATTGAAAGGTTTATAAACATAATTAAAAAACAGTGAATAATCTAAGTTAAATTTTTCCATTCATTTTAAAGCCAATTTGATCTGAAGACAATAATCACTGAAGGGATAAGTCATAGAGCATCATACAACTGTTCTATATGGTGCTACAATAATTATCTTAAATCATATAATGATAATGAGCTTGGAGTGAACTGGGTTATATAGAGCATATTTTTGAGAGCAGGAGTATTTGGGTGAGTGAAGACCTGGTTAGGTCATATAGGTCTAAAACAGTTTACATCTTCTTAACAAGTTATCATTACATAAACATATACGGTGATTTATTGAAAGATAACGGCAAAGAAACTTTAAATATTACATTAAATTAATATTGTATGCTAGGTAAATTAAAAAAATATATCAGTATATAAAAAAACAAATATATTCAATACAAAAACATCTTAAAATAAATTGCTAAGAGAAAAGATGACTTTTTAGTTTTAAAAATGTGCGATTGAACAATTAATAAACTTGAAATATTGTGAAGCATAAGTATCACTAAATTAATTTCTTAAAAATAAAGATGTTGCTGTTAAAAACTAAAAAAAGACTGCTAAGGAAAATAAAATACCGAATCAACATGCCAGTCAAGTCAAAACGAAGAGTTCATGGAAATGAAATTAATTCATAGTTAGAGAATTTAAGAATTATTTGATTTGCAAATCTGAACATTAAAAAAACAGTTTATATAATGGGGCATGATTGTCAATGATGATATCGTGACTAAGTATGCTCATTGATAGCTTGGAAGAAACCTTTATAAGATGAAGATCTTGAAAATTAAAGTTCCATAGATGGTTGATAAGCAAAAAGCTTTAGAAATTGACGACTTGCCTCATTGAGTATACACGGCCTGAGAAGCTAGACATGAAACGTGAAGAATCATGTTTTATTTCTTTATGTTATTTTTTTTCTTGATACTTTCCCAACTTAGCATTATATTTCTCATGTTTCATATTACTCCATCATACACCCACTGTTCAAGATTTTCTAATTTGATAATATAGTTTCATCCATATGAGTATCTCGATAACTGTTATTACCACACAATAGGCCAGCAATCTAGTATAGTAAAAAAAAAAAAAGATGGAACTACCTACAAATAACATTGACTCAGGTTAATCATACTTTCCATTTTTTTATATTGTTGCAGTTTATTTTTTATTAATTTTCTTTAACAACTAAAATATATTAATAAATAAACATATAATATATTATTATAACTATATAATTTTCATGAAACACAAGTCATTCACTTTCACCATCAGTTTTTTTTTTAATATCTAAATGACATTATTGGCTCCTACGAATAAAGAATATTTTCTAAACCATATATAAAATAACTCTTTACAACACAGAAAATTATTTTATAATTATGCATAGACTTTCATTAGCAATGATTATGTTATAGAGTAAAATAATGTTTTTATTTCATTTCTTTATATAAAAACAAAATATAACTGAAAAAATAAAAACAAAATAAATATAGTTCCTTAATGTTAGTGAGTAGCAGCAATGGTTGTATTGGCCTGCTGTTCATTTTGAATTGCTTCGATTGTATTGAAGGGAAGTGTTGCACTAACGGTAATTGGTGGCATCCCTGGAAGAGATATTGGGGTTGTCACGGCTTTCCCAGCGAATGATGAATCAATAATACCTGAATAAACAAATAAATACACATCACAATTAGATACATAAATATATTCAATATTAATTAATTAGTAACATCATGAGATGCCAGTTTTACAAGTCATTATTAATTCTACAACAATAGAACAAAAAAAAATTTAATATTCAAAATGAATCCTTTTTGCTTCAATATTTCCCCAACTGTAAAGGTTATTTGGTATCAATTTAATGCATTACTAATAGAGTTCTGCATGAAAAGTCCAGTATGTAACAGACCTGTCCGAGATTTAGGATCTTTATAATTATAAACTGAAATTCCATTTATTAGATGAGAATTTCTGGTATTCCTCACAAATAATTCTTTTTAAAACCACCTTTACCATTAAAATAAACCGCATAATTTTACTAAATAAAGAGACCGTTTATAGTTATTATCTATTATTTACAGTTAGTATTATTATCTATGATCATAATTATGACTACATGTCTTAATAACGATTAATTGGTTAACGAGAAATAGATGATTATAAGGTATCAATCATTTTCAATTAATTTAAACTTTATAATCCTTCATTATAAATTATTATAAATTATTATGACTTATTTTTTGCATATTTCAAAGAGTTAATCTAATAAATTCATTAAATGTTAGCTTTATGCTTTTTCATTAGCTACATGAAATTATATATTAGTTTAATAAAATAGGAGTGCAGTTCAAAATCAGTTTTCAATCACCAATGATGTTACAACACAGCTCATACATTTATGTACTATTGATCAGTAAATCATAAACACTTGAGTTTAATCTCTTGTATATCCACCTCTTACTATGTGTTACGTACAATATATGTCACTTGATGTTTTGTTAATGAAATTGAAGTGAAACTAACAAATTATTTTATCATATTCATCTTTAGTGTTCCCGAGATGTACCCTTATTACATCCCGAGAACTCTAAAGATATCATAAATAATTGTAGTCTGACAATTTAGAAAGCAACCTGCGTGACGGTTGCCTCTAGGCTGGCCCGTGAAGAGGGGAAGGCATGCTCTTTTCCCTACTACCTAGCTCACTTCACTAGCTCTTAGTTCTCATAGTTTTGGACATACTATTATGTCCAAATATAATGTCTTAGTGTTCTCTTGGAATTATTATTGTTGTTCAGGTTATACCTGGCTACCCTTGGACTTGAACTTTAAAAATGAGACAATGACCTCTAGATACAATGATCGCCAGTTTTTGAGCCACAGGACCCTACGTCAGGTGGGGGAACTCCCTTTCCACTACCACACATCTCCAGCCCCACCTCCAGTTTCGAAAAAGGTTGTTTTTCAAATTGTCAGACTATAGTTGATGTTTTAAGGCAATTATATAAAGTTTATATTTTACAGAGGCTTGCTTACTTGAAGGCACAGGAACATTTTGTGGAATGGACGGCATAACTGTTGCAATATTACTTTGAGGAGGTTGTGGAAAGAGATGCTGAGTGGTACCAATTTCTGAAGCCACTGGAGGTCTCCAAGAATCCTATAAATATGCAAGAAATACAGATAGATTGATGATAAATTTTGCTTAAGTTATTTTATTCTAGAAATTCTATCATCAATTTGAAAAACAAAAATAAATATACAGATTTTTTTACTACGCTCTTAAATTTCAATAGCATCTTAGTAATGTATATTTCTAAATTCACAATGTAATTAACAAACAATTACTACTTTAAATTTAGAATAGCAAATTGAAGCACTATTTGAAATTATAATTTTTGTGCATATCAAATAAAACAATAAAAATTGAGAAAGATTTAATTTTTGGATCGACAACAATCAAAGGGTCATTATTATTTTAAGTATATATAGCATAAATATATTTAGTTTAATAGCATTTGATATTTTTTTTTAAATCCAAGGTTAGAAATAAATCAACAAACATAAAATAATAAAACACATGAAGTTCTAAAATGAAACAATATGACTTCTAATACCTGAATTACAGTTGTTGGAGGATACTCAGGAAGATATGAACCAGGTGTGTATTGACTTTCCGGATACTGGGGTCCCTGGTAAGGGTTTCCACTGGCTGCAGCAGGATAATGTCCAGGATGTGATTGGTACACACTGCTTGCATAAGGGTTTTGTGCACCTGTTAATTTTTTATTTTTTAAAAACATAAATGGTAACAAAAGGAATAAGATATACACTATTTTTTGTTTAAAATGAAATTGATTCATCCTATTTCCATATTTCAAAATTTTTGTTATAATAATTGGGAGCGGAGTGGTTCAGTGGTAGAGCACTGAGTTGCCTTGCCGGAAATACTGGTTCAAATCCCGCTGCAGACCATGATTTTTATTTAGTCAGTTTGCAGCGGAAGATGGATCATATGGGAACTAGGACCCTCCGGGGGCCCACCCAGCCTCTATAAAATATTATAAAAATAGGATACCCAAAATAAGGGGGAAAATCTGGCGGTTGAGCGTGACCTAGGACAAGTCACCACCTTGCAGAACCGTTGTCCATGAAACAGTACAGTCTCTACCATGCACTGAACCCCAGACCCTTCATGGGTTGTAGTGGTGCAGGTTTTTTTCTTTTTTTGTTATAAGAATTAATATTTGGTCTGTACTGTTTCATGTTTTTACAAACCACTTTAATGCACTTCAATAGTTGTTCAGAGATTTGCTTAGAGCTTCTTATGAATCTCTCTATCTAAATCTTTCTTCCATATTTTGTTTTTGTTATAATCCTTGTTTTGAGTTCATCCCTTTTCTGGATTGCAACAAGGTGAAGTCAATATTACTTTATTTTATATAAGGGCAGTTTATTAAGTGCTCCGGCACTTTATAAGGAACATAGGCTCCAATATCCAAAATTGAAAATACATTTAGAAATGCGGAATACCTTAAAATCTATTAGTATATAAGAATTTTTTCTAGGATTGTGGAATAAATTTTTATAGCGCAACATAGCTATCAATCCTCTCTGCGTACACTTTGTTGGAGAGAAATGCTTTATTTTCAGCAGTGCTGTCCAATTACATTGGATTGTCTTAATACACAGCATACTGATCAATCCAATCGGACATAATGTACATTAATAAGAGAATAAAATAAGAGTGTGCAACCGTATGGTGGTTGCAACAGTTGATAGAACGGTGATGAATGGCAAAAGTTGGTGGAGGAGCGCCTGATCAGGCAATGGGTTAAAGCACCAAGATAGATGGAGATATCTTTTTTTTTTACTGAATATAATTGGAATGATATACCTTCTTTGATTCCAAACAGACCTAGTGTTACTACCATTTGGTGGGAATCACTATTTTTAATATTTGTACTGTTAGTAGGTTCTAATTTAAAGAAATTAGTCATATATCATTTTGAGCAGGCTGATGCACCAACCTAGGCTAACTTTGATGTGGTGGGAATTAAAAAAAAAAATGAATTCCTACTACACCTAATATTTCTTAGAATTTAATAGTATATAGATAAATAATGTATGTAGGTATTTACGAGCCATTTTGTGTATATGGCACTTATGTACATATATGTAAGGCACATAAGTTGTCAGCTAGTTTCCAAATAGGAAAAAGTTTTTTAAATTGAAATTTGCATTCTGTTAATTGTATCAAGCTAAAAGGAACCCAATGAGGCATATTAGGCTTTAATAAAACATGATTATCATTATATTACCATTTCTGGGAATAATAAAATATAATAACTTTTTGTTTGTGATGTCAGTGATGTGCCTTTTGATTTTAATTGATAAAACACTTGATTTATTATTTTTTTAATATTATTTACTTAATTATAAATAAATATTTAGAAGAAAGTATGAATCACCACTTGTATACTGTGGAGCTTGGTAATCACTACCCATAACCTGCGTAGGAGCAGTATATTGAGAAGTTGTAAAAACGGGTGGTTGAGAGGGATGAGTGTATTGAGGTACAGTTGTGGTTCCTCCGACTAAGGCTGGATGTGGCCCTTGGATCGTAAGTCCACTCATACCAGCGCTTAGATCCCTATTGGCATCTGCACCAGGAACACTCTGAAATAATTATTTCAACATAGTAAACAAAAATTATAAACATCAACATAGTAAATAAATATTACAAATATAAAAAAAAATATAAATAGTATAAATTTTTAAAATAGTAAACAAGAATACTATTCATCTTTTAAAATATAAATTAATCTATACATATAAAACAAAGTCCTTAGCTGTGTCTGTCTATCTGTTCGCGATAATCTCAATAACTACTGCATAAATTTTCATGCGGTTTTCACCAATAGATAGAGTGATTCACCAGACAGGTTTAGGGTTTCATTGATGATACTGCCCTTTGTCATATAACGAAAAAATTCATGACGGTATATTGCTCTTTTATAGACCTACAAAAAAGTCCGCGATAGCGTATATCTATCTTTTAAGGACAGCTTACTATACCCATTTTATCTCCTAAAAATTTGATGTGTAAAATGCGGGTATTTGGAAAGCTATTTAGACGAGTTCAGTATTAATCCTTATCAACTTATATACTTTAGTTACCTAAAGCATTTCTTGCACATTATTAGAATATTTTACACCATATAATTTAAAAGAGTATCTTATAGGTTATCGCAAAAACTTAACGTGCATGAAAATAAATGTAAAGAAATATTTTGTTTTGTTTTTATGTTTATAATAGCTACATAATAAAATACATTAGACATACAAAGCATGTAGGCAAAATATGTCTTACTATCCTTGCAAAGCCGGGGCAAAGCAAGGGTGGGTCGCTATTTAAGAAATAAAGTTAACCAAGGTCTAACAAAATAGAAGAAATTACAATTATTAACAAAATATCATTAGTAGATTTTACCCTTTTGACCAATTTTTATGTTACCAATGGTTCTTTGCAATAATAGCATAACAAAAGCGAGATTACTATGTTGCCTTTGTATTACAAATTTTTTTGTGATAAGCAAAGACAATTACTATAATCACCACTGTAACATTGAGTAATAGTTGAATACAGTTGATGAAACTTTAATCAATTTACACATGCATATGAAATATTCTAATAAATCGATATATTAACTATATTTCAAGTATTTTTTCTTTCTCTATGTCTGGGGCACATGAATGAATATCACTTATAGTAATAGCTATATAACCTTGACCTACAGACACAAAGAAACTACTTGAAATCAATATGTAGAAACTCACAACTATCGAGAAGTATACCAACCTGTGATGCTGCTGTAGTTTCTGAAGTGTCTGGTGATTTAGGATCCCCGTCTAACGGTCGTTTAGGCAGAGGAGGAAGTTGTGATGGAGATAATAATAACTGTTTTTCTGGTTCTAGTTTAGACAGAGGAGGAAGTTGTGATGGAGGTAATAATAACTGTTTTTCTGGTTCTATACTATTGATTGGTATACGATGAAGGTATCCATATCCAATCCCACAACCTAGGCTAAATTATAATTATTATTTTAAAAATTAGTTTCGAAAGAACTCACAAGGAAATAATAAATAATTTTATTTAGAATGTTATAAGCATAAATGTTTTATAATTATTGGTCAGCTGTTGTGAATTTTAAATATCTTTATTTTAAAGAGAAAAGATATGCCCCTGGCCGGGATTCTATCGAACCCGTAACCTCTGTCTCTCCGTGACAGCACTCCGACCAATTGAGCCACCAGGGTCACCTACAGGCAAGAGACAAATCTTTACTCTTGTCCCCGTGTTCTCTCAACTTTTTGAGATGAATAAGATGAACACGAGAACAAATGTTCTTTGAACATTACTTTTAATTTTTGGATCTTCTTGACTTACGGCATATTACTATTTATATATTTTTTATAATTATTGGTCAGTTGTTGTGAATTTTAAATATTTTTATTTTTAAGAGAAAAGATATATCCCCGGCTGGGATTCGAACCCGGCATCATAAGCACAAAGGTTAAATTTTGAAATGATGAAAACTAGGGTGATAAAATGGACCGATCATTTTTCGATCGAGCTGAATAACTAGAAATTGGGATTTTAAGTTAATAATTACCACTTGTTAATTACAACACTTTAACCAGTTGGAATCTTCAGCTATATAACTTTAGCACTGTAGAGCACCTTCATATTATAATTTCTAAATAACATATTACTGACTAATTTTAGCCATGATGAATAAAAGCAAAATTCGACCAATGAAGGAGTCAAATTGACAGATTTTTATAAAATAAAGAATAATCCGCTCTAACAACGAAATATCTAATGCCAATACCATTAGAGTCTAAGATAATAATTGTCTATTTTACATTCAGTAAAAATATATGTTACTTCAATAAAGGATTTTTTTTTTATCTCCTTTAAATTAACAAAAAATTACATAGACATATTAGATCCTATACTTCAATTGCATCAAAAGTTAATAAACTTAATTAACATGAAAAGCAAAACAATTGTATCCTTTCTACTAGTGACCCTTAATACAAATGAGTATGCAATTAATTTGGGAGGCTTCCTATAATCCATATGAATTATATGTATATTACGTTGAAAACTCATGTTGAAACTCCTACTCAGGAATATTACGATTTAAGGTGATTCAATATAATTAACAACTCACTCTTTACTAATGAGATATTAGCATATAATTTCTTATGATAAATTTTACTATTTTTTTAAGCATTTAGAGGTTAAGAATGATCTATATAGAACTAGAGTTTTTTGTTGCACTTAATCATAATTAAAATGAATTTCATTCATTTGATCTGTTTGGTTTTATATCTATGAGAAACGAAAGTGTTTAAATAGAAATACAATAACGTCTAGTAAGCTGAGTGTTGAGTATGCCTGCTGTGAAAACCGAATTAACTTCCATTAGCTAAATAAGAGACCTGAAAAGGATGTCTTTGTCAGTGGAGGTCGGGCACATTGCCAATTTTATTTAAACTTTGGGCATGTTATAAGAGAAAGACAGGTTTTAATAAATAATATTTAAAAAAGAGAATAGTAGGATTGCCCCAGAAAAAAATTGAAATATGTCAAATCTATGTGATATGAAAGTGAAATTTGATGTATTGCTACAGTATATTTAACTGTTTTTTCACATTTCAATAAAAAGGTAGTAAAAAATAAAAATAGGGAGCGGCATAGCTCAGTTTTAGAGTGTTGAGTTACTGTACTGAATATGTTCCGGATTAAAACCCAGCTATAGCAGATTACTTATATAATCTTTAAACAGCCACGGATGGACCATAGATACCAGCAGACTTTTCTGGGGTTCATCCAGACTCTATAAAGTAGAAAACCGTAACGGGGAAAAAAAAAACCCTGACAGCTGAGCATGATTTCAGAAAAATCACCTCACTGCACAACCGTTGTCCTAGAAAGAGAATAGTCTACACCTTCATGGGTTGTAGTGGTACAGGTTTAGATCAAAAATTAAAATACTATTTTAATTACTATACCAGTTTCAGTACTCCATGGCAAGCCATTAGGTTAAATCATAGACTCTTACAAAACATCTCCAAATTAGTCAGGTCTGGTAAAACAACTAAAAGATTTCAGTAAAAAAAAAAAGAGAAAAAGATCTGGAATGATTTGTGTATTTCTTGACTGATGGTATAACACTAAATTATTGTCATTTTAATTAACAAATTACTTCTAAATACTAAAACTTCTCGGCCGGTCCCCAAAAATGTATTGTTACTAATAAGTTTAATACATTTGGTCAATTCCTTCATTTATAGTAAGGTCCTATGATTTAAATTTAGTGCCCATCTGCCATGTTAGGATAGAATGTAACCATTAATATAAAATAAAAAATAACTAATAACTCATATTCTATCATTCATAAAAGTATCTATATTATTAGGGAGAAAATGGTCCGAGTTATCTGGTTATCTATGTTATTGCATATTATTATTCTATTATACCTTCCTTCTCCAGGCCAGTTGGAATTTGGTGTAATAGTAACTTCTCTACAAGAATCCTGATCAATGTTATAAACATACAATTTCAAACATCTGCCTTCATGAGCAGCAATAAGAGTAAAAAGATCTTCGCTTTCATGTAATACAGAATCAGCTCCAATAATGTAATCAGAGAAAGGCTTCAGACCAGCTAATTCAGCCGGAGATGAAGGATGAACTTCCTGTGAGCAATAAATTTACATTAGACAGTTAAATAAAATTAATAAATACGTCAAATTCATAAGTAAAATTAACATACCAGTACATGCCAAACATTTTCATTAGCTCCTTCAAAAGAGCAAAATCTGATGCTCACACCTAGAAGTCCCTGTCCACCCCACGTATTACTAGGTGTAATTTTTACATTCCTTACAGTCTGAGTTTTACTACTGTAAACTGTCATGGTAAGTTCTTTGTCGATGCCTGCTTTAAGAAGTTCTTTAAGTGTGTCATTATCTTGATCCTGCAAATTATACAAAATTTTCTTTTAACATTGGATAGTTTACTGTTACTAATCATTATAATTAATTATTGATGATTTAGCTATCTAAAAGTCTTTAAGATCTTATTTAATTTAAATATGTCAAGGTCCTTAAAGCTCAAAAAAGAGAATTTTAAATTATACTGTCATGTTTTATTTGAAATGCTACTTTTTAAAATATATATAAATCTATATATATTTACCTGATAACTACAAATATATATATTTTTTAAAAAGGAACATATACATCGTGGAAAGTTTTTAGAAAAATAAAATAGGCATATATACCCATGTTACTTTTCTACATCCTTTAAGGCACAAAAATATATAAAGTTCCTAAATAGAATTGAAGATAAATTATAATAATACTGCCAAATTACAACAAAACCATTTGTGATAAAGCTATATTATCTTAGGCTGATAACTACGTCAGCTAAAATGTCTGAAGAACATAACTTTGTATTACATTAATTGCATCTTAATAATTACATCCATGCAGTTCATTTATAAATAAAGTTGAAAATAAAGACATGAATAACTAATTTTAAGTTGAGGAAAAAAAGGATATTGGGACAAAATTTGAATCAAGTTACTTATACACGGGCAGGTGCTGGGTTCTTTAAAAACTGATTCTTTAAGTATAAGAAAATTTGGGAGGGCTAAGTTCCTTTGAAACTGTTCCCTCCTAAATTTAAAAAAAAAAATAATTAATTAAATTAAATAGGTATTTATTATATTCAATTTTATGAAAGATGGGAGACTTAAACCAATTGAAAACAATCCACTGATAAGTGTTGATAACTTAGATATGCTGGCATAGAACTTTATCTTAAGTAATGATTTCAGAAGGAGTATGTTTTCATAATTAATAATAAATTCTATTACCAATTTAAAAATATAATTAAAGGGGCTTAAGAAGGTTAATGAAATACACATCCTTGTAATTGGTTAACACTCATATACTTACCAATCTTGTATTATCAATAGCAATGATAAAATCGAAGAACGCTTCCAAACCAGCAGCTTGTCCTGGTGACTTTTCTTGGACCTGTGAGAAATAGAGGACATAATAAAACCAAAGACTTGTCACAGAAAAATAATATTTATTATTTAGTAGTCACAAGCCCAAGGCGAACTAAATATATCAGTAAGCGACTTTTATTTTTTTTAAATAATTGGAAACTGAATAACCTTCAAAACATGGTATCCTTCAGTTCCTCCTCCAGGAATTGGAACACTCTGACTACCTCCCATTTTATTATTAACCTAATAATCAGTTGTACAGTGAAGAGAATCCGTAACTACTTGGCATCAAACAAATAATGATAACGTGCCATAGTAGACCATTCGTATACGTCTACGTATCATTACATCAGCTGTTAAAATAACTCCCTGCCTTCAGTATGAACCACATGAAAAATAAATTCATCAGCTATAAAAAGTTAAACAACTAAGTTCCTTTTTTTAAAATAATTAATTTGAGGCACAGATGCAGGTTCAGTAAAAAATATTTTCTACTTCTACAGCATGAATTGTATAAGTTTGAACAGATTCAAAGAAACAGTTGGCGTATCCACCAGTGATGTCATCGGCATACTATCTTGCTATGCTAATCTTTTAACACCTTAATTCCCAATAAATCAGCGCTGATACAGATATTTTGGAACTTTGGAAATTTGGAACTCAAATTGAAATTATCCAATGATATATTTTTTCAGTCAAGGTTAAGGAATGAAAACACTAAAACACACCTTCGGTCCAATTGGATTGGAATTCCTTTCTTCCGATCCCATTCTTATTCCAGACTTCTGAAATTATCACCCTCATTGAAAGCACTGGTTTGGTCGAAATATGGACATATTTCTTCTATTTTTACTTTTTTACTTGGCGTATTTCTTCTTCTTCCTCCTTGTGCCTTTCAGCATGGAGGTGCCTCAGTCCAAGTCAGCCATAAACCCCGGTCCCTGGCCAGCATCTTCATGGCATTCAGCTCGTATTCTCTTTGCTGTCCCAGCTTGGAGATGTGGTCCGTCCATGTTAGCCTAGGTTTGCTCTTCCAGGGGACCGTTGACCCAGCTTCGAAGAACTTCCCGGTCTTCCTCCTTTCGACAAAGGTGGCCAAACCATTTCGGCTGTCTCTTTTCAACCGCATCTTTTACAGATGAAATTCTCAGGTCCCCTCGTATTCCCTGATATCTGACCAGATCTCTTCTGGTTCGGCCAGACACTCTCCTCAGGTATCTCATTTCTGCGGCTGTTACTCGGCTCCAGGGCTTATCCAATGGGACCCAGCTTTCGCTTCCATAAAGAAGAATAGATAGGTATATAGCCTTGAAATTGTGCAGCTTCACGTTTTTGTCCACTTCCCTCTTTCCAGCAATTGTGTTGCATAGTTGGTAGTAGACATTATTTGCCTTTCTGATCCGTTTGGAAACCTCCCCATCAATCTTTCTATTCCTGCTGATGACTGTACCTAAGTAGGTATATTCCTCAGTCTCCTCTGCATAGGCATACACCTCTGCATCGGTTCTCAGTATTTTCTTCATTTCGTACATCTAGGAGTTGATATACTTAGTTTTTTATTTCTGCATGGTCATTAATATTAACAATTGAACATGGAGGATAGCTTATCTCCAAGAAAATATATATATTAAAAAAATTGTAGACATTAAAAATGCATTTAAGATCTGTGGCTTATAACTTTTTAAAGTTATATATGATCATTAATTGATGCAGAAAAATTGTTAAAAAGATTTGAAAATTACATCAATTTCTCGAAACGTCATTTTAATAAATTAAGAATATATACAGACTGGATAATGTTTTTTTCCCCATTTTTATGAAAAATTGAAGACTTTATTGCATGCTATCCCAGTCATTTATTTTATTTAGTAACTGTTGTTATTATATTTATTCTCTACAATTGGTTAATATCCGGTCAAGATTCGTACTTTTTAGTTATCTCATTTCTATTTTTCTTTTTCTTATTTTTTTGTCACTTTTTAAATACTTCATGATTTGTATAATTATGTAGCCTTCTGGCCTTAACTTGGACCAATATATTACTATTTAAGAATGCCATACTATACCAATGAATCAGTATTCAACAGATTTATATAAATGAGAATAACATATTAAATGTTAGGTGCAGTCAATACTCCTGGATTCATGCTTTATTACAAACTTTAAACTGCTTTTTAGCATTGACTTTTTAAAAATCAATTTCTATCTTTTTTAAAACAGAAAATACTAATATATTTTAATTGTCAAGAAGGTATTCACTCTCTCTTAACTTTTCAGATGATACACTATGAAATTTCATTTCCATAGTAAAAAGATTATTTTAAAAGTCAATTTATTTAGTATACCCCAAGAAACTGATTGGGAATACCGTGCTATTTTTTTCTTTGTATTTAGCATTTTAATATGTTGCCAATTTTTTTTTGCAATAAATCATCTTTATGAAAACTACTTTTTAAAATGTTAATTTCGTTATAGATATCTGTTGTTCTACAAGTTTTTACCTCTTTGGAGGATAACAGTCATGAACCCTACCTTCTCAACTTTGAAACAATAATGACAAAATTTGATCATAATCATTCTAACTAAAATAAGATTTAAGTGATGTAGATAAAAACAATGGATTTCTTAGGGGAACTTATCGCATTAGGGATTGATGCTATTATTGTTGGTGTTTGTACAAGGTTATATCTGAATTGTAGTTGGTCAATAAATTTAATAGAGGTAAGTTCAGAAGTGTTTTAATTCTTTACTGTAATAACAAAAGATCAAGGTTTCTCAAATTTACATTTTTATTAGCGAGCACAACGCCTTGGAATTAATCCTGACATTAAAAGATTGAGTGATGAGGAAAAAAAATACACAATTTATCAAGGAGATGTTAAAGCTGTGGGAAAAACTGTAGTAAGTTCTGGCTCTCAAGATTATTCTGGTGTGATCCTGAGAAAGAGTATTATGGAACATGCAATTGCACGTAATGCATCAGGATTTTGGTGATTATTCAGTTTTATGTTTTTAATTTGTTAAGTTATATGATTATTTTCATGAAAAATGAAACCTTTACAAGTTGTAAATTTCTCAAGAAAATCTTGTAGGCATGAAAAAAAAAAAATGTTTACTATAAAAATTGTTTACAGGGCTGATCAAAAAAATGTAATCCATGTATCACATAATGTTGTGCCTTTTGTACTTAAGAAAGGCAAATTCTCAATTGAGATCCTCGATCCAGTTTCTGCTGAGTTTCTGAATCTAGATACAGTGTATAATCAGTTTGAAAATAGTTCACTGAGTGTTATGGATCATATCATTGGTTTTTTCAATGGAGTAAGACAGAGAGGTATTGAGACAACTGAAGAACTTTTAAAAGAGGGAACTCATTTGACAGGTAATCGGATCTGTTTTGTAACAGCTTTTTCTACCATTACTTATGTATTTATTTCATATTTGTTCATTTTAGCTGTCGGGGAAGTTTCGGTTAATCCTGGTGGTTATCTTCAATTGTCTCCTCCGTCTACTGGATATCCATATTATTTAACCACCATGCCAGTATCGTCTCTGATACGAAAATTAGAGGAACAACAAAGCACATATAGGCAAGTAAAAAAATATTAAACATGTCTGTTTATTTAGCTAGTAGAATCACGGAATATGCAAAAGAAATAATCAGAGATTATCAATGCGGTTCTAGACGAAACCATTCAACTATTGATGTAATAGTTTCTTTATCTCCCTCATAACATAGGTTCTAACCACGACTAGTAGTACTGTCGAATGACATAGGTCTGTTTGGATTTAAATTCATCTAAATGTGCTTTTATGAATTTTCCCTATTAAATTGCCTTTTTTAAAACCTATATTTTTCTTCTTAATATACATGAAGATCTTAAAAGAAAAATTTTATATTTATTAGAATACTTAAATCGTGTTTAATTCTTTTCTACTGTATTTTATTAATAGTTTGAACATTGAAGGTGGTTGACACTTCTTTTTGGAAGCATTGGAGTCGTTCTTGGAGTAGTTGTTGTCAAAAAATGGTGGACTTTGAAAGAACTGAGGTTAAAAGAAGAAGAAAAAAAAAGAAGACTCGTAGAAACAAGGAGGGAAAGGAGAAGAAATGCACGAGATGGAAGGGAACTGTCGGATAATGAACTATGTGTTGCATGCAGGTTTGTATGTTCAATTATGCAGTTGTTGTTCAATGTTAGTTATATTGCTTTTAATAATATATATATGCAACTCTAGCAATATATATAAGCAAGATAGATTTGAGCTAGAAGAGTGGATTGTGATTTGCTATCCTTTGACAGATACATACGTTGATAGAACATAAATAACCTATGCTCCAGTAGGATCTAAAAGATTAATTATTGAAGTTAAAGTATCAATTGTAATTTTAATTTTTTCACTTTCCAGTTTGTGATGGTTATGTATATATTTCTTTTACAGAGTAAATCCTAAAGAAATAATAATTTTACCTTGTGGCCATGTCTGCTTATGCGAAGACTGTTCCGAAGGTGTAAAAGACACTTGTCCAGTCTGTCGAGAACCTATCGCCAGCAAACCTGCAGCTTTTATATGATGAATGAATTTATATAAAATATATTGTATATTTTATTTTGTCACTTGCTATCTGGATTTTGTATGTTTTGATGAAATAGTTATTATTTTTTTTATACCAAGGAAAAGATAGAAACATAAAAATAAGGCCAGTAAAAACAGTAAAACAGAGTGTGGAGCATCTTTATTTATTGTAAATAGTTAAAAAATATCTCTTCCATCAAGATTTGTATATACATCTTAAAAATTATTTACATTTTTGTGGTTTCTTCATAATTACAAGGTTATCGTTCTTGCTGGCTGACTAATACTGCCACCTGTGACAAATAATATAAATTTTATTAGAAATTATCTTTTTTAAATAAAATAAACCCTCATATATATGTATGTAAATATATATTAAAAAAAAAATCGGAAATCTAAAATAATTATCCTTGTTTAAATTAGAAATCTGGAAGATGTATTAAAATTCTGACATCATTAGTCTTTTGCATTAGAAACTTATATAAACAAAAAAGGTGTATATTTGATTTTCGTGCATTAAGGTTAAGACACAATCCATTTTAACTGAAAGGTGGTACTAGGCATTAATGTTTGACCAGGAGCAACTAAGTGTGAAAAAAACAATAGGGAATAAGTTTCGCTATAAATAAAATATTCTATTAGGATCATGCTATTGGTAAAAATTAATCTGGTACCAAATAGAAAAATATACCACTGTAGATCAATCATATGAAGAACCCCAAGTTCAAATAGATCTCAATTGGGTCTATAAAGCCTAAGAAATTCCCTAAGAATACCAATGATTAAAGCATAACACCTGATGTAATGTCTTTTTTTCACCTAGATTTATTTTAGGAAAGTTAACTAATTGATCAACGTTTTACTACCAAATAGTAAAATTGTGATTAGTTAACATAAATAAATTTCTTTCTAATCCAAAATAAAAATCTTTATTTATATTTTTTATTAATTTACTAATTTGCCATTTTATATAACCCTTCAGTAAGGGTGCTATTTATTGTCAACTTTTGCTGATACCATTATAGCAATAAACATGACACATGGAAAATCTTGTCTCTCTAGAAGCTAAGATAAACATGAACAGGGTTATTTAAAATCCAATAACTATACCTATGGGTATGAATACTTTGCTAGCTTTTGAACAGAACAACCCTATAATTGGATATTTCCACGATTTATGTGAAGCGGATTGATTTATAAAATTATTATTACTGAGTGGAAATGCTCAAAATTAGGTCTGTTAATTTAATTATAATATTTTGTTTATGAAAGTATTTTATTATATTGTTATAGGTACTGTCAGTACATGTATTTGTTATAATAGTTTTGATCAAAAACTAATAAAGACTTTAATAAAGAAGAATTCAAAAATGTCTTGTCATTGTAATTTTTAAAATTATGAGTTCCATTTCTATTATCCTGATAACAACAAACATATATTTTGGATGAACCCTAGCCAATAGTAAATAGAGCTGAGCTGCTCATCTCGACAGTATTTATAAAGCTTTTTACTGCATTAATATTTTATCAGTAAAAATACCTTATTTTTTACATAAACATTGTGATGGAAGACTGAGTTTTAAAGTGAACATTCACAAGATTAGTATTTGTAAAGCATACATAATTAGAAATGAATTAAATATAAAGAACTTCTGAAGGTTCCGTATATAGACATATAACATATTAACAAAATAAATTAAAAAAACTGTTTTACTACCAACCATTAATGCTAGTGTAGGTCTAGTGCCACACTTAATAGGAATAGAAATAATATTAAATAAAATTTTCAATGAAACTGCGGTGTCTGAACACAACAGATTTTAAAGTAAATCAAAAACACTGATAGAAATCCATAAAGCTATAATTTGTGTAAGTTACTCACAATTTCAAAAGTTTGTCTTTACCCCCAGAAGCTACTTTTTCGCCATCTGCTGACCAATCGACAGCAAATACTTGATCAACATGGCCTGGAAGATCATTTAACAGCTTTTTCGTTTTCATAGTCCACACTGAAAACAAAAATATTTCTAATCAATATGAATAGTGCATATATCTCTATTATTTTAAAAAAGGTTTTAATGATAATGATGTAATATTTGACTTATTTTAGATATGAGGTGGAAGAATTAAAATGCTGGAATAAAGGCATAATTTTTTTTTTCCTGATTACTCTACATTGAAAAAATAATATACACACTGAAATAAAGAATACACATAAATTAGAGTTATAAAATTAGTATAACTGATAGAATTAAATCAAATAAATTTATTGATTTCTGGCAATAATATAACAGAATCAGAGATTTAGCTTCTCTGAATGTTAAATTATCATTCATCCTCTTAAGAAAGTGAATACTTCACAAATAAAGATCATCAAGTTTCTAAGAAACTCATAGAAGCAGTGCTGACAAACTAAAAAAGTTTTTTTACTTTCAGACAATATCACTTTTCAAGCATTTTGAATAAAAATCTGCAATTAATTGATTTTTTGGCTAATGAGTTGCCTCAAGTATAGGCTCTGAACTCGGCATAGTAATCATTAACTTAATTTTAATCAAAAGGAGTAATTAAGTATCGATATATATTAAGAATTTAAAATGTTAGGTAAAGTTTTTTGGTCTTTTATTTTTACTTTTAGAGGTAAAAGTAATAATAAATTTCACGTAAGAATAATAAATTTTTCATGCCTCATAAAAAATAAATCTAGAATATGGTTTGTAAAATATAAAAACAACGTACATTTTTTTTAAAGATATTTAATTAGAATGTTGGGGTTGAATAGAAATTTAATAGTTGTTATTATTAGAAAAAAAAAAATTACACAACAACCAATGGCGGTTTTTGGGTTCTGTACTGTTTCTTGGACGTTTGCATAGGGATGTAATTTGTCCTAGATCACACTCAACCGCTTTTTAGAAGAGGGGAGGCTAAATATATTTGAAATCAAAATTAGAATGATACCTTTTAGCGTGGAATCAGCACTAGCACTAACAAGTAGTCGAGAATCAGCAGACCACGCTATCATATAGACTGACTGTACATGACCTCGAAGAGTTGTGATAAACCTATTAAAATAACACAACATTAGTAAAAAATTCAATGTAGAGGGTTATATCTTAAAAACTTTTTGGAAATAAAAGTCTAATTTTGTTTTCAAAAGAAAGAAAATTAATTAATGGAAAATGATCAGATTACAGAACTACTTTGCACTGAACTATATATACTTACTTTCCTGTTTTGCCATCCCACAGCTTTATAGATTTATCAAAAGACGCAGATGCAAGGAGCCTTGTATCAGGAGAGAACTTCACATCGTTTATAAGCTGTTGATGACCTGTCAGCCTAGCTGCAATATCAGATATGATTATTATATAAATATATGTTTAGATTACTAATAAAATATGGGGAATTTTAATAACAGTAATTTTAACAATAGTATAAAGCTATTGAAAAATCTCCAAGGCTTAAAACAAATTTAAGCGTTTGGGTATGATAAACTAGATTTGAAATTTTGTAGCAGAAACTATAATGGCTAAATCTGAATCAGTAAATATTTTTGTAAAAAGACTAACTTATTTCTTCTGCAAAATGAGAAATGATATAACCATAATAGTGGGTTGTGGAAAAAGAAATCCATTATTTTCTTGTTAGATGGCTGTAGTGATCGATATCTCGTAAAGTATCGATCAAACAATTGCAAGTTTATGCTCGTTGTCAAGGTGACATTTCACACTAAAAATGTTTGTTGGCTGTTTTTCGTTTGTTCCATTCAGTTGTGAGTTACAGTGTTAACAATGGAAGTCAGCAAGAAGAAAATTCGATTCATTTTACATTTTTTCTTTGATAAAGGCAATAGTGTTTATGGTGCCGATACTGTAACAGCTATTTACATGCAATTTTGGTTTCGTCGATTCTATGAGAAAGGCCTTATGAAGCTACCTTTAAAATGGCAACAAATCATACAACAAAACGGTGCATATTTGATCCAAATCGGACAATCCGAAACATCTTAAATAAAGTTTTTAATTTCACGCAAAAATAATGGATTTCTTTTTCCCCAACCTAATATATATTTCCTGCCTCTTTTCAGACCCATCAATGTAGAGATTTCATAGCTTCATGTTTATATTTATTTTTAGATCAAAAGTTTCCTTTAATTATAAAAAATAATTGTGTAAACTTTTTGCTCATGACTGGTAATCCTTATTAATTTGTATAGGAAATAAATATACATTCTATGCCCCAGAGGTAAAGAACACCATATCCACATTTTAGGTAAATTGTCATAAATAAATACTTTGATCTAACTTCCAATTACTTATCAATGCCAATATCAATGTGAACAATTTTCTTTAACTGTTTCTTTCTATAAGTAAAGAAGAAAGCAAATTTAATAGTTCAAAATTATGGAAAATTGCCTCTCCTGAACAAAAACAAAAATGTGACATGGTGTACTTTACTTCCGGAGTACAGCATTCTATTCTGCTACTAAATACACGTATATTTCTAAAATTCTTTTGAACAAAACAAAATAAAATTAACATTTAAAAGTGAAACTTATAGACATCATTTTATTATACTATGCTGTGCATTAACATACCATAAGATTTCTTTCCTGTTTCTGGTTTCCACATAAACATAGTAAAATCATCACTTCCAGATACAAGAATTTCTCCATCATTACCAGCTATTTCACGATATCGCTCAAGTGTTGCTTTCTTTACAGCTCCCTCTGTAAACACACACACACACATATATGTATATATATATATATATATATATATATATATATATATATATATATATATATATATATATTGAAATATGATTATTAACAGAACAGCTAAGAAGTTGAAAATTTTTAGAAAAAATATAAATATCACAATACAAAGTTATCTTCAATGAGTAGAATTATTACAATTCAAATACTTGGCCGAGATAGCTAAATCAGGTCTAATACTTAAAAATTATGATACCATCTAAATAGCAAATTAATATTTTGTTATAACAAAATAAATAACTAATCAATTGGCACAAAGGACATATACATCGCCAACCAAGTTTAACTTTGATAAAATAAAGGAGATGCATGTTGAATATATAATAGGACAAAATATTCTAAAAGAAGATAAAAAGAAGGCTGTTTAAGACTAAGGTAAAATCAGTACAAGTCTTTGCCAGTATAATTTGGAAGGTGAAACTTTTCTCTTTATTAGTCAATTGCTATTGTCAATGAATCTGCTACTTACGTTACTTATCGTTGACAGTGTATTAGTTGGGGGTTAAAATAACAACCAGTGGTAGGTTATAATTTGCCATAATACTGGAATTAACTTGAGCTAGTACTATATATATAACAGATTTCAGAATTTCTAGACTAGAAGCACACGGTCCATATTAACCACCTGTTAAAGAGAAGGGAGAAAAAAAAAACTTATTTCTAATTATAAAAAAAAAGATCATACTATCATTCTGATTGACGTTTTCCGATGGCCTAAATGATGACCCCAATCGCAAGACATAGTCAGTGTTGACTGACAGGCTATTCACCCAATGGGCGTGTCCTTCCAAAGTACGGCAAAGTATGCCCTACAAAAAAGTTAAGATTGTGTGAAATCATTGCAAACAAAATAATATCAACTATAACATAAGATAGTTTTTTAATAGACTTAAAGTGTTTTTGTTATTTTATATATGTTTTATTATGTATTTAATAAGACTATTGCATGAATAAAAGAAACTATTGCATGCTAGCTCATGAATTTAACAAAAGTTATGGATTTATCTATTCTCTTTAATTGCTTAATATCTTGTCAAGATTCTTAATGTTTATTTTCTTATTATTATTTTTTGTTTAAACATTTATTTTTAAGTAGTTTTCTGTCAGTTTTTAAACGCTTTCTGATTTGTAATATTTAGCCTTCTGGCCAGATAAATATTATGTTTCTTTTTCTGTTCATATTTGTTATTATAAATGGACTTTGTCCCAAAATAAAGTTACTTTTTCTATTCTATTCTATTTAACTTAAATTATTATTATTACAAGCGAAGTTATAGTTTTTTTATTAACTTGAATAGTTTAAACTTATTTGAAGTAAAACGGCATGTTTGTTAGAAGAGATAGCATTATCCTACTTTTTAATAGAAAAGATAAAATTATCTAGTGGATTAGATAAGTCAAACTTACTTCAAAATAATTTTAATCATAAAAGTTAATCTTACATCATGCGGCCTCCAAACTTTGATTGTACGGTCCTGAGAACCAGAGTATAGAAGAGAAGATCCTCCCCAAATCAATGAAGTGACACTTTTTGAATGGCTAGTGAGAATCCTCATGCACTTTCCAACTGGAGCATCCCATATCCTGATATCACCATCTTTTGAACTACTGGCAAAATATCGGCATTCTGCATCTATTTATAACAGCAAACTTTTAAATCAATAAAAAAACAACAACAATAACTAAAAGTAATAATAAATTTAATATTTAAAAACCTTACTAAGATGGTATGGTTCCCAAGCCAATGATGTTATCCACTGTTTGTGACCTTTCATTGTAGGGCCTTTTTGCTTGCCAGTATCCGGATCCCACAAAATTATGTTTCCGTCTTTACAACCAGAGACAAACCTTTTAGAATCAGGTGACCATGCAACGCAAAGGACCCAGTTGTTGTGACCTAAATATTTCAAATAATTTTATTACTGTTAGAAATAATAGTA
The DNA here is from genome assembly GCA_037127475.1 of Arma custos. Lineage (NCBI taxonomy): Eukaryota > Metazoa > Arthropoda > Insecta > Hemiptera > Pentatomidae > Arma > Arma custos. Next base: position 19,152,861 of record CM073762.1, on the reverse strand, counting down.
ATAATCTATAAAACTATAATGATATTTCATCTGATTGTTAACAATAAAAAAAAAATACATATGGTGTCAATATAGAATGAAACTGAAGTAAGTTCTGCTAACTCCAAACAAAATTATTACAAATTTTATCAAACTAAAAACCTTTTTCGTAAAACTCTTTGGGTTTCAGAGATATTATATAACATTGCTCAACAGATATATAATTTATTTTTAAAAGATTTGGGTAAATAATTATATTAAATGATTAAATTACAACTAAAGTCAAAAGATAGTAATTTTAATTATTCATCTTTTTCCCAATTCCAATTGCAGCCATTTTTGTTTCAGAAACTGCTTCTTCATATATGTTTACGTTAATGTAAGAACTAGCGTAACCGAGGCTGATGAAACAAAAGATATTTTAGTCAGACACTTCAAAATCCACTTCAATATAAGAAAAATAAATTGACAATTGTTGAAGTCATATAATCCATAAAGAATCTAGTCACTATGTGAACCGTCATACATAAACCCTCTGAATGGCTTAACTTTTTAATAATTATTTTTTTTTAATTAAAAGTTTATACAAAAAAATGTTAAATGTCTTGTAACTATATTGGAATAGACTTTAATTTAAATAATACAAATAATCCCCAGTTGAAAAATGTTCACTGAAGGACACCGATCTAAGGGTTGTTATTTTTTTAATAATACAGTACAAATATGTACACACTTTCAATACCTTTTTGGGGGAGTATGCCTTCAAAAACTATAAAATTAGAATTCAAATTTTGATGAGGAAACTAAATAAAAGTAAAAAGGAAGGATGTGTGCACTAAAAGTATACCATAAGTTATGTGAAAGAAAGTGGTCCGGGTATATACCATAAGTTATATGAAGGAGATGATCAGGTTGGCAGATAAAAACATAACAAAAAACTACAGGACTTTATACGGATGAAAAGGATAACATGAACATAAGCCTTATAGTTTTTATCATAGAAAAGACTCTGATGAAGACCTGCAGGAAGGGTCTGAAATGTAGTAATTGCACAAATATCTACAAACCATTTTCTAAACCAAACTATCTCCTTCTTTAATTTGATAAAACATAGCAGTCCCAAAAACCTACCTTTACAACAGTATAGAGGTGTTTGCGTAGTGAGGTCCCAAAACCTCACTGTTGTATCACCTGAGCCGCTCGCTAAGTGCTTACTGTTAGGACTGAATTTCACAGAAATGACAGCCTCTGCATGGCCCGGCATAGAGCTAAAAAATAAAGGCAAAATGAATTAAAAACAATAATAAAGACGATCTTAACCAGAATTAATTATACATAGTCTCTCCTTCTTGAATATTTAGAAGAGGGTATTTTTTCATTGTTGCAGATTCCAAGAAATTTTATAAAGTAATTAACTAAATAATATTTTACTTTAGTATTGAAATATTTATATTTATTATTATACATTTAGCTAGAATATAATTTTAATGTAAAAAAAAAAATAATAGGCATAATTTATCAATTCATAACATATTTCACTAGCTTATATCAAAGAGAGAGCACTTGTGCTAGTAAAATTTGTGGTAACTGATTTGTACCTAACAGTAAAACTCCTATTCATCAGAATAATTACTACATTAATTTTATATTATTTAGAGCTATTATCTCACTGATTGGGATATTCAAGAGGTAAACAAAATACAACAAATTCTATAAGTTGAGGTTTAAGGCATCAATTATAATTGTAGTTTTAAATATCACTCTTTTAATTTTATCACAGCTGTCGACATTTACTCACTAAGCTCGCAAAAATATTCAAGGAGTCCTATTTATAATATTCCTATAAAGGTCGGATTGTAACTTTGATTTGAATTATTATGGCTTTAGGTACATCTTTTTCAGACCAGAGGAATTTGACGACAACCATAGTTTTAAATGTTAATTCAAAGAAATAATAATTTTAACGATTACAATGACCCCAAATGTTTTAGTTGAATTAAAAGCAGCTAGTTACAACAAATTCCACTAATTACCATTATTGCAACCCTCCGACTTGCTTAATTACGATCAACTTACCGGATAGTTGTTTTATTTAAAATCTGTTTCAACTCATAAGGCTTAAATATTATTCAATTTACCTTGTACATCTTGTAACAGCTCTAACTTTGAAAATCGCTTGCTGTTGATAAATAATCTCGACAACATTTTCGGTATTCAACTTCTGAACATCTAAAACACCTTCTAATGTATTTACAATTTCTTGTTCATTAACATAAAATGTGTACTGGGCAGATTCATCCTGAAATAAAAAAAGTTATGTGAGATTAGAACTTAGTTATCATGGATAGTTATTGAGTGATCGGTTGCTATCCAACCTACTGCACATGATGACCAACAATATCTAAACAATCTAATATAATAGTTTGAAATTAGTAAAGTTACCTGCTCAAGTAAATTATTGCAAATGTATGTCAATTGGTCTACATTGACATTTAATGCTAAATCATATAAAGCACCAACTTCTTCACCTTGGTCTGATTTAAATTTAGCAAGTACACGCCTTTCAGTTTCCACTTCCATTTTAATGGAATTTATTACTTGTAACTTTTGTATTTATTTACTTTCTTAAAAGTAAAACATAATAATCAATTAACGAAAATTCTCTTTAATAAATCAAGAACTTCAAACTAATTTTAAATATTTATTTTTTTAACACAAGTACGAACATTTTCATAAATTTGATTATGGACAGAATACGGAATAGTCAGTAAAAAGCTAAACCTTATAACCAAACTTTCTGTATTTGATTTGGCATTTACACTCTCAAAGCAGACACGTGCTTTGTTAGAGTGAGATCACTAACGAAACGTTCACTGATCATATCATTCTATTTGATAATTTCTTTTCTCAAACATTGTCTTTAATACTTATTTTGGGTAAATTTCTGTTTCAGTTTCATTTTATATTTGATTGAAGAATTATTTAGGCTAATTTACATTTTTCTGTTTCAAAATTATGATTGATTTCACAAAAAAGCTCTTTATTCCGTTTTTCCGTAATATTTTATTAGAATCAGAATTTTTAAAAATTAAAACTCCATAATGTTCTATATTGGGGAAATCTATTTTCATGTTACAGGTTTCAGTAAATTAGGCGCCAATTCCTCAGGCAGTAATAGCATAGGTGACGATTTAATTATTTTATGAATTCCAGTGTTAATTTCCCTTCAAAAATGTTTTAGAAATTTTTAAAACTTTTTTTTAAAAAATACTCTTTAATTTTTGTTACTTACTCTTATAAAATACATGTAAGTTTAACATATATAATTTACAACTATCTCACATAACATTATATTATAAGCTACTTGTCCAATTATTTAACAGATTTTTTACTTATTAGAGAACTTTTGAAAAATACAAACTAAAGTATTACTTTTGACCTTGTATATTTGTATTTGATAGAGCCCAATGTATGGAGGAGGACCAAAAGTTGTTTGATGCTTCAAATAAGGTATCACTTTCGTATTATTGTTTGTAGCCAATATAATATATAACATTTTATTCATTGTGATATATAAGTATTATTTGTTAAGGTTTCCATTATACTTTATATTTCACTATAACTGTTCATGAAAATATATAATGATCTTCAAGTAAAGTATCACTTTAGTCTATTATTTGGTGGTTTTAAAACGAAGTGCACAACTAGATTTTATGATAATTCCAAATACAACATTTCAACTTTGTACAACTAACTGTTATTGAGTTAGTTTTACTTTTAAGGATGTAATAAGCATAAGAAGGAATGAACTATGCACAAATGTCACAATGAAAGGAGTTCATTTTAACTGTAAAAATGACTATTTCTATTAAAATCTGAAAATTTTATTGAATGTGAAGAATTCATTATAATATCATAACTCCGTTTAAAATTTGTTAGCTAAAGAATAAATTCTATTCCTAAAATGTAATTTTTTAAGATGAAATATATGTTGTATTGGCTAGAAAAATATTACTGGTAACCAAACATTATCCATTTGTAGTATGCTTCTTGCATAATTATACTATGTAATATCTATTAAAACAAAATATCATTTATAATACAAAAATATAAAAAATTATTTATTTTTAATATTTAAATTAAGTTTTAAAAGATGCAAGATATGATTTGCATATATCCATATTTAATACAACAATGTTGAATAATATAATCAATTTATATTATATTTGCAATTTATATTAATAATTTACAAATCATGTTTTAATAATAAAAATAATTGGTGAAAAACATCAAAGGTTCATTTATCAATTGCACAACAGTGTATATAAAGCAATTCACAATACTCTTCATCTATCAACACTCTAAAAACTTCTAATTCACAAATCTAGAAGAAATTGTTTAATAAAATCAATATACATGTGATAAATAAATAATATAATTAAGATGTATCTGTTTAAAATAATATTAATATACAATAAATAAATATAATAAATATTTTCAATAATTAGTGAAAACATATGAAGACCACAACGGAAAAATTAGATAACTCGATTTTTTCCCCAAAATTAGTAACAATGGTTTCTTATATATTTTTCAATGGCTTACATGATTGTGTGGTCAAAACAGGAGAAAAATGTGTTTAAGCAAATCAAAAAATATTTCTGTACTGGAAAAAAACAAGTTTATCCTAGTGTAAGAACGATGTAACATGGGTTACAGAACACCAACATAACTTGTTCCCCCTGCTCAACTGGGCTTTTAGCACTTCGCAGCCATTTTAGTGCCTTTTTTTTACACTATTTTTTCAAATTAATAAATTGTATCGCATTCTGCGTTGCATAAAGCCACTTAAGTAAAATTTTGTTTGTTTTACTTGGTTTGTGTGAAGAGTAAGAAAAGATTCTGAGGTTAATTATGATCTCCTGAACATTCAGGAGAGTGAGTTACCTCGTTTTCCCCTTATGGTCTTCATATTTTTCTGATGATAATAATTAAAAATCAAATAACATGTTTTCTAATTATTTTATAACAAATGACTAGTAAGTTGCTAAGTATCACAATAAAAAATTCTCTAAATCATCTAATAGAGGAATACTATTAAAACACACAGTATCTTAAAGTCCATAAACCTACATACAATTTTTTTTTTTTTAAACTAGTATGTGTAAAATTGTAGTTCTTTCAAAAATTTAGTAAAATATAATTTATTTTATTGTTATATGATATAATTTTTTAAATATTTTATTTGAAAAGAAAAGATATGACCAGGACCTATCTTATCTTTTCAAATAAATTAGTAAAATATAGTTTCATAATTAACTCTATTTAATCATAGAAATACAATTATAAAACTCAATTGTTTTAGGAATGATTATATAGATTTGTTAACATGATTTCTGTATAAATAAGTAGATTTTTGCTATCTTCTTTTTTCTGTGAAGCATAAATACCCTCATTAGTGGTGTTCAACAAACTAAAATCCTTAACACATATTATTGACTAGACAATAAGTACGCTTTAAAATAACTCAGGCTATAATATGCTCTAATCGACATCAGGGGGTTCCGTTTTGATTTTCACTTCAACTTGACTCAAAAGATAACTCATATCGTCAGGTTGTTCTTGTTTTATTTGAATTTGACTAGATAATCTTTGGGAGACTTTATTCCATCGACTCTGAAACAATATTATAATAGTTAACACATTAATATTAATTTGTTTGGATTAACAGTTTTATTATTACTACAATAATGGAAATATATTGAGTAAAAGTCAGCTAACAGACTAAGAATTAGCAATGACAAAGGTAAATAAATATAACAATAATTTTATTATGTTACTGATTTGGTATAAATGCTGTTTGTAGTAAAAACAAAAAGAATATGAATTATTTCTTTTTACATTTACAATTATATACATCATAAGAATGAACTTTCATGTATATAATTAAAACCATTTGGGCACATTTTGTTGCGAGCAAGCCCTCACACCATAATGAAATTCATAAAAGCTCTACACATTATTGTTATCCATAGTGATATTTAAAACAGATATCTTCTCATAGCTTGCCAGTCTAATAGGGTAGCAACATATTTAAAAACAAAGTTGTTAAGTAAAATAAATGTCTGATACAAGTTTTAATGTACTATTATTACCTTTATTTTTTCTCTTATTTGTGCATCATTGATTATTGGATGAATTAATGATTCTGCTGCTTTGTTGCTTAGTGTTTGTTCTTGATCTTGTTGAATGTCAGAATTATTGCAGCTTTTATGATGTAAAGGACTTTTTCTCCTTGACCTGGACAATAAAAATAAGTCAGTAAATAAAGTAGTCATTATTTCTCTCGTTAATTTATTTAGTAAATAAGGGAATAAGTGCTTGAAATTTCAAGTATGAAATACTTACAAAATAGCTAAATAACATCTAATAATTATAATGAAAATACATTTCACTTATAAATACATGAAGATTTCATTTATTAAAAGACTAAAAATCAAGAAAAAAATAGTTTCACAAATTGATGTAACAGTATAGCATAAATGATTTTAAATGACTTTTAGGCATATTAAATTATAAACATTATATTTGTGGAAATCAAGTTTTCAATTCTTTATTCAATGCAAAATATTTTTTAAATAGTAAAATCATGATAAGTTTAATTAAAGACTTGACAACAAACATTAAGTTCATTTATTAAAGAATACTTTGATTAATAACTTTCTGTGATCTGAAATGTGACTAATCATTAGTGGACTGCTTAATCACTAAAACAAAATTATGTATTGATTTTTTAAAACTTGTAAAACCATATCTTTTTACAGGAAAAGGTTTCAAATGAGTTAATCTAATTCAAGATAAACACAGAACAATTATTTTTTCTTATTGATCAGATAGTTGTTGATGTCTATTATTTTCAACATGATGAATATTAATTAATACCTTGGAATAATGGTGTTATATTTCTGGTGGAAGTTTCTCATATGCTTGAAATAATCTCTTTCATCGATGTAAATACAAGAACAAGCATCACATCTCAAACAATCTTCCACTCTTATTTTCGTAAGACCCACTCGTTTGGCTAGAAAAAAAAAAAATCATAAAACGTACTTTATAAATTTGAACTTTAACAAATTAGCAGTTAACGTTAAAATAAACAATCGTTTATTTTATTTTTTGCCAGTTATTAATCAAAATATTTTTCAATTTAAGTGATTATATACTAACACAGTGGTTTATAAATCCTTCTCGGTTTGTAAGACATTTTTCTGGTAACTTCTGCCCTTCCACCTTCCACGTCTTGTTGTTTCCTCACTTCCTTATAAAGGAGATCCCGCCTCAGAATTATTTCCGTTTCGGGAAACGGGTTTTCGTTAATATTGTGCAGGTCTTCGTGTAACCTTAGTGAATCCTTGTCAGCGAATTCTTTTCTACATTTTTCACAAATCCAAAGATCTATATATATAAAAAAAAATCAAAACTGTTACGTTTGTTTAATAATGGAGTATTAATGAAAAAAAAAAGTGCAATTGCTCAATAAGGGAAAACCATATCCACTTACCTCTTGCACTTTCTTGTTTACAAAATTCGTTCCCTTTCGGTGTTTGCAGATCGAAATTGCAGGCTTTGGCCAAAATCGTTTCCTCCATATTGTAATCGTTCATTTAAATAATTTGTACTTATTGTAAGAGAGGAAAAAAATCGTGAAGAGTTTTAAAACGCGCCTACATTTCTATTTTGGATGACCCCCAACCCCAGGCTCAACTTCCCTACTAAAAATATACCACATGTTACTATAGAGCCCCCTCTCTCAAACATTCCCCCACTAACTTCTGCCACCCTCGGTCGAATCCGAATATCGATCGCCTCGGAAGTAGTGGGTAAACATCAATGAATCAATTCCCTGAGGAACAACTTAACTACGCCTTCAATGAATGACGAAGTTCATCCGTAGCACCTGGCTGTAAAATAATCCAGACGAATTTCCCAATCAGAAAATACCGATAAATTATTGTTATTTTAAAGTGAAAAGATATTTCCCCGACCGGGATTCGAACCCGGATCCTCAGAGAATCTGTCACGGAGAGACAGAGGATCCGGGTTCGAATCACGGCCGGGGGCATATCTTTTATCTTTAAAATACAAATATTTAAACCTCAAAACAGTTGACCAATAATTATAAAAAATACCAATGAATTATGGTTGAGCGGTGGTGAGTTTTTAGTTGCCCTTAAACAGTTTAATGTAAATGCGAAGACAGAGTACTAACTGCGTATACATTAGTAGTAAAAAATTACGCAAGAGACTTTTTTTATTTATTGTAAACAGTTTTAACAAAGTTCTATCGGTTATAATCACTGAAAAAATTTAATAATGAAAACTATTGTTGCTAAAAAATAATAATTAAAAGAAAGGCAGTGATAGAAACAGCTGTTTGAAGTCAGTTCGATTAATAATGAATACCTATAAGGCAATTACCGATTAATTTAATGATGCTAAAAACATTTAATTAAAATCACTACAGGGATAATTTTGATTTTTTATAATTTGTAAAATTATATTATTTTGAATGTATAGATTTCAAATCAGTTAATCTAGTATGATAAGTACAGATTAACAGGTGCCTTTACTTTGCATTTATAATTTTACACACTTGCACTAGGCGCAGTTTTTATTCGATTTAATAAAACTGAAATTAATTATTTTAATTTAAAATATAAATTTCTATTAAGTTTTGCATGTTTTATTTATACATACTTATGGTTAAATGTATTCTCGTTCACCCTCTTTCAAAAGAAGGAAATAAAAGAAAAGACTGACATCATTTCCAGTTCAAAATAAATAATTATAAAGAAATAATAATAATAATAATTTAGCATTAACACTTTGATAAAAACAATATTTTTGTTAATATTCCCCGTATACCTTTAGAGTAAAGAAAAAAAACCAACAATGAGTCAAATGTAATCATACACCGCAGGTCGTGATGGAGCCTTCTCACCCCTGGAAGGTGGAAACTTTTTTTTTTTTTTGAATCTTTTTGTAACGTATTAATATAAATAACATACATTTTTTTGCGACTTTTAAATAATTTTTATATATATCATTATCATTTAATTTACCTAAGGAAATCATTTACAACGATAATGAAAAATAATGATTTATTTGTGGAAGAAAATGGTCCGGGTGGAGGTCAATAAATTTCTCCAATTCTAAGAGACATTTATTGACCTCCACCCGGACCAATTTCTTCCACAAATACAATCAAGGTCGACTATTATCATTCAATAATGATTTATTTATTTTTACATCAAATTAAATCGTTTATTTTAAAAATTCAATTGTGATAAAAAATAAATATAGTTAAGGCTTTATGTACCGATTTTGAGAGAAGGATAGATATAAAAGAAATCACAGAAGTTAAAAAAAAAACTGTACGCGATATTGCGATCTTAGAATCCATATCATTTTAGTAGATAATAGGGGCGAACAAATTTGAGTGAACTTTTTTTTTTTTAGGTTCAAGCCACCTCAATTAAACTCACATAAGCATAAAAATGTCTTCTGCTGAGTATTTGACAAAAAAAAAAAAAATTGTGGCAACATATTAAGAATATATTGGTAGATATAAGTATTGATTAATAACATGAAAGGCTGTTTGTATGTTTGCTTTAATTAACGTCACTTTATGCTGCGACAGTGGGGGCCATAAATTTTGTCTATCCAGGTATAATTAGGATAGGGGTGATTAACGAGTATCTGACATCGTACAGGCTCGAGACCGTCATTTTACATGAACTCCTAAGGATGACCTAAGGATTTTTTTATACCTTTTAAAAATTCCCTAAGGGACCCTGTCGGGCTACAAACTAGCGATCTTGAGCATACTAGATTGCTATGCTAACCACTCACCTCAGGTGATGGCTGAATCTCTATGGCCTTCCTTGGAAGGCCATAGAGATTCAGTTGTTTAAGGGGTTTACCTAATCAACGAAGTCACTGCTGCGGCGCCGGTTCGAATCCTGTCAGGGGAACTTAAAATTTACTTCACGGCAGATCGATGGAATAAATCTCGAACTTCAGTTAGAAATGTTGGTAACTTGTAATAATAACCTGTCCGCATTGTCTTAAAAGGAGTAGGAAGTACGTTAACCCCCCCCCCTCCCCTCCCCCATTGACATAAGTGATAAAATCGAGTTATGAGAATTTAGAAGCAGATATCCTAAATAATTACATTAACTTGTTATGTTTTTCCTATTAATCACTATTGATAAATTAACATAGATCTTGAAACTATTCTAGTCAGTTGGGCAACCTGAAGATGATATGATACCTCTGTCCTCAGAGTAGAGTGGAATACTCGTGTCAGCTGTTATCATACTCTATGCAATACGATTGCTGGAAAGAGGAAACGTACTTTTTTCTATGGAAGGGAAAGCTGGGTCAATTGGACAAGCACAGGAGCAATTAACAGCCGCAAAAAATGAGATACCTGAGGAGAATGGCTGGCCGAACCAGAAGAGTAGCGGTTGAAAAGAGGCAGCTGAAATGGTTTGGCCACCTTTGCCGAATGCAGGAAGATCGGTACCCGAGAAAGTTCTTGAAACAAGGCCAACTAGAAGACGTCCCCAGGGCAGACCTAGGCTAACATAAACGGACCACATCTCCAAGCTGGGACAACAAAGAGGGCAAGGTCTGAATGCCATGAAGGAACCGGGATGCATGGCTGGCATGGACGGAGGCACATCCGCACTGAAAAGGTAAAGCAAAAAGTCGGAAGCCGCGATGGTTTTACGACCCGGTAGATCCGCAGGATGAAGACTTACCGATCTACCTGACTCTTGGGGTTCGCTGACAGCTGCCTCTAACAAAGTAGCCTTCAGGAGCATCTTTGTGCGTGGTTTGACTTTTCCTGACCCTTTGTCAGTTATTTATCATTTACCCTGGCCTCTTTAGTTGAAGCCACGTCAAAATAGTATAAAGACATTTTAGGTCATCTTCGGAGAAATATTTTCAAAACATTGTGAGACAGGGACCTATGGAGGAATATATGCCAGCAATTTCACCTGTAAGGTTCGGCTAGTCTCCGTCAAAAGACTCTAATCTCCCTAAAGGGAAGGTCTATATGCAAATACAAAATGTAGTATTAAAAAGTGTAAATATTGAAGAAGCTAATTCTGTATATACATATAAATAAAGACTATTATTATTATTATTACATCATTTACAATACGAGTTAATTTATATTATTTTAGGGGGAAGAGAATGGTCCGGGTGGAGGTCAAAGAAATTACACCCACATTCTAGGTCTTCTTCAGTTATGGATAGACAACATACAAAAAAAAAAAGAAAAACTACAACTGAAATAAAATAAAATATAATAAAAATGAAGTAAAATATGATAAACATAGGATAAAGCATTACATATACATAACCTGTTTCTTCTTAAAGTAATAAATGATCTACAAGATTTCTTTACCAATAATAGAATTTTGATTTATTTATCCCATACTATACTAATATAAATTATGAAATGATGCATAATAATATTTAAGTAAAAAGGGATAGTGATAAATAATAAGCCTATGTCAAAGATGACAGTACAAATGAATAAATTACATCTATATTTTTTTTGTAAATCAGTAAATAAATTTGTAATACAAATATGTAATAACCTTTGATATTGATATCGTTACAGAAGATAACCCACCCTGGACTTGAAGATGGACCACCTGGACAGACCACCCAAAGTATTTCTACAGCTGTCTAAGTTCCGTAAACAAGACACCCCAACCGCACAATATCGAAAAATGTTCTATGAACTGATACTATCTTTGCCCCACCACACAGCAATATACACAGATGGCTCAAAGTATGACAGCTCAACTGGATCTGCCTTTATTGTGCTCCTGTAAACAATTTTCCACATCCTCTAAGATTTTATTTACAATATATGTACAATTTACAAATAAATACCTGCAAATGCTTCTATATAAACAAAGCCTTCTGATACCTTTCGGTATTTTAAGGCGTTAAAATGGGCTGAGTCCCCTGAAGTCGGTTTTTACTCGAACCGCCTCGAGGCCGCTGACGTTATGTAATACAAAACAGGGAGGGACCGTTTTGCGGGATCAAGAAATAGTTGTAGAACGAAGAAAGTGGAGGAAGAAAGAAGGAAAAGGAAGGAAGGATAAGGACAAGGGACTTACCACATCCCAAGATCAAATGTAAGCACATTGGCCTAGGGAACACTGCCCTGCCATCTCCCAGGTCTGGGAGGTGGTGTTAAGTCCCTAAATCGTCTTCAGCCCTCATCAAAGAAAGAAAAAAAAACATTTCCTTATAAAAGTTATACTCCATAAAAGTAACCTGTTTTAAGCCTTCTTATTGTTATTTGCCTGCTTTACATTGATCTTCGTGGTGTAATATTACAGCAGAAATTGAAAATTTCCCTGCATATATATTTTATATTATAAATTTCAGTTGGCTATTGTAAATTTTACTTACTTTCCATTATTAAAGCTATTAGTGTTGTTTGTATGAATACTGATAAACCTTACTGTTTGTTTATTCATTTAACATCGCTATATGCTCACTGTATGCTACGGCTAATTGGACGATTTTATAGTGGGAGTTCTAAATTTTGCCTATCCAGGTATAATTAGGATAGGGATCTTTAATGAGTACCCAACACCATCATCAGCATCATTCTCCCATATTCATTCAGCTGTGCAAAATACAGGCTTTGCTCTTTAAGTAACTGTGTTCTTCCTATGTTTTTTCTTTTATAATTTCAGTCATTCAATGTTGCTTTAGGGCATACTAAAAAAACTACAATCCTTTGTTAATACTTAGTGGCATCCCATTTTAGTATTTAAATATATTCAGTCAAAGGATCTGACTTTTCCCTGAGATCATAGTTTGGGCAGTTAAGCCAATATAGCAAGACATAACTTATCATAACATCCATAACGGAATTTTATATTTTCAATAATTTGTTTTAACCATTTGTTTTGTATTGACCATGTTACATTTTAATGACCAACGATAACTATTTTAGTTGTATTTAGAATCTAGAGAGTGGTTTAGAACAACAATGGTGCCATTTAAATACCTGTATTCTGGAAACAGCAAGGGAAGATCGTGACTTGTGAAAAATATCAAGCAAATAAAAGTGCACAGAGTGTTGGAAGAAAGTCTTTGTGCGAATAGTATAATTTTGAATATGCTGTTTTGTAATAAATAAGAAATAATGGAATGTCTTTTTTCAAGATAAAATAGCCTGATAAAATAATGAAACATCGCCTGACCAAATGTAAATGTAAAGATATGGAGAATAAAAGAGTCATCAAAGATTCAAGCAGTATTTGATCACAGATGAAGTAACGTTTTCCTTCTAATCTGTTGTAATTAGAATAATTTTAAAATCTGTAAAATTTATTTGGCAATAAGGTCTAGGAATTGCAGGTTACTGTAAAAAAATACAAACCACTTTACCTTAATTTGGAATTAAAATAAAACAACTTTCAAAATCTATCAATGTTAGCATTAAATAAAGCAACCTAGCCTTCTCTCTTTTGCTTCAAATATTCCTTAGTCAATAAGGTAACACATTCTCATTTTGTTCATCAACACTGGTCTTTACGAAATCATCAAAGCTTTTTATTTTTAGGATTAAATTTATAGTTGTAATTCTAAATAGCTTTTCGCAATAAGAAGGTCTTACCATTACACATGATTAAATAAAAAATGTTGATATTTGACAATATGAATGTTTTGTAATAAGGAAGAATTTATAGTATTATTATAGTGTAAATCTTAAAGGTGACTTAACTTATAGCAGAACATTTTTTGAACAAAATTATCAGAGTGAGTAAAACTTATCTTTAATTTGGTTTTTGTTATTTCACCGATCTAAAATGATTAAAAATAATGTTTTATGATTATGTACAAAGAGTAATTGCGAAAATGTATAACAAAACATAATGCTTAATATTACAATTAGTGGATCTGGCATAAATGATATCACAGGTCTGCGATGAAAAAATTGTAGAATCTTTAATTAGTGGGTTTAACAGTATTTTGTGTGCTAATTACGGAAAAAATAGTGAACAAATTTCATCACCCCTAGATAAGTCACAAATTTCACCTGAAAATTTCTTATTTTCAGAGGTCTGATCCCTCCCCAATCCTACTGTCTGCTAGACCTCGTGAGGAATGTAGTGTTGTCCCTTTTACACAAGAGGGTGACACAAGAGGGCAACAATGTACCTGGATTCATGGAAATGTTCAAAATCACGTTCAGACCGTGATACCAGAGGTATGATGATTTTCATGGATTCATCAAAAAGGAAAACTGTACTTCTTCACAATGGTAACACAATGCTTCTGTGTCTGTTGGACACTCAGTCCATTTGAAACAATGCTACGAAAATCTTGAGTTTGTTCTTAATAAGCTCGGCTACTCTGACCATAAATGGACCATTTGTGGGGATTTGAAAGTTATTTATAGCCATGACAGGATACAACGCTTTGTCAAGCAGACGTGGCCAATCAGAAAGTCTTATTCCTGGAGTTAAAAATGTTGAAAGACGAAGTTTAATTGGATCCTAAAAAGATCTTACTTGCACCACTTCATATCAAATTGGGGCTAATGAAACAGTTTGTGAAAGCATTATCCAAAGAAGGAGAATGATTCAAGTATCTTTGTGAACAATTTCCTGGTATATCCGATGCTAAACTGAAAGAGGGAGTCACTAAAATGGGAATGGAAAAAAAAATGCCTGGAGTTCATATAAACTTGTTGTAATAGGCTTTCTTTGAAACAAAAAAGACCCAAACTACAAAACTTTGGTTGCTGAAATGTTACAAAACTACAAAATGTTGGGCTGCAACATGAGTGGTAAAGTTCATTTCCTTCACTCACATCTGGACTACTTTCCAGAAAATCTTGGGACTGTAAGTGAAGAACAAGGATAATGTTTCCATCAAGATATAAAAGAAATGGAGCTCAGATACCGAGGTCGATGGAATGTCAACATGATGGCAGACTGCTGTTGGTTATTTAAAAGGGAAAACTCACAAGAACACAGCCGAAAAAGTACCAAAAGAAACTTTGATGGAAAAAGAAAACATTTTTACAAAGATTTATAGTAACTTTACAACACATGTGCGTCACTTTTATGCCCATTTTAGCTAGGCATCGGTTTTTTTTTTTTTTCTTTTATTTCATTTTAAAATAATAAAAACAAATCCAAAATTTTCATGTTTTTATATATTTTCTAAAAACTTCAGCTTTATTTTGTAGACTAGCCTTACGTGATAGAAAAAAACCAATGCCATTTTTTAAATCAGCGCAAAAACTACATAGAGATCAGTTAACTAAATCAAAACAATTTTAAAAAAAGTTTTTTTGCAGACCTTGTATTTGGTGTAATGTGTGTTATGTGGCTAATTATGATATGACATATGTTCCAGATTGGTAAAACTTAACACCACTAATCAGACACTTCATTGAACATCCTTTAAGCTTTCACAGAGATAATTGTCTGTGATGATAGTAGCTACTTTGAAGAGTGGAAGATCAGTTTTTGTGAAACTGTTAATAGTAAGTTAAATATTAAATGTAAATATCAACTGAAATATTTTATACTCATAAGATTTTGAATGTAATATATGTGTTAATTACACATATTCATAATAATTTTAAGTATTTTATTGGGGAGGTTTTAAGATTTGAAACAAAAGCCTGTAAATATGGTCAGCATAACTTCATTAATTAAATAATGGTCACAAAATTTATTCAGAATTTATCTTTTTCTGGATAGGTTTCTAATCAATCACTGACTAGTATAACTAGAAGAAAAATGTGAAGATAAAAGAATCTTGGTGATGCACCAGGTACTCAAATTCGTAAAAATTATATTTTTCTCAGATGCAAAACTCAAGCAATGTATTTGACCTCTTATTTGAGATAAATGTCCAGCAATGCTTTAACCACTTAAGCGCAGATGACTCTCAGCCGATAGGGTCCAGAGAAACTACAAGCTCCATCACTGTGGACTAAATACTTTTCACTCATGCCAGCAATATTGAGTGATTAAAAGTTCATGGCGGTACTAATAGATTATTATTATTATATTTCATTAGCACCAAATTTTATAATAACAGAACGTTATTTTCAAGCATCAATCATAAAATGAGTATAATATATATTGTTACAACATAAAAAGATCTGGAGTGCTATTTAGGGTTTCAAGCAATTACAATTAATATATCAATATTACCTACCACTAGAATTATTAAAAATATCAGGAAATTGTAGCTAATTTGAACTCTTTAATATTATTATATACTAGCTTTTGCCTGCGGCTTCGCTCGCATGGAATTTGGTGTACCACATAAAGTTTAGTGACAGATCATTTTAAATAAATAATTTAATTTTTTTTAAACTATAAGTTACTCGTCGTTCATCCAAAATTTCAGATGCCAACTTCAAAACTGACGGATTCCATACAATCTTTGAACTCCTATTATATTAAGGGGGAAACTCTTGGGGATGGAATTATCCAAATTTCTTTCTTAAATTATACAAGGAATCTATTTGCAAATTTCAAGATGCTGATTTGTCTTTAATTAAGTACTATAATGAATTCTCCACAGAATACAAAAAACTGTCTGGCAGGCACGTGCCCCTCCCTAAATCCGCCCTTGCTGTAGCCTATGTGTTATTATTATGTATAACCTATATTACTGTAAAGTTTCATCCTAATTCTTTCAGTAGTTTTTGCGTGAATGAGTAACAAACAAACATACAAACTTTCACTTTTATAATATTAGTTGGATATCAAAACAATAGTTTCACTCATGTTCTTTCTATTATTTTAAGAACCATTATCATGTGATTTGCCTTTAACTATGTACTATAATGGATTCTCCACAGTGCCCAAAAAACCATCTGAGGGGGAGACGTGCTCCCGTGCCCCCCCTATATCCGCCCTTACTGTAGCCTATGTGTTGTTCTGATGTACAACCTATATTACTGTAAAGTTTCATCCCAATCCGTTCAGTTTTTGCGTGTAAGAGAGACAAACATACAAACTTTCGCATTTATAATATTAGTAGGATTAATATTAATATTTTGACCAACTTTTATTTTTTTTCTATAAAACTGACTGTTTCATAATCTGTTTTTCTTTAATGCTATAGATAAAGTTATACATTTATATCTGTTTCATATAAAGTCATACGTAATATTTTAATCATAATTTTATATAATTATTACATAAAAAAACGAAAAAATTGGAAAACATACATGTGCATATAGTCCCCACCGATTGCTTTTATCAGACATATTTATGTGTCTATATCACTTTAAGGATTAACCTTCTGATAAAAATAAAAACGAAATATTTTCTTTCCATAGAAGCTCACATTTAATATGCCCTATTAATCTCCTTGATCATTTAAAAAACTTTTATTAACCATCATTTGATTATGCTAACCCTCAGTACAGTAGAATCCATATAAAGGACAAATTAACCACTTAAGAGGTGTCTATATTCGGGAAATATTAATAAGTACAAAAAAAAATATTAATATAACTTGCAATAACTTGGTTCAACCCATGAAGTGTCACTCTTAGTCATGTGTTCTGTAAATGATAGGAAATGTACGGTCCGAAAGCAAACAGTTGTGTATAGAGATGAGTTAGCTGAGACCACGTTCAATCTCCAGGCTTTCCCCCAGGAACCTACGTGAATCCTATGAGGATCTCTAAATGCTACAGGATCGATCCATGGCTGATAACAGAATAAGTACTTTATCTGCCACAGCCTAGACCTTACATCTTACCCTGGACTTGCATATTAGTAAATGGAGCTCTTGGTCACTCAGCTACCCTTCTTCCAACTTACAGTAATACAAAGGATAAATTGAAATAACATAAAAAATAATGTTTTATGAGTTGAAAATAATTTAAGAAATCGAAATTAGTTTAAAAAAAAGCATCTACAGCTACGTGTATCTACTTGAGTTAATTTATATCCACAAAATCCCATAAAATATTTTATATTTTAGTTTTCTTCTGTAAATCTTCTGTACTTAATTATGTTTATATTAAAAATGTGTTTATGCTAAAATTACAGCCAATTTATAGCTATTAATAAGTTAATATAGGGAGTGGAGTGGTTCAGTGGTAGTGCACTGAGTTGGCATGCTGGAAATCCTGGTTCAAATCCCGCTGTAGGCAATATTTTTATTTTGTATGTTGGAGATGGATCATATAGGCTCACCCAGCAGCCTCTATATAAAATATTTTAAAAATAGGGTACCCAAAATGAGGTGGAAAATTTGGTGATTGAGCATGACCTAGGAAAAGTCACCTCCTTGTCACGAAACAGTACAGTCTCTACCATGTACTGAACCCCAGACCCGTTCACGGGTTGTAGTGGCACAGGTTTTTAAAAAAATAGAATAATTCCTCTGTATGCGCATTTTTAATGGAATTTATTTCAACTGTCTTTTTACTTAACTGCCATGTCCCATGTGTTCTCAAAGTTTAACTATCCTTTCAAATACTGAACTCAAACAAAATACCAGGTCTGCAAGTTTAAAATGTCGTTTTAATTCCAATAGAATGCGCTCTTAGCCTATTGAAGGATTTGCTTATCTCTAAACGCTATTTTGTTTGTTAGTCATTTGTTTACAAAAGTCAGTTGTTTTTAAGTCGTTTACGTGGACGTATCATACCTTTCTTTGGTGTTAAAAATGTCTAATTTTAAGCCAAATAAAGAGCATTTGCGGCATGTCATGATTTTCTTATTCAATCAAAAGAAAAAGGCATCTGAATGTCATCGAATTCTTGTTGAGACTTATGGCGATCTTGCTCCAACCGTCAAGACATGTGAAGGTTGGTTTCAAAGTTTCAAACGTGGTGATTTTGATGTTACTGATAAAAAACGAGAAAATCGACCAAAAAAGTTTGAGGACGTCGAATTGCAATCTTTATTAGACGAAGACAATACCCAAACCCAACAAATGATGGCAGAACAGTTGAATGTCACTAGACAAGCCATTTCCGATCGCCTGAGAGCTATGGGAAAAATTCAAAAGGTTGGAAAATGGGTTCCACATGAATTGGACGACCGACAGATGGAAAAACGAAAAATTGTGTGCGAAATGCTGCTTTTACGCCACGAAAGAAAGGGTTTTTTGCATCGAGTTGTAACTGGCGATGAAAAATGTATTTATTTTCAGAATCCCAAACGAATAAAATCATGGGTAACGCCAGGACAACCATCCACATCGAGTGCAAGACCGGATCGTTTTGGGAAGAAGACAATGCTGTGTGTGTGGTGGGATCAGAAGGGAGTAGTCTACTACGAGCTTCTCAAACCCGGCGAAACAGTCAATACCGACCGCTACCGACAACAAATGATCAATTTGAGTCACGCATTGATCGAAAAACGAATTGGCTCACAATTTTAATTATTTGGCCCAGAATTGGCTCACAGGCACGCCAAAGTCATTCTTCAGCATGATAACGCTCCTGCACATTCAGCCAGATTGACTAAGGAAACGATTTCTTCGCTTGGTTGGGAACTCCTACCCCACCCGCCGTATTCACCTGACCTGGCGCCTTCTGATTATCACCTATTCTCATCGATGGGACACTCATTGGCTGAGCAACACTTTAACAATTTGGAGGATGTAAGAAAATGGCTCGATGAATGGATTTCAAATAAAGATGAAGCATTCTTTTGGAATGGTATCCATAAATTGCCCGAGAGATGGACAAAATGTGTAGAAAGCGAGGGCCAGTACTTTGAATAAAATATATAATACTTTTTTTTTTAAATTAAATTATATTTTAAGAAATAAACGACATTTTAAACTTGCAGACCTGGTACCTCTATAAGTTGTGATTGATTTTTATTTCTCCAATGAGTTTGGCACTCAACTGGTTTTAAGCTATTTCATAACTATAAAATGAGGAATCAAGCTGGTAGAACTATTCGCAATATTTCAATTTTATCAGAAATGATTAAATTTGCATAAAACTTTTAACAAGGAAACAATCAATAAATTAACACTCCCGTTACCTTAAATAAAAAAACTTAACTTTTCTTAGTAACTGGAAATGATAATATTGTAGGAATATTTGACTAACAAATGATTATACTGAAAGACCAAAGACATGTATTCTTTTATAAATATCTATTTGAAGCATTTCGCTTTAGCAACTATTACAGCATTACTGATAGACATGTCTTAACAATAACATAATACACATCTTTGAGAAAATAGGTAAAAGAGCAAAGACTATAGATACGTATAGCCTTTTTTTTTCTTTTTTTATATATATCTTTTTATCACAAGTTTAATAGCTAATACATGTTTTACTAGAACCACTCCTGCAAAACGGTAAATATACGATGATACTTGCAGGAAATTTTCTAAGACAACATACAAATATATAAATAGGCCTGTGTAATGAAGTTGTATATTACATCTTCGAAACAATACATTATATATTTTTTTTAATTTTTGAATTTCTTTAAAAAAATTATTACAAAAGAAGGTTTATGTCACATGATCAACGATCTTGGAATTCTCATCATCGATAAAAAATTTCTATGACTTGAAATCGAATAAAAATAACGTGTAGATCAAAAACGTAAATCTGTTTTTCCTTTTAATTCAAGGGTTACTGTTATTTTTGTTTCATAAACCTCCTCTTGAAAAAATACAATGAAGATAATAAAGGTAATAGATGTTTATTTATTACATTTACATTATGCATAGAGACATATTTATTCATGTATAAAAGAAATTTTACATATATTTTTTAATTTTTTATATATTTTTTTAAATTTTTATTTTGGTCCTCCTAAAACATTCAGGCACCAGCTAAATTATCCAGCAGATGCAATTCTAACTCATTCTCTGAACAATGTATATACAACACATAAATCTTTTCTTTTCAACATACATTAACTTCCTTAGGTTTACAAATTTAAAACGTACAAAAGAATAAAAAATATAAAGCAAATTATATTGGCAACTAGAAAAAAAACTTATAAAGTATTTACAAAGACTAGAGAAAATGAAATAAAATATACAAATAATTAATCATATTAAATTGAAACTTAATTAAGTACACACCATTGTAAATAAAAATTTTTAATGTCTTCCTCGAATTATGCTTTTTCTTATTCCAAAACGTTGCAAATCAAAACTACATTCGGAATCATAAAAAAATATATTTCACTTTTATAATGGCTTCACTATCATCCTAAACAATATTTATGACAATCTACATATTAATTCAACATTAATGAGACAAATGACATTTAAAAAAATTAGTAACATCAATATATTTTTTTATTTATTAATTTTTTTTTATGAATGATATATGATTCTACTAATTTCCTTTTTTTTATTTGTTAAAATCAAGTAATTAAAACAATGCAACGGGGTTTCAGTCTAAATTCTCAAAAATATTCAGGGAAGAAATGTGTTTTTTTAAAGTATGCCTTAAAAGGAGCACATTTCTGAAAGAAACGAGTTTAGCACAATTAAAAGGTGACAAATAAAAACTAATTAGTGAATTATTTTTCAATATTTACCTAGACTGTTCTGAGATCATATTCACCCTCTATCAATGAATAAAAACCCCAATAAAATCATGAGGGAAAAAAGATGGGTAGTCACAAAGTCAAACCGTGCTACATTTTCTCTCTTTTTTCTTCATTTTCTTATAAAAAAAAAAAAAATTGGAAGGAATTCTGCACGTATGATTTTAATGATATATGCACAAATAAATTTACAATAACATCAAGTTCCTCCTAATTAACAAGCCAAGATTAACATATCAACAATGATTGTTAGTTAATCACTTAAAATATTCTATATATTACAAAAGTTTATATATAGAAATAGAGTGCAGCCTTAAAATATTTTTATTTTGTTTCACGTGAACACTTAAAAAAACACAAAGTTGTAATACAAACGTCGTAATGTTCCAATTTGCTCTTCACTTGAATTGTTTTATTTTTTTACAATATAAAATATATTTACAATTGTCACACACAACCAGCATATATGACTATCAACTACATTTATGTATTTAAAACACTTAAAATTGTGCTTCCTGAGCAATAATATACAATAATCAATTAGTTAAAAAATGTCTATTTTTTTTTTTAACTTGCACAATATTATGTTAACACGAAAAAAATAGTTAATTTATGAATTTCATTTTTTTAATGATAAGTTTTTCTCTCAAGACAAACTGATTTTAAGATTTGACCTCGTCGAAACATAATACTGGATAAGTTAATGTATTATGCACAGTATGTCCAAATTGAAAATATGTATAAGAAAATAATGGAAAAATGGCTTCTGTAAAACGGTCCGTTATTGTTCCTCTAAAACTAAAACACTCATTTCATTCTTGTCCTGGTTCCGTTCTCTTATAGGTCTGCACTCTCCAACATTCTGTGGAAAAGCTGTGGTTGTATTAGTTGTCCCACCCATTTTCCTTGATCATGTGTGCCAGTTCGATAATATATTTTCCTTCCTTATATTTTTGACTCGATTCAAAGGCGTGCTCCTGTGGAAAAGAAGAAAAAATAAATATTAATTAATTCGAAATGAACAATAATGAAATTTCTATAAATAATAAGTTCTATCCTTACATATTTCCAGCCGAGGGTAGTTTTACAACATTCACAATAAATGTCAGCGACGGCATGGAGGCCTGTGAGGAGAACCCGCTCCTCTGCCGGGCCACAACCAACATTCACCCTGTAATAAAAACAAAGACCAAGGCCACAATTATTTTTAAAAATAATTAAAATCTTATTACACATACTGTTCCTAACTGTAAGTCAAAAGCCAATTATATTTTATGTTACTTAGAATTTTAAAACACTTCAAGAAAGATATTAAGAATATTTTGAACTGAGAAGGATAGGTGAGAAATACTGATTAAAAAAGAACAGTGAACTGTATGAACATTAGTTGAACGTTTGACATATTGAAAGGTCAGAAACGTTGGTGAAAAAAACGAAGACTAAAATTCCTCAGACCTATGAAGAGAATGATCCAGGATAGAATTAACAAAAGAATATTTGATGGAGTGATAAAATTAAAGAACATAATGGAATATCCATAACAAATAAAGGAGGAAGTGGAGAGAATAGGCATCAATAAAAACACTGTTATTACTTCATAGTTTTGTGAATAAAATTATATGGCATTGTATTGTATTATAGTTCATCTCTCTACAAAATATTAATGTAATAAATAAAAGGTTTAAAATCCTTCAATTAAGAATACTGAACAGTGCGGTTATCTGAATTTTAATATTCTACCAGGTCTGCAAGTTTAAAATGTCGTTTATTTCTTAAAATATAATTTAATTTACAAAAAAAAGTATAATATATTTTATTCAAAGTACTGGCCCTCGCTTTCTACACATTTTGTCCATCTCTCGGGCAATTTATGGATACCATTCCAAAAGAATGCTTCATCTTTATTTGAAATCCATTCATCGAGCCATTTTCTTACATCCTCCAAATTGTTAAAGTGTTGCTCGGCCAATGAGTTTCCCATCGATGAGAATAGGTGATAATCAGAAGGCGCCAGGTCAGGTGAATACGGCGGGTGGGGTAGGAGTTCCCAACCAAGCGAAGAAATCGTTTCCTTAGTCAATCTGGCTGAATGTGCAGGAGCGTTATCATGCTGAAGAATGACTTTGGCGTGCCTGTGAGCCCATTCTGGGCGTTTTTCGATCAATGCGTGACTCAAATTGATCATTTGTTGTCGGTAGCGGTCGGTATTGACTGTTTCGGTTTGAGAAGCTCGTAGTAGACTACTCCCTTCTGATCCCACCACACACACAGCATTGTCTTCTTCCCAAAACGATCCGGTCTTGCACTCGATGTGGATGGTTGTCCTGGCGTTACCCATGATTTTATTCGTTTGGGATTCTGAAAATAAATACATTTTTCATCGCCAGTTACAACTCGATGCAAAAAACCCTTTCTTTCGTGGCGTAAAAGCAGCATTTCGCACACAATTTTTCGTTTTTCCATCTGTCGGTCGTCCAATTCATGTGGAACCCATTTTCCAACCTTTTGAATTTTTCCCATAGCTCTCAGGCGATCGGAAATGGCTTGTCTAGTGACATTCAACTGTTCTGCCATCATTTGTTGGGTTTGGGTATTGTCTTCGTCTAATAAAGATTGCAATTCGACGTCCTCAAACTTTTTTGGTCGATTTTCTCGTTTTTTATCAGTAACATCAAAATCACCACGTTTGAAACTTTGAAACCAACCTTCACATGTCTTGACGGTTGGAGCAAGATCGCCATAAGTCTCAACAAGAATTCGATGACATTCAGATGCCTTTTTCTTTTGATTGAATAAGAAAATCATGACATGCCGCAAATGCTCTTTATTTGGCTTAAAATTAGACATTTTTAACACCAAAGAAAGGTATGATACGTCCACGTAAACGACTTAAAAACAACTGACTTTTGTAAACAAATGACTAACAAACAAAATAGCGTTTAGAGATAAGCAAATCCTTCAATAGGCTAAGAGCGCATTCTATTGGAATTAAAACGACATTTTAAACTTGCAGACCTGGTAATTTAATAGAAGAGATTAGTTCAGAAAATTATAAAAATATTTATTTGAAATTAATAATAAAATGTGAAGAAAACAACATATTTTTTAAAAGATCAAAAAGAAAAAAGTATTTATGATAGTTATATCTAACTGTAGAATAAAAAGTAAAATAATATATTTTAAAACTTACACTGAATTGAATAAATAAGCTCGTCCCTGACTTCCTTGAAAAGACTGAAAAAAGAAAAGGTTCATTAATTTACAAAAACAATGATCAATAACGATTTTAAAAAATGTAAATCAATCTTAAAAGAAAAACAAGAATAAATAATTAAAAATAAACAAAAAATTGTATTCTTATTCAAATAGAATGATAGAACATCTCAGTCATTAGAATTAGCCTTTCAGATTCAAATTAATTCAAGAAAAGCTCGAAGTTGCTTTAATTTACTCTTGGAATCCAAAATAAGAATAGTATTGTATAAGTCTCTCACTGTTTTTGAGAAACAAGTTTATTTTTTGGTTTGTATGAGGAGGTTCCCTCATATAGAAAATGTTATTCTTATATCACTTTAAAAACAATCAATTCTGCAACCAATACCCTCTTTTAAAATTAATCCATTCGTCCATATCTTCAGCAAAAACAGGCAAAATTTATCAATTTGGCTTAAAATTATTAGTTCCTTATGCTAAAGTTTACATACATGTAATATTATACCGGATATTCATAATTAAAAATGCCAAACGAATAAAGCAGTAAAGAATTAAATTATGTGTTTATAGCATGCCTATTTTTTTTAATTTCCTAATTTTTCAGTCATAGCAGTGATTTTCCAATATGTAGTTTTTAATCAAGCATGACTTCCAAACCATAAAATTTTGTCTAGGAAGTTTAATTTTACTACATTTTGATCGTTTATTTTTATTTTTAAGAATAAATCAAGAAAATGTTAGTTGTGTTGGAGGGGGAGGGGAAGTTATAGTTTTGTTCAATTTTTTATGTGATGTTTAAATTAAAATATTTAATTGAAAAAGAAATTCCAAAATGTCAGTTTTCTCTTGTTACCCGGAGTTTATCTCATCTCAGACAATTTGGGAAATAAAAAATACAATTTTCTTCAGTGTATACAAACCTGAACAACAAATTTTCACCTTTGAGTGAACTAATTAAAATATGATTGCGTTTCTCCAACAGAGTTACTCTGATAAAAATAAAATTAACGCCGATTTATCAATAATTTAAGAATTAATTGAATAAAAAATTGAAAAATGTCGGTTTTCTCTAGCTCTCATATGTTTATCTCACCTCAGTAACTTTTTAAAATATAAGGTACCCGTCTACTTAGAATGAATATGATTAATTTGCACCGAAAGTTAATTAATTCAACTAATTCAATAAGGGAGGAGGATTAAAAGAAAATGGACTGGTGACCGCCGATTTATTTAAAAAAATTAATTCATTCAAATACTAAACCGTATAAACAAACTTGAAAAAAATATCCAAATTTTGGGTTTCTCTAGCTCCTAGGTTTATCTCACCTCACGAATGAAAACATAAAATACCCATTTATTCTTAACATCCCATCTTATTCTTAAAGTAATAAATCTTTGATTGATTCTAGATTACTATCTATTGACTAAATAACGATCCTCGGAGTTCGCATACACAACTACTTTCAGCGCTTGTGCGTTATGTAAGTATATTTGGTTCTATGCCATAAAAATCTTCTGATAGCATTACGAAGATTTAAATAGGGTTGTATTTTTTTATAAACCGGAGTATTGGCCCAATTGGTAAAGGCTCGAGGCGTAGGAAGAATTGTATGAATCCTATTGGTTTTGGTTTGGGTGCTAGTCCTTGTACGAAAGTATACAAGCAGCGTGGCATCGGCGTTGAGCCTTCGTTAAACCTTTTATTATTATTATAAAAAATCTTCTCAGTGCTAATTACGAAAATAATCAAGATAATATATATGGATATAAATAAATCTAAGATTAAATAAAAGACTAGTTAGGCCCCGGAGGAGCAGTTAGCCTTGATGGGATGATGACTGGAGATTGTCTTCCATCAAGTGACCGCTAAGAACTAGATACCACCTCCTTGCTCTGGTCACCAGCGTCAACTAAGGGGTTAACACCCTGCTTCCTTTTAGTCACCAAATATATATATATATATATATATATATATATATATATATATATATATATATAAGTTCTAGTAGTAGTCACCATATATATATATCATTATTAATTGATAAATAAAAAGTTTAAAAACGTTGTCAAAGAGTACATCATCTATTTAAAAGCTTAAATTACCACGAGGTACATCTCACATCTAGAGTCCAATAAAAAAAACACTCTCGTTTCACTAAATACTTGTTTAAGTTTCATTTCAAAAGATTGAATTCAATATTTTTAATTTATATAATAAACCAGTATGGATTTCTTTTTTAAGCGCAGTAGGTAAAATGTTCGATATGGTCCGACGGGATTTCCTGGGAAGAAGAGATATGATAAAGCCGACCAAACCGGCCGTTTATAAATGGACCTTCCTCCTATCCTGTGTTACTCTTCGGAATTGTGGATCCTGCCTCAAAGCACATGAGTCAGGTACAATCTATAGAAAGGAAAAGTAGAAAGGGAAACTAGGAGAGATAGGATACGGAACGCAACCATACGGCCTAATCTCGACGTTAAACCAGCTGAGGGGGTCAGCTGAGACCATCCTAGAGGAGCACAGACTAATCTGGTTCTGGCACTTCCTTAGGATGGAACCAGAGAGAATTGTCAGGAAGACTTACGAGACCAGCACGGAGGGGAAAAGGCTCAGAGGAAGGTCTTGCATCTCCTGGGAGGACTGCGTAAGGGATGCTTGCATTTCCAGGAGAGAATAATAATAATAAAGGCTGGGGACTGAAGGAGTGAGTTGGCCCAGGAAAGAGATATTTAGTCCAGGCTCTATGAGCAGGATCCTTACACTGCACAGCGGTTGAAGAGGAAAAGATTGTGATGATGATGATAATCCAACTAACAAGAGTCCTGACGGCTGACCGAAACGTAAATGAGATGATTGTGAGAGGTACTATTGATTGAACCCATTATTATCCATAATAAGCTCATTATTTTTCATATATTTCAATATTTCTTTCCATGCAAATTTTTTTTTGATAGTATAAAGTTATGATCACTATTTATAGAACATTCCCAATAACTGTGCTCTTCCAGAAATAAATGTAACCATAAAGAATAAAAGCCTAAAAGTATCTACGTTAAAGCGCAAATAATAATAATAATAATATACACTAAAATCAAAACATATAACCTCTAACCATAAAATCTATAAAGGTTCTTAGCCTCAATACGGACCAACTATAAAAAAATATTAAGCGATAAAAAAAACTAAAAAACAAATTTTTCGTCATCTTGTGTAACTGTCAATTAAAAAGCAGTGAAGTCGAATTTCGATTTACCATTGCCCGTTTATATATCAGTTCCAACTACCCGACAATACAGTACAGTACGGTAGCTATCAACACAAGGGTAAGTCTTTGTAAGAAGAATATTAACAGAAAACAAAAAAATTGTTTTTAAAATTCAGAGAATTGTTTACAACTAAAACTTGTTTATTCTGTTAACAGCTGTAAATCGACTCTGAGGGATCCAGAGACCGGCCTGTGGCTCACCTGGGCTCTATAAAGTGGGTACTTTTAATTGGGAAGAGGGGAATCTAGCGTTCAAGCGTGATCTCGGCCCAATGTACTGTACAATCGTTGGGTTAGAAACATTATAGTCCCTGTGTACTGAACACAATACCCTTCTTGGCTTGTAGTGGTACGTTTTTTGTTTGTTTTTTGTAAGCAACAACATTTCATGAAGTGTTTAGGTGTGAAGAACAATATAATACAGTAGTGTTTATAATCCAACGGTTGAGCAGATACGTGATCTGGATCTAATTCAACCGCCAAATTTTTCAATCAATGGTACACTCCTTAAATTCGGTGGATAAGAATTTATTCTCCATCTTCCACAGCCGGAATTGAACCTAAATTACGGGATTCTAACTGAGTTATCCCCGCTACAAGTTAAGGACAATTATTTAATGTAGAATTGAAGTAAAAATTAATATAAAAAGAGATTTTATAAGGAAAGTAAAGATTCTCTATTAGAAAAATGTTCTCGAAATTTCTCGGAAGCTGCTTAGATAAACGCAAGTGGAAATCGATGTTAGGCGCGTTCATAGGGAAGAAATCTGAATGATAAGAACGTATGACACACAAAACGACGTCTGTAGATAGTCTCGTGCGATTTCCCCTCATTTGTTTACACATGGTTTAGTAAACACTAGTCAGTTGTCATTCTGATATACGACAGTTCTGACTGACTCCGGTGATGATGCCAAAAATAATCTTCAACGACTTATAAACAGTCTGTGCAGATCCCTATTTGATGGAAATGATACAGAAAAGATAGTGGTATCATGCTGAAATAAGTGATAACATTCACCGATGAGAATCGAATCTGTATCCAACAGGTTTATTTCAGGTATGAAGTAATAAAATTAATAACGAAGGATAGAAATGGTCAGGGGTACATCGCACGTCAGTGATAACACAAAAATAAGAATAACCTATTTTTTAATAGTACCAAAGTTTCGGCCTACGGTGTAGGTCATCTTCAGGGCTAAGGAAGAAAACAGCAAATAACAATCAAAACATTGCAGTACCAAGAAAGAATTGCAGAATAACACAAAGAGTTTATAGAAAAGTAAAGCAATAAGAAATAATCCATACACGCACAATGGTATGACAGGATTTGTCCCACAACTCTAAATCCCTCGGTCCTGATGATAGCCTAAAAGTTAGGCCAAGACGTTGATACAAAATAAGCAATATTAATATTTTATCATAACATGTAACGCTACAACCCAAGAAGGGTCTTGAGTCCTGGGTAGAATTTGTACTGTTTTTAGGAAACAGGTATGCAGGGAGGCTATTTATTCCAGATCACGTTCAATCAGTAGGTTTCTCCCAATTAAGGATACCCTCTTTATGAAGGCTGGGTGAGCCCCATGTCAAGTCCCATAGGGTTCATTCATAGTCGTTAACAAATTAAATAATTTATCTGCTACAGTCGAATTTGAAACCAGGACCTTCGACACAGGAACTCAGCGCTCTAACCATTGAGCTACCCTGCCCCCTAAATACGTTTTACTTATTTATATAAAATTCATAAACCGCAAACCGCTACTATTTTTTTTATTGCTAAAAGTATAAAAATTTTTTTTTTCACTTTTCTTGCTTTGACCAAGCTTACCTTACAGGGTAACCGTCTATTTCTGCGCAATTTTCAACAGCATATGTAAAATAAATAAATTTATAATAAATGATGTATTCTATCTAGATAAATATATTATATTGCACAATGAAGCGTGGGATATAGATTGATGAGGTGACCCATACATAACGACTGTAGCCCGCCGGCAGGGTTGGCTCCGACCTTGGCGTTGCCTAGGAGACGCCCTTGTTTCCAGCCCTGCTGCTTCTACAGCCCTTTTCTTTTCCCTTTAGTAACGGGATAAAAATAACCACACACACACGAAGTAAAGTATATATACATGTTTGTATACTTAGTTGTATTTGTGATACTTATAAAAAACAAACAAAAAACGTACCACTACAAGACAAGAAGGGTATTGTGTTCAGTACACAGGGACTATAATGTTTCTAACCCAACGATTGTACAGTACAGTGGGCCGAGATCACGCTAGATTGCCCTCTTCCCAATTAAAAGTACCCACTTTATAGAGCCTAGGTGAGCCACAGGCCGGTCTCTGGATCCCTCAGAGTCGATTTACAGCTGTTAACAGAATAAACAATTTATCTTCTACAGTCGGTCTCGAACTCGGGACATAGAATTCAGAGTTATCAAACCGTAGACGAAAAGAAAGAAAGAATCATATTTATTGTAAAATGAACGATATAACATAGATAAACAAAGTGATTTAGTTAGATATAGACAAATTATATATATAAATATATACATATTTCCTGATATGAACTAACCAGATTGACTATTAACTCAGGACAAACATTATAACATCAACTGACATTGTGGCTATCTTCTTAACATATTATACTCTATTCGTACCATCTTCTCCCTGCTGTCTCCTTATTTTAATCTGTAACTATCTTCTCTTCTAAAGCTGATTGATTATTAATCATTTATAATCACCCTTAAATGTAATAAAACAATTAGGTGCGTTTAGATGTTTCCATTGTTAAGGTACGCTAAGCATTCACTACCGTTCAGTATTGCGGGCACAGTATACTCTACGCCGTATCTCTTTGTAATATAGGTCTGTAGAGAGAGAACTTATATATGTAAAACAGACTGTGTCACATGGAGAAAAACCTGTAGACAAGTTTATTCTGAGAGCCATAAGTATGTAATAATTTATTTATTTCGTGCGCTGAATTGCCGTTCAGAAGGCACCTTTTCAAATCTAACTATGGCAGATACATTATTTAATCTGTCAGTAACGGATCTGCAGACCTTTCTGGGGCTCATCCAGCCAATACTATTGCAAAAATCTTGAAGTTGAGCATGATGGCGGACAATCGTTGTCTTGGAAACAGTACTTCTACTTGAGGTCAAGACCATTCGTAGGTTATAGTGGTACAGTTATGCTTTTATTTTTTCCAATTTCATTTTTTTTTATTTTTTGGAATTAATTATTAATATGAAAACAAGATAGTATCATATTGGAACTTTCAAATCTTTATTCTGACCAGAGTGCAGGGTTTCTTTTGCATCTTTACGGAAGTTTCAATATAATTCTTACACCATCTTCGGAGAATATTTAATTGTTTATATACTTTTTTTTTCACAACCTTGTTAATAATACACATTTTCATGTAAACTACAATTACTACTCAAACTTAATTAACATTATTCCCCGAGAAATAAACACCTGTTTGTTCTATTTCCTAATGAGAACTTGCTAAAATAATTTGTTTCGATTAATACCCTAGTCGTAATTTGAACTTAAGCTCACAGAAAGCTAATACTATATGTGCTGATAAGGGACAAGCTATCAGGCAAGGTACACTATCTTCTCTTAATTAACTTGCTAACAAATTAGCCATCAGGTGGTATTACTTCCTCTAATTGTCTGATTAAAATAAATTCCCAGTTCAATTTGATCAAGAACCGAGAATAGACGATAATGAATAAATTAACTTTATCAAAAAATAAAATCAAATAAGTCATTTTTTATCAATTGTTTTAATTTTTAAATATTTTTATTTTTATTTTATTTTGAAGAGAAAAGATTTGCCCTGGCCGGGATTCGAACCCGAGTCCTTCCGTCACTCCGTGACAGCGCTCTTGCCATTTGAGCTACCAGGGGTCGCTTCACAGTCAGGACAAATCCGTTCTCTTCACCGATCCCCTATCCCCGTGTTCTCGCAGTTGTATGAGGAAGTGTGTTTATTGAACATTACTTTAAGTGGGATCTTCTTGACTTACATCATTATATTATTTATAATTTTTTATTAATTGTTTTAATTCATAATGTTTTTTTTTTTAAGAGAAAATATTTGCCCTGTCACGTAGAGACGGACGTCCCGGGTTAGAATCCCAGCCAGGGAAATCTTTTCTCTCCAAAATAAAAAAAAAAATTTAAAATAAATAATGTTTGAATAAGGGGGATACTTTATTACCATACCAAAGTAGTATCTACACTCAGGGTTTTTTTTTTTGTCTTTTCGCCCTTTCCATGCTGAAGAAAGGGTCTCATATGAATAATGTATAATCCAGTAAGTCTCAGAATCGAGTTTTTTTTTTCTTTGAATTATCAAAAAGAGATAGTTAAAAAACATGAGGGGAGAATTATTCAATAAATCAACTTGTAGTGCATATAATATATATGTGTGTGTGTGTGTATTAGTATAGTGTTAAAATAATCAAACATTAATTGTGGTGTGTCGACATAAATACTAAACCCAGTGTCTCCGTAAAATAAGAAAAGACATTTAAAGTTAATACTACACACACTAATTACAAAACTATTTTCATTAAATTATTCAATAAACAAACACTAATCAGAATAACCTCCCCGATTTTTATCTCACAGCTGTTACAATTGTAACCTTATTAATAAAATTCAAATGATAGAGGTTTGGTGTGCGCCTTTTACACATTTTCATAATACACACACACGCATGTGTGTGTGTATTATGAAAAAAACATTTTATATAAGAAAGAGAACAATGTAGGGAAAACCAGAAGCTTTTTCGGAGACTTAGTCATTAGGGAAAATCCGCTAGAGAAATCTAGAAATAAACAGTGAAGAATGGACAGTGTTGACATATACTACATTAAAGTCAAGAATAAGAAATTTATGGTGAGCAAGATAAATCTGAGAAAAATTTTGGCGAGAGCTAAAACAATAAATAAAATGAAAATATGTACGGAATGTAACTCTTTGTAGAGATGAAATCGACTATGTGTTTCACTTTTTAAGTTAAAAAAATATTGATGAAAATTTATTTCCTACAGTTGCATAGTTGTAGCTCTAATGATAATATAAGTGATGCAGGGATGAGAAGACCTTGCTTTTAAGGCGTAGCTTCTAAAATTATCTTTTGGCAGTTAACATGGTCATCTGGAATAAACAACTTCCTGTTTATTTAAAATTCTTTCGAGAAATTACTAAAACATATTTAATCTGACAACGTATTGTCTTTTTAATTTCATATAGTAAATACCGATTCTTCAATATCTTATAGTATTTAAGTTTTTTAGTTTATAATGGTCAGTAATTACTCTACTTAATATTGAGAACAAATTTCAATAATTAAAATATTTAAACTGACAATGCATTATCATTATCATTATCGACCTTAATTGCAATATAATAAATACCAAACCAAATCAGTAAATATTTATTTTCATTATTTTCAAATTGTGAAGTTTTTTATTTTACAAAGATCAGAAATTACTCTACTTAATATTGAGAATAATCGTCAATAATTTCTAAGTTGAATAGAATAAATAAATAATTTTAGCAATGAAGATTGCATTACATATCACGCTATATTTTAATAACTGTGGTTGCTATAAACAAAGAGATTATCAAGTATGGGGGAGGGGGCGCTATAAAGAAAATATATTATTCATTAGA
Organism: Arma custos; assembly: GCA_037127475.1. Taxonomy (NCBI): domain Eukaryota; kingdom Metazoa; phylum Arthropoda; class Insecta; order Hemiptera; family Pentatomidae; genus Arma; species Arma custos. Next base: position 19,119,060 of record CM073762.1, on the reverse strand, counting down.
TGAATATCGCATATGTCGATGTCAAGCTGTGTATATGTAAACAAGTTATGTTATCCAAGCTGAATAAAGTATATAGCTATGTGTGTACTCAATTACGCTCCAATTTTCACTGTAATGACTGCCACGGAAGTCTTAAAAAGTGAATCTCAGACAAATTTAAACTTCTGCCGATTCACATCATATCGGCATGATAATTCTCTACAAAGGAACCATTTTGAGACAGAGGATCCGGGTTCCAATCCCGGCCGGGGCATATCTTTTTTCTTTAAATAAAAATATTTAAAAATTAATAAAATTAAAAATACAATTAATAAAAAATATAAAAAATAATATCTATAATTTGATAGTTCAATGCTAAGGTTATGTTGATGTTCAAAGAGTCAATAAAAACACAATTATTATAATTAAATTATATAATTTTCAGTCGCTTCACTTTTACAGATTTGATTAATTGATCATAAACATAAAATAATTTTCCTTGTAAAGGTATTGCATATTACATTAAGGCATCATCATAAAGCTTAAATTGATTAAACGTTAACTGTTTTTTTTTTGTAGTGTTCAATTTCATTTTAAAATAATTTATTTTCACACTTTTTGCTATTTTAAGTGTAAAGAAAGCAGAGAAATATATGTAGTATGTATTTTATTTTTATAATTATTATGTAAATAATTCTTTAAATATATCTATGGATAAGTCTTTAAATATATCTGACGAATTTTGAGTCGGTCAAAAGTGAAATATAAAATTGAATGAATCTAGTGTCCGTAAATAAATATAGTGAATATTTTAAAATGGTTGTTTGAGAGTTACAGTTCCTGTTGGGCGACAAAAATGTATTGTAAGATAGCAAATTGGTTGTTATAGTGCTCAACTGGTCCTTTGTGGCTACATCGCTTTGTATCTGCATCTACATCAAATGTCTCTCTCGTCTTCTGTATTCGTCCAAGGGGAAGGTTTAGATGATTTCGCACTTCAAATAGGGCAGGTGCATTTATATGTTTCGGGTTATTAAATTAGGAAAGGGTCACCTGTAGTGTAGTGGTTGGCATAATAATAAACCTTCTATGTCAAAGTTCGCTGGTTCGCAGCCTGGAAGGTGGCCTTAGGATTATTTAAAAGGAGAACAAAATCCTTAGTCATGCCGTCCTTAGAATGGGACGTAAAACGGGGGGTCCCGAACACGTACGATGTCAGGTACTCGTTAAAAATCCCTGTCCTAATTAAAACTTGATAGGCAAAATTTAGAGCTCCCATTGTAGCATCGTACAATTAGCCTTAGTAGCATAAAGTGGCGTTGAATAAAACAAACAAGTTATAAAAAAGACATTTAGTTTATATTAATGATAAAATAAATATTGTCCTTGAATAATATTAGTTGACCTCATAGTCATGGAGAAGAAAATGGTCCATGTGAAGTTCTAAGAAATAATTCCTTAAATAGAGATAAACTATTAATTAGAAACAAATTCGGTTCTTACTGCATAGCCTATTGTTCTAGTTTAAATATTTTAAATAATAGCTTTATATTTTACTTTTATATCTGCTTTATTCCAACAATTTAATTTTTATAAATTAATTTTTTAATTTTATTCCTAGCAATTTTTTCTATTTCATTTTAATATTTTTGTATTTTGTCTATTGAGCCCTGAAGACCTGCAGTGTGGATAGAAAAGTCCGTTTCTAATAAATGGTTCATTAGCTATTTAAGGAATTCTTTCTTTGATCTCAACCCGGACCATTTTCTTTCCGATAAGATAAATAAATAAACTAAAAAAAAATATAGAAGATAAAGAGACTGGTCATAAGATATTTAAGAAAAGACAATGAAAAAAATCCAAGGAAAATAATAAAAACAAAATAGGATGGGCTATCTTACGAATACACTTAATAAAAAAATCAGTTAATGTTTTCCTCCGTTGACATTACTGTAACAATCCTAAGATATTGATATATATTGTAGCTACGCTATTTATTAGAGTTTGTACCAACATCTCTCAGCGCTACAAGTCTCCTCAATCAATGTCTGTCATAGTTACCAGCTGAAAGGCTTCCAGTTTAGGTAATGCAATAGTACCCCGTCTCTTCGGAATGATTTAGCCAGGAATATTTATGAATAGCATGAAATTTCGGAAAAGGTAGGTTAAAATCATTAAATAAATTTGTTAATATCACTGGCATTTATTACAAGTATCTAGAGAAAAATAAATATAAATATTTTTAAATTAGTAATACTTCCAAATTTCGTTAATAAAATCAGTGAAATTAAGAAATAATGTTAATAACAACCGAACCACTATGACATAATTTAACCTAATCTGCATCACAACACCCCATGAAGGGTACCCACTTTTTACCCACAAGGGGCCATCCCCGGCTTTAAACTGACGTAATTTACCCCCTAGGAAAATGCGTATCGGCATTCGCCAAAAAATAAAATTCTTTATATTAAACACGTGACATAAAAGATGATTCTTTAACGCGTTTTAAGGAGATTTTTAATTTAATTGTATTTATTAGAGAAACGATGTTAGAAACGTCCGAATCACAATAGTATAATTTACCACTTTTTAATACATTTATAGAGAATTTAAAAAAAAATGATGTATCACTGGACTAAAATCACTTCGAGTTTTCAGAAAGAAAGAAAAACCACCATCCAGTACAACAGAATTCTTCATTTATTGATTCTCGAGACGTTTCGCATGAGTCATTTTCAAACACAAAATAATTATTAGTTTTATGCATCCAATGCATCCAACAACCATATTCGTACATAAATACCTAAGTCAAAATCAGAATTTCTGCAAAAAAATTAACCCAGAACAATAACAATTACATTAAAAAACTATTAAAAATTACAGATTTAAAAATATTTATTGTCCAAACAATAGTACAAAAAAGGATCGAAAGATCTCGAAAATCAATAAATGAAGGATTCATTTGTACATTTATAGAGATATTGTTAACATTAAAGACAAACAAAAAAAAACCTGTGCCTCTAAAGAAGGATCTTGGTTTCAATATGTGGTAGAAACTGTACTGTTTTTTGGACAAAGGCAAGGAAATTATCAGTCAGGGATCATGGTCAACAGTCAGGTTTTTCCCTAATTAAGGTTACCCAATTTAGAGGCTGGGTGAGATCTAGAGGTTCTCCAGATTCTGCAGGCCCCAATCCCGGGCTGTTAACGGACTAAATAAATTACCTGCCACAGCCGGATTTGAACCCTACCACTGAGCTACCTTGCACCCCCAACAAAAAATACAAAGAAATTTATAATACAGTTTTAAGGTGAACAAATATTCCGATCAAAATTTATGTATTTTTCAAAATACATGAACGATACTATCATTCGATATTTTCCCCCTATACTGGGTAGTATCGTCATTAAAATTTGAGTACCGAGAAATGACATTTATTCATTAAATAAAAATCCCACAAACATGACTGGTTCGACAAACAAAGAAAAAACAAACAAGGTGTGTGTTTTTGTCACTATCTATAATAGATTGGTTGCTTGTGTTTCGTATCAAGCTTTGTTTTAATTTTTTTTCCTTGAAAACTTTTGTTATTGGCCCCTCTAGAGTATTCAGTTTTATTTTATTCACGTTTAAAATGTTATCTTTGTTGTAAGACTTCACAACAAAATGTAAACCCTCTTCACTTTCAAAGGTCAAAAATAATGATATTTTTTAGATATTAAGGTGTTTAGTTACAATTGAAAACTATCGAACGAAATAAAATTTAAAATTTTTAACATTTTTTTCCTATTGAAAATTTTTGTTTCACTTGACTTTTCTACAGTATACAGTTTCGTTTCATCAAGATTAAAATTTGTGTTCTGACTTTACTATTGAATACAATAAGAACCTACTTTGCCTTTAAAATGTTAAAACTAACCATATTGTATAGATACATACATCACCACTTCGACATTATTGAAAAAAATAAGTGTGCAGTAATTCCTAAGTAGCCTGCTTAAAAATTAATCAATCGAGGCCAAATATGTAGAAATTATGATTTTTTTTCGATACACCCAAGTATACTTCGATTTATTGAAAAAATATCGATACGTACTTTCAAGGCTGCATACTATACGACTGTAATAATAGTAAAACGAAAGAAGAATATATTATATTTTTTTATACGCCTTAAGTAATTTTTTCTACTATAACTCTTTATTACAGAAAAAAATAAAATAATAATAATAATAATAGTGCTGAAGGCGTCGGATTTATTAAAACTGATAACCATATATGAATCAAGCGTGATCTGCTTCTCCTCCTGCTGCTCAGGTAGTTTCAAACACAAACAGACCCATTAAACACTATATAGTTCGCAGGTGAATAAAAAAAACACTTTACTAGACAAAAATAAAATAATAATAATAACAGAGCTAAATGGTGTGGCCGATAAACTATTTGAACAGTTAACAGCAATAAATGGGATCTTTTGTGATCTGCAGACCTACTGGGGCTCTCCCAGCCTCTATAAAGTGGGTTAGCTAAATACGGCGGCTGAGCGTAGTCTCGGCCAAATCACCTCTTTCTACAGCCGTTGGTTTAAAAACAGATACTTCTCTACCTAAGACCTTCAAGGGTAGTAGAGATGTAGTCTTTTAATTTTTATTATTATTAAATAATAGCAATAAAAACTTATTTGTTGATATAAATCTATATTTAAACCTGTAACACTACACCCTATAAAGGATCTAAGGTTAAGTACATGGTAGAGACTATACTGTTTCCAGAACAACGGTTGAGCAAGAAGGCGATTTGATCGAGTCAAAGTCAACCGCCAGGTTTTCCCCTCATGGCACCCAATTTTATAGATGATGATTAAGATTAAGGAGAGTCTACAGACTCCACGTTGTCCAGTTATGCCTGTACACAGATTAAATAAATTATTTGCTACAGGTGGATTTGGATCCGAGACCTTCAGCTTAGGAACACACTATGCTACCCCCACTAACCAATCAAATTGTACAAAGAATATAGATAAGTGAAATATTCTTCCGTTGCCATGAAACGTAGAGAGAAATGATAATACAATTCCTAAAACTGATTGGCTGACAAACAGCGCCGGTATAAAAATTGGAGACAAGATAGGTTCATTAAAGCGCGGGAGAACTGTGAGGTTGAAGCTGATTGGCTCAGCAGGGCGGGTCTATTTCATTGATCTCCTTCACCTAGCCAAGGTTAACTCTATTCCCATCCAAATTTATTCTATTTTCTCTCATAAAAAATTTTGTCTTCATTTTTTTTTTAAGAATGATCTTTATATCATGTTTTGCCTCTGAATGTCGAATAAATTATGATAATGGCAACCATAAAGATAATACAGAAGCTGATATAGCGATGCTCGAATTTGTAATTTCCAAATAACATCGTGCAAGCTTTCCATGTTAAATATTCATCTCCCGAATTAACTGGCGGATGAGCAAGTTTCTTTCTTCACTATATTTTTTAACAGTTGAGTATGTCTTAAGGAAGATGATACAGATCAAGAAAGGTTTGAATATGAATCTAGATGTTAAATTGTGCTCGGGTTAATGAAAGATTTCGCTTTGTTGGATGAGGACGCGGAAACTATAAAACTAAATACATTTATAAGAATGGTATGAAATGGTCAGGGGGTGCAGTCAATGACTTATTTTATTGTGCCTACATCTTAGACCGAAAAATAGCCGGTAATGACATAGGCAGGCACGTTACCACAGACAAGGAGACTGAAACGTCTCTGGAGCAGAGATCTACTACAGTCGGATGAAACACGTTAGGAGTGTCGTCAATGGGAGGTTTCTCTCACGTTTCCATGTGAATCCCTTTGGTGAGAGATTTTTGAAAGAAGATTGCAAATACAATATGTGCCAAATGACATTTGTATGATTTCTGTCAATAAATATTTATTATTGCCTATATTCTTTTTTGCTTGATCATTGACTGCAACCCCTAATTGTTTCACACCACTCTTAGAATTATCCATTCAACTATTTTCCTCTTAAATATACTTCCAATTCTTCTTTCCAGCGCTACAATTCCTGGTGATTCAAGGCCTCCTGAAGTATCAATCGTTTTTGTCTAAAGCTGTGCTTGTTTGATTGGTTGGGAATAATTTTAATAAACGAACATATGGGAAGTAGTTTTAATATTAAAATTTAATACATAAGATAAAATAACTTCATTTTTATTTAATAGTGACCATGATTACATAGAATGCATGTCTGCTTACAGAATGCCCTTTCTGTTACAAGTGAGTGTTATACCTCTGACAATTCCTACACGAGTACTTTTTCTCACTGCCACTCTGCCTACTACAGTGCTATTTCTGCTTTTACCGGGTACAGATCCTGGGAGAACCGATAAATGTCCAACTCCAACTATTCAGTAACCCTTCACAGGCTCATTCTGATATTCGTAGAATATTAACAGCACCTAGAAGCTTAAGTTACTAAAGTGTTTTTGGCTATTTTAAAATTTTCTTTCTCTAAAAAATGGTTGGATGTAACATTGATCTTCCTATTTATAAAGTGTTAGTGTCTCTCCTTCAATACGCTAATCAAAACGATAACACAGAGCTAACGAAAACAACCTATTTTGAGTGAACATTCATTCTTGACCCCTCACTTACGATCAAAAGGTCTTGTTGACAGGTAAAGATAATTGCTACCGAGACTCAGAGAAGCAGGCGCCTTTGCCTCAGACGTCACTTAATGAGGATTCTCTACCCGACGGCCACTCCTAGTCTTCTGCAGGAGAGCTCGTTCTAGATTTTACCTACCCGTGCATAGAGTCGAATTAATTAATCAGGAAACTTTAATGAGTTTGAGTTCATCAACTGAAACATTACAAGCAAAGTGGCAAAAACCTCCCCCATCCCCTCAAGAAAAGGATCATTTTCTTTGATAAATGTAATATTAATCATATAATTATGGGAGAGGAGTGGCTCAGTGGTAAATCTAAAGAGCATTGAGTTACCATGCTGAAAATCCTGGTTCAAATCCCGGTGGAGACGGGACTTTTGTTTAGTCTGTTAGAAGCCGGAGATGGATCATATAGGATCTAGGACTCTCCTGGGGTTAACCCAGCCTCTTAAATGGGTAAAAAAATGAGAAAAATCTGGCGATTGAGCTTGATCTAGGACAAATCACCTCCCTGGACATCATGGAACAGTACTGTCTCTACCATGTACTGACAAGAATAAAACGATTCTGTCTTCTCTGATAATGTAGTTTAACCAGATGTCGGTTTTATTTCTGTAGATATCGTAAAAACGGCACGATAAGCGTTTACAACTGACACAGTTCAATAAAATAAAATGCAACGCGTGAATCAATAAAACTAGAGGAAAAAGGACTTTGTTGTGACGAGATGGAGTTTAAGATTAGATTCTAACCGCTTCTTCAATCGTGGGCGTTCCATTTGGAGTGGTTGGAGTCGAATGATAGTCGCTTTAAGTCGCTTTAAAAACATATGTAATTGGTAACGTATAGTGGTTTGACAAAGCTTGTAAAGGCTTGGTAATGCTTGACAAACTACCTTGGATATGAGTTCGTCGTGGTTGGCGAGATGAGCTCGGCAGTGGATGCAGGAGTAGGTCCTGTGGCACTGCGGCAAATACGCCTGGAACGTCTTCACCATCCTGCCCCATCCAACCCACAGTTGCCCTGCAACAGGTAACGACATATTTAGAAATATGTTTATACTACGCTATATAAATAATACATAAGCAAAACTAAAAATATTCATTTATAATTTATGAATACTCGTAATTTTTATTAATTAAAATTTTGGCTAAACAATATTGGCTGGTCAGAATCAGAACAGAAACAAGAAGTACATGATATAATATTATAACAGCATTGCCTAGCAACGTACTGAAGATCTACTTTATATTGGTCTCGATTATTTTGTTGGACTCGATTGTTCTGTTGGACTCGATTAGTTGAATTATACATATTTTTAAAAATTGCATATTACAAAGCCAATGCTCCTGACTTCTTCAAGCCGTTACAAAAAATATAGTACTGTTTATTAATTGAAATGAATGCATCAATTCACAAAGTAAAACGAGCGATTCCTTGATATAATATTTCTATTTTGTTATTTCGATACATCGAATGCAGTGAAATAAGATTAATAAATTTTTCTTATAAACTATATATTTATTTAAAATAGTATATTAGTGGAATATACTCAATGTCTTAAAATAATATTACCTAACTGGGTATTACTTATGAACTGAAATTCCTAGAATAATATCAAGGCATCTCTACCAAACCATTAGGTACTTACTGTTGTATAATCAAGTGAAAAATAGTATAATTTGTAAAATGTGGTTTGGTCCGCCGTTAGATATCCCTCTAGTAAAATAATTTAGTTACACCATTTTTATAGATCGCATTGGAATTAAAACATTTTTTTAATCAAATAACTTCGGTTCAAATAATGAAAAAATTAAACCTAATAGAGAGAAATATCAGTTTTTAAATAATGAAAAAAAAAGATTGACCTTGAACTAAAAAATACCTGCTCAATATATAATAATTAAAAAGAAATAAAATAAATAAATATGAAGCCTAACTCAACATTTAAATTAGTCAATCATTCACGTGAGTAAATTAAAACCTTTTTCCAGTCATATATTATTCTTCTTTATTTTAAAAACGTTTCAACAATTCCATGTCATTCTCAATTTACATTATTTTTAAGTCCTTTAACATTATTTAATTTTAAAAATATTCTCTAAAATTTTTTTTATAAATTTGTACATTTTCAACTTAAAAATTAAAGACAAATCAAATAAATACATAATTTTACATACAAACATGTCCCAAAAATAATGAAAAAGATCCCCAAACCAAAAATAACACATCTCAGATAATTAATAAATCACCAAAAAAAGATTTTAAACAAAATGAAATAAAATACAGAAGTGTAACCTATATCAAAAACTTGTCAGAAAAAATTGAACCAACCTTTAAAAATTATGATATCCCAGATATAAAATTGGCACATAAAACCATAAACCCTATAAAAAACATAATAAACAGCAAAAAAGATAAAATACCAATCTTAGATAATATAAAAGGTGTATATAACATTGATTGCAAAAATTGTGATAAACAATATATAGGACATACCAGTACACATCTAAAAAATAGATTCTTTCATCGAAAAAATAATCTGAAACCAAATTCAAAGACAAGCACTGCATTATCAGCCCATTGCAAAAAAGAATCCCACACATTTGATTTCGAAAAGCCACGCATTTTGCACACTCTCTCTCAGGAACCTCATAGCATTGTTTTCATTTTCCAATTTCTTAATTCATACAATTAACTTTTTAAAATAAATAAAAGATATAAAATAGATCACTATAGATAAAAAATTACTTATTTATATTAATTGACCATTCATGATGACTATATATTGAAGAAGAAAATAAATTTAAATACTATTTTAATAATAATAATCAAAAACAGTCCAAAGTACAAATTTCAAAAATTGTTAATTGACCATGGAGTACACTATAACTCTAATCTTTGTTTTAAATTATATGAAAATCAACCAAAAAGGTATCTATATTTTATTCAGTATTTTTGGGACATGTTTGTATGTAAAATTATGTATTTATTTGATTTGTCTTTTATTTTTAGGTTGAAAATGTACAAATTTATAAAAAAAAAATTAGAGAATATTTTTAAAATTAAATAATGTTAAAGGACTTAAAAATAATGTAAATTGAGAATGACATGGAATTGTTGAAACGTTTTTAAAATAAAGAAGAATAATATATGACTGGAAAAAGGTTTTAATTTACTCACGTCAATGATTGACTAAGAAAGATGTACTCCAGTTACAAAAACAAGAAAATTAAAATAAAAAAATCAACATTTAAAATAAATCTGAAAAATAATTGTCATAATTGGAAATTTAGAAGAGACGGTTGAGAGATCTATTAATTAAACTGACTGAATCAAAAGGGAGAAATTCTAGCAGATATATCATCGCTTAATGTCCTGGCCTGTATTCATTACGGCACAGTTGTCATTTCGTTAGCATTACACTGCAGGTAATAAATCTAGTTAATTAAAAAAATTAATCTCAACACGATTATAAACCAATTTTCCATATTGTAGGCAGTGACAAAGGTTCATTTAACAGTTATCCATAAAGAGGGACGAAGTATAGAAAATAAAATATAATATTTAATAGTTATTTTCTAATTTATTTTTCTCTGGAGCCAAATTTACATTATGGAATTCAAAATTCAATGGAATGAAAAATATATAAAGGCAAAAGGCTCTTGTACCAGTTACCTAGTCTTGTATATCAATGTCCTTCAGTCTCTCAAAACAGTTGCCCTGTCTTTACCCATTCAAGTGAGAGACTATCATTATCAAATTCAGGCTGATGTAGTTGATGGTAAAACATACCATGCAGTTCTTTCTGCTTCCAAAACGGCTAGTAGAGATACTCATCATGGAGGGTCTTTGAGATTTAGGGCAGTGTCATCGATTCTCTTATTATGGCGATTATTTATACATCATCAATAAATAATTCTAATAAAGTATTATTATTATTAATATTAAAGAGGAAAATAGTTGAATGGATGATATACTGAGATAGTAGGGGGGTGCAGTAAAAAAAACACCAAATAAGTCAAGACTTATTTTTATTAAAAACTTATTAACCAAAAGACTTATTTAAATAAAAATACGTCTTGACTTATTTGGTGCTTTTTTTACTGCAACCCACAACTACCTCCATTCTCTATTATTATTAATAGTTCCTTTTGAAAATACTAAACGTTTTTAAGCATAATAATCTCAACTTACTGTTACAATAACAGCCCAATTGATATCAAATGTTTTTGAAAAGTAAATAAATCCACTAAAAATAAATCTAATTGATAACATCAAAGCAAAGAAAAGGTTGTTTTTGCAAACAACTTTTGCGTAGTTTCAACCACAATTTCACCTCAGGTATTGTAAAAAGATAAGACTTAATTTTCCCTTATCAAATACATAATCACGGTCCCTCTCGTGCCTAATAAACCATGTAAAGAAGGAGATAAGGATAGAACAGGCGATAAATAAGGTAAGAAAGGAAAGAGGGATAAACAGTAATCAGCTGGGCCAGTAATACTCAAAGGCCTTGAGTCTCGGCTTAGTAACAGGCGCTCTGCTACCGGGTCTTTCCGCCTCTTCAAGGCGTTCTCTTAATCTAACCAACACTCTTAATCTATCTTGTTTTATTAGTATTATTATTATTAGAGGTAGTGAAATAATCTTTATTTTAGCAATAGATTTATTTATAGCATGTCACAATAAATAGAAAGAATATTGACAAACCTATGTAAGTGCGGTACAAGTCCTTGGTTAAAAATTATTGATAATAATTCTATATTAAAAAATCTCACAAATATTGATAAATATAAATCTACAAAATAAATGTCTATTGTAGAGCTTCTGAAGTAATCAATAAATTCCTAAAACAATGAAATAATTTCCCAATTCATGGCACAAGTCCGCAATATGCTTAAATTCCTGATTTATAAGTAAACAAATATTATTATTCATTATTTTAAAAACATATTAATTTTGACACATAAATACATTTTATAATAAATAATATAATAATTAAAATAAATTATTTCAAATTATAATTTAAACAAAATATTGTAGTCGATATTTATATTTATTACATCATTATCAACATTTTTTTCCTTTTCTCTTTTTAAACATATTTAAACTATTTATTACTCTTTCTAAATACCTAATATTAATTAATTATTATATTTAAAAATAAAGCAGGAATATAATTCATAACTTTTTTTGTTTTGAATTATTCCAATAAACAATAAATTTATTTGTAGAAACAACGTTTGAGATTTATTTTATCTTATTTTAATTTAATTTAATTTTTTTTTCAACTCCCTATTCAATATGTTGTGGAATAAATCATTATTATTCCAGTAAAAAAGAGACTCCGAACAGATACTTATGATCAATTGAAAAAAAACATAATTTTTTCCTTTTTATTATGAAAAATAAATCCTTAAACTCTTATAATTAATATTAGAGAGAAATACTGTATTATTATTAAATTGTATTAGATCGCTCTACAAACTTATTTTAATATATAAATTTTTACAATTTTCGATAATTACCCAATTAATACATTACAACTACGTTTTTTAATTATTTTTTTTTAGTATATTTCAAATGAACATTTATCTTCATAAAATACTTCTTTTTTATTTCAATTATTTCATTGCAAAATATTTTACAATTGAATATTATATTTACTGTTCTCAAGGTCCCGAGTTCCCAACAGGCTGTGGCAGATACATTTTATCATAGCCGATAAAATATTATAATAGCCGAGAATCGACTCTAAGGATTTAGAGTCCCTTCAGGGGCTCACTCAGCGACAATAAAGTGGGTGTCCTTAGCCGGGGTAAAAGCCGGAAGTTGACCATGACCTCGGCCAAATCTCCTCCTTACACAATTGTTGGTTTGAAAACTGTATAGTCCTTTTTACTGAACTCAATTCCTCTTCGGATTATTGCAACACAGGTGTTTATATATTTTAAATATGGTATAAAATAAAACATGTCTAAATTCTTCATCTTCTTATTAATATTATAAAAATATACATTTTAAATAATAATAAATACAATTAAACTAAATTAATTTGTAGCAACAGCAGATAAGCTCACCCGACCCGAGATAGAGGACGTTGTTATGCGGGCCTAGTATAGCAATAGTGCCGTGAGTAACACGAGTTCAATCATTGACGCAACGCCTATTTCATCAAACACAGCATTTGCTCCTTACATTTCGCACTATCGATTGACTTTTGACTAACAAATGGCTCTGATATTATTAATTGTTCCTGATATTATATTAATTCATAATTATATGAGTTCAATAATAATACAAATTATTATTATAAAAACTGACGAAAGCGTGACTTTAATGGGATTTTCATGATTTCATTCGCGTTCAAGACATCGATTTAATTTCCAAAAATGGACATGATTAGTTCAACATTTTAAAAATTAAAAACAAATAATATTTCTTTCAAGATCATTATAAATAATAATAAATTTCGGAATGTTTTTAAATGTTTTAAATATTGACTCAACTGCCAATTTATCTATTTTTTAATAGGATCACAGTCATCCATCATGGTCTGGGAACACAATTTTTTCTGAGAAATTTAAATAATTGTATAATAAAAATAAGATATAATAAACTTATAAACGAAGCTAGTAGGAAGATAACTCATATAATTACACAAACATCCATTTTTGGAAGGCAATCAAACATTAAATTTACCAGGGGAATTATAATATATATTAGTGTTCGTGTCCCAAATATGTAGCGTTAATAGACTAGTTATTAATCATACACAAATTATGAAGGTTTATTGTTGTATTCAATTTTAGCTTCAATATTTAAGTTGAAATTAATGTTTTTCCATACCGGATATCACTTTTGAAAAGCCTTACTCAACGGAGCTCATTAAAATACCCCTTAAAATTATTTTTAAAAAAATAAAATAAATGTTTTTGAAATTTTGCTAAAACGGACTGTGAACGGGTCGGGGGTTCAGTATAGTAGAGACTCTTATGTTGCAGACTGTCATGGACAACGGTTCTGCAAGGAGGTAACTTGACCTAGATCACGCTCAACCGCCAGATTTTTCCTCCTTATTTTGGGTATCCTATTTTTATAACATTTAAGCCCCAGGAGGTTCCTAGACACCATATGATCCATTTCCAGCTACAAACAGGCTAAATAAAAGTCTTGCTTGAAGCGGGATTTGAATCAGGATTTTCGGGATGGCAACTCAGTGCTCTATCACAGAGCCACTCCGCTCTCCTAAAATTTTCTAAAGATACCAAATATTATACATTAGATAACATTGATTAATATGGTTGAAATTGTTCTTTTAATTGAAATATAGTATTAATAATAATGAATTAATAATGAATTTCAATTAAATTAATAATAATGAATTGTTCTTTTAATTGAAATATAGTATTAAGAAATAGCCGCCTTAGCCCGAGTTAGTAGCTTGTTCCCAAATTAATAAAAATATGTTTTTTGTTATATTTATAATTAAATTGTGTAACATATACATAATATTTAGCCAAAAATATTAATATTTATATTTCTTTTCGAGTAGTTATTTAATTTTTAAGAATATACTTTTGCTAATAAATTTTAATGTTGGTTTCATACACCTATGGATAAATGTGAATGTTAAGTGATAAAGACAACAACTTTTATCCCCTTTGAGATTTTAGTTAAAAAATTCCAACTAAGAAAGCTTGAGTTTCTAAATCAAAATCAGGAAAGAAAAATATCTTTCGACAGCTATTTGACAGCTATTTTTCTTTCCCTTTTTTAGTCAAGAGACTTAAGGCTTTTAGGTTGGAATTTTTACATTTTTTAAATGTCTTAACAAGTATCTTATACCTTTTTTGAGTTTTTGCTCTTCTGTATTAATATTTTCGCTTCTTTTTATAATATATTATTTAGTTATAGTAATAATAAAGCATAGCGAACGCCGATACCACCAATCTCTGCTTACAAATGATCCGTGGCATTACCCAAACCCAAATAAAACAATAAATGAGACAAGGAAGCGGGAGGGCGTTGACAGGGATCGATGTTATCGCATTATTAACTTCAGCCAGTGTTAATGAGTACTTTACCTTCCTCTTCATTTACATTTCTTCCTTTCTTTTCCCATCCTCTTCCGTCAGCCGGAAATTTCCCTCGTGCGAAAAAGAAACATGAGTAAAATCTGGTATTCAACGAGCTATTAGAAGGGATTTTGGCTATGAGTAATTTCAGTTAGACCGTACATGAACTTAATTGAAGCCTGGAAGAACATTGAACTTAATAAGAAATTCCAACTTAATGTGCAAAATGTAGTTAATTAGTGTCGAGAATAGTAATTGCAAAAACGGAGTTACCTTGAATTAAAAAGGTCAGTGCACTCTGTAGTCCTAATAATGAGATCTAAGGTTCCAAAGACATTCCTAAGGGTCATATGAGGTGTAGTGTTTTGTATAATCAACTCCTATGACCAGATCGTGTCTTGGCAGCCTGGCAGGAGGCCTTAGGATTTTTCAAAGAGAATAAAAAATGCTTGATTATGCTGTCCTTCGGAGGGGGCATAAAATGGCGGTCCCCAGGCTGTGCCATGCCTTAAACATTCCTGTCCTATTCACACCAGGAATAGCAAAGTTTAGGACTCCCGCAATAGCATCTTATGATTATTCATAGTAGAATAAAGTGACGTTAAATTAAAAAAACATTCTTGCCATCTTTCCTCTACATCCTTACAAAACCTAGTAAAAGTTAAAAAAAAAAAATTGTGAATAGCAGTTGTTTGCTTTTCTTATAGGATAAACTATGATTTTATGACTATTTTGTAGACTTGGCTACAGAAAAACACCGATTTTTCCTGTGTAAGATTTGTGAAGCCAATTTTAAATTTTATTCTGAATAACTTTTATATATATAAATTCATAATATCATAAATATCAAATTCATACTTCACATGCGTTTGCGTGCCCCAAGGTGATATGATAACAGGTAAAAGCTGCACTACAGATCTTACAGTTTTTACTGTAATCTTTGTATAACAGTTGATAAGATCGTTTTTATCTAGGTTGATAAGATTCAGATAAAATAAAACTTATGAGGTTAAAAGGCAACCCTCAAGCTTTATTTTATTAATTTAATAATTTATGATCTAGAAAATTTATAAAAACAAATTAAAAACGCAAGCTACACTTGCTACTATTATGGGGGAAAAAAAATACCGTATAATATGTAAACTAACAATTGAAATTATACCCAGAAATTAGAAAGTTTAATAAATGTACAGTTAAGCTTTTAATTAAACCTTTTTAATAACATTTCAAGGGGGGAAAAACAACTGTTAGCAGGCAAAAATAGTTTTCATACTTTTAGTGTATTCTATGCGTAATCTTTCTGTTTCTCAGTACACTTTTTTTTTCTAATAAGAAAATAACTGTTATTTTAAGCAATATCAATCATCATAACAAGTAATAACCTACTGGCTGTGTTACCTATATACAGTCGTAACGTAATTAGCCACAACTTATCTTTACAGAATAAGTTTTTTGGCTTACGTTATTTCTTTCCGTTAAATCTGTTTCATAATATTTGAGATTCTGGACGGAAAATAAAAAGAATAGAAAATATACTGAACGCGACAATGAAACTAACAGAAGTGTCTAAATTTATCCTCCAATATTTCGAAGGCGATTAGTTTAGGGACGCGACTTAAAATAGCTTCCCCTTCTGATAAAATGTCAAACCTTATTAACTTTGTTCCATGCTTCGTTTAACTCCGTCTTTCTCTCTCTCTCTTCTCTTGTAGTTAGGTGACTATTATTTCCAAAAATACAGAAGAAAAAAATGAAAAAGAAAAAAATAGTTTGCTTTGTGTTCGAAAACAGGTGTAACTGGTGGCTTTTAAGAAAAAATTTACAAGTTTAGGGACTATGTATGTAAAGTAATAACACTGTTCCAGATTTGTAGCACCATTTTATTCGATTTTTTACCATAATATTTAATTAATAAAAGTTGACTTATTAGATATGATCTTGACATTACATAACAGCCACGAACCAAATTTCAAAATATTACGGAGCACAGAGATAGTTGGGGGGTGCAGTAAAAAAAAACACCAAATAAGTACTAGACTTATATTTAGTTAGTGCCGAAATTTCGACCTAAACTGTAGGCCATCTTCAGGGCTATGAGAGAGAAACAAACAGAACAAAAAATATATATAAAAACGTTACAGTACCAAGAAAAGTGACATGTAATGTAGAAAATTAAAATAGTGACAGATATGAAAATTAAAGATAACGAATATTAAAATAGTGACAGAATATAATACAATTAAAATATTGACAGATGTAATAAAATTAAAGATAATGAACAGAAATTAAGTGACATATATAATAATTAAAGATAACGAATATAAAATAAAATACAGAAACTAAATGTACAGAAAGGATAAAAAACAAAACATAATATAAAGAGAAATAAAAATGAGGAGGTAAACCGAAAGATACAAAATGAGAAGACACATATATAACACACACACATATATATATATATATATATATATATATATATATATATATATATAAAAAGGTTGGAAAATGAAGGAATTTAGAAAAAAAAACTAGTAAATTAAAGATATAAAATGTATGATAATGGACTTTTAGAGGTTACATAAGTAAAATGTATGATCCATAATAATACAAGAATATGTAGAAAGAAATGAATTGGTATCTCGTAGAATGACCGTTAGAAATGTAAAAAAAAATTGAAAAATTTTATATTACATAAAAAAAATGTTATATTACATCCCAATCAATTTTTTATATTACCCATTTTCAATTTTTTTTCCCAACCTGTCACTATTTTAATATTCGTTATCTTTAATTTTCATATCTGTCACTATTTTAATTTTCTACATTACATGTCACTATATTCTTGTTACTGTAACGTTTTTATATATAATTTCGTAACGTTTTCATATATATTATGTTCTGTTTGTTTCTCTCTCATAGCCCTGAAGATGGCCTACATTGTAGGTCGAAACGTCGGCACTAACTAAATATAAGTCTAGTACTTTTTTGGTGTTTTTTTTTTACTGCACCCCCCAACTATCTCTGGTCTCCATTTTATCATCCAGTCAACTATTTTCCTCTCATTCAAAATATTATCTTTT
The DNA here is from genome assembly GCA_037127475.1 of Arma custos. Taxonomy (NCBI): domain Eukaryota; kingdom Metazoa; phylum Arthropoda; class Insecta; order Hemiptera; family Pentatomidae; genus Arma; species Arma custos. The sequence continues at coordinate 19,101,254 of CM073762.1, read as the reverse complement.
ACCAAGGGAAGCTATGCCGAGAAGTTTTTTAAGTTAGTAGTTGAACATGTACCGCTTCAACCATGAAGAGTATTGGGAGCAGTACATGGTAAAGAGTGGACTGTTTCTAAACCAACGGTTGTGAAAGGGAGGTGATTCGGGCGAGATCACTATCAACCACCAGGTTATCACCCCAAAGAAGGGTATCCACTTTACAGAGGCTGAATGAGCCCCAAGTGGTTGTGTAGGCACTCCAGAGTCGAATCACGTATGCTAACAGATTAAATATGGGCAATTTATCAGCCACAATAAACACGAGACCTTCAGCAGAGCCAAGCTCTCTACTCGCTACTATATATTTATGTATAGTATCCATATTTATATTATGTATTTTTTAAAATGAATCTTAATTTCGATTATATTTTTAATTAATCTTTTTAATTACTTTAATTTCTCTCAAAGTAATATTTAATAATTTCTCCATCATTATTTTTCGTTCGATCTTTTCATTCATAATAAGAGAAATCCGCTTTCCCTCAGATAATCAAGACTTTAGGCTAATCATTGACTTAAGACTTTGCTTCTCAAAAGCTGATTATCTCGAACCTCATTAACAAGTTCATGTTCCAATAGAATCACTTAACCTTCCGACCTTTGTAAATGCCCATCTCTACTTTACATCTTTCAAACCTTCTTACTTTCTTGACGAAGGAGGATCAACTTAATAAGGAAAAACTTAATAAGAGTCGGAAGAATTTTATAGTTTTAATAAGCCAAAGAATAATAACCATAAAATTTTCTCTCTAGGAGAAATATAAGTTTAACAATAATAAGTTATGACAGCCAAGAGTCGTAACGTTATGCAGAAAGAACTGGAGCATAACAATGAATTTCCACAATCATATTGCGTACTAACCCAAGGAAACGGTCGCAAGACCGCTAAATTCATAAGGCGAGGAAAATATAAAACTAAATACAATAACTTTGATGAAAAATTTAAAGAAGTAGAGCAGGAATTAAATTAGGATATTTGGAATATATGATCAGAACCAGAAACGCAAATAACACCCCAGAAATTAGAGTATTTAGGGTTTATGATGACTAGAAAACACAGAATTCAAAATGAAATAAAGTTGCGGTGATGGAAATTATTTTTTAGTTTTCCTGTATCACTCAATCCATGAAGGGTCTTGGGTTCAGTACGTGGTAGAGACTGCACAGCTTCTTGGACAACGGTTGTGCAGGAAGGTGAATATAAAATACACAATAACCCGAACAACCATGGCCCAGTATACATACTAACAAAAGAAAAACACTTCCACATCTACTTGCAATGGATTACTTTATATGTATTAGTTCATTAATGGATATTTCAATTTATTTGAAATAATAGACGTACAAAAACAGAATCGAATCGATAAAAATCAAATATAATGGAGAATAAACTGAGTTACGGAGAGATAAAGTTATAACAGTTGTACTAACCAATGGAATAACAAGACCATGGCAAAACATTTCTTTGGAACACCTGCCCAACTGCCAGGCCTGCTGGATGGTTGGTTAGTCATGACAGATCTATCAGTTATATTTGAACCAACACCTGTTTCGAATAGTCTGTATTGAATTTTAAACGAGTAGTGTTGTTTTCTTAGCCAACATGTCCAACGAATTGAATTAGAATCCAATTTAATTAAAAACAAAAACTCCACGACCAGTAAATAAAACAGACTTCAACAGAAATCAATCGAAAGCAGTTGGGTTCGCTTCAGAGACTAACCACGTGGATCAACTATTACGTTTTGAATAATGAATAAAAAATAATAGTAAAATAGAGCTGAATGAGTGTTCTCTCTCGTTAATCTTCGAGAGAAACAGGGGAAAGGTTTTCCACCTCGCAAGGAAACTTCAAATAATGTCATATTTTACTGTACTATGGATTTACTGTGGGAGGGAGGCTCAGTATCATACAGTGCTTAAGTTTCCGGGTTCAAATCGGAAGTGAGATTCTCATCTGCCTTTTCCGGTAAATAAAATAGAGATGCCTCAGCTTGTTATATATATTGATTAATATATAGATATAATTATTATATCATATAATATATATAGGGTGAGAGGGTGGCTCTGCGCGTGGAGACGCTATGCCGAAGGCTCTAGATTCAAATCATTTAATCTGTTATCAGCCAAGTGTTGACCGCGGTACCTATAGACCTTCCTGGGGCTTACCCAGTCTCTATAAAGTAGGTATCTTTAACTGGGGGACCTGGGGTTGAGCGTGGTTAGAAACAAATGATCTCCATGTACAATCGTTGTCCTGGAAACAGATCATTTCCTGAATCATTAGGAACAGAACCCAAAAAGGTTGTAGTTGTATAAAGGAGTTGTCCCAGAATAAATGATGATTTTATAATAATTATTATTACAATTAGGATAGGTATATTTAACGAGAACCTGACACCGTGAAGAAAATGGTTCTCCATTTTACTTTCCCTCCAAAGGACGGCGTAACCATGGATTTTTTACTATAACTTCCACAAGGGTCACCTTTTAGACAGCGGACACGCGGCCTTGAGGGTAGAAGAATATTATACTAACCACTACACCGCAGAAGTAATTAAAATGTGTACACGTGGATCATAATTTTACTCAGGTGCGCTTATAAAGCGCAATTTTTAATTTAATAGGCATGTATTAAAGTTACTTTGTGTCCATATCAAATTATAAATCATCTGTCATGTTGTTAACTACACAATTTAGTCTATTCAAAAGCATACATTAATAATGAAACGAGACATACCTTAGAGACGAAAATGAAAAAAGAATGCACAAAATAATTCCTTCACAATCTTCACTTGTTAAACTACACGTACAACACATAAGATGATTCTCAGGACACTAATCGGAAAGAACAGTTTAAACGCCAGGGGTTGGAGAGAGGGTTTCGCAGTTAAGTGAATCATAAACGCTTCTCTGAAACTTCTCTATCATTAAAAAAAAAAAAAAGAAAATGGAGGAAGAGCTAATTGTTGAAATTGTAAAAGCGTGCCAGTTATTAATGAGGTGAAGTAACAAATGATTTATAATTAAATAGAATTTTCATCAGGAAACAAAAATAGAATTCTCAGATTTTTACACTTAAATCCTTACACCCATGACCAATTTGACTATTTAATATTTGATAGGTCTATCATAAACATCAGTGATGAAGTCTTTACACAAAAAGCTTGTTTACACAGTAGCTCTATCTAGTAAGATATCAAAACGGACTCAATAACAGTGCCAAGAGGAAACCGAATAGCTGAATCATGAGGAAAAACCGAGAGTTTTCCATGTAAGTTCCGTTCCTGAGGAGTTTGCAGTAATTGTTGCGCTGTTTCCTTCACAGTTTCGTCATCTCAATCAACTAATCTTCTCGATTGAGATTTAAATCAACTCTCTCCATCAACTAATTATTAACCATTTCGTATGTTACTAAGTATAAATAAAAACTGTGGTGTAAAAGACTGTCCTGCGACTTACGATATTTCATTTTCAAAGACACACATTACCTAAACTGTTAACAACGTTGGTGATTTATTTCATTGTCGTTTACCATATTTTCTTCTATATAATTATTAACAGTTAAGGGATATATAAGTATAGGAAACTGGACAGCTCAGTGGGTAGAGAACTGTGTTTCAGTGCTCAAGGTTCAAATCAAGCTATGTCAGATTAATTGTTAATGAGTTAACAGCAATAAATGGAACTAGTGGGGTCTGCAGATCCTCCTTGGGCTCACCCAGCCTATACAAAGTGTGGGTTAAATCATCCTTGCCTAATCATTGGCTTAGAAACAGTGCATTGTCTATCGTGTACTGGACCCAAGACCCTTCATGGGCTGCAGTCTTTCATTTAAAAAAATTAAAATTTTGAGAGGTCAAATCATTCTTACGCTATTCCAAACAATTTATGACAATACTACTTCATTGGACATAGTAGAACAGACATTTAGGCACATAATCCATGAAAGCAAATATCGGAATTAATTAATCTTGAATGATAATAGTTGATCTTTATAATATATGTGGAAGAAAATGGTCCAGGCGGAGGTCAATAAATTTCTCTTAGATATGGAGAAATGTTTATTAAGTAGCCAACGTTTCGACCTACTTTGCAGGTCATCTTCAAGGCTAAATATGTAAAATACAGACAATTGAAAATTAAAATAGTAAACAATTTTTAAAACTAAATACAGTTTTAATAACCAAGTGAAAAGAAGTTAGGAAAAAAACATAAAAAAGAATATAATAAGTAATAACAAATAATAAAATAAGCAATAAAAAGTAATAAAAAAGAATAAAATAAGTAATAAAAAAGAAAGTGTTAAAAATTAAAGAATAAGGTAATAAAGATAAATATTAAAAATTACAATGGGTAAATATTAAAATTAAAATACATAAGTATCGGGTATCTGACAATAAAGATGGGGGGAGGAACATTTTTTAATTTTCAATTGTCTGCTGTTTTTACATTTAGCCCTGAAGAAGACCTGAAAAGTAGTTCGAAACGTTGGCTACTTAATAAACATTTCTCCACATCTTTGAGAAATTTATTCACTTCTACCTTTACCATTTTCTTCCACATCAAAAGTAATTATTTCAGTAATTTTGAACATAAAACATATTTGGCGCGATTTAATTAAATTCATACTTTTTTAATTTTAATTCTCTTGTTTATGTCACTGGAACACATCCCCCCGAGTCAATTCTAAAACTCAAGTCAATTCTACTAAAAAGGTTAAAAATGTGCAAATTTATAAGTATTAAAAAAATATATTTAAATTAAATTTAAAAAAAGGGACTTATAAGAGATATAAATTGAAAATGAATGAAAAATGTTGAAGCGTATTTAAATAAAGAGGAAGTGTTTGACTGGAAAAGGTTTTTTTTTTATGCTTACTTGAATAAATTCATACATAACTTAAAACTTGAAAAGTTAACAATATTTCCAAAAAGATAAACATATTATAGACCTGTATTTAGTTATAATAACAATTAATAATATTAGTAATAATTGATAATTTTAATAATTAGATATCAGATCGGTTATGATAAAAGATAATGATACAAACTAATAAAATTTAAAACTTGATATATTGTTTTATTTAATAATTTATACTTATAGTCTTTTAGGTCAGGAGTGGCATAGGTGAATAGGTATGGAGCTGGGTTACTAATCTCTAGTGTCTAATTTCGAAACCGAACTACGGCAGATAAATAGTTTATTCTGTTAACAGCCGAGACACGACTCCGTAGAATCAGGAGACCATCTTGAGTTGTGTCAGTAACCTTAATCAGGAAGGAACACTTGACTGTAGAGTGTGATTTCAGCCAAATTACCTCCTAGCGCAACCGTTGACATACAAATAGTACCATATATCATATATTGATATTCTTTATGGGTTGTAGTTGTAAGGTTTTTTTTTTTCTACTTAATGTAAACCTCAACTGGATTTCGCTTTATTAGCGCACCGCTCAAGATTTTCTTTTTAGATTACAAGTTATTTGATTGGTTGATTTACCATAGGTAATTTTTCATGACATGTAGCAACTACGTAATTAGTGAAAATTTAACTTAAATGGAAAGCAAATCATCTTCAATTAGTTACAGAAAAATTGACTAATAATTTTCATAAGATCAGCTGTTGTGAGACAGCATGGATGTGAGGAAACTTAGTTGTAAATGTCGGATAGAAAGGGAACTACTCAAGTTTACTTTGAAATGGGGGGGTATATAATCTAAGCAAACCTAGAGGAGAAAAAAAAAGAAAAAAAACAGACACAAAAAATAACCCACTCAGTTAGCGAACTGTTCCCCTTTAGATGTTCCAAAAGCAAACAGAACATCTGGTTTTCGGTAGAGCATCTTCCGAAGTGAACTATACGAGAGGATCAGGGCTACGCTAGTAAATCTCTAGCTGATTCTAAATTTAAAGTAGAAACGACGAAGCACCCTTCTCTCTGCTCTCTATAGCACACAGCTTTATCGATTCCTCCTTCTTTTGTTCCATCCTTCAAACAGAGATAGAACTCTCAATTTTATTATATCCGGAGTGTGCACTTCCTAGAATTAATTCAGAGAAGCGGCGGGAGCAAATATACTTCCACACGTGTCGAGCTAAACCAAACACCGTTTATTTATTTTTTTATATACACGTATTATAGTCAGGTTCATAAATACGTAGTTAGCTTACTGTATGATAATTAAAATAAAACATAGAAAAATAAATTTACGCAAGATAAAATACACGAAACATAATCTGTTACAATACAAATGAAAAAAAACAACTAACAATGCATTAAATCTCTAATACAACAGAAAATACTGATCTATTCAACGTTTCGCTAGATCAGAGATCATCACAACTTACTCAAAAAAATTAAAATCTTAGATCAAATCCTAAATTCGTGCAAGAGAAACATAGTATGATACAATACAATTGAAAAAAACAAACAATGCATTAAGTCTCTAATAAACCAGAAAATAAATATCTAACTAACGTTTTTCCAGTTCAGACATTATCAGGACTTACACAAAAACCTTCAGTTAAAAAAAAAATTCAAATGCAGCAGGATCTAACACCAATAGTCGAAACAGACCCCTCTCCAAAAAGTTCAGTCATAATTGTTTAAGATGAAATCACTAATTGAAGTTGCCCTCGCTGATAGAGGAGTCTTTTGGCTGTTGAAGTGAGATATGCTGCATTTGATCTTATATGATGTGAATATTTGGTGATTGTTCTGATGAGGCCAGAATAGTTATTTTCCAGTACTTTAGTTTTCCAGGCTATGATAAATGTATTAAAAATAGTTAATAAAGTAATTAATGACTATACCTCCCCATTATTAAGAGACAATAAATATTTTTTTAATTATTTTCCCTTCGATAATGCAAAAACTGTATACATTAAAATCCTATGGACCAAATCCTTTAAATAATCCTGTATTCATTCCTTACTCAATCCTATCTCTCCTACAGGTCATTCATAGTAAATCTTAATAACGTCTACTCATCCCTCTTTCCTCAATCTGCTGGTGTTCCTCAAGGCAGTATCTTTGGCCCAATTCTCTACACAGTTTATACAGCTGGCATCCCAACTCATCCTTTACCACGTACGCGGATGACATATGTCTATTATCTGTCAACACTTATCCAGTTATAGCAATGTCATATCTCTGAACATGAAAATTGGTGTTAAAACTGGAAGATTAAAATAAATTCCCACAAATCTCATAAAATCACCTTTACCCTCCGTCGTAAACCAATGACTTCCTGTCCTCCTGTATCGTTTAATAACATCCCACTGATTCCTGTAGAACAGGTCCGGTACTTAAGACTACACCTTGACAAACACTTACACTACACTGAAACAGCTCGCCGTTTCAGGCTACTTCAACATTTACTAGACAAACGCTCTAAGCTCCCAATTAATTACAAAATACTCATATACATGACACCCATCTGGACTTTAAGAGTAGAGCTTTGGGGCTCCACTAAGCCATCGAATTCCTCCAATCCTTACAATCCAAAATCCTTCGTAAAATCCTTAATGCTCCTTACTTTGTTACGAACTAAGTAATCCATAATGTTGCGTTTGTTGCTGATTTGGCCCGAATCCGATATCAATCTTTTCCACTCATACCCACTAGTTTCAAACCTTGCAACCTCTTCAATTCCTGATAATCTTCCGAGGCGTCTGAAAAATTGTGACCTTCTAAGCAGAACTTTTTATTTGAGTACTACCACTGGGTAGATCCTCTACTTGCCTTTGTCTCTGGATTTAATTTATCTTTCATTATATTTACTTGATGTATTCAGTATACAGTTGTAAATTTCAATAAATACATTAAAAAAAAAAGTTCTTTACTCTGTTAGTAAAGGATTACTGTACACACTCCGACCAGTCTGTATCAAGATAAATGTTTCAATTGTTTTTGACCTTTCAATTTGATAATATAAAATGATTTTCAGAGCATATAAGCAGTTCGTTGAAGATGCTACAAATGTTATTCTCCAAAGAACAACAAAATAAAATAGTTATTAAAGGATCTAAAAGATGACGAAATTAGAATTTCAAAAGAAGTGAATTACATAAAAGATTAGAGATACATTAGCAATCTTGTGTAAATACATACACATGAATGGTGCCATAGCGGTTTATACAGACTCTTCGTTGCAAGCTTTTATCACTTAAAATTGCGCAGAGAGTAAACGGGGCCAAGAATACTTATTCAATTAACACCTGAAATATCAAAATATTTTGGCACTCCTTGAAAGCATTTCTAAGTATAGAACACATCGGAATTTTAATTACGGGAAACCTTTGTTGCTCTCTATAGAATGACGTGCTTTTAACCAAAAACAACTGAATGTGAATCACATGTGTAGGATACAACACATGATACATCCGGTCATCTTATTATAAAAGCGTAGCTAAATATGTTTGTAATTCAGAATGATATGTGCAAGATCTTTATTACTCTTAGTGGTAAATTTCCGGCATGGCAACTCAGTGGTAGAGCACTGAGTTGCCATGCCGGAAATCCTGGTTCAAATCCCGCTGCAGGCAAGACTTTTATTTAGTCCGTTTGCAGCTAGAGATGGATCATATGGGTTCAAGGAGCCTCCTGGGACTCACCCAGCCTCTATAAAAATAGGGTACCCAAAATAAGGGGGACAATCTGGCGGTTGGGCGTGATATAGGACAAGTCACCTCCTTGCAGAACCGTTTTCCATGAAACAGTACAGTCTCTACCATATACTGAACCCCAGACACGTACCCTACAGAACGTACGTACAGACCGTACACGGGTTGTAGTGGTACAGTTTTTTTTTCTTTATTACTCTTAACTTTTATCAATCATTTTAGACCATATTTGATGAATTTTTTGTAGGTTTTCGGCGGCATACCCACTCGATAGTCATTGAGGATATAAAAACACTTCAACACAATAAAAAAGCACTTAATAATAATAGTCATGAGCGGTTTTGCTGTTCCGCCACCCCCAGACATAGCAAATAATACCGTGTTATACTAGCCCTATCCAACATCCTCTTTCACGACGCAGTTAGAAACTAAATATTAAAAGAGTTTAAACATTTTTATTTTAAAGAGAAAAGATTTGTCCTGTCCGGGATTCGAAGCAGGGCCGCCTGCATCGCTATTAAATTCGAATCCCGCCCAGGACAAATCTTTTCTCTTTAAAAGAAAAATATTTAAAAATAATCAACATCAAAAGAACAATAAATTATAAATGGAGTTTACTTATATATTTATCTTATAAGCTTTATCGAGCTTTTATGCTTAACTTACGCCCTAAACAAGAGTCTTATCTGCCTGTGAGTAAACCCGCGTAGATAACGAAAACTGAAATTTAGAACTTGAGTTGTGAATGTTGCTATAAACAAATCTTAAAATTAACATAAAATTCTACATTTATACTTATGAAGTACTTTATTACAGACTTAAAAAAGAAACAAATTTGTAATATAGCTCACACTTAATTTACCTAAAAGCATTTAAGCAATTAAAAAAAAAATATATATATACACATGAGCCTTTTTGGCGAAGAAAATTTAATAATTTTTTAATATCACGTTATTTTTATTCATATTTTTTAATATTGTAAGCATAACTAAACATTAATTTACTTATTGAGATTAAGTAATTCATTAACTTGAACAGTGCAGTAGTTGAGATTTATTTTGAGATTAAATTCTTTATCTTTCGCAAATATTTTTTCTGGCACGACAGATGAACACAAGATAGGTTAATTGGTACGCAGGTGAGCAAGTTTTGCAACAAACAACTCTCCATTCGTTTCGCCTAAACTTATCGTATTCATTAAGATTAATTTCTTTATTAATTGCTCAGGTGCCAGATACTGATCTAACTATAGACGCGGGCTCGCGCACCTTGCGAGAAGGTCTCTGTACACCTGCACACATCTCATTTATTAACCAAGGTGGATAGCCATCGTCCTCAGATGAGACGGCTGTGACTTAATGAAGGCAGCAACACAAAGAAGCAGCAGTTGCCGAGCCAGTGCTACCTAACGGGGCTCCAACTGAGTCAGCACTGACTCACGGCGAGAGCAGATGCTAGTAGTCGCGGCAATGACCTGCTGCTTCTCAACACAGTTGCTAGCGTAGATCCGTTCGGGTTTTATAAGCGAAGGTATTGTCGGGAAAAACAGTAAATGAAGCTATTAGGATATAACCGTTCACTAAAACAACCCAAAAGTAGGCATGTATACACTGAAAATATATCCATAGATATTAGAAAAACCTACAACCCTATAACTCATGAAGGGTCTCATGTTCAGCACATAATAGAGACAGTAGTGTTTCATTGCCAAAGGCTGAGCAGGGACATGATTTGGTCGAGATTATTCCTCCAATTAAGGTTACTGCCATAGTACATTACCTGTGTTTTTGAACTAATTGTTTTATTTTTTGTTTTCTAAATGGATCCCATTAGATTCTTATCTTCTCTTTTTCCTTAAGATTTCCAATGGTCCTTCTAGAAGTCGGCCGACGAAGGTAGAACTTCTTTTGGAGTGTTTTGTGTGATTATACTTCACATGTACTATAGTCGGGACGACAAGAGAAGGTGCACAGAGCATCCCCCTCCACGCCTGTCCACGAGCTCATGGTCATCATGGTCTGAAGGAGGAAGCTGTATACTAAATAAGAAGATGGAAAACCAAAATAAATAAAAAATTGTTTGAAAGAAATCTAAATCTGGAGAAACCCTTAGGGAAAAACTTGTAGAATTCAAAAATAAAGAAAAAATGAACTAACGATTACCAATTGTCAATAAAGAAGTTACCTTATGTTACTATTTAATTGATTCTTAAAAACAAATTTTTTATTTTCATTTGTTTTAACTGTTTTTGTTGCAAATTATATTGATTTTATAGCTACATTGAATGCTACATTTATGTCAGCGAGGTTTCTAAGTTTGTAGAGATGTCGCTATGTTTCTGAGCTGCAGATCCCAAGTATTAATCTAGCTGCGATAATTTGTTTATTGAATAAAAATTATGAATCGATCCTTTGAGATTTGTAGACTCTCCTGGGGCATTACCGATCAAAGAAAATATTTTTAGATAACAAAATAACTTTGCTGCAATTATTATATACTAGTTGTATTAAGGTTCATTTTCTCAATGACATTCTAATTTGTTATTTCTCGGTATTTTTGTTATCTATTTTCTCATAAAAATCAACATGATTTCAATCATTTATTTACTTTTTTTTATAAATGCAGTCATTAGTTTGATCGATTTGCTGTATATGTTCGTAATTCACAAAGGTTTTTGTAACCAGGTAGAGTCTTTGGTAGCTTGTGTAATTCTACTATTCGTTATTTGTATTCTGAAAATTGTAAAGTTCTAATTGCAATAAAAATGGAGAAATCTATGTTCATTTTTAATGAACTTGAATTTTACCCTATCATCAAAAGATACATTAAATATTCGGTCATGCAACTGCGAATTGCTTTGCAGCACGCAAGGAGTAACTTATACTAACCGGAAAAATTTCTTTGAAATTACATAAAGTCATTACGTTGATAAAGTATTATCAAAGATCTTATAACCCTCAACATTTTTCATGTCGAGTCAAAGTAAAAAAAAGTACCGTTTTGTTAAACCTCTTTGAATTAATTAACATCACTTTTATTCACGTGAATACCTTTGAAAAAAAAGGGGGGGGGATTTCAGTTAGTTTTCAGAATGTTAATAGCGTTCGAAAGTTCACGGGGACAAAAACAAAACTGTGGCCTGTCAGGAAAGGTTTTGCTATTCAGCGTAATGAAACTTTTTAGATGGCGATAATAGCTTCTCAGGAACATACCTCGAAGATATCTTATGACTATTCAAAAAATATTGCTACAGAGCCGATAAATTTTTAGATTTTTTTAATTTAAAAAAATCGATTATTTAAATACACTGTTAGATTAATTATAAACTTCTCTTAGAAGTAGTTATATATTATGATTTATTTACATTTAAGTAATTATTTATGTATTAAATCAAAGCAATCCTATAGTGGAAGCATTATAGGAGCGGGGTCACTCAGTGTGTGGAGCGCTGTTTTAAGCTTCAAGTTCAGTTAAAATCTTTTCTATTGAAAATCTATGAGCTATGCAGACTCTGCCGGGGCTCACGTAGCCTCTATACAGCTTTTATTTATATATTATATATTGTACTCGTGTATCAAATAAAATAATGGATTTTTATTACAAAATAAAGCTAATGCAATCATTACATATTAGTTTTATTAAGCTTAAGCTTCGTTTTCTAAACTTCATCCTATTTGATATTTCTCCATTATTTTTCATTTATTTTCCCATATAAATATCCATGTAACCTCACACTGCACGAGTGGTAGAGAGAATGGACTATAATGATGATGAAATACACATGTTTTTATTAAACTTTTTTAATATTGCCATCATTTAAATAGATCGATTCACATGTTGTGCTCACCATATATGGTAAAATATTCGTGATCCATAAATTTTATAGAAGAGAAAATGGACCAGGTGGAGGTCAAAAATAAAATCATTAATACAATAGTAAGCTTAATAATTAATAGTGAATAATTAGTAATAAGTGGCTTATTATTAATTAAGCTTTTGTTTACTTTTGGCCAGATGTTTTTTTTTCCTCCTTCGAAAATAATTTAACTTTAAAAACTCTGTGTACGTAACTATATGAATAAATATATTTTTTGTATTAAAATACATGAATAGACAAATGCACTGAACATGGGGCTTTTGAACGATAATAATCGAATAATTTTTTAAGTAGGGGACACAAAAGGGTTTAATTATTTTTTTTTTTTAATTTATTGAATTTAAACAAAGAACTAATTTTATTTTTTTAATGAAAAGAGAGATTTCTTTGACCATTCTTTTTTAATGAGGGTCGCATTTTTTAATTAATATTATTTTCATAAATTATAATTACATTGAAGAAATATTCATCCGTTATTATTTTCTTTCGTTTAATAAATTTTAATTATTTTTATAAAAAGAACGATATTAGAGCAACTTGGGGATTTAATGAATTGGATACTTGGTATCGCCATGCCGTTTATATCAAATGGCCATCCATTTGTTGAAAAATTTTTTTTTGTTAAATTTTTTCTTTCATTGTATATATGATTTTGTATAGATACATTTAAATTGTCCAAGTTTTTGAAATTCGAGACTAATCTGTTTGGTACCGCATATAACTTTGTGAATTGTAGCAAATTATACTAGAAATAAATAAATAACTCAGCTGAAGAAAGGAGGGTAAACAGCATTATAAACTACTTTGTCTACAGTCGGAGAATGAGGAAATATTTCACCGATGTAAAAGTTATAAGAGGTGCTGAAATTGGTTCGGACCATCTTCTTTCGGTTGGAGACACCCAGATCCTACGACCTAGAAAAGATCCAAAACATGCAAGAGGATTGACATCGCAAAACTGCAGGAAAATGAAATATGCAGAACTTCTGGTTCTAATACTTAGAAATGTCAATACGGAAATGAATATAAACAATACATGCGCAGCATTGAAACATGCAATTCTTGAGACTGCTGAAACTGTATGCGGAACGAAGGTAGTCTGTACCAAAGGTAAAAGGTCTGAGTGGTGGAGTGATCTAGTGAAAGCTGCGGCTAAATAACCTTTAGCTTCACAACCTTTGGCTTAACAAACAGTACAGTCTCTAACATGTACTGAGACCATCATGGATTGTATTTTGTAGTTATTACAACATATTTATACAAAAATTAGTATTTTATAGTTTCATAACAAAAGAGAATTCGATTGAGCTGAAGTATGATCTACCTTTTGTTAGTATAAATCTATATGAGATATATCGACGGTCCCTAAGTACAAAGCAACATGTCAAAAAGACATGTCAAAAACTGAGTTTTACAGGAGAGGGTAATAAATAGTGATTTGAACTTTCATTGAGGAGGCCCAGTCTCGGTGACGGGATGTAGAGCCAGCTATGAATGAATGAATGAACTTTCATTACGCTCTTCTATAACCTCAATTTTTGACCTATCGCTATGCTTTATCGTCGACATAAGTAATAAAAATAAATCTCTAAGAGGATATAAACAATATCCTCCGTTACATCAAATATTTCTTTAGATTCTTTTTTTTGGATATATTGTAATATTTAAAATTATATTTGTTGATTCAAGGTACTGAACTGAACCGCCCTTAAACCAGAGGTATTTCTTAAATCAAATGAGGCTTAACCAATAACTGGTCCAAAAGTTTCCTCTACATCAAGATCATATATTAACAGATATATAAGTGATAATATAATATACTAAATTATTATAGCTATAACATTATACATTATGATGAATTTTCAGGTCAATCATTTGGACCATACAACGGACAAAAATATATCAGAGACTTATACATGAAACATTATAGAGAATTGAAAATTAAATGACAAAAATATAGCAAATAATAATTAACGATATATCAATCAGAGAAGTAAATATAAAATAATGTACTCCAATTTATGAGAGGAATGTTAAGAATCGAATCCATGGGACCTGAAAGGTGAGGTTAAATACAATTGCTTGGATTTCGAGTTATGTTATTGTAACCGATTTCATAAATCTTACTTTGTGTTTAATGGGACAAATCTTATTGTTATTATAAACGGGCAATACCTTGCGATAAAACTTGGTCCATTAGGCAAAAAGTAATTGAAAATGATAGCGTTTGAAACTTAGCTATATACCTATAAAAGTCTACTGACTGTTCTCATTTGGCAGAGATATAAACCAAAATGAGGATGTAAAATCACAAAGCATAAAAATAATAATTTATTAAAAGAAACTAATAAAAATATTAAAAATATAAAGAAAATAATATCGTAAAATAAAGTAATGGATGAAGTTCTATTAAGAAAGAAAAAGAGATGAGTTCTTAACAACCCACTCAGAAACTTGAGGTAAAGTGATGTCAGGAGAATATGAAGGGACTGCTCTTGTGGCGTATAATCAGATATAATATAAATGTTGAAGGAAAAACACAGGTTATAAGATTAGGTGAATAGAATTAATAAAATAACGAAATACAAAGAGCAAATAGGAAAATGGAATAATAAGATACTTCATTTCATCTTATCATTCTTGCTCATTTTTATTTTTTCACAGTTTATATTCTGTAATATAAAAAGAAACTTATTTAGGTAAAGTAAATTATTCATATAACCTAACCATTTAGCAGGTAGTAAACAGGTGAATGTGAATGTCCTGCTGTAACAGTAAATTAGACTATAATAAATAAATCCTACATATTTTAGTTAATATTAAAAAAATGACGATAACGATAAAGATAATTACAAAGATTTATAATTCTTTATAAATAAACCCATTTTTTAAAGAAAACTATTTTTTGAAACCAGCCGTGTCCAAAGTTGAAGAAATATTATTTTAATTTCCCTATAGGCTATTTTTATTATTATTGTACTTTTAGCATGCAATAATTATATCATATAAACATTCAATAAATATGATTTTTTCTGTTTTTGTCATGCTAATTATTATTCTTGCTAGGCGTTGGAATAATTTTAAGTGATTTTAATGAGTGACAAATGTTTTTCTGACATTTTATATATATAGCTCCTTTAAAATACTACGTAGCTCTATATTCCATATATATTCCAAAAGAGATATGATGATCGGTAAAATTTAAAATAAAGTTATCAGCGCTAAAACACTATTTGAAATATAGGTAGTAGCAATGGGATGGTAACTAACAGGACACATTTATGGCATCAGCTTTTCTCAGTAATTAGCTGAGAGCTATTCGATGAAATTTATGCATTATATATGTAGTTTATACAGCAAGTTAAGTTGTTCGGAAATAAGCGCTATTAGAGCAGAAATGAACATTGATTAAGTGCAGGACAGCGAAAGCAACAGTTTTTTTTTTTTAATGACCCAGATGGTGGTATTCAAACCAATTATCATCGAATAATGAAATTATTTTTAGCACTGAACCACTGTTTGAAAAATAAAATGTGGCTGTGGGACGGTAACTAATGGGACACAATTAGAATATCTGGTTTATTCAGCAAGTTTAGTTTATTGGAAATAAGAACTAATGAATTGTTCGAAAAATAAATTGTTTTCAGCACTAAAACACTGTTTTAAAAATAAAAATTAGCTGTCGGACAGTAACTAATGGGACACAATTATGGTATGTAGTTTATTCAGGAAGTAAAATCAAGTTTTCTCGCCAATCAGCTGATAGAAATCTGAGCACATGATATTTATTGTTATTGATGTGTAGTTTATTCAGCAACTTTAGTAGCTTAGAAGTTTGGAAATAAATTAAGGCGACTAGGTGAACGACAGTGAAAGTGCAATTTTTTTTTTAAATGATCCAGATGGTATTCAAACAAAGTATGATGGAATAATAAATATTTAAACATTGTCCATGAAAGTGTAATGTATTTAAAGGAACGTTTTACATACCAATATCAGATTTTTCCAGATGAGTTAGAATCTTTCGCAATGAAATTCTAAAAATCACAATAACTTTTACTGTTGAAGGAAATAGAAACATATAACATACAAAGTAACTGATCGTCGTTGAGATGGGGGACTAGATGCAGTCTGCACAACCTGCATCACGACGGTTTTAGCTCGCGGGGGAGACCAAAATAAAAGAGCTTCGGAAGAGGTCATCAGCCTCAGAGAGAGAACACTACACCCAGGACTCTGGATGGAACACAACGCCGCCTCGTAACTACGGCAGTAGTTAACAAGCGCCTGAATTAACAAGGCTATGATGAGCTATTGTTAATAATTACAACAATAATTAGACTTAACGAACCAAGATCCCACCACAGAACAGAGAAAAAGCCAAAGCTTAAGGTTATTACATACCGAGTTGGAGTTATTCAATTCTCTCATTGCATACATAATTAGGATGAATACTTCAAATACAACAGAATGTAACTAGCTATCATATGCAGACAAGATCGGACGCAAACTTTAAAAATACAACAAATAATATATATTTCATGAAAATTATTTATTGAAGTTTAAAAATAGAATGAATGATATGCAATGTCATGGATAAAGGTAAGTAGAAAACTTAAAAGGTCTCGAGGCCATCTTCTTCTCTGTTGCCTCAGAGGATTTTCGAGAATCAGAGAGGTTAGTCAAGTGGGCTTGAGCGGGAATATAAAATTTGTCATGAAAGAATTGACATCGGGTTCGGGCTAAATCATACGCCAATGGGACATTGAGGTCATTACGGATGATTTTATTCCTAATAAAGTAAGCCTTGAGGATTTAACGAATGATTTCGGATTATAAGGATTGCATACGAGAGGAGTTCCATAGCCTTGTGGAGTCCCAAAACTCTACTACGTAAGTCTGTATAGGTCTGATAATAGTCAGACATTTGAGGAGTATTTTGTAATTTATTAGGAGCTTAGAGCGTCTAGAATGTGTTGCAGGAGTCTGAAATGGCGAGCTGGTTTTTGTCTTTAAGTCTAGTATGTGAATTCCAAGTTAAACGTTTGTTAAGATTTAGTTCTAAGTATCGGGTTTTTTCTACAGGTGTCAGTGGGGTAATATTAGAATACAGGAGGTTAGAAAATCATTGTTTTACGACGAAAGGTGGTTTGTGGGAATTTATTTTAGTCTTCCAGTTTAGAGATCATTCTTCAAGGCCAGTGATATAGAGTATGGGATGTTATAACTGGATTTTTTATTGACTGATGATACACATGCTTCATCAACATATGTCCGAGGTGAGTTAGTTTTAGGATGGGTTGGGATGTCAGCTTGTAAACTGTGTAGAGGATTGGTTCGAGGATACTGCCTTGAGGAACACCAGAGGATTGAGAAAGATTGATGAACAGATATTAATAAGGTTTAATTAGAGTTATCTATTAGTGACATAGGATTTGATAATAAGAAAGTATGTAGAAGGTAGGAATATAAGGAGTTTGTTAGATCATATATTCATAGTCATAATAAGTTTAGCAAATAAATTTATCGGATTTTATTTCAAGGCATTGATAAATGGAAAAATAACTTATTTAAGTGGATAGGTAATTATAGGCATCTTTAAGAGAATGACAGCAGTGTCTGGAAGTCCAAATTACAGACAATAGGTTTTACAGCGTCCAATGGCTGAGCAATTAGAAACAATTTAGTGGCCAACTTAACCAGCTCTTCCTCATTGCATAATGGCTAGATTTTTTCATTTCTATTTACCTCCTTTTTTTTCTTGTTCCTCATTATTCTTTGTCTCCGCTTCTGCCCACGCATTTTCGGGAGGTTTGAAGCGGAACGAACCGGTCAGTTGAAGAAGAGAACAGAAGGATGATACCTTATTCCACTTTTAATAAGCCTTATTTTGAAACATAATTGAAATAATGGTGGTTTTAAAATAAAAAGAAACGATTGTGCAAGAAGATAAACTGGCAAGGATCACACAAAACCAAAAGCTTATTGTTTTTTGTAAGAAAAAACGTTTAATTGAAACTAGATGTGTCCCAAGAGAATCTCCTAATCTACCGATAGAACTTAAATAAAGGCTATAGCAAAATAAATCATTTACCCCAGCTTGAATCTAATATGGCCCAAAGCGTCGTTTATTCCTTTAGCGTCACTTTATGCTGCTATGCTACGGTGGGAGTCCAAAATTTTGCCTAGCCAGATATAATTAGGATAGGGGTCATTAATGAGTACTTGGTTTGGGGAGAGGATGAAATATTGTAAGCAGAGATTGATGGTGTCGGCATCGAGCCTTTGGGATTGCTAAGCTTAGCAGGTATACAAACTGGGTCGAATTTATAAAAACACGCATATATATATATGCATAATAAATATATTTCGAACCTCAACATTTTTATTTTTATTTGTTCCAAATCTATTCATGTTTGACGTTTTTATTTATTGATTGAATATAATATTTTATACGCATTATACTTTATCTAACAGAATACGTTTTAAATAATTGATAGGCTGTACTAAACCATCCAATTCATCTCGTATCCAATCCTTGCAATCCAAAATCCTTCGTAAAATCCTCAATGCTCCTTATTATGTCACAAACAAACTCATCCATCATGATGTTAATATCCCATATGTTACTGATTTGGCCCAAACTAGATAACTATCCTTCCATGACAAGCTCCATACACACTTGAATCCGCTAGTCTCTCAACTTGCTTCCCATACTATTCCTGATAACCCTCCGAGGCGTCTGAAAAGAAGATGGCCTCGAGACCATCTACTATAGAACTTTTTGCAGTGCTACCGATGGGTAGTTTCTCCACAAGTGTTTTTCAAGTCGTATTGTACATATAGCAGATTTACTTATTGTAATATTATTATAGTTGTAAATATCAATAAATTAAATTTAAAAAAACAAAAAAAGATAATTGAAAAAACAAAAAAGGTTAATATAGGAACCTAATAAACCAGTGTTAAAATAAACCTTTTCTCATTAGTTACCAACTCGAATAAACAGATACAGACCAGATCCACACAAATTAGTTCATTTGCCGTAGTTCCCGTTAGGAATTTACGAATCCTAATTTATGGCGAGTATTAAATCTTCATTTTATTGAATGCCACATAAACATTACTTGTATAAAAAAAAAATTCCTGAAAATCGTCGAGTCCGTAGAACCCAATTTTAACCTATACTGCTGTAATAAAACTTATTGTAGCCACGTGGAATCGTAAAGCTAACATTAGACGAAATAAGTTACTGGGAATCTTAATAATATTCCAGCAATAAAAAATTCTATTCCATACACTATTTCATTTTAGAAGATATTCTTCATGACAGATAGAATGGGTACGAAATAGAATAAACTAACTATCAACAGAGAAATATATGAAGAATTTAATAAGTTTAAAAAAAGTAATTGACATAAGTCTGATATCAAAAGACAGTAAAACTTCCTTTACTAAAGAAGATTATATTTATACTTAAAAAAAATTCTCTCTTATATTTATTATTCTTTAGGAGCCTAAAGTGGTGATCATGGGAAAACATGATATAAGTCACTCATTATAATGTACTAGTTTATGACAATAAAGGATATTACGAAACAAAAAAAAATTGAAATAAGAAAAGAGCATACATCAAAGGTTAAAGTTATTTTTGAAAAAAAAAATAATGTATGCTCATTTTTAATATCGATTTTGATTTTCTTAGTTTTTTTTTATCGTTGTCGAGTTTTGAATCTCGGGCTTGTTGGTACAGCCTTTGGAGTGCTTAACTCTATCCGGATTCCACGTTGCTTATCTCTGAATATCAATTGTAAGCGCTTAGTTGCTATAAATATACGCGCGCGCGTGTGTGTGTGTGTGTGTGTGTGAGAGAGAGAGAGAGAGAGAGAGAGAGAGAGAGAGAGAGAGAGAGAGAGAGAGAGTGAGAGAGAGAGAGAGAGAGAGAATGAGAGAGAGAGAGCTCCCCAAGCTGTAGCGTGTTTTATTCGCCCTGAAGATGGCCTACATTGTAGGCCGAAACGTCGGCACATAATAAATAAGTTATGCTTATTTTGGTGTTTTGATTGACTGCACCCCCAACTATTTCTTCCTTAAATTAGAAGATACAGTCGACCAATTCTTCTCTAACTTGGTTTAATAACATTTGACTAAAAAAAACATACAAATATATCATGCCAGTGCTTTTACTACAGTAACACAAGCATCTTTTGTACTTTTGTAATATAATCCTGCTCGAAAGACTTACATATGCCAACTGTCAGAAAAGTATATGGGCATACGATAGATGAATCAAGCAACAGGGGGGTAAGAGAGAGAGAGAGAGAGAGAGAATGTATTAGTACGATATATAAATGACGCTTTTCCAAAAATTTTATTTATCCCCTGGAATATATTTCTTCTTAGAAATGCACTTATTATAACTTGCAGTTTTCTGAGAAGTGTCAATGATTCTGGATTATTTTGCAAGATCAAAGTGATCTAAGTTCAAAAGCTAAATATATCTCTTAATCAACAGTTTTAATTCAATGTATTTATTATTAAACATAATAGCGCTAAAGCATTAAAAATAATATAAATCTATAAATAAATCAATAAATAAATTATTAATAGCTTACTTACAGTCTTCAACTTAGCGTCGAAATTTTTAGCAATATCACCAACCCCACACTACCAGTCACTCTGGCCTGTAACAAAATATAAAATACAATATAATATAATTAAATACATTAAATATATTTAATTATATTAAATGTAATGTGTAATATATATACATATATTAATTTGCATATTAAATAAAGTTTAAAAAAAAGAAATTGTTATGCTATATGGCAGGGCTTGCAATCTCATATAAACTCCAATATATGATAAAAAATAAGTATATATGTTTTTAAATATTTTATTTTGAAGAGAAAAGATTTGTACAGGACCGGGATTCGAACCCGGGTCTCCCACGTATACGTCGTGGTGCTCTCCCAACAGCTAGCCTGTCTCGTGCCACGGCCAGACATGTCCATTCTCTTCATCGATCCCATGTTCTCGGTGAAGAGAATGGATTTGTCTTGCCGTGGTTGGGCTAGCTCAGTTGGGGGAGCACCACGACGTATACGTGGGTTCGAATCCCGGCCCTGTACAAATCTTTTCTCTTCAAAATAAAATATTTAAAATTATAACAATTAATAAAAAAATAAAATAAAATAAATTAAATATATTTTACAAGTCATTTTAATAAAATAATTTTAATTACTTAAAAAATTTTTAAAGAACAGTTGAAGAGAAATTTTATAACTTTTGTTTTAATATAACTGATACCACATCAAAGAAGAAAAGTTGCAGCACATCAACAGTGCCAAACAGACTCATCAAAGGCAGCAACCTTGCTTGAGTTTTATCTCATTTTCATTGATTGCAAAATGAAGGTTACTCCGAGGCATAGGTTATTTTACAACAAATAATTCTTCTTATTATAAAATAGACCCAACTGTTCTATATTGGTGTGGAACATTATAACTAATATTGGAGTTGAACGACGTATTAAGGTACATATTCGAAAATAATCATTTGTGTAGAATATTCGATCACAAAAAGATGAATCCACAGGAGAAGAGAGGAAAGTAAACAATACCAAATTGCACAGTATGCATTCTGTTGATATATTTTAAATAACGTTAAGTTATCTTGCAAAGTTGTTGGGCTTAGTACCAAATGAATTCCTAAAAAGATAAGTAGCATCAAGCCGACTTGGAAACGTAAAATTTGTAGACCAAGGCGTAGAAATGAGGGTCTTATTAAGGCCCATCTTATGGGTTTGGATCGTAATCGTAACCCGTGGATGGTTTGCAAAGTCTTTTATTATTATAAAATAGGCAGGTTTATATTTTAGTATAGTAAAACATAATGACTATAAATATCGAACCTAAACAATTAAATAAATCATTTCTCAGAATATTTCTTAGAATTACTTCTAAACAGACTACATTAAATTAAGAATGTATCTTAGTTTAATAATTTAAGTAAAATAAAAATATTGTTGGATATTTACATACATAATATTTTGATTTCAATAATTTAAATAAACGTACCATAATTAACTTTTTTTCATTTTAAAGTTCAATTTGTGGTATTTATAAATTCGGATAAGAAGAATGCATTGAAGAATGTTGGATTGGATGGCTTGCATATCCAACGTGTACAATGCAAAAATATACTACTCCTCTTTTCTTCTAAGTTTAAACCAGTCTGAATAAAGCATGAGACAGATTCCACGGTTAAATATAAACAGGAATTCTTCGCAGGGGATTTCGAAAAATAATTGGGAATACAAGTTCTATTTATATCCAAGGCATCACTCTGTTAAACAAAACGAAAACAACTTCAGTATTATTCTATTTCTAGTATTCTATTGAAAAGAAATTACATATAATATTAAAAGCAATGAATTGTAGTACTGTTCCTTCTAGTACTGTTCTAAACCCAATGCCATTCAGCACAGGTACATATGAACAGCACATATGAACTATGTATTATGTATTTCTATGTTTCATTGATGAATGATGGGTGAGCCTAAATTTTGCATTGATCAGGAGAAGACGTGAATAATAGAGAATATTTACAACCTCGCAGGAACACTAACGATAACCCGCTAGCGGGCACGTAAAAGGCATATTTTCGTAATAAAAGTGCTTTTAGGGAATACATTTTATGCTCCGCTCCGATACTGGAATAATAATTAGAATTTCATTTATTCAAAAAAATGTAATTCTTCCCGCGTAAAAATTACATTAATTTAATTTTTTTTCGTATTTTCGTCTGAATGTAAAAACTTCATGCTGACTAGACCACTATTTCTTCCTAAATTAAATAGCTTAGAAGGTCGAGCACTATTGATTTTTTACGGAAGGTCAAAAATACCAACAAGAATAGGTCCGAAGGTTTTGTAAAACAATAAATTTCTGTACAATAATTACAGAACTACTAATTCAATTTTGCAATAGCGCGGACCTAGACAGATTTCCCAAGAAAATACTACCTTTCCTAGAGGCATTTTAAGACGGCGAAAGTCGCAAGGAAAAGGTTCTATTTGAAATATTTGATATTTTACAGGAATCATACATACGTACATATCTAGATTACTCTCTGATTTAATAACTTAAATTGTTATCTCTACAGAGAGTTGTCTTGATATTTGCGTATGTATGGCACTTTGAAGAGAGTTAGACCGAAGCGTAGGTGGGAGGATTGCGTTAAGAGTGACTTGGTGGATTTGGGTCCCCATGGACGGAAGTTTGTGAGATTGGTGTTATAGGCATCGAGTACACAGGGTTCGTTAAACCCTTATTATTAATTATTAATAATAAAATAAATGCACACTATTGCTAATTAGTTTCCTAAGATGCTATGGCGCAGTTCAAGTCGTTTATAGTGCCCTTACTGTTGTTTTCCGTTCTTTCTTTATCCCCGCCAGCTTACTACACTCAAAATTAGGGTTTCTAGGAATGACCCATTGATAGTAGCACCTTTCAATTTAAATTATCTCTCATACAATAATTAATATTCTGAACTGTGATATTACATACGGAACCCAATATAATTTAAATGCGATCAAAATTGTTGGATAATTAGTTATTATGGTGGGATTCCATTCCTCCATTATAGCTAATAACTGAATATAGGCACGTTACAGAAGCAATACCTGAGAGGCTGCGATGACAGGAACAGATGTGTCGGCCAGCTGAACATCCCCACCTGCCTCCTCGTCTACAATCTATCCTCAACATCCTATCACTAATTAATATTATTATCGGATATAATACATAATACATTATATTTGTATAATACAAATAATGTCATATTCAATGTTTTTATACTTAAAACTATATGGTATACTTAAAAACCCTCGAAAATCTCATAGAAAATAGAGAAAACTAATAAAAAAATTAATATAAATAATAATAAAAGTTGTTTTCCCATTCGGGTTTTTTTAACAATAACTGTATCCCGATACCTAAAATCGTTTCCCGCCAATTCTTCCTATTCTTCTTCTTCTTCTCGTTCCCATTCCTTCTCTCACACCCTCCATCCATTTCTTCCTCTCTTCCTTCTATAATTCGGATTATGAAGGAAGAATTTCTTTGTCCATGTAGTGTATCTCATTCTCATAAGATGGCCAAACTATTGAATGCTCCTGGTCTCATATAATATATTCTTCTCCTGCCCTATAGTTTCTCTTATAAGACTATTGGCTATGTGTTGAAGCCTTGAGATGCCACAGCAATTCTTTGGAAGTCCACCTGAAGAGCGAGTATTTTACGGGAATCTTGCCTTTTTATTCTCCATGTTTCGGCCCCATATAGGATTGTAAGGAGAAAAGAACGATATATTTTATTTTTATTTTTTAACGATATCCCTTTATTCCAGAGAACCGAGTTGAGGATCCTAACGATTTTCCTTCCTCGGGGTATCTTGATCTCTATGTCCTAGTTTAGTGCTCATTTATATAGACACCTTCCTCTAAGTCCAGTCTTCAATCGACAAAGACGTATACGGTGAATTAAAGGACATGTACTCCAATTCCCTCTGATTTACGACTAGGTCCCAATTAGAGTACTCCTATAGCAGGTTCTTAAGCATATATTGCAGGAAGGAAACAACATGGTTCGATCCTGATACCACTGTTTACTTCAGAGTACCACTCAATGCAATCCACTAATACGTATCTTGGCCTATCCCGGTATCACAGGTTGACTTCTCTGGGGCTTCTTCATCGCTAAGAAAAATAAATATAATAATGAGATACACTACATGGACAAAGAAACTCTTCCTTCATAATTTGTTATATTAACAAATAAGAAAATAAATTAACAAATTTCTTCTGAATAATTGCAATATTATCGTTTCAATTAAAATAGTAGAGTGCATGTTCCGCAATTGCGCTTCGATTAACATTCTAAATTTTCTTCTTTTTTGCTATGTATTCTGAAATTTTATGGAAATAGTAAAAAAAAAAGTTTAAAATAACAGATCCTTGTAAAAATGAAGAACAAAATTATGAAAAATAAATGTTTCGAACTTATAAGACACTATAAGGAGTAATTTTTGTTCTTCATTTTAAATGCTTTATATTATTTTTTCCCTATTGGAGAGACTAAATAATTTGAAATTGGAGCCAAT
Organism: Arma custos; assembly: GCA_037127475.1. Taxonomy (NCBI): domain Eukaryota; kingdom Metazoa; phylum Arthropoda; class Insecta; order Hemiptera; family Pentatomidae; genus Arma; species Arma custos. The sequence continues at coordinate 19,075,548 of CM073762.1, read as the reverse complement.
TTACACAAAAGTAATAAATAAAATATTTTTTCTAACTTTTATTGTACTTTATTTAATAATTTTCATTGAAATACACTTAAAAAGAATTAATATCTTAAGAATTTTTTTTCACCCACCAAATAATTCACGAAATAATAGGAAGAAAGAAGACCACAGTTAACTGGATTAAAATGCTGGAAGAAGATTTAGCAGTCCTAACAAAGAGAAACGCCTTGGGCAGGGTTCGTGGTAAAAAAAAAATTATCTTGGTGAGACTTATGCTGTAAAGCGAAATCCTTTTCAGCTCCTTAATAAAAAAAATGTTACATTTTATTTTTGTAATTTCTATTAACATATAAACTGAACATGGTTATTTTAACATATACATATAACATTTTTTTAATTAATATTATAGCATTTATTTATTATTATTATTATTGCATAGAAGGTTTGTTTGTAAATTGTATATATATACAGGACCAGCATTGAAAAATTAAGACAAATGGAATGTTAAATATTATTTCATTTTATTTTATTTATCGTAGTGTTTAATATTGAACATAGCGTATTAGTGTATAGATCGTCATTTTATTGCTTGATGGTACCATAATGTAATGTGCGGTCTTTTCAATGACAACCCATCGATTTCATCAACTATTTGTGTTGATTATTGTTATAAATGTTATTGTAATAAATTATTGTTATAGATGAATGGAAATATTCATGCTGTAAATAACAGCAAAGGGAATAAAGTACACCCAAATGTCAAAATGCAATAAGACATCAACCACAGGAAGCATCCCACCACCAACATTCCCCAATACCACTGATAAATCAAAAGGAAGGTACCAGGACAAAGTTCCATAAAAACAGCTGATTATTAAAAAATTATAACTTATGGATGCGAAACTTATGGATGAGTCTAAATAACGATATATCTAAATTCCTAGCAACCACTCAGCGTGCAATGTAGCGAAGTATGTTAAGGAAAAGTAGAAGGGAGAAAATAAAGAAGACAGAACTACGGAAGCTGACTGGTACGCGCGATATTCTCAAGACAGCATCTGATCTTAAATGGCAGTGGGCTGGACACATTGCAAGAATGGCATCAACACATTGGGCTAAGGCAACAACGGATTGGTATCCAATACACCGCACTAGGAGAAGAGGGAGACCAGCTACGAGATGGCAAGACGACATACAAAACTTCTTAGGAGTATTATGGCACCGTTCGGCTTGGAACAGACGTAGCTGGGGTAAATTGGGAGAGGCTTATGCCCAAAGAAGGGCCTTTTTTTCTTTTAAAAAAAACCTTGTAAATATAAAAAACCATGTAAAAATTGTACATAGAAGAAAAAGGAAAAAAATAAAGCTTATTATTATTATTATTATTAAAAAATTGGCGAAGACAGAAAATACACTCACCCAACTTCAAAAAGGCACAAAGGAAAATAAAGAAATCACAATAATAGAAGAAACCATACCAAGCAGATAAATAATAAAATATAATACTACATTTGTTTATTTTTATTTTATTTTTATATTGCTACTGGGGAGCGGAGTGGCTCAGTGGTAGAGCGCTGAGTTGCCGTGCCTAAGGTCCTGGCTTCAAATCTAGCTAGGCAGACTTTTATTTAATCTATTAGCATGGGATCTAGAACTCTACTGGTGCTCATCCAGCCTCTACAAAATGCTTTGATACCCAAAATAGAGGGGAGGAATCTGGCGGTTGAGCGTTATCTGGGACATATCACCTTCCTGCACATCCGTTGTTCAAGAAACATTGCTGTCTTTACCACCTACTGAACCCAAGACTCTTCACGAGTTGTAGTGGTACAGTTTTTTTTTTTAATGTAGAGAAGTAAGGCTTTTTGAATGGAATTTTTCCTTTCATGTGCTAACAAGTATGTTATGTCTCTCTTAAGCTATTGCTCTTCTATATTAATTAATTTATTTAGTTACAATTTTAAACACATTATAGTTCAAGGTCAGTGGGTAATTGGGATCTCATTTGCTGAGTGCAGTTGCAGATAGTAGGGCTGGGGCAGGGGAGGTGGTGGTCAAACACATGCAGTTTCCGCTTAGTTGCGTGTTCCTTCTCTCTAATGACCTTTCGGCTCACGGGCTAATGAAATATGCAGGCGGATAACCAGCGAGCATGTCATGAATGAATTTGCGCCGCACATGTTTCTTGAAGTAATTAAGAAGAACAATTACTATTACTTAAACATTGAATAGACCTTATCAAATACGAGTACAATATCCGTGGGTTGAGGATATACTTATAAAATAAAAAGCCTCAAGTCCCTAATAAAAATAAGAAACAAATATACCTGTCGACAATACCCCTGTTCAGGCGCCATCAGGACAGAAAAAGAATAATAACAAGAAGAAACTAATAAAGAGCATTCTAAAGTCAAAATGCAGATAGGCACTAACAAGAGGAACCATCCTGTCACCTTTAAGCCTCAAATAGAACTAATGACCAATAAGGAAGGTTACAGGACAAATAAAAATAGTTGATAAAAAGTAAATAGAAAATGCAAAATAAACAAGCCTACCTTAAAAAAAGCACATAAAAAAATAAAGGAAAAACAAAAAAAAAAAAACAGAAAACAAGAAAGTATACCAAAAAGGAAACTAAAAGTGTAAGAGAAAAATGACATTATCGAGAACCTTGTATTTTCCACAATATATTGATATAGTAAATGGCTAAAAGAGACATAAAATATTTATTACGATATGCTTGGAAATATTTTTAAAAAATGCCTCAATTCTCTTAAATAAAAACAAGAAACAAAAATACCTGTCGATATTTCTCCTCTTCAGGTAGAGGACGGGAAGATAATATGTAATAGCGAGTAAACAAAATCTATTAAAGCACACCTGAGCTCAAAATGAAGCAAGACACCAACTGAAGAATACATCTCATCACCAATTATTCATGTTCCTTTAATTGTAATTTACCCGATTGGATTTAAATCCAAATAAACAGAATAATTTATAAGACTTTAAAATGAGATTAACAGAGCGTTTAGCGCTAGTAATCTGTATATGTCAGGCTCAGGCTGGATAAATATTTTTTTATTCTATATATTTTATTTTTTATACTTTTAAATATTTTATTTGAAAAGAAAAGATATTACCAGGACCGTCGTGATACTTAGCCACTTCAGCCATCCTGGTTCGCTTCTCGGTCAGACATATCCTTTCTTTTCACTGATCCTATATCTCCGTGTATACATTAACATTTCCCCCGTGTATACATCGCAAATTTCGAGAACACGGAGATGTAGGATCAGTGAAAAGAAAGGATATGTCTGACCGAGAAGCGAACCAGGATGGCTGAGGTGGCTAAGTACCACGACGGAAACGTGGGAGACCCTGCTTCGAGTCCCGGTCCTGATTATATCTTTTCTTTTCAAATAAAATATATTTAAATATATATTATTATATATTATATAAATATATATATATATATATATATATTATATTTATATATATTATTCTGTTTTCCGCAGTAATAAAACCCGTTAGGATCTTGAGAACTTACCGTGGCACGCTCAGCCTAAAGTAGTTATCCCTAATTAGGGGAAAATCTGGGTGTTCAGCGCCATTTCAAGCGAAATCACCAGAATGCACAACCATCTGAATCTAATGATCTTTACAGTTAGTATAGGTTTTTTAACAATTAAAATTTCACTACATTTTCAATGATTTTTTTTATTGAATCTGTATCACATTAAAATGTGAATCCGAGATGACTCTTAACCATCAGGTATTCCTATAATTAAAGGTACACAGCGTGAGGAGCAGGATATTAGCAGATAAAATGATTTACACATCACAGAAAGATTTGAACCCGGGGCCTACAGCTGAACAACTTTTCACTTTTTCACACTGGGCTACTCTGCTCTACTAGGAAAAAAGGCCTTAAGCCCCAAAAAAATGAAAATTGAGTTAAGGACAAATTACGGTTTTGCAGGTGGTTTTCTATATTCTGTATTTAATAAGTAATTATTTGTCAGTCTTATAAGTTCATTAATTAGCCTATCAACAAAAATATATTATGAGCCAACATGGGAGTTATGTTACGGTCTGCACTCCTGTTTGGAAATAACAAGACCTTAAGTCTCATTTTATACCTAAAAAAGCCAAAATCGATTTTTTTTAAAACTAAAACTGGTTTTTTATTTTTTATATCAAATTATTTGATCCTTTAAATGTGCATTTTACAGAAAAAAGGGTGTGAAAAGTATATATTACGTTTTATTGAATATCTCAATTTCAAGTGAAGTGGAGTTAAGGCTTTCTTCCTAAGCAGGGCAGTCAGTACTGGTACAAGGTTACAAGTAAGGCACAGGTTTTTTTTTAAGACATTCTTTACACCATGTTCCATTGGAATAAAAACAATATCCCCACAAGGGTTCCTCGTTGAATTGACGATTAAGGAAGGATTAATACTATGCACTGCACTGAGGTAATGCTCGAACCCCAGCAACGACGGTGACAGACACCCCTCAGCCATTACAAGGGTAGTACAGACGAGGGACTATAATTAGGCAGAAGACATTGGTAGCCACCTTTCAAGGCTGAGGAGGACAAAGAGACGACAATAGCTCATTCTTCCCCTACCTTCGTAGTCTCCTTAGGTTCCTTCCATTTCTTTATTTTGGTGGGAGCCACTCTGTTAACCCACTGGCTTCCTCCTGTCTTTGTGTCTGTCTCAGCTCTCCCTCTTTGTGTTCTTCGTAATTAGTCCCTTCTTTGTTATACCTCACTCATTGTTAGCTTCTTGTCTGCAACGTCAGGTTTATTTATCTCCGTCTTCTATCGGTGTATCCATTGGCTACACTCGATCTTTTGTGTCTGGTCTTGAGAAGTGATAACAGCAAACCAAACCCGCCATTATTTCGATTAACTGATGTGACAATATTACTCAATAATATACACGATCAAACGGTAAATTACAGCATAATATCAAGTTAATTAATAAAGATTCTTTAATATTTAGAAAGGAACAAATATTTTCTACACTGTATTTTCTTTAATTACATTTTATTACATTAATTTTTATTTTTTATGCATTTCTATATTTAGTATCATGTATAGTTTCGGGCGTTATTACAAAAATAAAAATGAATTTACAATATGATCAAATGATGGTTGTAAGAACTAGGTCATTCTGGCAGGTAGCAAGACCCAATGGTGAGGTTCAAGAGATACGAAAGAATGGTCTAGAATTCACTTTTGGAAGAGATCCGGGCGAAGAAGGCCTTATACTTATGGAAGATGGACTTATACAAGATAAGTTTTAATTTAATTTATGCACGTATTTTATGTCCAGATGCTCTGGAAGTCAAAAGAGCATCTGTAGATCCTCTGTAGGTTAGAATACGTACTTTTTCACCATAATAGACGGTATCTGTTTTTATAATGATTATTTTTTTACAATGCCTATTATCCGGATTGGCCTCGTTCCTAGTAAATTCCGGATTATGATATTATATACTGTATATAAATCAATTTAATAAAAAAGTTTGTATTATAAACACTTCACGCGCTGTCGAGCTTGAAAAAGTCAAGATAAGAATAACAGGGAGGGAGATAAAACAACACCATTAGTAAAAAAAGACATGTTTTTCGGGTATTGCTCCATTGATGTTGCACACAAGAACCAAATCAATCAAATATTTCAAGATAATCATGGCACACACTCAATTGCGTTTTTCGAAATCGTTGGAATGTGAGACACGTAGTTCCATTGAAAACTGCAAATCAAAATTATAGTCCGTTAACAATGTTTAATAGTTTCGTGAAAATTAATGCATTTCTAAAACCTTCATAAAAATATTTTACTCTAATTTTTACTGTGCAATATTTTTTCCAATCTCAACCTCCTTGGTATTTTTGAGATTCCAACTACGGAGATTACCTACAGTAAATACGTCATATTTACTCGTTAACATAACTCTAAAATCAAGGAGTATAAGTCTTATAGTTTAAAATAGTATTTTAAATATAGCATAGTAGCGAACAGTAGAGGAAGAATTATTAGAAGAGAAAACATGAAATAATGCAAGATGGCAAATCTCTTGAAGGAGTCCTCGTAGAAGAGCTTAGCTAGCAGCTTCTCCAACGGCTAACAGAGGCACTTACAGCATAGTCTCAATCTAATTCATCATACTATTATCAAGCGACAATTTATTTAATATTATACATTTCAGCCTCTTATTCAATAATTATTAATTTTAGTTTTTAAACAAATTGTAGAAATTGTAAAAAAAAAAAAAAATCAACATAAGTACTGTATATAATATTAACAATATAAACAGATAGATTTAAAACAAAAATAATTTCTTCAGAAAATTATACTTATATAAAAGTACTAGCGACCCACCCCAGCTTTGCTCGGGTAATAAGGCATAAGGCATACATAATTTATCTATGTAATATATTTTTTTTATCACCTACCGGCCACTAAAGACCACGCGAATATCATTGGTTAAGCTTCTTTGGGAGTATTTTTCTTTCTTCCCATCTCAGCTAATGTACATTATTATAAAGAAATTATAATAATAAAAACAAAACCAAATATTTCTTTACATACGAATTAATTATCTTGCACGTTAGATATTTGCACGGGATTAGGTGCATCTTCGGTGAAACACATCGATATTCCAACCCATTTACATAAAACCTCGACAAATATACATAAACCTTCCTGGTGAATCACTCTATCTATTGGTAAAAACCGCATTAAAATCCATGCAGTAGTTATTGAGTTTACCGCCTGAAAAAACGCGGCCGAGGACTTTGTTATGTAAGTATAGATAGATTTATACGTACTTCTAAACTTAGATGCCTACAGCCTCAGTGATTAAGTTGTTATGACGAATTATCTCTAAAATGAGTTTCTTGTACTTTGGGAAGCGGAATCATGTTATTTTCGAAGTGAATGGCACTGATTTGTAAAGGAGTTATTTCTTATATCTGAGGCACCTGTGCATAGTGGGCGAAGTAGAATTTTGTGAATTTCAAGCTATCTACTGAGAATCGTAATTTTTCTGAACTTATTTTAAGTTCAAGATTGGAGATCAGCCCACGACTCACTCACTAAGGAATAACCTTCATTGCAATGGACGTAACACTTAGCGTGTTAGACACAAGGAAAGAGAAAAAAATTACGATTCTAAGTAGATAGCTTGAAATTCACAAAATTCGACTTAGCCCACTATGCACAGGTGATATTACAACTCACTTTCGAGCTCGCAATCTGGACAAATTTCGACTTAACCACTTATCCCAGGCGAATAAGTGGAAGATCGAATTTTGTCCAGATTGAATATACAGATATAACAACAATTTGTTTAAAAACATAACAAAAATCAAGCATTCGTAACAACTACTAAGTAAAATCGATGTTTGATAAAAATCTGTTCGAAATTCATGTAATTTTAAATTAAAAAGAAAAGCCTGTACCACTGCAACCCACGAAAGGTCTTGACTTAATTACATGGTAGGGACACAACTGATTCTAAAACTAGACTGTTACGCACGGAGGTGATTAGTAGGCCAAATCACACTTAATCGCCAGTTTTTACTTCCCATTAAAGTAGTAAGTAGGGAAGTAACTTTATAGAGAATGGATGAGCCCCAAGGGGAGTCTACAAAACTCCCAGGATCCATCTTTGTTAACCGATTAAATAATTTACCTACTACAGCGGGATTCGAACCCGAGACCTTTTAGCAACGTAGCACTTTACACATCACACCGCCAAATTTATAATTAAGATTTAAGAAGGAAAAATAAATAAAGTAACTTAATATAAACTGACGATTTTAACTTTAGGAATATGTTCGGAAACTGTTTGTGGTGAGATGAGGCATGCTTGCGAATATAATAATAAGAGTAGCGCTAGAATTAAGCAGACACTCTGACGCCAGCCATCCAATATTCAGTTTAAACTTTTCAAATAACCTTGCATAAACACCAACACCTAATATATCAAATATGATGTATATCCTTTCTTATAACCCTAAGAACTCTCACATAAGTTACTATCATAACAATAGATTACTTCCCAAAAATGTGAACTTTAAAGGGCACAATCGAGATAAAATAAATGACTCTGTAAGCCAAAGAGGTTCGAAGTAAATTGAATAAATGAGACGAAAATTGAACAATAAATTACTTAACAACTTTCTTGAACCTTATTAGTGAAGGTTGGGGCGACCTCTGGTCTAGTGGTTAGCGTAACAAACTACTAAGCCCAAGATCCCGGGTTCGTAGCCCGGCAGGTGGCCCGAGGATTTTTTAAAGGGAGTAAAAATCCTTAGTTACGCAGTCCTTCGGAAGAGACGTTAAATGGGACCCCGAGCCTAATGTCAGGTTACAACGTTACTCGTTGAAAATCCCTAACCTAATTAAACCTGGATGAATCATTCGTTAATTTCAAAATATCAACTTTAAAAAAAAAAAAAGCCAAACAATATAGAAGAAAAGAAAATTACAGTTGTAACAAATGTAGTCCATAGTGGCTCCATCGTAAAAAATAAATAAAAATTCAAAAACAATAATACTTTATCGTTGTCAACCCTCCTTTATGATTTAAATCATAGTATAAATGTATGAGAACAGGGTATGATTCAAATAAAATAAATTTGCAAGTCATTAAGAAATTTGAAGAAAAATATACGTAAATTGATAAACCCGTTACTCTAATAATAATCAATATAACATCTAATAACATCGAATTATTATTTCGTCAACGCTGATAAGAAAAAAAAGAGGGGTAAAAAGATCAATTATCAAAAAGAGAAATAATTAAAATACAAAAACAACATTATATACACTTTATAGGCCCTTATTAGTTAAATCATAGCATTTATATAACTTACTTTACAAAAAAATCAATAAATATTATTTGATACAAAGAGATAATATTACATAAAACCCCTTTAAAGAAAGATATTCGATGAAACGAAGACGTTAATTCTCCAATAACAGTACAAATTAAATAATCATTCGTAAATTATCAGAGAAATAATTAAAAGGAAAAAAATGCTAGTTGGGTCTAGAAATTATAGAAACCAGATAAATTACATGGCGAAAACAAATTAAGATAAATTTATTGTATAACATTCAAACAAAATCGTTTTGCAATTACTTAGAAGGTTTGATGAAAAATAGACGAACATTGATCAACCCGTTACTCCAATAACAATCATGATTGAATAATCATTCATTAATCATCAATCATCAAGAACGAATTGGAGACGTAATGTCTGTCCATAATCAGGTCTGATGAATAATACCCAGGTTATGACCAGTAATTTATTACCCTTTTGGATATTTGAAGATATATCGCCGATTCCTCCAGGACGAGATACGATTCCAGTCATACTTACCAAGTATCTTCGACGCGAATAATAAAACTACTAGAATAATAAAATATAATAAAACATGCCGATAAGCCGACGTAAGCCGAAAGAAAATTGAAAAGAATGCTCGAAAACGGCCCTGAATACAAATAAGCCCGCTGTGAAATAAGGTCCAGTTAAACTGAGGCCCAAAGGCTGGCTCCACCATTCCCTTCCGTGTATAAAAGCCAATTGCTCCCTCAACTTAATATCTCCCTCATCCTGAATTATTTATCCAGCATTTATCTTACACTGGCTATTATCCGCTAAGCGAGGAGCCGGCTCACTTATGCTAAGCAGAGATGGCGAGCGAATCATAAATGGAATCCTTAGACGGATGAAAAGAGCGGAGGATTTATGTGGAAAAAATAATCTCATATAGAAAATTATACTTCTAAATTCTTGCCTCAATGTTATGAATTCTGAGGAGAAAAAGGCCAGAATGATTTCGAAAAACTTAATAAAAATTTGACATTGAGCTAAGAACGTTTTGTGATATCTCTCCTTCGAAAGAACAATGCCATAACTCAAAAATCCTAATTTTTCTATATAGGTTTTGAAAGTTCCATGTAAGTTACAAAAAAAATGTTTGTATTGGTGAAACAAAGCATTTCTATAGGAATAATGGTATTAAGATTATTTTATTAACCATTAGACACTTTTTAAAAGCTTGAAACTTTTTTAAACTAAACCATTATTCCATAAAACTTACAGTTCAAACATGATACAACACGAAATCACTGACTCACTCACAGATGGACGCTACAGCCCTTGTATGGTCCAGGGCTTACTCCAATGTTCTCTGTTTGCGGCCTTCTGTCTCCTTCGCCGCACTCCCATTCTTTGCCGGTAGTCCTCTACATCATCCAGCCATCTTAAGCGTGGCTTCCCACGTTTTCTCGCTCCACCTGCATGGCCACACATCAGTTGTTTGGGGAATCTAAAATGGTTCATCCTTTCTACTTAATCAAGCCACGCCAGCCTTCTCTTCTTTATGAAGGTAATAGTTTCGGGATCTGTAAGTAAGTCCGTTAGCTCGACATTTTTCCTTATTCTTAAGCGTTCGCCATAATTGACTGGTCCATAAACTTTTCTTAGAACCTTCCTCTCCCAAATTTTAAGAGCTTCCTCCAGTGACTTGGTAAGGACCCAGGTTTCGCAGCAGTAAGTGACTGTGAGTTTTATAAATGATTTCTTTGGCCCTTCTTGATAGGTTCATATATTTTAAAACTTTATGTAGGGCAAATAGGCATCTATTGTCGGCCGCCAAGCTCGCTTTGAGCTTGATGATAACATCATTACTACTTGTAATCATTTCCACCTAGGTACTTGAAGGAATCGACCCCATTCCCTTGCTCCTTCATCAAATTAAAGGAAATCACCTGATAGTGCTGCCAAGAGTTGGGCAATAGTTAACTACATTTGTAATTAACTACACAGGCAACTACTTAAGAAAAAGAAAATAATTATAATTTACAGGACTGTGAACCTAAAAAAAAATTAAAATCTGCAAATTTAAAACAAGCGAATAACTTTAAGTAGTTGCAACTAACACTACTTTCAGTTTTGGCAGCGCTCAACTACTATTTGTCAACTATCAGTTATGTAGTTGCAGTTTTATAGTGTGTTCATCTATTTATCTCCAGTTTCAAGCTGCTATGGCTAATCGGATGATGCTACAGCGGGTGTTCTAAATTTTACATATCTAGATTTCATTAGAATTGGGACTTCTAACACCTGCCGTACATCTATATCTTTATCTAACACCGCACAAAATATGGCATCGTAAATCCATCAGCGCCCCTATAAACTCGTGATTGGAAATAATCTGGTCGTATTTTTATTTTCCTATTGAATCCTTGACGATCCATCGATTGATAATAAAAGTTGATTCTGATAGAGTTGATTCTGATAAACAGAGTTGTTAATTTTAATTCAGAAGTGGTTAATTGATTATGAGAGGATCACTTTTGAAAGTTTAAAATACAGTTTTATTATCTCATTCCGTATCAATGATACAACACGTGGTTAATACTTTAAGACACAAAACGCGAGGTATTTATTGGACGTTGAGATTATATAAGGCTGCCATGATGCATTGTTTTTGTTCCTCTTATCTGACATTGACAAAGGGGAACGAAACGTACTGAGAGTATCTTTACAAAAGGATACGAGTTAATCAAATACAATGTGTCACGAAGGCTTTATAAGCAGGAAAAGTTATTTTTAGTGCCAGAAGGTCAATTAGTCAATAAATGCCTTAACGGTGATAGCTGAAATAAATTCTTCGTGAAATTTATTAATAAACCAGCTGGGCTTCAAAGTTTCACACCATTTTTCTGAATTTGGATTTATCATGAAATATAAAATAGCCTTTATATAATAACCCACAAGATCATTTTTAATTTCATTGCATGCGAATCCAGGAAGTTGACTTATAAGAAAATCAATTCAATAAAATCGACTCTGTAAGACCTGGAAACCCTCCTGTGTGATTTGTCCGAGATGATGTTCAACCGCTAGGTTTTCTCCCAATTAAGGGTTCCAATTCCAACACACAGAGGGTGGGTAAGCCCCACGAAGATCGTCAGATCCAGATCTAACCACAGCAGTATCATATTATAGTAAATAATTTAACTGCCACAGCTGGATTTGAACTCTCAACCTTCGATATAGAAACTCACCGCTCAACCCACTGAATTATCCAAATCCTGTGGGGCTCACAAAGCCTCAACTGGAGAAAAATCTCGTGGTGGAGCCTTATCTGCAACAGGAAAAAAATGGTCCGGTTGGAGGTCAAGTTGCCTACAGTACCAAAGGCACAAAATTTTTTTATATTTTCCTTGTACTTGTAGCCTTCTTCATTGACCGAACTCCCAACGAATCTTCTACTAGAAGTCTTTCTACGCTGTGTTTAATTAATATATAGTGTAATTACCCAGATATATCCTATCAATTGTGTCAGGTGAAAATGTGTATACTTATTTTATGTGTATTTTTAGTTATGTCATGAGAGATAGTATTATACTTCAAATTTCTTTTAGCAACTGCCATAGGTGTATGTATGTCTACATCGGGTGTGATAAAGGTACACGGGAACGTGCTTGTATTTAGCTTTTTATATCTTGTGATGTGTTAAAATTTTAACTGATTTTCAATGAAAAATTGTTTAAAAGACGTTTTATAAAGCTTTCTTCTTGAAACCTCGTTCTGCTGAGGATTTTGAAAGGATCAGCACTCTGGCCCTTCCACCCGATCATGCGCATGCTCCTGGCGATTGACTCTTAAATCTGGATGGGCACTGAGCTCCCCGATAAATCGTGAAGTAGGAAGTGAAGAAGAGACAAAGGGAGGGGAACAATGACCTCAGGATGCGGGCCGCTCTCGACACACTTCTTGTCGCCACCACCTTATCTTTACTCTTGTAAATAATTATATATTCATATAATACCATAATGAGTAAATATGAAATAGCAAGTAACAACAACCCATGAAAGGTCTGGGGTTGAGTACGTAGTAGAGACTGTACTTTTTCGTGGAAAACGGTTGTGCCGGGACGTGTTCTATCTGTCCAAGATTACGCTCAACCGCCAAATTTCACCCCTATTTTGGGTACCCACTTTATAGAGGCTTGGTTATATCCCCTGGAGGGCCCCTAGCGACAGACGAATCCCCTTATTTCGAATTTTATAATCGTTCAAATCACTGGATTTAGATGATAACTCTATTGGTTATTTTCTGCTTTATAATTTTGTTTATAATTACAACTTATAATTTTCCTTTTCTCGATCGGGGTTTTGTACTACCCACACAACACTACAGTCTTAAAAATTGATAACACTCCGAAACTTTTTATGCAATAGATAGAAAAGCAAAAAAGCAAAGAAAGGAAAAAAATCATTAAAAATAATTTTAAGAATAGCGTAAAATAGTCAAGGGGTGCAGTCAATGAATACGAAAAGTTTTATGACGTCTTCAGGGGCAGAGATATGAAGAGGTCAACTAAAACGTACGTATGGTAACCAACCTCTAACCATTTTACGCTATTCTTCAAATTTTCCATAAAAACAAAAATAGGGGTGCTAAAGAATGTGCCCAAATACTTTTCAAGCATTAAACTGAATTCAGAGGGGTTCTAGAGGCGAGAAATCCTTAAAAAAAAAAAAGCAAAAACGGGGAATGAAATAAAAAAGTTCAAAAACTCAGTTAGTTAACTTAATTGCAAGGAAAAGTAACATCGGTTTCCCAACATCTTTGACCCAGAACAATTGTACCTTATTAAAGAATAAAATATGACGATCAACATTTCAATGGTTGTGTAATACTTAAACATATCTTTCCTAATACTTTGTAGATTTTAATGAACTTTCTTTTGTTTGAAAGATAATTTAATTTTTTTTGAACAAAGAAAACAAAAAGTGTCTCTTCTCTAACTCAATTTGAATGGGTCATTGGGTCGAGGTGCACAAAGCCTTGAGTAGAAAGAAAAATCAACTGGAACAAAAAAAGAGAACTTCAAACCACTTTCCTACAAACTAAACTCCCTAACCTAATTTGGCGTTGTCGTAAAATTGCGAAAAACATAAATATTCAGAAATTCAATTAATAAAAATGAGCAAAAACTCAGAAAATAATACTGGAAAAAAATAACTGGTCAACGTTTGGCCACCAAAAGAAAAATCACATCAGACACTGTCCATCACATCTCACACAAATAGCCAAACAGACTCGTCAAACAGAAACAGCAACCTTCCTCCAAACGTTCCACAAACATTTTGTCTTCTTCGATATGATTTTTCTTTTGGTGATGATGCCAACGTGACGGTTCTGATGATGTCGGTTAGACGAAACGTTGAATGGTAAGTTTTCTTCCAGTACTTTAGAGACTCAATGCTTGCTCACTGACCTCGAACCCTTCGCTGAGATACGACCTTTAGAACCCTGAAACTCCAATCATGACCTAAGCATCTGTGGTTAATGCATAATCACACTCACCAGGCTTATGTCACGAATGCGGTTGGTGGAGAAGCTTACTCCGTATGTGGCTTAAGTTCACAGACCTTAAGGTCAAGTTTCGGGAGTAAAACACAACGAGAGATGATCGAGTTATATTTATATTTATATTCTGTAAATATATAATATGGTCCGAGGTCACATTCAGGTTTACCTTCAATCAAGGGTACACACTTTAAAGGAGCGGGTGCGGCCCAGAAGGGTCTGTAGATCCCACGCTGTCCATCCGTTGTTAAAAAGCAAAAAGTATTTGTAAATTATAATGTTTTTTTATATCATGCCACAACGTGATGCCTAAAACTTCTTTTTTGTGAACATAATTTTAAAATATAATTAAAAATCTATTGATTTTTTCATTTTATCTGCGCGTAATTGATAATATATTGAGACATCTACTAAAGCCATTTCTGTACTATTTTGTAATATCTAAAAAAACGTATCAAAAGAACAAATAGCACAAAAACAAATATTAAAATAAATTACAAAATAGCCAATACCTTTTAATTATTAGGTAAACATTGTATGTTTAGTTACTTACAAACTAAAGTCCTCTCTTCTAATATTGATTTCTTACTCACCTGAAAATAAAAAATAAAAAATAAATTAATGATCTAATTATAAATACAAAGCATCGTATATTAAATTTCTTTATAACGAAATTTTTATTGGTTTAATGACAAAACATTACAGTTTCTAACCTGTACTGAACCCCAGATCCTTCATGGGTTGTAGTGGTACAGGCTTAGGTTAAGGTTTTGGGTTATATAATGACAAAATACAATTATAAAAAAAAAAAAGAAAACGCTAGGAACTTTAACATAGTCTTTCTGTTAATTTGGTATAGATCTGTACATTTCAATTCGTAAAATAATATCAGAAATCTTTTATAACCTAACTTTTAGATCTAAAAACGCATTTGAGTTCGAGTAGAGATTGTCCAAAACTCAATTACACAACACCGTAACAGTCTAAGAAATGGAAGCAAGTTTTAATTAATTTTCAGAAACTCTCTCCTCGTAAAGCGAATATTACAATGCTTCTTGCAATTAATTAACGCTAAAATAAGAACCGTTCAATTAACCTACTGCTTTTACAATAGTTGGATCGCGTTCCTCACCTACACACTGTCAATTAAAACGTATAAAAAAAGTTGGTATTATTGGCTCTTGTTTCTTTATTCATTCAAATGCTACAGCGTGAGTCCTTAATTGTGTATATCTATTATATGAATGTGTATTCGGATCGGGACCTTATAGAACAGGCCAATTTACGTCCCCTTCGAAGGGCTGCATAATTGATTTTGACACCCTTTAAAAACTCCTCCGGCCACTTACAGAGCTGTGTACCCGCGATCATGGGCATTAAAGATTGTTATGATAACCGCTACTCCACAGGTCACATCTGATTGTATCTGTTAAGGAGTACTTCAATTCCTAAACAAAGATAAAATTAATAATAATTAAACTCGACTATAAACAAATTTGTGATTCTACATCCCTCTACAGTCCTTAAAGGAATAGGCCGTAGCAGGTAACTAATATGATACTGAAAATAAACTATGATTATGAATCATGCATCATTTGAAGTATACATAAATAATTTAAACTTTATACACATACGTGATGAACATTTCGAGGCTATGTATTTATATAAAAGAATCTAGTCAAGGATAATAAATAACGGCCTAGAAGCAAAGATTATATGAAATACACACAGTTAAAAATATGATATATTTTAAGAGTATGCCGCATCACAATTACGAAGAAAAACCTAACCACAACTACCATGAATTCATGAGTTCATTACATACTAGAGACTGCACTGTTTCTAAGACAATTGTTATGCAGAGAGGTGATTTGACCAATCAAGCTCAACGGTAAAGATTTCCCCCAATTTAGTGCGCCTACATTATAGAGGATGGGTAACTCCAGAAGGATCTCCGCACAAGTTCTATCTAACATTCCCGGCTTCAAACCCGCCTTCAACACTCTGAACTGCCTCATTTCTCAGCATTATATAATGCTATTAATAAAAGTATTCTGGATGAGACAGATATTATTTAATCTCCTTACAAACATTTATGGATTCTGTGGCATCTGCGAATCCTCCTTGTGGTCACTCAGCCTCTATAAAATGAATACCCTTAATTGAGAGGTAATAGTAATCCTATTACCCTAAATATGGCGGGTAATAGTAATCTTTGACAAATCATCTTCCTAAATAACTATTGACTTATATACATTACAGTTTCTCCCGTAAGTACAGTTATGCTAGCATGAAATGAACCTAAGGTCTTCAAAGCTTGTAGTGGTGAAAGTTTAATAAAAAATATGTTAAAGATAACTTTAACACAGGCGATCATCAATTAAAATGGTGAAGTTAAAAATTGGAAGATGAAAAAGAAGTAGGTATATAAGGAGGCAATATTTTTTTCCAAAATAAAAAAATTCTTAATATATAATATTCATCCGGTCTATACGACTTTGAGAAATGGACACCACTGAAGCCAGAACGAACTGATGGTTTATCTACGCCTAAAAATACTAGAAAGGAAGATAGCTTCGTATATTTCAGAGATAAGGGGACATTTTGGATTTCATCCAGCAAAAACGTCTTGGGAAAATATTCTTGAAATAAAAAAGAAAACATGAGCGTGGTCAGGTTAAACATGACGCACTGAAGCCACTATTTGAGTTATAAATGTTGTAAGGTTTAATAATAAAGAACTGTAGTAGTATAAAAAGGGGGCTTCTAGACCAGCATTTTGATCATGTTCAAACCTGTCAAAACATGTTTGAACCTGTCAAAACAGGTTTGAACCTGCATGTTTATGTAGGGAGCTTCTAGACCAGCATTTTGATCATGTTCAAACCTGTCAAAACATGTTTGAACCTGTCAAAACAGGTTTGAACATGATCAAAATGCTGGTCTAGAAGCCCCCTACATAAACGTGCAGGTTCAAACCTGTCTGTCTACATGCACCAACAGGTGGATATTCTCTCCCTCTCTCCTTCTATCCCTCTTTCCCTCTCGCCCTCTCTCCCTCCCTCCCTCTCTCCCTCTTTCCCTCTCGCCCTCTCTCCCTCTTTCCTTCTCACCCTCTCTCCCTCTTTCCCTCTCGCCCTCTCTCCCTCCCTCCCTCTTGTAGTTACAATTTTTCGAATCATGCCATACAAAACGACATGGATATTTGCACTATAAATTCGCATATTCACAACATTCCAGTCATCAACACAAAATCCACCTGTTCTTTCTATTTCACACTCCTTGTTACCCGCGCTTGATAAGAAAAGATCGTACCATCTCGGGCATCCTGGTTCGCTTCTCGGTCAGTCATAACCCTTCTTTCCACTGATCCTACATCTCCGTGTTCTCGCAATTTGCGATGTATACATGAGGACACCAGGGAGAGGTGGGAGACCAGGGTTCGAGTTCCGGTCCTAGTCATATCTTTTCTTTTCAAATAAAATATTTTAAAACAAAATTATATCATATAACAATAAAATAAATTATAAGAATATTCTTTTCGTTAGCTTACTTGCATTCACTCAAAGAATATGTAAATAGAAATGAATCAACCTGTTACTATAATTATCATTGGAAATCATAACAGTCAATGAGCTGTCTCATCTGCTTCACCACCTGGTGAGTTTCGTATATTTTGCAATAGAAAAAAATTATAGTTTGAAAAACTAAACAACACGATTTTGTAGCCAGTCGAACTAAAATGTAGAAAATAGATAAAAAACACGCTTTGATAGAAAATATTTTGCAATAAGTTCAAAAAAAGAGTTATTAACAAAAAAAACATTTTATCGTATAAAAGCGTAGGTTGCTTTTTAAAATATATTCATAATTTTACTTTTAACAATATCAGCCAATTGAATATTCGAAGGCTCTAGGTTCAAATCCCGCTCGCTGACAGCGTTTTATTACATATGTTCGGCCAGAGATGGATTCTACGGGACCTAGGACTCTCCTGGGGCTCACCTAGCCTTTATAAATTGGGTACCCAAAATAAGGGGTAAAAATCTGGCGGTTGAACGTGATTTAAAACAAATCACCTCCGTGCACAACCGTTGTCCAAGAAACAGTACAGTCTCTACCAGGTACTAATCCCAAACTCTTCATGATTGTTCTTGTAAAGGATAAGATTTAACCTTCATCTGCCTATTACATGATTTGGCACGTGGAGTAGGTAACCACCATAGGTATATGACCAAGCGAAATATAGTAGTTCGAAGAGAGGATCGGATGATACTACTCGGGGTTATATCAAGAATATGTAAGACCTAAACGTGAGGCACGTGCCCTTCGATATGCAATATACTCATGAAGAACTAACTAATCCGAGAGGCATACGATCTGCCGGTGAAGGCACCCATACACATTTAGCTCCGGCCACTTCTCAATAAGCGTCCCCTTGTCTCCGACCTCACAAAGGTTGCCTCCCTGCCTTTGGGACTCCTGTTCTCGAAGAATCGAGCCAAATTAGCTTCCCTTTCTCGGCGCCCTTCCATAAAATAACCCCTAAGCACATTTTCACTTCCAAGGTAATATAATTTCGCCCCTGTCAAGTCGGCCCCTCATACCCTTTTATTATTTGTAAGAGTTCTGGTGGTCCCCAAACTGTTCTAGAGCTCTATAGATTTTAGGAATAGTTCTGTTGTTTAAGATGCGGGAGCCAACTTAATACTTTTGTAACTGGTAACTATAAAAACTCTGGTACTTTGTAGCTATCGATTGTAGGGTAAAAGTTAATGAGGATAATTTGTTGAACTCTTAGGGGGAGGGACTACCAGAACTCCAGAGAAATGGAATACAAATTATAACTGTACACTATCAGTCAAACTTTTTTGCCAGTAATCAAATATTTTTTTTCAAGTCAACTTTATAGGGGCTATAATTTTAGTTTTATTACAATATATTTATTTGAACTATTCAAGCACATGGTTTAGTTTATTTTTTTAATAACGTACTAAATATTGTAACTATATATATTTCTTTTTAAAACTTGACCACTAAAACCGTCCTTCAGCCCAGTCAACGAATGTAAGCCATGCGGCCAGGCACCAGAAAAGGACCTTAGGTTGCAATAAATTGAAGAGAGCTGAATTTTTGATATGTTGTAAGGGCATGTCGGACTAGTCGAAATTCAAGTTTGCTACCTAAAAAACGGAAGGCGTAACTCAGAATCTGTTACTCCTACAGGCCTTAGTCTAAGCATAAATTAAAGCTAATTAAATTTACTACCTTTACTTTCATCGTAGGATCAATACTTCGGCCAGTGTTCCACACGAAAGTTGGCCAAAACTTTAATTTGGATTTTTTGGAAAAAATGATCAATTTTCAGTGAGGCGTAACTCAGAATCTATTCCAGCTACAGAGCTGCGGTTGAGCTCAAATTTTAGCGAATTGAATCTAATTTAAAAACGGTTACTAATGTTGTTTTATCAAAAACGCACCGATTAGGAGATATAGGCCAAAAACTGAAATAACTCCGAAAATTTCGAGGTTTTTCGACCACCAAAGTTTTCCCATCCTTTTTTTTCGGTAGCAAACTTGGATTTCCACTAGTAAGACATGCCCTTACAATATATCTAAAATTCAGCTCTCTTCAATTTATTGTAACCTTCAAGTACCTAGCCGTTGGCCTAATGATTCTGTAAGGAAAGGCATTAAGGAAGACCAACTATGGTACGTTGTCGGGTGTCATCCTCTTCTTCCAATAAATGCTGGTAGCACTGCATTTACTGTAGACAGTAGTACAAGTCTTCCGGGAACTGCACTTGCAGAATTTTATGTACAATAGTTCAAAACTTTATCCCTTACCAAAAGTCTCGTGTATAGCGAAGAAGTTTTCATTTTTTTTTTTAAATCATCCTTATTTCTCTTATCGAAGTTAAAAAAGGATTAATGTATTACGGGTACCCATGGAAGGATTAGCTAGTAATGAGCTTAAATTAACATTATAATAATATTATAGTATTATAAACCTGTTCCACTACAACCCGTGAACGGGTCTGGGGTACAGTACATAGACTGAACCTGTCTAAACTGAACGGTAGAGATTGTACTGTTTCTTGGACAACAATTGTGCAAGGAACTGATTTATCCTATATCACGCTCAACCGCCAGATTCCCCCCCCCCAATATTTTGGGTACCCAATTTATAGAGGCTGGGTAAGCCCCAGGAGGGCCCTAGATCACATATGATCCATCTCCGACTACTCACTTTATTATTATTGATAATAAATGATCCCCGCCACCAGCGGGATTTGAACCAGGATTATCGGCATTTCTTGTTCTGATCATTGAATTAAAATGTTTACTTATCAACCTGTAACGTTCTCTCTAAGGTATGGCTATAGGAACTCATACATAAAAAACTTTTATTATTGATCAATAAATAATTGTTTGTGTTTTAAAAATGGTTATACTTAATGCGGGAGTCGGCTTGAGTCCGTTGAGTGTATAAGATCGTCTCCGTGTTTATCGTGCAAATAATCGTTAATGGTAGTTCAATTTAAACAATTTTTAACAAGAGTGTAGTTTAGTGGCTAGAGAAGCCAAATACGAAGTTTGGAAGAAATAGGACAAGAGGAAGGACTGTTATAATTAAAATATTTTTGGACTATTAAAGGTAAATCGAACCTCTTATCTTATCTTTGCGATCACTCCTAGGATTTAGGCCCCACCACCTCCGCCCACTCCCCACCCCAGCTCCTGGCTCACTTCATTCATAGCGTGGAACCGTGAAGGAAAAGCTGCGCACATATACACGTATCGGTTATTGATCATAACAAAGCATCAATTATATATTTATTTTTTTGTGGTTTAGTAGATTGGTAGATTGTCCTGTTTTTATTTGAATTTCAAATCACCATGACAACAATTGAGGAGAAATTTAACATATTATTAGAAAAAATAGTAGGGATAGAGAAGAAATTGGACGAAAATAGAAAAAATCAAGAAGAAGAAATCAGGGAGGTAAAATCGCAGGTGAATGAAATGATAAAGAACATTAAAAGTGATAGAGAAAGAGTGATAAATTTCACTAGAAAGAAAAATATAATTATATTTGGTTTAAATAGAGAAAAATCTTCAGATATGGGTAACAGGATAATAGAAATATTAAAGTACATTTTATCAGACTTTCGCATGTATGATATTCAAGAAATAAGGAAAATAAATCCTAAAGTAAATAATGGCCCAGTGATTGTCAAGCTAAACTCGTTTTTATTGAAAAATGATATTATGAAAAATAGGTTTAAACTGATGAAATCTGAAGACTTTAAAATGATAAAAATAAAAGAAGATCTACCGAAAAATGTTAGAGAAAGTAGGAAAGAATTATTCCCGTTTATGAGGGCTCATTGGGAAAAAGGAAACAGGGCATCATTGAGATATGACAAACTCCTGATAAACGACCAAATCTTTACTCTAGAAGAACTGCGATCTCAAGAGGATTCAAGGAAAAAGAGGGAAAGGAGCGAAGAAAAAGAGGTAGTTATGAAAAATACTCATGAAAAATCAGAGCCAACCCATAAAGGGAAGAAAATGAAAAATATTAAAAGTCATCAAAGATCTATTAGTCTGGATAAATTCCTGGTGACTCATAAAGAGGATGATAGAGATCTTAACAAAAAGGAAAATGAAGCCCCAAGCATTAGATCATAGCAAAAAGAGGATCCTAATTTTCAAGAACAAATAACAATTAAAAAAATGAGACATAATAGGGATTTAAGAAATAAGAAAGAAAACTTTACGATTATAGAAAGAGACAGTGGGATACTTATGCAAGCCTCTTCTGAAAATGGCCAATATAGAGTGGGATTTTATTTTATTCTTAGGGTGTATAATAATACAAAAAAAAAAAATAAATAAATAAAAAAAATAAAACCTTTAGTCCAAATTCATATCTATTTTCTAAAGACGTTTCGACCTAAATAGTCATTTTCAATATATTATATTATTGTTGTTATTGTCAATATATTATATATATATATATATATATATATATATATATATATATATATATATATATATATACATATAAAACAATAATTTTCTTATCGCTTTAAATTAGTTACATAACTATACATAGTATCGTTAATATGTATTCCACAATTATTATAATTTCTACATTGTTATTGTTCTTACAATAGTACATAAGAGATATCTTTTTCTGTAGATTAATAGGTTGCATATTTAAAAATTAGCTGAGTGTGTTGTATCCCATAGTCAATTGCTATACTAAATGAGTGGAGCTGGTACTTAGTCCAGTCCGGATTAGTAGTTGATAATAATGGATTATTACATTTTATTTATTACGTATAAATTCTTACCTTTAAGCAAACTAAAACATTAGAGGTATTTTGTATAAAAATTGTTTTTATTATAAATATTGAGGATTATCTATTAGTTCTATTTTGTATATATCCGAAAAAAAAAATTGTTTAAAATTATTGTATTTAATAGATAGAAATGTATGGTGTGTTAAAAGGTGAAAAGACTTTTATTTAAATTTTATTAATATTTTAAGGAGGACAAGAATTGCTCAAAATAAAGTTAAGTGGCAGAAATTAATGTCGAACTCCACTTCCCAATTGAGCTGGTCACTCCGGGAAGTTAGACCATAAGGGAAGGCCCACAAAGAGTTATTATGTATGTATATGTTTTTGTAAATATTAGTAGTTTATTGTAAACCATCTTGTTTTATAATTCTCTTTATAATAAAGGCTTTATTCATTCATTCATTCATTCATTCATACTTAATGTAGTAAGATAAATACACAAAAAAAGTGAAAAGAAGCATTTTTGAAGTGAAAACTTCTTTACCGTGTTGAGCGAATTTTGGTTGGGAAAAAACTTGGGGGTTCGCGCCATCGACATGCTCCTGACGTATTGC
This sequence comes from Arma custos, assembly GCA_037127475.1. Classification (NCBI taxonomy): domain Eukaryota; kingdom Metazoa; phylum Arthropoda; class Insecta; order Hemiptera; family Pentatomidae; genus Arma; species Arma custos. The sequence continues at coordinate 19,052,222 of CM073762.1, read as the reverse complement.
GTGAGACTGGTGGCCTGTGTATGAGTTATAAGATTTGCTTTATTCAACGTTAGTTTAAAGGCTAGAATTCCATCGGTATAAGAATACCTATATTTAACTAATGAGTCGTTTAATAGTTGAGCAATTTATATTAATAATAATTAAATTAAAACTGCAATAACTATTTGAAATTTTCGTTTCCCCTAAAAAATTGTATTTGTCTCAGTTAAATGTCTTAATTTTGTGAAATGAATGAAAGTTCAAATTTCTTAGTATTGTTGAAATTGAAACGATGATTTTTATTATTTCAATTAAATTATTGATATTAAACTACTTTCAAATGTTCATAATTATTGTTCAGAGTGTCAGAATCTGCGATATAACATAGTTATTCCATTGTTTTGACTTTTCACTTCTCTCGGCAGTCCTCATGACGGTATCTGTTCCGCGGGTTGTAGCTTCGAGTTAAGTTACACCAGGTCTTAACTGTTTATTATAATATTTTCCAAAAGATGCAAGTTATCGTGAGCATTAGTACGGAAAAGAGAATAGAATTGTGGGTAATGAGTTAATTTCTGTTATCATTTCATTTAGAAATAAAATTTTCAACGAACATTTCGAAGTATAGATGTTTGTATGTTCGTTAAAACGTTACCGAGGTATAGACATTTCCCATAATTACATTCTCTTTTCCATTCCGAAGCTCGTGATAACTTGTATTTTTGTATTTTCAGACGCGGCCTATTGGTGAAAACCGCATGAAAATCCGTGCAGTGCTTATTGAGATTACCGCGAACTGACGCGGCCGAGGACTTTGTTTTAAAATATGTATAAATAGTTAGATACATATGAGATATTAGGAGACGTCTTCAATGGAACCTCCCAGGCGGCTATACTTTTTCCAACATTTCTGCAAAATATCGTAATATTCAAACCCATTTACAAAAAACCTCGACAAATTGTATACCTAAATTTTCCTGTTGAATCACTCTAACTATTGGTGAAAATCGCATGAAAATCCGTGCAGTAGTTATTAAGACTACCGCGAACAAACGCGGCCGAGGTTTTATTATATGTATAGAAAGAAACTGTTATATATTTATATGTAATACGAGTTTATTACAACTATCGTCACATGTCGTAGGCTAACAATGATTTTTTCCACTTTTCCCGGTCCTGACAGTCCTCCTCCGCAAGCCCTCTGGCTACCATTCATTCCTGCAATCCATCGTACCATTTCTTTGCCGGACGTCCTCTTCTCATCCTCTCCTTAGGAAGATAATTTATTATTCTCTTGGGCCATCGATTTTCTGACATTCTCATTACATGGCCGTACCAGCTCAGCTTTTTAGTACCGATAGTGTACAAGATATTGTGGGGTTCCTGTACTTTTTCTCTGATCACGTGATTAGGGATGTGCTGGAGTTTCGATATGCCACCACTACGTCTCCAGAAGTCACTCTCCGTCGCTAGGTCTTTTCTAAGTTGTAGTGATGGCCCATGTTTCTGAGCCATATAATGCCCCACTTTTGACAAAAGAGTGGTAAAGTCTTTTCTTTGTAGACAATTGAACTGCCTTACTCCATAATATAGAATTTAAAGTAATTTTTATATTAATTTTTAGTTTTTTTAGTCCCTCACCAACCTCTTTTCTCTTTGTTCTAATTCCCTGCACATTTCCACGTTCCTATTCGTATAGTCCGTTTCGGTAGCCGATGTCGTTGTCGGTTCTCCGAGGCTGTTTTGTCAGTTTTGGAAGCAGGTTTATATTTTTTATGATGATGAGGTGCTGGCCCAACATGAAGCCCCAAACTGGAGGACCAGGGATCTTGATTTTAGGGTACCCTATCCCTAGACGGGTGGCCTTCACTGAGGCTCGGAGCCACACCTGCCCTCGAAATGCCATTTCCTGCACTTCGTGATGGTTATACCGCCATGGCTCGGTACCGCCTCCATTAGCGTTAACCAGGGAGCACCACGTGGAGGTTGAGGACGGATTTTGCTCCCCAAAAATGTGGAACGTTGCATGTCATCCTTGCGCAGGGGCCATGCTAATCTTCTCTGTATCGTTCCAGTTATAGTATATTTACCGCCGAAGCAAGTAAAATAATGTAGTAGTATTCCAATAATGTAGCCATTTGGCCAGATATATTTATATTAATTTCTGTACAATAATGTTATTGCTAATGGACCTGTTCCCAGAATAAAAATATTTGTCTAGTCTATTTCACTCCCGTTACAAATAAATGTTTTAATTTAGTATAACCGTGTTTGTTTTTTTTGATAATAAATAACTTAAAATAATAAAATCAAACATTTTTTGTAAATTTCAATAAAAATTTTTTGGAAAGTTATAGCAATATAACATGTAAATAAAATTCAAGCCAAAATTTACTATACCGTAATAAACAGAACTGAAGTGTTTTCAACCAAAAGTTGTGTATCCATATTCCCTTGCCAAGCCTTATAACAACAGTGTCCATGAATAATATTTTTTATTAATTTATTTAAACTTTTGATTGAAATTACTTAAAGCCTTCCATCAATTAAGCCTAAGTATGTTTAAATATTTTTGTTTTGAAGAGAAAAGATTTGCCCCGGCCGGGATTCGAACCCAGGTCGTCTGCGTCTCCGCCGCAGTGCTCTAAACGCAGACGACTCGGGTTCGAATCCCGGCCGGGGCAAATCTTATATGGCTCAGAAACATGGGCCATCATTACCAACTTAGAAAAAAACTCCTAGCGATGGAGATGGACTTCTGGAGACGTAGGTCCTTGGTTCGCCCGTTAGTCTGCAGTTATATATTAGCTATAAGTATATTTGTTCGATTGTTAAGTCACAAGGGCATGTCTTATCGTCTGTAAGTTTAAATTTATACAAGTAGGATTTTGTGGGTCCATGTCCTGTCAACTTTTGTGTGATGTAGAAGTCAGTTATAATTTTATTATTCCTATAACATTCTTGTAAGTCAGTTATGTATAACTTTAGATGTTGTCCTTTAGTTGTCATATTCTATGTGTCTTTCCACTGATCCATGTTTGTAACTGTTTGTCTGTGTTTCAAGTAAGTCTTAAGGTGCGTTTACACGGCGATTTCTATTAGTTCTGAGAGTGACTTCTAATTGTAAACATCTCGTGATTTCAGTTCAGTGCTATCAGTTCTAGAGTTATTTCTACTAAACATATACATTATTTGATGTCTTCAAGGAAAAGAGAAATAGCAGCGGCTTAATAGAATAGAAAAATAATTTTATTCTGGGACCAGGTCCCTTAAGTATAAATAACAATATTCTACAGAAATTAATAAAAATATTTCTTGCCAAACGGCTACATTATTGGAATTTTCAAAATGTGCAAATGATTAGCCAAATTAGTATATATATTTCATTTTTTGGGAAAGTTATAGCAATATAACATGTAAATAAAATTCAAGCCAAAATTTACTATACCGTAATAAACAGAACTGAAGTGTTTTCAACCAAAAGTTGTGTATCCATATTCCCTTGCCAAGCCTTATAACAACAGTGTCCATGAATAATATTTTTTATTAATTTATTTAAACTTTTGATTGAAATTACTTAAAGCCTTCCATCAATTAAGCCTAAGTATGTTTAAATATTTTTGTTTTGAAGAGAAAAGATTGGCCCCGGCCGGGATTCGAACCCAGGTCGTCTGCGTCTCCGCCGCAGTGCTCTAAACGCAGACGACTCGGGTTCGAATCCCGGCCGGGGCAAATCTTATATGGCTCAGAAACATGGGCCATCATTACCAACTTAGAAAAAAACTCCTAGCGATGGAGATGGACTTCTGGAGACGTAGGTCCTTGGTTCGCCCGTTAGTCTGCAGTTATATATTAGCTATAAGTATATTTGTTCGATTGTTAAGTCACAAGGCATGTCTTATCGTCTGTAAGTTTAAATTTATACAAGTAGGATTTTGTGGGTCCATGTCCTGTCAACTTTTGTGTGATGTAGAAGTCAGTTATAATTTTATTATTCCTATAATATTCTTGTAAGTCAGTTATGTATAACTTTAGATGTTGTCCTTTAGTTGTCATATTCTATGTGTCTTTCCACTGATCCATGTTTGTAACTGTTTGTCTGTGTTTCAAGTAAGTCTTAAGGTGCGTTTACACGGCGATTTCTATTAGTTCCATACGTCCAGCTGATTGCAATATAAACATAATTAGAACCTCGGAAAATAAATGGATTATGAAGAGCAAACGGAAAGATAATAGTGCAGATTTCTGATACATTAGTCCTCATATCAACGGAAATGGTAATATTGAGAATTAGGAACAGGATCGGGGAATATGAACCGCTGGAGGACTGACTTTTGTCCTTCAAAGGATTTGTAATAAACTAATGATCAGTAGATTGACAATAAATTGCCATGTTGCACGACTTAGGAAAAGTTTTCCTGCTTTTAAAAAGTTATATTTTTTTAAATGCATGGAAACGAGTCTAAATCCATTATTTATATGTAATTATATAAAGGGATATAAACAAAATTTGCAGCTAATGAAATAACGATAGAGCCCGAACGTTATTTGTACTGTTATTTTTGAAATTTGCATAGGTCTTTTTGGATCTAAAAAAAAATATTTAGTCTATTAAAAGATTTTTATGATTACATTTCATATTGAATCTTTTAAATTTCACAACACAACAAAAGGTTTGTAGAATTAGAAACATTGAAACTCTTTGCTAAGTTTTAAGTGACACACACCATATTTTTAAAGTAATTCAAAGGAAAACCGTTATATGTCGCGAATATGAAGAATTAGACTTGTACCACTTTAAAAAATAACAGCTCATTTGTCTAAACAAAATAAGAAGATTGAAAGCCATCTGTTTTCCTAATTTTATTTATTTAGTACGCAACAGCACATTTATTAAAAGGGTATAAATAAGTACCGAGCCCTTTATTTACATAGAGAATATTAATAAAAATAGTTATTGCAATGATCCACTAATGCAAGTAAATATGTTATCACTCTATATTTGACCTCCTCTCAATACGAGTTTGATCTTATCAATTAAGAGACAGATATTAATTTATGTTGAATTAGGTATAGTTCTAATGAATTAACACATCAATCAAAAAAGGGTGTATAATGGTAGAGTATAGATATGGGTTATCTTATGATGGTCGTTCTATAATGTTTTAGGCTGATTCGTCAATGAACAAATAATGGAGCACTGTCTTCGAATAATGGCGTCGATGGAATACAAGGAGTAATTTAAAAAATCAGCAGGTTATTAGGTTTTTTCAATATAATAACCAATACGCTAGATAAATCGAGGAGACAACACTATACTATTAATATATTCAATATATGAAGTTAAATACACTTCTCACATTAATTATTATCTTCAGTTTTATAAATAAATAAAAAATACAGTTGACTGTAGTCCCATAGAAATCTTCAGGTTTAACATTTTTTGGAATTATATCCGCTTAGGACATAATGTGTATATCCTCGATATACACAGCTGAAACTGTTGAAGCCACCTACAAAAAAGCTGCTGTAGCAAGCAGCCTATGCTGATGACATATCGATCTACAGTAGCTCAATCAGCGCAGATAGAGCTCTACGGCAGGCGGAGGAGGTCTATGCGAGCATCACACAGAAGCTAGAAGGACTCAACACAACAGTGAATCCTAAAAAGATGGACTGCATAATTTTCTCATTTCAGGGAAAAAAGCGTCGCCCTCTCCCTATAAGGTCTATAGGGTAGCGGGATGCGAGAACAGACCAGCGAGCAGCATAGTCAACTTAGGTGTCACACTTGACTGACACCTGAAACTAGCCTACCACTGCAGGAACAAGCTCAGGTCGGTTAGGACCAAGTCTTACAGACTTAACCACCTGCTTACATCTCCTAACTTATCCCTTCCCCTCAAGCTGACCATCTACAAGAGCATCTTAAGACCGGCGCTCCTCTACGGAGCATCACTACGGAGTACCATCACACCGGCAACAGCAAAAAAGCTCCAACAGTTTCCAAATGGCATACTGCAGCGCATAGTGAGACACACAACATTAAACAAAACAAAAATGGATCTCCTACACACTACTCTCGACTTACCGACAGTTACAGACTTCATAAAACGCAGACACATTAAATTTTTTGACAGTCTGAAAAACAGTACTAACCCTCTTTTCAGGACACTCACCCCAGCAGGACGGCCACAAACGTGGCACGATCACGTACAAAGTCACAGCCTGAACTGAGAAATAAATACAATAAACAAGGAAAAGGACACAGTGAGCCCCATCACCGGAAAAATCTACAGTTAATAAATAAATAAATAAATTAGAACCTTCCATTTTCTCATTCTCCTCTTAAAATGTACGCACTACAGTAGAAGAGATCCTCTCCAACCTATCCTAATCCAGCTTAGAAACCTTCAACCTTAAGGGACTAAGAAAAAAAAAAAAAAAAAATTTACTTAATTAACCTTATTAAAAAGTTCAAGTTTATTCAATTAAGAGTTATAGCTACTATGTGATATATATATATACACCTATTTTTTGGAAATTGGTAAAAGTTCGTTTTAGCGTACCCTCGCGAGGTGGCAACCATATATATCAATCGAATGCTCTTTCGATTTGTAGTCGAATGACATAACTCCCAGCGTCCGCAAAGGTCAAATAAAAAAGTTACGCGTCCGCAAACGTCAAATAAAAAAGTTTCTTAAAAACGTTCAAAACGCTAGATACCCTATGTAACCAACTCTAATCACCCCTAATTACTCCTAACCATCTAACCACCCCTAACCTTTTTTTTTTTTTTCCCTACCTGCCGTCACTGGCATATGGGGTTCGGCAGTGGCGGGTTGATACGTTGGGTTTACGCACGCCCACCACTGCCAAAAAACTAATCTTTATTGAAAAAAATATTCTTATTTTACATCATTTGGGGGGGTACCGTTTATCTCCTGGGTACATTAAAATAAACAAAATAAAAATAAAAATCTGTGGTGCTGCCCGGTGCACGGATGTGCACCTTACTGATGGGGCAGCACCTTTAAGGCCTCCTGGCCGGTCTGCATCCGTCCGGTTGCCGTCCAGCCCTCCTGGTCCGCCGCATCCGTCCGGTCCGCATCCGGCCAGTCCACTCCCTCAGTCCTGTCCTCCTGGGGGCTCATCCTCCGGCGAATGCGTTGGTGACTGCTGCTCTGGTGGTTCGCCGGGTGGCCGTATCCTGCTGATGGTGAAGTGTGCAGGACCGACCACCTCCTTCCACCCGTGGACAAACTCCCTGAAATGAGGGTAATTGTCCTACTCGACCAGGCGGGGGAAGTCTTCCTCGGCGAGGACGAAGATCCCGGTTTTCCTCGACTTCCTGGCTCGGTGTCCTTCCATCGCGGTGCAGGAGAGCATCACATGCTCTGCCGTTTCTGGGACTCCACAGATGGGGCACCGGGGGTCGATCTCTCTTCTATGCTCACCGAGCTTTCCCCGAAACCCACCGTGTCCCGTCAGCATCTGCAAGACCCAGTAGCCTGGGAGGACCCATGTGGCAGACAACCTCGACTGGACGGTGGGGAAGAACTTCCTCAACTCCCCTTGTGACTCGTCACCCACCGTCGGTTCCACTGCTCTATTGAGTACTCCCTCAATATCTTCTTCCACAAGTTCGGGGTCTCGCCGATCCTCTGACGGAGTCCCTCCGGAAGCGTCTCCAGCCCCTGCCTCTTCGCCTCATACTTAAGGGCGTCCTCCTTCAGGAGGAGGTCCAGGGGCATAGCTCCGGCAAGTACCTGCACCGCCTCATGCGACACCGTTCTATAAGCCTTCGTGACCCGTAGCAGAGCCAGTCTCTGGATCGTCACCAGTCTCCTCTTCTGCTGCTGCGTGAGGTTGCGGCTCCACGCCGGGGATGCATACATCAGGATACCCAAGACCACGCCTTTATAAATGGTCATCGTTGCTGGGTACCTGAGGCCCCAGAATGCACCCCCTATTCTTCCAAGTCCATTGAGTGACAGGGTCACCCTATCCTTCAGGTATCCCAGGTGAGGAGTGGCGTCGAAGTTTCTCCTAAACTTCACGCCTAGGTACGTCACCTCCTCACCTAGTCTTACCCTCTCTGTCTGGATCTCCAATATGATAGGGTGAGCCCTGTCAGTGGAGCCTCTTAGGAGTATGGCCTGGGTCTTGGCAGCGGCCATACTCAACTTCCTCCTCACGCACCATTCCGCTACGAGACTGGCGCACCTCTCTGCTTGCGTCTTCACTCTGGCTCTGCTGTTCGCGGCCACGATGACTGCCAGGTCGTCGACGTAGGCCGTGGCAAGGAAACCTTCCTCTTCCAGTTCCCCCAGCAGCTGGTCGAAGATGAGTTTCCACAGGGCCGGCCCGAGGACCGACCCTTGTGGACATCCTCTCTCTATCCTTCTCTCGACCTCGTAGTAGCTATCTCTAATCCTGACACTCCTTTCACTGAGGTAGCTACTTACGAGGGAGTACAGGTTGCTGGGGGCGTCGAACTCCTGCAGCCGCTGGAGAACGCAGGGCCACCACACGCTATCGAAGGCGGAGGATATGTCAAACAGTACTAGCATGACATACTTCTCCGCCCTCTCTTCGACGTCCCTGCGCACCCTCAACAGTGCATCCGTCGTTCCCTTACCACGGGTCGAGCCGAACTGCCGTGGATGGCTCGCCGCATCAAGGACCGGCCTTAGGCTGGTGACGATCAGACTCTCCAGGACTTTACTCATCACCGGGAGGAGGCATATCGGCCTGTACGCCTTAGGCGTCTCCTTATCCTTGCCTCCTTCCTTGTAGAGGAGTCTCAGATCCGCGATCTTCCACTCTCTCGGAAACCGCCCCTGGTCCAGACACTCATTGAAGATGCCAAGAAGGTCATCCTCAATGAGGGGGGCGCTCTTCTTCAAGATCGCGGCGTCTATTCCGTCGAGTCCTGGAGCTCTTCCGGTCCTCTGCCTATCCACGGTAAGACGAAGGTCCCATATATCCCATGGTGGACACAGCTCGGTACCTGGAGGGCACACCGTGGTGCGTCTTACCATTTTATCATCTTCCGTATCCTGGAACGGATCATCCCTGGGGTATGTATAGTTTAACCACCCCTAACCATCTAATCACCAAAAAATCCTAACCTAACCTAACCAAACCATGAAAAATCATTTAAAAAAACACCTAACCACCCCAAATAACTCCCAGCGTCTGCAAAGGTCAAATAAAAAAGCTAGGTGTCCAGGAAGGTCAAATAAAAAGTTTCTAAAAAACGTTCGTAACGCTAGATACCGTATGTAACCACCTTAACCACCCCTAACCATCTAAATACCCCTAAACACCACCCCTAACCATCTAACCACCAAAAAAACCAAACGTAATCTAACCAAACCATGACCATAACCAAACCAAACCTGTTTACTGTGAAATGTTTACGATATAATAATAGGGTTTATAAAAAAATGACCGTTTTTTAAACTAAATATTTCTATTATTATTTCTTTGATGTATCTAGATGGTGACTAACAGTATCTTTCGACACACCACACTCCCTGGCAAGTTCGCGAATACTTGTGGATGGATTTAACTCGAAAGCTTCCTTCAGAACCTCATCAATATCAATTAATGGTCAACCGGAGCCCTTCTTCCTTTCCAACGTCGTATCTCCACTGGTAATTTTTTTAAACCAACGCCGTGCCGTGCGCTGGTCAAGGACACCTTCCCCTTCATATTTAATAATTTCACGAGCTGCTTCAGCGGTTTTTCCGGGTTTTTTTTTTCCGGTAATGCCTTAAAATTACGAGAATTTCGTAGGACACTGTCATGTTTCTTCATTGAAACAGATAAATAACTAAGCTGAGGCTTTTTTTGAAGAATCGAAAAGTATTAGTAACCAAGCTTAGAGAATGTAGGTAAATGATGAATAGCATTAAAATATTTACAGACTTTTGAACTCAGGAATATGATAAAACGGTCATTTTTTTTTATACACCCTATTACCATTAAAACATACGATGGATAACCATTCTCGACTTATTGACAGGGTGACTATTTTCACATTTTAATTTACTTCGTTTTTTGGCTTAACACTGAAATGTGTTAATATTTTTGTACCACTTTCAATTTTTATTTTTTGGATAACACATTAAATTGCGTTAGTACAGAAAAAATCTATAGTACACTCCATTGCTACATTAAAAAAAAAAGAAATTTACTTACGTGAATTAGCTTCGTGATGGAGTTGTAACTTCTTTCTGCAATTCTTAAACTCTATAAGACTCTTCAACCATTGGCGCTAAGGATTCTTTGATATTTCCCAAAATTCTCTTATACCAATTTTCTTGTTTTAAATTGACTATATCATCAGAAAATCAGTTAAGAAATGAGAAAAAATTTTGTTCTTTCTTTTATCTAAACATATTCAAGTATCATAACAACAGAATAATCTTTATTTTTTCGTTATTTTTGAAATCGTTTGTACGTATATTGTTGAAATCGTAATATTGTAATTTATAGCCAAGCTGGGCTCTATTTGTATGGGGAAGCCCCCAAAAACAAATACAAATTTCTATCTATCTATCTATTTGATGATGTTAAATATTATTTCTATTAAAAGATATGAATTATTTTTTCTTCATGCTGAAATTTTTAGATCCGTATGAGGTGAAAATATGTACATGGGTAAAGGGTGAAAATATTAACTGATGTCAATCACGAATGTCTCACGGAAAAACACAAAAAATGTAGAGTTTTTCAAATTGAATCAATTTTTTATTGGATAAAAAGCGATTACTGAAAAACTAGTGAAAGTAGTAGTACTTGCTGCTGCAGCATCGTAATCGTAAAATATCTTTAAAAAGCTTTATTTATTTTTAAAAAAATTCAGAAAAAATTACTGTTGTGAAAATCCCATATTATAGTTTTTGAAAAATCCAGAACCAGTATTAATCCAATCTTAAAATAAAACTGGATTACATTAATAAAAAATTAGAGACCAATACAAAAATAAGATTGTATCTATAGTTCATTACGTAAATGAGAAAAATATTTACATATATAGACTGATTTAAAATAATAAAAAGTAATACTTTTCGATACGCTTCCAAGAACTGTGAGCGTTCAAATTCAAATCAAGCCAAGGACGGTGTTCACGCCATTAGGCGCATTAATTTTGAGTAAAATGTTATTAAAAGCAATTGCAGGGTATTTAGTATTGCCGAAATTTGGTTTAGGTAAGAATGTGTGAGGCTTCAAATTTGGCTTGAAGGGAGTTTGAAGTTTCAACCTGTACAGTTGAAATATCTGAAATATCGGAAGATTTTATCTGATCCCAACGGGATGTAATATCGGCAAAAGCAATTTCCCTTTTCGAAAGATGCTGAGTTTGAATTACGAGATTTTTATCGTCTGTAGGCATGATGGAAATTATTTAATACTACAATGTTTAAATAAATAGTGAGAAATGTGGTAAACCAAATAAATGTTGAACAGAAATAAAAGTGAAACTATTTGAAAACTTATTAGAAATAGAACGTATGATTTATGAATGAAATAGTAAATTTTAAATAAGCAGTAAATAAAGCAGAGATAAGAGTACGATAGAATTTACAGGATTAAGGTTATTAGTAATACTTTGCGCCGTGTGCCTAGCAACAACGAATGTATTGAAACAACTTAACAAATAGCGTGGCTTGTTCATACGTAAATTATTGGGAATGAAAAACTCGACAAAAAGGCTGGAAAACCTTCAAAACTTTTGGAAATTTTATCTTTAAAATTAATTAAATTTCTGTTAGAAGATAAATATATGGGTTTCACTTGCAAAAAAAGAATGAAATTCAATCTCTCTACATTGCAAACACTTTACAAGGTTAAGAAATCGTCAACTTTGGTTTGTAAGACCAAAAATTTACGATTACTTAAGAAAATATCAAACGAAATAAACGATTGAACTATTTTTAAGAAATTTATCCAACAGGCTAGGACCAAAAATGTTGAGACAAAGCTCGTAAGTTCAATTTTAAATTTCTTAAAAGGAAGCGTAGGTTTCGTCTAAATCAAATCTCGCTCTGGGTGTGGACTGTATGGTGTATTTGAAAAGAGTTCGCAACTAGAGTGAAATAACAGGAAGAAATCTAAACTATTACAATAAAACTTACTCACCAAAGACGGAATTCCGGCAGTTTCGCCAATAAACCTGTCTTGCCAGACAAGTGCACCTGAATGGTCAAAAAAGGTTTGTAGCTACCTTCTAGCTGTGATTTCTGTAGTCTGGAATCCTTCCTATCGAATCTACACTTCTTTACAAGAGAACCGGGCGTTAAACTGGTGTAAAAACATAAGTACGAATTTGAACGCAAGGATGGACCTTGCATAAGAAAAAAACTCGCGACTCAAAGCTGGCAGCTAGAGGCAGATGCACAAAACATTAAAAAAAAAAAAAGAAGAACGCCTAATGACGTGAACAGACGGTTATTTTCAAATCAAACTATATTTAAAAGAAAAGATATTATCTACTGCACTAAAGTGTGTCGCAAGTGAATGACTTCGCTTGTTATTGATTGTTACATATTTAACTGAAATCTTAATTAAAAACAAAACTTAATATAGCAATACAAATTCTGTTTTATGATTTTCCGCAAGATCCAGTTTCCAAAAATAATTCTTTGTTGCCCTCGATATTCTTTAAAATTTCCCGGTCACCTAATGTACAACATTTAATTTCATTAAATAACATTAATTATCTGTTATCCGTCATCATAAGAATGTCATACCTTAGCCACCTTCGATATTTTTTCCCAAAAATGTTGGTTGGAGAACGATTCTCGAGAAGCCCAAATAAAAAGCCTACATGCAGCACTTAAGAAACCTTTGAAGGGAGTATGGTCCTGACATGTAATCAAAGTTGGAAAGTATATCTTAACTTGGGTAGGCAAATCCATGAGAAGGAAATACATAAAGAAAATACTCTTTGGGATGAATGATAAGGGAATGGTGGTAAAGCATTTGGTCTATATCGGAAGAGAAGGAATAATTTGCGATACCCCGACATTTCTAGACCAGATTACGTTGACTCTCCCAGGCAGGCGGGAGAATTTAATAAAGATTAATACTATATCTTCGAGTTGTTATTATTATTGTAAGATTTGGATGGGTTATAAATTTGTAAGATTTTAAGGGTTTTGTTAGTGTTAATTAATATATATTTTATTGTAAATAGGGCGAAGCAGAACTATAATTGAATTGATTTATTTTAAGTAAAGCTCCTGGTTGTTTTCGTATTTTACGATAATAAAATTTAATATTAAATAGAATAGATGGAATCTCTTTTACGGCACCAGGTGCATTTTTAGAGAGTAATGTTAATAAGATAACTAAAGTGACAAGTCAATGTTTTCAAAAACGATTCTTGTATATAAATGTAAGAATTGAATTTCTTTATGAAGTCTTAACTAACTAATGGGTAAACAGTAATAAATCTTGCGAATACTGCATTTTAGGCAAATAAATAAAATCTACATGGTGACATGGCCGGTTCGTATTTTTTGGATCGTTTTATTCTCCTGTGATAAAAAATTTACAATTGTCTTGAGCAAACTAAATTACCGAGGCTACCCATATTAATACACCAGATTTAATTTTAGTATATCAAAAGGGATGGATCAGTGGTAGAACGCTGGAGATCCCGTGTATTAATCCGGCTTTAGCAACTATGTTTTTTTTTTTAACAGCCGTGGAGGGGTCCTGTAGGATAGGGAGACTCTCCTGATGGTCTGCATGCCTTCATAAAGTGGTTACCCTTGTTAGGGAGAAAATTTGGCGGTTGATCGTGTTTTCTGACAAATGACCTCCATGCACAACCGCTATCGTACAAGAAGTACTATGAACCAATGATCCTTCGTTCGTTGTAATGGTACAGGTTTTTTTATCTTATGAATAAATAAAATTGAATGTTATGAACCAATTTAGCACCAAACGATGCTAAAGATTTAATTTCTATTAACCGTGCTTTAACGATTGTTTAATTTACATATCATAGGATTCGGTAAATGACATTAGGTTATTGTGTATACTTGTGGGTTCCTAACTCAAAGTTGTGAAATATCTTCCGTGTTGTTAGAAATGTAACTTTCTTGACCTCCCCTCTTCTTTTATATGTATAGAGAGTAGAGAGTAAGGAGAGAGTAGAGATGAGATAATGTATAATGTTAATGTATATATAGAATATAATGTTAATACATAGCAAATACGTTACCCTAGTTAGTTCGTATAAGAATGTTTCACATATATATCCAAGTTATTTCTATTAAATAACTTTTTTCTATTAAAAAAAGTTTTTTATGTATGAGTTCCTATAGCCATACCTTAGAGAGAACGTTACAGTTTGATAAGTAAACATTTTAATTCAATGATCAGAACAAGAAATGCCGATAATCCTGGTTCAAATCCCGCTGGTGGCGGGGATCATTTATTATAAATAATAATAAAGTGAGCAGTCGGAGATGGATCATATGGGATCTAGGGCCCTCCTGGGGCTTACCCAGCCTCTATAAATTGGGTACCCAAAATATTCGGGGGGGGGGAAATCTGGCGGTTGAGCGTGATATAGCATAAATCAGTTCCTTGCACAATTGTTGTCCAAGAAACAGTACAATCTCTATCGTTCAGTTTAGACAGGTTCAGTCTATGTACTGTACCCCAGACCCGTTCACGGGTTGTAGTGGAACAGGTTTATAATACTATAATATTATTATAATGTTAATTTAAGCTCATTACTAGCTAATCCTTCCATGGGTACCCGTAATACATTAATCCTTTTTTAATTTCGATAAGAGAAATAAGGATGATTTAAAAAAAATAAATTAAAACTTCTTCGCTATACACGGGACTTTTGGTAAGGGATAAAGTTTTGAACTATTGTACATAAAATTCTGCAAGTGCAGTTCCCGGAAGGCTTGTACTACTGTCTACAGTAAATGCAGTGCTACCAGCATTTATTGCGGAAGAAGAGGATGACACCCGACAACGTACCATAGTTGGTCTTCCTTAATGCCTTTCCTTACAGAATCATTAGCCCAACGGCTAGGTACTTGAAGGTTGCAATAAATTGAAGAGAGCTGAATTTTAGATATATTGTAAGGGATGTCTGACTAGTGGAAATCCAAGTTTGCTACCGAAAAAAAAGGATGGGAAAACTATGGTGGTCGAAAAACCTCGAAATTTTCGGAGTTATTTCAGTTTTTGGCCTATATCTCCTAATCGGTGCGTTTTTGATAAAACAACATTAGTAACCGTTTTTAAATGAGATTCAATTCGCTAAAATTTGAGGTCAACCGCAGCTCTGTAGCTGGAATAGATTCTGAGTTACGCCTTACTGAAAATTGATCATTTTTTCCAAAAAATCCAAATTTAAGTTTTGGCCAACTTTCGTGAGGAACACTGGCCGAAGTATTGATCCTACGATGAAAGTAAAGATAGTAAATTTAATTAGCTTTAATTTATGCTTAGACTAAGGCCTGTAGGAGTAACAGATTCTGAGTTACGCCTTCCGTTTTTTAGGTAGCAAACTTGAATTTCGACTAGTCCGACATGCCCTTACAACATATCAAAAATTCAGCTCTCTTCAATTTATTGCAACCTAAGGTCCTTTTCTGGTGCCTGGCCGCTGGCTTACATTCGTTGACTGGGCTGAAGGACGGTTTTAGTGGTCAAGTTTTAAAAAGAAATATATATATAGTTACAATATTTAGTACGTTATTAAAAAAATAAACTAAACCATGTGCTTGAAGAATTCAAATAAATATATTGTAATAAAACTAAAATTATAGCCCCTATAAAGATGACTTGAAAAAAATATTTGATTACTGGCAAAAAAGTTTGACTGATAGTGTACAGTTATAATTTGTATTCCATTTCTCTGGAGTTCTGGTAGTCCCTCCCCCTAAGAGCTCAACAAATTATCCTCATTAACTTTTACCCTACAATCGATAGCTACAAAGTACCAGAGTTTTTATAGTTACCAGTTACAAAAGTATTAAGTTGGCTCCCGCATCTTAAACAACAGAACTATTCCTAAAATCTATAGAGCTCTAGAACAGTTTGGGGACCACCAGAACTCTTACAAATAATAAAAGGGTATGAGGGGCCGACTTGACAGGGGCGAAATTATATTACCTTGGAAGTGAAAATGTGCTTAGGGGTTATTTTATGGAAGGGCGGCGAGAAAGGGAAGCTAATTTGGCTCGATTCATCGAGAACAGGAGCCCCAAAGGCAGGGAGGCAACCTTTGAGAGGTCGGAGACAAGGGGACGCTTATTGAGAAGTGGCCGGAGCTAAATGTGGATTGGAGCCTTCATCGGCAGATCGTATGCCTCTCGGATTAGTTAGTTCTTCATGAGTATATTGCATATCGAAGGGCACGTGCCTCACGTTTAGGTCTTACATATTCTTGATATAACCCCGAGTAGTATCATCCGATCCTCTCTTCGAACTACTATATTTCGCTTGGTCATATATGTACCTATGGTGGTTACCTACTCCACGTGCCAAATCATATAATAGGCAGATGAAGGTTAAATCTTATCCTTTACAAGAATAATCATGAAGAGTTTGGGATTAGTACCTGGTAGAGACTGTACTGTTTCTTGGACAACGGTTGTGCACGGAGGTGATTTGTTTTAAATCACGTTCAACCGCCAGATTTTTACCCCTTATTTTGGGTACCCAATTTATAAAGGCTAGGTGAGCCCCAGGAGAGTCCTAGGTCCCATAGAATCCATCTCTGGCCGAACATATGTAATAAAACGCTGTCAGCGAGCGGGATTTGAACCTAGAGCCTTCGAATATTCAATTGGCTGATATTCTTAAAAGTAAAATTATGAATATATTTTAAAAAGTAACCTACGCTTTTATACCATAAAATGTTTTTTTGTTAATAACTCTTTTTTTGAACTTATTGCAAAATATTTTCTATCAAAACGTGTTTTTTATCTATTTTCTACATTTTAGTTCGACTGGCTACAAAATCGTGTTGTTTAGTTTTTCAAACTATAATTTTTTTCTATTGCAAAATATACGAAACTCACCAGGTGGTGAAGCAGATGAGACAGCGCATTGACTGTTATGATTTCCAATGATAATTATAGTAACAGGTTGATTCATTTCTATTTACATATTCTTTGAGTGAATGCCAGTAAGCTAACGAAAAGAATATTCTTATAATTTATTTTATTGTTATATGATATAATTTTGTTTTAAAATATTTTATTTGAAAAGAAAAGATATGACTAGGACCGGGACTCGAACCCTGGTCTCCCACCTCTCCGTGGTGTCCTCGTGTATACATCGCGAATTGCGAGGACACGAAGATGTAGGATCAGTGGAAAGAAGGGTTATGACTGACCGAGAAGCGAACCAGGATGCCCGAGATGGTAAGATCTTTTCTTATCAAGCGCGGGTAACAAGGAGTGTGAAATAGAAAGAACAGGTGGATTTTGTGTTGATGACTGGAATGTTGTGAATATACGAATTTATAGTGCAAATATCCATGTCGTTTTGTATGGCATGATTCGAAAAATTGTAACTACAAGAGGGAGGGAGGGAGAGAGGGCGAGAGGGAAAGAGGGAGAGAGGGTGAGAGGGAAAGAGGGAGAGAGGGCGAGAAGGAAAGAGGGAGAGAGGGCGAGAGGGAAAGAGGGATAGAAGGAGAGAGGGAGAGAATATCCACCTGTTGGTGCATGTAGACAGACAGGTTTGAACCTGCACGTTTATGTAGGGGGCTTATCGACCAGCAATTTGATCATGTTTAAACCTGTTTTGACAGGTTCAAACATGTTTTGACAGGTTTGAACATGATCAAAATGCTGGTCTAGAAGCCCCCTTTTTATACTACTACAGTTCTTTATTATTAAACCTTACAATATTTATAACTCAAATAGTGGCTTCAGGGCGTCATGTTTAACCTGACCACGCTCATGTTTTCTTTTTTATTTCAAGAATATTTTCCCAAGACGTTTTTGCTGGATGAAATCCAAAATGTCCCCTTATCTCTGAAATATACGAAGCTATCTTCCTTTCTAGTATTTTTAGGCGTAGATAAACCATCAGTTCGTTCTGGCTTCAGTGGTGTCCATTTCTCAAAGTCGTATAGACCGGATGAATATTATATATTAAGAATTTATTTACTAAAATAGAGCCAAAAACTCAAAAAGAAACACTATTATTTATTATAATGCAATTGGGAAAAACCACAATGCAAAGCCTTATGTTTCAAAAAATACACCTACCTACCAGTCGACGTTTCGCTAGATTTTTTTTTGACCCTTTTTGATTTTGGTGTCTTGATAATGCCTGAATAGGCGAAACGTCGACTGGTAAGTAGGTGTATTTTTTTAAACATAAGGCTTTGCAATGTGGTTTTTCCCAATTGCATTATAATAAAGAATTTATTCATTTTGGAAAAAAATATTGCCTCCTTATATACCGATTTCTTTTTCATCTTCCAATTTTTAACTTCACCATTTTAATTTTAATTGATGATCGCCTATGTTAAAGTTATCTTTAACATATTTTTTATTAAACTTTCACCACTACAAGCTTTGAAGACCTTAGGTTCATTTCATACTAGCATAACTGTACTTACAGGAGAAACTGTAATGTATATAAGTCAATAGTTATTTAGGAAGATGATTTGTCAAAGATTACTATTACCCGCCATATTTAGGGTAATAGGATTACTATTACCTCTCAATTAAGGGTATTCATTTTATAGAGGCTGAGTGTCCACAAGGAGGATTCGCAGATGCCACAGAATCCATAAATGTTTGTAAGGAGATTAAATAATATCTCTCTCATCCAGAATAATTTTATTAATAGCATTATATAATGCTGAGAAGTGAGGCAGTTCAGAGTGTTGAAGGTTTGAAGCCGGGAATGTTAGATAGAACTTGCGCGGAGATCCTTCTGGAGTTACCCATCCTCTATAATGTAGGCGCACTTAATTGGGGGGAATGGAAAATGATGACTGGAATGTTGTGAATATACGAATTTATAGTGGAAATATCCATGTCGTTTTGTATGGCATGATTCGAAAAATTGTAACTACAAGAGGAAGGGAGGGAGAGAGGACGAGAGGGAAAGAGGGAGAGAGGGCGAGAGGGAAAGAGGGAGAGAGGGCGAGAGGGAGGGAGGGAGGGAGGGAGGGAGGGAGAGAGGGCGAGAGGGAAAGAGGGAGAGAAGGAGAGAGGGAGAGAATATCCACCTGTTGGTGCATGTAGACAGACAGGTTCAAACCTGTTTTGATAGGTTCAAACATGTTTTGACAGGTTCAAACATGTTTTGACAGGTTTGAACATGATCAAAATGCTGGTCTAGAAGCCCTCTTTTTATACTACTAACTGTCTCTCGATGTTAGGGAATACTGAAGCGTAGAAAAGAAAACATCTGGTTCCCACCAGAGTGATGTATCACTGAACATTGCCGGAATTGCGAACGTTCCTTAAAAGTATAATGTATTAGTTTTTTGGTAAGTAGTGAATCCATGAGACATAGGAAATAATTCCTGAATACAAGCGGCAAAGTGATATATCCATAAAATGATAAACTTTTGCTATCTATAAAATATGTTTACGCATTATAAATGTACAGCTATGTAGTGGGAAACTGGGGCTACGCCACGGCTTACCATAATCGAGGCTTTTTGACAATCCACCTAAGAGTTTGAAAAGAATGCAGGGCTACCCGAACTCCGTGTATGAAAATAATTGCATTATTTGGTTTCCATATCATATTACATTATATGGAAATCTAAGACAAAAGTTATCCAGGCAGGTGACTTGTAATAAGGCTCAACCGCTAGGTTTCTACCCCAATCAAGGGTGTCCATTTTATTGAGGCTGGGTGAGCCCAAGGAGGGTCTGCAGATGCTTCCATAGAATCTTTTCCGCAGAATACCATTTCCAATACTACCGCGCTCCCTCCCCCCAGACCGTCCTTCCACTTCGCAAAAAGTCATTTTGAAACTTTCGGTCAATAATAATAATAATTGATTGCATTTTGACTGAAATAGTTTAATGATTATCAAATCTTTATCGTTTCAAGATAGATTAATGCTCATCAATATTCTAAATAGCCCGCGTAGAGGTCGCAGAATGCCATTTCCACTTCTACCGCATTCCCTTCACGCCTCCCGGTCCGTCCTTCGCGTTAGCTTGTGCGCACACGCACACATACACACACACAGTTTTCATTGTAACAGAATAAACAAGTCTCGCGAATTGGTCAATAAATGTGCAGTGTTAAGTCTAGTTCTAAACTGAAACTAGACTTGTACAGAACTGTAATTAGTAAATCTTAGTTTTATTGAAAACGGGGATGATGAAGCAAGATTTATTTCATGTTAGAAAATAAATGGCCGCAACATATTTTTGAACTATTAATACCGTAAAGGTTCCCATTTCATTATTTTTATGGAAGTCTGGGATATTACTTCCATCAATGAAAAGTACGTAAATGATATTGCCTGCCTTTGATCTTTTCAGAAGGAACAATGACCTACAGAAGACAATTTGCGAAGGTTATTAACGAAATAACGATTCATTAAACTATTTATTATAACGTGCTATAACTGAGGGATGTTACTGACTTGCCTAATATCAAAAAGGCTATCACTGCTCTGAGGAAAATAAAACCTACATATCATTATCATGGCGAGCATTACGACGCAGTAGGCATACTCTTTAAACAAAGAGTTCCTGAGTCTACTGTAGGGTGTGGAACCAAAGGAATATTAGCAATTTTCAGTAAGTTTTGAAAGAAAAACCTATTTAATTTAAAATAAATAAATAGCCACCACCATTTCAACCCTCGAAAGCCAAAATTCTTGGTTATGCCCTATTTCTGAAGATACGTAAAATGGGAGAACCGAGCCTATATGATAACAGGTACTCGTTATATCCTAATTATACCTGGATAGACAAAATTTAGGACCCCATTATTGCATCCTCCGATTAGCCATAACATCATAAAGTGACGTTAAATGAATAAAATATAAAAAATGTAAAGATATTCTTGAGGTTGATTACTTAGTAAGAAATGTACACTTAATAATCCAACGATTTTACAGGGAAGTGATTTGACCTAGATCTCGTTAGGCCACTCACCTTATTAAGAGTAACCACAATGTAGGGTCTGGGAAATCAGAAAGGTTCTAGATTTAATCAGGCTCATCACAAAAGATAACAAAACTAAAAATCCATCTTCCACAACTGATTTCGAACCCGTTATTGCCATGTACCGAATATGAAAAAACAACACATTTTTCGTTTTCCATTTATAGCGACTGCTTTAGGATTGATAATTGGTAAAAAAATCATATTCATCTTGTGGGGCTTAACACTCACAGATCATTCAAATCTCTCAATCAAAATTCCTTTGTTGTATTACTCATTGCCCCTTTTACATATCCAAAAAATCATTACACAAATACCTGAACATACAACTCGTGGCTGACGCAGTCAGTCAATACCACAATAAGACTGAAACGTCTCTGGAGCAGAGATCTATTACAGAGAGATGAACCACGCTAAATGTGCCTACAATGGGTGGTGTCTCTATATTTGCTTCCAACTGAATCCATTAGGGGAGGTTTTCGACAGACCACAAATATCAATGTCGAATGGTATTTGTTTAGTTTAGTTTATTATAATATGTATAATATTTTTTTACTCTCCTGAAAAGTGGTGTTTTGCACTTTCGATACTTTGCGTTTGACTAATAGTATTGCCTTATTTACTGTGACCTATACCAACTCACTACTCCGAATCATCCCTGACATCGGTACAATGTAAAAACTAAACATCGAATGTTCAGAAATAGAGCTGGATTAGCAACATTTTGTTTCTCTCCTTTTTTTTATATGGGATCTGCGGTATAGAGTAGTTTACGAACCTCTAAACTGTGATAGATAAAATTGATAACACAATCCGTTCTGTTATTTTATGGATTACGCATGAGAAGGCACTGAATAGGCCATAAATCCTTTCCGCAGGGCTAAATAAATTTTAAAGTATCGATGGGACTATTTCCTGACCCACTAGTACCTCTTATTTGTATTCTTACACTATTTCCTCTATTTTTTTATTTTCCTAAATACTAAACAATGTGTTACCAAGTTTTTTCTAGGCATAGATAGATATTGTAAAATGAAAATATATTTCTTAAAGAATATAAGTCACTTTGATTTTTTAAAAACAACACGACAAATATTATAATATATAAAACATATATATTAATAATTACAAACTACATGAAGAATTACTATAAATACCTATGGTATAGTGGCTAGCATAACAGCCTTCTATGCCCAAGATTGCGAGTCCGCAGTCCGGCAGATGGTATTTGGGATTTTTTAAAGATAGTAAAAATCCTTGGCGCTTTTTAATGATGATCCTATATATATAAACAATACTTGATAGGTAAAATTTAAGGATGCCAGTGTAGCATCGTCCGATCAACTATACTAGCATAAAAGTGACGTTATGAGGAAAGTATACAAAAAATCCATTAATATATTAATGAAATCAGTGATATATATATAAAAAAACAGACCGCTTAAAATCATGTCTTGGGTTCATTGTGGGGGCACTGAATTGCCATGCCGAATGTCCGGATTCAAATCCGGTTGAGGCAGGTTTCATTCTAAATGTTAACTGCCAGGGATCCTGTGGAATTTGGGATCCTCCTGAGGCGTACCTTCCATAAAGTGGATAACCTAAATAGTCAGAAACCTGGAGGTTGGCGTGGTCTCGGATAAATCACCTCTCCGCACAAAGGCTAACCGTGAAACAGTTCAGTGTCTTCCCCATAGGTTGTAGTGTTTTTTAGTTTTTTACATAAATTTGTTATTTTATTTAAAAAGCAATGTTAGTCAAAGTGATATATTTGGAACCACTCGTTTCGAAATATATATTATATATTACTTTTGGATATTGAGGGTGCTTCACTTTAAAAACTTATTGTTACGTAAAGATTGGCCAGAGGACCCTATTGATCCATCGGGTGTCATGAAAAGGAGAAAAAATGACGTACTGTATTCCGACGTCAGCTCTTACATAACCGTTCAATGTGATCTTATTCAACTTTTCTCTCTTGCAATTACTGTCCAAGTTGCAATGTCTTTGTATTTAAATCAAAATTAGGTTGATGATGGATTTAAAAGTATTAGTGATCAATTAATTAGAAATAAGGTAATTGAAAAAAATAAAATAAAAACATTGTTCTAAAACCATTCCTTAATCTTACTTCCTTTCCAACGGCCACTACCGTGTAAATAATACATAAATAGGTAGACATTACAAGAATTAATTTATCAGCTGCTTTTATGAGTAAATATCAATAAAAATATAAAACATCATATTCATGGAAGGAACAATGTTGAGTTTTTCCTACAAACTACAATTGGGTTTCTTTTATATTAAAAAGAAAAAAAATCATAAATATAGATCTGTCTTTTAAACTGAAATTAAAATAAAATCAGTTTTCATAAATAATGACAATAATTTGTTATATGGACAAGTATGTAATATTTAATTTTAGAACCTTGTTTATTAATTTATTTTATCATATTTATCTCTTAATTTTATATTTTTAATGTACTTTCCATTTAGATATTTGTTTTTTGCACTTATTTTTTTCTTCCATTTGTGAGTAAAAGCTACGAAGCCCTAGTGCCATATAAAATTTGATTCATATTTTAGATGAATATGAGATGATAGAGAAAATAAAGATACAATTTGAGATAGTTCTATATAATTTGTGAGTGAGTAAGCTTTTTTATTTAATTTGTCTAGTCATAAACGGTTAAGGACAAATGGACACTGTTATTGTTTTTCTTAAAACTACGTCTTGATATTTTCCACAGAGGTACTGTTATTAATTTATAATTTTTTATAATTATTTGTTAATCGTTTTAATTTTTAAATATTTTTATTTTAAAGAGAAAAGAAATGCCCCCGGCCGGGATTCAAACCCGGATCCTCTGTCAAAGGATCTACTATTAATTTAGATTATTATTACCACTAAGCTTATTATTTTGTATAAAATCAATGCTGTAGATCTGCAAATTTCACAATAAAATTGCTGAAATTTGTATAAGTAGAAAATAAAAATTGTTGCTTTTATTATGGCTTTACATTGAATAATTATTATTGTATTTCGGATTTGAAGATATGAATAATAAAATAGAAATATTCATACTAAAATTGAAAATTTTTTGTAATGACTCAAGCTATACCCAGTATTTTCAGTATTATCAATGTGTATGCACAAACAATATTATTTATAAATTTATTAGTTGTTGACAACAGCTCCTTCAGTGTACTTTCTTCCTGCTATCTTAGCGACCTTGCCATGTGCCAAATGATCCTGCAGCGTATGCTAGGCGCAATATGTATTAACTATAGTTGCCTAACTCGAGAATGATACGCATTATTGATCACTTATACACAGGGCAGCTGGCAAGGATTTAGGGAAAACAGAAGTAAATAAAAGATTTAAAAGAAAAATCTAGTGGGCAGTGCTAATATCTTCATGGCAATAAATATAACTGGAGGCCATAATTAATAAAAATAAAATAACAAACAAAACCCAAGGCGGAAGGGCCATAGTGGAATATGAAACAGGCAGCCAAGGACGAAGCGGCTAAGCTAGTAGCACTGTCATGTGTTGCTGCCGTGACAGTACTCGGCAATGCCATGATATTGCTATGGCAGTCACATCCATATCGCACACGGTTTACAGTTCGTGACACAAGGACGCATGCCATATGCTGCTGCATGACCATACGGTGAGTGCATATGAATGTGCATCAACAGTTAATATCGACTAAATTATTTCAAAGATTTCACTAGGGCTGTAACCAAAAAGAACATCTTACAATAAATGTAAATCTACTCAAAATCAAATTAGATAAAACTGCATAATGTCATTTGTTAATTAGTGGCTGAGAAATATTGTTGATTCAAACTGAATTTGGGCAAAACATTAAATAATTATATATGTCATCAATCACCTATTTGTTTATAAATATGATATGCTTTCCTCGGCGCTAGATATGGCATGAGAGGAAGTAAAAGAATTAGAAGATCTTTAGCAAATTAATAATTATTTATGCCTCGAACAAAGTTTTACAATACATAAATAATGAAAAAAAATTATTAAATACATCCGGCAACGTTTAACTTGGATTCCTCATACAAGACTGAAAATACATGAAACAGCTTGCCGTTTCAGGCTACTTTAACACTCACTAGACAAACGCTCTAAGCTCCAAATTAATTACAAAATACCCATATACATGACAATTATAAAACTTATTTGGACTTACGGAATTAAGCTTTGGGACTCCACTAAGTCATCGAACTCCTATCGTATCCTGTTCTTATAATCTAAAGTCCTTAATGCTTCTTTAGTTTGTTACTAATAAAGTCATCCATAATGACCTTAACGTCCCATTTATAGCTCATTTGACCCGAATCCGACACCAGTCTTTTAATAAAAAACTTTATCCCCTCCCAAAACTCCCTAGTTTCAAGTCTACCAACCTCTTCAAATCCTGATAATCCTCCGAGGAGTCAGAAAAGAAGTTGGCCTCGTGACCTTCTAAGCTGCATTTGTTATTCCGGTACTGCTATTGGGTAATATCGCTACTTGCCTTTATCTCATGCCATTATATATCGTTCCTTCTATTCACTTGATGCGTTATTATTAGGTATACAGTTGTAAATTTCAATAAATAAATTTTAAAAAAACAACATTATAACCCATGAAAGGTATACTGGGTTCAGTATGTTATAGGGCCTCTACTATTTCTAAACAAATTGCTATGCAAGGAAATAATTTGAAGAAACACTCAAGAATACCTATTCTGTCAAGGCTGGGCAAGTTGCAGGGGAACTGATCCCAGAGGAAGAATCCACAGCTGTTAAAAGAGTAAATGTAATATCTGCTTCGTTCGAGATTGAACTGGACACCTTAGCAGTCTTGTAACTACTACAATACCACGTCCGGGTGGACCTCTATTGTACCTCGAACCAACGGGACGAATCCGATACCTGTACACTGGTTAGAAAGAATATTAAGAGTAATAAGTGTGATGTTAACTTGCGTAACAAGTAAAATAAATATGATGTTTGCTTTAACAAGAGTACGAAAGGACGCTAAACCCCCAATAAAAAATAATAAAAACCTACAAACTGACCTAAAAATGTCGACTTTTATTACAGGAAAATATGTTCCGTCCCAGCTCTATCACTTCCCTTTATAAATAAAAACATATATACCTCTCACCACAGAATCTCAGAAATTCATGTTCCTAAAATAAATGCAAAAATTGAATATAGGGCATCAAATCATTATGAAATCATCTTCGAATATCTAAGCAACAGAATCATTTTTGTTATTAACGGAACCAGACACTAAATATCCGCAAAATGTTTAAATGGTACGAAAACTCAATTAATGTTTAAATTAAAACATCTTAATACTTTCATTTAAGATCTATTTGGGTATTAAATGATCCTCTAAGACTTGAACGAACTAGAACAGGCGAGTCCTATTATTAATTTTTGTAACTTTAATTGACGTTCTCAAAATAATTTAAGATGTATTAAAATCATCCCATGAGCAATTAATGCAGCACTAAATCTCAAACCCAGACGCACTTAACTGTAATTATACCCCGAAGTTAATAAACTGATAAATATTAAAATGCAAGTAATTTCCTATACCTGGCGGTTAAATAATGACAGTTCCAAGGATAACGACTACCCACACTAGTACAGCTAGAATTGATGCAGCCCTACAATATAATAAACGGTTGTAATTACATTTTACTTATAAAGGTTAAAGAAACCACTTTTTATTATTGTCGGATCATGAAAGGCGCAGACTGATAATAGTTGTACCATATGAAATAGATTTCATGGACGCTGAGATTTTTTTTAAAAATTATTTTTAAAGAAATTATTTAAATTCTGACATAGATGCCATGTACAAAAAAACCCCTTTACTTTCTTATTTGTGTAATTCGCTTATTTTTCTATACTGCCAATTTTATAATTATGAATATGTTTAGATTTAAAAATAATCCACAAAAAAGGTACATCCAAATTGAGATGCACATTAGTTCTTTTTAAAATAGTTTTTAATACTATTATTTAGTTTCTCTTTCACCAGTTTTAATTTTCGTCCATCTAATTTTATCCATGAAGCTGTTTTGAAATGAGATACTGGAAGGTGTGTCACAATGAAGGGACAAAGGGGAGACTATTCCGGATTTTCGTGGATTTAATTTGCCACTTAAAAAATTGGGACAAATGAAAATCAATGAAATATACTATAATGAACTAACGTGACATACTGATATATATTAACTTTTAGTTGTAAATAAAAATTAATTTTAATATATCATTCCTATTTCATTTCCTATTCTTCCATTCCACCCATACATAGATTTCTATGGGACTGCTTTCTTCAAATCATCATACATTCTGTTCCAGGATTTTTGGTAACAGAACGATAGTTATTATTATTTAATTCAGAAGGAAGCAAAAGCTCTTTCAATATATTTCTTTGTCGAGTAAAAAATACGTTCCTGTTTTTTTTTTTTTATGTTGACCTTAATATAGTCAATATTAATGTTAAGAGAGATGCGGAATAGCTCACACTTAGAGCGCAGAGTTGCTATCCTGAAGATCTCGGGTTTACATCCAGCTGTGGCAGATTAACAGCATTGGTAAGGCACTCATATTCTCATATTGGGAAATTACCTATCGGTTTAGCGTGATCTAGGACCAATCAGCTCCCTGCACAACCGTTATCATTTAACAGTGCAGTACCTACCAAGACCCTTTACGGGTTTTTACAACACCAACACAAGTTACAAGACCCTTCATGGGTTTTGGGCATGGGGGGGTAACTTCATCTGTAATACTGCTATTAAAAACAATTTAAACCCAATAATCTGTGGGGAAAGTAAAGCTTCTGAACCGACGGGTGTGCAAGGCGGGCATTTGATCATTTGATTGAGATCATTCTTAACTACCAGATGTTTATATAAAATCTAACAGATATTCCTTCACATAACTGCACTAACTTAATACAACCATAGTAAATTATAGCTAGGTGGAAGTGCTGAGCCATATTGATTCTTACTAAAGGTACCATCTGTGGCTACAATGCAGGCCAGACCCTTAACCTATTAAACATGTCGAAGGGAGGGAGGCCTTGGTCCTAAGAACAAAGCAGAGCCAGGCGGTGGTGGCGCTACCAGACGCCGCGGCCTAGAAACTCAGTCCCTACACGAAACTATAATCGCCATCTCTACAACTCTGATCAGTCTATCGGGCTCTCTTTAACTGTCTCTGTCTGCACGAAACGGTTCTGAAAAATGGAACGGGGTGAATAAGATTAGAATGCAATGTAAGTTCTGTTCTCGTGATGTTCGGAACAGGCAAAGTTGAATTAGAGACCATGATTTATGAAAAGTAACTGAGGAGCAGGGAAGCTGTGGTGAGTGCTGAGTTGCAATGCTGAAGCTCTGGGGTTCAGATCCAACTGTGGTAGATAAATTATTTAATCTGTTAACATCCATGGATAGACCCAGTGTGATATACGAACCTTTGTAGGGCTCACCCAGCCTAAGATGGAACCCAAAATTGGGAGAAAATCTGGCGGTTCAGTTAGTCTGCACAACTGTTGTTTGGGGTTAATTTCTTGGGAATTAAAAATGGGAACAGTACATTCTCTACTGAACCCAAGATCTTTCACGGTTTGTAGAGTGGTTTTGGTACCTGAAGCTCATGTCGATCTTTGTAAATACAGCGGAATCGTGCTATTCTCATAGCGCACAGGTCTAGACTTGAAATGAAGTTTTTTCTTATATAATAACTACAGTTCAAGTCAATGAATGGAAATGAAATGGATGGAATGAATGGAATGAAACTATTTCTCTTACCTCAGAGCAATTAACTCAATATAGACAAAAATCGACTTATTCACAAATAAACACATTCAACGGGTCTTCAGATACAACGGGAGTAATAAAATCGATGTTTAAATTACCTGATTATATATTTTTATCATACTTCCTAATTTATCACGTTTATCATTCTGGAAGATATTGAGAAAAAACGCCTAAAACGGTATTATGGTATCGTAATGAAATGGTGCTCTAAATTTGACTAGTTAAGTCCTTGACCGTAAATTGTTTTTTTTTACGTACTCAGGAGTTTGCGTAATTCATATTCAAATTTTCGGTGAAAATCATTATTTTTTTTTTTAAGTTTTTGTATGTGAGCTTTTTTCGTTGAACAAGAAATCTATGAAGAGTACCTTCATATTGGTCCCAGTGGATATTTCTTTTATACTGAGTTCAATCATCAAAATTGTGTGTTGGTCCAATGCAAGGTACTGACGCCGACAAAAGATTTGTTGATCTCGAATATAGAATTGAATATTCACATAGAAAAGAACATAAACTGATCGGCACGTGTCTGGTTGAAGTGCTGAGGTTATATATTGTGGTCAAGATTTAATCTCATTTTCCTAAGTGACTATCAATTTAGTAAATGTAGTAAGTGATTTCGTAAATTAAACGATGCCTAAAATTGTATCGTAAGCGTAGGAAGCGATCGATTTATCGGAGTTGGTATCGATCGATTTTAAAATAAATATCAACTAATTAATATATACCGCAAATACGTCAAAATCTCACAGTCCTAATAAGTTCCATTCTATTGTTAACCATCAGACGCTATATAAGTAAATATTTAATGCTGTATTCAGACTAAATTTTCTTGATAGAATAATTCTTATGGGTCCATGGCATTAACCATCAGTTTTGACACATACAGAAACATTGTATCAGCAAAAAAAAAAAGTTGTTATCACTTGTTTAAAAAGAGAACTACAATGTGTGTTGCTACTTTGAGACAAACAAAGAAGTTTAATTGCCTATTAGAGATATCTCTTTAAAAGAGTTTTTTTACTAGTAGTTATTATATGATAATAAAAATTAAAAATAACGAGGTGTAATAGAAGAATATATTTTAAAAGAAATAAAGAATATATGTATATTGTAACTGCTTAGTTCACATCGTAATCATCTTTTAAAAAACAACAATAGAATAGAAAGATTTTAACATAAAAACCTGATGAAAAAATAAATAAACATTAAAAATAAATCGGTAAATAAAATAATATAAAATTTTTCAATTCCATTTAAATACTTTTTCTCTATAGTTATATAATTAATGCTTAAGTAAATAAAGGGAAGGAAATCGTTAGAGAGAATTTTAAATATATTAAAAAATATTTAGGAGTAAAACTAGTCCAACTTAATTAAATATTTATAAATACTAAGTATAAGTCGGTTAATAGAATATCATAAAATTTTCAATTCTATTTATGGCATCTTTAAAACTTTTTTCCATAATATTTAATTAATGATTAAGTAAAAAAAAAAAGAAAAACATTAAGAGAGGAATAGAACTCAAGTTTAATGAAAATATATTAAAATTCAATTTAACAATATTAAAAAACAAATCGGTAAATAGAATAACATATCATTTTCAATTTAACAAATGCCATCATTTAACACATTCAAAACAAGTAATTTTTCACTAAATTAGTTTTTGTTTGTTTGCATTATATATAATTAATAATTAAGAAAAATAAAAGAAAGAAAATATTTAGAGAGGAGTAAAACTAGTCCAACTTTAGTTTACATAGGAAAAGTTTTTAATTTTATTTAAGACCCAAAGTAAGGGATGAAATTTTCAATTTAAAAAATTAATCTTTCATTCGACTCGAATGCCTCTTTTTTTTATATACTTTATTTTGCAGATCGGCTATTCCTAGCCTTACATGTTTTTTTAAATAATGAATTTTAAACTTTAACAAAATGTTAAAGTGTGGGTTTCGTCTCATGCAAGTGATGCCCCTAACTGTACATTATTTGCAAGAGAAGTTAAAAATATATAATAGTTTTTTTCACATAAAATAATTAAAATGTAATTAAAAACATAACTATATAAAACGGAAAACTATAAGGAAACAGGAATACATTACATTTTTTTAAAATGATTGGTGAGAAAGATAATACAGTTCACAGCAGAATATCTTTCAAGAGTCTCGGTTTTAGTCTTGGGAATGAAATAGTTTCGCCTATGTTGAATGCTACAGCTCCTTTGACTGCTGGTAATCCGGTAGTAAGCGACTAAGCGAAGAAAATTGCAAACTTTCCAAAATAAAATCCTACGAATCGCAGCAAACGCGCCTTGGTTTGTACGAAACAGTCAACTCCGCTAGGAGCTAAAACTAGAGACGATTGAAGAATTCATTAAAAAGCGTTACAGCAGATTTAAGACTGAATTACATTATAATTATTTTATAAGGAAAAAAAAAACTATTATACATTTTTAACTTCTCTAGCAAATAATGTACAGTTGGGGGGATCGCTTGCATGAGACGAAACCCACACTTTAACCTTTTATTAAAGTTTAAAAATAACATGTAAGGCTAGGAATAGTCGATCTGAAAAATAAAGGATCTAAAAAAAGAGGCATTCGAAAGAGTAATGTTTTAAATTGAAAATTTTATGTTTTGCTATTTACCGATTTGTTTTTTAATATTGTTAAATTTAATTTTAATACATTTTCATTAAGGTTGCGCTAGTTCTATTCCTCTCTTAATGTTTTTCTTTTTTTTTACTTAATCATTAATTAAATACTAAATGGTTTGTTTATATAGGAGGGAGTCCTGAATCCCTAAAAATATTCCCAATCCCAATCTATATACATAACATGAGCGCATCCGGTGGAATGGAAACAAACGGATAAGGCGTAGAAGCAAGGGGGAAATAAATAAACGACTGGGACAATTATTGCTAGCTGGGAGGATGTCAGAGTCGAAGTCACGCAGGCAAACAGTATAAGCTGACAGATCCACTACTCTAGCCAGTGCATCGTCCAGTTTAATTTGATAGCCGCTAAATCCAACTAAGCATTCAGCAAAAAACCTTAAATCAAAGGACCTTAAATCATTTAACATTTGGCAATTGCAAAGATATAAAGATATAGGGAGCTTATAGTGTACTGTTATAGAATCGAAGAGCTGAAGGTTCGTGAGTTCAAATCCGGCTATGACAGGAAGATTTCTTAATCTCTTTACAACCGTGGATCGACACCGTGGCATTTGTTGACTCTCCTAGAGCTCACCTAGTCACTGCTAACTTCTTCTTCTAAAATTGCCTATCCACTTTGGAAGTTTGCTATTATAACGGCCCATCTTATTTTACAGAGCGCTGGAAATCTATCGATGTAGGACCTGTCCATTGCCTGAGGTACCTTTAGTATACTTTCACATGCTATGGGTAACGCACTGAACAAATCATCTTCTTGCACAATCGTTGTCTTAGAAACAAAAGCACCGTTGTCTTAGAAACGGTGTTTCACCATGTGCTGATCCTAGAACCCTTCATGAGTTGTAGTGGCATTTAGTTATATAACCCCCCAACATCCAACCATCCAATTCAGACTCTGTAGACACGTTCAATGAATTAGTTGCCTTAATTTGAAATACTCAATACTTACTCTGAATCGCCTCTTTGCATTAAAGGTTTCTAGTGTTATAAGGCATAATCTACCTCCTTTTAACTATTGAGTCCCTTATCAAATTAAACAATAACCGTGATAAAATGCCGGATACACGATTTCTACGACACGCACGGACGGACACGGTCTAAGATACTTTCAAGTCTAGTCACTCACTGTTCAGCCGAGCCAAAACCACAGATAAAGAAATGATTTAAACACCCAAGGAGGGAAAAAACTTCTTTAGATTAAAAAAGTTTAATTTATTTCTTATGTAAGTTAATATTTCTTAACTTTGGAGTTTCCATTCACTGACCTAACTATTAGAATAAGAACATACAACCTGGAGTTTAGGGTGGTTGTAAAATGTGCTTTGATATTATATATAATACAAAATAATATGAATACAAATATATATAATAAGAATCGCAATATCGATATTAAAATTGAAGGTAAATTGTAAATGGTATTAACAGTTGAGGATTTTGAAAAGTATCAATATTGGTATACTTTTGACAGAAAGTTTTTATATGATAAATCCTAATATGGATATTGAAATTTGAGTTTCGATAACCGATATTGTTCTCATAATCAGGATGTGTTAGATTTTATGTCAGACATTACTTGAGTTTCTTATTTTATTCCTCATTTCCTATTTACTTTTAAATGAAAACGTATAATATTAATAATATAATTTAATAAATAAATGGTTGTAAATAATTTTATCTTATTATCATACAAAACCTAGACCTTCCTGATAAAACATAGTCCTCTCCCAATCTTATCTGCCTCAGATGATTCATACTCCAGTGTATCAATATATTTCTTCCATCTACATATATAAAATGAATACATGAATCATGGAACAATATCTAGCAAACACTAGATAACACTACAGATATTAATTATTTTATATGTTCCATATCATAGTTTTAAGATCTTATCTTGTTGGTATGCAGGGATAATGTATATCTTCTCAATTACTTCAACGTAAGATCCCGACATATCTAAAATGTTTCCTCAATAAAGGTGCATTAAAAAAAAAAAAAAAAATCATAGGCATTAGGTCGATTTTTATAAATAAAACCTCTCTTTATTTTCGTTTTTATAAACTATTTATTTATAAACTCTTTTGACTATTCACATTCACGATTATCCGAATAAAGACTACGAGTGTATATTTTTTATCTTTTAAATAATTTGTTTTAATAAATTGATGTATTTGATATAAACAATGCCGATGAACCAATGATAAACTTTATTTTGACGTGAAGATATGTCTAAAATAAATTATGTCAGATTTAAATTATTTCAAACAAAAGATTTTCATCTAAGATCGTTAGCAGCGCAATACCATATCTAGAATTTTGTATTATTTCCATAATTTTCGGTTTTCTTAAAATTTTCTGTCTTTCTCAAAAGACATTTTGAAACATTATTTTTTTTTACATTTTTCAAATGTATGGATGTTTATACGAGAGAATAAACAATAGGCTCAAATAATCATAGAATACAAAATAAACTCAAAGATACACAACTAATAATCATGATATAAGACATAAAAAAAAAACACACACACAGACCCACAGTTCTTTCTAATGAAAAACAATTGGTATATTAAAACATCCCTCATTTCATTAACTATGTATGACTATATGACTATATACTGTGTATGTAAGACGAATAAAAATAACAACAAACAGTACGGCTCTAACAAGTATGTCATTCATATTATATATATATTTTTTATTATATTATATTAATTATTTTTTTAATGTGTTCTCTTTTATTTCGTTTTAACTCCTACGTATTACGGATTGATCAAACCTCCACCCCGATAACAGACAGAAGACAGATAGATTTTTCCCTCGGGGTTTTAGACGTGGACCATATACAACCTGACGAGAATAATTGAGTAGCTCGATAAATAACGAAGTAGCAGAGTGGACTGGAAAACCTGAGTTAGGGTTGGACTATCAAAGGTATGTGGGTCAGTTAATGTCATAAATCATGTTAATGTCAGTTAATGGCATTACAGTCTTAATGATATAACAAGTTTTAACCAGTGATGTAGGTTTTCAAAATATTTTCCAGTTGCTCATAGTCAATTTTATATATAATTACTTTTAATTATAATTATATTATTACAATATATATAATATATTGTTAGTATTACGAGTGCTAGGTAAAAGTTGTAGCAGAGTTGGCCAGGATTGAAGCAGGGAAGACTTAAATATATCGCTGTCCCATTTCGTTAGTTTTATGGTCGCGTTTCTTTGTTCCTTCAGGTCGCATACTCTTTCCAATTTGTTCCTTCTTCTCCTCCAACAGTTCTTCTCTCCTTTATCTTCCTGTCCTGTTTCATGTTCTTTTTAAAAATATACCACCGAGGAACACATTGGCCAGGTAGACAATGATTGTATGCATGTCGTATGAAAAGTTGTTTTTGTTACGATGTGTATTAGTTAAAATTCAAATAGAAAACCTTAAAGGACCAAAACTTTAAATATATGCATATTGCTACATTGAGGGATGGAGATCAGGATAATAGAAAAATAATTTTAGTCTGGGATCATGTGTATATAATAAATATAAATTAAAAGGCGTGTTCCGGTCAAGATAAAACAAAACAAAAATAAAAACCTTAAATTACAAGAATGAAGAAAGAACAAAATAAATAAATACACTTGCATAGAATATATTAAAAATAATATCGTTATAATTGAAGGAAATTAACAGTAATTAATCATTTACTTCTGATGGATATGAGCTAATAATTATAACCGATTATAGAGCATCTATAAGGTAATTAAGGAGTTGCAGGAAAATGCATAGGTCTGAAGGTGTAAAAGGAAGAAGCTTGGCGGATATTAGGTGGGAGTGAGTTCCAAAATGGGTATGCATGTTACTAAGCAGTTACCGCTTAGATAAGGATTTTATACTTTTGTTAGCAGCAGACTAAGCCTATTATTTACTAATTATAGGAGGACTAAGTGTTAAATATGTTGATGTACAAGCAGCGTGTTATTATTATTATCATCGCCCGCTTTATTGTAACGGGTTTTGCAAGAGATAAAAAATGTGATTTAAAAACTGATGAGACATAAAATATAAACAGTCTAAAAACCGTAATTCTCGAAACAACATAATTGATAATATATTTTTTATTTAATTATATCATAATAAGAAGCCTAGTCGTAAATTCTGACTTACTTCATGAATTTTATATTTTTGTATAGGCAATTCAGGCAACTATGAATTAACTAGAGATGTAATTATAAATGTAGATGTAATTATAATTATAAATGTAGATGTAATTAAAATTATAAATGTAGATGTAATTATAAATTGTTAAAATTCTGAAGTAATTGCGTTACAACAGTTAATATTGCCTGACAATATTAGCACGCAAGGGTTCTGAACTCATGAGGTTCCACATAAGCCGGCGGTGTTCGATTCTAAGCCGAGCACTAACAACTTTTTTAAATAATTTTTGGAGATCGATAATATCTTAATTATTCCCAGCTAATTTTAGTTTGTACAATCCTTAAACTCTGGCTATATTCTCGCGGGGGTTTATTTCATCTTCTCCATGTCATCTACAAATTATTTTCGTAATTTCGTAATTCGGAATTAAGTCACAAGTAGGATTTAAAATAGTTATAATAATTAGTTAAAAAACTAAGAAGAGTTCCTCCAGATTTAGTACCAGTCTTCTCTGAACCACCGCTAAATAAAAACAAACTGATGCAAGTGAGAATCGAACCCACATTCCGAACATTCTGGGACCTTCGCCCCAACGTTCTCAGATCATATTGTCTTTAGATTGTTAACCTCTTGAGACCTTGTCGGAAAATTGACTTTTTTTATTATTTTAATTTTGTGACGCTAAATAACTAAGATAAAGGAAATTATGGAATAAAATAATGGAGTTTATGTTTCAGGACACGTTTTTTTTTTTTATGAGCCGAATAGGTTATGTTATCTGGGTGAGATGATATTGAAAATATTTCTCTCCTGGCCATAAAAGAATTTCTTCATACATTCTTCTCTAGCCCTTAATCATAAGGAATTTTCGAAGAGTTATCTTGACTATAACTCTAAAATAATATAGCATCAGATTATTTTTGAGTTAAGAGTAAAATGATAGTAAAAACGTAATACCCAGCACTTATTTTTATAAAAAGAATTTTACTGTTCGATCTTGATGTATTAAAAAAGGGTGACGATGCGTATACGGGTAAAAATACAGTTTTTTAATAGAAAAATATCTTTTCAACAGCCAATGGAATGTAGTTATGTAAAAGATAATAATGGTAATATAAAAGTTAAAGACCAATATTAACAAATATAAATATAATAACAAAATAACTCCACTTATGTAATAAATGTATCATAATGGAGTTAGTTAGATGCGAACTTTTGTGATTGAAAATAATTACACGAGTTAAGTTTTCAGTTTTCCAAGTTTATTTATAATCTAAAACCAATAAAATCCAAGCGTTTTAGTTAAAAATCCATTATTAGTTAATTTATTCACCAAAAGTTTTAATCTCCTGTAATATTTTTAAAAAATTCTCTTCTATTAAGGCCTTCGCATAAATTCTATAGAAGGGAGATAATCTCTTCGCGTTTTTCTTAAGAATTTCTTCAGTAGTTAAATAATTTGGCAATGGTTGTTGAATATTTTAGACAATTAGGCAATCAGTTTAGATAATAGAGGTAATGATTAGAATCCATTCATAATTTCTGTTCAAAAAAGTTCAACAGAGGATAAAGATTTACAATCACAAATTATACGTAAAGGACATAAATACATGTATAAAACATCTAGTATAGCATCTATTCCTCTCAGACAAAGACAGACTTAAAGTTGTTCTCAGACTAAAATAGTACTTGAAGGTTATTGCTAATAACAGATCACGCTCAATATTAACCCCCCCACCCAATTAATAGTACCCATTTAATAGAGGATGGGTGAGATGTATGGCTCTTTAGATCCCACAAGTTGTTATCAGATTAAATATTTTATGTGTCACAACCAGATTCGAACTCTACACGCTGAGCTATCCCACTCCCATTATCCATTCTTCATCTTTTTCATATGACGCAACAGACCATTACTGGTATATTCTCTATTTCAATGATTTCCGGTAGTCTGCACGCTGTTGGGCAGCAAATCTCCCTTACGCTCTCCATCCACCTAAGGCGCAGTCTTCCTCTACGCCAGGAACTAAGCATGGTCTCAATTATTATTTTCTTTGGGATCTCCAGCATTCGAACCACAGAAGCAAGCCCACCTCAATCTTCACAGCATTATATGGTTTAAAATGTCACATCGTCCATTAGAATCAACAAACAAATTCCCTAATTACTAAGTTTTGCCCCCCCCCCCGAAGCATACAAAATGTAAATTCATTTCGAACATAACAAACGATGCGTAAGATTGCTTTTCTTATAAGTTCAAAACTCGATTCTTCTCCGGCAAGGTTTAATAATGTTGGTATTTCAAAATTATCTTCAAGACCACAAAAAAACCACTGTGAGGGCGCAAAATCTACGCCTCCAACATCAATCGAGGAGGAAGATCTTAAGGAACCTGCGGTAGAAGACCATCATCAAACAACCAGAGCACTTGCGTCAGAACTCGGTTGAAGTCAAAGGATCGTTTCGGGCATTTATAATTTATCTGAAAGACTAAAAAGATCGATCTCTGACGAAGTGAACAGACGTCAGAGGAGGTTATAAAATTAAAGGAGCTGGCCAAGGAAGTCCTTCCTCGTCCTCCGTACCCTCCTGATCTGAACACCTTAGGACCAATAATTTTTTCGGATTTGGGAGAATTTTACCAGAGAAATTCCTTAAGAATGATTCAGACATCCATAATAAGTTTCCTGGCCTTGTTATTCGGAACTTGTTTAAGTCAAGGACAGAAGAATTGATAAAACGTTGATAAAAAATTTGCTAAACATTTAGCATGTGTTAACCCTTTATTTGAAAATCTCGAAAGCATTGAATTTCCCATAAGACTGTTCCAATATTATTTTTAATTAGTTCTAATTTATGGAATATCAATCTTATTAAGTAACAATTGGAAACAATAGATGTTTCCAAATGGCTCGCACATTTGCAACCAGAACAACATAACTCGAAAATTGGCATTTTTGAGCTAAGCCTTCAATAGCAATTGTATTGATTGAAGCTTTTTAATTTAAGAACGAAATATCTCATATTCCATTTCCTACTTGTTTCTTTTTTTTTTTAATAAAATCATATTTTGAGTTTTATCACGTTTGAACTTGAAGTTTAATGGAGGTAATATATACCTCATATGTCTTCTCCTTTTAGTATTCATCGGCTGAAATACAAAACAACTATGAATGTAATAGCTAGGTATCAACTTTAATTATTACTTTTTCTAAAAAATGTTCACCCTTTTATATATTTAAAAAAATAATAATATAAATATTTATTCGACAAATTATACAAATGTCATTTGGCACGTATTTTGCTCTTTTGAAAACTTCTCCTTTGGAAAACATGTGGAAGCGTGGATGGAGAAACCTCCCATTGAAGGCACTCCTACCGTGGTCCATTTCTTGGTAGCAGATCCCTGCTCCAGAGGCATTTCAGTCTCTTTGTCTGATTCTGTGGTAATGTATCTGTCAGTAATGTTTGAACCAGTAAGTTTGGGTGTCCAGCAAGTGAGTCATGAAATGTAGCGTCCGTCACATATGCTATGTCCATGCCTTCGTATTATGATTTATTAGTTATGAAAAAGGGACAATGGCTAATGTAATACATATAGCGAAGGAATTTCGACTGAATGATTTGAACGGATTTTAAGTGAGATTTCTTACATGGGCCCAACACCGGCAGGCATAAATTCATACCATATTAAGTATCCTGTTGTATATAACAATTTTGTTAGTTATTGATAGTTTATTTTTTATAAATTGGTTTTTTTTAGCAATAATATCCTAGTTTACTTCGCTCGATTAACCGCTTTCGATTCCTTAGCAGTTTCGTAACTCGAACCGGTTAACCAGGAACAAATTTTCATCCCTTATTACTAAAAAGTGATTCCGCTAGAAGACAAATGACTCTCTCCTCGGGTTTTCCTTCCTTTGTTCCTGATCGGGGCAAGTGAAAGCCGGAGTGAATAAAAAAAAAATCGTGCTAGAAGAAGAACCTCATTTCTAGCGGGCCGATAATACAAAACCTCCGTCACGGAGCGTTCGAGTTACCTCGACACCTTTTCATCTTGGACACAAACGACTTCTTGGAAACCGGGCTTGTGTCCTATCCCCAGTGCCTTACTTTAACAATTGCAGCAGCAGCCTTACATATCTGAGAAATGTAAGCCTTTCATTGTAGGTGGAATCGTAGAAAATTAAATCTAAAAAAAGGTATGAAAGAAAAAAGTATAAAGGATGAAATTGATGACAACGAAAATGTATGTAGTAAACTATCCGTGGATTGCAGATGATATTGTTCTT
This sequence comes from Arma custos, assembly GCA_037127475.1. Lineage (NCBI taxonomy): Eukaryota > Metazoa > Arthropoda > Insecta > Hemiptera > Pentatomidae > Arma > Arma custos. The sequence continues at coordinate 19,012,105 of CM073762.1, read as the reverse complement.
TGGTTGGATGAGTGAATACTGGGGAAAAATCTGTATCACTGCAACCCATGAAGGCTGATGTGCTCGGTCAATGCAAAGTCATTTTGCTGATATAACCCTCGACGCCATTTTTTAGCTGTTGCAATAAGTTCAACTTGACTTAAACTACGTTTTTGTTACATGAATAAGCGAGCATCCTAATATTAATATGATAACCCAAACGATTATTATGTTGAGAAACTTTTTTTTTAATCTCCAACAGAGTATTTCTTCTGTTATGATTTGCAAGCAGCAATCGATGGCATCAAGCATTCGATTTCACCAAACCTTATATTGCTGTTATTTTTTCAAAGAGGGTCCAACCGCTCAATTCTTCCATTCTGTTGTTTCCTCTTCAGTTCCTTCCAACATTCTTTCATCATTTCGCTGTACAGCTTCTGTCTCTCATCGAACCACTTCGTTCCAGGTTTCTTTTTCACTCTTCCATGAAATCTCTCCATACTAATACTAAAATATCTCTATCCACAGTGTCCTCTTTCCTTAGATTATGCCTTTCCGAAAGATTTATACTTCCTGAATCCAGCTGGGTCTTGAAATTTTCTCCCAGAGGTACTTGAATACTCTTTTTTGTTAGAATCATCCATTCTGAAAATATGGCAAAAAGAAAATAGATATCTGACTATTTTTATTATTTCTTTTATGCTTTCTATCTTCTTGTATTTTTCATCATTAGAGCTTAATAACCGTAGTTTTTATTGGGCCTAAAATTGTTCTCATGATTCTCCTTTCCAGTAAACAAAGGTTATCTAATCGATAGTTTAACATTAGGCATTCATTCGCATATAATCATTCTGTTATCCTTTTTATTGCTGTAAATAAAATATTGTAGCACATAAATAAAATATTTTTTTTTACAAAGTACCCCGCAGATATCCTGTTTTTAGATTTTTCTTTCTTCGCCTCCAATAATCATTCATGCTTTCTGAGTTTCGCCTTCTCTCCTTGGACCATCCACCATGTCTCTGTTTCGTTGTCCTTCCCACAATATCACAATCAAGTCCTTCTGCTTAGCTTTACCACTCTGGCTTTTCAGGTTGTGTATCTTATTTCATATTTACTTAAACAACCTTTGCAGGATCCACTCTGACCATGTGCTCGAAGGAAGTTAATCTTTTTTCCTCACACTTGCAATGACCATACACTGTTTTATTGTTATTATTATATCAGGAAAAACATTAATATAATGTCGTATATTACACAGATATATCGCCTTCTCATGTCAATACCATTATTCCAGGCTGGAAATGGAACATCCTTACTAACAAAGGAATGGCATAATGATGCCCTGTTGGACCGGTATGGCTCGGAAATTGCTGGGAAGAAGAAGGTATGCGCCGAGGTAGACGGCCTGCTATCATCGACCTTCCGTTGTTTTTTTACTCTCAAGGGTGACTTGGAGATGTGTCATCTACAGCTGTTGTTCCTCATCGTTATTGCTTCTCAATCACCTCCATCTTAGTCTAATGTGCAACATTACCTCCCATCTATGGGATCTTCTGCAATTAGAGTCCTCCATTTTTTATTATCTACAATTTTTTTTTTGTTTGCTTTGAGTGAAATCTGGGAAGTTATAAATAAGAGTATTAAAGAAAATTGGACGTTGACAAACAATGGCTCACTAGAAACTCTAACAAGGTGTCGTCATAAATAGGACTATGAGCCTATAGGAACAACACTGGATCGGCAAATTATTAGACAAACCTTATACCACTAATACTACAATACTAATAGAATTTTTCAGTCCTCTGAAAACTTTCTCACCTTAGTTTTGGATTATGATAACTATTAATCTTTTTAAGGATAATTTTATTGCCAACAAAGCTAAATCTGTAGCACTACAATGAAAACTAATTGGTTCAGTAGACCCGGTACTATGCCAGCGGTTGGGCAAAAAGGTGATTTGCCAGAAATCTTGATATACCATCAGGGTTTTCCCTCAATTGAGAGCACCAAATTTTTAGATGCCCATGAAGTATGGCATAAAAATGTAAAGTCTTTTTTAGCGTAGACAACACTTATCGAACACACTACCCACTGCGTTACACCGCACCTTAAAAACTTCTTGTTAGAGAAGATTTAATTATCATATCTATTCACTATTTCATCATATCTAGTCACTATTTTAATTTCCACATTACTTGTCACCATATTCTTGTTACTGCAACGTTTTTTTTATATGTTTTTCTGTTTGTTTCTCTCTCTCAACCCTGAAGACGGCCTACATTCTACGCCGAAACGTCGGCACACAATAAATAAGTTACACTTATTAAGGTGTTTTTATTGACTGAACCCCAACTATTTCTTCCTTACATTAAAAACTTCTTGTTTGTTTACGTAATAAATAGATACTATAAAGAATCTCTTTGAACCTTAAATTCGGAAAAAATTGTAAAAACCTTTTGATTCCTACTATGGCTACCAGAGGTTGTCTACTTACGAGGGTCATTGCCCTTGGTATTTGAAATTTGCTAGACATTCAGCAAATTATAAACATTTTTTTCTATAAATGAAAACTGATCACTTATTTTCATTCCCCAAGAATTCTTCTAGGGAGTCATAAAATGATCTATGGTATGTCTTTGTAATACTGTAAAACATACAAAAGAATAGAATGCAGTAGAGAATATCATACAAAAATAACTAACATAATATGTTATATTATAATGATTATACATTTATTATATTTGAAGTAACAAAAATCAAAATGCCGGAAGATTTATTCCTTAAAAAATTCTATTTATAACATCAATAGATAACGAGACCATAATAACATACGACCACGCGGAAATATCATGGCCCAGATATTTTGGTGTCAAGAGGTTAAATATAATATACAAAGAAGGCGTTATTATTTAAATATATAATAGATAAAGAAAGAATTTTCAGAAAAATGGTCAGGTAGTAACTAGGGGATATGAATGCCAACAAGGAAGAACACTTGGTTTAGAATTAATCAAGAAATTCCTTTTGTTGCCACGGTCCATTACGCACAAGCGAATTATGAGTTGCAATGCAGGAAGAAAAAATGTAAGGTGATGGAAAATAAATTGCCTTCCATCGCTTAGAAATATTAATTTTCTCCTTTCTCATTTCTGCTAAGGGTTTCGAAACATCGGTTGTTTCTTCTGTATCACTTTCTCTTTTTACAAGAGCATTACTCAACAACGTCTGTACTACTGGAGCGGTGTAGTGGACAATTGGGGTTTTGAGGGCAATCGTCCGATTACCACCTACGGTTTTGTAACAAAAGAAGCTGCCAATTGATTTGTGGATTACAATAAAAAGACCTACAAAAATTGAAATCACCAATGATGATTAATATTAATGAGTAAATAATTAGTGAAACAAAAATCTTCCGTGAAACTTTTTGTCTGAGTCAACGTTTTGGAATTCTATCGTCAGGGCTATAACGCTACCACATATTTATTGGTTTCTTGGGGACGTCAAAGGCATTCAGCATTACAACATTAGCGGCCCAACAAAGTTCCACTAAAATTAACCGGTTTCGCAAAGGCTGATACCGTTTTGAGGGTCTTATACATTTGTATTTTGGTATGATATTAGATTTAAGTACTACTCATTTAATGAGAGAGGCCTAATCAACACCATTTTGCTGAAGAGTCTTCCACTTATCTCCTGCTTGAGATTTCAAGAGTTTACTTCAGCTAGATTTCAGGAAGACAAAGCTCTAAACTCGTAATCTGCATTATCCAGCTTAAAAGTATTCATCCAGGTTTCCTCCACCTGCAGGGGTTAGAATAGGTGTAGATAAGTTTGGCCTCATTCACTAATGCATCACATTTTCAAGCGTCAGCTTACAGTTCCTATGAAACTATTTTCTATCATTTCTCATTTCAAATAATTTTGTAGGACCATATTCTGCTCATAAAAACCTTGGTATAAAATCAATTAATGACTATTAGGTATTTTTTAAAATTATTATAGATTAATTTGATATTCAACTAGTTATAACCTTGTAATGAACAGATGGCGAAGATGCAAGAGAGATTGAGAAAGAAAGGAGATACAGCAATAGAGCAACAGGGTCATTAATAATAGAAAAATTAAATAACTACTTTAATTACGAAATGATGCAATATTTAAAATGACTGACAGGCATTGGTTTGGTAATCAAATGATCATAAATCTGGTTTTTAATTTTCCAACTTCTATAAATCCTTAAAATTCTATCCATTTAATAACATTCACAATTAATTAATTAATCGATTGCTTTAATAAGCTAATTTATTGATAAAATTGATAAATCGTAGAGTAAATTTTTAAATGCGTTTACATTATTATTATTCTAGGGCGCTACAACTCGGTGAAGAGTCCTGGCCTCCTCTACCAGCTTCTTCCAGTCGTCTCTGTTTTTCGCAGCTGTCATCCAGCATCTGACTCCCAGGATATTCCTCGCTTCTCTGTCCACGCTATCCGAACACCTCAGCTTCGGTTTACCCCTTGTTCTCCTGCCGTACAGAGATTCTGTTAAAACCTTTTTAGGAATTGCCTCGTCCTCCATTCTAGACACATGACCAGCCCATCGCAGTCTTCTAATTCTTAAGGAGTAAACAACATCTGCTTCGTTGAACATTGAGTGAATTTCGTTGTTTGTTCTAGTTCGCCAGTTCCTGTAGGTGTTGCCAGACTGTTTCCATTAATAGCAATCGATATCCAAGACTGATTTTGGTTTCTGTGAAATATTAACTCAGGTAGGTGGGCTTCTCACTCCGTACCCTAGTATACTGGTTGGGCTGTCCCCTTCTGTAAACCTGCACCTCTGTCCGGGGGGCTACCTAGGGAAGGTGACCCTAGGGTGCTTACATTAGATCATTATAAATTAAATCTATCTGATTACAAACATGAAAATAAAATTAGGACAAATCTAACAAAGTTAATTCATAAAAAAAATTAGTTAAGCAAATGACAAATTCCTTCATTATATCTAAATCAATTTCTACAGATTTTTAAAAAATAACTTATCAAGTAAGTAAATGGACAAGAACTTAATAATGAACGAGCACGGAAAACGCCCTCATAAACATCTCATGGATGAATACTTAACGGTACATCATATATAGGTAATAACAAAATGAAATATTCCAGGAACTTTATACCGCCCATGTTGAAGCAATACTAAATATTAGCTCAAGTCGAAATGTCAGAGCCAGGATCAATAACACAACACGAACTGTTTGATATTGATTATTTATTTCTATTTTTAAACAATCGAACACGGAAAATATTAAAAGTTAATAAGTTTTTTAATTATTATAACAAATAAGTAAGAACTACCAAACTTTTTAATATTAATACGTTTCAATTATCTCAGAAACGTTTGAAAAAAAGTTTGTTTGTTTGTTTCTTCATTTAATGCCACTTTATACCGATACGGATAATGGGAGGATGTTAGTCCTAAATTTTTGCTATCCATGTATAATTCAGATCTTCAACGCATCCTACAGGCTTGGGGGCCCATTTAACGTTCCTTCCGAAGGACGGCATAACTAAGGATTTTTTACTCCTGCCGAGCTGTGAGCCCGTGATCTTCGGCACCGTAGGTGGTTATGCTAACCCATTATACCACAGGTGACCCAGAAAAAGTTGACCTCTCATGAGAATTCACTTAGTATAAAATTACAGAAGATAAAATTTGTCACAGATGATAATATTAGACCTAATACGAGTTTTGATTTTATGTTTATCTTTGCAGGCGATAAATTTAACTTTCAAAAAGACATCTCATAGTTTTGAGAACCTATGATGATGAAAATTTAAAATGTGATAAGCAAATAATTTTTTTTTTAACATTAGTTTGTTTTATTTTATTTTAAATTATATACAAATTTTAAAACATTGGTGGGATAATTCCTTACAATGTAAATGAGTTGATATGTTTAGTTTATATGTGTGGTTAATATGTTTTTGTTGTTGGTAAAATTTAAAAAACCCAACAGAAAAAAGAAGTTCATAGGATTTAATTAATACAAAATTTATATATAACATGTTATAAAATGCATATTATTTATAATAGTATGTGTTTTGTTCGTCTTTGTCTGTATTTTGGGGTTGTTGTTTTTGTATTTCTTGTATGAGTGTGTTGCCTGAAAGTTTTTTTTTCAATATTTTGTTTTATTTTATTTTAAAATATGTACAAATTTTAAAACATTGGTGGGATAATCCCTTACAATGAAAATGAGTTCACATTACAACGGTTACTGATTAATATGTTTTTGTTGTTGGTAAAATTTAAAAAACCAACAGAAAAGAGAGTACATAGGATTTACTTAAGACAAAATTTATGTATAACATAATGCAAAATGCATATTATTTATAATAGTATGTGTTTTGTTCGTTTGTGACTGTATTTTGGTGTTGTTGTTTTTGTATAATTTCCTATTTCTTGTATGAGTGTGTTGTCTGAAAGTTGGCATGATGTGAAGAATCTGAGGATATGTTGGTGTATGAATTTGTGTATTGTTGGGATGTCCAGTTCTTTGTGCATAGTGGTGATTTGGGTATATATTGGATAATTTTTTATGATTCTTAGACATTTATTTTGGAAGAGCACCAGTTCTTTGTGGATTGTGGTGATTTGGGTATATATTGGATAATTTTTTATGATTCTTAGACATTTGTTTTGGAAGATCTGTATTTTGTTAATATGTGTTTTGCTAGCTAAACTCCAGACTGGGCATGCGTAAGTTATCATGGGCCTAATGACTCCCTTATATAATATTTTCTTATTTTTTTCAGATAGTTTTGATTTTTTGTTGAAGTACGGGTACATTTTATATAATATTCTGCGGGCGCTATTCAGTTTATTATTGATTTGATTGCTTAATAGTAGTTTGCGGTCTAAAGAAATTCCTAAATATTTAATATGGTTTGATATAGGTATTGAGATATTGTTAAGTAGTATGGTAGAGGGGAGTATAGGTCTTCGTTTTGTGAAAATTATAGCTTCGGTTTTATCAGTATTTGTATTGAGTCCCCATTTTTTCAGGTATTTGTTAATTTTGCAAAATGCTTCCTGTAGTCTTTTAATTATTGCAGTTATCTTATACGATGATGATAGTATTGCTGTATCATCAGTGCGATATATATATATATATATATATTATCGATTTTTGGAATATCATTAATAAACAAATTAAATAATATAGGGCTGAGACAGGAACCTTGTGGTAGACCCGCATTTGTTTATCTATTTGTTGAGTGACTACTGTTTGATGAAATAAAGAATGTTCAGTTAGTTAAGAATGAGTATATAAGCAAACCAGGAAAACAATGAAAATGATATGAATAATAGAAATAAAGATATTTTTAGCAAAAAATGTTTTTCGGAGTATAAATACAACTTATATTTATAATAGATAAGCAATTATTGTATTTTGTAATTTTTTGTCCTAAATAGTAATAAAAAAATGTCTATTAATCAAATGCCCCGCAATAAAAACGGACATTTTTATTAAAAATTAAAGAAAAAAGCTCTTTAATACTTAAGAACAATAAATTCCATCGGGTTCTTGCCAACGAGGTGTAAAAGAAAATGGAGTAATAAACACAGATTTATAAAAAAAATCCGAAATCGTAAACAACGTTTTGGATTATTGAGATGATACGAACAGTGGAACTACACATCATACTTGAAACAATATTTCCCTCATTTCAACCATATTCTGTAAAAAGTGTGCTACAAAAATAATTATGGAAACTTTGGGAGTAACAATATTTTTACATCATAAATACTAATAAATGAAAAAAAAATATGAACAATACCTCATCGCTATTCTGGAACACATCGAGACAAATGTAAACGGTACACCTGTAAAAAAAAGGTAGGAAAAATGTAAACAAAAAAAAAAGAGGATTTTTTAAACTATAACAGGATGTAAATCAAACAAGACCTACAAAAGTTTTGTTTAGAAAAAGGGAAAAATATACAGTTTTGCAAATAATATAAATTAAAAAATAAATAAATTAAAATACTATATGTAGTAGTTAGAAGATACGAAATATAGCAAACTTTGTTTTTTAAATTTTACATATATCTTTCATTTAACATTTTTCAATTATATACACACATCAAAACACGCAACAATTACTCTTTGTATTATTTAACAGTTAATTATAGTCAAAAAATAGTAAAATCAAATTGCACTGTACTGTTGTTTTTAATATTTTTTAAAAATTTATAAAATGTAAAAAAAAAATGCACATAATTACCAATTCTTAAACTGTTGATTATTATGATGTCCTTTGATAAGAACTGATACACAAAGGTTAGAGTTCCGTCTAATTGACTATTATTATTATTATTATTTTTATCTTCTTCTCAACAATTTTAGACTTGGATGATTTAGCCATTCCGGGCCGTAATGAAGGTTAACCTCGATCGTTCGTTTTCCCAATATTTTAACATTTTCTCACGATACTATACTTGCGGTTCCTAATGGTACCGTTTTAAGGTGTACTTGAACTTCCTTGTTAAGTTCAAGGATCTTCCATGATTCCAATGTTATTTCTGGAATTAGACCTTTGGTAGCAACTACAATTGGTAGTACTTTTATTTCTACCACCATGTACAAATTTATAAGAAGTGGATCGCTTCTTGATATCTACGATTTTTTTCGCAGACTTGTTTCTGCACACTTATCATCGGAAGCAACTGCTACCTCAGTTATTTTAGTATTCTTTACTGCCTTGTCGATAAGCAAATATCAGGTCAATTATATGGTATATTGTACGGATAGAGATAGTTGGGGGTGCAGTAAATTAAAACACCATGATAAGTGCATACTTATTTATTGTGTGCCGACGTTTCGATCTACATTTTAGGCCATTTTCACGGCAAATATACCGAGCGGCTGTGAAGAAAGGCAACTGGCAACTAAAAACTCTATATGGTATATTATATGTCTGATCAATTACATGGGGTACGATGGTCTGTTAACATTAGCACTTTATAACAGTGTTTCTGGATGATGATGGAAGAATTCATAGAAAGGCTGATGATCATTAATTAGATAATATTTTTCAGCTATAGTTTGACGAATGACATGTTGCATTTGAAAAATGTCGTCCCATGAGGTGTTTTTTCAATCTCGGGAACAGAAGAAGACAGGTGAGCTCAATTTGGGTAATAAAGGAGGTCGAAAAGCAACAGGAATGTTTTTACAGGTCAAAAACTCATTGATAAAAATCGTGATGTGACAAAGAGCAAAGATTGTGATTTTGATAGTTGGTTTCACGCGCATGTCTCTCAAGAATCGGACTGTCAAACGACGATCTGAACGCACGAGATCGCGAATTCTGCCATTAGTTTAATTGGTTCTCCAATATGAAGGGTTTCCGCAGCAAGGCTCGCTTTCAATGCATTCTCTTATTTCTGGAAACAACTTAAATCTCCTGGAAACTTATGCTCTCGATAGAACATTATTTCTATTGGTCTGACGCATTTTTCAAACGTTTCATTTGCACTTTATCCAAGTCTGATAGCATAACATATCAGATATTTATGTTACTCATTTTTAGTACGCATTAAAAAAAAAAAAAAAACTTTGTCACAGAAAAATTCATCATAGACAGTGCAACAGGTCTAGTTGCAACGTTGCAAAGTTGCGTGTCCAAACTTGTCCTGGATGCATATCAGAAATTTACCAGTAAGGGAATTTTATTAATATTCAAAAAATAATGATCATATATTTGACAATCATATTACAAAGAACACAATACACTTTAACTGGTTTACATTGAATGGCGAAAAAAAGACAATAATAATACAATTAAATATAGTTTTGATTTATTATTGGACCACTTTATCCCGGAACAATTACTGAAACCGATAAGAGAACAATTATTGTGGTGAGAAGTTGAAGAGAGTCCGGAGGAAATTCTTTTGTCCGAGGAAGATTGGATGTGAGTTTGAGAGGGAGGTGGATTCAGCCAACTCTGCCCTTGTTCCTAACTTATTTTACCCTGACAGCAGGAATCGCCTATCACAATACATTATATCTCTTGCAATTTCTATTCCTGCAGATCAAGACACGATTTAGTCTCAAGGCTAAACGTTAAAAAATATATCAGGTACATTTTTTTTTTTTTTTATAAACCAGGAACTAATTCCTATAACATTTAAAAAAAAATACTGTACCAATAAAACACATGAAGGGTCTTGGGCTCAGCAGATGGTAGAGACTGTATTGTTTCTATGACAACGGTTGAGCAATCAGGTGATTTGTCCGAAATTACGCTTAACCATCATGTTTTTTCCTCCAACCGAGCGTACTCACTTTATAGAGGCTGAGTGATTCCCAGGAGGGTCGTAAGAAGGCTCTTTATTTATTAAAGATTAAGTAATTCATCTTCTACATCCGGATTCGAACCCAGAACGTTCGGATAACATCTCAGCTTTATTTCTGAGCTACCCCCCTCCCTCATCTACATTTAGGACCTTAATTTTGGATATTTTAAACAAACACGAGGCAATAAGGTAGCATGGACCTCAAGTTCATATAGAACAAACCAGGCTGCACAATCCGTATAATAGGACAAGGCCCCGCTGGTCTGTAATAAACCGAGAGTTCACGCGATTTCTTGCAAAATGTATTTCACAACATGGCACAACTTGGGTAACTGAGTGTAGTTTATATAATAAAAACTACACTATATAAAATTAATAATCTAACAGTATTGGGAATATGAATTAAAACTAATATTTCATCATATAATTAAAAAACTTATATATTGTTTTAAAAATAGTATTGTTGATATTATAAATAAATATTACTGTTTTATATATAATATCCAGTGTTTGGGAGATTTTATCGTACACATCGTCACTAGAAGCTTAACTTAGACAATCTCATTCATCATGTCGCCCTGAGGTTGAGGGATAGATTTCGTCATTTTGTCAGTACACTTGATCTATGTTGCAACCTCGACATGAATAAAGCCTCTACCTTATAAAATACCTTTACATAGACAATAAACTTGACTTAAGTTAGACAATAAAACTAACTATACATTAATATAGATATCTTAAAAACATAAATAAAGTAAAACTTTAAAAAAAAAAAACCTCTACCACCCTATAGGGTATTAAGTTCATTACATGGTAGGTACTGTCTCTCAGCTTATGATTGTGTAAAAAAGTGATCATCTTCAAACAATAATTTTTTTCGCCATTGAAGAGAACCCACTTTTTAGAGATCCCAGGATGGACTCCAAATATTAACGGCCAAGGTTGGTATGGAACTCGGGAGTTAGAAATCAGTTACTCAGCGCCCTACTGATTAATATTGAGCTATTCTGCTCTCACGAAAGTTAAATCACTCTGATTAAATTGAATATGAAAATGAAACTATTGGGGTAAATCAGATACATAAGTAGAAATATTTTTTTAAGAATAATTTATTCAATGATATATACGAGTATTACTGCATTAAACTATAACAACAAGTAAATAGAATAATTGTTACAAGTTAGCATGACAGACAAGTAGAGAAACTACCTAGAGGTAGTACTCAAATAACAAGTTCAACTTAGCAAGTCACGAGGTCATCTTCTTTTCAGACCCCTCGGAAGATTATCAGGAAATGAAGAGATTGCGAGGTTTGAAACTAGTGGGTTTGGGTGAGAATGAAGTTTGTCATGAAAAGATTGATATCGGATTCGGGCCAAATCAGCAAAAAATGGGACATTAAGGCCATGATGGATACTTTGTTTGTAACGAAGTAAGGAGCATTGAGGATTTTACGAAGGATTTTGGATTGTATGGTTTGAATACGATAGGAATTCGATGGCTTAGTGGAGCCCCTAATTTTATAATTTATTAATAAAGATCTACTCTGTAAGTCCCGATGGGTCAAATGATTGTTATGTATGTGAGTCCTTTGTAATTAATTGGGAGCTTAGAGCGTTTGTCTAGTAAATGATGAAGTAGACTGAAACGGCGTGTCGTATCTTGTCGTTTCAGTCTAGTAAGATATAATTTAAATTTTAATATAATAGCATTATTTTAAATTATGACCTAAAACAATGTGATATAAGTAAATAAACATAATGAAGAAAAACAATCGGCATGTAAAAGTAAGCCAAAATGTAGGTAATCTTTATTAGTAAGAAAAACTGGCGATTGAAACCGAATCACTTTCCTTCCAATCCAAAATCCAACACAGCGTCTACCATGTACTTACACTTCTTGGGTTGTCATGGTACAGTTTTTTTGTTTTTGTTTTAATGAGAAATAGCTGAGAAAATGACTGATCATCATAAAAATATTATTTTTTACAAATTTTGGTCAACTGTTTTGATTATTAATTTTTAAATATTTTTATTTTAAAGAGAAAAGATATGCCCCCATATATTTTAGTGAGAAAAGATTCGAACCCGGATCCTCTGTCTCTCCGTTTCGAATCCCGGCCGGGGGGGGGGGAGGAAATATCTTTTCTCTTAAAAATTAAAATATTTAAAAACATTATATTGTCTATCCAGCCCTGAAGAAGACCTGTATTGTGGGCGAAAAGTCGATTTCCAATAAATAGTTTATCGTTACTAAAGCAATTAATTCTTAAACTTAAGTGACAATTTTATCTTATTTTTTTACTTGAACTATATTTCAACTAACAATTCAAATAATTTAATCTTAATTTCAGAAGAAATACTAACTTAAAAAGGAAAATAAATAGTTCAGCAACATGCAGAAAATAGCAAAACAATACTTCATCCCAAAAGGCCGACGCTACAATCAAGCAAGGAGTAGAAAGATTAATTAGACTTGGAATCAGCATAATGAATACAAACCTAGCTCCTGGGATTGGAGTGATTCATTCCAACGGATGGAGCGGTTCGCACGCTCAACAATACCTACAATCTTTCTTGATTGTGAATGAAGGAATGAGCTAGAAGACCGCAGACAGGCAGGCTGCGGAATGAGAAAGGGAGTTAGTGAGCTTATTTCAGCCAAGAAAATTGGAAGTTTGCCTGCGAGCTATCTGCCCCCCCTCCGATTCAGATCAACTTCATTGCCAAGGTTGGAATGAAGTAAACAAATTAGTCTGAAAAATATTTTCAATTTAAGATAATTCTCTTTATCTTAGTATTTTTAGTTCAAAAATGTGATCATAAAAAAAAAAACTAGCATTTATAATTTTTTATTAATTGTTTTTTTTTAATTTTTTTTATTTAATTTATGAAATAAAAACCATTTTCCAGTCAGTTTTTCTTTTTTATTTTTTACAAATACATACGTTTCGACTTTTTAGTCATTTTCAATTTCTCAATTCCTTACTGGGATTTTCATAATAGGTCTCTTATGAATGTCTATAATTTAAAATTATTCGGAAATACATTTTTCTCCATGGTCATTTCTACTCCATAATATATATATAAATATAATATATATACCAATTTTTGTTAATTTAAACAAAATAATAACAGTCTCATATGGGCAAAAACTCTTCTGTTTCCTTTCTTGGTATTAAGTTAATTTACAAAGTCCTGTCACGTACACAGCATTCCCTGACAATGAAGAATTACCACTAGTCCGCTATTATTAAGGTATTAACCCTTACATATAAATATAAATACATTGATTTTTTTTTTTTAATTTCTCGACTATTTCATAAGTTTTTACAACGTTTCTAGATTTTATTGTCCTAAGTTCCATGCCAAAGTGATAACCAACTCATCATCATCATCAACCAACATAATAATATTTGAGAGGAAATTAGTTGACAGGAAGATCGAATGAAGGATGGAATTAGTTGGGGGGGTGCAGTCATAAATAACACCAAATAAGTGAACATATTTCAATAATCTTAAGTTATTATATTCTTTCTTGGTATTGCAATGCTTTTTTAATGTTATTTTTGTTTTCCCTCATAGCCCTAAAGATGGCCTACAAGATAGGTCGAAACGTCGGCACTAATAATAAATAAATGTTCACTTATTCGGTGTTATTTATGACTGTACCCTCCAACTAATTCCATCCTTCATATTTTATCATAATCAGACAAACAACCTTGAGCAGTTTTATAAAGACACATGTTCATTTGAGTAATCTGGAGCCCCTTTTTTTCATAAATTTGGTATGAGAACAATAAAATAGCTTTGTATAATTGACTCAGAGGGAACTGGAGAGCTCAGGATGTAGAGCGCTGAATTGAAGTACTGAAAGTTCTTAGTTAAAATCCCGCTGTGGTATTTGCAAACCCTCGGAGCCTTATCCAGCTTCTGTAATGTGGATATTCTTAATTGGGAGGGGGTTATCTGGTGGTTGATCATATACCAAACCCAAGACCCTTCATGAGTTGTAGTGGCAAAGGTTTTTTAAATTAGTTTTTCTTATTAAATGACTGAAACAAATAATTAAATAAAAATTGAATTATTATGTGCTTTCAGATTTAGGAACAGAATCGCCTTTTAAGGTTCTACTACTAACTAATACTAACTATACAGATAGAAACTATTATTCCAGCAAGCGATGCTTAAGTTTCATCAAAGAGGACTTAATTTTAGCCACTAACCTACTCCTCAGCCTGGCTCCTCGGATGTTAAAGGTTGTAAACTTCAATACCCTATTAGAAGTTTCCAGACTAGCCAGACTTAGCAGAAACTACTTCTTCAACTGTACAAACTAAACTATTTGGAGGGGGTACTCTTAGTTCTTGAGTTTATTTATCTTTTTCTCAAATTTAATCATTATTACTCAGCATGTTATCGAAAATATCAGCATGTTCTTTTGTCTTTAGAGCGATCGACAAAGACTCTATTAGTGTATTAGTTAATCAGTGCGACTTCAATGGTGCATCAGTGCGACTCCAGTGTATTAAACTCAAAATTTCAGATTCCGAGAGAGACAAGGCAGAGGTGGAGTGATTATGTTAATAGAATAGAGAGTAACTGGCATTTCCAGCTTTTAACCTTGCTTCTTAAATTATCTCGATAGTGACAGCAGAGTCTAGATATTTATTTTGTATATCATAATATAGATATTATTTATATATAATATAGATATTATTTTGTTCACATTTTCAACATCATATTTAATATTTATACTACTTATAATAAATATTTTTTAAATAACTAAAAAAATCCCTTTTCACATGTGTTTCATCTTTTCATGCAACGTGTCTACTATTTTAAAAAATATAAGGAAGAAATAGTTGGGGGTGCAGTCAGTAAAAACACCTTAATAAGTGTAACTTATGTATTGTGTGCCGACGTTTCGGGCTAGAATTTAGGCCATCTTCAGGGCTAAGAGAGAGAAACAAACAGAAACACATATAAAAACGTTGCAGTAACAAGAATATGGTGACAAGTAATGTAGTAATGTGGTACAAGTAATGTGGAAATTAAAATAGTGACTAGATATGATGAAATAGTGAGTATATATGGTGATTAAAGATAACAAATATAAAAGTGGTTACAGAATATAATAAAATTAAAATAGTGACATTTATTTTAAATTATACTATTATACTATTTTAAAAAATGTTTTCACCTTAAACTAGACACTTTGGATAGTATATTTTATGGTGGGGGGGGGGATTGAGATTGCAAATCTGAGCTTGACAACCGAGAAACTTAACTTTTCCCCTACAAAATGTTTTTTTTTGTTTTTGATGCATTTTACTGATTCTGATGGGATACACAGGATACTTGGCAAATATTTTTCCATATTCCCCTAAATCAGAAATATATAATAAAATACGTTCTGTAACATAATACATATGTTAAAATATATACAAACAACTTATGATCGATTCACCGGTATCCTTCCCACTGACGAACCATCGAGTTCAAGGATAATGACAAATTGTTCTTGATCCACGGATTATGACTGTTCAAGGTCAGTAGGCACCAGCAGGAATTAGTTATCTCCTTAGGACTAATTCCTGAGGGGATAACTAATTCCCCAAACATTGAGTACCAACAGGCGGACATTGCCATGCAAAGTAGTGGGCCATTACTCTAATACTAGGTTCTTGTAAGTTCCTCCAGGCTGAAGGGATTTACATACCCTGAGGATGGAAGATGCTTGAGAGATTCCTGGATTCGAACTCACAACCTGGGTTTGTGAACAAGTGAAGTAATAAGTTATCTGGTTATATGGGTTTGGGAATCATGTGTAATAAGTTATTTGCTAATTACCCTATACTTTTAATTGTTCCTACAGTTAATTGTTTTAGATTTAACTTTTAATTGAGGTAAGGTTAAGTTTCTAGTCTATTTCGGGGAGGGAGGGGGGGTGATATGTATAGATAAGACAACAATGGGCTTAAATAATGCCTTATTAAACTGAAAAAATTATTCTCTAACAAATAATATTACATCAGTAATTCAAAAATAAAAAATAGGTCAAACACAATTGCAAAATTTACGACATGGTCTCATGATTTCACATAGATGTACGGAATAAATGGCTCTATCCCGTATCTAGGTACTCATGTGCAAGATGAAAATTTGCACTGACACCTCCACATTTGTTACACAACACGTACCCCCACGCTTCACACAAAGGTCACTCACTCAGTGTACAACGTAAGTAACACTCAAACGGCAAAAATAACCTTGCTTTGCTGAGTCAGAAATTGCTGAGGCTATGAGGATTTGGACCAGGATCTGAGACTGTAAGAATAATAGTAATCTAAATTATGAGTAATTATTTGGATTGCACGAAATAAAAAAATTACTTATGTAAAAAAAAAGTCATCTATCCGCTCTGTTATTCAACCTAAATGTTGAAGAGGTACTAACTTAAGAACTTGGAAGAGGAAGTGTAGGGGAATGGGTGTACAAATTAGTAATAAAGTTCTCTACAACTTACAATTTACTGATGACCAGGTGATAGTCACAAGTGATGATGAAGATCCCAACTACATGCTAAGAAAACTTCAGGAGGAATATGCTTCTTGGGGTCTGAAAATGAACAGGAAGTAAACAGAGTACGTGGTGATACATGCGAATACAACCTTATCCCTCGAAAATTACGAAATTGGAAAAACCCATGAATGTAAATATTTAGGCAGACAGCTAATAGACGATAGAAGCTCCAATTAACATATAACAGAAAAAATTGTAAAAGGCAGAAAAATTATTGGGTGTTTTCTGATCTGTGGAGCAAAAAGGTTAACCTCGAAACAAAAAAATTATGTTCCAAGGATCCGAAACGTGGACGATTACAAAAAAGAGGAACCGAAATTGTTGGCCGTGGAGATGGATTTCTGGAGACACTGTTGTGCTATTTCCAGAATTCAGCGAGTCCCTAATAGAACAATTAGTAAATTGGTTGATCAGGAAACAACGATCCTCTTCGCAATAGAAGCAAGAAGATTGAAATTGTATGACCACTTAAAAAGAATGGCAGAGGACCGATGGCCAAAAATAATCTTCGAATATTGTCCTATGGAAAGGAGGAAAAGAGGATGAACCAAAAAAAGATGGTTGCAGGATGTGGAGGAGAGCGTGGCGGCGAGAGGTCTTAGGGGAGGAGGCTGGCTGAGTTGAGATCTGTGGCGAGACCTTTCAGAGACGTAAAACAGCCAAGTTGTAAGAAATCGTTTGAAAAAAAATGAAATAAAAAGTTGGAAACGCAGGGCAGATAGACATTTCTTGGGCATCAGGGATCATCCAAAAATAACAAAAATCCTATATAAATGTTTAAATCTTGTTTCACTGGATTCTCTTTATTGAAATCGCAGTCATAACATCTAAGTATTGGTATATAAAAATTCCTACATATCTGTAGCTTGTTTTGTTTTTTAATTCGATGCGTACCATTTTTCCCATTTAAATTAAAATATAGTATTATATTCTATGTAACGGCATCAAGAAGTCAAGCACAGTGGCTTTGTAATTTGCTATTTTTTAAAATATTTATAATTCAAATGATAGTCACGACAAAAGACAAAAAGTAGTTCCTCGATCCGTTGTAAAAAAAATTGTAAATAATTGTAACTGTAAATAAAGATATTGTTTCAAAATGAATTATTCTTATAATTATTAACTCATTACAGAGAAGTGTAAACAAGCAGACAATGGTGTATTCAATATGAAATAGTTTGTAATGCTCAGTTGTAGAGAATTATTTGTTTAAAAATTATTATTATCAGCTGCACACTGAGCTATGTAAAATAAGAATAATAAAATGCAGATTAAAAATTATAATTGAGAGGAAAATAGTTGAATGGAAGATCTAATGTGGGATATAGATAGCCTGGGGGTGCAGTAAAAAAAACACTAAATAAGACAAACTTATTTATTGTAAGTGCCAACGTTTCGGCCTACGTTGTAGGCCATCTTCAGGGCTGGTGGAGAGAATATCTACTCCACATTAAAAATTATTGAGATCTTACAAAGGATGGAATTAGTTGGGGGGGTATTGAGAACTTAATTCTCGTTCCCATTAATTTTTTTCCCCTTTCTAACTAAGATCCTTAAAGGAGAACTCGAGATCGTTAAAAAGGCCTTGAAGAAATTGAAGTAATGCATCATTGATGATGGGCGTTAAGTGCAGCTCTTACCCAATACTTAAGACCGGAAGAAAATAAACAAAGAACACTAGCGATTACTGCGGTCAAAGCCTTAATCACTAAATAAGGAAAGTATTTCCACTAAATATTAAATTAATGAAAGAACATTGCCTAAAATTTATTTACTAAATGAACTATAAATGTTTTAAATATCATTTGTAAACCAACAGTTTAGCGTAAAACGTTAGCTCTTTTTTTTTTAAAGAAAGATATCTGGTCGTTTCATATGGAATATCCGTTTACAAAGGAGTGGTTAATCAGTAAAATAACTTTATGAAATCAGAACATTTTTAATTCAAAATATTTACTCTAATTGTCTATATAATTTTCATGCCCAGAACTAAAACATTCAGGATATTGTGGTGAAATTCAGTCCGTTTTTGAGTTGAAAATCATTTTCAAAAATTTTACCCTTAAGAAAGTTGTCCAAATTTCTGAATCCAAAAATCTGTTAGTGCCAGATAAGTCTGGCGAATAAGATGGGTGTAGGAGTACTTGGTAACCAAGCTTGTTTAGGGTTTTCACTGTCTATCTTCAAACAAGCGGTCAAGTACTGTAGTAAAAGTCCCTTCTGATTAACCAATGCAGCTTGTTTTGTTGCGTTATGTTATCCCTGCATTACGAAGAGTAGCACCTCTGGCTAGAAAGAAGAAGTGAATTACATGATCATTGACCGACACACAAAACTAATATATTAATTTTATGCAAATTAGGTTTTTAGATGTGTCGATATTTAATCTTCCTCGAACGCAGTGGTAATGTTTTTAGAAGCTTGAGCTGCCGAGTCCGAATTTAAACACATAAAAAAAAATCATACGTAAATTGCGTTTCCATGAACATATTTGATAGTATACTAAACAACGTTCGTTCAATTGTAGGGATAGTAAATATTGCCATAAAACGTAGCAATATAAATAGCTCATTACAATCTGCACACAAATATATTAAACGACAGAACTCTACTAGTTCCATTAATTTTAGAAATAATATAAACGGGCATTCCATATGAAACGACATAATGTGTTATTGTAAGCTATTGCCCCTGGTTTTACGCATTTAAAAATATTCGTCTTTAAATCTCGTGCTTGCAAATATAGGAGAGAGGGAAAATGGCAGCGTATTGCACCACCCAACTGCATTTTCGATATTGCTGCAAGAGGAGACTGGATATTTGCACACAGGCAACGAGGTACAACTCGTGTCGCAACGGAGAAACTGGCCACGTACTCCAGAGCCCTTGAAAGGATCAGAAACACCCTTCGCCCAACCTTCGCCGCACTGACCTTTGAGGAAAGATCCAACAGCCTTAATACGATTTCACACTGCTTACATCCCGTATCAATCGGTTAGCCCGCGTTATAATGACAATGAATGTCTGACCTCCGATGTTCAGTAACAATGAGGAAGGGACACAAGAGAGCAGATTTTGCGAAACGAATAAGGTATCGAAATAGTACTGGACGTGTAGTGTGACTTTTTTATTTGGAGTAAAAAATATTTGGTTATGCAGTGCTTCGGAAGGTCGTAAAATGGGGTCTCGAGCATGTACGATGTCAGGTACTCGTTAAAAATCCCTATCCTAATTAAACCTGGATAGGCATAATTCAGAGCTCCCACTGTAGCATCATCCGATTAGATAGAGCATCATAAACATGACGTTAAATGAATAAACAAAACAACGTGTAGTGTTGTCATGACTTATAACTGAAAATAAAAGTTGTTGCGCATTATAGAACTTTCATTTACCGCCTTATTATTTAAAATAAAGTTTAAAACTATAATATAAGATGATGGATTGAATTATCCAGACAACTATTTTTCACTCAAATATGATATAAGATGTAATATTTCGTTTGTGCAAGGTGGATGGTATCAGGTTGACTAAAACAAAACCTAAATGATTCGAAGAAGTTTTTAGTGATCTTGAAAGTTGGGAATCAAAAAAGATGAAATGAAAGACAAAGACAAGTTTAAAATTATAATTTCCAAAAATAAAATAAATATCGTCGCTTTCAAAACAATACCGCCTATCTACAACGTTTGGTGAAAATGAGTTACTAACGGTAACGCAAGGAAGTGCTGTAATTAGCAACAGATATACATAAGATAATACAACATATGGCGCGGTTTTTTCTTTCTGTAAAATCGCCCGAAGTGTAGATAAGCGGTACTGTTTTGACATCAAACATATGCAACCATGGTTCTTAGTTAGCCTAAACGAAAAAAATTAACTACAATATAATTGGGACCGCTATGGTTTCGGCATCTTCTAGAACACACTTCGTTTCCATTTTATTTCTGGAAGATACGCGCCTCTACAATAGTGCGAATGGGTAGCTCAATCGGATGAAGATTAAGATCATGTGAACTATAACGAAACCCTCTAGGGCTAAGAACTCTAGTTGCTCAACGTTGGACTATGTTCAACCACAAAAAAAAAAACATGGATAACATGGACAAGGGTTCTTACAAACATTCGGAGAGAATGAAGGATTATTGGAAGAAGGGATGAGCGAAAAACATGATGTTTGAGGGCGTCCTTGTACATATGTATATTGTCATAGCCTATTGTACTGTAGTAATTTCAGTTTCGTCCTTGTATTAATTGTAGTTAAGTATTTTTCATACAGTCACAAACATATGTGACAAATTTGACAATTTTGTTCATGAATGCACCATTTTAAATAAAAAACAACTGAAAGCAATAAAAAAAACGTATAAACCGTTATATTTGTAGGGTTTATACAGACCAATTATGGTGCTGGAATACCTTACAAGAAACTTCCGTAATTAAAATCAAACAAAATTCTTTTTTCTCTTCCCATTTTTAATAAAGATGCTCCATTTGAATGGCCCAGGAGGAAACAGGACATAACCTAGATTATATCTAATTACTTATAAAAAGAAGACGGCTTAAGAACGAAAAAAAAATTGTACATGAGAAGCTTAAATTTGTAAGAAAGGCTTTGATAAAATGTCATTCTTGAAAAGCGCAATTTAGAGCAATTTTTCTACTCTAATTTTTACTTTATTCAACATTCGTTTTTTCACTGTATTCACTAATTTCTCTTTTCATAATAAGAATATTTCTTGCTATTTTATTAGGAAAGGTGGATCTAACCGATAATATTCAGTAGCATTTTTCATTCCTGTAATTAAATATCCATTACCGGTTTGATTTATTTGATCTTATCAATACAGGTACGAAAATCTTGGAATTTCCATTCTGGTTGGTTTGTTGTTTCCTTCTGCATACTATGGATTTTTCGACACGGATTTCTGGTATCAACATTATGTGTAATCAAGTGTCCTATTTAAAGTGAAAAAAACCTTTCATTTATTTTTAAAAATTACGGATTCAATACGGTATATTATACATATTTTAGTATAAGACTAGTTAGGAGAATATTACTGCCTGTATATAGGCGACTGCGCATTTTAAATACTTAGTTTATAATTTCAAACCTTTGTTATAATTTTAACGAGTATGTTTTAACCTTAGTTTATAATTTCAAACATAATCATATAACAAAAACATTATTTTGGATATCATTTCAACAAAAGTTATTTCAATGTTAAATTTATTAAATGTCCAAGACATTATATTTTTATTCATTAAAATATGTTGAAAAAAAAGTACTTACAAGTATATTTTTAGTTTTACAGTTTTTATTCATTATTGGATGGAGATCTCTGGCTTTTTCTTATTATCTTTATTACATTATTTCAGTACATTATATTAATGTTTTTATTATGGTATATCTTTTTCCTTATATATATTTTTTTATTTAACCAAAAGTTGGGTATTTACTTCGGATGTCCTTGTTCAGCGACTTATTATCATAATTGTTATTAAAATATATCTAATTATTTTTTTTTTTTCAGTTGTATCTACTTCATTCAGTCCTGATGAAGATCCGTAATAATCATAAGGCTAATGGAACCCGAAGGCTCGATGCCGACACCACCAATCTCTGCTTTCAAACTTCCGTCCGTCCACGGACGCTTCCCCGTTGGCTCAGCGCTTATTAACTTTTTAAGAATTCGTCAGTTAATAAGCCCAGCAACTTTGTATCTTAATCTTCGTAACACTATCAATTCAATATTTAATAATAATGTCTTTATTTATTCTGGGACGAGTCCTTATAGAATAACAATACAGGCATTGTAAGCTATTAAATCTTAGAGTGTTAAATAATTACTTTTAATTAATTATTACAATTAATTTAATTAGTGAGAACGAATAAAAAAAATGAACAAATAAAAAATGTGAATTACCTACAATAACAGTATTTCAAAAACATATTAGAAGAAAAGAAAGAAAAAAAATTAAAATAAGTTTACAATAATTATATAAGAGAAACAAATTTATGGTCACATATATCAAATTTATGCCAAGAAAAAAAAACAAAAAAGAAAGATTAAACAAGATTATCCGAGATTTACCTTTCATCCCTTTTTGTCCTTTTTAATATCTATCTATATGACATTAATAATACATATGTACGTGGTTTAAATTCCACACACACAAATGTACATCTAAAAACATCATTCATTCATCGAATAAAGAGAGCATTAAGTCAATACTGATCCCCTACTGTTTTCGATTTTTTGGGAATTGTAGGGATAATAGGTGCTGGAATATACGGGATTTGAAGGTTGGAAGATTATTGGAACGACGAATGGAAGAAGGTATAGAGTTCCAAAGGGAGGAGGATCGGATCAGGAAAGCTCTGTCAAAAGCTGCAGTTCGGTGGGATGCTGTATATAGATCAGAGAGCCGAGAACGGGTGTTGCGGGATAGGACTGTGGTTTTGAATTGAAGGAGATCGAAAATGTAAGATGGTCGACGGGATTGGATAACTTGGTAAAGGAAAGATGCTAGGACGTACTTACGGCGGTAGGAAGGGTAGAGCCATTTCAATTCTTCGTAATATCGGGTCACCGAGGCATCTCTAGGGATCCCAAAGATGAAATTTACTGGGCGCATGCTCCACAATTCCGATTTGTGTAATCTCCTAACATCTCCAGTAGTTTCATTCTTTTTTGGACCGAATATTACACGCAACAGAAGACCTACAATTTGGTATCAACACATAGGATCTAATAAATATGTTCTTACTATTTGTTTTTACATTTTATCTACTTTTCGACAATTAATGTAAATGTAAATATTTAAAAAAATGTCCTCTGCTTGAATTAAGCAAACAGTTCCGTTAAGGAGAGTTCATTAGACCGGTTACCTGTGACGGGTAGGCATACGAGAAGAGCGGAAGGCGCAACGCCGCATTTTCGAAACCGGTCCTGGCGGAGATAGTGAAGATTTGGTAGGTCTCCAGGCGGTCTAGACATGCAACTTCCTCTAGTCCTGCCAAAGGTTCCCACATCCTTTGAGGAATGGAGCGGAATATCCTAAGGAATATTCCAGCTTCTAATTGGTCTTCTTCCCATTGTAACAACCATTTCCGCCTTCCTCAGTCCACGCTTCATTATAACGGAGTGTCAGAATTTGAGGAAAAGGAAAGAAAAGAAGAGGAAGAAGAAAAAGAAAGAACTCATCCTGTTAGGCGATTGCGAATCCGTGTCAAGGGAATTTGCAGTTCTTTATCAGTCTTTTGTGAATGATGCCGCTATCCCAAGCCGACCTTGCTTCCTAAACTTCCGGTTTTGTGTTCTGATAACCTTTATAACACACACATTTTAATTTACCTCGACTGTTTGTAATTTTTTCAGGTTCTTGAGAATTAGTTAATAAGTGTAAACCTATATTTTGGTGACTTTTCGGTACATTTTATTGTTTATTACTAAAATAGAGCCAAAAACTCAAAAAGAAACACTATTATTTATTATAATGCAATTGGGAAAAACCACAATGCAAAGCCTTATGTTTCAAAAATACACCCACTTACCAGTCGAGGTTTCGCCTATTAAGGCATTATCAAGACACAAAAACAAAAAAGGTTATGTGAATCACATCTGGAAGAAAAAGGTGCAATACATCCCAACGATCATCAGCCCAAACAGGCTCCAAACATGGGACACCACCCCGCCACCAAGACGTTCAACATACAACTTTTATTGTTTATTGTTCTGAACTTCATACATTTTCTGTTTGTTTATTTTATTTTTCTGACGAGCCTCGACAACAGACCTTGTTGATATAGGTCTTCACGGAAACCATTACAATCGATATCATCATCCAAAGGTACATGAATGATACAACCGCCATTTCTTTACTTTATTTTTATTTTTTTTGCTTGCTATCATTCATTGCAGTATACAAAATATATAGTACATTCTATTTGAAACAGATATATTATTACAGGAATAATAAATAACAAATCCCAATACAATTAACTTAACAATCCCAAAGGTAAATTAATCGTCATTTTTTATTTAACATTTTTAATACAATCTATCGCTCATTGCAATATTGCTAGATATTATTTGATAATTGAAGCCAGATATAATACTGTAGGAGTAATAAATATTTGAAGAATGCAATGAAGTAATAATTTGCAGAATCAGTCGTGTTTTGACAACAGACCTCGGGGTTGCGGTTATGCCTTACATCTACATTGCCCTTGACATGTGTGGGTTATGGCATACCATTTCAGTTGCGGTTCGTTGCAAACTTGATAATCAAATTAGCATATGTTTAGAGTAAAAAAAAAACGAACAATTTATTACTATTCTTTAACAGTTTAAGAAGTTGGTAATAACTATCAAAAATATTTTTTCAGTAGTAATTTAAATATCTTCTCCTTGCACAAACGTTGTCCGAGAAACATTACATTGCTACCGTATAATCAAAGACTTTGGGGTGTAGAGTTTTTATTTGTTTTTTTATTAATATCTAATCTTATTCATGTGATTATTCGTTCTCCAGAATCAACACTTCTTCCAATACTTAAAAATTTTAAATAAAAAAAGGCGGTTTTACCATTTCTTTACCTTTGTGATAATTAAGTCAATTGTATTGGGATTTGATATTTATTGTCCCTATAATATAATATAACATATAATAGAATGTTCTATATTGTTGTGGTGCGAAAAACGATAGCAAGCAATACAATTTAAAAGTAAAGTAAAGGAATGACGGTTGTATCATCCATTTAACTTCGTAAAATTCCATTTTTAAGGAAAGATGTATAATATTGGCATGGTGCAATGAGTGATAGCTTGCAATCTAATTTAGAAAATAATCATCCACTTACCTATAGATCATGATGTTAATTGTTTTACTGGTATTTGATGAAGACGCTTATATCAACCTGATATGTTGTCGAGGCTCGTCAATTCGAGTTATGCGTGCCAACATATTGTCAGTCAATTGGAAGTCAATGTAATTTGTTGTGTCATCTAAACGATATCGACTCCTTAAGCGATCAGGTAACAAGAATTGGTTGAAAGGGAAATAACAGAGTACAAGAAAGACATATATCTTAAATGTATAAGAAATAAAAAATTCTCTATAAATAATAAAAATGACATATAAAACATTGGTCTGCATTACGTCTATCTTGAATAAAAGGACAAATTGTTCTAAGAACTTAGTTGAAATAAAACCATTACTTCCTCACATAAACTAGAAGAAATGACAATGAACTAAAATCTTGATCCTATAATATCCTAGCTATTATGAAATATATATTATTTAAAAATCACCGACCATTTATTTTGTTTTTTAGCCTTGGATTATCCAAAGATAGAAATGATGCAGAAGTATATAAACAATTACATATTGACAATACCAATGTCAAGATAACTGTAAAATAATCATCTCCTATCTTTGAAAGAACAAACTAAAAATAAATAATAAAATCAGATAATACTAAATAAACAAAATAAAAACAGCGATATTTATTTTTTAAATAAAAAATAAATACATTTTGTTCGGATATTATTACAAACGAATAATAGTTCGCTTTAACAACACGTATCATTAAATTTAAATATGGATTATAGAAATTTCGAATAAAAAAAAAAAGTTTAGACAAACATGTAAAGAAATTAGGTTTGTTATTATCAAGTGGAGTGGGGTATCGCAATGTATAGATAGCCTAGTTGCAGTTCAGAAGATCCGGTGCTCAAATATCTGGTGGATAAATTATTTAGTCTGACAACATCCATAGAATGGGCCTTTGGGGCCTGCAAACCCTCCTGGGGCTCACCCAGCCTCTATAAAGTAGGTAACCTTAATAGAGGAGTAAACCTGGTGGTTAAGCATGACCTCGGACAGATCTCCCTGCACAACCGTTGTCTTAGAAACGGTAAAGACTCTACCATGTGCTGGACCCGAGACCCTTAATGGGTTAAAGCGGTAGTTTGTTTTTAGCAGCAAACAAATACTGAAGGGGTTTAAAAAGAAAGGAACTTCACACAATAATAGATTTTTTGATCCGTTCCATTCCAGGATGTTTAGTTATTCTTATACCAAACTCGTAAATTCATCAAGTTGAACACTTAGCAACTGTTGTTAAAAAATTGGAGCCCAACAAATTGGTCTGCCATATAAAATTTCATGACATATCATTTTAAATAAATAATTTAGTTTTTTGTGACTATAAGTTACTCGTACATCCGAAATTTCAGATTTCTAACTTCAAAACTGACGGATTCCATACAATCTTTGAATCTCTGTTATATTAAGGGAGAAACCCTTGGGGGTGGAATTATCCAAATTCCTTTCTTAGTGCTCATTTAAGCTACACATAAGAACCTATCTGAAAATTTCAAGATGCTAAGTTCAGTAGTTTCTGCTGTACCTTGACCGCTGGGTGTGTTAATCAATCAGGTTACATATAGTTTTAAAATAAACTTCGCTTTTCATGTGTGTTGATAAAAAATAGCCTATGTCCTTCTCCAGGCTTGAGATTAACCTATAGAATCCTATGTATCTATAGAAAGATTTCAAAAGTTTATTAAAATATCAAAACAATAGTTTCACTCACTTCTTTCTGTTATTTTAATAACTATGCTCATGTGTTTTTATTTTGAAGAGAAATATTGTTGTTGTTGTTTGTTCATTTAACGTCACTTTTTGCTGCTATTGCTAATCGGACAATGCTACATTGGAGCTCTAAATTTTGCCTATCCAGGTTTAATTAGGATAGGGATTTTTAACGAGTACCTGACATCGTACAGGCTCGGGACCCCCCATTTAACGTCCGTTCCGAAGGACGGCGTAACTAAGGATTTTTTACTCCCTTTAAAAAATCCTAGGGTCACCTGCCGGGCTATGAAACCGCGATCTTGGGCTTAGTAGTTTGTTACGCTAACCACTAGTTCACAGTCACTGGTCACCCCGAAGCGAAATATTTAAAAACTACAACTAACAAAAAATTATAAAATATTATGATCACATGATTTGCCTATAATTATGTACTATAATGGATTATCCATAGCACAAAATATTGTCTGGGGGGAAAGGCCCCCATACCTCCCCCCCCAAATTCGAACTTGTTATAGCCTATGTGTTATTCTGATGTATATCCTGTATTACTGTAAAGTTTCATCCAAAATGTTAAGTAGTTTTTGCGTGAAAGAGTAACAAACATACAAACATTCGCATTTATAATATTAGTAGGATAATCATCAAACATCAGCCGTGGCCACGTTTGCCTTTAATTACTTACACGTCATAGCAAGCTACATCAAAGGTTTTTCCTGTTAGCAGTGCTTACTTGGAATTACATTTAGCTGTACAAAAAATAAATCTGAGAGTATTTTCAGTAAATGATTAATTAATTAATAATTTGATTGATTAGCAGGGTATTCCCTGCATGTTATTATAATATAATGACAAGAGATAATCGAAAGAAATAGGTATGTGGAAATATATTCTTTCCTTATTGAATGATAATTTTTGACCTTGATAATATATGTGGAAGAAAGTGGTCCCGGTAGAGGTCACAATGAATTTCTTCTAGAATTGGAGAAAAACTTTATTGATTAGCCAACGTTTCAACACAAATAGTATGTGTTTCAAGTTAATGACGACTTAACCCCCCCCCAGCCCTCCCACAGCCCTGAAGAAGACCTACAAAGTAGGTCGAAACGTTGGCTAATTCTACGAGAAATCCATTGTGACCTCTACACGGACCACTTCTTCCATATATTCTTTCCTTAACTCATCAGTCGCAAATAGCAGCCCTTGACTTTTTCAATCTCTTCCATCCATTTTTCTCTATCCTTTACATGGTCATATTTTCTCGAGTCCCGTATTTCTCTGAATGCGCTATCTCCTTTGAGTATCCCTCTACTTCTCTGTCCACCTAATTCGCCATTTTAAATTCTCTTAGGAATCCTACTGACTTCCATCCTTATTAGATGTAAGAACTTCTTCAGTGTCTATTCTCATGCTTTCCGGGATATTCTATAGCTATATATTTTAGTATTTTAGAAGTTATTATCATAAAGATTCAGTATGATACAACTGCATTGGCTATTTAATGTGTATAACATTTATTATCTTTAAGACATCACACTCCTCCGACCATTATGTTAGGACTTCAACTGTTTCCTCGATAATTTTCACTTAGGTGTTACCAAACAATTCCCAAGCTAGTTCGGTAAGATTACTTAACTTCGGTTAACAAACGGAATCCTTGAATCATAGGGGTTCAGCCTTCTTGATATGGAAAAGTAGGCAAAATGTTTTCAACACAGCTCATAATTACTATCTTGCAACTCTATTGGTTAGGATAGGATGTATGAAATAAACTATTAGAAAAAGTTGATAGATCGCGAAGATCTCCAAGATAGAACAGATATTCAAAAACAAAATTTAATAAATTTTTCTAAATTTTATAATATTATTGTAAACGTTTTCTTTTTAAAGCACTTTTATTAGCTTCGCCTGTAAGTATGTATGTTTGTGACGGAATATTTGAACACGATTTTCGGTCATTTTAATTAACTGAAATTTAAACTATGCACACTTCTCAAGGACCAATGAGAATACATTAATTAATAAGTTACTTATTATCCTGATTAGGATCTTCAGTACTAGCGATTTTTTATAAATAAGGATATTTGCAACAAAAAAAAATAGCTAAACATACTAAAAATACACGCTTTTGTAGCAGATCTAAAAAGGAGAAAATTAGTATTGGTTGATAAAAAAAGAACTAAACATCGCACGTTTAGAGCCAACCAAACTAAATAGTAGAAAAAATTAATGGTTTAAAAATTAAAAAATCGCGCTAACAAGGAAACAAAACTAAAATGTGGAGAATAAGTAACAATAAGTTTAAGAGAAGTTGTTTGATGAATAAAAAAAATAATTTTATTGCAAAAAAGCATGAGATGCTTGATATTAATTGTAGTGAATATTTTAGTGACTGATATTGGTAAAATTAGAGTATATTTATATCTTAAAAAGCTAAACAACGTTTTTTTTACGATAAAACGATTTTTCTTTCATCACTCTATTGTTATTTTAAACTTATTGAAAATTATTTTTATTTCAATAAATAAATAACCGCTTCTGTGGTTCACTGACCGAAGATCGCGTCATTATCTAACTGACGTCTGGCAAACATTCAGCGCTCCTAAGGCACTGGCATGTTTTAGGGCAGGCAAATATTAACGATCGGTAGCCAAACATTGACAGATAAATAAAAAGACCCTTCCCGCTTCGAAAGTAACCAAAAAGTAGTTCGCTCCAGAAGAACTAACATTATTTTAAGACAGAAAAAATTCTCTTAAATAGGGTTGAACTATTTATTTGAAAGGCAACAGTTCGATACCCATTGCAGGTCTTCTTCAGGGCTTATAGGGGTCAAGGGTTTGAAGTGTTATGCGCACTTACGAATCTTTCAAATAAATAGTTCAACTAAAAGATAATTTTTTCTGACCTCCACCAGGACGATTTTGCTCCAGATTATTTGAAGACACAACAACGTGATGGAAAGAAAGAAAATGAATTTTTACAAACCACTGAATGGTTAGGAAGAGGATGAGGGAAGATTCTAAAATAGTAAAAACTATAAAAAAAATATATAAATAATTTTGTATGAGATGAAAATAGTTGACTGGATGATCTAATGTAAAGGAGATAGTTGGGGGGTGCAGTCAATAAGAACACAGAATAAGTAAAAAACTTATATTATGTGCCGACGTTTCGACCTACAGTGTAGGTCATCTTCAGGGCTAACAGAGAAACAAACAGAACAAAAAATAAAAATGTACAGTAACAATAATATGGTGACAAGTAATGTAGAAAATTAAAATAGTGGCAGATATGAAGATAGAAGATAACGAATATTAAAAAAGTGCCAGAATATAATAAAATAAAGATATAGACAGATTTAAAAAATTAATGATAATGAAAAGAAATTAAAATAGTGACAGATATAATATAATTAAGATAAGGACAGATATAACAAAATTATTGATAATGAAAAGAAAATGAAAATAATGACAGATATAATAAAGTAAGACAGATATAATAAAATTAAAGAAAATGAGCAGAAATGATAAATTATAAATAACGCATATAAAATAAAAAATAGAAAATAAATGTACAGAATGGATAGTAAAGTAAAAATAATAATATAAAGGAAAATCAAAAGGAGGAGTTAAACAAAAGAAACCAAAATGAGGATATTTACATAATATGTAATGGTATAAAATGTATGATAACGGACTTAAAGATGTTACATGTTACAGAAAAGTATGGAACTGTATGTACAATAACAAATGTGAAGGTTGGAACATGAAGAATAAAGAAAAACTAGTAAAATAAAGGTATAAAATGTATGATAACGGACTTAAAGATGTTACATGTTACAGAAAAGTATGGAACTGTATGTACAATAACAAATGTGAATAATAGAAATACTATTGTACAGTAACAACAGTGTACAATGACTGTTTTGAAAAATAGTTGATAGGATTAATGAATTTGAAAAATTAAAATAAGTGAAATACTCTTGTACAGTAACAATAGTGTACAATGTCTGTATTAAAAATAGTAGATAGGATTAATGAATTTGAAAAATTAAAATTAGTGCTTAAAAATATGTTATATATATTTTTTGTTCTGTTTGTTTCTCTGTTAGCCCTGAAGATGACCTACACTGTAGGTCGAAACGTCGGCACATAATATAAGTTTTTTACTTATTTTGTGTTCTTATTGACTGCACCCCCCAACTATCTCCTTTACAATAAATAATTTTGCTTCAGGTCAATTACAAAAGATTTATGTGACTGTTATAAGATCTATATGGACTTACGGAATTGAACTATGGGGCTCTACCAAACCATCGAATTCCTCTCGAATTCAATCCTTGCTATCCAAAATTCTTCGCAAAATCCTAAACGCTCCTTATTTTGTCACAAATAAAACCATCCATAAGGACCTTAACGTTCCATATGTTACCGATTTAGCCCATACCAGATACCTATCACTCTATAATAAGCTCCAGGCCTATCCAAACCCACTAGTTTCCATCCTTGCATCCAATTCCATCCTGGACAATCCTTCTAGGCGTCTGAAGAGAAGATGGCCTCGGGACCTTCTATTATAGAAATGTTATTAGAGTGCTGCCAGTGGGTAGGACTCTACGTGCCATATTATGTATTTATTTATTCGTATAGTTATTGTACTAGGTGTATATATTAAAGTTGTACAATTTAATAAAATAATTTTTAAAAAATATATTTTTTCCATAATAGGATAGATTTAGTACTAAAAACTCATTTGAGGAGTTGTTTGAAAGCATCTGTGGTAGATGAGGATAGAACAGGATAAGTAGAAGGTTTAGTGAAGATAGAAGGGACTGCAACTGCGCCAGTTACCTGGCTTCTTTAGTTCACTCAGTTTTAGAATGTCTGAACGCAAACAGGAGATAATACACTGTCATGAAAACATTAGGTCCTAATATTCCAGTTTTTTTTTCTTAGAATTGAATTCGTCTTCCATCCTTTATTAACATATATGTTTCTATCTAATATACTAGATCTACATTTTGGTAATTCTACCACATCACATAGATACTTATCTACAGGAAAAATATTGTGTAAATGCACATAACAATAAAATCGTTTAAAGCAGAACACTATTCAAATTCTGTTTTCTGTGGTTCAAT
This sequence comes from Arma custos, assembly GCA_037127475.1. NCBI lineage: Eukaryota > Metazoa > Arthropoda > Insecta > Hemiptera > Pentatomidae > Arma > Arma custos. The sequence continues at coordinate 18,979,431 of CM073762.1, read as the reverse complement.
AGGCCTTAAAAAAAAACACAAAAACTTTAGCGATTTTATACATGTGCATAGTAACAGAGATAATAGTAAAATATTTTCGGGTTCATATGAATAATAAAGCACAAATCTATAATAATATTTTACTAATTAAATATCCACTGGAAACTGACGAATACGGCTAGGAGAGATACAAAAAAAAAAATTATTATTTTTTCTTGAAAACTGATTACCATTGCATATACAATAGTGTTTTTTAGTGTGATAATAATTTAATATCCATCTGAGGCGCCAGCCAAGTTTTGTGCCAAAGCTAAATTATCATTATTATAATTTATTTATTTATATTTTTTTATTAATTGTTATAATTTTTATTTGAAAAGAAAATATATGTCCAGAGCCGAGAATCGAACCCGGGTCTCCCATGTTTCCGTCATGGTGCTCTGACATCTGAGCTATCCTGGTTCGTACCTCGGTCAGACACATCCTTTCTCTTCACTAATCCAATATCTCCGAGTTCTCGCAATTTGCGATGTATACAATATCCCGGCCCTGGACATATCTTTTCTTTTCAAATAAAAATATTTAAAAATTATAACTTATTATAATGCAATTGGGAAAAACCACAATGCAAAGCCTTATGTTTCAAAAAATACACCTACTTACCAGTCGACGTTTCGCCTATTCAGGCATTATCAAGACACCAAAATCAAAAGGGGGTTATGTGAATCGCATCTCGAAGAAAAAGGTGCAAAACATCCCAACGATCAACAGCCCAAACAGGCTCCAAAACATGAGACAGCACCCCGCCACCAAGACGTTCAACATACAACTTGTTAACTTGTTGTTGTAGCAGAGTTGAACGTCTTGGTGGCGGGGTGCTGTCTCATGTTTTGGAGCCTGTTTGGGCTGTTGATCGTTGGGATGTTTTGCACCTTTTTCTTCGAGATGCGATTCACATAACCCCCTTTTGATTTTGGTGTCTTGATAATGCCTGAATAGGCGAAACGTCGACTGGTAAGTAGGTGTATTTTTTGAAACATAAGGCTTTGCATTGTGGTTTTTCCCAATTGCATTATAATAAATAATAGTGTTTCTTTTTGAGTTTTTGGCTCTATTTTAGTAAAAATTATAACAATTAATAAAAAAATAAATAAAAAAAAAATTATAATAGTATATAATGACGTAAGTCAACAAGATCCTAATAAAAGTAATGTTCACTGTACATTCTCGCTCTTGTATATACCGCAAATTGCGAGAACACGGGGATCTTTGAATATAGGAATTAATATATATTTAATAGTTTCTAGGGTGGTTGAAAAGACTGGGAAGGACCTGGCACAGAAATACTTACAAGGATCCGCCATTGCTACTGTGATATCCTCCTATAAATTAAAATTTAGATAACAAAAAAAACAAACAAGAAAAACCTTTCTTCGGATAATACGTAAAATGAAGGTCCCGACGCGAGGCGATTTCAAGAACTCTCTAAAGATCCCTTCCAAATTAAACTTGGATAGGCAAAATTTAAGACTCCTTCTGTAGCATCGTCCGATTAGACATAGCAGCATAAATTGACGTTAAAGCAAACAACAAATCAAGAAAATAAAAATCGACTTTCATAAACATTTAAATAACTGTAATATATTAAATTTTGTTCATTGATAATTAAGCAAAAGTTGCAATAATGGTTTGGATATAAAAGTTTTTACAAGGTTAAAAACGTGACCGGTAGTATTTAAGGTCGGTGAACCCTGAAGTAGCATCACACACCTTGAACATGACCTCACTACAGACCATTCTACAGTTGGATTTCTAAGTTTTTGCTTAAAAAGTGCAATTATTACTACTGATAATTAATTTATATTAATCAATAAGATTATAGTAATAATGGATACGTCATAGATCATTTAAGGTATATATATATATATATATATATATATATATATATATATATATATATATATATATATATATATATTTACTTTTTTTTTATTTTTATAGTAATAACCATTGAATGACTTTTAAAGCTAAACATATCCGTAGTCACAGACAGGGTATTCATGCCTTTAATAATTTAAAACAAAACTACAAAAATAATATAAATAATATTAGAATTCTATATCAAGGAATAAAATACTCGTATTTCCATCTGAAGTGGCAACAAAGTAAGTTTTGTGCCAAAGCCAAATTTACATTAATTGAAACAAGATTATTGGAATAAAATAGAAAATCCTATCAGTTTAAACATGAGTTATTATTCTATTTTCTAGAAAGGCACATTTCTGTCTCTTTGTCAAATTTCTATTTCAGAATAATCCAAGGAAAATCTTATTTAATAAAAAATAAATAAATACAATTAAAATAATAATGAAGGTCGGGAAGGAAAAATGAATGAAAAAGATCGAACTGCGTGTCAATGAACTGCTCTAATTTATTCCGGCCAAATGTTTTTAATGAAACATAGTTGCAAATGAACTATTCATCACAAAAATTCCCCACTTTTCCCTATTCCCCTTCAAATTTAACAGTAAATGAATATAAAAATAAAATATACATCTCAAATGTTATTTACCCTTCATTTTTACAAGTGAATAAATAAAAAAAGGTTAGAAAAATTATTAAAATAAAAGAAACTCCTTGCGAAAGCAGATAAAGTGTTGAAGATTCACACGCGTTCAGATCATTGACGATATTTTTTATTTAAACAATTTTAGTTTTAAGACAATTGAACAATTAAAATGTATGTAACATATATATGAATAAACTAATGTGAATATACACACATCTTGTGGTACAAAAACAAAACTAAGAAAAATTTAATTTTTATATTTTAACGAAAATATCCATTATGCCTTTTTCATTCGTATGATCACAAATCGCATAATTGAAAAGAAATAGGCTGCTTTAACGATATACAGTTGAAATGTATTTAGGATTGTTGAAACATCGATTTACTAAGATCAACTTTCGTTCACAACACGATGACCAAAAGTGATTGCCATAAAAATACAAGACAAGACTCAAAATTAGAACATTAGAACATTATTAATATTTCAATATTAATAACAGAATATATTTTGATTTTAATTAGTAAACCATAAATATTATTTGAAGATCTGAACCGATAATAAAGATATAATCGGACGTTTCGACCCACATCGCAGATCTTCTTCAGGGCTTCAAGTGAACATCCATACTTGTGTCCTACACAACAAGTCTTGAAGAAGACCTGCAATATGGGCCGAAAGGTCGGTTTATAATAAATAGCTTATCTCTATTTAAGGGGTTATTTATTTGCCTCTACCAGGAAAATTATTTCCCCATTTGCACAAGGTCAACTATTATTATTCAAGATATTTTAATACAAATATATAATAGCATGTATTATAACAACAATATATAATAACATGTGTTATATCAACAACAACTGCATACAATTATCAGCTGATCCAACCAGAACTGATGAAAGGTGCGTCGCAGTTCAATGAGATCTGGATAACGAGGCTGTTGAGCCGAGAAGAGAAGGGTGGGGGAACCCGGAGGGTCAAAAACACAGAGACGAGTAGGATCCGAGAACCGTAAGTTGAGGTGGGGAAGTGGGGGTTTGGGGCCCGCTCCAGGGCTGTACCCGACGGGTTCACTCATCCTCGCGGGTACCGCGCGTCACGTGGCGCAGAAATGACACCAATCACAACAATGAATATTGATTGAGGATAAGGTCACTGTAGCGAGTCTATTTATACTCTTCTCTCAGTCCCCTTGTGCGTGAGCTTTGTTATTCAGTCGCGTCTCATAAAGATCTGTAGGAGGAAAAACATCTAACAAATGAAGCGCACATAAGAAGGTCCACTTGAGTAAAAGGTATAAGTTCCGCAGGGTGTCTCTACGAGATAAATCACAAACATTTTATCTTTCCATTGGTTTCCTTTTTAATATCCTCGAAAATATAAATAATCGGTAGTCTTAGTAAGAAAAAAAGTGTATATTTCGGTAACCATTCCATCAAGAAATTTACCTTTCAACAAACATTACTTAGGTATAGATGATGATAATACCTAAAAAAGCAGTTTATTTAATCTATAGCATTTCCAAGTCTAATTGAACCTTTTCCAAGTCAATTGTAACCTTATACGAATCAAATGCCACCCTTTCCAAGTCACAACTAACCCTTTCCAAATGAATTGTAACCCTTTCCAAAGCAAATTTAACGCTAAAGCGTCCACTAAACCACTCAAGTGTCACCCTTTTTATTTCAATTGTAACCGTTCTCATTTCAAATGTCACCCTTGAAAATATTTTTAAAATTTACCGTACTGGAGAATGGGCGAATTTAGGGCCTCAGAACTCGCCAGGATAAAATCATCACAATCTTTTTCTTCACAACTCATGTTAGGACAAAAATGAGGGAAATAATTCAAAAAAACAAATAGTTGATTTTTTGTTTCTGAGAAAGTTTATTTAAAAAAAGTAAAAACATGTAATCTGAACATAACAAACAGTATCATCATAGTTTTGGGAATAAAATAATAAACATAATAATATTTTTGTTTACAAAAAATTAAGAAAACAATTTAAAACAAAAGGTTGTTTTTTTTCTCAAGAAGTAAATACTAAAAACAAATGGAAAAATGTAAACTGTAATGAATTTTTTTTTTTGCAAAATTGAAGAAAAAAACAGTTGATAACTTCAGTTTACGTAGTTTTACTTTTTCAGAAAAAAATGCATTTTTAATCTTTTTTTTTTAAATTTATTTATCGATATTTACAACTGTATTACAATTATACAACAAGTAAATAGAATGCGTGTTAAATAATGACATGAGAATGACAAGTAGAGAAACTACCCACTGGTAGTACTCAAATCAAAGTTCAATAAGAAGGTCACGTGGCCATCTTTTTTTCAGACGCCTCGGAGGATTATCGGGAATTGAAGAGGAAGCTAGGTTTGAAACTAGAGAGTTTGAGTGGGAACGAAGTTTGCTATGAAAGGATAGATACCGGGTTCGGGCCAAATCAGCAACAAAAGGGACATTAAGGTCGTTATGGATGACTTTATTCTTAACAAAATAAGGAGCATTGAGGATTTTACGAAGGATTTTGGATTGTAGGGATTGGATACGAGAGGAATTCGATGGCTTAGTGGAGCCCCATAGCTCTACTCCGTAAGTCCAAATAGGTCGTATGATGGTCATGTAGATGAGTCTTTTGTAGTTAATTGGGAGCTTAGAGCGTTTGTGTAGTAAGTATTGAAGTAGCCTGAAACGTCGAGCGGTTTCCTGTCTTTTCAATCTTGTAATTTTAATCTATAAAGAATACGTAAATAGTACTTATAACTAAAATTTTAAAGGCACTAAATTACTTATTTTTTTTAAATATTGTTTCCCCAAGACAAAATAGTAAAGTAGTTCATTATCTACTAATCGAAATGTCTCCAGTTCAAGGGCGGTTGCAACAAATATTTATGCTGTTATTAGAAATGGACCGAACCTCTGGTATCTGAAGAGGCTCTTAGCCTAATCAGTTTCTTGCACAAACGTTGGCTTACAAACTGCTACAGTACTAGCCGTGTTCTTATTCTAAGATACCTAATAGCTAGACTACAGCATTTGTTTTTTCTCTAATCAGTATTAACTTCTATTAAGATTAATAAATGACAGTCGCAAGGTGCATTTTTTTCCAAGTTCAAACTAAACATTTTGAGATAAAACCTAGAAGCGTAAAACCGGTTAAAGTAATGGCTAATATTGATAACTAATTAGATCAACCTTAAGGTGTAAACAGGTTGTTACCTAATATCCTAAGAGATAAACACGCAGTTATTTTAAAAGTGTTGTTCTTCATTTTGTTTTCCCGGTAACAGTTATTCTAATGTATTTTAGCTAATTTATTGTATTATTTACGAACTATAATCTTGCCGGTTAAATTCAGGAAATATCAGAGCCTTAACCTTCCTCCCCTACCCACTGGGTCGTGGTGACCTAGTGCTGCTTTGTCAGCGCCTGCGCTTTCCTGAGTGATGTTTCTACAATTACAAGTTTTCTACTTTTTATTTTAAAACCTAAATGATTGATTTTTTAATGGAAAGGTCAAGTTCAAGGGTCGTAGGCGACCCAGGAGTAGCAGATGTGACATAGGATAAACGGGGTAGTGGAAAAGGGTTAAAAGAATATTGTACATTAGAAAAATGGATAAAGCATAGAATAAGTTACAATAACTTTGTTAAGATAAATGCGCTTGTTCCAATGTTTATATGAAGTCGATGGATAACAAAGAAGGGTCCAAACAGCGCAGAGCGAATGGTAAAGATCCGAGGTGTAGACTGTAACGTAGATGGAAGGATTGTGTGGAAGGATGTGCTAGCGAATTTAGGATTTGACAATAGTACGCTGTCTAGTTCGTTATAGCCTAACGAGTTCAGCAGTACATGATAGAGACTGTACTGTTTCATTGGCAATGGTTCTGCAGTGAGGTGATTTATCCTAGATCACGCTCAACCGCCAGATTTTCCCCCCTAATTTTGGGTACTCTATTTTTATAAGATTTTATAGACGCTGGGTGAGCACCAGGAGGGTCCTAGATCCTATATGGTCCATCTCCGGCTGCAAACAGACTAAATAAAAGTCTTGCCTGCAGAGGGATTTGAACCAGATTTCCGGCATGGCAACAGACTCCGCTCCTGGTTCATTATACTTTTTTAAATAATTATTTATTTTATTTATGTATAAAAATTACTTTAAAGCTAAGATGGGTTCCAATTAAAACCCCATCCTTGTCCATCATATAACCATTTGAAAAATCGGAGTTTCATTATTACAATTATTTTAACTTAGCGTATCCTCCATTCTATTTTATTCCAATTTTGTTATGTCCAACAATACTCTCCTTAAGGCTTTCGTATTTTTACAATATAACCTGTAATGTTATAGTTCGTAAATAGTACCTAAGCCTATATTGGAATGAGTTACCAAAAAAATGAAAAAAACACATTTATCCATTTTTTCTGTAAAAAGAGTTTAAAAGGTTTTATCAAATTTATTTTACTATGATAGTCCCCAACAAGTTCCTCACTTTTTTGGCAAGAAAAAGGAGAGTTTACAACGGACAAGAGATACAGAGCTCATAGAAGCCATTGCTCAGTGATTGAAGCACTAGATGCCAACACATCAGCCGCCAAGGCCGGCGGAACGAATGTGCGCGAGAATCGGAATTGTTCGTGTAGTTATATCGATCCTTCTAGATATCCAAGGCCCCCTTCACGACGGATATAGAAGGAGGAAGTCAAGATTATTGCAGTAGGAAGTCGAGTGCCCTACAGTAAAGAAGAAAAAATAGCGTAAAGAACGTAAATAATAGGCTTCAGCTGTAAGGAATACACTAACGCGCGGAAACGCGAAGTACAAGAAGGGTTTATAGAAAAAATACAATAAGGAAACGAATTGCCGTAAACATTACGATCAGATACCTCTCTAAAACCTTGATAGTCCTTGGAGGTTCTAAAACACACCCATACATATACACCTATATATATATATATATATATATATATATATATATATATATATATATATATAGGAACACTTTTTTTTTTAGATAAAAAAATATGCAAATAATAATAAAATGTAGAAGGCGTGGATTAGACTTAAAACATTAATTATTCGTAAATTTAAAAAAAAAGTTATAAATTTCACTTTAAGCGAGCTGAAATTTTTTTTTTTTTTTTTAGATATACCTGGTGGAGGAAAAAACTTGAATGCTCTAATAATGTTACTGCTAAAAGTAAGTAGGAGCATGTACGTTCCTTCTGTTATTTGTTAAAAAACAAATTCGCCATACGTAATTCGAATTAATCTTTTTTATAATATAATGAAGACTTAATTTTAATAAATTTTGAACGCTATTGATTCTTTATAGTTGTTTGTTACAATTTTTACAACTACTATCAATTTTGAACAATGAATTAACTTATTTTTTATCCAACGATTTTTTCAAAAATGTTTATACCAGATATAAAAATTCATCAGCGCCAATCTATTTTATGCATAACATAATGGAAAAAAAAAGTGAAAGAAAATGAAAAGGCAAAAACGATTATTAATGTACTTTTAATGTTATACATGAATACTAGATTCTTTAGGAATCTAAAAAAAAATAAGTCAAAATACAAAAAAAAATATTTTTGTTATTCTAAAAAACAAAAAGCAATTATTTAAAAACTACTTTCCAAGAAATTTCGTAAAATTTAAGTTTTAATTTTCTATATATTAAGGTACTTACTGTCAAGCTATTTAAATAATATCTTTAATCATTGATAAAAGAGTTATGGATTTATAATTGATAATATTGCATTTAATTTGAATAATATAAACTTTCTTCCATAGCAAAATAAGAACATCGATCGAATTAACTGCGTAATTGTCTAAGCGCAATGCCCGAGCAACTGTGGACTTATGAATTAGTTAATGCTTCAGTTACCCATTTTAATATTAATTGTTTAATTACACTTGGTGTTTATTTGCGGATAATTTTAAAGTAAATATTTATTCGAGATTAGTATTATTTAATGTCTTTTAGGAGTCTCAACTTTTTTAACACATCCCCTTTATTTAAAAAAAATATATAATTTTAGAAATTTTTATTGAAAATGCAACCTTCCAGATGGATCTCTACAGACCAAATTTTTATTTTACTTTTTTACTGTAAAGTAAAACAAAATCAATGCCATTTTTGCATATGTTTATTTTGTTTATATACGTGGGTTGCATGTCATCCGCCTGTTGAAGGCCAATCCAAGGTGATATACCGTACTGTTGCGAGGAATTTACTTCTTAGAGAGTTAAACTAGAAGGTAAGTTCATTTAGAAATAAATTCCTATACATATTTATATATTATGTATATTATAAAAAATTAAGGTATATTAAAAGACATTTAGTCATTTCCTGCACCGCCCCTTTTTGGAACCTTGATAATATATTTAACAAATCAGAAGAAAAACTAAAAAAAAATATTTTGTTTATTCTCATATTCATATTTTATGACAAAACATTCTTTCACAACTTATACCGCACACTAAATCCAAAAATTTACTTAATTAATGTTAAGAACATAACTTAAAAAGATGTCAATGTATTTATGATATTGTTGACCGTGCATGTATTGTACAATAGATGAAGAGAAGAACAAAGGTCTAAGTTACTTGCCCTGCACTACCCATTTTTATGAAACTTGACAATAAATTTAACAAATCCGATCAGAAACTAAATATATATATATATATATATATATATATATATATATATATATATATATATATATATATATATATATAATAACAACTCTCAGGTAAAGCCTTCTAACTCTATTTTGTATATTTGTCGTTTTTAAAATGTATTCACGTACCTTCCTTCCTTATCCCTTAATTTCATCGTGAAAAAATACCATAAAAATAACTTCCATAAATGCAATGTCTTTTAGGCTTCTTGAACGTTATGATTTCGGAAAAAAACCTATAAATCGAGTCATTTTATACAAAAGTTTGGTTTTTATTATTAAAAAAATTAATGATGGCAATATTGTTGACTGTAGATTTAATTTAGGAGTTGTTGTATGGTTGAAGTAGCTTGAGATACGTACGGAATTGGAAAGCGGCAGCGCAGAAGGGAGATAACTGGTGATCAATGCTGCGAGAGATCTTTTCCCCAGATGAAGAAAAGAAGGTGGTTGGGGGAGGGATCAAAATGAAAAGAAGTACAAATTACATGGAGGTATGATACAAACATTTCGAAATTTTATTATATTATTTTTTTCATTAAACTCATTTACAATGTTTACACAAAGAACACTTCACTGTAATTATCTATTACTAGTATCGCCTATTATATTGTATATTTTATATTCCGTTGTCATTATTTCATGTTTAATATTCATCATTTTATACTTGATTTTTTTTATACACTTCTATGTAGATATACTACATGTTCCATGCTCCCAAATGTAATTATTCTGTTCTTGTATATTTTTTCTTGTAAAGCTTAGCCTTAACGAAGACATAATTCGGTCAAATTAGGCCGAAACTTCAGTAAACAATAACTTACTTAATAACTAAGCGACTTGTAACGAGTTAACCTATGACATTAAAAACGAGCAGTAAAATATTAATTTTTTATATCACTTAAGTTCATGTTTTGGGAATTAACATCCGCATCTTCAGAACTTTCTTTTTGTAATTGAATATTATGCGGTCTTTATAGAGAATTGATGCTGAAGGATGATTTTCCCAGAAACGTTAACTAAGATGAACATGAACCAGATATTTGATATTATATTGAGGTTCTTAATTAACTTTTTTGATTTACTTGAAGATACTAAGAATTAAAACAAGGAAACAATTATTTCATTGGTACAATTAACAATTATCATGCGTAGGATCTGGAGATCATTGTATAGAGTCCTTGTGCTCACGCAACCTCTATGAAGTCAGTACTCTTCTTAGAGGTTCAGCATTGCCTCTGCCAAATCATCTTCCTGCATAACCGTTGTCTTGGTATCACTGAACACAATACCATTCATGGGTTGTTCTATCACGCGCAGATCAAGAGTCAAGGGCTACAAACAGGCATAAAATGGGTAAATACCCATGACCCTTTAATAAGTTAGAATGAAAATCTGATGATCAATAACCGTTAATCATGCATAACCTACTCCTACATCCGCTCATAACATACAACATATTTTTTACTTAATTATTACATTTTTTTAGTATTATGATTATGGAACTGATGTTATCTATATCATCACTCAATAAAGTTGCGTCATTTTAATTACGTCTTAAAATAACCCAAACCAAAATTTTAGAACCCTGTTTACAAGGACGAACGGTAAAAAACTAATAAAATCAATAACAGATCCGCGAATAGCAGCAATAAAGAACTCGTGCCTATCCAAGAAGAGGCATAATCCTTACGTAATCCAAAAATGTAGCAAAAACAAAACATATAATAAGCGAGGCGGAATAACCTCAGGATATACGAGATAAGAGAGGGCAACAATCTAGTAAACAAGCTGGATGGCAAGTGTGGAGGGGATGAGTGAGCCACGTCTTGGCAGGAGCATTAGCTAAATGTTTTCTTCTTTGTATTTGTATCGGGTTGCAGATAATGGCGATTGGCTACGGGTAATAGCGAGGGTTGTTTATTTAAGGAGTATAAATCTGCGGGTCACTCAGCCGGAAAACGAAGTAGTTCCTAGGAATTTGACGTATAGCGAAAAGTATTTTAGTTCTCATCTATAAGTTCCGAAATCGTGATAGGCTCTATTAGGTAAATTATTTATTTATCTTCAATTATTAGAGTTTATATCCATGGATCTGGGAATCTACAGGGTGAGCTAAAGCACTATCTACACGGCGTTTTAACGTGACATCAGCCAAATTACCATATTGCACAACAGTTGCCTAAAAAACAGTAGTCTTCTTTATATGTCTGTTCTTTATATGGACCCAATGACGATGGGTCTGTAATTTGACGACTTTATTTTGTAGTCAGGCCTTATTTTTTTTTTTAACCATATAAATAATTGATTGTTGCAAAAATTGTTCTTAACAAACCAAGTTGATCTGTGGATGATAAAAATGAAAGTGTAATTACGGGAAAGCGGCTATTTCTTAAACTATAATAGATATGAATTCATTAATAGAAATATTCCTGTTGTATATTTAATGTATCATTAAATACTTGTATATGAAATGTTTTAAGCTAGACCATATGTTATCGAGATAGAAAATATTAGCAGTATTACCACTTAACTAGCCAAAAAAAGGCAGATGGGAATTGCAGATTCTCCAGGCTCCACCATTGGATTCAGTCAACAAACAAACGAGCAACAAAATTGGAAACACCTCAACTGAACACATAAGAAAGAATCTTCACCACAACAATTGGAATGTGGGGATCTTGGGTTTAATATATGGTAGAGTATGTACTCTTTCAAACGTGAACACATTCAACCGTCAGGGTTCTCCCATTACGGGTACCCTCTTTGTAGAGACTGGGTGAGCTCCAGGAGGGTAGTAATATCCCAAAAGGTCCAAACACAGCTGTTAACAGATTTAACAATCTACCTGGCACAAACTGATTTGAGCCATGAGAAAATAAAGTTTAATTTTAAAGATGACTACAAGTATCATAAAAAAAAAAAATTATCCTAGAGTAATATAAAACTCTGAAAACCAGTTTCCTTCTTTTTTTTTTTTCAACTGAATTGTTCATTACAGTAACTAATAGAAATTCACTGAGCATTTTGTTGAGCTAGATTCGCAGAGCTAAGAAACACGATACCGAGACGACTTGAACCAGTTGAAATTGAGACTCTTTAGTTTTATTTTGTATCGTTGCAAAATAAAAAACACAAAAGGCGTGTCCTGCTGGATATACAGTTTCGGTTTCATCGGCGTTCTTAAGAGTTCCTGATTCCAACCATATACCGATTATCTTAAACAAAACAAAACTGTACAACCACAAAACATTGTTTTATATATATATATATATATTTTAAATATTCAAAACACTGATCCAGTAATAGCATCCCATACTCTTCAATCCCATATCACTGACCTTGAAAAATTGTGTCAAAACTGGAGGATTAATATATATTCTCATAAATCCCGCCAAATCACTTTTACCCTCCGTCGTAAACCAATGATTCCCTGTCCTCCTTTATCGTTTAATAACACCCCACTGATTCCTGTAGAACAGGTCCGGTACTTAGGACTTCACCTTGACAAAGGCTTAACTTGGAATCCTCATACTAGACTGAAATGACAAGAAACAGCTCGCCGTTTCAGGCTACTTCAACATTTACTAGACAAACGCTCTAAGCTCCCAATTAATTACATAAGACTCATATAAATGAAAATCATTAGGCCCATCTGGACATACGGAGTAGAGCTTTGGAGGTTCACTAAGCCATCGAATCACTCTCATATTCAATCCTTATAATCCAAAATCCTTCAATAAATCCTCAATGCTCCTTACTTCGTTACGAACAAACTAATCCATAATGACCTTAATGTCCCATTTGTTGCTGATTTGACCCGAATCCGATATCAATCTTTTCATGACAAACTTTATTCCCACTCAAACCCACCAGTTTCCAACCTAGCAACCTCTTCCGATAATCCTCCGAGGCGTCTGAAAAGAAGATGGCCTCTTGAACTTCTAAGTTGAGTACTACCACTGGGTAGTTTCTCTACTTGCCTTTATCTCGGGACATTATTTATCTTTTATTATATTTACCTGGTGTGTTCAATATACAGTTTTAATTTTTAATAAAAACATATAAAAATATATATATTAAAAACAAAAGCCTAAAGTGTATAATATAGACAGCCTTGGACAGTATAGCTGCCAAAGACAGATCCGATCCCAATGGTTTGGAAACATGAATGTCAATATCCTTCGCCAAAATCCACCCCCTGCCACATCCATCCAGCCCGGGGAACCCTAAGAACAAAGGCCTCATATAATAAACCCTTTCGGCCTCCAATTTATTCCGTTCAGTGTTCCGTTACTCCCTCAACATGAACTGGATTTACATTAATTCATAATAATAAAAAGTAAACAGTTATTTTATTAATAATCTGTAACTAATATTCAATATTCATTAATCGATTATACATAATCTATTATCATTAATAGTAATAATTGATCTACCATCCAATATGAAGCTTGGACCTTAGGCACAGTAGCTCTATAATTGAGCTAAGATATAGTTTTTCTAAAACAATTTTATTTGCTAATGTTTAAAATAAATTCAGATATGTCAGATTGTCAGTTGTCAGACTGTCAACAACAAAGAGCCCGATGAAACCTGTTCGTGATCCTGTCATGTCAGGTACTGTAGAGCTCAGTATTTAAAATACCTGAGATTTAAAACATTTTATTCAACTCGTTGAGTGCCTCCTGACAGCCGTTTTACAAATCCATTTAATTTTTTTGCAAAAGGTATTTGACGTTTTAGTAAAGGTATCCTCGATATTATTCTAGTAATTGAAATCCAGTTTAGTGTTTATTTTGTTTCCCTTTAGTGAACCTGTGACTTTTACTTCATGACTGAAATTACAGTCCTAAAATCGAAATATTGGAATAAGACGTATCTTGTTTTATTTTTCCGTTTTGATAAAAAAACAATGTTATATTTTGTGTAGAGGCTTAAAGAAATCAGGAACAGTGACTTTGCGGTTAGCCTTTTTTTTTTAAATATTTATGATTTATAAAATATTATAATTTTTGGTAAAGCATTATAAAATATTGCATCACTAAAACTTATTTATATAATAAGAGAGTGTACTGGCGAATGAAAACCTAAAACCAAATCCGTAAGATCACCCTTAAAGCATTCCTCCCTCTTAACCTTGGTATAACATTCGAACGTTAATCGGTTGGCTAAGCGCTTATAAGTTTTTTTAGGATTTCGTTCATTACTAAGCTCAAAGGCTTTACAAGCCTATCTTCGAGCCAGAATTTACAAGCCAGAAATCGCCAAAAGCCATGCAGCACATTCATGTAGAGCTGTTGATATCGATACATTTTTATTCTGCATCATAAATGTCGATATATTATTTCATTATACCAAACATTATGATCATCACAAAACATAAAGGAAGCTTATTTTATTTTTTTATTCGCGAATCATGTCAGTCATAGCAACTCCTGAGAAAATAAAGTAGTTATCACGTAGTTGGCAGTCGACGTACTTAAAACTACGCAAAAATATGGCAAGTAAACAAACTACGTACTTGTTGGCATCACATACAATAACATAAATCACGAGTTATCTCAAGCAGTCGATGTATTGAGAAAAAAAAAAAGTATACAAACAAACATCACTCGAAGATATCTTTAATTTTAGAACAGACAAATAGCACGACATAATGAAGCTATGAACTATACGTAATTAGTACATACTTTAGACTTCAGTGATAAAGATGAAATCCTATTTTCACTAAATGTTATGTTAAAATGAAAGGAATGTCTGTAAACATAGCCCTGAATAAGAAAAAAAAATAAAGAATTCGGATATTTACGAGCCTGGCGATGCCTAAACAGCTGTAAAGTTTGAAACGACTTGACGAAAAGCCAGTCCATAAAGAAGCAGACCATAGAAGACAAGAATATATGGCATATATATATGTATATAAACAGACATATATTGTAAGGATACAGAGAGAAGGGGCAGCCTGCGATCTGGCCAATGCCGCGAGGTAACAGTACAACAGCCGCCTTCCGCCAGCAGGTCAGCGCCCTCCGGTCTTCTGCCTTACCAATCGGTCCTTTTTATGTTTTATATTTTTATGTATTAATATGTTTATACATATTAATATACATAAGAACATACACACACACATATATACAGTCATTCATAATATCACAAGTGTTATAACGATAATCAAATTACATCAAGTTTATCAGAAATTTAATATTCAAACAACCAAAAATCGTCGCCTATTCTTCTTCCAATAAGAAGAACTCCAATATTGCCGAAATCGCAAAGATCTAGATATACAGATATAATATCTGATATATTCCCTTTTACGTCTTGGAGTATCACTTAGGTTCGCCAGGTCCGTTTAGAACAGTGGTTCCCAACCTGGGGGGCGTGAAGAGAAAACCATGGGGCTCAAGAACAGTTGAAAATAAAAAAAACTCTCATTAGTTTAAAAATAGTTGATCTTATATATATATATATATATATGAGGAAGTGAGTTTCATTTAAAATATATAAGACGTTTTTCTTTCACCCACTCAAAGAAAATGTTTGGAGCGAAGCTTGGATGGTAACATGGCTAAAAGATAGTGGATGCGTTCTACTTTTGTTCTGGACCGCCAGCCAGGTTGATGTTGCTTCTTCAGTTCTACAGCCTTTTGTTGTGTAAATAAGCTGTGGTCTACTACCATTTAATTTAAACCCTCAACCTTTGTACTAAAAGATGATTATTGGCCATAAAACATCAAGTCTTGGTTTTAACAGAGAATACCTCATCACGTTTCGATACCTCTAGACATGACTTGTATTTCTTTGTATTCAGAGAAAGAAAATGATTTTCTTTCGTCGATAGATTAAGACTACTGTTTAGAGGTTTTCGCTGTGAAACTCGGAGTGTGGAATTAGTTCAAAGTGTTTACCACTCTTTTCAAATCCTCACCAAAGGCAAAGCCTAATATCTTGAAGGTTTTTCCCAGAACAGAAGCCATTTAACCCAAACACTGCACCACATTTTCACTTTTTACAGCACAAACATCCACTCCTACAGGCTTCGTATTTCTCTCTTAATTTAATGACCGAATAATACCAATTTTTTTCCAGATATTGTAAGAGAAATACATTAAAAGGAATGTAAATGTTTATGCAAATAGTATAAATATTAAGTAGGGGGCTAGTCCGAGCAAAATAGATTTATGAATTTTTTACAAGAGTTCTTAACAAGGATTACGATATACATTTTAATGTTTGAAACAAAAAAATATACAAAAAACCTCTGTAAAGATCAAGCACTGGTTGATACTGCCTGATTTGTGAAGGGATATTTTAATTAAGAAGGCCAACGAGTACATTTATATTTATGCAGAGTAAACAGGATATGAGGGCATAGGTGCGGTATAAAGTTCTCTATTTTTTAAAAATAATTTAATTAATACTAATAAGTATATATCATTTGAAGAATTTTTCGGGCGTTTGAATGAATATATGTAAAATTAAAAACGCAATGAAATTTTAAGATAGAGTATAATAAGCAAGTACAGGCGTATAATATTGAGTCACAATTAATAATTTAATTGCTTTCATTTCATCGTTTTGTTTTTGTTTCTAATATTCACCCACCTCATAACTTAGTAATAACATTTTATGACGAAAAATGTACAATGTAATAAATAACAATTTTTTAATAAATTTTTTTGGAATAATAATCACTATTATTTAATTTTAGTAACAACCAATATCATTATTAATTAGGGAACATTTAAAATTATTAATTTTGAAAAATACTTGGTAGAAATGTATAAGTGCTTGAAAATAACATATTTATACCTTTAATAACAGAAACAAAGAAAAATCCTCAAACGAAGACGCTTACCTGAAAAAAAAAAACGTTATTAGTATTTTGGTTACGCTAATTAGTTATTTGGTAAATTGACAGAACAAAATGTCTATAAAAGAACAAAAAAAAATATAAGTTTTGGCGGAGGTTTTAAGGCAATATTTAAAATATGAAAAGTACACAATATTTCTAAATCATCACAGTAACAATTATTATAATTAATATTTTCCATGCTTTTATCATATCTGCCTTAAATCATTGTTTTTCAAATTGGCTATATTATAAGCAAAGATATTTTTTATTTATAATTTATTTATTTATTTTTAATTATCAATATCAATAAGCTCGGAGGTAGAAGACCCAAAGGAAGGCCCCGATGGTAGATGATGTGGAGGCCGGTCTTGACCAGCTGGGAATCAGACATTGGAGAAGACTTGCTATGGACCGAAGTGATTGGCAGGCAGTGGTGGATGAGGCCCGGGTCCTTGTAGGACCGTAGTGCCAGGGAGTGAGTGAGTGAGACAAATATTGTATAGTTTTTTTATCACAATCCTTGGTATTGTTACTGTTGTAGTAGCTCTGTTATCTTTTTGATTACTCTTGGCCCTAGTCCTTTAGATGGCCTTAAACTAAGAGAAAAAGGTAAATGTGTGCATTATCTATAATTTTTTGTGAATGTATTTCTTGTTTTCCTCATCATTTCCTTTCCCCAATCAAATTCGTCCAATGCACATTTATATAACCGACTAAACATCAAGCTTTATTAGTTTTAGTACTGTACCATCAATATACCTACTATAACGACAGTTTGAATGTCATAAAGCTCATAAACATATTATTCTACTACAATACGTATTGGACAGTCTTAGGTTCCTAACCAAAATATTTATCTAAAATAGTACTTGTTTTAATTTGTATTTATAACGACCTTAATGTCCCTTTTGTTGCTGATTTGACCCGAACCCGGTATCTATCCTTTCATAACAAACTTCATTATCACTCAAACCCTCTAGTTTCAAACCTAGCTTCCTCTTCAATTCCCGATAATCCTCCGAGGCGTCTGAAAAGAAGATGGCCACGTGACCTTCCTAGTTGAACTTTGATTTGAGTACTACCAGTGGGTAGTTTCTCTACTTGTCATTATCATGTCATTATATATCACTTAGCCTATTTACTTGTTGTATTATTGTAATACAGTTGTAGATATCAATAAATAAATTTAAAAAAAATTTTTTTTTTTTATTTAAATGTTAAATGAAGTGAGCAGCGCGTTAATGTCGAAGCAGCGATCAAGGAATGGAATACAGATGAGCCCAGCGATTAAAGTGAAGATTGAATCTCAACTTTTATGTCAGGTTTATTTTAGATAGAGTCGAGGTATTTAGTTAAAGAGACATTAAATTAATCGAAGTTAATAAAGGTTAAATAGGCTGTGAATTCCAAATGGCTATTTTATAATGATTGGTAACGAAGATGAAGAAATACTTTTATGATGTGCTATAAAATAATATTAGTGCAATACGAACTCCATATATTGTATATATATTTGAAGGTATTGATAATTGTATTTGCTTGTTTCATAATACAATAATTAACAGAGAGGTTATAGAACATAATCCTTGGAAAACAAAAATAAAGTGCGCAACAAGATAAAACAGCTTCAGAAAGAACGACAATTTTCACTAAATATTAAAAAAAAAATTATCGGAACCTTTTATAATTTTAATTAAATCAAATTAATTTTTTTTATTTAATAATAAAGACAGTTTAATATAAGTCCTATCTTCAAATTAACAGTAGCTTCATTTTTTGTCTTTATGACCTTGTTCAAAGTCTTCCTGGAATGTTGATTATTTTATTTTTGTTCCGTAAAGGGAAATGACAAAAGTATTATTAACATGATTAACATCCATATTCGTTAGATAGAGGCTCTTAGGTGGCAAGGGGAATGGCTCAGTGTTAGAGCACCGAGTTGCCACGCCGAAATTCGTGGTTGAAATCCTACTGCAAGCACGACTTTTATTTATTTAGTCTGTTAGCAGCGGGAGATGGATCGTGTAGGATCTAGGACCCACCAGGTGCTCACCCAGCCTCTTAAATTGGTGCCCAAAAAAGAGGAAAAATCTGGCGGTTGAGCACGATCTTGGACGAATTACTTCCTGCAAAATTGTTGCCCATGAAAAAGTACTGTCTCGACCATGTACTGAACCCCAGAACCTTCACGGGTTGTAGTGCTGTTTTCTTTTAAAATGCTCTTAGATTGATCAGTGGTTGTTTGTTGTTTATTCATTCAATATCACAATGTGCTGCTATGGCTAATCGAAACACTGTACTGTGGGAATACTAAACTGTTATGATAGTCATTACTGCTTATGTAAACGAATTACTGTTGATGATTAGTAACAAACATTACTAAAAATAACTAATCTATTTAATTAGATATCATTGTCAGTGTCTTTATAAACATCATTACTTTCGATTAAGGACACTGATAGTACAAAAAAAAAAAAGATGATACAAAGAACAAATAACTAAATCAGTAGTTATTAATAAACCTTTTTTCTTCCTTTTTTTAAGCGTACTGAAGAATACTGATAAGAATGGTACCGCACTGGTTTTTTTTTTTGCACTTTTATATCTTTTGTAATAATGCAAGGAGTGGAGTGGCTTAGTGGTGGGGGCTCACCCAGCCTCTATAAAATGTTTAAAAAAATAGGGTACCCAAAATAAGGGGGAACAAATCTGGCGGTTGAGCGTGATCTAGGACAAATCTCCTCCCTGCAGAACCGTTGTCCATGAAACAGTACAGTCTCTACCGTATACTGAATCCCAGACACGTCCAAGGGTTGTAGTGGTACAGTAGTCTAGTATGTAAATGCAACTCGTATGAATAATCAGAAGAATTGAAGGATATAATCAAATTTACTTGTGGAATATATATATATTTTTGTGGTTCAGTGCTTTTCTTAATACTTTCGAACTGTTTTAGGAATAAATAAATAAGCGATACTAAGTAATATCTCTGTTATACATAAGCGTCCGCAGCATCTTTCATCATTTATATTAATATTAATATAGCTTATTATTAAATTATAGCATGAGGTAGAGAATGCGATATTCTATATTTTGCAATTTCGATAAGGGGTTCTATTTATCTATCTGAAATATTTATTTTTTCCCCTACGGGTATCAGAATCACGTGAAAGGCGTAACTATCAAACGAATCTTTTTATTTTAAATCAATAAATATTTCAAACAATCTTAATATTGGTTGTCATCAAAATAATTTCAAATGAATTCGCTTCCAATTAGTACCATTATATATTATTATATAGAGTAATTGGGAAATGCGTCATCTCATTGAAAATAGACAACGTGCAGGGGAACGAAATTGGCCCAGTTTTTTCCCCTCTTTGGCTTTGACAAATGACTGCCTTGATTTGGTTTGATAAAGGAAAGGCAGGGCAATGGCCTGTTCTTTTGTTGATAGTACTGCTCTTGCTGTCAAGTCTTGTCTATGCGCGAGTATATACGAGACATGCGATGCGTGACAGTCTCTACTCTCGTGTATTTAGCGATGAAATTCGTGACTAAACAGACAGTGTAGTGGAGGAAGCAGTAGGCTGTAATAATAGTGAGTAATTTCTTTACTAATTAACAATAGGAAAATGAATAGTACGATTATCCTCTGTAATCGTGGTTTCTCTGAACTGCAATTAATGAACTGTAACCATATATATGACAAGTTACGAAGATATTGCTAAAATTTTCTAAAGTGAAAAAGAACCTATTAAAAAAGAAGGATTATTATATATACATACTCATATGAATATTTTAGTAATTATTGCTACATAAAACTACTTTTGTAAAGGAGATAGTTGGGGGGTGCAGTCAAAAAGAACACTGAATAAGTAATAAACTTATAATTATGTGCCGACGTTTTATTATTATTATTTATTATTTTCATCTCATAAAACTACTTTATTGGCGAATGAAATTAAAGATATCAGTTCCTGCCATATTCCTAAAATATACAGTCCACATTGGATGTATCCGTGGTGACCACAAAAACACTTTGCCAGAAGATTCCAGCAGTTATTAGATTTTCTTCAGTTACTTATAACCTGTTATGATTATCATCAATTTAACATAACATAACACTGTTCAAAGTATCTACAGTTTTTTTTATATCACAATAGTGTTACGGTCACAGAGAGAAGGCCGGAAACAAGGGATTAGCGTCTTGAGCCCGTCGGCGGGAGAAGTTAAGATTGGATTAGAACCTTCTCGAACATACTAGAACCGTCTCCTAGTCTCACGTCCTTCGATTGTATGTAACTTCATTGTATTCTTTTTATCACTTTTGTTAATAAATATTAGTATCTTTAATTCAGGAGTAGTGTAATTCATTTTCACACCCAGTAGCCCGTTACAATAGTAATAATCCGCAGATTGTCCCTTCGAGTTAAGTTCCCTCTTTAATATTAATTAATAAAAATAATCGTAAGTTTTATTATGAAAAAAAGATATGGGAAGAGTTTATATTTTGGTATTCATTAAGAAATGGACGTTTCAACTAACAATGCGAAGTAAAGATGATGATATAGCCTAAACGGTATGTGTTAGTCAGTTCTTTAATCTATGTACAGTCAGATATAAAATTAGTTTTATTTTTGAGAATAATAAAAAGGAAATGAATGAAAGTTAAAACTTGTTGTTACTTAACTCGAAGCGACAACCAGCGGAACTGATACCGAATTGTGAAATATTATGAGAATGGATAAAAAGATCGGAAGGGAGTGTGATTATACAGTCGTGAATTTTTGAAATCGGGCGATTAGCATTTGGAGTGATCACACTCCAAATATTCATTCTATTGTTTGTTTTTTTTAACATTATAAATAGAATAGAGTGGCGCTTAGTTCACATTCATCGTATTACGTGATGGAAATAATATATTTCATCTCTTAATGCAAACAAAATATAAAAATCGAAGAAAATTATAGTCCGAAATTACTCCCAGAAAATGCCCTCATCAGATGATCCAGCCAAGAGCTCACGAGTTGTGTGTTTACCCTCGAATGCGATTGGGGTCACTAGGAGACCGCAGACCATCTGGGACGAAAATAAATTTCAACTCTACTTAGGATGTTGAGGAGTTTTGAGTGGTTCATGAGAGCTGACACGGAAAAAGTAATTTGTCTTCGAGTCGTAAGTGAAGATGGCGACTCCAAGGCTAGGGAATAACCTTAAGTCAGATCAGATATTTAACAAAATTCTGATGTGATAACATAAGTTTTAAAGTACATTTTATAACATATTTACAGTTATAGTCTCCTCCGTTAGTCAAAAAAGTAACTTCAAGTCTGTAAATTGTACGATTACAAACCATCAAGCAGCAGAGGATCAGACTAGGTTAAGACTATACTATTTCTATTCAAGGAGGGTATCCAAATATAAAAGAGATCGAGGTGTAGGAGGGAGGATTGCGTTAAGAGTGATCTAATCAATTCCGCTTTGGGGGAGGAGTAATTCCCTGATGGAAAGCAGAGATCGGTGGTATCGGCAAAGAGCCTTTGGGTTCTCTAAGCCTATTTATTATTAATGAGCGCACGAAGGCTGAACTACTGCAGAATGTTAACCAGCACAGGACTTGGACCTATCTCTAAGATTACAAAGTTATAGAGCTGTAATTTTAAATTGCCGAATAGTTCCGAGTTTCAATATCAATCCATAAAAAGAACGTCATAACTCAAAAACCCTAATTTTTCAATAGAGATATTTGAAAGTTCCACGTGAGTTAAAAAAATAAAAATTTGGGTATTGGTAAAGCAAAGCATTCAAGTTTCTCAACTTCAACTTAAAGTTCAAATATGATACAACTCAAAATATGACATATATGAAAAAACATGTTTGAAATGGAATATCAGCTGAATTAAAAAACTTCAAATTCAAATTACAAATGCTACTTAAGGCTTAATTCTAAAAGGCTAATTTTTTAGTTATGTTTTTTTTTTTGAAGAAGTGATATATGATACACAGTTCCGACTCAAAATATATAAATAATAACATTTGTTAAAACATTGTCCACATGTTAGAAACCATAATTTACGAGCAAGACACAGAAGTAACAGTTAATAACTGAAAGCCCTAAGAAAAAATTACTTGTAACGTATTACATATTTCTTAACATAATACAAAGTTACGTTGGAAACTATTGCATGGAACTGAATAACTTAAATTGTAACTAAGTTCTTTAGTTCCAGAAGTTATCTAAGTGCGTCTAACAAGTCTCGTTACGGGTGTCAGTTCTAATGATACGGGTGCATCAAACAATCAGAGCACAAACCCATGATTTTTATTTTACATAAACTAATGAAATGTTATTTAAAACTATTTATCTTAAAAAATACGTTAACTTTTTACGTTTTATGTTAACATGTAACATTCACGCATTTAGTCACTTACTATGCATTAGGTATGCGCATTATATACGTTGATTGGTGTTTATCAAACAGCTCTGTTAATAAAAATAATCTGTGTAAATAATGATATTTAATTTTTGTTTACTTTTCCGATTAAACATTTTTTAATGTTGTGCTAAAAAATTATACAAGAGGTATACAACAACATAAGAAATAAAAAGAGGAATTCAATTAGGGAAGACATTTTGGTCACAATCCCAAAATAGTACCATTTTGTTTTTATTTTCATATGTATCATTGGACTCTTTAAGTTAAATCATTGTGATCCTAAAAAATATAAGTGTGTGGTGTAGATAATAGTTATTAACTGTATATAAATTATTATTACTTTTCATGTTAGAGAAGAGATGGTCGACTGTATCTCCTAATTTAAGGAAGAAATAGTTGGGGGTGCAGTCAATCAAAACACCAAAATAAGCATAACTTATTTATTATGTGCCGACGTTTCGGCCTACAATGTAGGCCATCTTCAGGCGAATAAAACACGTGTCTGAGCTCCCCATGCTGTAACGTGTTTTATTCGCCCGGAAGATGGCCTACATTGTAGGCCGAAACGTCGGCACATAATAAATAAGTTATGCTTATTTTGGTGTTTTGATTGACTGCACCCCCAACTATTTCTTCCTTAAATTAATATTATTACTTTTCGTTCTTGGTCATATTCTCATAATCATGTCCTAACTGAAAAACAGGCTTTTAGTAGATTATATTAAATAACAGACTAGTCTTAATACAAAATTGACACGTGTATGATGTTAATAGATAAATGGTACTTACAAATTGATGACGAAATGGCATCACGACATCAATCAATCAAATACCTGTTTAATACTTTCCTGTACATGAATGACTATTATTCAAAAGTTGTAATGTATAAGACTAGTGTGTTATTTAATATAATTCACTAAAAGCATATTTTTTCACTGTAAAGGCATAGTTATGACACCAATAGTCTCAAAAGGAAGTTAAAAGAATTAACTTAATCTCGAGAACGAAAAGTAAAAAATATATATATTTATTTATAAAACTAAATATTACTTTAATATTTAATAGAAAAGTTTCTAAGAAAACTTGCTAAACACATCTGTACCTAACTGTTTGTTATCCTGTTATAAATGTTCCCATTCAATGGTCTGTAAACACCGAATAACACTAACAAAACAAATCACTGTTATTGAAGTATAAATGAAAAATAATACTTCTTTAGTTTTAAAAGCTCTAGTGCACCCTTTTAAAGTTTTTTTTTGTTGTTTTGTTCCACTGTTGAGAAAATATCTGTTTTTTGAAATATTACATGGAGGGGTTTTCCAGTGGTAACGGTTTAGCCAATTATTTCCATAGCTAAAATTATTCAGGGAAATCCCATAATTTTCTTAAACATTCTGAATTCAAAACAATGAAACAATATTCCATAAAATATTTTCACAATATAACTACGTTCTAGTCTGTGGGTTTGTGTCTAAATAATAAACTGAAGTGCTATTTTTCTAAACAGTATAAGTCAGGGGTCGGCAACCTTTTGAGTCGCAAGAGTCAAAAATTACAATTTAAAAAATTTCGAAGTTTTTAAAGAGCCACAATTTTTTTTCTTGCCAACAATAAATAGTATTCGCATAAATAAAGTTTTTTTGAAAAAAAAAAAAACTAATTTATTTATTCATAAGAAATAATATCTGTTTATTCATAAATAAGTAGTGTTTTTCACAAACGATTAGATAATATATATATGGTCATTAGATAATTACATATTTTTAAGCAAAAAATTAAAACAATTAAACGTTTATTATGCTATATGCTACCTACCTTTACTTCGGTTTTTTATCAGTATATATATGTACATACATAACTTTGAGAAGATAATTCGCCTCTAACTCTTTTACTTGAAACAACTAACTATACGTCACAGCCAAAACACAGTTGAATACGCCAAATTGTCGAAAGCGAATTAAAACCTACATAGAAACATCCGACAACGGCGTCATTCGAGAGCTTCAAAAGGACTGACAATGACGATGCGTGTCACGGGGGAGGGGTGCGGTGAAAAGCGAGTACAAGTGGCTCAGGGATAGAATCGGTGCCTAATCATCGTTAATCGATTCAGAACGATTTTCAATTTTTTTCTTATAAAATAAATAATATTTGCGTATGGAACTAAAGAGCCGCAGCTTCACATCCAAATGTGGCTCGCTAGCCGCATGTTACCGACCTCTGGTATAAGTCCATTTTATCATGCATCGATGTATTTAAAGGGTTTGCATTTGAATTAAATTTAAAATACGGGGAAACGTTATGTTTTTAACACTTATCACTTAGCAAATAAACTGATTTATTTCTTTTTTAAGTAGAAACATTTATAACAAACATTACGCAATGATTGAAAATAGGAAGTATACCCTAATGGCATACGAAATTCAACAACTGGTGATTCTTAAAAACACATTGATAACAGATAACATCCTTATCAACAGAAAATAAAAAAAATGTTTATATAATGCAGCTAAGAAACGCTCTCCTACGCGGAAGTTATATAATTTTTTTTTATAACAGTAATTAGTAACAGTGTTAATATTGTGGCTTAAATCATCCATACAGATGATGTACCTACACTAAGCTTTTTTTGTAAAATTACAGTATTATATTCTTTTTAATTATTGTTTGCTGTTTAGTTATACAACGTCACTTTACGCTGCTGTGACTAATATGAAGATGGTACAGTGGGAGCCCTAAATATATATTTTTTCAATCAGAAGAAGAGTCTTAGTAATATAATATTGAACTCTAAACTAATTATGTATAAACAAAAGATCAAATTATTTCGAAATTCCATTGTTATTTATTTTATAATATGAACATCAACAATGTCAAAAGAATGCACACATGTTAATAATAACAACAATGTAGTGTTCAGTAATGGCGCTAGGCACTTGCCTTGTTTTTTTGGCCAAAACATGAATCTGACCTTTTAGAACTTAATTATGCCTTGCAACAACTTTATTTCTTGTTGATAATTATTAAAAATAACATTACCTTTGACAGGATCAGGATTTTCTATGACCATAACGTTTTACAAGACATACCGACAACATAACAAACAAGACAAACAAATCACTTTCTTTGTAACGAACGGAACTGTCTCTGATTCGACTCATTAGTCTGGCCACTCCTCCCACTTACATCGAGTCACAGCCATCTAGTTTTTTTTTTAATATGCCCACCAAATCAAAAAGGCTTTTGTTATGTTGTTAAATAATATTGTATATAATATTTTAAAAACTATTGTAATATCGAGTTTAAAAAAAGTTAAAATAAATAAAAACATATGCCTTTATTTATGTTACAATGAAAATCTTTTTTATCTCTTCTTTTTTATTTTTTTTTCTTCTGCTCAGCCCCTTGGGTTTGAACTTCGATATAGTTGTTGTAAGGACTTTCGAAGGGGTCTCTTCTTTTCTATTTTGTACATTTTACGAGATGGAGATGGAATGGACTTAAGTTTTTTCCTATCTTTGTTCATATTCCAGTGACGGGACTCACCGTGTCCTTTTATTATTTATTGATTTTCTCATCAGTCTAGGCTGTGATTTTCATCGTGATCTTGCCATGTTTGTGGCCATCTTGTTGGGGCGACAGACTTGATTTCAGGTTGTCAATAAATTTCATGTTTCTCCGTTTGATGAAATCTTTAACTGTGGTTATGTTGAGTAATTCAGTGTTTGTTCTGTGTGTGTTTCAGTACGGCATTCAGGAACTGTTGGTGCTTCTTCGCTGTTACAGGCGTGATGTTTCCTAACAAAGCATCTTGTTAAGCATAAACGTCTTAGGAGGCGGAGGGATAAGGTTGGAGATGTAAGCAGGTGGTTAAGCCTGTTCAACTTGATCCTAACCGATCTAAGTTCTTTAACCCTGTTAACTGGGTTTATATATCTGATAGCAAAATCCTTCAAGGAATATAGAGTCAGTAAAAAAAAAAGTATTTGCACACTTTAGATTTATATATAAAGACAACGAACTTAGATGTCGATAAATGGACGACCTATATAATAAAAAACTTAATTAAAAATGACTTTATTACAAGTAAATAGAAATAATACAATTTGTACACTTTCTCGATGAAAAAACACCGTTTAAATTGCTCAACAAGGTTCTTAGTATTGTTTATAAATAAATGCTTTAATTTATTTATTTATTTGTTTACTTTTGATTGTTCTTGAAAGCACAGAGCATTCTGTAGCTCCATCTTTCGCGAAGAACATCCTTCAATAAAGAGAGACCTCGAGCTCTTCATTGTCCTTTTCAGTGACCTTAATCATTTAATGTTGGCCATTTTCAGTTTTTTAAGGCTTTAAAAATAACCCTTTTGGTCATTCTGCTCGGGTACATTCTTGTAGATGCCCATAGAACTGAATTTTGTTTTCTTATTGCACCTGTAATTTTGTCTACGTGTTTGCAGAGTTTCTGGTTATTGTGTCGTATATAGTTGTATCCTTCTTTAATCGGAGTCTTTATTTGATTACTAAAGGATAGTATTTTTTTTTCATTAACTTAGTTTTTCTAGGAGATTTTTAATGCAACATTTTCGTCTTATTCATGTAGCAACTCTATTTCTTTAGTATCTGTATTTACCTTTCAACAAACGATAAATGTGAAACGTTCTACAGAACTATTAAAATGAGCATTATGGTCCTCCGTGATATTTAATAGAGCTATGCGAAATTTCCTACGTGTTTAAAAACAATTGTAAATTGAAATATCATTAAAAAAATAGGGTAAGAGAAGAATTTATCATTAACATGGTTAGAAATGAACCGTTTAATAATGCTCATAAAATAATAAACAATATATGAAAAATATGAGGTTAAGCAAGAGACGATAAAGCTGAGAACTGGAACAAAATGGAGTGAAGAAAGAAAAACTGAATTCTCTCAAAGAATGAAAACTTGGTGGACAAATAAGAAGAACAAGAAGCCCCAAACGTGAAGCATCTTTACTTAGCCTCTTCCACTTTGGCAACTTTGCGGCTAATAATAATAATAATAATAAACAATGTATTATTATAATTACACATATAGGATATACTTCAAGGAGCCGAGTTTCTCAGTGTGCTGAGTGCTGAGTATACTGGAAGCTCCGGTTTAAAATCCGGCAGTGGCAGATAACTTATTTAATCTGTTAACACCCGTGGATAGATCCTGTGGGATCTAGACCCTCCCAGGGCTCACCCAGCCTCTTCAACGTGGGTACCCTTAATTGGTGAGCAAAAACCAGGCGGCTTTATACATCAGTTACATTAAAGTAATTATACATTTTACCGAATACACACGCATCCATATAAAAGACAATATTGTAAATTTATTTCTACTGACAGCCTTGAACTATGAAAGTTTATTCTAGTCGTTATAAAACAACATAATTAATTATTCTAGCCAATAAGGAAACGGTTATCTTGCAAGTAGGTGTGCGAACTTAATTTATTCTTCTAATTACAGCCGTCTTTAGCTTATCAAGAAATAGTTGAATTTGCATTAACTTAGCCAGAAATGTACTAATTAATGAGCTGGAAGAGTTTAAAAAAAAAAAATTCCGGATTATACTTAATGCGATGTTGAAGACCCGTCTCTGCCCAGATATTTAAGAAATGAGGAAAAGATTCTTTTAATTTTTCTTATTAAGAGGAAAATTAAAAAAAAATAAATAAAAAGAACTACTTGCACTACAGAAAAATTAAAACCTATACCACGACAACCCGTGAATGGTTTATGGTCCAGTTCATGATAGGAACTGTAATTAAAAAAAAATAATTATATTAAAAGAAAAACCTGTACTATTATGACCCATGAAGTGTCTGGGGTTTAATACAAGGTAAAGACTGTCTTGGACAACAGTTGTGCAGGGAAGTGATTTGTCCTAGATAACGCTGAACCGCCTACAATAAGTACTATATAACTAACCATAACTAATAATCGAGATAAGTATAAATAAGAGCGTAATATCGTATTATGAGATTACTAAGTAAATTCAAAATAAAGCTTAATGAATGATTAGTTTCACTTATAGGAGTGACAGTATATATGCTAAGTTTTCGTTCAATTTCGGATTATTGTTACATCAAGTTAAGCACTTTTACTTTATAAGATCCTTACATATAATCATCCTTATCATAGAAGGCAACCCTCGAAATCGTAGTCAAACAAGCACGGTTGAGAAATCGATAATCTATTTTAGGAGCGTGGAACAATAGAAGAGATAAGCTTAAAATATTCTCAAGGACCAGAAAATTAAAAATCGAAATCCCTCGTGACTGTTGATAAAAAATTCAAATTATAACAAAAATTACTTGGTTTTCAAGAAAATGAACCAATAAAGAAAATTTTCAAGAATGTTTTGAACCTGTTAAAAGTACAGTTCCACTTTTCACATTGTGAAATATTTAGGGAGTCCGGTGGTTCCAGCTTGAAGAGAGATTTTAATTTGTTTTAAAACATAAAAACTTCATTTAGGCTTTATATTAGATTTCTAGATTATATTAGACTTTCTAAATTAAACTAAGATTTAGACTCCATTATTTTAATACACAAATAAGAGCAAGCATAACGTGTAAAACTAATAACCATGTTGGGCTTGGTACATAGCAGACTGTACTGTTTCCAAGACAAATGCTGATCAGAGAGGTGTTTGTCCGAGATCACGTTCAAACGCCATGATTTCCCAAAAAAATAAGGGTATCCACATTATATAGGCTGGATGAGGCATAGGAGGGTCTGCAGATCCCATGGGATCCGTGGATGACTCAAGACTAACAATATGTATACGGGGAGCGGGGTGGAGCATATGGACAGCGCTGAGTTGCCGTGTCGAAGGTCCTGGGTTCAAATCCCTGTAGTGGCCGACTTTTATTTAATCTGTTAGCGGCCGGAGATGGATCCTATGGGATCTATAACCCTTCTGTGGCTCACCCAGCTGCAAAAATCTGATGGTTGAGCGTGATCTAGGACAATCATCGCCCTCCACAACCGTTGTCCATGAAGTACGTACATAAAGTCTCTATCTAGAAGTGTATGCATACAGTCTCTTGTATAAAGATAAAAGTGTATATAAATACAATGAACCCTAACCTATATTAAGGAAAGCTTTGAGAAGGCTTCCAGAAAGACTTGCACTTCCTGGACACAAACCGGTTTGGAGAAGGTTCTTGGCCTTTAAACCAGAACTGGAACTCCCACAAATCGTTTGGGAATCAGTCCTCGATTAATAGTACATACCTCTCTCACACACTTCCTCTCGAAGTGTTTTATCAGATTTAGATACAATAAATTTTTAGTTTATTGTAATGCCCAACCTCTTACGGGTCTTTTATTTTGTGAAAAAATGTTTTGCTCTATCCTGCTGTGTAACAGGAAAAGAAATGTCAGATTTGTTATAGACCTAAGAGACTGCTAAAAGATATTTTATGAAATGAAATATCTTAAAAGCCCTACCCTTACTTTTAGATTTAATGGGGAAAATTTTTCTTTTTATAAACAAATCGCAACTAAGTTATTTTTGTTAAATTTGCATACTTTCCATGCTACGAGCATTCGTTTATTTAGACCATGTTTATTCCATTATTCCATATTTAACGTTTAGACTATAATTTATTTATCAACAAGTAAATGGGTGAATTGAAAGAGAAAGAGAGGTTACCACAGTTGAGATGGCACGTTAGGTCGAAGATGATGACCAGACACTTGCTAACTCGAGAGCCTGGACGACCCTGGCATAGGATTGAGAGGAATGGAGGCGACAAAACGCGACCAAGAACCATATTATGTTCTAGTGCCAGTGACGGTAGACATTTTTAATGTTTCAATGCAGTTCATTGTTCACAACTTGAAGGTCCAAGTTCCTAATTCAAACAACAGCCAAATACAGCACGTAACCATTGATACCTTTTTAATACAATAAGTAAAAGTTTATTATACTCTAAGACATAATAGCTTATATATTAATGCCTTTATTGTTATTCTAAAGAGAATTGTACCAGACTAAATAAATACTTTATTATTATTATTATTAAACGTGTTATCCGAATTATAAAACATGAATTATCATAAACTACCCTCTGGTACAGCTTCAATGACTATTTTAAGTTGCTTTTCGACGTTTAAATTTATAATTATTTATATAATTTTACTAAATAGTGAGTTTCGACAAGGAGTATGTAATTAAAATAAAGAGATGAACTGATAAAGACTACACTTTTGGTAGGTATGTACTCTTAAATGTAAAAAGTTGTTGTTTGTTTTATTTTTTAAGGACAAACAACTACAAATGGTTATTATTGCTCTCACCACTAGAAAATATACATATTTACATTATCTAGATAATTACAACTACTTAATAGAAACAATAGACAATAATAATAGAAACATATTACATATCGTAGAAACATATTAAACATATAATAGAAACAATAGATAATAATAATAATAGAAATAGAAACAATAGATAATAATAATAATAGAAATAGAAACAATAGATAATAATAATAGAAACATATTACATATAGTAGAAACATATTAAACATATTATAGAAACAATAGATAGTAATAAAAGAAACATATTACATATAGTAGAAGCATATTAACATATTAAAGATATAATAGATACAATGGATATTAATAATAGAAACATATTACATATAGCAGAGACATATTAACGTATTAAACAGGTAATATTAAACAGGTAAACACTCATTCAGTTAAGTTATTCATACTAAAATAAAACGTTATACATATTTCTATATAAAATTTAGTAATAAAATAGTAATAACATTTAGTAATAAAATTTATATAAAATTTGTAAAAAGTTATAATGAATTAAAAAATTAGATGCTACATTTCGACAAGATGAAGGATTACAATATTTAAAAATTTCGATCTCTTGATTTATTTAAATCTTCCAACTTCTGCTGTTCCGATGTTGGTGTTAGGGCTCAACTGAGCCATCGAATACATCTCGCATCCAATCTGTAAAATCCAAAATCTGTCGTATACTTTGTTACGAATAACATCATCCATAGTGACCTCAATGTCCTATTTGTTACTGATTTGGCCCAAATCCGATATCAAACATTTCATGACAAACTTTATTCCCACTCGAAGCCACTAGTTTCAAACCTATCTCTCTCTCCCCTTCAATTCCCGATAACACTCCGGAGCGTTTAGTCTGAAAAGGAGATGGACCCGTGACCTAACTTAAATCTGTTATTTGTGTACTACCAGTAGGTAATTCCTCTAGTTACCTTTAAATCATGTTATTATATATCATTTACACTTTTTACTAGCTGTATTATTTGTTACAAATAATTTAATAGTTTTTACACGTTTAAAATTTTCAATAAATAATTGTATTCATTATTTATTTTAAAAAAATGCTTTATCATCTAATTCAGTTACCGGAATTTTATTGATTAAATTTAGTGTTTCCTGAAAGTTTAAATTACTTCAAGTGCACACTTAACTTGTCCAGGATAGTTTTGAAGTATCTCACTCAACTTTAACCAAAACCTTTCATAAGCGAATCCGGCAGAACTAAAATAAAACTAAAAATCAGTTTTTAATTGTCATGCGAATTGTGGATTTAGAACTGCTCGAGAGCAAAATTTACTAATAAATGAGTTATGTCTCATTTAGTCTGCGGATAATTTCTCAAGTATTTTATTTCTTATTGTTCTGATGACGTAAAGCCACTTGACCTTAAATTCTGCGAAATAAATAAAAAGGAATCGGTCACCAAAGCACTAATAGCTTTTGTCTATGAATTTCTACCCAATACCAAATCCTCCAGTTAACCCCTGACGCTATACTCCCATCTACACCTCGGACAATGACTTTATCTGGATTTATATATACATACATACATATATAAATCGTTTATATATTATAACCACTAACACTGCTAGTGAACTCTCACATTCCACACAAAATGTAATATCGAAAAAATACTAAAAGAACGTACAATTGTGAGAAAGATTTTAGATCCAAAATCAACTGAAGAATTACGTATACAGGTAAGAAACCCACCAGAAAATATGTTAAACCTGGCAGCAGAAACAAGAGAACTACTATTGACGTTTTATGTGCATAACGATGGACCTCACCGAAATAAAAATACATACAAAAAGTTGAGTCAACCATACCATAGATTAGCTAAACAAAAATAGATTTAGAAAAACGAAAATAGTAGAGTAACATTACTAAGAAAAAACTGTTACTAAAACAGGGTAGAGAAGTGGATACTGATGTCAGAGAAGGAGATGGAGAAAAGATGGAGGAATTTTGGAAAAAAACGGCGCCACAGTGCTTCGCGTAATCCTCCTGGGTCCATTAGCAGAAATAAATAAATAATATATGAATATACATAAAGCTTATTTAAAAATTCACATATACATACAACGCAGGACAACAAAGGATCTTGAAACAGGCGGATCCTGTTAGACCTCGATTTGTTATTTCGAGGCCAACAACGCAAATTCAATTTGGTTTTATTTTTAACGTCGAGATCGCCGACCGTTCGTGCCTGAAATATCAAAACAGGCTTAAGAAGTACAACAAAGCGATGTGCGGAAAAAGTTTTACTTATATATTGTGTACGAGTACGTACTACCCATGGTACCCTGTTTATATATAACAGGAGCTGACCAAACATGTTCACCAAAACTAGTTTAAAACTATAAATAAAAAACATTTTAATTAGTTTCTAATTCGTTTAAGTAAGTTCTTTCAACTAAAACGACTCTTAAGGATATATTATAAACTGATTTAGTCAGAAAAAATAAATTTAATCGTACACCCTCAAAATCGTAAGAACCGTTAAGCGAAATAATCTGTGAAACTTATAACAATGGAATAACCAGGTCGCATGGCATGAAGTCGTTAGACAGGAAAATACAGTATGACACATGTCATTACATCTTTGTCACGGAGAGCATGAAGCGTATTCCAGGAATGTTTCAAAGTAATTTGAAATGATCTGAACGATATCTTCATAGGGTTTTGGGAAATCATTACATCATTTTATAAAATAGGTTCGTTGGCCCCACTTGTGTGTTTATAAATACATACATAAGCATGTATAGACATACTGCTTTTTTTTTTTTTATAAAATGATTTTTGAAAAATAATAGAATAAGTGAGAATAATAAACAGGAGAAAACGCGAAATTAACAAAATAAAGTTAATTAATGAAAGAGGTGAAAATAGTTATTTACATTTATTAATGGTTATTCAAGTTAATTAAACCTAAATATCTTGTTTTTGTAACTGGAGTGCATCTTTATTAGTCAATCATTCACATGAGTAAAATAAAAACCAAACAAAGAAACAAAGAATAAAATTTTCAAAATTCTACTTAGTAATGCTTTCCCAATAAAACTTATAAAAGAAATGTGGCACAAACAAAATAATT
This sequence comes from Arma custos, assembly GCA_037127475.1. Classification (NCBI taxonomy): domain Eukaryota; kingdom Metazoa; phylum Arthropoda; class Insecta; order Hemiptera; family Pentatomidae; genus Arma; species Arma custos. The sequence continues at coordinate 18,944,429 of CM073762.1, read as the reverse complement.
TAATTAAGAATAAAATAGATAATAACATAATAAATATAGAAAATGACTCTAATATCAATAGATTTGATAATAGTAAAAAAATTAACCATATAAATGACAAAACATCAAAAATCAAGCCATCTCAAACTAAGATTACAAATTTTTTTCAGACAGAAGAAAATAATGAAAAAGACCCCCAAACCAAAAATAACACAGCTCAGATAATTAATGAATCACCAAAAAAAGATTTTAAACAAAATGAAATAAAATACAGAAGTGTAACCTATATCAAAAACTTGTCAGAAAAAATTGAACCAACATTTAAAAATTATGACATCCCAGATATAAAATTAGCACATAAAACCATAAACCCTATAAAAAACATAATAAACAGCAAAAAAGATAAAATACCAATCTTGGATAGTAAAAATGTGGTATATAACATTGATTGCAAAAATTGTGACAAACAATATATAGGACATACCAGTACACATCTAAAAAATAGATTCTATCATCACAAAAATAATCTAAAACCAAATTCAAAGACAAGCACTGCATTATCAGCCCATTGCAAAAAAGAATCCCACACATTTGATTTCGAAAAGCCACGAATTTTGCACAGAGAGGGAAATAAGATAAAAAGAAAATTTTTAGAAGCATTATACATAAATGATAAAATAGATAAGGCAGTAAATGATAGGAAAGAATCTAATGAAATAAGCAAACTATACTCATCAGTGATTTTAAAGTTAAAAAATTAAATAAAGAAATATAGAAGTCCACACTTATTAGATAACACAGATAACATAACCTTCTTAGTAACCTCAGCATTGTTTTTCATTTTCCAATTCTTAATTCATATAACTAACTTTTTAAAATAAATAAAAGATATAAAATAGATCAATATAAATAAAAAAAATACTAATTATATTAATTAACCATTCATAATGACTATATATTGAAGAACTAAATAAATTAAAATACTATTTTAATAACAATAATAATAAAAAACAGTCCAAAGTACAAATTACAAAAATTAGTAATTGACCATGGAGTACATTATAACTCTAAGCTTTATTTTTAAATTATATGACAATTAACCAAAAAGGTATCTATATCTTATTCAGTATTTTTGGGACATGTTTTTTGTATATAAAATAATGTATTTATTTTGATTTGTCTTTTAAATTTTTAATTTTTAGGTTGAAAATGTACAAAAAATTTTTTAGAAAATATTTTTAAAATTAAATAGTGTTGAAAGATTTTTAAAAAAATGATGTAAATTGAAAATGACAAGGAATTGTCGAAACGTTTTTTAGAATAAAGAAAAATAATAATGACTGGAAAAGGTTTTTATTTTACTCATGTGAATGATTGTTAATTAAACCTTTGTGACAAAGTTATCAAGCACAAAAGATTCTTGATAGTTAATTGAGGTATCAAACCTTTGAAGCAGTAAACAAATTATGAAAAAATTCGTATATTGTTTAATATTATACACTGAAATTTTTATTTAAACCTTCTTTAATTAAGTATTGCACTAAATGTTTATATTGGAAAATGAAGAATTAAAAAAAACATGAATACTATTAAACAATAATAAAAAATTAAAAAACTCCAGAACCAAAACAGCTCGAGTTCAGTAAATGGTGAAGAAGGAACTGTTTCAAGTAAAACGAATGTGCAGGGAGGTGATTGATCCTCTGATAGTTTTCCCCTCAATCAAGTATATTCACTTCATACAGGCTGACATATGACCATCATAGAACAGAAGATTCATCCGTGGCTGTTATCAGATAAGATAATATGTCTGCCACAGCAAGATTTGAATCATAAACAAATAAATAAAGCGCAATAATTTATTACGCAACCAGGAGAGCTCAGATTGTAGCGCAATTGCACTTTTCATTCGTTTGTTTGAAATTCAAAGATATTACAGGAGCAGTAATAACTTAAACTGGACTAAATTATTCTTATTATAACATATATTTAAAGTAATCGTTAATCTAATGTACGAGGGCAATTCAGAAAGTAAGGGACGTTTTGAAATTTAAAAAAAATAAGTACAAGAAAAACATTTTATTATATACATGTGAAACAGGGACTAAAATTCTACTTTTCAACATAATCACCATTCAAATTCAGCCACTTATCAAGCGGTGGACAAAGCTTCGAAATTCCTGTCATCGAATTCTATCGCCTGTGATCTGAGACACTTAGTGACGCGTACCTGGAGCTCCTCATCGTCGTCAAAATGGTGGGTTGCTAGCCAGGTCTTCATTTTCGGGAACAAGTGAAAATCACTGCAAGATCAGGACTGAAGAGGGATGAGGAAAAACTTCCCAGTTGAACGAGTTCAGGAGTTCTCGTGTACGGTTTGCCGTGTGAGGTCGGCTATTGTCATGCAAAAGCAAAATTTTGGATGACAATTTTCCTCGGCGCTTGTTTTGGACAGCTCTCCTAAGGTTTTGCAATGTTTGGCAGTACCGCTCGAGAAAATAAATAAGAAGAACGCCTTGCCTTTCACAGAACACTGTTGACACGATCTTCCTTGCCGACAGTTTGCAGAAATTTTTTTTTTTTTTTTAGGGGAACATGTATCCCCCCATGGACTGTAATTTTGTCTCACAATTCACATGTTTCACTCAGGTTTCGTCTTCTCTTACGATTCGATCCAGTAGTGCATCACCATGACTGTGGTAAGCCTCCAAAAACGTCAAAGCTGCCCCCCTTCGTTGTCCTTTATGGGGATCTGTAAGCATTTTTGGCACCCATCATGCACAAAATTTGTGTTAGCCTTGCTTCTGTGAAGGAATGTTAAACAAGTCCTTGAAACTTGTGGGAAACATAGAAAAAGTTCAGTTATTGTGAAACGGCGGTTTTCACGAATCTTTTCGTCAACTTTGGCGACCAGATCGTCAGGCACAATGCTCGGACATCCACTCTTCTCTTCATCATGTACGTTTTTTCGGCCATTTTTAAACTGAATACACCACTTCGTGACAGAACTGTCACCCATTACGTTGTTCCCGTACACTTCGCACAGTTCCCGATGAATTTCTATTGGTTTTTTTTTTTTTGCAACAAAATACGAATCACAGACCGCACCTCACAACTGGGGGGGATTTTTGATTGCAGGAGACGTTTCAAATTTAATATAAAAAAGGGGTAGCGCGGAGACGTTCCCGTTGTCACAGATGTACGCTGACTGAGGTGCCGAGCACGAGCACACCAATATTTACGCTATTGGCGCGCACCTGGCGGCATCAGGTGGATACGTTCTTATACTAGATCTTCTTTTTATTTCCCTCCCCCCCCCCTAAGGATTGAATTTTCGATACAGCGGAAAAAAGTTAGAATCGCCTTGCTCTACGAAACAATACGGTTTTAAACATTAATTACAGTGGATAATTAAATATACGAAGGTATTATATTATCTTGTTGATTAGGCACATTGCTTCCACTTGTCCAAAATTACTTCCTGTCTGATAAATGCATATTAACGTAAATATATCGGAGAGGAAGTAAGTGGGAACAACGAACTTGTTTAAAAAAAAAGAAAATGATGCAACGGTATCTTAAAAACCCTGTGAAGATAGCTATCAAATAATTATATATACATATACATATATATATATATATATATATATATATATATATATATAATTTGATGACGTAATGCTTAGCATTTATGTACAGCCCAGGTGAATAAGTAGTTTCAAGTGAGCCCTATCACTGGAGTCCACTACTCCACGAGAAATCCAGCAAACCTCCATCTTCATTCATCTCTTAAAATGCTCCTGGCGCAATAAAAGAGATTACAGACAGTCCTGTTAAATATCTATTTCAAATAAATAAACCAAGGGGTTAGGGGGAAAAAGTGGTTTTCGCTAATTATAATTATTATCAAGTCGAATTTTATCCAAAATTATTTCATTGACTTGTTTTGATGAGGCGGAATCTTGTTATTTTCGAAGTGAATAAGAGGCTTAGTTAGACATTGGCTTGAAAAGGAGTAATTGCTTATATTACAACTCCATTTCAAGCCAAAAACTACAAGAATTAAACGATTCCGCTTTCCTCAATATATATAACTCTCTCTGGAACCAATTCCATATAACTACTTATTCACCGGGGCTGAAGATGTATACTTTTCCTTAAAAAAAAGGGTCTGTTTTTCCTGTTATGATTCATAATATGATAGCAGTACTAGGCACTTACCTGAGCTTCCTTGAGACCCTGTAGAATCGGCTTCCACTATCGCAACGCACTGTTTACAAACGGCGGAGATAACTGCAAGAACAATCAACAAACAGAGGCAGGGGACAAGACTATATCTAGCGGCGGAGTGAGTTGGTAATCGCGGGTAAACAGCACCCAACAGCTGGTTCACTGATAACGCTATCAGCTGTCGCCTTTTCCTTAGCAACAAGTCACAAGGCCTCTGCTCCCGGGGCATCAATATCGAAAACAACTATCGATATGAACAATTCTTAATGTATCGAAATAGTACTGCGATACACCGAAAACAAACATCGAAAGATTTTATCATTCATGTCAAAAAAGTTTTTTTTGATGATTTAATGAAATTGGCTTATTTTTGACATTTAAAAGGTCTGGGGTTCAGTACATGGTAGAGACTGCACTGTTTCTTGGACAAAGGTTGTGCAGGGAGGTGATTGGTCCTAGATCACGCTCGACCCTTCCTCTTATTTTAGGACACTTTCCACTTTACAGAGGCTGAATGAGCCCGGAGGGTCTTAGATCCCTTAGGATCGATCTACGGCCACTAACAAATTGAATAAAAGTCTTCCAACGAGCAATTGTAATAAATGTTTCATTTTTTCTAGTTTTATTTTGCCTTCATATGTTTCTCATTTATTTCATTTCCTAAAAATCTGTTCTATGATAATGAAAGGCAATGCTATTTAAAATAAACTGTAGGCAGCATAACAAGTTGAGATAAGTGACACCTGAGCGTGCGATGTCAACCGACGTCCAAACAGATAAGTACCACTTATATATACTTTTTTTTTAATTAAGGAATATCCACATTTTTCAACATCCTTCCTTTAATTATACCTTAACCCCACGCTGATCGAATGCTCGCTAATGATAATAAGCCGTAATTCCACCATAACTGATGCCTAATAAAATTTATATCGCTGGCGTACCGAATGGTAATAAACGGATCAAGGCAGAACGGGTTTATGATTGATGGGATGAAATGACAATGGAATCTATCACGGAGAAATAAGTTTCCAATAAAACCCAACGTATCTGTATTTCTATGTCTTTAGAGCTTAAATTGGCCAATCTGACCGGTAAAATACTTCTTTAATCCAGCAGTTACTTTCTATTATATATGTTTGTATGAATTTTAGATTAGAAATTCAAAAGTGGCAAGCTGACCAAAAGGAAAAATCAAAGAAGAACAACATGGTCTCAAGAGATGAAAGAAGTATGGGCACAAAGGAATGCTAATAATGCAAGCCTCTTAGAACTTCGCGGATAAAAATATAGTATTTATATATTTATTTTATTTATATATCTATATGTAAAATAGTTCATAAAAAGGTATGCTATGTAGGAGTAATAATGTAGCCTACACCTAATAGTGTTGGACAACCTTTTTTATAGTCTGTTATCATATGTTTTATATTCTTTTGGTTTATTTTTTCAATTGGCATACCATTACATACCAAGAGTCTTTAATTCAAAAATAAGATTCATTAATTCAGTTTATTCCGGATTTTTTCTAATTGTATTTTTGTTATTGGTAATTGACTTTTTGTTTTGTTTTATAAATTTTCAGACCTTTGGATGTTTAAACTGAGATTACATCTTATTTACTAGAATGAGATATAGAATATAGAAATATATATATATATATATATATATATATATATATATATATATATATATATATAAATGGAAAAACGACAAACCCTAACTGCTCCTTGTGAATGAACATAGAAACCGCGACTCAATTTAATGTTTCTCGATTAACAATTATAAATCGACGTCATTATCGACCTTTTACTTAACACATAACAAATATGGTTACATAATTTTTACAACTTACCATAACGGATATGAGAAAGACAATAGCAGAAGAATAAAAGAATAAAAAAAATACCTTTGTTTGTTTTAATATCACGTAACAATTAGTTTTTATTTATTTACATCCTTTAAAAGAAAATATTATCTCACGTAAAAAAAAAAAAAAAAGATACCTTACTACGTTTGAGTCATATGACTCATAATGCGTTCTAGAAAATCAGAAGATGAATAAAACGTGTGTGTGTGTGTGCCATATAATATTGAAGTAGGTTAAATTATATCAAATACCAATCACGAATTATCTACGTCGTTCTGTGGAGCGGAAAAAAATCGCGTGCTAAAACGTTCCAATATCAGCACACCACAGGATTTTATTATTAATACAAATGACGCTAATAGTACGTACGTATCGATTGATACACTGCATTGATAATAGAATAGAATTCCGCACTATTAAATTGATAATATCCGTCTAATTTTCTCATATGCGTGATTTGATAAGGGGATATCTATATTTTTTTATTAGATATAGAGAAAAGTATAAAATATATTAAAAATAAAAAGCTGTATCATTACACATGAAGGTTGTAGGTTTCTGTACAAGTCAGAGACCGTACTGTTTCCGAGCCAAACGATGTGATATCAACATCAGACTAAAACACCATGCAAGACCACCAGTGGTGTAGTAGTCAGCATAACAACCGACAGTCCCCAACATAACGGATTCGCATCCCGACAGGTGGGCTTAGGATTTTTTAAAGGGAGTAAAAAATGCTCAGTTATGCCTTACCACGGAAGGTACGACGTCAGGAAATCGTTGAGGCTCCTAATATAATATCTGTATAGATAATATTTAGGACTCCCACAGTAGCATCGTCCGATTTGATATAACACTATAGAATGGCGTTAAATGAAAAAACAAACATCAGGTCCCCCTAATTAAGGGAACCCATATTGTAATATTGGTTCCATTACCCATTCTCAAACAATTATAGAGAATGGGTGAGATTCAGAAGGGACTCCAGATCCCACAGAATCAATTCACGACTGATAACAGAATAAATAATTCATCTACGCAAGCCGGATTTGAATTTCAGCTTAGCATCTCAGCACTCTACACAATGAGTAGCCCCGCTGCCCATACTTTCCCTTTCTACATACAAATATATTTGATTGACATACACAGATGGTATTGATTCTATTTTATGCCTATCTGTAAACAAGATGGTCGATTTAATGACTACATAATGATTAATTATATGTGTTTTACGACTCGTATATTGTGATTATTGATCGGAAGGGTTGAGCGTGATTGGACGTCGATTTAGATTTGTAGCCAATGCAGGCAATTTAGTTGAGAGAAAGCCTTAATAACTCGGCTATTCAATACAGACGATACGGCTCGTCCAATTGTCGATTAAATTTCCTATCGTATCCAACTTCCTCATATATCATTTGATACATAATAATATATTATAATACATCGTATAATAATATATCCAGTATTGTTATACAATATAATAGGCCAAACGTTATTCGTTCGTAATTACCAGCCGGGAAAACTGGTGGACCGAGCTTAACCGAATTTCAACAGCACAATCTCCCAAGTTCCCAGATGGTTAAGCAATAATGAAATCTATCGATATCTATACAGAGGCTGGGCAATAACCGAAAAACCACTTTATCCTTTGAGCGTAGCGTCTAAACGGCTTATAAATTATCAGAAATGAAACGGGCCTAAAGGCTTCTTGACGTATCTACATTAAATCACCGAAAATACGAAGGAAAAAGTTATTGCAACAACTATACCTTATAAAAAGGATCCTGGGGTCACCCTAGCTGTAGTGTTTAACATAAAAAGTGGTATTTGTTTTTTTAAAGAGAGTAAAACATACTTTGTAGTACAGTCTTTCGGAAGGGACATAAAATGGCGGTCCCGAGCTTTTGCGGTGTCGTAAAGGGGTCTTTTACGAGTACTTGACATTTTCTAAGAACGGTAAAATTGAAGACTTCCATTGTAGCATCGTCCGTTTAGCAGAAAGTGCGTTAAACAAACAAACAATCGTTGGAGAGATAGTCAATCCTTTAAATTTAAAAAAATCATCAAAAATGGGACATTATTGGCAAAGATATAGCGCATTGAACATTGTATTCATATTTTTGTTATCCTTCAGCTGCAGGTTTGAGTAATTAAGAAAAGAAGAAAAATAATAACTCTATTATATCTTGAATGTATAAACGAAATACAACAGATTAAAAAGAGGATAATTAAAATAGAATAGGTAATGCAGTACAGAAGAATGGGGAATACGTTGGTTCGGTCGTCGATTAGTCCCAGTTCAGTCCTCTTGCATCAACGAGGCTTCAAACTGTTGCTTTTCAATTTCTGAATTACGTAATTCAGCAAGCATAAAAAAATCGTGTGATTTTCTTTTCTAATTTGTAGATATGGGTATTGGAAGAATCATGAAGCTGGAATCATGAAAATGCTGATCTCACTAAATCCCCAAAATTGGCCAACTTTTAATCAAATAAGGGACTGAATTATAATTACTAGATATTCAGTGAGATGCGACTTTTTGTTTGCGATTAATAATAACAAAAAAAAGTTGTTTTTTTTTAAATATTATTAATAATAACATAACTTATTAAAAAGAAAATAGAATTTATGAAAAAAAGTTCTCAGTCATCATTCAACATTTTATCATAGATTCCTTGTTTCATTCTAAAAAGTAAATAATTTAAATATAAAGCTCTACTGCTAAGTTAAAGAATAAGAAAAAAAACTGACCAAGGTGATCTGATATATTTGAAATATGTCTGATGAGTTTAGAAAACAGATCCATTTAAAATCACACATCGACACAAGCAGTCTCTTACCAAACCCAGGAATAGAAACAATTTGGAAGAATTCTTAAGGATTTAAATAAATGTTTCCTCAGACTAAACAGATTTTAAAAGTGTTTATGCCCAAGTATCGAACCGCTAAAATAGGTGTTCTAAGAAATTTCTGGTTTACATATTTGCACACATCACAGTTAGTATTCATTCAGTATTTATGTAGCATTGCAATGGCAGTTGTTTTATAAAAAAATTCATTTGGTTAAATGTAAACAAAAAAAAAAGTAGAAAAATTAAACGAACTGCTATATTGGCTTTTCTGCCTAAGCTATGAATTCAGGGAAAAGTCAGATCCTTTGATCTGAATATTATTAAATACTAAAATGGGATGCCACCCTGAGATCGTTATACTTAATATATAGTAATTTTATGTTATTAATAAATAAGAGATATAAATAAGACTCTTCTCCAAAGGTTAACGTGGTTGACTGACCAGGAGTTGTTTATTAAAGAAGAATAATTATAGAATAACATTATATTTATTGGTGCTGATAATAGTTACAGACTTAATAAAACTTCTCCACTACTTACAATGAAAAGGGAAAGCTATAGGTGACTTATGAAACATGGGGCTTCATTCTGCATCCTCCTCCTTACGTCTTGACTTGACTGCTGCGTACCGACAACCGCCCCCCCTCTTCAAAGTAAAGTTATGAACCCTATGGATCATTTTTTTCTACCTGGCCTAGGTCCCTTATTGTCATCTATAGCAGAACATTATTTTCTGGTAATTAAAGATTTTTTTTTAAATCTAGACAAATCAAATGAGCGAATAATGTGTATACACTGATCTCCAACCATTATCAAAATATTAAATTAAATAGTGTATTGCATTTTTTTTTTATGTAGTGGTTACATAAGATGTAGAAGAATAGGAGATAATCAGTTAACTCACTAGGCTTCCCTGTGATTTACTAAAAGATAAAACTGTATTTTTTTTTTTTTAAAAATACTCATACAGTTAGAATCTAGCATAGCTACAATGAGTTGACATAATACACTACTGATATGCTTTTACATACATTAATTAAACATGAAATAATTATTTTTGTTTATTACTATATGGGACCCCTTATCCGCCTCATAGTGGACCAACACCATTTTACAAATTATTCATAACGCTTCAGTTATGGTAGTTAGTTTAACGTTTTAGTAGAGGTATCCAGGAATAAGATGAAGCTTGTTTTATTTTCTAAATAGACGGATTCCAATTTTGCATTTCAATTTAAAAAAAAAAAACCTGTACCACTAAAACTCATAAGGTTCAGTCCGTGATAAAGACTGTAAAGTTTCTTGGACACCGATTGTGCAGGGCAGTGATCTGTCCTAGATCAAGTTCATCCTTCACCTTTTTATCCCTATTTTGGGTACCCACTTTATAGAGGCTTGGTGAGCCACAGGAGGGTCCCAGATACTAAAGGATCCATCCCCCCTGTTAACAGATTAAATAATAAGAAGTCAGGAGGATTTAACATATTGAGCACAAATTAGCAAAAGGCTAAAAAAAAAAGTGGTTCTTCAACCAATTGCTAGGCAACACCGATAAAATATTACATCACTTTTGTATGTAAAAGAGAAATTTAAGCACCGAACTGTGTGAAAATATATGTATAGTATTTACTATTTCACCATTCTCCGATTTTCACATAGTTCAATACTTAAATCTCTCATTTATAAAAAAAAAATGTAAGTGATGTAAATTTTATCGGCGTTGCCAACCAATAAATGATTTAATAAACAACTGTGATGTTTCTAAAAGTGGGCAGGTATTGACAATGCAGACCAACCGACCAAGGCAACACAAAGACTTGGGAGTTGGAAGACCTTGGCTCTTAAGCCAGTCACGTTTAAGACGTCGACATGAAAATGCACGTAGGCTGCCCAGTTACCTCTTAACTGAGGGGATGGGGGAACAATTCAAAACACTAATGTATATATAAAAATATTACAAAACCCTGTACCCCTCAACCGATGAAGAGTCTTGGGTTCAGTACGCGGTAGAGAACGTTCTTCTTGGAGAACGGTTGTGCAAAGAGGTGACTTGTCCTAGACCAACCGCCAGATCCCCCCCCCTATTTTGGGTAGGCATTTTATAGAGCCTGGGTGAGCCCCAGGAGCGTTCTAGGTCCCATAGATCAGTCTGCTTGGCTAACAAATTAAATAAAAGTCTGCCAAGCAGGATTTGAACAGAGAACCTTAGGCATCGCTACTACGGTATACTACTAAACCAAGCCATTAGCATCTATAAAAAATGAAGTAATATTTTTCGTACATAAGAAAAATAAAAGTAAATAATAATCAGTACCTTCATTTTTTAATAAAAAAGAGTAATTAAGTAGTATACTTTATTATTATAATAATATCATTCTATTATGATATATATTATTCCTTAAGCCATGTTTAATCATTAAAACAAAAAAATACAACCTATCTGAATAAAATAATCAAAGAAGGTGTATGCTAAGCACCTAAATGCTCCGATTGTAGAAGAAAAAAAAATCACTACAAGAAATGAAGAATTTTAGATTTGTGCTAGGTTAGGACTGTATTTTTTCAGCACTCAAAGCATTTGTTCTAATATAATTTTCGAAACTCCGAGAAAAAAAAATGAACAGAAAACTATTTTTACCAAGCTGTTTTAAGGTTTCACAAACCCGTATATGTTAAGTATGAACTTAAGTACAGAAGGTGTAAAAAAATAAAATGAATAAGGGTCATTGACCGAGGAAACCTTAAAACCTAAAAACAACAAGTCCACTATTTCATAATCCACTCATCTGATATTTTTAGTGATGAGAAAATTAATTATGAGTTAATGAGGCGAACTCAACATTTAATGAGCAAACAAAGAAATCCACTCTAAAGATAAGTGAAAATAATAATCTATTTTCTATTACACCAAACCGGAACGAAAATCTTATCAGGTGGTATTCGAAAGATAAGGGTTTGCTGAGGTTGCGAAAAAGCGTATTTCCCTGTCAGAGAGTAATTGACAGTCGTTTCGTAAGGATAAATATTAAAAAAGTATAATAATTGTAAAATGCGATGTAATAACAATATTATGTTTTATCCAACAGTCTTATGGTCAGTCTATTATATTGCAAGGCCATATAACTGATTTAAATTTGTATTCGCCTGTTTATATATGGACCAGGAAGAATAACAGCTATAAATAATTGGCCTGGGATCTCAAGGACGCTAGTAGAATAAAGGCGAGTTACTTCTTAGCAATAGCATGTATAGTATATATGTGTATATGTGTAGTATATAAGGAAATATATCAGTATGTAATAGCTATGTATTATGCATGTAAGTAAATTGATAATAATAATGTGTGTGTAAATAAGTTGCTGTAAGCAGTTGATCTCATGAAGATCTTTAGACCAGTCCATTAATGCAAGAAAAGTGAAAAATTAAAAACAGATTATTAAAACGGATAGATGGATATGTTTATAGTTATAAATAGATCTAACTATAACGGGCTGTAAAAGAATAAGTTTTAACATTAAAATGAAGTTGGAGCCTTCAACAAGATTTATCAAGTAGTAAACCAATGACTTCCTGTCCTCCAGTATAAAGACATGCCAATCCAATCCTTACAATCCAAAACCCTTCGTAAAATCCTTAATTCTCCATACTTTGCTACAAATAATGTCATTCATAATGATTTTAAGGCCCCATTAGTCGCTGATTTGGCCAGAACCCGAAATAATTCCTTTAATGGCAAACTTCACTTCCACTCAAAGATACTAGTTTCCTCTTCAATTCCCAATAAACCTCCAAGGCGTCGGAAAAAGAAGATGGACTCGTGACATTTTAAGTTGAATTTGATATTTGAGTACTAGCAGAGGATAGTTTCTCTACTTGCCTTATAAAATGATATTATTACAGCATGTATTCATTCTATTTACCTATTGTAGTATTATAATAATTCAGTAGTAAATTACAATGAATACATTTTTTTTTTACTTTACTTATTGATATTTACAACTGTATTACAATAATACAACAAGTAAATGGGATGAGTGATAGATAATGAAATGATAATGACAAGTAGAGAAACTACCCACTGGTAGTACTCAAATCAAAGTTCAACTAAGAAGGTCACGTGGCCATCTTCTTTTCAGACGCCTCGGAGGATTATCGGGAATTGAAGAGGAAGCTAGGTTTGAAATTAGAGGGCTTGAGTGATAATGAAGTTTGTTATGAAAGGATAGATACCTGGTTCGGGCCAAATCAGCAAAAAAAGGGACATTAAGGTCGTTATGGATGACTTTATTCTTAACAAAATAAGGAGCATCGAGGATTTTACGAAGGATTTTGGATTGTAAGGATTGGATACGAGAGGAATTCGATGGCTTGGTGGAGCTCTAAAGCTCTACTCCGTAATTCCAAATAGGTCGTATGATGGTCATGTAGATGAGTCTGTTGTAGTTAATTGGGAGCTTAGAGCGTTTGTCTAGTAAGTGTTGGTGTAGCCTGAAACGTCGAGCGGTTTCTTGTCTTTTCGGTCTTGTATGAGGATTCCAGGTTAGTCGTTTGTCGAGATGCAACACTAACTATCGGATCTGTTCTACAGGCACCAGTGAGATATTATTAAAGGATACTGAAGGGCAGGAAGTCATTGGTTTACGACGTAAGGTAAAAGCGATTTGATGCGATTTTTGAGAATTTAATTTAATTCTCCAGTTTTGACACCATTCTTCAAGATCAGTGAAATGGGATTGGAGGCTTTCGGATGCAATAACTGGATTGGTGTTGACTGATAATACACATGTATCATCACCATGAATACATTTTAAAAAAAAAGAAAAAGGATTTATCGATAGGAATTTAAGAATTAGATAGATAGGTATTGGATTAGACAGTGAGTCATATTTACATTACTATAGATAGATATAAGTAATAAAAGTATCAATGCAATCTTTTGATTGAGAACTGGACTTGTTTTCTTTCTTCTTTTTTTTTTCGTTGTCATCTTCATAACTTTTTTGAGTGGAAGATAGTTGACCGGATAATTCTATTGATGGATTGAATTGGTCCGGGGGTGCAGTCAAAGATAACGCAAAATAAGTGAAACATATTTTTTAATTGTACCACCGTCCCAGTTGTGAGTTTTATGAGTCACCGCGAACTGGCACTCACATTCGCCCTGAGGATGGCCTACATCGTAGGCCGAAACTTTGGCACAATTAAAAAATAAGTTTAATTTATTTTGTGCTATCTTTGAATGCATCCCTGACCAATTCAATCCTTCGTAACGTTTTCTTCGAAGTACTTCGTGATTTACATTTCTCCTTACAATGTTTTCCATTTGCTAAGGGCAACCCTTAGTAGCAGTAGTTGCAGCGGCAAAATATGATAGTAAGAGTAAGTGAAAATCTCTGTTTTGGAACTTTGTAAACTTAACCGTGTCATTCTTGTTAGGAAACTTACGACAAGGCCGTTGAAGTAAAACTTACATATTTTATTATATTTATTCATTTATTTTTCATATTCCACTTTCATTACTTTCATAGAAGATTTAAAATCTTACTAAAATCTTAATACTGGCCCCCAAGTCAGAGGCTAGTATGTGTTAAGCGCTACAAAATTAAATCACCACTATTATAATAATAACGCTATTTAAGAACGTAATTGCATAAATTTGCGACTTGAACAAAACGTCAAAGGAATAAAAAAGATTGAAATTTTCTTTAAAAATAAACATATTAAAATCCAGTAAAGTTGAACCTTGTCAAATCAGGTATGCATATTTTTTTTTTATTTTATTCATATATTTTTACACATAGAAAAGAAATACAATTTTATTTTGAATGTTTAAAAAATCCCATACTCACTTTAATCACGAAAATACTTTTTTTTAGATTATTCATTGAGTTTTACAACTTTTATAACAACAATAAATAGAGTACACAGAGGTATGGATGAAGACAAGTAGAGAAACTACCCAGTGGTATTACTCAAATAACAAATTCAACTTAGGTCACGAGGCCACCTTCTTTTCAGACGCCTCTGAGGATTATCAGGAAATGAAGAAGTAGCTAGGTTTGAAACTAGTGGTTTTGAGTGAAAATGAAATTTTTCATGAAAATACTAGTATTGGGTTCGGATGACTTTATTCGTAACAAAGTACGGATTATTTAATATTTTACGTAGGATTTTGGATTTTCAGGACACGTTACGAGAGGAATTCGATGGCTTAGTGGAGTGGAGCCCCAAAGCTCTACTCCGTAAGTACAGGTGGGTCTTATAATTATCATTCATGTGAGTTCTTTGTAATTAATTGGATGCTTAGACGAAAATACTTAAAATCTATTTTGTATGTTAACATATTTCAATATAGAATCTGTTTTCATCGACAGTTCATTTAAAAAAAGAAAGTAGAAAGCAAGATCGTTCAATCATCATTATGATTAATAACCGAAATAATATGCAGCGCTGATTAATGTTCGAAGAATAAATAAGGAATTAGAATAAATCATTATTGGTAAATATAGGCTAATGAGAGTCACTTACGTCTCTAAGGTTTTCTTCCTCGAAATAAAAATATTTTTAATTTGAAGAGTGAATTACCTGCAAAAAAATAAATTATTAGTCATATATTAAATAAAGCAACATATAATAACAATATATATTATATATTTACACTACGATCATACAACGGTTGTGCAGGAAGATGATTTGTCCTAGATCACGTAATACCGCCACGTATTTCCCCCAATTAAAGGTACCCACTTTAAAGAAGCTGGATGAGCCCCAGAAGGATCTGAAGATCCCACAGGATCTACCCGTGGCTGTTAACAGATTAAATTATTTATCAGCAGGAACCTTTGGCTTAGCAACTCGCGCTCTACCCACTTGCCTGCCCTGCCCTCTATAAATAGAATATGCAATAATTATATCTATGTACTATATAAATGGACAACACTAATAACAATTAATATTTAAATTGACGAGGCACCTAATTTATTTACTTGAAAAGGCAGATGGGAATCTACTTTGAAATGAAATGCGGCGAATGAATATCCTTTGATCTTTCGACCAACCAAACAATAAATAAATAAAATGAACGAAGTACTTTGTTATTATTTTAAGTGAGTATATAGTATACAGTTTAAATACATCCGTAAAACGGAGGAATGAATTTTAAATAAACATTTCTTTACGATTTATCGTAAATTATTTTCAAAATAAAGTATGACCTTTATTACTTCTTAATAGGATCTTTAAGTTTATATAGAAACAAGACATTCTTTATCATTTCCAATTAATTTTCATTCATAAATCGGCCGTTAATTTTCTTTTTAAATTTTAAATTTAAATAAACGAGAAAGCTCAAGTGTTAATTAAGTCTGAGGCAGATTAATTATTTATTCCTGTGGGATATAATTATATAACCCTCTTATATAACCTCTATAAAGTGGGTACCCTTGACTAGGGAAAAAATCGGCGGTTGAGCGTGTACTCGGACGAATCAACTCACTAAACAACCGCTGCTCTAGTAGTACTGAATCCGAAACCCTCCATAGAATGTAGTGGTACAGGCTAATGAATAAATAGCAAGATATGCAAACAAAATAACGGGAGCCTTTTAATTCAGTAATCTACATTCAATTTTTTTTTTTTTTTTTGTAACAACCATTATCATTTTTTAAAATGTTTTTTACAATATTTCTAAATTGCACAAGCCAAAGTAACGCTGGGATTTCCAATATTATTACTGTTACAGGTGCAATATTAGTGAATACAGTAACAAAAACTCCACCTATTAAAAAAAAATCGTAAATTTAACAGATGAATATTGGTAATTTAAATTGAATACTACTTTTTTTAATATCAATCACATAATTGATTTTGTTCCCCAAACAACTACAAATGATTGAAACTCACTCAGTCACAAGTTCTAAAGGCCACGGGGTCACTCAACGTTACCACCTTTACCACAACAAATCAATGTGTACATAAGAATGTGAGAGGAGGCCAAGAACTCTCACCGGGTTGTAGTGCCGTAATAATAATAAATAAATAAATAATAATAATAATAAATAAGTAATAATAATAATATATGTATGTTTGTATATATATATATATATATATATATATATATATATATATATATATATATATATATATAGTTAAACAATTGAATAAAAAAAAAGGAAAATTTTGTCTACATTTGTCAGTTTTTTCCTTACTTTTTTTTATTATTTTACAAATTTTAGTTCTTTTAGAAAACGAGTATTTTTAATCATACATGTTCATATGTACTTAAGATATAGACAAATTTCTGATCTTGACTTTTTTTGGAATGACACCCAGTATTTATGATTATTTAGTTGTTGCTATTAAATCTTGTTAAATCTGGAAAAGGGATATGAAAATCTCTGTAATGAAAAGCAAATGAACTTTCTTTGATCTTTCGACAAAAAAAATATAAAAAATAATAGCAGGGCGAGCTGTGGACTAGTGATTAGCATAACAACTTACTAATCCCAAGATTCCGGGTTCGTAGGCCGGCATGTGGATTTTTTAAAGGGAGTTAAAAATCCTTGGTTACGCCGTCCTTCGGAAGGGATGTTAACCGGGGGGTCCCGAGCCTGTACGATGTCAGGTACTCGTTAATAATCCCTATCCTGATTAAACCTGAATAGGCAAAATTAAGGGCTCCCACTGTAGCATTGTCCGACAAGCAATAGCAGCATAAAAGTGAGGTTAAAATAAAAAAAACAATTAATAACAATGTACATAGGACTAAAATATTTTTTTAATATAAATATGGATATATAAAGCATACTGAAGTAGTTTGTGAACAATATATAAGCTTATAAGTCATCCGTTGAAGAATATAATTCATGAAAATATTGAATTATCCATAGGAATTTAAAATTAAAAATAATACAGAACAAAATTTTAATTAAAGGAAATATTTCAGGTCTCTAAAATGAATAAACCTGTTCAAATGAGCTAACATGAGCTGTGATATGTTCTTTGCAATCCGCGAGTAGCTTCCAACTGCGAAGAAGTCCTACAATTGCAGAGCCAGCTTCTACGGAAAAGAGTGCTGTAACAGGTGAACTGCCCTTATTGAATTACCTATTGAATAGAACGCAATGTCAAAATGAAAACTACGGAGTTGTGTTTAAAATACTAATAAGAAATAATAATTATAACTTTTTTAATTAGGGAATTAAGCCAAGTAGCATGAAAAAACTCTTCACCACTACGATCCAGGCAGGTTCTTGGGTTCAGAACATGGTAGGTACTGCACTGTTTCTAATACAACGGATGTGCAGGGAGGTGACTTGTCTGACTTCACACTAAACAGCCATCTTTTTCCTCTCCCCTATCAAGGGTACCCACTTTATAGAGACTGGGTGAGACCCAGCAGGGCCTGCAAATACCACAACGTCTATCCATAGTTGTAAACAGATTAAATAATTTATCAGAAAAGTCTGGAGTTGAACCCAGAAGCACAGCAATACAGCGTTCTACACTCTGGGCAACCACCCTCCCCTTAAATCTTCTATTAATGTATTTGAATCATAAAGTTTCGGATGTAAAAATTACGATTCAAGAATGAATTTCAATAATTATAAACGTTGTATTGATTTTGAAATTTTTTAAATTAATTACTTGTGCTCAAGGTTGAATGCATCTATAAAAATAAAACCAATCACGAAATACTATACAATATTTTAAGGATATATAAAAAAATATTTATTATATTATAATAAAATATGTATTATAATGTATTTCAATACAGTTTCAGATAACTAGTTAAGTTAACTCGGGAATACTACCGCATTATAACTTCTCGACTCCGCGGAATTCCTAATGAATAACAACTTTACATTCAATTATAAAATTATTATTCATTATAACTATTAAAATGATTACTACTTTAATTTAATATTATTTAAAGTTACTTATGGAAGTTGTATCTAAAGCATCAATTATTTAAATTACAGTTATGATCGAATAGAACACGCTGGGGGGCGTTTGTAAATACATACGTCTAGATTTAACCTATTTTGGAGGGCAAATTAATGTAATAAAATGTATTTGCTTGTACATACGTTAAAACAATTTTTAAATATTAACTTATGAAAGTAATGGTAATTACCTATACTTATTAATTTATTATACTAGCTAGGACATCTAGTGAAATCTATTGAAAGGTTTCATCTATTCTTAGATATATAAAATAAATATATAAAACCGGTAGTATCACTACAACTCATGAACTGAAGACCCATAAAACTCAAGACCCAGTTCAGTACCTGGTTAAGACTCTACAGTTTCTAATACAACGGTTATGTCGGGAGTGATTTATCCGAAATCACACTCAAACATTAGTTCCCCATCCCCACTTTATCGAGTCCAGGTGAACTCTAGGGAGGTCTATAGATCCCAGAGGATCCACCCCCAGCTCTTAATTGATTATATAATATACCTGCCTCAGCTGGATTTGAACCCACAACCTTCTCCACAGCAACTCAGCGCTCTAAACACTGAGCTACCACGCTTCCTAATCAAATGATAGTTTTTTAAAAAACTAACAGGGTTGCTGAAATATAATCTGGAGTTATTAAATAATTCTTCTGATACAGCGAGATTTGAACCTGGCAGCTAAGCACTATAGAGACTGGCTACACCGCCCTCTAAAATATTATAAAATACTTATTATTATAATATATTGAGTTATATCCTTTGCAAAGAGGTATATATTCCTATACTTTCAATCTGTGGCAGTTAAAAATTGACAGTTATAGAGAAGTGTTCATAAAGAGTTGTATCACTGTATATAAAACACATAAGAAAAACCTATACTAAAAAGAATCCATGAAAGGTCTTGGATTCAGTATTTGGTAGAGACTGTTTCTAAGACGACGATTGTGGGTAGGAAGGTTAATTGTCCGAAATCACGCTCAATCGCCCGGTGTTTTCCACAATGGACAACCAAGATTTAAAAAAAAAATGAATTTTTATATTCACCATAATGTAACTTTCACAAAAATATTTATTTTATTTTTAAAAGATCATTTTTCAACGAAAAAATCGCGTTCGGATTATGAAAAAATTTAAACGGTTCATTTTGGTTTGGTGACGTCATCAGGCGTGTTTACATTTTTGTGATAATTAATTCCTTTGATGTTTTTGCATTTTCATATAGAATATTGTGTTCTA
This sequence comes from Arma custos, assembly GCA_037127475.1. Classification (NCBI taxonomy): domain Eukaryota; kingdom Metazoa; phylum Arthropoda; class Insecta; order Hemiptera; family Pentatomidae; genus Arma; species Arma custos. The sequence continues at coordinate 18,924,296 of CM073762.1, read as the reverse complement.
GTTTATAAATTTGTACCTATAGTTTATAAATTATTGAGATAAATAACTCAATAATTTATAAACTGTAATTTATTTTCGTATGATTATAACGTTGACGACTTCATGGATTTGTTTCTTATTTACCAATTTTAAAAATTTAATAGAAGCCTAGTTATTTTATTAAAAAATGTTTATTAGATGTAGTACATTAGGAATTGAATAAGTCTAAATAATTATACATATATATATATATATATATATATATATATATATATATATATATAAATAAAAGTGAATTATTCCCTTCTACTGAGGTATAACCATGCTGTTATCTGAAGAACATATTTTTTAGTATTTTAGAAGCGTCAGTCAGACATATTGTGATCTGTTTAGTTATAAAGATTGTTAATAGAAATTGATTATATTGACTTTAAAAACCGATTTGTAATGTGGTAATGTAGAGCTAGGTTAAAATAACTTTAAGCCGTATTGATTCCTAAAAAACAATTATATTTGGTATTATTTACAGCACTATTTACAACAAAATAAAAGTAAAACAATTGTAAATAAGAATCTTACCTAAAAAACAATCGGTTTTTAAAGTTAATATAATCAATTTCTATAAACAATCTTTATAACTAAACAGATCACAATGTAGCAATCACAATATGTCTGACTGACGCTTCTTAAATACAAAAACATATGTTCTTGAGAATACAGCATGGTTATACCTCAGTTACAAAAGTAAAAGGGAATAATTCACTTTTACATATATATATATATATATATATATATATATATATATATATATATAGTTTTTTATTTACAATTTGTAAAATTACAATAATAAATAAAATAATGTACAATTTGCCTGGGTCCCCGAACTAAGCTTCTTCCCCAGGAATGAGTGGAAAGCAGGAGTACATATATATACCATCTGTATATCATAAGAATTTTTTTTTGCGGAAGAATCTAGTGAATTTCGGGACACCTTATATCATCAATACCGTGACGAAATGGTAACATTTTCTTCTTTTAATGCTACGAAAGGCAACTGGAGATGAGATCAGAAGAGGGACAGACAACCGGGAAACATGTTTTTAAAGTGCACACGAATCGATAATGGGCAAATCCGAACTTGCTGACCTGACTTCCTGAGGCTTGGTAGAGTGCTGTGATGCAATCTCAATGGCCGGTCCTCTACTACATCAACTTTCCAACACCTTGAAGTGAAAATCGGAACTGCACAATTTTACCTGGCACGTAAAAAAATATACACAGCAAAAACATTTTTAAAGGTAAAAACCGAACACAACAATCGAAATAGCCTATTTACTTCCGGTATGTTAACCAATGACCCTATCGGTGGAGTCTGTTGGATTTGGGGACCCTTCTATGGCTCACACACCCTCTACAAAGAGGGTTCCCATAATTGGTTTAAAAAAAACAGCGTTAGATCGTGTTTTGGTCAAAACTACCATCCTGGACAACCGTTGGCTGAGAAATAGTACAATCTCTACCATGTGCTGAAATAGTACACTCTCTACCATGTACTGAAATAGTACACTCTCTACCATGTACTGAAATAGTACACTCTCTACCATGTACTGAGACGAATACCCTTCATCGGTGGTAATGGATAAATATAATATATAAATTTTAAAAAATTTTTGAAACATGACATATTATTTTTTTTACTATACAATACTTGTAAACCTTCACTTAGCGGACACCCCTCACCTGTGGACAAATCCGTCATATCCGTGGTTGTCCGTTAAAGAGAGGTTCTACTACGTAAGTTTATATACATTTGATTAAAAATTCAAACAAAAAACACGTTCTTAAACTAATAAACAAAAAAAAAATAATGTCCACGATTTACTCAATTATTATTTATTACAAAAAATGTGTATCTTGTAAAAAAAATTAATGCTTGTATTACAACTATCAAATCAAGCATATAATAAAAATAATTATTCAATGCTCTGTATACTCCATCTTTTAACTTTAATTTTTAATGAAGAATTATTATTTTTTTTATAAATGTAATACAATTTCCTTCCATTTTATTTCCGATGTTTATGTATATTAATTTAAATAGATGATTCGATTTAAAATTTCATTATTAATAAATTCTCAACAATTGTATTGATCCGCTCCCATATTACGTATACTCATAATACACACTATATAATTAAAATTGAATAAATACGGATAGTATAGATAGTGAATAGATTTCCTTTATATTAAGCAATGCGGTAATACATAGTATAAAATTGAAAATAAAACTAATACAACTGACAAATGGATACACCACTTAAAAATAAGAGATATAGAGATACAATGTATTCAATTGGATGATGTATCAACTAGATGGAAAGAATAAAACGAACATATACAAAAAAAAAAAAAACAGAAGAAAGAAAATGGAATTCACGATTTTTATCTTTTATTTCTATCAACAAACAAATCCCACGTGTTTCAAAGAGGCAGAACACATTATAACGGGAAATTTTTTTTTCTACTTTTCTAAATGTAATATCTGTGGATCAGCTATCATTTATATATTTTTTTGGGGCCATATATTAACATAATCTACCATGAATGCATAATATTCCATTACAAATTTTCTAAAACTATAGCTAAAAAGTGTGATAAAAAAAAAAGAAATAATAGATCATCAACTAATTAAATAGTAATAACCACAGTAGCTGATAAGTGTGATTAATTTTAATATTGTAAGTACTATTATATAAGTTAATTAAAACTATGAAGCAAATTATTACATTTGAAAAAAAAAAATGATTTTAAATTGAAATGAGGGCTTATCTGACATATAAATAATCACAAAACCTATCAGCTATTAATTTCTAAAAATACTGCTTTATCTGTTATCAAAATATCGACTCGAAACTCGTTCTAAATTGTTTCTGATATCTAACTAAGATAATTATGTGATATAAACAATAAAGAAATTCGACATTATAAATAACAATACAGTTATTCGTCGATTGTTTAACTTTTGACGTCAATTAAAAGTTACAGGAAATTAAAAGTTGTTCAGTTGTACTTGGAAAGAGTATAACCGAACAATTTTTTTTACTCCTTAAAAAAAATCAAAGAGAAAATATTTGTTTTACAATTAATATACTTCTATCTAATATTATTAATATCATTAATTAAACAAAGGTGATTTTTTTAAGTCACAAAGTTATCAGTCGCCAATGTCTTAAGAAAAGCAGAAAAAGAAGTTATTTTCTTAAGAAAGGTCTGGGGTCCAGTATATGGTAGAGACTGTACTATTACTCATGGACAACGATTGTGCAGGAAGATCCTAGATCCAAGATTACGCTCAACCACCAGATTTCTCCCCCCCCCCCACCATATTTTGGGTTCCTACTTTAACGAGGCTGGACGAGCCCCAGAGGGCCCTAGATCCCATAGGATCCATTTCTGACTGTTAACAGATTAAATAAAAGTTTAGCCAGCAGCAGGATTTGAACCCAGGGCCTTCGACTTGGCAACTCAGGGCTCTACCACTGAGCCACTCCGTCCTTTTAAAAAATAAGAATGAACTTTTATCATCATATTTTTATGTTATTAATTAAAATTTTGATTTTTAAACCTCCTTGTAGGATTGAACGATAATAAAAATAAACATTTTCACTTTAAAAAAAGAGTAACTATAAGCATTTATAAATGAAAGGCATTAAAAAACAATCACATGCTTATTCAAATTTTTACGAAATGAGCAGTTTGTTGTAAGCTAAATATCAAATAAAGGTTATTACTACGAAGCCCTAATAATTAAACAAATTAACATAAGTAATTAAAAATTCAATAAAAAATACTTTCGCTTTGATTGAATTAAATATAAAATTATTCGAGAAATGCTGATTCAAAGCTTTTTTAATTCTGCAGTCTCGTTAAAAATTAATCATAACCGGTTAAATTTATGAAATTCGATTCTGCGTTAATACTCCGAAAGTATTTTCGATTGTTAAATGTACTGTAATATAGGATACATATTTAAATTTATTTAAACGGATCTTCTTTTGTCCTACTCGTATATTGTATATTTTCACTAACCATGGTACAAAAGCCAGCGTGGTAAAAATTACGTTAAAAATAAGTCTCGATTTGCTTTCTCTCGTTTATTTTAATTTTTATTACAGAAAACTTGTCAGCGAAAATTGATTCGTGTTTCCGGTCTGCAAATTGAAATAGGAACACCACCTCATCATTTCCTTTTCAACAAAAAATGATGAAACCGTTTTAAAATTCACAAACTTATTTTCCTTGATTAGCAATTCAGTGTTAAATAAACGACGATTTTAAATAATCAAAATATTCTTAAGGATGAAAAAATATATTAACTTTTTCATTGTACAGGTTATTTTAGAATACAATATTTTTTTTTTCATTTTTGCAACTTTAAATGGCTATGTTTTTTTACAAGGTGGAAATCTCAATAAATATCTGAGGCCAAAAAATCCTCAGACAGTGTGGGACTCCAACCCACTTAAACCACCTTGTTGTGCAACAACTGCACTAACCCAACAAGTCGCTCCTCTTTCACGTTGACACAGGAATGTCTTGTATTTATTAAGCCGATGGAGTTCAAAATTTGTTTTTTGTGAGGAAGAACTAGGCCGGAATCGTACCTCACTTCTTGCACTGCAGGTTTGAGTTGGTTCTTCTTCATCCCTTACTGTAGGAGTACGATTATCCCTACGTTTTGAAGGAGAGGTAGCAATAGGTTCTCTCCACGAGAACTGGTCTTTTGTTTGTTGCGCTTGTGTCTTTGATTCCACATTTTGTGTAATTGTTTAGCAACCTAGCATCCTCTACGACTTCCAGGATGTTGCTGTTGCCAATTGATACAAGTTGGCTTCATACTACGGCTTAACTTGCAATCGATTGTTAGATGCTTACCTGAGCATTTTACGCACTTGTTTCACGATGACAAACATTTTTAGTGTGATTGAAGCCTTGGCAGCTTTTACATTGCTGTATCATATCCGTGGTTTTCCGAAGAGGTTCTATTTTAACTTTTATATTTAGGATTGAACTTATATTATATATTCTAGCCAATTTTTACTTTTGATCAAAAGTAAGCATGAATTGGGGAAGCCCTCTTCTCCTTAGTTCATCCTTATCCTTTCCTTTTTGATGATATTCACTTCGTCTATAATATTGTAATTTTTTTGTAGTAAGTCAACAATAATATCCTATTTTTCACAAGTACGATGGAGTCCCCTAGCCATTGCCTTTGTTGGCCTGCTATTTTTTCGCCAACTTTCTGTATGTGTCTGGACCTGCCGTCATGATCTTCCATTTATTATTGTTCTGTGCCACAATGTTGAAGTCACTGCTAGATGCTTTTTTCTGCCAAGGTCACTTTCCTCTTAATTTCCTTCTTAACTATTTGGGATCCATTAAATGGCTAATTGAGATATTCATTCTTTCATTTTTCTTTATATAGCACGATCCAAAAATATATTCCATTCATAGGATTTTTCAAGAGCAAGAAAACACGGCTATAATTCTCATTTTTGAACTCCGAACAGCTGGCACAAATGCAACGACCAGAAATAGACAACACATAACTTGCCAGCTTCATTGCGGAGATGCAAGTTTAGCTTTTATTCATATTTGATTTGATAATTTGATTGGTTCTTATAACATGTTATTATTAATGCAGTCATGCAGTGGAAACATTTTAATTGAATGTTTTTGAAATATAAAAATAAAATTTTGATTAATATTTCGAGGTATTGGAAAATCAACAAGAAATAAAAATTGCATTATCCTATTTATATCAATGGTGATAACTAATATTCTTTGTCTTGTATTATAATATTTGGTTATTATTATAATATTATAATATTTGGAGATATTATATCGTGTATTGAACACAGATTGATGCTATAATACAAAATAATTTAAATATATTTAGTTTCTTTTTCTTTCTTTTAATTTCTTTTTAATCTTGTGAATTCTCATAATGTGTATTCCCTATACAAAACCTACACATAGTATATTCATAAAGACAGAAATGTAGGAGAGCACAAATTTTTAATTGTAAAATTAGTTGACTAAGGGGGAAAAATAGAGTAAAAGTTGTGGTCAAAGTTTTTTTGAACCTATTAAGTAGATATTTAATACATGACACGTATTAAGTAAAAAAATTTTAAAATACAAAAAAAATATATTCGGATCCAGGGGGGAGACACGGAGACACGTGGCCCCCAGACAGTTTTTTGTGTACTGTGGAGAATCCATTATATTACATAATTATAGGCAAAACACATGATCATAGTTGTTAAAATAACAGAAAGAACATGAGTGAAACTATTGTTTTGATATTTTAATAAACCTTTGAAATCTTTCTATAGATACTACAAGTTCTAAGTTATTATTGATTTTTTTCCCGTCTGGCCGTTGTGCCCCAGCCAGAAAAAAATCCTGGATCCGCCCTAGCTTCCCACCCACGTCTCGGCCAACCCCTCAGACGTTTACGAGTCGATACAGCGTTTATTAACTTTTTAGGAATTCGTTCGTTACTCAGTTCAACAAGATTACAAGCCCATCTTAACCTTCGCGACGCTAACACTTGTATACTAATCGGGTGCATGCTTCGCAATTCCGCGTTGTGCAATCTCCTGAATTCTCCTGTAGTCTCAACCTTTTGATTCATTTAATTAAATAATTTCATTTGAAATGTTTATGAAGCATGCTTCTATTGAATCTAAGGATAATTACAATTCATAAGGATAAAAAAAAGAACAATAAATTGAATAATAATAAACTAAACATAAATTAAAAATGACCTCAATTAATCCCAAATCTAAACATTTGAAATTAATTATTAACATTATAATTATAAATAAAATTGTTTTATTGCAATCATTAAGTTCATAAAGATTTTTCATTTATTGTCTTTTGATGGTGATAATTTTTAAACATTTTTATTTTGAAGACAAATCATTTTTCTTCACGGTCAACCCGGGTTCGAATATCGGCCAAAACAATTCTTTTCTCTTCAAAATAAAAATATTTAAAAATTATTATAACAACTTTTTTTTAATATAAGCAAAATATACTCAAAGTCATATTTAATAAACATCAAAATAGTTCTAAATATTTTAAAATAAAAAGAGACCTTACATAAATGTTAAGACCGTCGAAAATAATTTGAGTTGCATTTGAGCCTTGGAGGTGATTGGATGCTTCTTGGGTGCATTATTCATGTTTTGTTTTGTTTTTTGTTTTTTCTCTGTCTACCCTGAGGATGCCTGAATAGGCGAAATATTGGACAGATAATTTCAATTTCTGTTTTAGTTTGGAGACTTAAGGGTTTTTCGTTGGAATATTTTCCACGGTCTTAACACAAAAATCTTACTAATATTATAAACGTGAAAGTTTGTATGTTTGTCTTTCTTTCACGCAAAAACTACTGAACGGATTTGGATGGAACTTTATAGTAACATAGATTATACATCAGAATAACACATAGGCTATAGCAAGCGCGGATTTAGGGGGGAGCGCACGGGGGGACGTGCCTCTCCCCGACAGTTCTTTAGGTACTGTGGAGAATCCATTACAGTACATAATATAAGGCAAATCACATGTTAATAGTGGTTAAAATAACAGAAAGAACATGAGGGAAACTATTGTTTTAATATTCTACTATTATTATAAATGCGAATGTTTGTATTTATGTTTGTTACCCATTCACGCAAAAACTACTGAACGGATTTGGATGAAACTTATTGAGTAAAATAGGTTACACATCATAGGCTACAGCAAGGGCAAATTTATGTGGGGGCATGGGGGCATGTGCCCCCCCGTTATAGTACATAATTAAAGGTAAATCAGAAACTTAGCATCTTGCGGCAGGTGGATTTTTTTAAGGGAGTAAAAAATCCTTAGTTACGCCGTCCTTCGGAAGGGACGTTAAACGGGGGTCCCGAGCCTGTACGATGTCAGGTATTCGTTAAAAATCCCTATCCTAATTAAACCTGGATAAGCCAAATTTATAGCTCCCATTGTAGCATCGTCCGATTAGCCATAGCAGCATAAAGTGACGTTAAATGAACAAACAAACAAACAAACTTAAACAAACAAAGCATCTTGAAATTTGTAGATAGGTTCTTTGTATAGTTTAAGAAAGAAATTTGGATAATTCCACCTCAAGGGTTTCCCCTTTAATATAATAGGGGTTCAAAGGTTGTATAGAATCCGTCAGTTTTGAAGTTAGACATCTGAAATTTTGGATGTACGAGTAACTTATATTTTTAAAAAATAATTAAATTATTTATTTTAAATGATCTTTCATGAAACTTTATGTGGCAGACCAAATTCCACGCGAGCGAAGCCGTGGGCATAAGCTAGTAGGTCATATTTCATACTAAAATGGTGTTTAAAAAATATTTTAAAGAAATTTATTTTGGCCTAAATAGTCTTGATTACATTTTTTTTTAATTTATAAAATGCTTCAATAATATTTTCTCTTCTTATACAAGAGGCTTGACAAAGAATAGACTGTGCAACAGGCGGTCAATAGCGTGTTTTCTTTCTCTTCGCTTAACACTTTCTCTTCTAAATATAATCTTTGAGTACATTGGCTGACATTATACACAATAGAAATGACACATCTTTACAATGGATTCTTGCATAGAATCAGTCCTAAGAATCCTTTAATTAAAGAAGCTGGGTGAGCCCAAGGAGGATTTGTAGATCCCACAAGGTTCATCAGAGGCTGTTAACCATACAACACTATTAAAACAGGATTCTGTCTACAGAATATTATACAGCTGATAGTAAACTGTTGGTTAATAGGGGACGGATCTTGTATTATAATTATACATACAGAGGGCACATGGATATCTATAATACGCCTGAGTTTCTTAAATGATGATTGGGTGCTCCGTTTGAGCCCCGAAAAGAAACCGGGGCTGTCATTGCTTGCAAAAAACAGCTGTTTTCTCATTATTATTACACTTCAATTAATTTAACAACGAGACGATATAAGAACACACACTCACAGACATATAGAGACATAAATGGCAACTAAATAGACCTTTGGTATTTTCGCTGAGGTTCTAACAAACGTCTGAACTATTCCCGTATCGCATACACTCAGCACCTTCCATCTACAGCATCTACAAAGCAGCTTACTATTCCGTGAATAAACTTTAACCCCAAAGTTCTCAAACGTAGTATATTTCTCCTCGTGTATGTTTATTCCATTATATTATATACCTCTAATAAAGGCGAACCCACTAGTTCGTATACTTATTCACAATAATTTGTATATAATTCTCAAAGAAAACTAAAATAATATCACCTCTATATTGGTTAAATAAATCAGTTGTTGGACAAAACTAATTTCAACTATTTACAGGGATTAGTCAATCTATTAATAAAAAATAAACGTCTACCACTACAACCCATGAAGGACCTTGGGTTTTAGCACATGATAGAGACTGTAATGTTTGTGAATGATCGTCTGATATCAAGTAAGAAGATAACCCTCAAATTATAGGGGCTGGATGAGCCCAGGAGGGTATGTATATTCCACAGGATTCATCCGTGGCTGTAAACAGATTAAACATTTATCTGTCACATCCGGATTTGAACTCGGACCTACACCATAGCTAAACTCCTCACCAATTTATTAAAACAATATAAAATATTAAATTAAATCTGCTTCTTTAAAGTTGAGTGTTTATGTAACTATACAAATAAAAATATATCCAAAATTGGATACCTTTTCAGAAAAACATACAAGAAATACTGATGTGTATTATTATAAATTTGAATAAGTTCATTCATTTACATCATAACTGTACATAGCATCCACAAACTTTGTATTTTATGATATAGCTGGCAGGGACTTGACATGAGGCTAAGCCAACAAAAGCACTACTCAGTTTTAAGTAGGTCACGAAGCCATTTTCTTTTCGAGGGCCTCTGAGGATTATCGGGGGTCGTCAGGAAAGTAAGATTACGACATCATAAAACTGTGAAAGTACAAACTTTATTGTTTAGAGGTAAATATTAATTCCAGAAGGTAAGAATTAAGGACGTTGTTCAATGTGTAGGATAATAGAGATGTTAATATTATTAGAATTTATTTGTATGCAATAGATTTATATATAAATGGTGATAAATAATTCATTATGAGTAAATAATAATTCAATCCCGATTATTTTCGGAGTTTTCATTTTTTTTAAAAAACACTACATAATTACAAAAAAAATTACGGATCACAAATTAAAATCTTTCTTAAGAAACGGAACAAGAAAAATTGACTTAGAAATAATTTATGATGCTGTATTATTTTTTTTTTTTAAATAAGTTTATTAAAACTTGACTTGAAATCGGATATATATTGAAATTGGACTTGATCAACAAAAATTTTACAACATGGTTTTCAACATGAAGATCCCATGATTTTCACTTATACCTTAAAATTATAGAGCAATTATAAAGGTTTGCAGCCTTAACTCCTACTCTAAGTTATAATGAACTTTATAATTACATATATGAAAAACGTTATTTGTTTTTAAATTAGCAAAATGGCGCTTACATCTTTTTTTAAAAACGGGTAGTGTTACAGATTTATTTAGATCCGATAAATAAAACAAATTTTCCTGTAAAATAATGACGCTATCGATTTTTTTAAAAAGAAGGATAAATTGTCGAGTATTAATTCAATAATAATTTATTGCTTTCTTCATTTCGTACAATGCAGTCGCTTTATCAGTAGTGGTCACCAGTTCAGCCTTTGAAGGCGTTATATAGCACGAGTGTGGCGACCACAATTGATAAATCGTCTGCATTGTGAAGATGAGGCCGCAATTGGTTTAATGAACAATAATAATTTCAACCTCGTTTCGATTTTCGAGCATAACTAATCGATAAATGATCGAGAATGGATAATTGAATCGATAAATAAGATTATTAAAAGTAGTACTTATTTTTAATAATAAATAACTTCGTCAAAATAAAATTATTATTTATTTTTTAAATCGAAATTCACAACTATATTACAACAATACAAGCAAATGCCAGGAATGATACATATTAGCATCAATAAAAACAAGTAGGGAAACTAACCAATGTTAGTACTCAAATAACAATTTCAACTTGGAAGGTCACGAGGCCATCTTCTTTTCAGATGCCTCGGAGAGTTATTAGGAATTGAAGATGTAGTTATATTTAAAATTAGTTCGAGTGGGAATGAAGTTTTTCATGAAAAGACTGCTATCGGGTTTGGACCAAATCAGTAACAAATGGGACATTAAGATTATTATGGATCACTTTATTTGTAACAAAGTAAGGATCATTAAGGATTTTGCGAAATTTTGGATTGTATACGAGAGGAATTCGATTTCTAAGTGAGGCACCAAAGCTCTACTCCATTAGTCCAAATAAGTCTTATAATAGTCATGTATATGAATCATCCATAATTAATTGGGAGCTTAGAGCCAATGTGTAGTATGTATTGCAGTAGCCTGAAACGCGAGCAGTTTCTTGTCTTTTCAGTCTAGTATGAGGATTCCAAGTTAAACGTTTATAATAAAACTATAAATTATAAAACTTAACCAAAGAAGAACGGAAAAAAATATAAAAAGAGTTAAAGTACTATAACAAAAAGAAAATTCCGATAAATCTCATTAATGGGAGAAGACCTGATGAGGTAATTTCGTTTAAGGGAGATATTAGTATCGATTCAACATAGCCTGCTTCGTAGGAATCGGGAGTCGTTTTTCCTGTTTTTTATTTAGCGCTGCCTTTTGAATTTCCCAGGGTGCAGTAGATGTAATGTAATTTCAAGGTAATATTTTCAACTGAAGTTCAGTACAAAACCTCCACTTTATAGAGGCTGGCTGAGAGGGTCAGAACATACCACAGAGCCAGAAATAAATATTTATATTTAGTTTTGATGTTAATATTTATATTTAATTTATTTATTACTATAATATTACACCTAGCAAACTATGTAAATCACAAAAATCTCTAAATTTTTAGATCAGTTTTTTAATCAGGTATTCTCTCGAATCTTTTTGGCTTCCGCTACATAATCATTTATTGAAGATCCCTTTTTTCTTGCCTACCATTTCTTCTATTTCCATGTTCCACCTTTCTTTAGAAGGGTTAGTTTCTATCTCCCCTAAGGCTTCACTTCACTAGCTGCTTCATGGATGCATTTCTCAATGTTCTCATATAATTCTACAGCATTACTCTCCAAATTAATGCTCATTTTGGCTTCCAAGCGGCGTTTGTAGAGATGGCTTATGCTTTACTAATCAATTGAGAACATTATTTTAATTTTTTTTATTTTATTTTTATTAATGAGTTGTTGTTTGTTCATTTAACGTCTACTTTATGCTGTTATGGCTAATCGGACGATCCTACAGTGGGAGCTCTAAATTTTGCCTACCCAGGTTTAATTAGGATAGGGATTTTTAACAAGTACCTGACATCGTACAGGCTCGGGACCCCCGTTTAATGTCCCTTCCGAAGGACGGCGTAACTAAGGATTTTTTACTCACTTAAAACCTGCCGGGCTACGAACCCGCGATCTTGGGCTTAGTAGTTTGTTACGCTAACCACTAGACCACAGGTGACCGTATATTAATGAGTTAACAATCATGTCAGCAAGCGTGCTGTTGACTCTAAGATTTTGGAACTTTTTGCAAAATTGAATGAAGGTGTGTTTTTTTTTTTAAAATAGTCTTATTTAGAAACGGTTATTGACGACCAAAAATACTTTTGTAAATTAAAAGCAAACAGAAATGTAATGTTTTTATTTTGAAGAGAAAAATATTTACCATCAAAAGAACAATAAAAAAAAAATTTATGAGTATGTTTGATAATGTCCCAGAAAATTAGGTATCTCCAGATTCAGATATAGCACGTGAAAAAAAATCTGCAACGATAATAAAACCTATTTACTTTTTTGCAATAAAACAATCATTTGACTGGACTAAGGTCATACACTAATGCATACTAATAAATGAAATTTTCTAATTCCACCTTATTTATTATATACTTATTAAAATTTACACCTCAGTTTTAATTTAAGAATAATAACCATATGCTAAAATTGAGAAAAAATATCAATTGTACACAATAAACAACGAACAGAATATATATTCAAATGTATACAATTTAAAGAAGTACGCATATGTTTATCACTAAGTGTAATTAAAGAAATACTAATTATATGCTGAAGAAGCAAACCAAGTTTCGTTAGGACCAATAGTTGCATAACATGAGTAAATATGTATAATTGCATGTAACATAGAATTAGCTAGATCATTTTAAGTATTTAAAATATAACTTGAGGGGAGAAAAACAAAATGTACAAGGTTGTGGGTGTAGCAGAGGCCAAAAACCGAATACATCGCCATTCCACCTACGAAAGTAATTACTGTGTAAAGTTATTGCTTCGAGATTCTTCGGTCTTCATTTATTGGATTCTTCTGTCTTTTAAAACTATTTGATAGCAAACTTTCAACTTTCCAACTTAAACTTTTCACAGGGCCTTATTTATTCTGAGTAATTTTGGCCTACGTTTACTTGTTTTCGTGATCAGTTCAGAGAAGTAAATTTAAAATATGATTTAAAACCGTTATTTCTATTTTTGATTAATGATTAGTCCATTTCAAAAAAAGTGGATATTTCACGAGTTGAATAGACATGAGACTATACTATTTATAAGCTAAAAATTTCTTGACTGTCAACTGTCAACCCTTAACCCCGATATATAGTAAGCCCTGAAGAAGGCCTGCAATGGGGGTCGCAACGTTGGCTTTGAAATAAAGAGTTCTCCACATTGAAGAGAATTTTTTCCTCTATCAAATATATATTTTTTATTTTTTTTATAGAATTTTTTCTTCTATGAAATATATATATATTTGATTTTTCCCTTCACGCAGTACCGCTACGTGAAGTACGTTTATTGTTCTGCAGGTTCCGTACATTTATAGTATATTACATACAATTGTACTTTCATGTTGTCGTTTGTTTTTTTTCTACTGTTTACATTTTTTTTGTATTATTTATATATAAAACTAAACGCTAAATTGAAAATACATAAAAAAAACAAAACATAAAATAAAATATTTGTGTGATGAACATTCATGTTTTTTTTTAACTCTTTATTCTGACATTTTTTTATATATTTGTTTATAATATTATGAACACTACAATTGAAGTTTTTTGGTTATCTGTGATATATATATATATATATATATATATATATATATATATATATATATATATATATATATAAATAGTGGAAAGAATAATCAGATCAGTGTAATGTTTATTATTCTTTTATTTTACTCATTGGTATTTCTTTATAAAATATAGAAACTTAAAAATGTATTCTTATTCAATAAAAATAATTCAATTGGAAAAATCCAAAAAACAAAGCCTTAAGATCCTTAACTTGAAACTAATTAGTATTTCCTTGAATGCCTCTCATTGAACTTCTGATGTGAGATGTGTTGCATTTGACCTTAGATATGATTTTTTAATTTTGGCCTATGACCTGATAATACATGAATCGTATAAACGTTGACAGGTTAGTATTTCGAGTACATAAAGACTTGATGCTTTGATTTCTGGGATTTTTTCAACTGAATTCTAATTATTATTCTATGCCTCTCTTTGAATTTTAGCTCATTTTTATTGACTTATTCAATAAATATTGAAAAAATATTTATGTTTAAAATTAAAACGCAGTGAAAACTGGAAGCCATTTATAAAGACAAATTAACAGTTGAGTTTAACAGCTACAACAATTAAATATTAATAATAATAATGTAATACTTGTTTCGTTTTACTCTTCACATTAGCTTGAAACACATTAAAAATTAGGCATCACCTACATAACTCTTACATTCAGAATATTATCCTTGGGCGTATAAAAGCATAACAATCATACATAAAAAAAAAAATTAAAAAATCACAGCAGTTACTTTTTCTGAAAAATTGTAATCTCCTAAATTGTAATTTGAACTTTAATAAATGCTAGCTTACTCATCTTTCCTACATATACGCCATTTTCTGATTTTAAAAAAGTCCTTTAAGTTATCTTGGATCCTGTCGAGTAAATTCGAAACCCTTTTAACCGGATCCTGGCAAATTGATCGTCTTATTTTTCACAAGTTTCTGTTTTCTCCCTCTCTTCTCCTTAACCCTTTTTCCTAAATCACTCATTGGGATTTATTTTCGTATTTAGGGCACTTTTCTTACAAGTTATATCCGATAGAATATATTTTCACTCGATTTACCTTCTATTTGCAATTTACTTGTTTTATAAACATTTCTCATAAATATTTCACGAAATTTGTTTTGATTTTTTCTGGTTCTGTCTTCCTCTCATATCAATATCTACTATCATTTTTTTCCAAGTATTGTTTGAGTTTTCTTACCTTTACTAATTGTTCATGAGGCTATCGAAGTTGTTAATTTTTATTACTGTTTGTTTGTTCATTTAACGTCACTTTATGCTGCTATGGCTAATCGGACGATGCTACAGTGGGAGCTCTTAATTTTGCCTATCCAGGTTTAATGAGGATAGGGATTTTTAACGAGTACCTGACATCGTACAGGCTCGGGACCCCCGTTTAACGTCCCTTCCGAAGGACGGCGTAACTAAGGATTTTTTACTCCCTTAAAAAAATCCTAGGGCCACCTGCCAGGCTACGAACCCGCGATCTTGGGTTTAGTAGTTTGTTACGCTAACCACTAGACTACAGGTGACCGTGATTTTTATTACAGTTGGATTTTTTGTAATACGTTAGTAAATCAATAACTGATTCTGCAGACATTGTCGAGATAGAAAACATTTAGAGATAGTAATAACAAACTTTATAAAAAAAATTCTTTGCGCGTGCGCATGTTGTAATTTTCAGAAACAGATATATATATATATATGGTTTTGTGGAGTAAGATAGCACAATGGAGTTTGAGCAGATAAATTATTCTTTCTGTTAAAAACTAGGACTCAACAAACTCCCTCCAGGGGCTCACCCAGCCTCTCTAAAGTGGAAATCCTTAATGGTGAGAAAATCTATTGATTGAGCGTGATATTGGCCAAATTACCTCCCTGCACACCGTTAGGCTAGCAAAACATACTTTCTCCAACATGTACTAAACGCAATACATTTTTTTGAATAATGGTGGCCGATATTTTTATTTTATTTTACAGAAATTTCAGGAATCCCACAAATTTATATTTTAAATCTGTTTTCATTCCTTATTAACCCAGTAAAATGTCCAGAACTTTTTTCTGTTCTTTATTTCCGTGAACCGTAATGCACCGCTAAGAGCTACAAATATTTGTTCAGTTGAGGCCGTTAACCGAAATGCAAATGGAAGCCAACTCGATAGATTTCAAGTGCAAATGATATTCAATGTTCCAACTATGTAAACGTCTATATTGCAATTGTTGAAACTATGTTGAAAGCCCTCTGGTAGAACTATCTAATGCAGTAGGAAGTACGCATAATAATAAAAAAAATTAATTTAAAAGTTTTTATTAGATTATAGTATCAGATTCTAGTTACTAACAGTTGCATACGCAATTTTTTTTCGGAGCGAGTTTTGTTAAAAGGAAACACTATCATCTGATCACAACTATTAATTATCTTTCTTTAAGTTTCAATAATAATAATAATAATAAATACTTTAATTATGTATTCTGGGACAAGTCCATTTAGAATAATAATACAAGACATGAAATATGGGCAATAGGGTCTTAGAGGATTATACAGTTATAGAACAGTTAATTAATTAAATGAAAATAAATTGTGAATTAACTCCTAAAAACAAATTAAAATTTTCAAATAGGTATACAAATCTTGTAAAGAAAGAAAAATACAACCAAAAAATATTATCTCAACTGTTCTTTAAATTGTTGCACCTCAATTAGTGAAAGGATAATAAAATTCATTAAACCGTACCTTTAAAAAAAAAATCTTGTACAACTCATGAAGCTCTACCTATGGGCCAATCCGCTCATTTTTTTGCTAAATAATGTTTTCGGGCTCAGGGGAGCTACATATCTTCTTAATTTCCCTCTCTTCTACGATTCCAATAATCCCATATTAGTGAAGATCATAGGATCTATCGATCAATAAAAGTTTATGACAGTGGTTAGGCTAGAGTCATGAAGAAAACAAATAAAAAATATTTCATGATCAAGCTATAGAGAGTCATGACTTCACAAAAAACAAGTAAATAAATAAGAAAAAAGGTTCTTAAGAAGGTATATTTTCTATATATATATATATATATATATATATATATATATATATATATATTTTCCAGTCTAAAGAGGCTGGTTATGCCCATGTAGGGTCTTTCAACCCCAGGATCGATCCACAGGTGACGTAAGGAAATAACTACCTATCAAACCCGAAGTCAAACCAATGACTCAAGGCTACCGCACAAGTCAGAAGGGAAAAAAAGTATATTTAATTGATAATTAACAATAAAACACTACACCATAAAAAATAAAAATCAAAAATCAAAACTTATTCTAAGCGACATATGATTTGATTTTTTTTTTTTAGTTGAATAAAAGTAAACTGTATATTTAAAAAAATATTTTTGGCTAGCCATATTTTCAAAAGACGGAAAAAATCTATCTGTTAAATCTATAATGGGTTTATTTTTTAGTTTTTCAGATAAGTTAATTAAACCAAGAAATATTTTAGCATAATAAGTTGCATTTGAGCCTTGTATGTGGTGGGATGCTTCTTGGGTGCATTATTCATGTTTTGTTTTGTTTTTGTTCTTTCGTTTATTTCTCTATCTACCCTGAGGATGCCTTAATAGGCGAAATATTGGACAGATAATTTCAATTTCTGGTTTTGTTTGGAGACTTAAGGGCTTTTCGTTGGAATTTTTCTCTACGGTCTTAACATTTATGTAAGGTCTCTTTTTATTTTTCAATATTTAATTAAACCAAGGAAAAACAATTTTAAGGAGTGCGGTCATTGAAGAATTAAGACACAAATAAGTTCATCAAGTTCAAATAAGTTCAGTTATTTTTTTATGGCTAGGTTTCGGCCTAAGAATTATACCTGAGGCATAAAAAAAAGTATTAAACTTTGCCAAGAAACAGAAAGTAATAGTAAAATGAAATACTGTAATATGAAGAAAAAAAATTAATTTATAAAATAATAGGTGAAAAATCCAATGTGTGCATGTGAGAGAGAAAGGATTATGAAATCTCTGAAGGATATAATAAAATACGAAAATAATTTAATAAAAAAATTACTAAGCTATTTGAGAAGTAATAGTGACAATAGGAAGTTTTTACAAGAAAATAATTAATTACCTAAATAAATAATAAACTAACTAAATTAATAATAAAAATTTTAAGTTTAAATTATAGTGAAAGGTTTATGAATTGTAAGAAATAATGAAATATGTCAAAAAAAGTTAGTGAAAAATGTAATTTAATATAATCATAAGTTATTGTCATGCAAGGGAAAAAAAAACGAGGAAGAGAAATTTAAAATATATCAAATAACAAACTAAATTATTATTTCTCATGGTTCTTCATTGAAAGCACCCCTTACAAAGTTCTTCATAAAATTACATCTACTGTCGAAAATAGCCACATCATCATTGTCATTCTTTGAAAGGTTTTCCGCTACGTAAAGAAATATATTTCAAAATGTAAGAGAAAAAAATATAAGTTTTCAAAATGCATGTACCTATCATTCGATATATACAATCTTTATTGTTATTAAGCCTCTTATAATTAAAAAAAAAGTCTGTCTGAGAAAATGAACGCTTGCCGTACTTGTTCAGTTTCTTCACAATAGCCCTTTTGTGTTAAGCCTACTCATTTGCATGGGCAAAGCAGAAGTATTTCAATGAAAATGGGAGAGAGAAAAAACGAAAAGAAAAGAAAAAAGAAGAAGAAAACAACTAAACTTCCATAAAATAATGATTAAGCACAATTACAAGGCCCTTAATTTTTGCTACGGTACATAAAATATATTCAATAATCATATATTAATATTAATTTGTATGTTAATATATGATGAATAACATATGAATGTTAATATATTAACATTTGTGTAATTTATGAAAACATTATAAATAATATAAATAATGTTAAAAATAAAATAAGTCTAACTTATTTTGTTAATTTATTGACTGCACCCACTGACCGTTTTACAATATTCTTGCAATATTATACATAAAAAAAATAATTGTTAGTAATACAATAATACAAAACCAGTTGATGATATATGTTAATGAACATCAGTTAATTAAATTTAAAACAATTAAGAACCATTATATATTTTATAATTAGTAGTCAGCTCTTTTGATTTTTAAATATTTTTTATTTTAAAGAGAAAAGATATGCCCCCTGGCCGGGATTCGAACCCGGATCCTCTGTCTCTCCGTGACAGCGCTCTAACCATTTGAGCCACCAAGACCACCTGCCGGCAAGGGACAAATCTTTTCTCTTATCCGATCCCATGTCCTCGTGTTCTCGCAATTTTTTGCGATGTATACACGAGAACAAATTTTCTTTGAACATTACTTTAATTTTAGGATCTTGTTGACTTAAGTCATATTACTATTTCTAATTTTTTATTGTTTGTTCATTTAACGTCACTTTATGCTGGTATGGCTAATCGGACGATGCTACAGTGGGAGCTATAAATTTTGCCTATCCAGGTTTAATTAGGATAGGGATTTTTTATAATTATTGGTCAACTGTTTTGATTTAGGTCAACAAGATCCTAAAATTAAAGTTGTCACGATAACTTATAAAAATATACACTCTTTATTATTTTAACTGTAATTTTGGGAAAAGTAGGAAAAAAAATAGTTTAGGCTATTTTTGTATGGTGTTAGTTATATTAAATATACATTAAATATATTATAACCATTAGCAATACTATCATATTTTACACCTATTGTTTACTCCAATCTTTTCTCCCTATATGTTTCTGAATTGAGTTGGAATAATTTTTTTTGTATTAATTACACAATTATTATTTATTTCTTATTGACAGTGGCCCCCTACATAAATTTTAAAATTAAAAATTGAAATTGAAAATTGAAAAATTGAAATTAAAAACAGCAATACTAAAGTTCGTCTGTATCAGCTTGAAATATAAACCAGAAAAAAATCATTTTTTTTATTTATTACCGATTCTGTTGGCACTTTAAGGAGTTGGACTTTTCTGCCCTGTACAAACACAATATTACAAACACTCCGAAAGTGAAGTTTTTAATTAAATTAACAAAAAAGTACAGCTTTTGAGAGAATATATTCGTATCATAACTCAAACTTGAAATAATAAAGTACTTTCAAGCACTCGATAAAGTAAACTTAACACATATTTTAAAGCATGCGGCTTCCCGAAGTATTATTTTTATAGTCCATAATATTCTGAAATAAAGTTGGAAAAATAATGTTGCTGCATTTTTATAGATAATTAAGTTAAATTCGCTTGATTGCGTAATATGTTGTAATGACCTCTCTATATTACACAGACTTAACTTTGAAATGTCTTTTTAAGAAAATTTGTTAATATACTACGGCTTGCAGTTTTAATGGAGTTTGACATGATTTATAAAAAGTTATGACAAATAAATAACTGCTTCGCTCTGGGTTGTAACTCTACTAATACCAAAAGTTAAAAGCAAGCGGATAAATTTAAAGTACACAGGACCTACAAGCACGATGTACTTTGCTTTCAGACGAATTTCATTTGTCAATCCTACCTTTAGTTTCAAAGGCCTGGCATATAGTTAGAAATTTAAAATTAAACCTGTCATGCCACTTAAAGTTTGTGCCACAGAATAGCGGTAAAAAGTTTATTCATAAAAAACCTGTACACTATAATCCATGAAGGATCTGGGATTCAGGCAGTACATGGCAGAAGATGTACTGTTGCTTGGGCAAAGATTTGCAGGGAGGTGATTTGTCCTATATCACGCTGAACCGTCAGATTTGTCCTTATTTTGGGTAGGAAATTTATAAAGGCTGGATGAGTCCCAAGAGGGTCCTAGATCTCATAGGATCCATCTCCAGCCTTATTTAATAGGTTAAATAAAAGTCTGCCAGCGAGCGAGAATTGGACCCAGGACCTTTGGCAAGGCAACTCACTGCTCTACCACTGAACCACTCCACATTTATTGGTATATAGGTATTGGATATTGGTAATATTCTGATTTTTATTATCAAATCGTCAAGTTACAAGAGATATGAACTTACGAAAACACAAACTTATGAATATTTGCTAAGGTTAACTAGAATATTAGATTAGAAAATCGTTGAGGCAAAAAAAAATCTCTTAAATGGGGAGAACTGTCTATTGGAAAGCTAACGTTTCGACCCACTTTGCAGGTCTTCTTCAGGGCTTGTAATGGGGTCAAGTGTTAAGGCTTAATTAAGATTAAAACAAGCCATCTAAGCCCTGAAGAAGACCTACAATGTGGGTCGAAACGATGGTTTTCCAATAAACAGTTAAGAGATTTTTTTTACCTCCACGCGGACCATTTCCTTCCATATATATATATATAGAAAATGTATAGATTCAGGAACAGTCAAACAGTATCTTTAAATCTGAAAACTAATTTTCATTACTTATAATCAATACAATACTCGACTAACCACGCCCATTGCGATATTTTAATGTGTTCAAGGAAATAATATGTGTATATATATATATATATATATACCAGGTCTGCAAGTTTAAAATGTCGTTTTAATTCCAATAGAATGCGCTCTTAGACTATTGAAGGATTTGCTTATCTCTAAACGCTATTTTGTTTGTTAGTCATTTGTTTACAAAAGTCAGTTGTTTTTAAGTCGTTTACGTGGACGTATCATACCTTTCTTTGGTGTTAAAAATGTCTAATTTTAAGCCAAATAAAGAGCATTTGCGGCATGTCATGATTTTCTTATTCAATCAAAAGAAAAAGGCATCTGAATGTCATCGAATTCTTGTTGAGACTTATGGCGATCTTGCTCCAACCGTCAAGACATGTGAACGTTGGTTTCAAAGTTTCAAACGTGGTGATTTTGATGTTACTGATGAAAAACGAGAAAATCGACCAAAAAAGTTTGAGGACGTCGAATTGCAATCTTTATTAGACGAAGACAATACCCAAACCCAACAAATGATGGCAGAACAGTTGAATGTCACTAGACAAGCCATTTCCGATCGCCTGAGAGCTATGGGAAAAATTCAAAAGGTTGGAAAATGGGTTCCACATGAATTGGACGAACGACAGATGGAAAAACGAAAAATTGTGTGCGAAATGCTGCTTTTACGCCACGAAAGAAAGGGTTTTTTGCATCGAGTTGTAACTGGCGATGAAAAATGGATTTATTTTCAGAATCCCAAACGAATAAAATCATGAGTAACGCCAGGACAACCATCCACATCGAGTGCAAGACCGGATCGTTTTGGGAAGGAGACAATGCTGTGTGTGTGGTGGGATCAGAAGGGAGTAGTCTACTACGAGCTTCTCAAACCCGGCGAAACAGTCAATACCGACCGCTACCGACAACAAATGATCAATTTGAGTCACGCATTGATCGAAAAACGCCCAGAATGGGCTCACAGGCACGCCAAAGTCATTCTTCAGCATGATAACGCTCCTGCACATTCAGCCAGATTGACTAAGGAAACGATTTCTTCGCTTGGTTGGGAACTCCTACCCCACCCGCCGTATTCACCTGACCTGGCGCCTTCTGATTATCACCTATTCTCATCGATGGGACACTCATTGGCTGAGCAACACTTTAACAATTT
Source organism: Arma custos (assembly GCA_037127475.1). Taxonomy (NCBI): domain Eukaryota; kingdom Metazoa; phylum Arthropoda; class Insecta; order Hemiptera; family Pentatomidae; genus Arma; species Arma custos. Next base: position 18,901,488 of record CM073762.1, on the reverse strand, counting down.
GGAGGATGTAAGAAAATGGCTCGATGAATGGATTTCAAATAAAGATGAGGCATTCTTTTGGAATGGTATCCATAAATTGCCCGAGAGATGGACAAAATGTGTAGAAAGCGAGGCAAAGTATAATACTTTGAATAAAATATATTATACTTTTTTTTGTAAATTAAATTATATTTTAAGAAATAAACGACATTTTAAACTTGCAGACCTGGTATATATATATAATAATTTTTTGTAAATGTTCTTTTTGTCTTGATTCAATATTTAGTAAGAAATACGGCTCCTTGCCTAACGATTATATAATAAACTTTCAATCTCTAAGTTATACCTCAATCCAACGAAGGACAAAGTACCAACTTTATGCAGCCTGGGTGAGCCCACGAGGATTTATTATAATAAAGAAAACAATCCCTTCCATCGCAGTACTCGAACCTGCGGCATTTACCGTGCTAATCGACTTCCAGAATGAATAAGAATCGCATGAAATGTCCGAACACACAAAGGTTCGTTGAACCAGAAAGGGTTTAGAGAAGCCACTGAACTAATGAAAAATTAAAGACAGGTATTCAGGTAGTCAATGACCCCCATTAATTGCATACTGATATATCGTGAGATTATTTTTTCTTAAGTGTTTTATTTTTTTTTAATATTCAACTTGTAATTAATAAATATTAATAATGACGAAAAAAAATCGACATAGATAAAAGGAGAAAGTAATATTTTTTAAAGCAAAGACTTTATTCAATTCATCACTCGAGAATTGTAACTGTCTGCCCTATCAGAGATTTTACTGGAATTATTTAAAATAAAAATATAGTTATTCAATAAATAGTATGGCAATAAATTATAAATTCCTTTAATATATAAGGTAATTTATATATTAAAATGTTAGCATTTTAGGAACAAATATCTGGTTATTTTTCAGTCTAAATATTTCTTCAGTTTGGTCTAAAGTAGATTAAAATGCTTGTCGTTAATCTGCATTAACATTTTACCTATTTTTTAATTACCTTTACCTAAATAAAAGAACAAAATTTACTTTAATATACAATATATTATTTAATAAATTATATATATATATATATATATATATATATATATATATATATATAAAGAGAGAGAGAGAGAGAGAGAGAGAGAGAGAGAGAGAGAGAGAGAGAGAGAGAGGGGAGAGAGAGAGAGAGAGAGAGAGAGAGAGAGAGAGAGAGAGAGAGAGAGAGAGAGAGAGAGAGAGAATACAATTTTTTAGAAGGATTATATACAGGAGATAATTATTAGAGATTTCGTATTCCGAAAATTAAACACCTATAATGTTATGGTATTTTGGGATAAAAGTCGATTTATTTAGAATTTATATAAGTATAATATAACCAACAGAAGCTTAACTCTAACTAGTGGAACGTAACAGAAGAGAAATAAGTTGCCTATCTATATACATTCTAAACTAGTTGCTACAACACAACGACCGTGAACAGATTTCCCATGCTCAGTTGGAGATTAACAACTTATATCATGCACACGTAACGGGATCTACTCAGCTCCTCTAGTCATTACATCTTGATATTTCACACTGAATACCAACATCTTACCCAAAGGAAAATAACTTTCTAGTAGTTAAAAAACTTAAACAATGATTCCTTCGATAATGAAATAGTTCTGGTTACTTTCTTAATGTCCCTATGAACAAACAGGTACTGATGATGCATCAAATGTTAAGCCGAAACTTCGGCTACGGTATAAAAAAATATCAGATCGACTGCACTCTAATTATTCATTCCATCATACGGATCACAGTCAACCAACAAGACATTGAAATATTTATTTAATTAAACCACTATATAATGTATTTTAAATGTGATTGCTTATAAAGTATGAGTTAATAGCCTTAGGTGACTATCTGAGACCTACAGACCCCTCACCAAGCCTTTTTAATTGGGGAAAAACCTGGAAAACCAAATCATTTCCCTGCACAATCGTTCGCTTATAAACTGTACTAACTCTACCATGCACTAAGCTCCTGTGTATTATAAAATGTGTAGAAAATATATATATATATATATATATATATATATAAAATTGATTAATTGTTGAAAAAATTGACAATTTATTTCAACTCCAAAAAATAATAACAGTCTATTACAATTTTTTTTCCTGTAGATTAGATATATTGGATATACTGCAACCCATGAATGGTCCTGGGTTCAATACATAGTATAGACTGTACTTTAACTAAGACAAGGGTTGTGCAAGGAGGTGATTTGTTTGAGATTACATTCAATCACCAGGTTTTCCCCTAAAGGTACTCACTTTATGAATCTGGCTGAGCCCCAGGAGGATCTGCAGATTCCACAGGGTGCATGTTCGGATGTTAAGAGATTAAATAATATGCCAAAGATAAATTTGAACTGCGTCAGCACAGCAACTCAGCACATCAAGCTGAGCTACCTCATTGTTGTTTTGGTCAGAATGCAATCATATGATAATAACTCGATAATAATTAAAGAAAACAATTTATTTTCTCCTTACCTAGAATGTATGAAGTAAATTAAAATAATAATAAATAAGTAGAAATATTTCTTCTGGCATTCATTATCTTGGGATTTAGTAACTGGACTACAAAGTCGTAAGCTTTTATGTAAAAAAAAAAAAATCTGTTGTAACTAATTGAAAATGCAATATAAATATATGTTAAGAATACATTTTTTTTAGCTGTAAATTATTTCATATGTAATATAAAACCTATCTGAAATCTAGACATGGGGATTCGAAATACATTATATATTTTATTCAAATTAATTTTCCGAACTACCAATAGCAGTCCAGCACTACACTATCCAATAACTTACAAATTGTACAATATAATGGAGTTATTAGAACTTGTAATATTTTAATTTACGCATTTATCTGCTCATGGTCATTTGTTTGTTAACTTGACAGGTGTGGATACACATATTAACAGAAAACAAATACATAAGCGTTTATATCTAACGCAAAACTCATTAATGAAAGAGCGATTTTTTATTATTTCATATAACTTTGGTTAATGTTTTTTGCTTTCTTTTTCAACACATGTACATTTCCTTTTAAGAAAAAAAAACCTTTTAATAGAACCTCATGAAGTTCTGTTACAAAGAAAAAATAAATAAATAAAAAACGACGATGTAAACAACAAACAGACGAAAATACTCGGTCGAAGGTTGGGCCTAACAGTTTTCAAGAACAAAAATATACGACTTTGAACTTGGCAATGGTCAGGTGCTCTCGTACCTATGCAACCCGAAATAAACACAAGGAACCAACGTCAATACGCTCTTGAGTATTAGGGATTTAAAGAGTGATGTTAATGTTTAATATTCTACTTAATTATGTTAAATAAATAATTATAATAGGTTGCTTTAGTTGTTAAATAAGAAATGGGAGAATATTGGATAAAGGCTGTGCGAGGAGCATTCTGTGTATTTCCCCCACCACCTGAGGCCTCTCTCCCCACTCCAGCGCAGCTCACAGCTGACTACCAAAACATTACAAAGACAGAATACAATCTCCTTTAGTTTCACATGAAAAACTATCGAAAACTCGATATTAAATCGATTTATAACTTCTATATTCGATATAGAAGGGTTTAGTACGGAAAGGAACAGCTGTCACGAAACTACGGTACGGGCATAGCGTATCGATTGACTGCATATCACACGGAAATGTACCCTAGGAACTGACCTTCGAATTATTTTGGCTCAATGAGATAAAATTGTAAACATTTGAAAGAGGATTAAGTAGAATTTAAGTATTAACTTATTTTTGAAGTTCTTACGTAATGAATTTGATACTTTGTACTGCATGATTCGTTAAGTATTTTCACTTTTTGTTCGGTTTAAAGGTATGAATCCTTTTAAATGTTTTGGTTTTTGTTTTTTTTGGAAGGGGGATCATGGACGAGTGAGATTGTTATGTCATACAAGAGAAGACTCACCTCCATTACAGCAGCAACGAATCGATGAATAGAACGAATCGCCAGCTAGCCCTCTTGCAGAAGACCACTCCGACGATGTAGAAGATCCAGAACTGACAGAACGACAACAAACAGCTGACTACCTGAACTGTTGGACAGGTCCTTGAAGACTATCTGAACGGCGAGCTGAACACCTAGGCCACGGCGCACTCCCTCTGCGCAGCCCCCACCAACACAACGTCACAATCCAACTGCATTCAACAGCCATCCTACCTCTCTCTCTCCTGTTTACATATAAATATTGCAATGCACAGCTGGCTAGGAAGCAGGCCTCACCACCTACACTGCATCTTGCTTTATTAAAAAAAAAAAAATAACCTAGATTTATGCTAGATAAGCAAAAAAAAGTTCTAGATCACAGTTCTGAAAATCTGAAAAACAGATGAATTATTAAGTCAATATATGAGAGCATCTCTAGGATATCTTTGGGCTCATCCGGCCTTTATAAAGTGGGCACCTTTAATTTAGGGCAAAAACTTTCCGGTTGAGTTCTCCAATGCTCTCTAAAACTATTACTGACTGCATAATGAGGCAGCTTGTGGTGTAGTGCTAAACCCAAGATCGCGAGTTTGCAGCCTGGAGGGTAGCCCTAGGATTTTTAAAGGGAGTAAAAAATCCTTAGTTATGCCGTCCTTCGGAAGGGGCGTTAGACGGGGGTCAAGAGCCTGTCAGGTACCCGTTAAAAATCCCTATCCTAATTAAACCTCGATAGGCAAAATTTAGAGCTCCCACTGTAGCATCGTCCTATTAGCCATAGGTGCATAAAGTGGCGTAAAATGAACAAAAAAAACAAATCAGATAGCATTTATTTTTTCTTATAAAAGTTCATTTGGGATCCCGTTGGGCTCATCCAGCCTCAGTGAAGTGAGCACCTTCTCTAACTAATCTGGGGCAAGAGGTTGGCTATTGATGTCCAAAGTCTTTGAACAATCGTCGCCGTAGAAACAGATACATGTATAGCATATTTTACTAATAAAACTATGAATATATATTATGAGATGTTTAAAAATTTCTATTGAGATTAAAATTTAAATTCAATTATTAGAGATTTATTCTATGTTCATCAATATACCCTTGTGTATTCACATGAAAACTTAAAGTAACTAGTAGAGAAGTGCTAAGTCGAATCGGACAAAGATCAAGAAATCGCATATAATATCAAAAAGTGGAAACTATAATATCTGGGTCACGTCATGCGAAATGACAAATATCGTCTACTACAGCTGATAATGCAGGGAAAGATTGACAGTAAACAAGGGTCAGGAAGAGTGAGTGCATAATATGTATCAGCAATGGTTTGATCTTAGTGCTGCCAACAATATTAAGACCACCACGTTAATAGCCAACGCCCGGAAAGGACATGGCATAGAAAGAAGAAAAATTTATTTATAGCTTTTTTCTCATTATTGATCCATCTCCAAAATCATCATGTTCTTTCCCACTCCATGTTACCTGGACTTCCTACGAGATGATTAAAAAGACCATTGCTTAGAGACCTGCTCAGGCAAAATTAGTTTTCTATCACTGCATTACGATAAGACAAAAAGCATTTGGATCAAATTGGTCTGATACAAAAGTGCGTAGGTGCAAAAGAAACATAAAAAAATAATACATAATAAATAGTTGATTCATTTCAATGAATTGAATAAAATTATAAATTAGGATTAAACTAATTGACAAGAACAGACAATATTCACTAAATAATTAATTGATCACTAATTTCATGAGGTAGGGAGTAGCTCTATGTATAGATGAGTTGTTTACCCTGGGTTCGTATCCAGCTGTGGCAGATTAATTATTTAATCTGTTAACAGTCATAGATACAAGGGCGAATCCAGGATTTTTTTCTGGGGGGCACAACGGCCAGGCGGGAAAAAATCAACAATAACTTACAAATTAACTTGTAGTATCTATAGACAGATTTCAAAGGTTTATTAAAATATCAAAACAACAGTTTCACTCATGTTCTTTCGGTTATTTTAACAACAATGAACATGTGATTTGCTTATAATTATGTACTATAATGGATTCTCCACAGTACAAAAAAAACTGTCTGGGAGGAGGCACGTGCCCCCGTGTGTCTCCCCCCCCCCCCCATGGATTCGCCCTTGCTCAGATAGACACTATGGGATCTACAGACGCTCGTGGACTCATCCAACTTCCATAAAGCGGGTACCCGTAATTGGAGAAAATACTGGCGGTTGATCGTGATCATAGACAAATAACCACGCCCCACAATCTTTGTCTTAAAATTAGTAAAGTCCCTTCATGGGTCTTAGTGGTACTTTTTTTGTTCTCAATCGGTAAAAATTCGAATTCCCTATCTCAGAAGGTGCTGCTATCGATTTTACCAATAGGTGTGATCAACTTTTCCAATTATCAAGGCCTCCTTTAAGTACAGATACTTCACAGTATACAACAAAAAAGAAAGAGAACATAATTAAAGATATGAACGTTACTAAACGTTTTTTTACTGGAAACTTACTTATAATTCAGCCATATTAAAAATAATAAAGAACTATTTGAGAAAGAACCAATTAGCATTTCAATGGTGAATTCTATTCTAGAAAGAACGCTATAGGGCACCTTAAGGATCCCAACTTCTTAATTAACCATTCCTGAGTTCTTTAGTAGAAAAAATAGAAAGAAGAATACGAAGAAAAAAGTAGTAAGAATTTTTCAAACTAGAAGATGAATGACAGAAAAAGGAAGAAATGATATTGTAGCTGTACCGCCCTTCTCCTGGAGGTAAGGTCTATCAATGGTTCAACCTCTTTGTCCTATTCGACACGGACCAAGAAAAAAAAATAAGCCTTTCTTGTCCTTCATCTTCAATAGAAACTTTTAGTTCGTCTTTCTGTTAATACTTCTAGTCACAGATGGAGGACTATACCGACTTCTAATCAACAGGAGGTTGAAATACATACATACCAAATGAATTACATATATTAACATCGGGAGAAAAATTATTTGTTTCTAAAAAAATTGACCTTAATTCAGCCAATGTTAAGGTTATGTAAGCCATGTCATTACTTTAATGAGTTCTTTACAAATGACAAGTGCAAAACGGCAGAAAGTTGCTAAGAATGATTGTTGTTGATTGGGTTCATCTCAATTTCTCATGCTTCTATATTTGTTACAATAGTTTTTCCGAGTAATGTTTCTTTTACCATTTTTAAATAGATTATTTCTCTTCTAAGAAGCTGAAAGTGTTAACAATTCTTTCTTTTTTTTCTCGGATTTTTTCTTCAATCTTTTAAAATATGTTTCGGGAAAGAAAAAAAAACAAACAACATCCATATTACTTATGTATTGTATTGTAGCTCACTCGTATCAGCACAGTCGGATAAATATTACAATATTATTTTTATTATTGTAAAGCCTAATATTCAGCACATGGTAATCTCGACCCTACGGGTATCTGAAACCTGTTAGCCAACTGGATACTTTTCACAAACACAAACACAAACCTGTTAGCCAACTGGATACAATTCACAAACACAAACCTGTTAGCCAACTGGATACAATTAACAAACACAAACACAAACCTGTTAGCCAACTGGATACAATTCACAAACACAAACCTGTTAGCCAACTTTATACAATTCACAAACACCAGGCGTAGGATTAATGACCATTACTCAATTTACTTCCATCGGGAATTTCGTTTCGGTTTTCCACGGATGTTCTGCTTCGGAGAAAGAAATATAGATCGTCGTGCCGCTGTTGACGGCCGAATAGCCTAAATCTATGGATCTAGACCGATTTGTCACTCTCCCTGAATCCGAATGATTATCTATGTGAAAATAACTAGTGAATTGGCCCCAAAGGAAATGGTTACGAGTATTTTTAAATAATTAATTCCCACTGCACCAGATATTTGATCATTATTTTAGAATAACAATGTAGCAATAGATTTTATATAAGGTAGAGACTGTACTGTATCTAAGAAAACGGTCTCCGATTAAGGATACCCAATTTAAAGAGGCTGGGTAAACCCCATGGGGTCTTCAGACCCCACAGCATCCATCCATCTTTGGCTCTTAACAGATTAAATAATTTATCTGTCACAGCCAAATTAGAAACCGGGTTCTTCAGGGGTTCTTTGAATCCCGCTCCCAAATATTGAAATTAGCTTTCTCAAAAGATTATATACTGGTCATGATAGTTTAAATACAGATAACTTTTTTTTCTCAACGCAATCAAATATTTATCTTTAGAGCTTATCGTCTTTTAAAAATATAAGTGATTAAGCGAAAACAGAAACTAGGTTGCATTGTGTTTTCACTTTCATATTTGTCGAAGATAACTGGTGACGTAAAGGAGACAAGATTATCATTCGTATCTTCCTTTATCAGTTGTAAATACGAGCCATTTCATCTTTATCGTGTTGTATCAACAGACAGAGGTGATACAGGGGAACCAAATGCGCTGTTCGCTGCATGGTTATCAAGGATTAACGGTTTTAAGTTACATAGGAATAGGAATGATCTTGAATGAAGCAGTCGGGATTTTGTAACTGTCCAGACCTTTCCGTCAATGCACTTTCTATTGACATTCACTACGAGGCCAAGCCAGGTTAGGCGCAAGCTCAAAGGGACTTAAAATACTTTTTTCTTGCTATAATTTGAGCTTTTAAAACTATTTATCTCTCTTTTATATATGAAGAAAAGTTACCCGACGCGTAATAGATTTATAAGAATGCAATTTTGTGCGGCTAGTGTATTTCAAAGTCACGACCTAGAAAGCAATTTTATGCCCAGATAAGAGCATAAGTAAAGACCAAATGATTGGGCTGGAAATAACCAATAAGCTTACCATAACGAAAAGTGTCTTAAAAAAGAAAAAAGATTGTAATATAAAAATTACACTAAAAAATTATATATACCCTTTAAAAGAGTCTACAAAAAAATGTACGAAATTGTGTAGTAAAAAGTTTAAAATTGAATTTGACAGAAGAGGAAAGCCATGAGCGCAATTTGATAAAGAAAGAAAAATATGTATTATGCATTCTTTTTTTTTTTTATAATTTATTCAATGGAATTTGCAACTGTATTGTACTAATACAATAAGTAAATTGAGTGAATGGTACATATTTACATGAAAAGAAAATTAGAGAAACTGCCCAGTGGTAGTACTCAAATAGCAAGTACATATGTATATACATTTGTACAAAGGAGATTGGTCCGCCACTAGACCTACAGGGGATGCCCCCCCCCCCCTAGTTCTTCCTTAGATATTTAAAAAACGTAACTGTTTTGTTGCATTTACATTCAAACTGAATTGAAGAGATTTTTAAAGTTTAAGTGAATACCAAAATGAATTTTTTTAATAATTATTTTTGTTGATTAAATCATAGAGAATCGGTATGAAACAAATTTATTGGTTTTAAATTTATTTATTAAAATGATTAACGAAGAGAAAAACCTTTAGTGCAACAATTTAATTTTTAACAGTTATGTTACGATATATTATTTCTCTATCAGTATATAATTATATTTTTTTTTTATTTCTAATATGTAAATAATTAATATTTGAATGTTTATATATGCCACACTTATTATGATAATATTATTCTTATCTACTTTATTATTTTTTCCATTAGCCGATTTCTATTTATTGTAAGTTTTTTCTATTATTTTTTTTTTGTCTTATGTAGGTATACATATTTTTTTTCTTTCGCTATGAGAACATACGTTTAAGTTCATATTGAATTTAGTATTCCAATAATGTAGCCGTTTGGCCAGAAATATTTCTATTAATTTTTGTACAATATTGTTATTCTTAAGGGACCTGGTCCCAGATTAAAATTATTTTTCTATTCTACTCTATATTGAGGAAAGAATATCGTGCGATAATCAATATGTAATGGTTTTTTGTTTTTTTTAATAGTTATTTTTGTTTTATTTGTTTTTTCTCTCATAGCCCTGAAGATGACCTACAAAGTAGGTCGAAACGTCGGTACAAATAGAAAATAAGTCTTCACTTATGTTGGTGTTATTTATGACTGCACCTCCCAACTATTTCCATCCGCCGATAATCGGTATATTTTTTCAACATGACTACTTGTGTGAAGGATGCATTTCATATCAACGTTGACAACCAAAACATCTACCACTGTAACCCATGGAGTCTTGGGTGCAGTATATGACACAAACTGCACTGCACTGTTTGGTAAGTGGTCCATGGACGGAAGTTCTTCAGCTAGGATTGGTGATAACGGCGTTTATTATTATATAAATAATAATATAGCCACAGCAAGATTTAATTTATACTTGCTGGCGTGTAAAATTCACATCTCCGGCTAAAGATGCAATATTAATAAAAAGTGGACAGCATGCATAATAGTCTGATATAAGCTCATCATCAGTTTCTCCATTGAAGGACACTTTTTAACTTTACTGAAGTAAATAAATTAAAACAGTTAGGAGTATGACGAAACAATATGGCGGCCATTAACGACATGGGCACTGTCAATAACATAGGATTGACTTTGCTACACTGAACTTGCTATTGGACTTTTTGTAATGTTTGCTCATGCTAGTTCTGGAACTCAACGGACTACAGGTGGGTTTACACCTGAGAGGAACTCGGCGAAAGCGCTCTCGAGAGTAAGTCGCAGAGCCCTTTACACGGGAGAGTGAAATTCACCCTAGTCCACTCTCTGAGAGCTACTTGCCATGGCAACTCTCGAGAGTATTCTTCAGACCGTTTACAAGGGCGATTTTTATTAGTTCTGCGAGTGACTTCTAATTGTAAACATCTCGTGATTTCAGTTCAGTGCTATCAGTTCTAGAGTTATTTCTACTGAACATTTACATTATTTGATGTCTTCAAGGAAAAGAGTAATATCAGCGGCTTTGTTGATTTTGTGTATGTCGAAGAAAAACGAATTGAAGAAGAAAAAAAAAATGGGTCAGGTCTTGGGTCCAAAGACGGAATGATTTAGACGCTTACCACACATTGAGCCGGGAATTGGAACTAGAAGACGCCCAGCAATTTAGAATATTGTGAATTTTAAAATGTACAATTTTTATTGTTTATCTGAAATAAACTTACCTGATTTCTCAAATTATGGATTTTTCTTTCCATTGCATTTGTATCAAAATTTGTGGCTCAAGAATTGGGTTTTTTTAAACTCTATTTTTGTAATAAGCCCCTAATGTCCCAAAGGATTGTGTGGGACTCGTATGCTTCGATGAGCCTGAAAACTTCCTCGTGCGCCCAGTTTTTTTGGTAAAGACATTCTTGAGAGTACTTTCGGGAAGTCCAACTGGAATTGAATGTCTGAGAGTAACTCTCAAAAGCGTTTACACCTCCTACTGTGACGAAAGAGGGGGAACTCTCGGCGAGTTCCCCCTCTGCTTTCGGCGAGAACTCTCAGGACCCTTTACACTTGCGAATTTTACTCTCGAGAGTAAACCAGCTTCTCTCGATAGTTAAAAACTCGTACGTGTACACGCACCTTAATAGACTGAATCCAGGTTCCTTTACATTTCATACTATTCAAACTTTATTATTATTAATTATGTTCCTAGATAAAAATATAATATACACCAGAGAGATGAATGTTTCCTAAGGCATGACAGTAAAGATACCGTGTTCCTAATTGGTCTTGGCTGACTCACTGCGTCAACGTCCTCCGCCCAACCATCAACCTCTGCGTTCTTGCTGCCTCTTCCTCCATCTTTCTATCGATATGTTGAGAAAATATCGATATATCGATATTGCCGTTAGATACTTTTTTCCCGATACATTGTAATATCGATATATAAAATTGGAGAAAAGAAAAGCCCTTGAAAGTATTGAGCTCAGTAAGTATTAAGTGCTATTTGCGATCAGCTTAAGTCTGTTAACTTGTTCTTGATTTTGACGCTGAAGGTTAACAAATGTTCCACAAGTTTTGTAGCGATTATTTGGTAGTCTTAGTAAACTAGGCGTAAGAAGTAAATTGAGGAGAAACTACTGAAGTCGAAAAGAAAGGACGATTTAATAAAGTCGAATAAATTGTAATTGTTTTTTTTTTAATTTTTTCCATTATTACCTCAAATGTTTATCGCACAATATTGGTGATACAGCAAGACAGAAACACAAAAATAAAACATTTACTTATTTAATAAATAAACATATTATGATTATTTTACTCGTGAACTTTTTATTAACTGCACGCCTAACATAAATCTTCAATAAGTATATATTTCTGAAAAAGAAAGCCTATACAATCACAAGCTATGAAGACTTGTGTTAGGTAGTTCATAGTAAAAACTATTCTTTTTCTAAGCCGACCGTTGTACCAGTCAACCGCCTGGTTCCCCGAATCTCTTGAGTATTATACATTTTATTAAGGGCATATAATTTATCTGGCAATGCCAGGTTTTAGGCGTTATTATTTGGTTTTGTTCTTGGTTTTTTTTTTACTTATTCTGTTTTATATAACATTTTTCATTCAAGTTGATAACGACTTTTGTTGCGAGATTTCTTATTTTATATTAAATTCAACGAAAATCCTCTTTAACTTTCAAAGGTCAAAAATAACGATTCTTTCTATTTCATAAAAATGTTTTCAATGATGTAATATTTCATCGGCGTTGCCTAGCAACCTATGGAGGAACTACTTTTTCCTTAGTCTTTTGTCATCCTCGGTCGGTTAAATTATAAATATTTTTGAAAATTCGCTAATCACAAAGCTTATTTTATTCGTTACATAAAATATAGAACTGTTGACTTTAAACGGATAATAAAATGCATCTATCTACATCTCATTCCAATATTTCGGTTTAAGGATTGTTCTTTCAATAAAGACAATGCTGTGAAATAAGTACCACACTTCTTATAAACTTTTTTTTAATCTAGAAAACAAACGTAATATTTGGGGCGACCTGTAGTCTAGTGGTTAACATAGCAAACTACTAAGCCCAAAATATCGAGGTATCGTAGCCCGGCAGGTGGCCCTAGGATATCTTAGAGGAACAAAAAATCCTTGGTTATGCCGCCCTTCGGAAGAGACGTTAAACCAGGGTCTCGAGCCTGTACGATGTCAGGTACCCGTTAAATATCCCTATCCTAATTAAACCTGGATAGGCAAAATTTATAGCTCCCAATGTAACATCGTCCGATTAGCGTAAAGTGACGGTAAATTAACAAACCACAAGCTAAAATTAAAAGAAATATCATATATTATTTAAAGCAAAATACTCAATATCCCAAAACAATATTACGTCGTTTCTCATATTTTAATAGGCTCACTTGAAGGATACTAAATAAATAAATAGATTTTCAATTTCTAGTACAAAAATGTTATGCACGTACTTTAGTATTAAGATATTTTTCTTCAATGTCAAATACTAATATTTTGACAAATTAAAAACTTATAAATATAATGAATATCGATGCTTTTGATGTTGTAGTGGTATATTGCTTGAGACGTTTCATCATAGGCTGAGAAAAAAAAGAAAATACTTTGTTTTGTCTTTGCGGCAATGAAATAGTTCCAATGCACTCATAACCTTTCACTATACAAATAAAAGTAATTACCGAATTATCCTCTCTTCTTAGCGTCATGTTCAAGGTCGAAATATAGGGCGGTTGCGCAAACTTGCGAATATGGACCTTTTTTTATCGTATCTTTCAGGTTTTATGAAACTGTATGTGGGTATTGTATATCGCTTACTATTTATCGCCTCAGTGCCAACGATGCTTTGAGTTATAAATGGACCCACGACTTTACTGTTTATTTAAAATTAACTCAAGTATTTTGCACCGAACAATGAAAAGCAAGTATAGGTGACTATGTGTGTTTTATGTGACATTGACACTCGTGAAGAGTTACTGAGGGGGTTTCTCCAGGTATCTCTGTTTATTGAAAAGTCATGACCTGAGAAGGGACTAATGACAGTTGTAGGCAGAACAGCAGAGGCTCAAGATGTAAGCACTCTTACATACATTACATTATAATAATATTAATGACTTGAAGTCAACTAGATCCAAAAATAAAGTAATGTTCAATTAACATTCTCCCCGTCTATACATCGCAAATTGCGAGAACACGGAGATATAGGATTAGTGAAAGAAGAGATATGACTGACCGAGAAGCGAGCCAGGATAGCCGAGTTGGTTAAGCGTCACCACGGAGACCCGGTCCTGGTCATATTGTTACGGGCTACTGGGTATTAAAATGAATTAAACAATTCCTTAATTAAAGATACTAATATTTATTAACAAAAGTGATAAAAAGAATGCAATTAAATTATAAATAATTTAAATTATTAAACTAATATGAATTTATAATAACAATATTCTAAATATTTATTATCTAGGCCTAACTCCTATTTAATTATTACAATAATATAAGATATTACTAATTCTAGATAGCTTAACTAGTTACAATAGTTTCTATGAATATTATAAAATTACACTACAATTTATAACTAATAGTTAACACTTACAGTTCACTAGTCCACCGACCGTAAGATTCTACAAGTATGACAAACTGACACACAGTAACAAACAGAAACAGTTTATTACACTCGCGAGACTGTCACAGTTCACTGATACACTTATTACACTGGCCGGTTCAACACTGACTAGTTTATCACACTGACACTCACTTATCACAGATCTTCACCTTGCGTGGTCTACTCTCCGACTCAGACTGACTCGCTCGAGGCGAGGTAAGTATTTAAATAGGCAAGGCCGAACATTCTAGAACACGGAAGGGGCGAGACAATTATCTTCTTAATCCTTTTCCGACAAAAGGAGACGATCTAGAACGTCCTAATCCTATTTTAACTTCTTCCGCCGAACTGGAATAAGTCAGTATTACTCTTAATAATATTTGTACTTGAAAGTTACCACAGACCATTCAACCTTGAGGTCTAAGGCCTCAGATATAATCACTTACAGAAACGATCGTCTAGTCGAACTTGAATCCTTCGTGTTTGAGTTAGTTAATGGATTCATCCTAACTCAGCGTGGAGTTTTGCCGATCGGTTCAAGTTTCGGTCAAATTATTGAATAGCGGAAAAGGGATCTGAATCTGACGGGTCTCGTTTTATACTCACTTGTCTCATCGATCCTTTTCTCTTCGTGTTGTTCGCCCGCTCGAGTCAACAGAGGCCGAGGACACAGAGGAAAATGAGGCGGAATATAACACCGCAAGTGCCCTAATGATATCCCAAAAAGGCTGACCTAACGAGGGGAATACAGGGATATAAGGGGGGGGGCAGGAAGGCGGGGGACGGGGCAAATTATGGATGCTTAGGGATCGGATAAATTGGTATAACTTATCTTTGTATATAACTGGAAACACGTGTATCCAGTATTACAAAGAAAATAGTATAATTTTTTTCCCAATTGCATATCATTACTTTGCAATAGCTTCAACAACCTCTGACAACAAAAACAAAAGGAAATCGACAAAAACACTTGCTTGCTCTTTTTAGCCAACTTCTGCTAGGTCCCAGGTTCAAATCCAGTTGTGGTCGATAATTTATTTGATCTATTAATAGCCGGGGATGGATCCTGTGATCTGGAGACTCTCTTGGGGCTCACCCAGCCTCTGTAAAGACGATCGTACCCTTGATTGGGGGAAAATCTGGCGGATTGTGTGATCTAGAACATATCATCTCCCTACACAACCGTTGTCCATGAAAAAGTGCACTGCCTACCGCATGATTAATTCGTTTTGAACCTTCATCACCTTCATGGGTTTGTATTGCTACAGATATATATTTCTTTTAATAAAAAAATTACTCAATACTCTTGACTTTAGTACGCCAAATTAAAAGCTGACATTAATATTAATAGACCAAAATAAAAATTCACATCAATAAAGAACCCAGAACATCTCGCAGCAACATACTCATCAATCAGGTTCAGCAAATGAAAAATCGAGTTCATTTTACCTCATCTAATTAAAATCACTCCAATCTACTGCTGTAGGGTCATAATAAATTTATCTTAAGAAGAACCGCAATAAATGTCGACAGCAATATTTATATAAGATAGTAAACTATCGTATTTTCTAATTCGAAAATGTGATATAAATAAATCTCCATGGTTTTGCCCTAATTAACTGTACCCAGTTTATATAAGCTGGGTGAACCCAAAGTGGATCTGTGAATTCCACAGAGTCGATTCATGGTTGTTAACAGAATAAATAATTTCTCTGATTCGAACCCGAGACACGCTCCTCATCTGGTTGCACTACATTTATTCTTTTTAAATCCAACCAACATAAAAATAATAAATTCCCTTAAAAAATTAGCATACAAGGCGCTAAGTGAACCCACTTCACGCCAACGCAAATTCGACACCGACCTTCAATAGATTGTCGCACTCAATCAGTAATTTGTCACCTCAACCGAAAAACGAGACAAATTAATTAATGAAACATCATTTTTTATCTGATAATGTTTTAAATATTATGAATATGAATCATTTTTACAAGAGACTACACATCTTCTGGACTACAGATCTTCACTCGACTTACGGAACAAACGACTTATCTATAACAGTATACTACAACCTATTTGGACATATGGAGCAGAACTTTAGTGTTCAGCAAAACAAGTTCACAAACACAAGATACAAACAATGCAGTCCAAAATTCTCAGAAAAATTATTAATGCACCATGGTATATTTCGAATCACACTATACGACATGAACATTCCCACTATAAAATCATATATTCATAACAAATACTTAACATTCCACTCATCGACACAATATCACCCAAATCCACCGCGTTTTCCCGCCTGTTATCTGGATTCCATAATAAAAGATTCCAGACAGTGGCTAAGAGACTTACTCAACTATTGATATTCTTATTACAAAACTTGAAGATCCTATAGAAAATCAAAGAGAAAAACACTTGGATCAAATTTGCTGGATGCGCTATTGAGCAGGTGCAAATGAAAATTAAATAATAAACAATATTATACTCTTTATTTTATCAATAAAAGTGAGCAAAAAAAAAAAGAAAAGAGACATAAATAATAATTAGGATTTAATATAAAAAATCTCCAAAATAAAGCCTTAAGTCATTAAACTAGTTGAAAAACTAATCAGTTAACCTTTTCACTAATTCAGTTATCATCAGGCCACACCAAAATTCGTTTTTTTCACAGAGATGTAGTCTTAGGATTATCATTCCTGATGAAGTATCCATTCGTCCAAACCTCTCTAAGAATCTTAACTTCAGACATTACACTACAGTTTTAAAACTATTTGTTCTGTACGCACCGAAGTGCCTTGGAGTTCCCAGGAAAATACCACTCAAGTAGCTGGAGATCATGAAGAGGAATTAGGACCGGTCGGAGAGAAAGGAGGTACTTACAGAATCTGTCACAATGAGGAGCAGTAGAAACATGAAGAGGATATAGTCATGTGTGTAAGAAAAAGGAAACTGACATTTCATGAGCACCTGACCCGTTTGGACTCCAAAAGACTTACTAATAGGACATTTGCAGTGGCAGGCAGAAGGAAAGCTTCGAAAAACAACTTGATCTCATCGGTCAAATCAGGTATGGAACAAATATAAATTCCATTGTAGAAGATTCACAACCAACTGCAGTTTTGAAAAGCCATCTGACAGGGAGTTTACCTAGTATCCCTCACCACTGACAAAACTACTCGTACTAAGTAAACAGAGAAAAGAAAACTGGCTGACAGTCGGAAGATGAAAAGAATTGGAAGAGGAAAGGGATTGTTGGCCGATGGTCTTTAGCAGACCGAAATGATGAAACAACAATAACAGAGATTTACTTGAATAAATGTACCAAAAGAGCTCAAAAAGCTGTTTGTTTGTGAATAAATGACTGATAAATTAGAGAAATTTGGATCGACAGATGAAAATTATTTTTCCTTGTAATTTCGGAGTTGTATCGAGAGTATATTTTTGCTGACTGCCACCACAAGGAAAGAAAAGAATGACAATTTACAAGATGAAAACTCTCAAAAATAATATATTTTGAGCAGACCAAGTGTTTAACAGCTAATATTCAAATATACTTTTAAAATGAGTACAGTCCTTATTTTGTGGGCGTTTGTGAGATGGCTATGTGAGAATTGAAGTCCATTAAAAGCAACTTTCCCAATTTAAATTTAAAATTAGAATTTTTTTAAAAATAAGATACTATCATTATTATCTTAATATTGTTGAACTTAATTAAAATTGGGGTAGAGAAGCGATGTAATCTTTCTCGAACTCTCTTTATGATGACCTCAATGGCATCACTTGAGCTATTCTGTCCAGAAATCCTAAATGACCTCAATGAAAGCCTTTAGGATCTCTACCATCTTGTATTATCTTTAGCCAAAGCAGTTCAGCGATCTACGGGACAAGCTAAGATACTCTAATCTGAACGGCCTACCAATTTGGACTGCCGATCTAAGTCGGTAAAACAAATATTTGCTTAAATGAGTAACACTAGAAAATATAGGAACCGGTAAACTGTAGTAAACCTTCCTATACACATCGAAATAAGGAAAAAGAAATAAAAATGAATAGGGCATTTTTTAAGAAATCAGAATAGTGATGGAATTGCAGAGTTTGATTTGTTTATTTAAACTTATTAATTTTTAAGTAGTTTAAAAACAGAACAAATAAAATAATAGGATTATGTTTCATTCATTGTAAGCCAGTCCATTCTTCCCAATAATTATAGAATCCAAGAAGTCCAAAAAATTTCAGACTTGAGAACCTACTAAAAACTGCAAAAATTGAGGTAAAAGATTTTACTCAACAAGTTGAAAACTGACTTTATCTATAATAATTTTTTTCTATTGAAATGTATTTCAAAATTTGTAAATTTTATGATTTGTCATCCCAGTATATTGTTGTAGCAACCTCTTTTCTCCCAGCTTATATAAATATTATAATTATATAAATAACCATTTTTGTTTGCATGTATCGTCAGTGCATTTTAATATCATGTCACTTGTATATAGAAATTAAATTCAAAATACAACAAAGCAAAATTCCAGTGGTCACCATAGTTTTACACGTAAAAATTATATTTATATACACCTATAAATAGGTAAATTATAATATTTATAACTAAAACAAAAAAGAGAAAAACATTGTAAACGTACCTGGGAGAAAGTGATATTGAGGTGTAGGGACGCGACAAGGTGCCACTGCATTTCTCTTGTCTCAGATCTTTTCTATGCTGTGTCTGTAGCAGTCCACTTGCTATCAAAAGTATTTTTCTTCTTTGCTTTTCATGAAGTATAGTCTAAAAATAATTTAAAAAATACTTTACTGAAATTTATAGGTTCAATGCTATTTTTAAATAAATATTAAGATTCGTCAACAATTATTTAGCTTAAAAAAATCAGAGGAGTCAAAATGAAAACCCATTGTTTTTTTAACAAAAAACTAAATTTTTTTTTTATTATATTTTAAATGGACTGTGTATTTAATCTTAGTTAACATTCATAATTTATTTAAATAATTTCATTTTATTGCCATAAAAGTCACATTTTGAAAAAGTACTACATCTAATTCCAAATAACCACCAGGAATAGACCAAAATATTTCATTACCAATTTTATCCGTTAATAAGTGGGATTTAAAAGAACCTATTCAGCAGAATAAATATGATTATTTCTTGTTTCTTGGCTGGAATAAAAAGAACAATAGTGCATTGTTCTAAACAAAGTACAAAATCCAGGAAGCATTAACTGGCAAACAATAAACTATCTATCAATTAAACATTTCATTTAAATTACCATCAATTATCAATTTGAACCTACAAATAGAAATTCAATAATAAAAAATAATTAATATTAGTTGCATTTGAGCCATGGAGGTGGTGGAATGTTTCTTGGATGCATTATGAATGTTTTGTTTTGCTGTTATTCTCTTTCTACCCTGGGGATGCCTGAATGGGCGAAATATTGGACAGATAATTTCAATTTCTGTTATAGTTTGGAGACTTAAGGGCTTTTCGTTGGAATTTTTCCACGGTCTTAACATTTATGTAAGGTCTCTTTTTACTTTTCAATAAAAAAGAACTAAGTATAGATACTTAATTAGAATGACACCCATTTAATAACATATTGATGGCAAAGCCTTAAGTGGTTTCAAACTTTATCTTATACTTCTTTGAACTGTAGACCTTGCAAAGGAATAAAAAATTTGTACTTATTTCAGCTTTTAGAAATTGATTATATAATAAAAATAAAATGCCAATATTGTTTCAAGTGATGCTGATATCTACTTTAATTAGAAATTAAAATCCAAACATGTGTATTTAATAATATTAAAATATGCACGTTAGCTCTAATGCTGTACCAATTCAGGGATTTTGCTTCTGTTAATTTCAGTCATAAAGAAAATATGCACATAACCTCTTTCGCCTCAGTTCACATTTTGCATCAGCATTACAATAGTAAATCTGGTATCTGTTGCGCAGGTTGTTGCTTCGTGTTCATTTTACAAGTGTTACAAGTTTCGTTTTAAGTTAGAATAAGTTTTAACCGTTTATTCGTTTAATTTCGAATATTTTCCAAAAATAAAAGTTATGGTGAGATTTGCATGGAAAAAAAGAATGTAATTATGGATACTGAGTAGATTTCAGTAATCATTTCATGAAGAAATAAGTTTCAATTGAAATTTTGAAGTATAGATAATATATTAATTTATTTAATTCTTATATGATACAATTTTTTGAAAAATATTTTATTTGAAAAGAAAAGATATGGATTAGGACTCGAACCCGGCTTTGGTTCTCTGCCAGCTTTATCAATTCTTTTTCCTGATCCTACACCTCCGTGTTCTCGCAATTTGCGATGTATACACGGGGAGAATGTTAATTGAACATTACTTTATATATATATATATATATATATATAAAGTAAATCGTAAATCGCAAATTGCGAGAACACGGAGATGTAGGATCAAGAAAAAGAATTGATAAGGCTGGGTGAGAAACGAAGCCAGGGTGGGCGAGATGGTTGAGGCGTCACCGCGGAGAGGTGAAAAACCCGTGTTCGAGTCCCGGTCCTAGCCATATCTTTTCTTTTCAAATAAAATATTTTTTAAAAATGGATAATATATGTTTGTAGAAAAATTCATTTTTAGATGAAATGATTACTTAAATATACATAGTTCCCATAATTACATTATCTTTTCCATACTAAAGCTCTTGACAACTTGTATTTTGGGAAAATATTAAAAGGGATGTGATATTTTCAATATAGAATAAAAAAAAAAATACTTGTAACTAAAAATCCAATTTATGAACAGCATATTTGGTTGTTTATTTATTTATTCAATGCCAGCATATAGGATTTCTGGCTTGCAATGGCAAGCCTTTAAATAGAGAGATGTATCGTCACCACTGTTTGGAAAATCTTTAAGACCACCACAATGTCATAAGTGTGCACCGTCCAATATACCAGAAAGACATATAGAACAAATATCAGATCCTGTGCAGATGTGACGGGAGATAATCATGATCCGTACGGTAGCGATAACAAATGGCTTTTAACATATTTGATTAAGACTGTGAAACTCATATAATTTGGATTATAGGTATTTGATTAGGGAGTTGATTGTCTGCTCGTGGTGCACCCTGTATAATCTGGTGGGAAATGGTTTTTCACATATTTGATTGTGATTGTGAAACATATAATTTGATGATAAGGATCCATTAAAACTCTTTCCATTTAAATTGGGAAAAAAAAGACTAAAAATATGACAAATGGAGGATTTATAGTTAAAGCAGGACCTCAGAAATACATAACAATCCCCTTTTTCATAAATAATAATCCTCAGACAAAAGGATTTCTCAATTTCATACATTTTGCCCAAATCTTCAAGGATAGTAAGACAGACAATACACTATGCTGTTTATTAAGAAGTTGGAATCAAGCCACAGTTTAGTCAGATCTTAAAAATACGTATATTATTTTTAAAAAAGTGTTAAACTTACGAGAATTACAGCTGAAACAAGAATAAGAAAGGAATATTTAGAATTTATGAACCAAATTAAAATATATATTCCTTTATTCATTTATTTACATAACGTAATTAAGCTAATAGTTATATTTACAACACTGTGTTAACTAAAAATTTATCAGAACAATTAATTACGGCTAAAACTTGTAATTAATTTAATTCGCAAAATACTTCCTAAAAGCCAACTGATTACACTATACTACCTGGCGCCAAAAATAATAGTACACGCTGTCGCCAATAGAGACCAGCACTATTCCAAGCAAATTGTAGTGCATGAAATAACTAAAAGAGGTCAGCACTATCAAAGCATGCTCTTATAGGATAACTTCTTTGAACTCCTACTATCCTAATATTAAAGAAAAAATTTCTCTGGTCATTCATTTTATATCATTCTTTTTCATTAATTTATTATTAATACGATTTGCTATTATAGTTTGTTTATTGAATGCAATAAATAAATCCTTGTTTATTCATATTTAAATAACATGACAAAATAATTAACAATTCATAAGTAATTTGAGAAAAATTCATCAGTATTTAAAAAAAATACCGAATTTGGTTTATTTAATTATAAATGTAAAATAACACTAATTATCATAATTATTGACTTAACTTTATAAATGATATAAATTGTTTATTATTAAACCTCACTTTATGATGATATGGCTAATCGGAAGATGCTAGGAATAAATAAATGATGTCTAGGAATAAATAATAAACATATGTTTGGTTTATTTAATTATAAATGTAAAAGAACAATAATTATCATAATTATTGACTCAATTATAAATGATATTATAAATCCTTTATTATTTAACCTCACTTTATGCTGCTATGGCTGATTGGAAGATGCTACATTGGGAGCCCTAAATTTTGCCTATCCAGTTATAATAATGATAGAGATCTTTAACGAATACCTGAATCTGCACAGGTACTGAAGACCTAGCACTGAATACCCCCCATTTTACATCCCTTCCAAAGGGCTGAATAACCAACGATTTTTTACTCTCTTTTAAAATTTCCTAGAGCCATCTACGGGTTTGCGCACTTAGGCATAGAAGATTGTTATGCCAGCCACAACACCACAGGTGGGACTTATAAATAATGTTATTAAAATTCTTTCTACAGTCTTGCCCTTTTTGGTTTTGGTGCCATAACCAATGAGCTGGTAAGTTAATAATTAAGGGAAAAAATGTTAGAGAAGAATTGGTCGACTGTATCTTCTAATTTAAGGAAGAAATAGTTGGGGGTGCAGTCAAAGAAAACACCAAAATAAGCATAACTTATTTATTATGTGCCGACGTTTCGGCCTACAATGTAGGCCATCTTCAGGGCGAATAAAACACGAGGCAGCTAGGCGAGCTCAGAATCCAAATATATATAATATCCAAATATGGATTCTGAGCTCGCCTAGCTGCCTCGTGTTTTATTCGCCCTGAAGATGGCCTATATTGTAGGCCGAAACGTCGGCACATAATAAATAAGTTATGCTTATTTTGGTGTTTTCTTTGACTGCACCCCCAACTATTTCTTCCTTAAATTAAGGGAAAAAATGTTCTTCTCTATTAGAGTGCTTTTAAAATGTTTCAGAGGTGGAATTCTGTTAGTTGACAGAATTAGTAATTTTCTTTAAAATGATTTTGATAGCACTGTAGACCTATAATGTTAAGCTCTTTGGCCGGGCAATATGGTTTTTCAGGTATAAATTGCTTGAAGGACATTCATCCTGAAGGGGATTACCTCAGATAGTTAAGAACCATGGTTTCCAAATGGAGGGACTGGTTGTTAAGTTGTCTGTCGCAACAGTCGCAAATCGGCCAAGATCAAATTATTATGGCCCTAGAGAGTTACAAGGACCTATAGTTCTTTCCCTAAAGAAGGCTGTTCCTAGACCAAATCTCTGGACGGCTACGAGACATTCTGAAAAATTACATTATTTAATGATAGAGTTAATGTTAAGAGTCATTAATCCTAAGGCTGATCATTTTAAGCTGCCTCTATCAGTCTGAAGAAGGGCCTTCTGATGGAAGCAGAATGCTGAAGAAAGTCTGAGAATAGGATTTAAACTCACAATAAATCCATTTGTAAACTGACACACTTTTGCGATTGAGCTAAAACAATTATTCTGTGCATGCAAAAATGTGAAAATTTTATAAATTTTTATATAAATAAAATTTGAGTTAACTATTTTTCATTTTTAAAACTGATTCATTCTGGAATAGCCAAAATTGCACATCGAATAGAAATAAATACATTAGCCAAAATGAGGCGTTCAGGACCAAAAGCAGATAACTCTAAAATTAAAAAGAAAATTGACTTTTTTATATTTTTCGCAAATTTACTCAAGCAACATTGCCAACTTAATTCTCACGGTTTTAGTCTGGTTCTGAACCTTTAGTTTCAGGAGCATTAAGCTTGACTAAAATAGAGAAAAACCTAAAAAAGTATATTTTTGAAATTTGAAGTTATTATTCACTTTTCATTCTGAACCAATATTATTAAATCACTAAAATGATATAAAAGATTTCTTGTTTTAAATGATAAAAGTAAACATAAAGATCTTCTCTTTATTTTCCTATAAATTGTGTTAGGTTGATTGCACATATTTTAATTTACATACAGCTTTAATTTCTCACAATAAATAGATTAATTTTAATAGAAAAAATATACAAGTAAAAGAAGGATTATTCTTTGTAAATAGTACAATATTGTAATTAACATTAAAATGTAGCACCACAATAAACAGTATTATCGTTTCCACACCCTTAAAATCTTCATAATGATATAATTCTACTTCATAAAAGTATGAAAATTTGCAAGTGCAATAATGATTACAAAAGATTACTTACACAATTGTATTACATTGGATTAGGCAAATATGGGAGAATATACATTTTTATTATGCCTTAAAATTCTAATAGATGGATTTATTAAAACTGAATGCCTACAGAAAGAAGAAGAGCTGCAACTATAAAATAAAAAGTTACAAATAAAAGATAGATAAAATGAAATTAAATAAATAAAAATAAATAATACATTTTATTTAATCCAGTAATGGCACTAACTTACAGCACAGGTTCCCAAAATGGAAGCCATGCCATCAATAATGATGGTATAGATCATCAAAATGATTATTTTTTTTTGTATCATTAATTATTTGTTATGAATCACAATTTTTCGAGATAAATAAAAGTGAACAATAACTCTGAATATGTAGAAAATTAACCTGTAGCACTACAACCTATGAAGGCTCTTGGGTTCAGTAGATGGTAGAGACTATACACTGTCCAGGACAACGGTTGGGCAGATAAAAAAATATCTGCCACGGCTGGTTTTGAATCCGAGACATTTAGCATAGCAAACCAGAGCTCTACAAACTGAGCCATGCCACCCACTTGTAAAAAACTATTTATTTTAAATAATAAAGTTGGTACAAAGTGATGTTAACAACTCGCAGGGTTTTCATATATTTAACGAATATTAAAAAAAATCAGAATAATTTAAAATTCAATAACATTTTAAAGAAATTCATAGATATTCATTACTGGTAGACACTGAAACATTGTGAGAAATTGTCTAAATAAATATTAGTTTTTAATCCATCAATATTGGGAACCCAGTACTAAACTGTAACATCAATATCCAGTATGTTTAATACTGGTATCATTGTGAGTATTATAATAGTATGTTATCAACTTAAACTAATGACAAACGAAAGCCAAGTTCAAATTAATTAGTAAAAAGATTGTTTTATATCCATCATCACATAGTACATAAGTTGAAAAATTTATTAGTTGCAACGATTAAAAAAAATAAATAAACTTCTATTTCTAAACGTTCTGATATAATTTATTGCTGACTTAGTAAATTAGTTAATGACACATAAATAACGTAACTAATGGATATATCAATTCAAATTAATTTTTCAATTTAATTATTTTTTAAAAAACTAAACAAGATAAAATAATAATACTGGCAAGTTTGGTTCAATTTCAATCCATAGAGAATAATGACCAATTAAAATTCAATCTAAAACAAGTAATCAACACAAATAATTCCAAAAGCATATACAAAATTCTTCGAGTAAAATTTAAAAAAAAAATAAACAGCAAGCGTTTACTTATTACTATATACATTACTAAACAAATCAATTTACACTGAGTTAAAAAAATTGCCACAACACTTGAAAATGTATCAACCACAGAACATTGAATAGACTAGAAGCGGCAAACGCTAGTTGTGAGATGGCACCAGCTCTGAGGCGTGTTCCCCCTCTCCTTTAACCCCCTTGGGACATTGTTGCCTATTCATTCAGAGTTCAGACGTTAGTTATTGTTAGTACGCTTATTTGTTTCTATTATTGATTCACGTTCGATACTTTTTACTTCCTTAGTAATTTATTTTCGAGTCACTATTGTTGTATAAGTTTAATTACATATGCCTTGTTGTGTCACCTTTGGATGCTGTACAAAAAAGCCCGACAAACAAGCAGTACCTCCAATAACATTTCACACAGAAGTTAAGTTTCTCTCCAACAGTTGAGTTTACATTGTTGTCGTTGGGGATCGCAATATCTATTATACTTGCTTTCCTCTCACACCTTCATTTCATTATATAACACAATTTTTTCTCAAATAATATTCTTTTAGAATTTAAAGAACACTAAAATACCTCATTAACAATTACTTATTAGTTATGCTAAAGAAAGAACAATACGTGTTGAATTTAAATAATCGACCCACATCTTGGTTGTGGTTCAATAAAATTGCAAAGCAAACACTTAATTATAAGTATCTAAAAAAAAGTTTAATTTGACCTCGGTATTTTATTTTTTCGGGTTAGCTTACCATCAGAAGAAATTGAACGAAAAAAGTGGGTTCAAGCAATAAGAAGAGGGAACTGAAAGCCTACAAAAACCAGATGGTTGTGCTCCAAGCACTTCAAAGAATAGGATTTTGACATATCGTTTCCATTTTACGTAAAACTTAAAAAAGGCGTTGTCACGTCAGTTTTTGGTAGTTTTCCCGAATATCTGAAACCTAAAGTTACTCAGGTAGTAAATATATTTTTTAGTTACTTTGAGCACGATAGGTTTATGTACTATCATTATTATGATCATCTATTTTTTCACGCATTTGTGGGTTAAAAACAGAGATGGGGGACAAGTCCAGCCATCTGTAGTTACCAGCTCTTTTCTTTTTTCCTTTTTCCTTCTTCAAACATTCGGAAATTTTTTGACGATCGTATGCCATCTTTAAAAAATGCTAAAATTTGCGGACGACGAGTTGAGGGAATTGACAAATAAAGTCAATCAAACATTTTCCCAACTTGAACAAATGACTTCAAGTTGTAATGTTACTCAGAAGAAACTGTGCTCAACCAAGAATTCGCTGAGAGAAAAAATAAAGAAGCTTAAGAACCTTCAAAAAAGGGCAAACAGATACAAAAAAAAAAGAATAGCGATTTGAAAAAAATCATATTAGAATTTTAAAAAAAGGAGTTTCTTGGCCGATGAATATGCCGATATGCTTGAGAATTTAAGGGCCAATAATTAATGGTATCAAACGAAAATGAAGTTCAATGAAAATTGTGATATAATATTTGTAAGACAAAATATCTAATAAATAGTTATGAACTACGTTATCTAAATATTTAAAATCCCAATTTAAAACTGTTGTATGAACTTATATGATGAACTAAACCCAATACAAAACCAAAAAAATCATTATGCACTCCTCAAAAAAGTTAAAGGATCAAGTTGTTACATTATTTATTTTTGCCAATAATGCATTTTCATATTTTGTTTTGTTCTCTTGTTCTATCATATGGGAAAGCACAGAAAGATCCCAATGGAAATTAAAAGAGAACTAGAAAACAACCAAAAATATGAAAATACATTATTGACAAAAACATAATGTAAAAACTTGACTCTTTAATTTTTTTGAAGTGTATTGTTTAGTAAACGCTGAATTATTACACTTTCGCAATAGAAAAATGTTAGTTTTTATTGACCTAAATAAATTTAATATGTCATAGATATTGTTTGTTACTGGATAAAAAGATTAATAACATAAAGGCGAAGGCATGAGGCCGGATGAGGGGGTCAAAGAAGTGGGGGGAGTGTAGATGAGGTGGTGCCATTCTCACTCATAGGACAAGACCAGGGTAGCGCTTCTAGTCTATTCAATGTTCTGTGGTATCAACTCGATGATAAAGAGAGTTAATAAAGTAACAATAAAATTGAAATATTAAGATACATTTTGTTAATGCCAATTTAAAAAGAAAATTTTGTTTAATTTCTATTTTTCAATAAATTTTTTATCATTTTTTTTTTCATTTCACCATATCAAGAACCAACTCCCATTACACATGCTTTAAGAAAGCTCAAGTTAATGTTAAATAGTCTTGAAAAGTCTGGAGGCTTACGAATTAATTAATTTTACAAAATGATACATTTGTACATCAGAAATCAGAAAAAAAATTGAGTGGTCATTTTTTTATCTCAGTGTATATTTTACATTAGGAATGAGAGGAAGATTTACATAGTTAATAACAGGTGCAGATTCATACCTTCCAGTATCTCGTAAAAAATTACCTTTTATAATATACATATGATAACTGTTTACAGAATAACTTGCGATACTAATAAAAAAGTACATAAGTAAATAAAATTTAATTAAAAAAAATAAAATCCTAAAATACAGAGGAGATGGATGTGCATTTTAGATGATTGGGTTGCAAAGATTTAATGTAAAATTAAATGCAAAGATCTTTAAACAACCGGTTATCCATAACTCAATATAATAAATCACTAAATAAATGGATGAAATGATTTCCTAATAAATTAAAGTTATTCTTATTTTTAACTTGGAAGTATTTGATTATATTAGTTCCTAATGAATAATTGGAAGTGAGTAAAAAATCCTCAGTTATCCAGTCCTTCGAAAGGGAAGTAAAATAGAGGTTCCAAGCATGTGCAGTACCAGGTACTCGTTAAAGATCCCTAACCTAATTATACCTGAATAGGCAAAATTTATGGCTCCCATCGAATCATCGTCCGATTAGCTTGATTAAATAAATAAACAACAGCAGAAATATAAATTGGAGAAGCTTAGTTTGGAAAGTGAACAATGAGTGTAAATATAAATGAGAAACATCTTTATTTTGTGCAGACATTCTGGACTAAATTTTAAGTAATCAGGGCAGAGAGGCATTCAATGTCAACATTTACAGAAAATATTAAATTCTTATTTATGTGTAGAATCACTAGCAACATGACAAATCCTACCAGCACATAGAAATATGCTTGACAGTGTGGTTTCTAGGAGTCCACAACAATAGTCAAATGATTTCCTAATACAAATACTGAGCCTAGGAGTGATGCATATATGAGCGAAGTGTGGTAATATCAGGAATTATATTGTGGTTTTCCAGAATGTAATTAAACAGACAGTCTGATTCGGGAAAAGAACCTAAATTTTAGGTTATCAGGGCTGAGAGGTGTTAAATGCCCACATTTACAGAAAATATTAAATTCTTATTTATGTGTAGAAGTACAAAACAAAAAAAAAAAAAAATGGAAGACCTGAAGTGAAGTGGACACGGTCCTAAATGAGAGGTCAACTTAATATGAGTTCCAAACAACGGATTAAGAGGGATACTGATGAATCGGCCCCAAAGGGACTGGTGCACCGTAGTAACCATCATTTGCAATAACAGAAGATTGCGTGAACCCCTCCAGACTGTCTGTACTCCCGCAAGTAATATGTAAAAGCTAACATGCCTTATACTGCTAGAAATTTAATTATTAAGAAACAACAAACATCAGTTCCGTTGTTTTGAGAAAACGGAACTGATGACCACAGACTCGGGTTTTAAGAAGAAAAAGGTTGAAACCAAATACAAGACAATTAAAGTGACTCAGAGATTTAAATACCCTGGATATGCAGCAATGGGCCGGAAATGGAGAAATTAAGCTTTGCCACCTGTAATTTTTACAAGAAGAATCTACCTATTAAAGTAGAATACGACATTATAACACAGTCGTCAAGCCAGTAATACTTCATGGAACAGAAACCTCTTGTCTTCCCAGCCTAAAAAAAAAAAGAAAAGAGAAAGAAGAATTCTGAAAAGAATCTATGGACCTAGGGGAACACCAGAAGGAGGAGGTCGAATCAAGAAATCTGTAAGGAGACAACAGACTTAGAAACTGACGTTAGGGTGGGAAGGCTGAGGTTCTATGGACACATGATGAGGATGAATTCTGAAAGACTAAATCATAAAATTTTGCACTGAATCAACTGTCACAAAAATT
Organism: Arma custos; assembly: GCA_037127475.1. Lineage (NCBI taxonomy): Eukaryota > Metazoa > Arthropoda > Insecta > Hemiptera > Pentatomidae > Arma > Arma custos. The sequence goes on along the minus strand of CM073762.1, from coordinate 18,871,202 downwards.
CAAAAGGATATTTCAAACAACTTAAGGATGATATGGACCAAGAGGAGCTAACAGACCAAGATTGTTTTGACAGAGAAAAATACAGAAGGACGCTCAAGGGAGTAAAGGTTCTTGTAGGAAAAAAGTGCCCCAAAAAGGGTCTTGCATGGTTTGAGGAAAAAAACTTAGGCACGCAAAGCTTATGAAGAACATATGGGAAAAGAGGAAATAGATAAAGAAGAAGCAATAGAGTTATGATATTCGCGTGGTCTTTAAGGCCTTTTTGTGGGGAAAAACAAAAGAAACAGCAAGAGTGGAGTTTAATTATTCTTCTTCTTTACCATCACCCTTTAGTCCCTCTCAGCATGGAGGTGCCCCAACCAAAGGGTTAGCTTCTCATTCTCCAGCCAGCGCTTTCATCACATTCATAGACCTTCCCTTCCCTTCCTTTCACCAATCCTTGAGATGTGGTTCATCCATTGCAATCTAGGTCTTCCTCGATGACGACGTCCAGATGGCCTAGCTTCAAAAAACTTCTTTGGGTCCTGGTCCTCATCCATCCTGCACAGATGACCAAACCAGGGTTTGGGTAACTGTCTCCTCTCCACTGTTTCCCTCAGTGCAGGCACTCCCAGGTCTCCCCTTATCCTCTCGTTTCCTAACTCTGTCCCTCCTTGATTTGCCTGCCGTTTTCAGGAGGTATTTCATTTCTGCAGCTGTAATCCTATTCTAGAGCTTATCCATTGGGACCCAGCTCTCACTTCAATAAATAAGGATATGGACTTAAAGATATGTAATTTTACACTATTTTCCAATTCCCTTTTCCCCACCACTGAGTTGCATATCTGGTAGTATATGCTATTAGCTTTCTTAATCCTGTTTGAGAGCTCTTGGTCAATTTTCCAACTTCTGCTGAGCACTACTCCTAGACAGGTATACTCCTGTGCTGTCTCCAAGGTTTCTCTTCTGCAGTGAATCAAAACCTCCTCTTGTCCTCGATGTGCATCACCTTGCATTTTCCACCATTCAATGTCATACCCTTCCTTTCCAGCTCAGCCTTCCACTCCATAACCGCTTCCTGTAGATTTTCCTTAGAATCGGCAATGAGGACAATAGTATCTGCGAAAACCATTACTTGTCCTCATGTTCCACTTTCCCACAACCATCCGTGTTGTCCTCCGCTTGCAGATTTTCAATATTTTGTCCATAAAAGCTTTTTATGACATTCATTACTACTGTGGGCACATTTTTAGCAGCTAGAGCTGTCCTTATTTCTTCTCTAGGGACTGAATCAAATGTTGCCTTTATGTCCAGGAACGCTAGGTACAAGCTCTTTCCCCTATCTTATGTCTTCTCAATAATCGTCTTCAGCGTGATGTGGTCCTGTGTTTGTCGGTGAGGTCTAAATGCTGCTTGTTCCTCTTCCAATTTGTCTTCAACAATTGATTTAAGTTTCCTTTCCAGTAGAGAGGAGTAAACTTTATAGGCTACAGGAGAGAGACATATAGGCCTATAGTTTGGTATTCACTAGAGCTACCCTTCAAGTAGATCGGTATGATATTGCATCCCAATTCCTCAGGCATAGGCTTAGAAGAGAAAATATTTTGAAACAGGTTCTGCAAAGCTTTATGTAATTATAGACCTCCAAATTGTATAAGTTCTAGAGCAATACCATTTTTGCCTGCTGCTTTGCCAGTCTTCATTTTTCCTATAGCCCAAATGACATCTTCCTCCCATATCACATCATCATATTCATCTGTTTCCTGCTTGTCTTCCACTCACCCTTCCGAGGCACCAGAAAACTATACAGAATAGTGGCGTCACCATCTCTCTAATATTTCCCTATCTCCAGTAACTTTAATTATAACAGTTCTAAAAAATCTAATTTTTAAAAGAAAATACTCTTCAAACTTATTTTCTAGGAATAACAATGCTAACCCCATATTGCATCTTTTCAGGATAACTGAACGTTTGGATAACCAACAATTTGTATAATCTCAACTGTATTTTGAAAATTTGTCTAAGAATAATACTGAATGGTTACAAGAAGATAACATCCATTCCCTCTGTTTTAATTTTTTTCAATGAAAATTTAACCAAATTTTATGCAAATACTTATTTATAATTCAACTAAATGGGAAAAAGAACAAAATCGATATTTGATCAAATCAAATAACGACATTCCCATCTAGAAAAGATAATAAATTTTATACCCCAATAAACAAAATCCTTTTAATACTCCTTTTTTTTTTTTTTTTAAAGCAAGATATAAAATGAAAAGTAGAGACCTTAGATATGGGGATTAACTTGGCAGGATTTTCCAAACCTGCCTTACCAAGCTGATAGGCTCGGTAAAATAAGGCAAGAATCGATCCACTTTACTAAGAACATTTTTAAAATGAATAACTAAACATGTCCTTGCCTTATGCACGAGACATTTATAGATGAATACATTTTATTCAACTTTTGTATAAAATTCATTATCTCATGTAAATAAAAATATTCTTATTTGATAAATTAAATTTTCAAAAATAATAACAAAATATAAATCATCTTAAGTTTCCATTTATAATTATTAATTATAAAAATCTCTAGACTAATTAGGACACAGAAATAAAAAATAAACTGGTTAAATTACACTATCTAATAATTAAACTATAAAACTAATTTTTTTTAAAAATGAATTAATAATGAGATCACTCAAACAGGGCAGTTTAAACCTTAACACTAAATAAAAGTGTTCCTACCTCAATAAAAATCTATGTAAAAAAAACAAACAATAAATTAAAAATTATTACAAAACCAATTAACCAAAGTTACTAGCTGCAATTTAAGGGATATTCTTGTTAACCTATAAGGCAATAGTTTATTGATAGGCTGAAAGAAGATTTTACACTACCGCTAATCACTTATTGGTCGAGAGAGTGCTGAGGAATCTCCATGTGACCGATGAGAGGAATTGGAGGATTAGGTTGGCGCTGTCTGTTCAACTCACTTCGCTCCGAAGGTTCCATGTGCTGTCGCTCGTGGAGGACTAGGTGATTTTTCTGTGAAAATGCTTTGCCACATTTTTCACATCGAAAAGGTTTTAATTTACAAGCGCCATTTGGATACCTACAAAAACACAGACAAAAGTAAAATTATTTTTTTAAATATATTATTAATATGATGATGATTTGGGAATGTTGGGTTTTAACTTCCTTAAAATGAAAAGTAACTTTTATTTAAGACCATAATGTTACCTAGATTAGATTTAGGTTTGACCATGTATATATATATATTCTTAAATTAACAAGCAAAAAATTGTAAATAGTATCTGTAGTAAAATTATTTTAATTTTTATTATTTTAATAATTCTCGTTAATTTTTTGTAATAATGGCTTTATTCATTCATTCATTCATATATATTCTTACAAGCAGTACATATTCAATTAAAAATAAATATTATTTAAGCAGCATTTCTTTTCCCAATCACTCGAGTTCAATAAGTGCTAATAAGAAGCCCTAATGTTTTTGAAGGACAGGTATAAATAAAAAACGATCAAGTATAGTATGTTTTGCGGGGGCCCCAAGTACTTAAGAACAGATAGTATCGAATCATGATTAATTCCAAGACTTGTCTTTCTACCTCAAGGCAGTTTCATGTATCCCACATTTATGCCGGGTTAAAATGGCCCTTCCTCTAAATCTGCCAACAATAGTCCCTCGGATTTTTCCTAAGCCAAACCATTAATAACCAGCAGGATACATCTACAATTCCTGACAATTACATTTATCCATCCGATTACAAGAAACAAGAGCATACCCTTCTCATTTCCATAACCCATCCCAGTATATTAGTACCTTTCTTGCCAACCCCGCAATAGTTATACAGTAAAACTTCCCACCTGCGGACACAGGAGGGGAGTTGAATTTTGTTCACTTATAAGAAGTGTCCACTGGTGAGAGACTGTGGGTGGGGAAAAACAATTAAGTAATATGTATGTTTGTACATGACAAACAATTTTTATTCAAAGGCTGCTCACATTATTTTAAACTAAAGATAATATGTAATTGTGTACTTATATGAACAAAGAAATAATAATTTCTATAAGTAATAATAATTTACATAATACACTTAATATTTAAATAAAATAATCAGTAATTTTTTTCTGGACTATTTTTTCTTCTGATATTTTTATTCCAAATTGACTTTTAAATTCATTACTGCTTCCACTCCAGAAGGATAGCTTTTTATATGTAGAAATGAAGCAATGACTAAAGGTGAGACAGTGCTACTTTACTGGAGATTTGCTCAACTTGTGCTAAAACATTACCAAATTTTGAAAATTAACGGTGGAGGGTGTGAGACCAAAAGGAAGACCAAGGAAGACTTGGGAGGGCGCAATTCAGGAGGCTTTAGACAGAAGGGGTTTGGAGTGGAGAAGGAGAAGATGATTGATACAAGAGAGGGATTCATGGATCAGGCTCTATAGAAAGGATCCTCACACCCTTGGGCGGTAGAAGAGGAGAAGATTTTTTATTTAAACACTTTATTGAAACATTACAATCTGCCACTTGTGGGCAATAACTAATGGTGCTATGTAGCTTACCGTCATTCCTTAACAAAACAATAAAATAAATATATACATGACGTAATAAAAAGAAATTAATGCGAAAATGATAATAAAGTAAAGGAAAAAAAAAATAATAATAATAAAAATGTACACATTCATACCCTATTTACAATTTGCCTGGGGTCCCCGAACTGAGCTTCTTCTCCAGGAATGAGGGCAAAGCAGAAGTCCGGGAGGCCCCAGCCCCCTTTCCCAGCCGTGTCACTGGCATTAAACGCCAATGGAAGCTGGTTAAGGGCACTTCACACACACAGGTCGTGAGTGGAGAATCTGGCCAGTGCCAGTACTCCAAACAACATTATTATATCAGGTCTCGGGGCCATTGACGGTTTAGACGGCGGGGTAGGTTATATGGATGTGTGGAACTGGATAATGACTGAGCCAGGGATGATGAACCAGGGGGTTGGGATGACAGGCAAGGTTTTTCAAAAGTTCAAATGAAAGTTTGAAAATTTAGTAGGGATGGCGTCCAGGACAAATGGAATGTTGAGATCATTGTTGGAGATGTAATAAGAAGCATTGACAATAGTTTTCAGGACTTTGGATTGAAAGGATTGAATGCGTCTGATATCCGATTTTTTTGCGGTCACCCACAGTTCCAGTCCACAGGTCCAAAGAGGTTTGATGATGGTCTTGTATATTAGTAGTTTATTGTCTATTGAAAGATGGGAGGTCCTACATAGTAATCTCGGAAATTATGTCCTACTGTGTGTGATAAATTCTCTGTCCACGTCCGCTTATGAGAATTTCCAGATATCAGAGTAAAAATATAAAGAAAACTTAAAAATTATGAGGGGGAAAATAATTGTCCGCATATGAGAAATGTCCGCCTGTTAGAAGTGTCTGTTCAAGGAAGTTTTACTGTATTATTTAATGGTATCTATAATAAATGAAATTCCATGGAAACTAAATTATAAGATTAAATATTTATTTCTACTTAAGAGATGGGCGATTGAACACAATAATTAATATTTCTTAGTACCCAAAACACAATAATTAATTTATTTAATAATAAATAATAATAATAATTAATTTCTGTATAAACACAATGATTAATATTTCATAGTATTCAATATTGGTAAATTAGTGAATATTAGAATTGATAGAAATAGAACTGCAACGAATATATAATACAGTAATGTTTTATAATTAATTATGGATAAGAATACATAATTACCTGAGGATATGTTGATTGAGACCATGTTTCTGTGTGAAAGCTCGGCCGCATTCGGAACAAGCATGAGTTTTCTGCTTGAGGAGGCCTTGGCCAGCGGCTTGTTTAAGGGAAGCAGCGAGGCTACAGATGTCAGAAAGGAAGCTATGGTCTCCGACGTGTAACCTCATGTGCAGAGCTAAACCTTCTGCACTAGCAAAAGATTCTCCACATTCCCTAAAAAGAATATTTTGGTTTCAATCACATAAAATTAACTTTTTTTCTCTTATTTAGAAACAATATGAGATGAGCAGCTTTAATATACAAGTGTTTAATTCATATCAATTGAAACAAATTTATCAATTATCTCATCATATTTCCCATTGGAAATACTCCCTCACATCCTATCTTTTCCTTTTGTTTTTATTACTTGTTCCTTCAATTCACAACCTCAATCTACTGTCAGCATTAAAAATCCATTGAATGTACTCACTTGCATAGCTTTGAATGATTCGTAACAGGCTGCTGGTCTGGAGGATGCGGACCATGGTGGTGATTGTTCAGACCACACGTCCTCACATGAAGAAGAAGGGTACGTTTTTGTAAGAATTCCTTTCCACAGTTGGGACAAGTGTCAGGAACCCGTCCATGCTCTCTTTCATGCTCTACCAACTGAAATTTCCGTAGAAATCCTGCACCGCAGTCAGGACATATATATGGCTGTAAGCCACCATGGAATCTTGAATGCATTACTAGATGTTCTTCTCTTGAAAAAGATTCCCCACAGATCTGTTGGCCAAAAATATGTTTATGAATGATAATATTTTACAAATGTTTTGATAATTCTAATTGTTTTTTCTCTGGTGTTTACCTAAGTAACTAAAATTTACAATAAAAAACAACTATAGTACTGTACATAGTTAGAATCCTGGAAAATGTCATTTTTTATTTTAATAAACACTCACTTCATTTCTACAGTTGTTACATCACAAAATTTTTTTCTACTAAATTTTACACCTTTGTTGCAACCAAAGTTACAAAAATATAATCTGAGAAAAGCAATATTTTTTTGTATCATTAAGGAACATTCTTTCAATAAAATTTTAGATAAAGTTATCGGCCTTTATCTGTAAACATAATTCTTTATCAGATAGAGGTTCATTATAAGTTCAAATAAAATGAGGATTTTAATAAAAACAAATTTCAACATAATTGTAGAAACAATAAGGCATAACAATGACTGATTACAAAAGAACTTTCAACATATTTTACTGGAGAATGAAATGATCAACAACATAAAACTTACCTGACAGGAGTAAGGTCTTTCGCCAGAATGAAATTTTAAATGCGTGCTCAAGTGTCTTTTCTGAGAAAATGTTTGTCCACATTCACGACATTCAAATGGCCTATCTCTGGTATGCATTTTTTCATGACTTACCTGAATCAAAGAAACACTGTTTATCTCTAAGTCAATCTAGACGAATAAGTAAGAAATAAGAATAACTTACAAGATGATGCTTTAAAGTAAATGACTTATTACATTCATTGCACTTATAAGGTCGTTCGGCACTATGCAAAAGTAGATGAGTACTAAGACAATGTTTTAAGGCAAATGTCTTTCCACACTCAGGACAAACGTGAGGACGTTCTCCCGTATGCACACGAATGTGCGTAGCCAGATGATGTTTGAGCAGAAATGACTTTCCGCATTCTTCACATGTGTGAGGTCGTTGTTTGTACTGAGCCGGCATTTTGTTTGGAAGAACTTGCTCCCCAGTTTGTGATGAGACATTTTGCTGACTACTTCCACTGGTAGAGCCTGGCTTTCGTTGAAAAAAATCAGCTTCATTCGAAAGAGATGGTATGTGTGGAGCTAAAAAATGTCTTGGTTCATCATTCATAAAGAACATACTACGAAACATTAAATTGTTATTCATATTTTCAGGCTCATCTAACTTATTTGTGTCTTCAGTTTTCGGCTTAGAGCCTTTTATCACTACGCTGGTCTGAGGAGCAGGTTTATAAACATTATTATAATAAGGTATGGGCTCTTCATTGGACTCCAGGATGATACGCTCAGAAAGATGATCTGAAACTGCTTTAATCGGATCCAAAATCCGTTCAGTCTTACATCTGAAACAAATCAATTAAAAATTTAAAAGTGATATTAGCAGTTGACACAGGGTAGTAGTTTTATCTAATCAGTCAATAACACTTTCTTACCTTAACATGTGTTTTACTTAAACTTTCCTCTTGCTCCTTGAATTCTTCTCAATTATTGCAAAATCGGAATTAGTTGTAATCAGGATTCATTCATTTTCTAAAGTCTGAATAAATAATATTTCTTTTGATTGTTTACAATTTATTGACCATCCTACAGTTTACAATTCCACAGTGTTGACAGAGCCGCACAAAAAAAAATTACAATTTTTTTCTTGTAAAATTAAAAATAACTTTTATTTATTCATAAAAAAATACAAAGATGTCTTAAGAACAGCAGCTACTAAAAAAATCAAAAATAAATCGTAAAGTACCCCATTTAATACAAAGCTAAATAACAAGGTTAAGAGTCTTAACCTCTTAACTTAGGACGAGAATAGGTAAGAGAGCAGATAAACATCTGAGATCAGTATAAACGACTTTCTTAAAATCAGGTGTCGTTATATTTGATGAAAAAGTGTTAAGTATGAGCAAGTTTGCATACAACTATTGAAGAGATGTTGGAAATAATTATCAATGAAGGCCAATACATATAACAATAATTATCAAAGCGGATTGAAAAACAAACTAAAGCGTTAATTTAAGGCGAATTGGATGGATTATGAATAAGAATCCCTTTTGTCCAATCTATAAATTACTTGTAGTCCTAATAATAATTAAACTGTTAAAATTGTGAAAGGTTAGAGGGTTTGAGCGCTACTTAATAATGTGCTCTTATGTGGTTCAACGGAATGTGATCTTGTTACTGCAACGTTTTTATATATTTCTGTTTGTTTCTCTCTCTTAGCCCTGAAGATGGCCTACATTGTAGGCCGAAACGTCGGCACATAATAAATAAGTTACACTTATTTAGGTGTTTTGATTGACTGCACCCCCAACTATTTCTTCCTTCCCTACATTAGAAGATACAGTCGACCAATTCTTCTCTAACAGGAATGTGAGGTAAGTTGAATGCAGACTCATAATGATAAACGAATCTGATTTGAGAACGGGAGATGTTTTGGTTTAGCATATTGAATTTCCCCTTTAAGTTACTTTAATTGGTTTCGTCAAAATGGAAATCCTGGTTTGAAAAAAACTTATTTGCCCAAATTAAGTATTTTAAGTCAGCCAGCCGATTGCAGATTAATGGAGAACTGCCAAATCGGTAATAAGTCGCAGTGGCATTGTGTATTCTGATAATGTTTCTATAGTCCCTTCTGATCCATCTATAATCGAAACAATACAAGTGCGTTCTACGAATTTGTTATAGAACAGGGTTAAAACCCCTTCTACACGGTCGGGACCGACCGCCGAACATCGTGACCTTGGCAAGGTTGATGTAAAAATAGACAGGTAGAAGTCGGTTGACTGACCAATATTTGGTCGGTCCCGACCGTCCGTGGTCGTGAGCGCATCCCTCCCGACACACTGCGTCCGTGGTTGGCTCCGACCGTCTGGAACGCTGTCGGCCGACGCACAGTTTTTAGTAGGAGCTAGCTGGACAAAATTCATGTTTAAAATTCTAAAAATTGTTATTGGGATATTGTAAACAATTGTTCAAAACCTAGAAATCTAATATTTATTTATTCCTGGCACACTTCATCTCGTCATTGTTTATATCTAATATATTTCATAGCTGCATCTCTCTCATTAATAATAAGATGCATTATAGCCTGCACACTCATGTACAACTTGTTTTTTTTTAAAAAAAAACGCTCTTTGAGCCACTGTTTCATCTATTTTCTTTTTTTTTTCTTCTTCGCTCAAGCATAAAAAAGTTATTGCCAAACCGACCTTCTGTTGCTTTGAAAGGCAAGGAGCCATCGCGAATACCGGAGAAGAACTAGCAAGTTGAGTCAACCACCGACCGTGTAGAACGAATACAAAAATTGGTCGACCCGACCAAGGTCACGACCGTGTGTAGAGGGATTTAAATGAAGAATGGTAAATGAAGGCGGCTGATAAACATGCGAAAATTGCAGGATTTTACAGTACCATTGTATTACGAAAGCTGTGAAACATTAATTTAGCTGGATGTAAAAATAAAAATATCATAACATAAGTATTTCTCCATTTAAGAAATCCCAAACATCGCATTATTTAACCTCTAAAGAGTGTCCCTCGGATAGCTAATATAGAATCCCTTCAATTTTTTTTCTTGTAGGGAACGGCCATGGACTTGAATATCTTTACTTCCTGAGGGAATAAAGATATTCGGGAGGAAAGGGTTTTGGAAGATCGTCTTCTTTCGACTTAAGTACAAAGGAAGAGGCAATAAGAAATAGCATAAAGTTTACCATCCTATTCGAGTATGCATTCTCTCATTCGATGGTAAGGAATTGTAGGAGCATACAATCATCATAATCTTGCGGCGAGCCGCCATTCGCGTTAATTCGGGCAGAAAAAAGGAAATTGTGCAGTGGAGCACAAAGATGACGCGCAAGAGGTCATCTCGGTTAGAACGGGAGTCATTCGCACGATGATAATCGCGGGCATAATAAAAGCAATGACCACTGATTTCAATTTCCAATAATTTCTAGGTTTAGATTATGTTTGGTATTCCCATTAGGATAATGAATTGTTGGTGGTAAACTTTTTGCTATAATCTATCTGGATTTTAATTTGAAAATCTTTTGATACCAACAATTGCGTTAAGTAGCTGCTGCTGATTTAGGAGGAGTGTCTATATAGGAAGCTTCTAAGACAGGACCTTTAATTAAAATATCCTTGACAACTGTTTCTTTAGATTGCAAAAACTGTCCATCTCCTAATAAATTCAGACCTCATAAAAATATCCGCATCTGCTAAAGTTTTAAAACACTCACAAGTTATTACACAGAGTTGTTGTATTGGCAAACAATTCAGTGATTGATTCGCCATGTTTTTGATATGTGCTCAAGAACTAGTGCTGTAAGACAAAATCGATTTGATGGGGCGGACATGTCCGAGAACGAATGCTGATCCTTCTAGATTTTTCTAAAGCCTTTGACACAGTAGACCACAATACCCTCCTCGCCAAGCTACGAAACTTACCTCTATCCAACAGTGCTCTAGGATGGTTCAAGTCTTTCCTCTCAGATCGCTCCCAATATGTTCTGGTCCCTGGTCAACCTTCCATAACCCTTCCGCTGTTCTGTGGTGTCCCACAGGGTTCATAATTGAATTTCAATAAAATACGAAACACATCTTTCATCAATTCTGTTAAAAAAGGTTTATGCAAAATTTGAAGTAGATTGGACCAAGGAATCGTGTTGTCCCATACAAAATTTGTCCCCCTTTTGCCCGCTCTTAGGGGTAGAATTTCGGAAAATCCTTTCTTATCGGATGCCTACGTCATACAAAGAACACAGCTTCCAAGTTTCAGGTCTTTACGATCAGCGGTTTAGGCTGTGCGTTGATCCACCAGTCAGTCATTCAGGACAAAGCATTTTATATGTATAGATTTCTATATTTACTTTTATATTTTAACGTGATAATTTGTTAGTTCTCGTTAACAAATTTGAAAAGAAAAAAATATATTTTGCAGAATATGAATCATTATATTAGATTTTTCTGTTGCGCCTTTTAATGAAGTTTGTAAATTTTTGTACCCTGCAATATGAGTCATTATATTCCCCACTGTTCTGTTTTCTAGTTCTATCCCAATTTATTTATTCTGCAATCTTGGAGGGATATGAAATTGAAGGGTTCTTTATTATCTTACTTAAACATTTTTACTAAAATTAGGTAATTTTTTAAGTCTAATATCCAATATAAATGTCAGAGTGGGGATTTTCTGAACAGTTTCATAACACGTCGAAGTCAATATAATAAGTCATTTCGCGATCCTAAGCCATTTTGAGTTGGTTTTTCCTAACTCTGTACAATCTTTAAACCCCTATTATATTAAGGGAGAAACCCTTGGGGGTGGAATTGTCAAAATTCCTTTCTTAGTGCTCATTTAAGCTATACAAAGAGCCTATCTGAAAATTTTAAGATGCTAAGTTCAGTGGTTTCTGCTGTGCCTTGACCGCTGGGTGAGTTAGTCAATCAGGTTACATACAATTTTAAATAAACTTCGCCTGTGTGGTGTGTTGATATAAAGTAGCCTTCTCCAGGCTTGAGATTATCCATATCAAATTTCATCACAAACGGATCATCACAGCCGTGAAACATACATTAACACTGATTAACAAACGGGACGGACAGAACTTACTTTCGTTTACTGTTACTCGTGTCAGTAAAAGATTAGTATGTAATGCTATTGAATTTATTGAAAAGGATTACTTATTATCACGGTTTCGCTTGTCGTATGGCAGCAGCGATACATTAAAACTGAAGGGATTAGAATAATGTACAAATGTAGGTAATTTATCGATGTGTTTTTAGTTTTGGCGGTCCTACTTACCTATTGAGATAAACTCCTGTAAACTATGCTACTTGCATTGTTTCGTTCAGCGAATATACGTAGATTTTGCGAGAAAGAAACACGTGAGATAGAATAACTTTCTACCCCTTTTTAACCCCGAAAGCAATTCCTCAGTAATAGTGAACTCGTTATTAACACGTTGAATAAATAGCCAGTTGGACTGTGTCAGACAAATCGGTGCTCTCTTCTAATGCTATGGAAGATGAATCAAAACCAGCCATACGGTCAGTCAGTCCATGTTGTTTTTATATCATTAGCCCATCATTTCTATACGTCGGGCAACGGTTCGTTTTGACAAACTAATCTTGTCTAATTCATTTTTCTTTTTAGGACACAAAACACTGCAAACTTCTAACATACACTCCTTGATAAATTGTAATTCGGCAAATGGTTTTAACGACTTTGCCAATTTTGAACTAACTATAAAAATAGCTTCTGGATTTCGTCTTTTCTTATTTGTCCTGTCAATGAGATGCTTGGTTGAATAATGCCTCTTTATATTGAATTCTTTCATCACTGAAATGGATTCATTACACAGCAAACAAATAGCTTACCATTGTGCAAGACAAAAAAGAATTCTTCAGTCCATTTTTCTTGAAACTGGCGACCCTCTGCATCTACTTTTCGTTTCTTTCCACCAGACATCATTTTCGTTTACTTTTCGTTCGATAAACTTAATAACAAAATATAATTAGTAAGCACTCAAGATGCACACAAAGTCACAAAGCAAATTGACGGCACTAGAAGTTCGCTAGGATATCGCTTGTCGAAGTTACCACCCGCTTATATAGGCAAAATGAAGGAATGATCTAGAATCGTCCAGTGTAGAACAATAAAATTGCGAAGCAATAATCTTTTGTTGGCAAATAATCTACTTCAAAAATGGTTACCTATGTTACTTTTTTAAAAACCGCACCGATTAGGAGAGACAGACCAATAAGTGAAATTACTCGGAAAATTTCAAGGTTTTTCGGCCACCAAAGGTTTTCCCATCCGTTTTTTTGATTGTGAACTTGGTTTTATACTACTCAGACATGCCCTTACAACATATCAAAAATGCAGCATCATGGTTAGGAAAAAAAATAATTTTGTAACAAAATATCGCGGTCATTAATCGAAATAAAATAGAGCCTATATTTCAAGTTGGAAAATGTTACATATCTATGCGAAATTTCTTTAAAATCGGTACAGTAAAATATTTATTATAGCCATTATAATTCTTTTGGTGCTTACTTACCCCAGATGCACTATTTATTTATGAATAATATATTGAAGGTATAATAGATGAGTAAATTGGTAAACACAAGAACAGACCTTTGGAAAAGAACCCAATTAAGATTAAGGCATATAAATAATAATTTGAGTACTCATCCTAAATGATAACTCTGGCATCCCAAAAATCAATCAGAATATACATACATACATACATACAAATATATATATATATATATATATGTATGTATATATGTATGTATATATGCCTGATCCTGAATGGGCGAAATATTGGACAGATAATTTCAATTTCTGTTTTAGTTTGGAGACTTAAGGGCTTTTCCTTGGAATTTTTCCACAGTCTTAAAATAAAATTTAAGGTTTAGAAACATTAAAAAAGTTTCTATGTAGTCAAAATAGTATTTAAAATATTCTTCTAAACTAAAATTGCTATAATGGCATATAGTGTGTTCTCGTACATAGTTCTTCAATTCTCAACATACTTTAAAATGTCTGATTGAAATAGATCTCAGGTCTAGATAGGGTGGCTACATCTTTACACTGATAGGGTTACTGTAAACAAAATAATACCAATAAATAAAATGAGAAGTCTCTTTATGGTAAAAAATATTTTCTCATTACCTTAGAATATAATAATTGGTTTTATAAAATTGTACATTAGAAGGCAAACTATGATTTATTTGCCACTATTTATCTAGAGAATTTTGCAATTCTGTATTTAATTTTTTTTAGAACTGAAGAGGGTGAGTAAAATTAAATAAAGATCAGTACAAGAATTATTTTCAGATGAAGTAGCCATCTGATCATTCATGCCTGAGATTTATTACTTGGTTTTGATAAGCCTATAAAATCAGTTAATTTAGTATAATAAAAAACTTTTTGTTATTTTTTAAAAGTTAACTTATTATAAAACTAACTATTAACTATATAATTCTTTTCATGTCTGATTTCCATTTAACATTTAATAGAAAAAACAACTTAATAAACTTAAAAAACAATTTACAATTCTATTGAATAAAAACTAATAGGAGCATAGAAATTTTTATTATATTTCTAAAGATTAAATGTATTGCTCTTTGTTTCTAATTTGTGGACATTCACTCTTACAAACATATTAACTCCACAGTAAGAATCAATTTTATATTTCACAGATTGGGTAAAACAAAAAAAAATTGGTTATAACAATTTTTATTAAAGGCATTTTGATTACATTCAGACCTAGGTAATGGACATTTCTAACACACAGTTTTAGAACAATCCTCAATATTGCTAGAACAAAGTATTACATCTTCCCCATTACAATCAAAGAAACTAATTTATTAAAAGTAGAATTTCTAAGCTTTGTCTACAATAAACAACACAATTTTCAAATAATGCCAAAAATGAAACTAAATAATAATTACAATATAGATATTTTTTTTTAAACTTATAAACAACCGCGTATGCTGTTTAATGATCTTCTATTACATGGGTTACTATATATTTAATTTAATTATTTTTTACCATTTATTAAAATTTTAATACAACAATTATTCAAGCATCATGTTAATAGAGACATTACTGTAATTAGTCAATATCATATTGCCTGTAATATGTTTTTATTCACTCTTATCATGTCATTTAAAATTCCGATGGTTGTTAAAGTTAACCAAAATCCATGTGCTAAAGTGATCAATGCAAGAAGGTGTCCATAGATGTATTAGTAAGTTGTTGACAAGTGCTTTCAAAATTAAAAAAATCTTCGCTTGTATGCCTGCTCTATCAGGTTTTATAGATTTTTTTTTTTCAATTTTGTCAACAGAAATAAATACTCTGTTAGTTATTAAAAACCTAAGCAGCACAAAATACAATATATCATTTTTTTGCATTATAACTAGGTTATCATTAAAATAAAAAGTTTGTAAACTAACAATTATACTAATACACACAAATCTAGGTAAACATACATTTAACATAACATAATTTGAAAATTATAAAAATATCAGAGTTAAATTTAATTAACAGCTTGAGGTAAAGGATCTTTCAGCTCAGACTAAAAAAAAAATTATAATAATAAAACGAACTGATTTTCTTTTCTTAACAATTTGGTTTTCTATTAACAATGCTTAGCTCCTAGACATTGCTTTTTTTTTGTGTGAGATCATTCTTTCCCTAAGTTCTGAGGTAATAGATACAAACCAATTATTTGTTACAAAGTTTATATATATATCGATAATCCAAAATATATTCATTAATTCTTTTTCTTTAAATTCTTAGTTAATTCACATCGACTTGTCTAATATGACTATCTCTACAAGATGTTCATATTTAGCGACAATAGCCCTGACTAAACTTCATAATCCTAGTGAGCGTACATAGTCTACAAACATCGAAATATGACAATATATATAATGTATAGCAGTGTATTATTTATTATTAAGAGTAATAAATTTATAGTTACCGACATTATTAGGACTACAGTTATCGTCAGTAACTCTCAGCTACAAAAATAACATGATTTACTATACACTTGTTACAGACAGCAGTAGTAAATATACAAATGCAACATGGTTTAGAAATGTTAGCTATGACACATTCACTATTCGTGCTTTCGTTGGTCCTTGCATTTTATGTTTATTCGTAATGAACCAGGATCATTTTTAAAATGAATCATTATATACATTTTTATATATAAAAATTCATTAACAATTTTATGAGCTAGGATAAACTCTGATTTCATTTTCGTCAAAAATATGTATCAATATTTGTCTATTACGATAAGTAATTCTGATTAAAAACGCATTGTAGATTGATAAATTCCATTTAAACGCATTGATACATATTACAATGGTTTCCCCAAAATAGAGAGACATAAATGTTTCTTTTAAGTGAATGCATCATTGAAATTGTTCAGGGGAAAATATCCTATATGTTTCATAATTGAAAAATTCTAAACATATCATTCCTTATTTGCACAGCCGACAACATCAAACAACATCCCTTAAAATAAAATGTATGGAAAAAAAACCAAGTCATAATAAAATATGGATTTCTTAGGAAAAGTTGATGATTAGTTGATTAATAGAGACCAGATTTTCATGCAAATAGTAAGTTTTTCCACCTGCATATTTTTTCTGATCATTGTATACAGGCATATTAAAACTTATTTTGACTTTGCATGAATCATAAAAATATGTCACAAAAAGGATAACTCTTAAATACAGTTTTTTTTCTATTTGCAATTTTATAAATACTATTGCAGAATATAATTGTATAGTTGTTCACAGTAAATTTATTATTTCTATTGAATATTTTTGATTAAAGTTAAAATATTTACTTTTATTTTAATTAAGTTCCCATAGAAACAACAAATTTTGATTTCCTTTTAGATTTCTCATTATTTCAAGTCATTATTTTTATATTGCTACGATTTCACTGCATCAAATCCAGTCTCAGCTTATTAACAATAATAATAATAATATGCTTAAGATAATTAAAAAAAATCTATTTAAGTGTTATTTGTATTTGTTTTTTGTAAGTATGCAAAATATAAATTAGATATGAGATAATTTGACTAAAAAAAAACGAAATAAAATAAAACAAAAATAATAATAATAAAATAAAATAAATTAAAAGAGGAAATCAAGGAAACAGAAAAAAATATAAAAAAATAAATAAATAAAATGTTGAATTATGTAAATGTATGTTTTATTAAATATATATATATACTTTTTACATAATAAAAATTACAATTAAAAGAAGACACTAGTAAATCATTCAAATCACAAAGTACCATCAGTGTTTGAATACAATACATACACAAATAGTCCAACAGAATAATACTGTAATTAAGAATGTAATTACTCAGATCTAAATTATAACTTTTAATTGTGTAATTTAATATTTATTTATTTATAATGTATACAATCTAAGTACAATGAGTAGTAATAACACTACCTAACAGAACGCTATGTATGCTGTTGTACTACCCCTAAGCAAGCACGGATATTTTACCCATTAAAGGTTATTACAATGTTTACTTTAATCCTACGCAGCCCCGACTATAAATTAGGGGTATAAACTAAAAAATGGAATTAAAAAAAAAAAGAAATAACAAAAAAAAAATAACTAGCTCTAAGATGGCCTCTTTTCATTAATTTTCAGCAAATAGCATTCAGTGAAATGACAACTAACAGTTACAGATCTTGAAACACATTGATTCTACAAAAAGAATTAAGCTGCGATGACTAGCAGAATCCATTAATTTTTTAATTTAATTTTTTTTTAGATTTTTAATTGTATTATTTTAAGGTCTTACACATAATGTTAAACAATTGAAAGCCTAACTCCTCTGAGAAACATCAACGACTGCAAAAACAGATATTTTAACTTTATATGTTCTCAGATAAATGAGTTGCTTTGGAATCAAATGTACATCACTAACAATATATAGTCAAGTTATGTGAGGTACAATACAATATAAATAATCCTTAAAAATATATAAGTTAAACAAATTCCTATTAAATAACATTAACAAGTATATTATACATACATAGTATTAACAAAGTCGATTATATCAACAATACCATCCTCCAGGTCAACACAACACACAAAATTATCAAACATAATAATCATTGGTCAGGTAACTGTAGGCGTAGTTATTAAAAGCTTTGACAACGTCGTGAAGGGAGGAGTAATGTTAATCACACCAACTACTACATGCATCCTTCATTTGACACATTATAAATTAACAAAAATATACAATTCTCTATCTGCTTATAATAACAATGCTTATGAATCGCTTTTATATTATTAATTCATTTCTTTAAAAATGTTTTATATATATAAATTTTTTTTTTAATATATATATAAATCAATATATTTTTGAAAATTTGAATTGACACATACTAAAGGTCACAGGCTGATTACACTTAAGTCTATATAAAGGCCCAACATTCCAAAGTTTTGACGACAAAGTCTTGTTGGGGCGAAAGAGGTTCGTTTCCGTAGGTGGCACATGATTCTGTCCTCCCCTGGTAGAGGTCTCCATCGAGCCAGAGTCCAAATTTTCCACTATAAATAATAATAATAATAAATTAATAAACAATCTGTTTAAGAAAATACAAATATAAAAGTAAGCTTACAAAATATAAAATAGAATACAAGAACAGATGAAGGTATTATAATAAAAATTTGGAGTTTTAAGTTTAATTTTTAAAGACATGGTATATCCAATTAGATAAAAAAATGTTATCCACAAAAATCCTAAGTTGTTTATGATAAAATGCAGAAAGGTATAAAGATAATAATACCTTTATCCTTCCACATCTTTTTTTTTTTATATACACTTGAAACTTTATATATCAAACTTTTAAATAAAAAATATCTTTATATAACAATATAAATTCATAGGAATCTTTAATTTTTGCCTACAAAAATCTTTCTGAACAGCTCACAAATATTATTTTCTTTAAAACTCTAAGTAATCCAAATAATTAATTGAACTTATATAATTATTTCCGTACTGATCGTTAAATGAAAATTTTGATTTCTTGATAGATCATATTTGAAGGTACAATGTAAAATTAAAAAGTAAGCATTATTGAAAATATAACTTACTCTCCAGCTCCGATGGATAGGGATTCATTGTTTCCTTTGATGAAAAACATGTTATCTCCAGTCCAATTGTAAACCTGGAATTCTGGGGCAAACCTAAAGAGTAAGCTCTCTCCGGTACCATAAAAGTGGTCGGATACCTGAAATTAAAAAAGAAAAACTTTGTTAATCAAGTTTATAGACTAAAAATCATTGTTAAGGATTTAATAAACATTATGAAATACATAAAAATCATGTTATAAAATATACACATACCTTCAAAGAGCAAGAGGTAAGGGCCCCAAAGACGTTGTTGTCAGTATCCTGAATAACCATCAAGATAGGGCTTTCAACCCTTGACATTTTTCTGTACATTGAGTTAAGTGAGAATCCATGCTGGGATGTACTGAACACCAAGGTCCACACGTAGCCTGCAAACGAAATAGATATATTACTTATTTATTCAAAGATAAAAATGAATGATTATAGTTTCTATAATTGATAATAAAAGTATTAAATGATGTATATTTTATAAATATGTATAATACTGATATCCTCTGTGCCACGAGGAAGAGCAGACTAAGATAGCTGCCTAAAATGATGCTGAATGGTGCACCAGGAGAAAAACGGAAAAGGGGCAGGCCCAGGCATCAATAGATGGATGACTTGGAGGATGATTTAAGAAAGATGGGGATGGAAAATTGGAGGAGCCTCGCTGGAGACTGCGAGGAATGGGGATTGCTGAGGCCCAGGTCCTGCAAGGACTTAAGCACAAAACAGTGAGTGAGCAATGCATAATTTACATCATTATGTCTACAACCTCGGTGAATAAATAGTTAAGTCGAATTTTGTCCAGAGAGATTTAGCTGTTTGAGAGAAGCGGAATCTTGATATTCTTGTATTTTTTCCCTTGAAATTGGAGTTGTAATATAAGTAATAACTTCTTATCAAGCCAATGCCTGACTTGATTTTATATAGAGCCCCCAAAAAATAAGACAATTCCGCTTCCTTAATTACAAGGAACTTATTTTGGAGAGATTTTGACTTTACCACTAAATCACCGAGGATGTAGATATTTAAATACAGGAAATATAAGTTAAATATTTTCACTTATCCAGGTTTAGTAATAAAAAGCTTATTTTTTGATGGTATTTCGTCTTATGGTATCTTACACATTTGCATTTATTTCTAATCAATCATTGTCAATCAATAATTAAATACAATACTTCTATTAATCTAATCGACATTGGTGTTTGACTAATATTGAAACCTGAATGTAAATGCGCTTTTTTGACCACATTATTATTGAAAAAAAATATAGATGTATAAAAGGTCTTGGGTTCGGTACGTGATAAAGGCTGTACAGTTTCATGAACAATGATTGCGAAAAGGAGGTGATTCATGCTAGATGCTCTTACCCCTTTTTTGGGTACCCACTTTATAGGGGCTGAATGAGCACCAGGAGGGTCCCAGATCCCAAAGGATCCATTCCTGCTAATTTGTAGTCAACAGATTTTTTGATTTGAAGCAGGAACCTTAGGCACAGCAACTCAGCGCACTACCACTGAGCCACTCCACTCTCTACATTAATATACAATAAGGTAAAATTGACTTTAAATTTAAAATGTGCTTTTCAGATCATGTTACTATTTAAAAATCATTTTAAATTATTATTTAATAATTACTTAATTAATTTAATAAAAAAAAAAAAGTGAAAGCTTACCCTCTGCCCTGGCAGGTAGATGCCGGTAGAGCTGCTGCCTGTGCTCCTCGGACAATATCTCTGTAGTGCCTGAGAGCTCGGGGAGGAACGGCTCCAGGTCCAGCGAGGCTGCGCTGCTGGCGTAGAGGGCCCGCCTCAGCTCCCCGCTCATTGACAGCACCTGGTGGGAAAGCGCTAGGTTACTAACAAAGAAATAAATCTTTTCTACGCAAGTAACAACTAACACTCTTACAACACCGACAGTTTATAACAAGCTTATTATAGACAAGGGTGGTAGGGTAGAACTAACGATTACAACTTAGACTCACCATTCCAACAAACACAAACAAGATTCAACAATACTACTTTTCAAAATTACAGTATTTTACCTGGATGCAACGTGAAGCATAAAAACTTATAAAAAATTATTACTTTTATAGAAATCCTTGAAGCTTTTATGAAAATTAATCATGAAACATATAAATATATTATATCAATTACACGTTATACACATTAATAATTTATTCCATAGAATATGACATATATAACAAAGTTACATGAATTATTTAATTTATATATTTTCATTTATTTATTTTAATATATGTTCAGGAGAAATATATGTATGTTTGTAAGTCAAGTAATGTCGGTTAAATTATAGATCAAATAGATTAATGTAGTTTAACTTGAATGGTAAATTTTAAGGAGTAATAAATTATATGAGTAAATCTAATAACATGACTTATTATTTTTAAATTATCAATTAAAATAGATGCGGAGAACCTGGGTTCGAATTCCGGCCAGGACAAATCTTTTTTCTTCAAAATAAAAAATATTTAAATAATCACAATAAAATAAAAAAATATAAAATATTATTTATTAGGGTTTTAATATTATAAATAATTACTTTCTGTTTAAGATTTTATTTTTAACCTTACTCAGGACCATTTTTCCTTCATAATATTTATATCGTCAACTAATAATTAGTCAAGAACATTTTTTATTATTTGTCGCGATAATATTACATACATGTTCTAATGTTTGTTTAAGCTGTGATGAAAAATTAAAATTTTATTTTATGACTGAACTATTAGGGATTATACAAAATATGCAATCATGGAAATTCACTATTTAACTAGTCAATAATCATTACTTGATAATTAATACTTTAACTAAGTTGGAATCCTCAATTAGATTATCTGTGTTCTTAGCATGTAAAAAATTACAAGTCTCAAAATTGCCGGATAATTTAATAATTTACCTATAAAAAATAATTAGATTATTTTTTAGAAGATCCAAAACAATTAATAAGCGATATAAATGTATCATTTTTTTAAAAATATGATACGAATGCTACTAAATATCTTGAAGTATGCTAAAATTCAAATCCAGAATTCCTCTGCCAAATTTTTTTAGTCAGCTAAGTTGCGCAGATAAAAAGTTCGCAAATAGATTTCAGTTTTGAAATGAGGAAATGGCTAAAACGGCATACGTCAAACATTTTTAACTAACATCTGTTTCCACTTCAAACAGGCCACATTTAACACTGAAGGTCAACGTGCAAGAATGCAGTTCCAAAGAAAATGTTATCTTTAACCTGCCTTTATAAAGCGTTTCAGTCGCTATGAGACAAAATCAAATTTATCCATTAATTTAGATTTATAGGACAACTTATACTTACAAGTAAGGCCTGGATTTTATGCATTTGCATATTTGTTTCTATGCTTAGTACATCACGTTTGAAGTTTTTTAAACGTGTTTTGGGCCAAAAGTATTCGATTAGGGTAACTTTTATTTTGCATATTTGTGCATATTTAAAGGACAATGCAAATGTTTGCATATTTAATCGTTTTTGCATATTTGTATGCATATTGTTCTATTGTATTACTTTTCTCTGGACCAATAGAACTCTTCACGAAAAAGCTTTATTATTCGCAACTGACGCTGCTCTGTACATGGTTAAGGCTGCTAAGTCATTGAAGATATTCTAGCGTAAAATGATTCATTTGACTTGCCTTGCCCATGCATTTCATAGGATCGCGGAAATGAATTTGAAGATGTATACTTGCTGATTTCGAATGTCAAAATGTTCTGAAAGCGCCAAGTCGGATAAAAGTGTTAAAAGAAAATTAGCCAGAATTAAATTTACCACCGGAACCGATAATTACAAGATGGGGAACCTGGCTAGATGCATCCCACTACTACTATCAACATTTTGATAAGATCAAAGACGTTCTTGCCAAATTAGATGATACAGCGTCGGCAATATCAAGAGCAAAGAAATTAAAGGGAAAAACAACTTTAAAATATAATTTATTTTATATTTCGTTTGTTTTTTTAGTTGAAACAATAAAAAGAATTGAAAATTTATTTTTATCAGAAAGCCTGACAATAGTAGGTGATTTCATACAAAAAATAAAAAGCGTCCATGGAACATTTGCACCAAAAATCATACAAAAAGTTCAACACGTTTATGAAAACAACCCTGGGCTAAAACAGTTACGATCCATTTGCGACATTCTAGAAGGAAATTTTGGAGAAAAAGATAGGTCATTCAGCCCTAGTACTGCATCATGTTTTAAAAGAGTTCACGTTAAATCAGTCGACGTGGAAAGACTGATTTGTAGTAGGTACAAAAAAATATTGCGACCTGATCGTCAGAGCTTAATCTAATCTAATAATAAGCGTAATCTAAGGATATACACAATTTCAAATATTAATTTGAAAGAATTATAAGCGTTTTGTAACTAATTTTTCATATTATTATAGAGATGTAATATTAGACATTAAAAAGTACGTAATACATTTTTTATTTTGCATTTTTATTTAGTTTTTCTTGCATATTTCCCAAAAATAAATACATATTATATGCACATATTTAAGGATTTTTATTGCATATAAATCCGGGCCCTACTTATAAGGATTAAATGAACGAGACACGCCACAGGGGATGAAAGTTTCGTATCTAAGCTGATACTGATAGTAAAGGGAATAAATTAATTTATGTATCCTAATGATGCGAAAGATCACAATTGTGTGACGACACATAAAATCCAAAGAAGTATTTCTGGTAATCGATTAATGTTCCGAAAGAACGATTATAGAATGAATTTATTCAGAAAATGTCAGGCATTGTGGAATAAGTCGACAATGGACAATTCAAAGATAACTAATTTCTACAAGGAACGAAAGACATTTTGGACCAATTATAAGAAAATGAAGAGTTCTCGCCTGATAAGAAAGATGGCGCAGTTAGGAGTTGACGAAAATAAAATATAATAGAGAAGAAACTACTTAGGGACGATGACTCTCAAGAATGACAAGTACCAAATTGATAATTAAATCTCCTTTCAAAAAGTATTTCCAGCTGTAAAACTTCATGGAGCTGCAAAAGAAACGTTCAAAATTTATGTCACAATAATTTTGTTCGTCATTCTCTATTCCTGCAAAATCACGAAATATAATGGTAACGCGAGACACAAGCTTTGGACCAAACCAACGTATCTCCATTAGCAACGTGATGGAATGTGTGAATAACGATTCATAACTATTTTTCATACAAAATCATTAAGGTTTGTATATACGAGTATATATACTATTTTTAAACGACGCCACAGCTGCTTTTGCACCGTATACGAACTTTCGTGTACCATTTTAGGACTCCATTTTACAAGCCTCAATTATAATCACATCTATTAACGTTTAACCTAATTGCCTGCTATTAAATAGTTATTTTCTCTCCAATAAGCACTCGTTTTCACAAATGAGTATTATTGAGAGATAAGAGCGGTTTTTGAGAGCTATTTTTAAGTGTGCTCCAGGCTCGAGAGTGGCAGTGGGGTGGGATCTCGAAATCTGTTTTAATTGCACCCGATGGTGTAATATTGGTCTCTGGAGAACTTTCCCCAGCAACGATAAAAAAACAAAAAAACAGTGAATAAATCAATTTCTTATGCTATGTTCCTCTATTTTAGCGAGGTAGTATATAAAGCGCTAAGTTACTGCGCAAAACATCCCGATTATTTAATCTGTTAATAGCCATATGTTTGCCATGTAGGACCCTTTTAGAATAATAACATAAACTCTATATAAGTGACTCTATATTTCCGTAAGATATAAAAAACTGATATAAATGTGTTAAATAATATTGATCATAGGGAATTACCCTGACGTACTCCCACTTGAATATGATGTAAAACCAATTCAATTATTTCCTTTCATTAAAGTGCTTATTCGGTAAGAGGGTTATGTTTCTTTCTATACTATATCTATAAAATGCTTTGTCCTGAATGACTGACTGACGGATCAACGCCAAGCCTAAACCGCTATCGTAGAGACCTGAAACTTGGAGGGTATATTCTTTGTATGACGAAGGCATCTGATAAGAAAGGATTTTCCGAAATTCTACCCCTAAGGGGGTGAAAAAGGGGGGCAAAGTTTGTATGCTTGCTCACGTGTTTCTTCCTCGCAAAATCTACATATTTTCGCTGAACAAAACAAATCAAGTAACATAGTTCACTTCCCGCTGCTGCTGTACGACAAGTGAAACCGTTATACTAAGTAATTCTTTTCAATAAATTCAATATCATGACATACTAATCCTTTACTGACACGAGCAACAGTAAACGAAAGTAACTTATGTCCGTCCCGTTTGTTAATCAGTGTCAATGTATGTTTCACGCCTGTGATGAAATTTGATATGGATAATCTCAGGCCTGGGGATGGACAGGCTTTTTTATCAACACACCACACAGGCGAAGTTTATATAAAACTGTAATCTGATTGACTAACACACCCAGCGGTCAACGCACAGCAGAAACCACTGAACTTAGCATCTCGAAATTCGCAGATAGGATCTCTGTATAGCTTAAATGAGCACTAAGAAAGGGATTTGGACAATTCCACCCCTAAGGGTTTCCCCCTTAATATAATAGGGGTTCAAAGATTGTATGGAATCCGTCAGATTTGAAGTTTCTGAAATTTGAAAATTGAAAGACATCTGAAATTTCTGATGTACGAGTGACTTATAGTTGAAAAAAAATTGAATTATTTATTTAAAATGATCTGTCACGAAACTTTATGTGGCAGACCAAATTCCACGCGAGGATGCTGTGGGCAAAAGCTACTAATCCTATAAAGATCATTGTATCTATGAAACTAATACAATATTGAAGTGTTTCACAATTGAATAGAAAATAAGTAAATGTACCAAAAATATCCCTTATCTTTGATTCAAATACAAAATTATGAAAAATATTTTTTAAATTTATTTTTAGACTATTTTTGTAATTAAAAATTGTTTATGAGAGTTCTAACTTTGCTTAACATCAGGTAGGGGAGGGAGACGCAAGGGAAAGGCCGTATTGAGGTGGTTGACTCCAGTGAAAGCTGCAATGTTTCCATTAACGCCTCGTACCATACAGGTCACTACAGCCAACAGGTAATGTGAGGAGACCAGGGGAAATTTAATGAAAAGGAGACATTGCAGTATTACGTTTTATTTGATTCATTGCTTAAAAAAAAAATCTGGAACTAATCCCTTAAAAATAAATAAATATTTTTTACAGTTTTTTTAGGTTAGGTTAGGTTAATGTTTGATAGTTAGGTGATGAAGCCTTTTATTTCTTCAAATATTGGAACCAAGCAATACTCAAGTAGGAGCGATAAAACCTGATAAACTAGCATCGAACTATGAACTACTGGTTCAAATCTCAAAGTATATATATAAATATAATTAAAGCTCTGAGAGGGACCACAAAACGTTTTTTGAAGGCTTATATTTAGAAATAATTATACAACAAGGACTAGTTACAGAGCAGAACGGTCGATAATTTTCAAGCAGGCAGATAATTATCGCTTAAAACGATTCTGAGGCAAATGACACAGGCTAAATACAAAATTATATATTACAATATTTTTTTTTTTCAAAATTCATTACTAGTATTATCGGAAAAAAAAATTATGACAGCCCAGGCTGGTTTAGACCAGAACTTTCTAGGCGTTTTGCATGACCGTGGAGGGGGCGAATTCCACTGAGAGAATTAAGTTCAGGAATTTTCCCCTACATATAATGCAATATGTTTTATGCTTAGAATACCGAGGAATATTTAATAACATACTTTAAGGGAATAGAATACTTCAAAATGTTACAATCGTTATTCCATTAATATATAAAAATAAATTAAAGCATATGAGGGTGTCAGAAGACAAGGAGTAAAAAGTGACAATTTAATAATTTCATTAAAAAATTTAAATATTTACATAAAACTTATAAAAATTGATGTATTTATATCACACCTCTAAATTAACTCCCATGAATATATTAATCACCAACAGCTCTATCTTCAAAAAAATTAAATATTACCTTTAGCTCCAGAATCTCTATATTGATATTGAAATTAAAGGATAAACCCCATTAACTCAAGAATTTATGAATTTAAAACATTAAAACAATTCAAAGTTAACGGAAAAAATTTAATAAGAGTTAATTTTTATCATTATAATTAATATTATATTTTATTTAATTAAGATAGACATATAAAAAGAATTTTTACATTATTAAAAATATAGATTCTATATTATTGTGCTTAAATAATAACAATAATTTTTTTTTTTTTAATAAATATTGGTCAATTTTTTTTTATGGCCCTCAGACGAGGGCCTATCTTTTCTTTTTTAAAATAAAAATAACAATAATCGATTGAAAAATTGTTTTAATATGAAAAGTTACGATGCAACATAGTTCATAGTACAGTAGCCACCCATCTTCCAATAAGTGAACAAGGGAATCATAGAAATGAGTCATGAATCAAAAATTTGTTTATAGAGTATGAATATAAAATACTAATCTGAATATTTAAATTTATGACTATGTTTATTTATATTCGAACAAGAGTTGTAAATAGTTATTTAAATAACAAAAGAAATTATCAGATAACATGAGCGAATCTCCTACACTACTATAATTTCCTTATTAATTTAAATGCATAAGTGACTTATTCGAAGTCAATTAAAATTCTAGCACAAAAAAATTAATTATAATTGGACTATTCCTAATTCCTGCTTTAATATAAATTTAATATTGATCAGAAAATGGTTTACCGCAGAAATACATGGTTATGCGAAAAATGATTGAGGGGGGTGCAGTCAATAAAATTATATAATTCAATTTATATACGTTTTATATATTTAATCAGATTAAAAATAAGTAAAGAAACAGCTAGGAATCCCATTGTTATGGTTCAATTTATTATCAATGCATGAATTCAGATTAAAATTGTACTTTAAAGAAATGCTTGGATTTTCCAACTTTTTTTTAAATAAAAAAATTTTGTCCATTAAAAAATGCAATTAAAATTTCTTATCGTTGATAGTTTAAGCTCATCAACCGATAAGAGTGACGAAACAGATAAATAATTATTATAATTAGAAATTAGTTTACCTTGGTCTTGTTCTTGAGGTACTTGGCCAACTTGGACAAAGACTTCGACTTGGGCATTTTGATCCTCTCAATAGAAAACACTTTGACAGACTAAACAGCTCAGGACACTTGAAGGATATTTTTATACTGACTCTGTAGCTCTTCAAGGGGTGCTCATCCTGTTCAAGCACAAACACAAATATCTCAACACTGTGACCTAACACAACTAACTGTGTTTGTGACCAGAGGAGAAAATCTGACTCATCCCAACCGCGCTAAGGTTCAAGATGACGCATTCTGACTGACGAATCCGCGAAGGGAGAAAAATATTCTTATCTTCAAGAGGTATCCAAGGTGATGCAATGTAGTAATTAGATTAACTTTGTTTATAATTAAACAGCGAAGTAAATTTTTTAATAAAATTTCGATTTTATAAAAAAATCGAACTCAATCCAACAATAAAAAAGTAATTTTATTTTCTCATTTTAATTTATACTTATATGCTTCTGGATTAAAGTTATTATTTTTTTCTTTAGAATAAAACGTTGTTAATCTTAAGGGACATAGTCCCATAATGAAGTATTTTTTATATTATAAAACATATAATCGATACTATCAACACTCGACCGAAGTATGAAAAAAAAATTGAAGTATGACTCCGAGCTCGTCCGAGATAAAAATAAATATATATTTCTTTATTAAAACTATAGACGTAACGTAGCTTTAAAATTATTCACATGATTAATAATTTTTAAAATTTATAATTACGGATTATTTTAATCATTTGATTATACTGTTTGTATCATTAAAAAGTTGTTCCAATGCTTTTATGCTTAATTAAATTAACCATTTTTTGCTTAATTTCAATTAATAATTAACTTTAAAAAGTAATCTATCAGCGAAAAAAATCAGAATTTAGTTTTCAATTTATTATGATACGTTAAACACGATAGATTTATCGATTTTCGATCACGAAGTCTGGATAAAAAAAATAGTTTTTGGTTTATTCTAATCGATATTCCAAAAATCGACTATTGATGACGTAATACACTGTATACTGACGACACTTAGGCGTCGCTCTGGCTTTCACCTGAGCTAGGAGTATTAAAAATAAATCGTACTTAATAACGAGATAGTTACTTTAATAAGATATCCTACTTAAAATAATAAAATAAATTTATAATAATAATAAAATTTTAATTTTTTTTAACGATATTGTTATAATTTTTTATTTGCTTCACACGATTAATTATTGTTATGCATCATCCTTATGTAACTACGTACGATATTTATCATTTCTTTTTTAAGTAACGAGTAGAAAAAAATCAAATGTATTACACTCAAGTGTATTATGATTTATTATAATTTATTATTTAAAAGCGCGATTAAAACGCAACAGCCATAAACACGACCTGAGATTATAAACAGGACGACATACATCGTCCAAGGTATCGGGCAATCAGTTCCAAGATGGACCTCCAAGATTGGTACTAGAGGACTCGACTACACAACAGTAGTAGGTCATGGCTGCCACCGGGGGCTCGCCTGCCAACAACAAGGAAACAGCAACAACGTGATATCTTAACTGCGTAGCGAAATTATACATCGTGCCGAAGGGTAATAAAAATACTTAATAAATGGCGACTCTCGGTATATTGCTTCACAGCTCGTAAATCTTTTCGACACCTGAGGAAAATACATACTACTAGGAATTTGAGGCTGTAAAACACATTAGACTGTTTGAACAATTAGCCACTCAAATGGAGTACATTTCTCTCCTTAACCAACTTCTATATTTAGAGAGGTATTTATTGTTTGTCATAAAAGCAATAACGGAACACTTTAAAAAAAAAGTATAACACCTCTTGTTTGTACAAGTTATGATACTGGACCATTCAACACCTTAAAAAATGGAAGACTCAATATCAACAAAAAGAATGTCTATAGATTTAATTTTTTATTTTTTTTATTATTCCTTAATTACGGGATGAGTAATCTAGGTTGCAGTGACTATAATATTTTTTATTATGGTTATTCAATAAACGTCAGTAGACTAAAGAGCTTAGTGTAATCTTATCATTCAGTTGGTAATAAGGTAAATCACGCTTTGTATTTGGGCAAACAAAATTTACCTGCAGCGAACAAAACGAGTTTATCTTCGTTTTTCCATATCGTAATATTTAAAATGACGTGCGAAATCAGCTGTTTTAAAAAATTCCTTAAATTCCATGGCTATTAAATTAAAATTGAAATACTCGAATACCGATATAAAAATGTTATTTATAGCGATAAGAAGAAATGGAATAAATCAATAATAATAAAAAATAATAATAAATAACATAAGTACGTAATATCTTGAGTAATTATTAGAAGACCTTATAAATATGGAGAAGAAAATGATCTAGATGTAGATAAAAAAATAATTCCTTAAATATTCAAACTATTTATTCGGTTTCTATTTAAATAGAAAATAATTTATTTAATTGTTATATGATATAATTTTTTTAAAATATTTTATTTGAAAAGAAAAGATATGGCCAGGGCCGGGACTCGAATTTTCTTTTCAAATAAAATATTTAAATAGAGAATAGTTTGAATATTTATGGAATTATTGTTTTACCTCTACCCAGGCTATTATTCTCCATAAATATGCCATGCATGATAAAATGGCTTTCCTACCATTTTATTATGGATTATTGCTCCAAGTCAAACTATTTAATTTGATAACAACAATAATTCCTTGCAACAAATAATCATATTTCAGTAATACGAATTTTATTGGCTGAATAAAATAAGTATGGTCAACGTTTCTTGAATGCAAGAGACATTGGGTTAAAGAAAATAAAATTAAAAAAAAATTTACTTCAAAAACAGAACTTATTTCGTAACAACGTCCGAAACGTAAATAACAAAAACGATAACCGAATAAATAAATAAACAATATTAAAATATTATATAAAATATATATATATATAATACATAAATATTATATAATATATTATATATAAATAATATAAATATTATTTGTGTAATTTTATTTGTGTAATTTTATTATTTGTGTAGTAATATTGCACAAGTAAAACGTACATTTTTGATAAAAAACGGTAAAAACTATTAGTGAGCTTGGAATAGCAAGAGTGACACAAGTGACTTCTGGGAGACAAGCTCTGAAGCTAGGTTTTTAAAGTTTTGATGAGTGATAGAGAGCTATTTACCCATTTCTTTCATGGTTATAACTCACCACCGAAAAAAAACAACCATTTTTGAGTGGTGTCACTTTAGAAATACTAGTGCGATATCAGCTATAAAGGTAAATCCGATGTTAAAAATATTATAATAAAAATGGAAGTACAAAGATTAAGTAGTCTACTTGAAATAGTAGGTGGTTGTTTTTTTGTTTTGCTTTTTTTTAAATTTCAAAAATGATATATTAAAAGATCTATAAGATAAAAATAAAATATAAAAGATTAAGAATCGTTTGTTAAAATAGAGTAGGGTGAACGCCAATATGAAAAGAGAAAACCCCCTCCTGATCTGGTAAGAGCTAACGAGGAGAAAGAGTGGGCTACGTGACCTCCTCCACACTATCAGGAGCTCTTTGTCTTCTAATGACAATAGGAGAAGGTACTTCGGAATCATCGGACGTTCAACTTATCAACACAATGGCCGATAACCTTCCGTCTGTCTCTCTTTAGGGAGAGAAAGAAGCTAGAAGAGAGATTTCGAATAAGGGGTAGTCGAAAACCAAAGCTAGATCGACCCACACCCATGCGTCGATGACGAGTAACCGCGTAGGAATGTATAAGCAAGACCTTGAATCAGGCAACAAGAGCATGACAGATATCTAAAATAAAAATAAAATCCCATCTTGTAACGAGTTTAGGCAATGAATATTAAGCATTCAGTTTCAACAGCGATTAAACACTCCAGCAGAGAGCCGATTAGCAAGGAACTCGTGAATAGCCCAAGGAAGATTAAATAGAAACAAAAAGTATTGATTTTAACATACCTAAATAGCAGTTCGATAAATCGAAAAATATCGATAATTCAAAAGTGGATATCTATAAGGTAATAACATCGCTATACACACCCATACGACTGTACATAAAAACGAATGATAATACATCTGGATTTGAAATTGTTCCCATGAACGGGCATTTAACAACATATAATTACTTTATTTTATTAAATGATTATTAAAAGTAAGGTAGCAGTTCCGTAGGTTGTCGCTTCGAGTTGAGCCACAAGTTATAACTCTTCAGTCGTTTCCTTTTTAAATATTCTCTAAAACTGAATACAGATGGGTTATTATTCTTTATATACCATACCGCCGATTTAAATATACATTTTTCAATACTCCTACAAGAGATGTGCAACCATTTCACAATCAGGAAGTTTTTTTTTCTTCTTATTTTTTTCGCCCGCATCGAAATCGGAATTACCAAATGATTACGAAAGGTGAGATCGTCTGTGATTAGGCAGTCGTATCATCACAACCAAAATAAAACAAAGGACAATTAATACTAAATTACTTCGACAGATTGCGTTAAGATTTCTCAATCGGTAGGAGTTAAAAACAGTCGTTGCAATAATAAAAAAGTAAACAAATGAATATTTGAACTCTATAAATTAATAAAGTAGAATAAATAACATCGGGAAGTTTAATATATTCAGATATGTAAGCTAAAAATAAATGTATAAATTAGATGAACTACAGATAAAATTTACGACTTTATTTTCTTCAACGTTCCATATCAATAGTTGATAACTGAATTATGCCAACGCAGATAAATAAAAATGATGCAACGAGAATATAAATATCATACCCGATATATGTAAACCATTTATAACATTCGTGGAGTGTTAGCAATTTGTTATGAGTAGAATATATCTAT
Organism: Arma custos; assembly: GCA_037127475.1. Taxonomy (NCBI): domain Eukaryota; kingdom Metazoa; phylum Arthropoda; class Insecta; order Hemiptera; family Pentatomidae; genus Arma; species Arma custos. Next base: position 18,838,023 of record CM073762.1, on the reverse strand, counting down.
ATAAGTGTGAAAAAAATCTACACCAGATCGATTAATTTATTATAATTTTTACCATTACACGACGTACAAGGTTTAGGATAGTTTTATAGTTTGTAAAACTTTGGTATCATATAAGGATATAAAGAAATATAAAAAAGAGAATGATATGAGTCAGATTAGGAATGAGTGTAGGTGTAACATAAGTACACCTGTAAGTTACAACAGTACTCAAGTTACTATAACTGTATACTATTATAACCATATTAAATTCAGCCATAGAGAAACTAAAGGGTCAGGATCCGAGTTACAAATAGTAATAAACAAAGTCGTAATAATTAATTTTATTGTTATTGCTTTTAAGCTTTGTATATTCTCACGTAACAGTTTATGCAAACTGTGTAATACGAAATTAGAACACAAAGGTTATGGTTGCTTCGGAGCATATACCACAAAAGCCATCATTGTTAAGTAATATCGTTCTGTGTAGATATAATAATGTTCATAAATATTTAAATAATTCTGAACAACGAAACGACAAACCGAACAATTAATGTATGTTAAAACATTTTAAATTTATATTAAAAAAAATGTTCCGAGTTATTTAAATAATGCCTCAGAACATCTGGTCTATCCACTCACACGAAAGTCCAATACATAAGTAATTTACGAAATCTTCAATGGTATTAGTTAATTTATTGTTGCTATTATTATTTTGTTTAGTAGATAATTAATTATTAAATGTATTTAAAATGCGTCGTTTAAATTTTTTAAAAACTAACCTGTTTCCAAGACCGAAATATGGTCAGGATATTTTGCAAGATAATGGTAAAAAATTCATATCACCTAAGCGTTTTACCTAATACTGTTCCATTTCCATGATTTTTATTTTAAGGGAATCTAATCTAAAATGCAATCTTTAAAATGGTCATAACAAATTATTTTAAAAGCTTTTATTTGGATTTTGTTGGGTCAATTTGTACGAAAAAAAGTATTTACAAGTGGTTTCGATTACCCATTGTGGAGCAAATCGTTCTACTCTAACGCGAGGATATTGACCGTCGGGATCGCATTGAAAGTGCAAAGCACTCTGGCGGGAGGATGCAGCGATGCCCTGTTAGGGAGTACAATCGATCACAGTTTCGACACCCGGATCACAAGAGCAAGTGAACAGAAGAGACATTGTTATGCGAACAATCAGCTGGCGCAACGAACCTCAGGGCGCAATTGTCCGAAAGCGGCTACTGATGCGCAACACCGGGGGGAGATAATGCGCTCTCTGTCGCCTGTCCTTAAGTGGTGTTGCTCTAACTGGTGTAATCTGAGTTTGGATCGATTGACATTGGAAATAGGTGTCGTAATGAGAGCAGATTCGACGTTATGTCCAATAGTCCAACACAAGAGATAAAGCAGGGAATAATTTTGGACCAAACATATCCTTGGTAATGTTCAGAATAGTAGTTACTGAAATACTCCAAAAATCCCTTCTTAGCTAGGACCACTTTGTAGATGGATTAAGATCTTCATTGGATCCGCTGGATCTTAGAGTGATGTAACTTGTAAACATTAGTCCAGTCTGGCATTAACTAGTTGGAAGTGGTCAGATCAATAGGAAGATCAGCCAAATGGCTTTTAGCTCTAGTGCTGTGAGAGGATAAACAAATGGCATTAGCTAAATTATCATAATTAATTCTGTGGTTTAAAAACTATGAGGATCTTATAAATGTCAACAAAACTAATATTTATTTATGTGGGAGCGGAGTGGCTCAGTGGTAGAGCACTGAGTTGCCGAGTCGATGGCCCTGGGTTTAAATCCCACTGCTGGCAAGACTTTTATTTAATCTGTTAGCAGCCGGAGATGGATCCCATGGGATATAGGATCCTCCTGGGTTTCACGCAGCCTCTATCAAGTGGGAACCCAAAATAAGGGGAAAAATCTGGCGGTTGAGCGTGATCTAGAAGAACAAATCACCTCCCTGCACAACCTCTGTCCAAGAAACAGTAGTCTCTACCATGTGCTGAACCCCAGACCCACGGGTTGTAGAGATACCTACAGTTTCAAACATTTTAATGGTATAACAAGTAAAAATGTTTTTTTATGCTACTAAGGTTCATTGGTCTACTAGTATTCTAGGATTTTTTATACTAGTCTGGTTCAAAAAACTCAATCTCGAGAGCCAGAATATTGCATCATCACATGTCAAGAGCAAGCAATTTATAATTAGTATGTTGATTAAGATTTCGATATAGATAACTCAAGAAGAATGAAATCATCAAATATTTGATGAAATCGATACGTTTTCATACCTGAAATTCTTACAAACGATTGCAAAATTAGAAGAAAATTATATTGATTAAATACTGAGAATTCCAATTAACTAACTAATCACAGCTTAATCTTAACTTCTTAAAGCAGATATATTTTTAATGAGTGCAACAGTTACACCAGTTTATTTCAAGAGGCTTAACCAAGGAGACTAGGCAGAGTATTGATTGCAACCGCGACCACCTGTCTAGCATTGTAGTCGCCTGTGATGAATCAATTTATGGATGAGCAAAGCGGGATTCCCCGTTCAACAACAGTAAAATAGTACTTCATCCATGTGCTAATAGTTAACATACTTGTATGTTAAAAAAAAAAAAAAAATATATATATATATATATATATATATATATATATATATACATACACACATATATATATATATATATATATATATATATATATATATATATATATATATATAATATATATATACATATATATAGGAGTCAAAGGCATAGAGAAGGAAGTAGGATTATTAAATATGTGAAATCTCACCCAATTTAAGGAAAATAGTAATTCACCGTTGCTAGTATAACAGATCATTTTAATTTTACTATTCAAAAAATTGTATACTTATATCTGTAATAATCGGAGGCATATTAGAATGGTTTGTAGAAATATTATATAATAAGTAGAATAAAAATAAATTACACAAGTATGTAAATTAAATCTGTCAATCCCCACCAAGTTCAGCAAAATAGTAATTTATTGTTGCTGAAATAATTGAACATTTTTATGGAATTTTTTATTAAAAATTTCTTTCTTAATCTCCTGTACAAGAATGTATTTTATGTAATTACTTAAAAAAATAAAATAATGTTCATCGAATAGGTCCCAAAAAAGGGCATTTTAATAACGAAATCATGCATACTTCGTTTAAAAGCTTGTAATAGGCCTACAGATCTCAAATTCGTCCATTTTGGAATAAATTGCACCCTGGTTATGGTAAGCACAAAATTAATGCTCAACTAGTTCATTACGAAATTATACCACAAATTATACCATAGCTATACCGGTTTAAGCTAAACCGATACCGGCATTTAAGCGTTTGAGAAGGGTATGCTAGACCAATTTGAGATCAAATTAAAGTAATATAAAAATAATTTATTTTATGTTATATCTATTTAAATAACAATAGTAAATATACTAATGCGGAATCAGAAAACCCTCGTGAAAGAAGGAAACCAAACAACTAATATACCAAATGCCCATCCCATTAGACATTAGTGTCAAATAAAACCTATGTTATGACTGTGGAAATGATTATTAACATACGTTACATAATACCTTGACCAACCTTACTTGGGTAATACCAAGGTATTGAATGCTTACCTAGAGAAAATGCATAGTCGATACCAGGGTCGAAAGGACTCCATACCCGGCCAAAGACGGAGCTATATGATGCAATAGCTCATTAAGTCGTTAACATGTTAAATTTCCGTCCTTGAGTAATAGCAAGGAGTGGCCGGAATGCGAGGAGGCGAATTTGCGCTGTGGGAACGTACAAAGGTGAAAGAAAAACAAGGCGTACCTGCGGAGCTCGAGCTAAAAATAGATCTTGGAGATCCTGGAGCGCTAGGAAGAGAAAGTGCCATTACTTCCAGCGACTACTGGATTCCATTCTAACAAGAGAGTGAGCATCCGGGAATGATTGAGGGGGAACATGGGGCTTCCAGGGAGCCCCTTCGGGATCGGCAACCAATAGCTGTTTGTAGTTCGGTGGATGCGGGGTGTGAACAAGGAACTGCAACGATATAAGCAGGAGTGTTGGGTTATAAGTGGAACAGGAGTGTTGGGAAACAATTGTTCATGATGTCAACAGAAAATATAAGAAAAAAACCCTACAAATACTACTAATATACTAATGAAGTATATAAGGATCAGGGTTAGCGTAGGATTCAGAATATGGTTGTGACCGTAATGTTCCAAACTAACGAATGTGCAGGGAGGTGATTTAGTCGAAACAGTCAGGTTTTCCTCCAATTAAGGTTACCCACTTCACCGAGGCTGAGTGAACCATAGGAGAACCTCTAGATCCCAGGCAATCGGTTCCCGCAAACCTGATTTATTTATTTGAAAAACCATACTAATACAACCCATGAAGGGTATTGGGTTTAATATATGGCGTGGACCCTAATCTGCAAAGAGGTGTTTTAGTCCAAAACGCGTACCCAATTCAAAGAGGTTTAGTGAACCAAACGAGGGCCTCCAGAACCCATACAATCGATTCACAGCTGTTAACCGAATAATCGATCTTCCCAGCCGGAATCCAATTAGTACCTAGAGATCACTAATCCAGCCCTATCCGTGCAGAACGTTAATTAATTAATTAATTTAATTAATTTATTATTATTATTATTAGAACTTCAGAAAACAAAATAACAGAACTAATCAAATCTTTATCTTTACAAGTAAATATCTATATTTAAACTTTTGCGTACATCTAACATCCGATAATTGATTCAGCCTATGAGTGATAACAGATTATTATTTTACATACATACATACATACACATATATATATATATATATATATATATATATATATATATATATATATATATATATATGAAAGATAAAAAAATAATTAAATTAAAGATGATAATAAATAAAAATAGGCCTAAAATTAATTATTAATAAAGAAAATCACATTAGTTTGTACAAGTATTAAATTGAAAATGAGTTCAAGAAATTATTTATAAAACTGCAAGGTTAATAACCTGTAATAATCTGTTGACAATCCGTAAAAACTACCAGCGCAGTTAACACTAAAATACTAAAATAGTTCTGTACTCTACTTCCAAGGCAGTATATATATATATATATATATATATAATTTTAACAATAAGAAACGTAGGTTTTTTATTTTTATTCTAGCAATAAAAGTAATATGAAACAAATTCTGAGTCAGATTTATGACTCCAAGTAATTTTATTATTTGAGATAAAATTGACTAACTACAACTATAAATTTTATGAATAGAACAAGACCAAGAGAACGAATAGCCAATCTATAGAAGGACGGTTGTTTTTTAAAAATTCGAATCTTCGATTTTAGGTATCATACAACTCCAAAATTTGGACAATAGTTTTTTTCTTTGAAGATTATAAAGGTTAATTTTTTTTATTTTTTAGTTTAACTAATAAACCAAAACGGTTAAAATAGTACCTGATTCCTCTTTAATGATTAATATAGCCCGAATCGATTAGACAACTAACTTTCAAGGACGGTATAAATACCTAAACTCAAATTAGGATCTTTTGATAGAACTCTATTCTCATCATAGCAAGTTATATTTAAAACGAGGAGTCCTAATATAGCTCTTTCAAAAGAACATCATAACTTAAAAAAACAAATTTTTCAATACTGGTATTTGAAAGATCCATGTGAGTTAAACAAAAAACTGGGTATTGGCAAAGCAAAGCATTCCTATTTTAATGATGATAATGAAATTTTTTTATTAATTTTAACTTATGTCATTATTCCAGTAAAATTTCAAGTTCAAACATGACACAACTAAAATATGATTTATTAAAAAAAAAATTGAAAATTGAATATCACATATGTCGTTACTGAATTAAAAATCTTCAACCAATACAATTCCTACTGAAGGCTTGAACTAAAAAATGCCAAGTATTTGATGGAGCTATTATGAATATACTCCGGCATAACAAAAATGACTTATGAACCAACAAAGCGAATACAGATTAATTATTGGAAGTAGGTGGAAGGACTGAATAACCAAATCCCAAGTACTAATTGAATATTTAAATACAAAGACAAGAAGCTCCAGCAGATAGACTCACCTCCAGGGAAGACTTCCTCCTCAAATCCTTGCATTTCCTCTTGACCATCGTGACTATCCTCATTGGAACTGAACGTTTAAATGTCGAATCGGTTCTGCCTCCTGATACTCCCACTCGGTGCCAATTTATGCTAGAGTTTCGAGTGGCGAAAAGATAATAGAGGCTATGGTACAAACACTCGACTATCGTCTGACAAACAAAAAAAAACATCTTATCTCTCTGGAAAAATCTGAAGAACCTCAAGGCTTAGGTAATTCAAATAGGTGGCACTTCAGCACGAGAGAAAAAAAATCATATTGGGTTTTTTATTTATTATTTTAATATTTTAAGATTAACTAATAAGAGAGTTATTTAAAAACATATATATATAATAATCGGAAAAACAATTGAGCAATCATCCAATTTATTTTCGTTGATAATATAGATAAGAAGCTACTTATACACTTATAGGATATTTAAGTGGTCGCGCTCCCTTCGAGATGAAAGCACTCACGTGCATTAACGTCACGTGCAAAACTTTAAACATTATTACGAACATTGTAATACTAAGCACTAAAGATATCGACAAATGCCAAGAACTGAAGACATCTTTAAAGAGCATAAGCCCTTGCGTGTTCAAATTATTTCATCAGGCAACTTGAATACCTCAAAAGAAGTTCAATATCCTCTGGTAATGAAAGAAAAATAAGTAAAACTTTAGCCTGATAATGATAAAGATGAAAGAGTGCAATTTTACTAATTTGGTCCTTCTCATATTCGAAATAGCTCATAATAGAAAGGCTGTTGTAATAAAAACTGCTTTCTTTGAACAAAATCCTAATAATTTGTCCTATTTCGATTTGAAATTCCGTTTCATATCTCCATTCCTAAAGATTCTCTTTAATCTTATTTAAACTGTATTCATTTCTACACCTATTCTTATGACCAATATTCCGAATATATCTAAAATATTACCTTTTTATATATTTTTACAAAGATATCGTCGATACAAATGAAAAATACTGAATGTCATAAAATCACTTTTTACGTTTTTAACTTATAGCAAGTCTTTTAGGATTGATATTTGTTATAAAGTTCATAAAGAGCCATTAAAGCAATATTCATACAACAAGTTCATAATGCATTAAACCAGTATAAATGACAAGTAAAACACACAAGCGATATACACTGATTTTGACGTTATTTTATGTAATGATGTACTTATATATTTAATCAAATTAATCAAATCAAATCAAATAATTTAATCAAATTAATATAATGCTATCAGTCTTAGAAGAGAAAGTGCCCGAGATTTAAGGTACATTTTTCATTTCATTTCAAAGGTTTTAGCCAGTCTATTGTAGGTTTCTGTTTTCAAGATTATATCTAATACGTTGACAAATAAAAATCATAATGGTTTAGTATTTTAAATAATTATTAATTAAAAATGAGTGGAGGAATTGTCCCAGTTCATTTAACCTGTTAACAGCCATAAATGATTCTGTGGTATCAACATAACCTCCTGGGAGCTCACTCAGACTCTACAAACATTTTGAAATAGTAGTCCCTACTATGTACAGAATCCCGATACTCTTCAAGAATTATTGTGGTACTTGTTTTAATTTTCTAAACCAAGGAAAGACTAAGAAAGTGAGAAGTTAGACACCCTTGGAGCAGAAAAATTCGGGGACAAAATTGTTATTTTTTTAAAAAATATTTGTTTCTCTTTTTTATTATTTTAGTACTATTTATTAGAAATGTATAATCTAAAATACTGCTACTTTCTCAGGGGAGTGAAAGAGGGAGAGGGCGAATTAACGTTTACTATTAAATCCTAGTTCCAGCTCTGTTGTAAACAATTAAATCAAAATTAATACGCATATCCAAGAGATATAAATTTATTTTAATATATGTATGTGCGTCAGTATATTGCACCTACTATTAACTAACTTGTCTTCCAGTGATATAAAAGAAATATACTTCTGCGATTCAGAATTAATGAATACCACGAGATAAGTAAGTTGTTGATATAGAATCGCAAATCAACACTCAACGGTTGTGAAACAATAGTTCGGACTACCATTTTCGTTTCCTTGACAGCAAACGATACCGAAGATCATCTTGAAAAGAACGATTATGCTAATTTTGAAGATGCATACAATCGATAATACAAAGAACCAAAAAGATAATGTGATGAATTATGTTCGGAGGCGTACGATTAATATTGTCAACAAGACAGTTAAGAGCGAAGGAAGAAGACATAATGTATGCAAATTATAGATTTCAAGGTAACAAGGTCTTAGAATCCTAGGGCAAAATGAAATTCATCTTCGTATATTTAATGAGAAAATCTGCAAAAGAATAGAACTAAGAAGAAGATAACTCTAAGAATAGAAGGTAACGCTTAACTGAAAATAAAACAGTGCAAATAAATATATTACTTCAATTATAATTGAAGTATAATAATTATTAACGATTTAAACATTATCATGTAGGCTTGGAAATCAGAGGATGGATCTATACAAAAGCTTTAGGCATTTGAGAATAACTTGAGTTATATTAAACAAAAAAATAAAATCAAATGAAACTAAGTTTACAAGGAATTCATTTTACTCCTTCAAAAGAACGACATAACTCGAAAATTTTCATTTTTGATTTAAGCCTTCAGTAGCAATTGTATCGGTTGAAGATGTTTAATTCAGGAACGACACATCAGGTATCCCATTTCCAACATGTTTTTTTTTCCTTTTTTAATAAAGTTATATTTTGTGTTGTATCATGTTTGAATACCAAGTTTAATGGGAATAATGGCTTAAGTTAAAACAAAAAAAATTTCAAGCTTTTAAAAGTTTGCTAATGATTAATAAAATAATTTCAATACTATCATTCTATATATTCAATAGAATGCCTATTGTTTTACCAATGCCTCAATTTTTATTTTTTTTAACTCACATGGAACTTTCACATACCTTTAATTGTGACTTCTATACCTTTAATTGCTACATTTTACTTGGACATTAATATTTAACACGGCAACAAAATATATTAATTTCAACATTTTTCTAAAAAAGAACTTTACTCCGAGACGAAATTAATTAAAAATTATTAAGAATCGTTTTGAATCAAGTGGCTAGACACTTTAATCACTTCAACGTATGGTGTCTTCCAGATAGGTGAATTTGTTTATTTTCTGAGAAATTTGGGGTTTCAACAGAAATCAAGAACGCAGGTAGCTATCAATTAAACAATATTAGTAATACTAGTTGTTATACTAAATATTTAGAAGTAAAATATTTTTTCTCGGAACAAAAACTGAATGAATACAATACAAAAATAAAATACATTTAAACACGATAAAAAAAAATGGCACTACATTATTTATTAAAATACAATAACACTTCCACTCAGAGCTGACGATCCTTATTTATTTTTTAGTACATATTTACTGTCCTAATTTTATTTATGTTGAATATTGTTATAGAACAATCGAGATTGAAATCTACCTGAAAATATACTGAATAGTAAGGCGGAAGAACAGAACAGAGCAAGACAGTTCAACCGTAAAACGTATCCTGTCATAATTTTTAAAACGTATTTACATTTATTTATTTGTTATACATGTATCACATTAACAATAAATAACCTTCAACTCTTTAAACAATGAAAAAAAAAATTGAAATTATATTTATAATTCAGAAGTACTCTTATGGAATTCAGAGCTAGAGCTTCATCAAAATTAAAAAGTATCAGGTAACTAAATAAAAAAAAAAATTGAAATAAAAAAATCGTATGTCATTTCTAATAAAAAAAGGGCTTGTCAAAAGGTAATAAAAAAAATTAAAGCAATTTAATTAGATGAGCTACTTGAGGAGAGTATTAGATACCGAGTTAAATAAAAAAAAATTGTCTAAAGATTAAAAAAATATTTATGAATTTATACACCAAATCGAGTTGATTATACACAAGTATCTTGTATTATATCATCATAAAAAAGAGGAAAAAAATGAGTTCATCCCTAATCACAATTGATACTGATAATCTTATAGCACCAAATAAAAAAATTAGAATACCACAGTTTGAGTTATAAAAAATAAGAAACAGGCGATAATTTATTTTAAAAAACAAGCCAATATTAACCATTAAAAGTTGTAGAATCGGTGGTGATCATATGATCGTAAAATTATATTGTAGCTATACACGGCGATTGAAAGGGTTATATATTTATAATATTTTCTCCTTCGAGCCATAGTGGAGCAAATTCGTAATTATTAAAAAAAATATATAATAAGGGTTCATTATATAGTATTGCTTCTACGACAACGGTTGTGTAGGAAGATGATTTTTCCGAGATCAAGCTTAACCGCGAGTTCACCGCACCTACCCACTTTACAGAGGCTGGGTGAGCCCCAGAGGGTCTCCAGATCGCTAGGCTCAATCCGTGGATGTTAACAGATAAAATAATATATTTGCCATAGCCGGATTTGAACCAAAGACCTTTTCGACAGGAACTCAGCTCTTAACACACTAAGCAAGTCACCTTGCTCCATAACAAAAAAAAAATACCTGTACCATTACAACCCATGAAGACTGTGCCGTTGCATTTTTCTGAACCTCCTTTATTTTCATTAAATTACTGTTTCAACACATTAAAACAGTATAATATGTACATAAAAAAATCTAAAGCATTCTATTGCATATTATATTGGTGTAATGTGTTGTAATTGTAATTTGTGTTGTTGCAGTATACGTACGATAATAATAAATAATTTGAGATAAACACTATTATCGAAAAATAACATTGAACCAACTATCGCCATACAACCCTATTATATAAAATAGTTTCGAATAATTGCGAATTGAAGGGGTTTTAATGTAATAAGGATAATTTTTTAGATAGGAATGTACAGTAGCGAAAACCCTTGACCTGCTTAAGTATGGAAAAGACTGCAAACAAAGATTCATGGGCGAAAGTGTTCCCACAAGGGTTTTGAAACTCTTGCACTGGGCAACATCCTCCCATTGGGACATGTACATCATTAAAAATATATATATATGTTATAATTAAACTTGTATAATTATTACTTTATATAAATGTAAATATAAATATATAGATAGGAGTTAAGCTACGATAAGATGTTGTTGTAGCAGCTAGAATGAATGACTGATAATGTTTCATTAAACCGGATCAGATAGCATTTTTCTTTCTTTTTTTTTTTCTTTCATGCGTTGATAGAATATGTAATAAGCTGTTTTTTAATAACATTGATTGGCAATTCTCTTTGAAATTTCATCAGTTAAACGAAGGAAACAAGGTCGGATATGATAGAGCTGGTATAAGAAGGGAAAATAAAAGATATGGGAAAGAAACGTCAAAAGAATAATTACGTAATTATCGACTTAAAGAGATAAATCGATTAATATTGTATAAATCGATAATGAATACCTATCGAAAGACAAGCCTCGTTGGCCATTCATTCTACCAATTAGGGTCAGAGCTGGGACTCAATATCTGACTCATCTGCCCAATTCGACCGTAGGGCCAATTCCATTCCTTACCCGATGACAATATTGCGTAAATAATAGGAGAAGCCAACTCATATCTAAGGTTACTATTAAAGGAATTAAAGTTAAATATACCATTTTGAACCCAAATTAAAAGTACAATACTTATCTGAGTGGAAAATAGTTGATTGGATAATTCTAATGATGGATTGAGTTGGCTAGGGGGTACTTGCAGAACTTATTTTTGTCTTAACATTGACTGCACCCCCTGACCAATTCAATCAATCACTACAATACTTATTATTATGGCATATATTTTTAAAGCTTAACTTGTAAAAAATTGTTGAGGAAGTTAAAATTAATAAAATATTTTTTTTAAACATTTTTTTCGAAACCCTTATATTTTTATTTTCTGAGGACCCAAAAGTAATTATTGCAATCCTCAATCTTTTAAGCTATTTCATCAATTATATTTTTTAAAATTAATTAATGATATGAAAGCTATAATAAGTAAAGCGCATGCGCACTGCTTTTCTTTAGATTTGTTAACCTATACATATCTTAAAAATTCCATATATATACAGATATTGATAGGATAATTTTTTTTATAAAATTGAAGTATCAGAGTTATCAATGACATGCGTTCCTTATATAATAATAAAAAAAATTAAATTAATTAATTTAAGATACTATTTTAAAACTCTTATCATTAATGAAAAAGAATATGGCTAAATATATCAGATGATGGATGAAGGCGACATCGATTAAGATTATCATTGAATAAGACAACTTCCACTTTCCAGATAAAGGAATACGCCAGATAAGGCAATTATGCTTGAGTGAAATTTGAAGAAACCTATCCATTCATCTCATTGTCTCAAATATCCTCATCGATAATCCGCGTCCTTAAATAAGACCCTATAGATATCCTTGGATGCCTTAGACTCCCTCAAGAACTAGAGAGAACATTGGAATATCGGAGGAGTCGGACAAGACCATGACGTTGGAACTGGTAGAGATCTGCTTACACAGCCCAGTGGAGATAGCCAATGCACCGTCCCTTATCACCTACATCCGATCCACGTCCTTATCAATCCGAGGAGGCGGGTTATATCAACATCTTTATCTGGCTCAGGTGGAATGCCACCTGCCAATAGACACGCATTCGGGATGTGACACACGGACCAAAATATCGTAATTAAAACGTATACGAAACTAATTATAAAGCCTGTCTTGCATAAAAAAAATATAATTTAATAGTCTTTTATAACGATAAAATTAAAAAAAAAATTAGGACTCCTACATTCAATAAGAACATACTTGGCAAGAAAATAAAATTAATATAGACACAATTTTTGTATAGAATTAAAATTTACTTCTACAAGAATAAAGTGTCTCCATAACATGACGGGTAAATTATTGATAGTATAACGTCTAAAGCAAATAATAAAACATATTTATCGCGTAAAAATGTACATATACGTAATATGCTAAAGTTGGCGAAGCCTGAATAACTGGTATAAACATTCATTTATTTCTCGTTCTGAATTAATATAATACTAAATTTAACTTTAATTAGTTAACCAGAGATTTAACTTTAGAGAGTAGTTATGAAGTTGATATTTTCCCTTATCTAGATTTAATAATTAAAACCATATTTTTGTAAATAATTAATATTATTTTGTCTAATGTGCATTTATTTCTAATTTGAAGCAATCTCCGTAAATCAATAATTAATTTTTACAATGAGTCAATATTTCTATTAAACTACCTGATATTGATGGTTGCCTAATTTTAAAAACCGAATTGAAATATAAAATGAGTTTTCCATTTTATACATTTTAATTAGTTTTTAATAATTTAAAATTGGATTTTAATAATGTGCTTCTTAGATCACATCAGTTAGTGGTTGTAGATATATTTACAAATAGTATCGAAAACTGGACCTATTTTCAGAACATACGTAGTTTAAAAGAAAACACCTTGAATTACAGAGATTTTACAAATGGACATGTAGCATGATCTACAAACGAGCTACATCACAGGTATCCAAATAAACAATGACTAGGAGGCAGGAAACAGTTATAGCCAATAACTAGACGAGAATAGGCAACTAGCTCGGAATTACAACCAATTATATTTCAGGGGCCATTAAGGCAGGTTGTAATTGGATGGGAGGAAGCCACACCCACGAGGGGTCTAAGTTAATAGCTTTGTTTATATCTTACTAAACGGTTACGTGACGCCACTCATGTGTATCTGTAACTGGAATAGTAGGAACGGTTACCGAGAAACCGGTTACAGTCACCGCTTTGAGGCTGTTGTGAGCTTGAGCACGAACGACGCCTCTATCTCAACAAACATTCGCTCCGATGTCAGGCAACAGTCAGAGATTGAGTCGGTAAATAATTTTAAAATTTCGTAGCCGTACAATAGAACGGGGAAAAAAATATTTATTCAAGGAAGTCCCTGGACGTCACATCTTAGGGAAGGATGACCAAATATAGAGCTCTCTCCGGAAAAGGCTATTTTGAAAATAGAGGATTCGAATAACAAAAATTATTTAAACAAACGTAAAAGTTTTTAAACGTAAAATTATAACAACTAAAAAATGAGTAATAACTCCTTTAAAAGAAAAATTGTCAGTTGCAGTTGGACTCTCAATGCCCTGAAGATGGTCTAAAGATAGGCATTAATAAAATAAGTCTTACTTAACAAGAAATTAATTAGACATGAGAAAAGCTGAAGTTAATTTAGGTTAACAATCTATTATATTATCAGTTGTCATGGAAACAAGGAATGACAAATAGGTTTTAGATTAATTAATCACAAAATAAGATTCAGATTAGCGTCGGAACCTGAGATATTAAAATTTATAACAATATGAAATGTTCAGCTTCCGGATTGCTTAATAATATTTATTTGCACTCTCTTAAATTGTCATGGCCAATATCATATTTCTTCAATGTTTCTTCTAGTTTCGACCGCGTCCTGAAATTCTACACCAACGTTTCGCAAGACGTATTGTTAGTTTCCTCAGTCTCAGATTAGGACCTGAGGAAGCTAGTGAAACGTTGGTGAAGAATTTCAGGACAAGGTCGAAACCCGTAGAAACCTTTGAAGAACTTTGTAAGAATATTTATATGCATTCGACAATATAAATAAAAACCTAATTAACTGAAAGAACCAAAGGAATAAAAGTATGAAGCTGTATTGCTACTTTAGTACGAGAGAACATTTTTTTTTTAAATTTATGTTTCCATTTATGTACGATATGAATGATTTACACATATATATAACAGTATACCTCTTCAATATATCTTAATGTGATGGGTTATTTTTAATAAAAAATAGTTTATCAGGCCTATAGAAAGAAAGGCCCGAAGAGGACCTGCAAATCCCATAGGGTTGCAAACAAACGATTTAAAGGCTTATTAATGGCCAGTTACCCGTAGCATTGATAATTATGACTCATCGAATAATGTAATCAGAAACACGTCATTAAAATAACATAATTTGAATTAAACAAAGAGATTTGTTTTCCACAAAGATAAACAATTCAAATGAACTATATTCAGCTGTTGCAGGCTATTAATATACCAATTTATAAACAGCTCACAATCTACAGGTTGAATAATTGGCAGTTTACTTAACCCAATGAGAAAATTACGCCATAACTTGAATGAGAACAATGTGTGACGCAATGGATGGGTCGGGTGTGACTCCCTGGCACAGTATTGGGGCAATACCAATCAAGCATGGCATTTTTAAGAGTATATTCTTGTTAAGAACAACTCAATAACCAAAAATATATATTTAATGTATTTACATTGCTTATATATATAACGAACATGATCAAAAATATAATGCAGGATCGCGTATGGATTACGCAAAAGTTAAAGAAAAAATTCCAAGATTGAAGCTTTCTCTTTCGCCTTCTTCTTCTAGTGTTGAGACATCCTCAAAGGTCGTTTCTATTGCTTCCTCTACTTCTTCGCAATCGAATACCCTAAACTACTGGCACACCTGCGAGACGATCGACATGTAATACTCCAGAAGATATCCTGACGTAAAATCCGGAATCGAAGGACACTGATAACAGATTAAGTACCTGACCTCCGTTTCGACATTCTATTGAGGAAGTACATTCTAACCGAAAAATAAGAAATAAAATAAACTATCGCGTTTAAAATGTATACCAAAAAAAAAATTATATGTTCCTGGTTCGTTGCCTGAAACTAGAACAATTATCCTTAGATCATTATGTCAATAAACGCCTCCGACATGTTAGTAAATAATGTTATCCTTCAGTAGGTGGAAGTCCCTAACATCCACGATTTCTCCTTGGACCTAGGGTATCCAAGGACTGCCAAGAGAAGGGAGATCAACTCCGGCCAAGTCCTAACTGGAGTACTCCGGTTACAAGTTCGTTTCCAGCACGATTTGAAACAGGCATACCACTATTCCAAATTGTTTATAGTTTCCCTTGTAGTAATTTTTGTTAAAAAAAAAAAAGAAGAAAAGAAGACTATTTTACTTATAAAAAAACCACACATAATTAGTAATATATTAAAAAAAATGCATATCTCTAAAAATACTTGGGTCGCAGTAATACACAATAACATATGCGTTTTAATTATTATCAATAAACTGGAGCCAAAAGCTCAAAAAGAAACACTATTATTTATTATAATGCAATTTGGAAAAAACCACAATGCAAAGCCTTATGTTTCAAATCCAGTAATACACCCATTTACCGGTCGACGGATTTGAAACACAAGGCTTTGCATTGTGGGTTTTTCCCAATTGCATTATAATTTAATTATTATTGTATTTCCATCGACCGCGCCCCAACCAATTTATTCATAATTATTGTATCTTCCACATAAATAATTCTAATGAACTTGACAAGAAGCTAGTTGATTTTTAAGAGTTGAACACTTTATTCCTACATGAATCAGATCCATATCCTAAAATGGCACGCTGAACAGAATATTAGTGGAGTTTTTTAAGGACGGGAACCATGGTTTGATTATGCTTCCTGCGACCTCTATAAAATAAAACCAAGGTTCATCTACCAGTACTTTTCTATAGTTTTTATCATTAATTTAATTAAAGTGAAAGCAAAAACTAATCCAAAAAATGTCAAAAAAGACTGAATTTCGATATTTATATTTATATTAAATGCATCATGAAGGAATATCTGAACTCATTAACACAAACCCGTTTTACAAAACTTATAAAAAAATCAAATTTTATCGAAAAAGTCACTCCGTTATGTAACAAGAGGGTTAAATAGCTTTGAATTCCTACATTTATTAAAGTTTTAAATATCAGTAATTAAAAGGGATCAAGGAAGTAAGTTGATAAGCAACTGGACTTCCACCTTCCTGACCCAGGTTCGTGTCTCGCTCCCGATGAGGAAAAAATTTTCTGCTTTACATTTGTGATGTTATAGTCATGGAAGAAACCCATTTAACATTGTTAACAACATGAATAAATTTTTAATAAATGAATAATGAATAACAACAAGAATGCATTTAAATTTAAATTTGATATTGTATGAATGATTATTATGTTTCTAACGGAATGTTTTTAAAGGCAATTTTAAGAGTTTTGTGCACGAGCATCGAGTCATAGGATCGAAAAATGAAACGGCGTTGTAGCAGTGCTTTTTGAGGATATTTTGCTTCTTTTTTTCCGAGCAGCGTCATTTTTATATATCCAAATTAGTATTTTAGACAAAATAAAAAATAATTTAAAATAGTGATGGTCGCTGTTTTAAGGCACTTCAACACTGACTAGACAAACGCTTTAAGCTCTCAATTAATTACATAAGACTCATACATGTTAAGACCGTGGAAAAATTCCAACGAAAAACCTTTAAGTCTCCAAACTAAAACAGAAATAGAAATTATCTGTCCAATATTTCGCCCATTCAGGCATCCTCAGGGTAGAAAGAGAATAACAGCAAAATAAAACATGAATAATGCACCCAAGAAACATCCCACCACCTCGAGGTCTCTTTTTTACTTTTCAATACATGACTATTATTAAACCATTAAGACTTAAGGTACAGTGTGCTTTAAGGATCCACTAAGCCGTCGAATACCTCTCGTATCCAATCCTTACAGTCCAAAATTCTTAAAGCTCCTTACTTATTTACGAATAAAGTTATCCATAATGACCTGAATGTTCAAATTGTTGCTGATTTGACCCGAACCGGGATATCAATCCTTTCATGGCAAACTTTATTCCCGCTAGTTTCAAACATAGCTACTCAATTCCCGACATTCGGAGTTGAATCTGTTATAGGAATACTACAACTGGGTAGTTACTCTAATTACCTTTATCGATGGCATCATTCATTATATTTACTTCTTGTAATGTTATGATACAGTAGTAATTTTCAATAAATACATTTTTTTAATATCTCTATTGATGGAAGGTGGAGACAAAGAAAAAACGAAGAAATATATGATCTCTTTTGTGAGCATAATGTGGTTAATGTCTTTAAACGATCTCGAATAAGATGGGCCAGGATGAGCGAGGGGCCAAGTACTAAAACGTTTACTGACAGTGGTCATCCATGGACGGAAGAGAGTCTTCCTTGTCTGCGGTGGATTGATTGTGTGTCAGAAGACGCGAGGAAGTTGGGAGTCCGCCCCTGCATGGGAGCAGCACTCAACAGGGACTACTGGAGGATACTGATTGAGGACGCCTGGACGCGTCCACGTGTTGTTACTCCGAATTAATAATAATATTAAATACATTAAAAAAAATATATAGTGAAGGAACTAAGACGCGTCGTTTTTTAAGTTGTTTGTGAATGAATTTGTATTTAGAGGTAATATATGCGATAGTATTTACTCCGCATTAAATAAAAAACACGAACATTAATCTTGTTAACTGAGCTTATCTTTCTAATCAACAAATGGAAATAAAATATGAATGATAAATTAGTATACAGGGTGCGCCTTCAATTATG
Organism: Arma custos; assembly: GCA_037127475.1. Taxonomy (NCBI): domain Eukaryota; kingdom Metazoa; phylum Arthropoda; class Insecta; order Hemiptera; family Pentatomidae; genus Arma; species Arma custos. Next base: position 18,819,446 of record CM073762.1, on the reverse strand, counting down.
GGCTTGCTTGTTTACTGTCTCGATACTCCAGGTATTTTCTATTTCCAGCAGACTGGAATCTGGATACTGATGAAATAAAAATAAAGAAAACACCTGGATACCGAAAGGGAACATATAGCTGAGAGACGCGATTGGCAAGTGATAAATATTTATAGGTTACGTCGTCACTGCTATCAAGGACGAAATAGAAGAGATATCAATCCCATTTGGTGATAATGCTAGAAGTATTCTAATAAGAGAGATACTAAAAGTACATACGCAAGGCATTTATTACGTTTTTATATTTATAGTACAATAACACGGTATATGATATTATTGTACAATAAAACAGTATATGATGAAGGGGCATAATATTACAGCAAAATAATAAATTTGTTTAAATGAAAACATTGTTTTGATCTTTTTTTTTCTTGAATCAACGAATAATCTGATTATTTTTATTTCTAAATTTCAATAACCAAAATGTTAAGGCGTGATTAGACTGAATAAATTTAATAGGAAGCAAATGGAAGTACCACGGGAATTTGAATGAAATCTCAGATATTAACAAAGCGTTTGATTTATTAATTTAAATAACATGTGAGATTTTCTTGAATACTATTAAATATACATGGAAGAAAGGATAAAAATTAATAATAGCGTCTACAAGAATAACTTAAAACTAAACATGCAACTTAGCGATCTAATGAACAAAATTAATCTTAGACAAAAAAAAAGAAGCAAAAATTGATTAACACGAATGGGAGCGATAATTAACAATAACAGAAATGCTCCATGGTAGCATAATGGCCAAAGAGATAATAACAACAAAATGAACTTGAACGTAATCATGAAGATTTCAATAAGGCGCGAAGATGTGCGAATTATTATTATCTTCGCCAGTGATCGCGGCATGAAGGAGCAATGAGTATGATATCACTAATTAACTTGAACTGTCCGGTTGGTACCAGGTAATACGTTGATCATCCGGAGAAAAATTAGTTGACGATTTGAGGCCTAATGATAATATTATATATAATATTTATAGTATTTGCAAAAATAATACGCTTAAACCATTTTTTTTTTTTTAGTGTGGGCCAAATCACATCTCGAAATAACCTTTGACTAGAAAAAGGTGATAACTCTACAAGATATTGAGCAAAAACCTTTTATGGTTTATAGTGGTAACATTTTTTTTTTTTGGTTTATAACTAATGTATTAATTTATATATTTTTAAATTGTTCATAATAATCTTCAATTAATTAATTCGAAATATTTTTTTTTTACATACTTTCAATTTTTTAGATAAAATTATCTTAATGACCGCTACTTCGGGAGTTAGGATAGATCAACTTCAGGATGCTTTTGGTGCCAGTTTCAACCGCGCATAACTCAAATTGGGTAAATGCTATGGGACATAAATTGGTAACATTTAAGGACGAAAATGAGTCATTAAAGATTGGAAAAAAAAATTTTCGGACTTCACACGGACTAAAAGAAGTTAGTAGTACATTCAAAACTGTGTGAATATGTGGTATATACAGATTCTCTCATATATTGTACGAATGATCTATTTTGCTAAAATTCGACTAAGTCTTTATTTAAATTAAAATCTATCAACAAAGGGATAAGCATTGGTAGGCTGGCTGAATTCACAAATGCTCTAAGCCATCGTTTATAATATGGAGTTCATTTATGGAATTCAAAATTCACGCTCCGCTTAAACTCAACATAAATTTCTATTTAAAATCACCGCGGACGAAGTCGCGGGCAAAAGCTAGTTATATTACAATCTATCTCTTAGCAGCCATATAACTCTAGACTAATGAGAATAATATCTGGAGAAGTAAACCTTGAGTATCACGGTGTGGTCTGTTATCCAATAACAGGCACAGGTATGCAAGTAAATATGTCAACAGCTACGATTGCTAGAGAAACATACACATAGAAATTACATAAACTATACATATATTGTTTCTTTTCTACATCAAATGCATCTTTAGAACGACCGTTGTAAATGATTTAGATTCGTTGCATGCGATGGCTGTTCCGAACCCATTTTGGACCAGAGCCCTAGAAAAGTTTATAAATTATTCTGAGAGCAGGAGAGAGAGTTTAGTTGATTAACATATGAGGGAAAACTTTCGGTTTTCGAAAATTATACCTTATAGAGCACTATCAAAGAATAAATAAAGAAAAAGAATGAAGTTTTTTGTCTTTAGAACACTAAGTTCCCATAAGTTCAGTTTTGTAAATAAAAATTAATCGAGTAATATAGGCCAGATTAATGTTTTAAAATATACATTAATGATGCACTCATTAGATTATTTAAGATATTTTTGCGAAGAGAAGACGTTTATATTTTTACTATGACTTATTTGTGTGGCATATAATAACAGAAAATATTTTGATCGAGACAATCACATAACAAATTTGATTATACAGTTTTCATATTTTCTACATTTTCATTAAAAATGCTACTTTATAAAATGTATAAAATTGCTATTTATGGTGATCTCGAATAGGCCTCAAATATTTTTTATTAAACTCTTTTATATTAGCTAGGATTTATCCTCACACAAAATATATTTGGAGGATAACAATCTCTCGTTATTAATTTTTAAAAATAGATAAATTTAAGCGACAAACTTATTTTTTAGTCAACTAATGGAGGAAATACAAGGATAGTTTACACGAACTAATCTTAAGTTTCCGGAAGTAAGAGAAGAGATATAGATGTCAAATGTTCAAGTTTTTAGAAAAAAAATACATAAGACTTACAAAACAGTTTGAGGTAATGAAGAGTACTTAGAAAAAAGAAGTTAATAAAAAATAAGATAAAAAGGATATTTTAATACCATTTATATCTACAGTTTATTTTCAATTTTATTATTTATATTGATTTTTAATTTTATTATTATTTATTAGTATATTTATATAAGACAGCATACGAAAAAAAATAGGAATTGGAAAAGCAAGATTGGTAATAATATAAAATCGATCTGGCAAGAGATTAAAACAATTTCCTCTACTCACCAAATAAAAAGAATATTTTTTTATATTAATTTAAATTTCGTAATTTTGTTATGTACACTATTAATTTATCTATTTATTTATTTAATCTATTAATTTATTAAAACAAAATTTCATCACTCTTAGTTTATTTTAGCAAGAAAATGTACTTTTACTTAGTAAAAATATCAATAGCGTTAATGAAGTACATAATTTAAACATATATGTTTAAATTATGTATTTGCATATATGCAAATACACATATGTATAATAGATTGCAGTCATCCTCTCATACGAGACTAGACATCACGAAATGAGTCGATAGTACATTATTGCAACTGGGTCAATAAAATTTGTTGCACTTCATAAAATTTAAAACACTCTGAACATTAAAATTTAAATAAAATCAAACTAAAAAATAATATCATTAACCAAAATATAACAACGAAATAAATTTATGATTTTAGTACTTCTAAAAAAATAGTAAAAAAGATATAATAAACAGAAACTTTAACTGGATCGATAACAATTAAATAATATAGTCTTCATATTTAATTTTTTTTAATCATTAATGGCAAATAATAATTAAAATATTATTGCCATTTAAGGTGAATATTATTGAGAATAAAGACATGATTCTGCTCCTATTGATTGCATTGACAGATCAGTGTTTACACTTGTTTAGATACAAACAATACCTCGATGCTCATCTGTATTTGCGCCAAGTGATTTTGCAAAACAATTTAAAAAAATAATAATAATGAGAAAATGTTATAACACGAGGAAAAAAAAATTTACGTGCATGAATATGTGCATATATCAGTTATGTATATAATAACACGTAATACATGATTAATCCGTTTTTATTACGCCATTATCCTCGAGTTTTGTACTTGATAATATAAAAACATAATAAAAAAAAAAGACTTGGCCTAAAACAATGCGGTGGAGTAGAGTCGTAGGATTCTCTCACCCTCTGGTCAACAACACATTATAAAATAATATAATATGATACATAGACATTTTTAAAAAATATATCTACCTAAAAAACTATTAAAATGAATTAATTTACCTCTCATTAATGCTTCTGATATCGGTAACGGAACACTACTGAGATACAATGAGAACTTTTCAAGACACTAGACTCCACGCGCAAAGCGAGCTAGCAAGCGACTGACTGCAGGAACTGTGGAACTGAACCGTCTATCCCCACTACCACCTCCCCTACATCGAATTTCCAGGCATGTACATCCACCCCTCTGTACTTCTGGAATATTCCAGGCCCTGGAACTGGATGCAATTACCTCCTGACCTCCTCCGAGTATCCCTAACGGAGAAGACGTACTCCAAAAAAAAAAAATCCGTATGAAGGTATAAGTTCCGCAGGTTGTCGCCTCGAGACAAGTCACAAGTTTAAACTTTTCAATCCTTTCCTTTTTAACCTATAAAGTGCTATGTTGAAAGTCAACAACAAGGATTGTGGACGCATAAATGCGTTTTTAAATTTTTTCCGGTTTTTCACGTAACAATTACATGAAATTTTGATAAAAATATTACGTATAACTTTAGGTACGGTATTAACGACAGAAAGACAATGAAACAATAATTTTTATAGAGAAAAAAAATAAAAGTAAGTCAAAATATTACGCGGTTGAAATCAGCTAAAATATCTTTATATTTTAAATGAATTTTATAGTAGGTGTTCATCATATATTACTGTTCGTAATTTCCCGAAACCCTGAATCTCTGTGAGGGTATTTCAGATTTTCTTTCTTCAACCAATACAATCCATGAAGGGATTTGTGTTCGCTAAATGAAGTTAAGTTTAGTCCAATACTGTTTCAAGCTAACGGTTGTTCAGGCCCAACTGCCAGGTGTTCCTCAATTTTATAGAGGCTAGGTGAACCCCAGGAGGGTCCGAAGATTCAATAATATCCATCTAAGGGTCTTAGCTGATCAAATAATTTATCTGTCATTGCCGGATTAGAACCCGCTCCCGAGAATCAGTTCAAGACCATGATAGTAATTATATGAATCCAACTATAGTATCTATGTTTATAAGAGAAAAATAAAGATGCTTTAAAGCATTATTCCAAGTATTCTTTTCTTAATTTCTAAGTTGTGGTAAATCAGAAGAAACACATCTTCAGACCTGACCACCTGCCAAAAAAAAAAGGGAAAAAAAAGGTTTACCCTAACAAAAGATTCCAGTGAAGTCCACAACAGCTGCGTCTTAAATCAAACTAAATATGTTATATCTCAAAGTTATTTCTAATTAAAAATTAAAAAGAAATCACTACATGCTAATAAATATTATTATGAATTAAATATTATTAATTATAAAAACAAAGTTTTACACATATTTTTTGTAACATTCCACAAATTATATTGTCAAAGATCATTAATCGCGGAGATTTATTTTTTGAGATAAAATCGCGACTGGATTCGCTACCAATTACATAAAATTGATGAAGGTACTAAACTATAAATGCATCCTTAATTGGGGGAAATCAAGGCAGTTAAACGGTCAAATCAATTCCCTATAAGTGTTGACATAGAAACGGTACAGTCCCTACAATTTTATGAACTCAATACACTTCCGGAATTTTTTTTTATTATTAATTCATATTTTTCTTTGGCTGTATAACTGATACAAGAGTACCTAAAATGCTATTCTTAAACCGCTGTTGTGTATTCTATACACAATATTCACAAGGCACGTAGGCTTCGAAGAACGTTGTACTCAAGCCAAACACGTCCCTTTAGAGGAGTTAAAATAAAAATATCAGGATTTGAATAAAATATTTAAATGCTATTTTCAACCCAAACTTAGATGAACAGAACAATTATGATTAAAATTAGTCGTATAATGTAACTTAGAAATATACAAGTTTCTACCAATACTGACATTGCCTTAAATCTTTGGATACTCAAAAACGGTTATATATACATTTAATTTTATAAAAAGTCCGTTTAACACAATATGTTATTTAAGCGATTTTACAGAGGAGTAATTAATATTAATATTAAATTAAATAAATATTAAAATTAATTTTAATAAATTAATATTACACGGTTCGTTACATGATTCGTGCATCTTTTAATAAATGATGCTACGCACGCTTAGGTTTAAGTAATGTAGGTCACGAACAGTGAAAAAATTATAAATAAGTATTAGAAATAAAATATAAAACTTATTTAATACAATATTACAAGGAGATATGAATAAACAAAATACAAATTTAAAATAAAAAACAACGAAATGGAAGGAAAGAAGTAACCGACTCTCATACCTCATCAACAGTTGTTGATGACTTTAGTGATGATAAATTGAGATGGATTAATATAAAACCATAATTATTCAAGTTGAAAATAAATGGTTAATTATTCCGCAGGTTGCGGCTTCGTATTGAGTCACAAGTTTTAACTTTTCATTTAATATTTTCCAAAAATACAAGCTATTATGAGCTTTAGTATGGAAAGGAGAATTTAATTAAGGGAGATGAATAGATTTCTGTAATCATTTCATCTAGAAATAAATGTTTCAACAAACATATATCATCTATACTTCGAAATGTTAGTTGAAACTTTTACCTATATATATATATATATATATATATATATATATATATATATATATATATATATATATATAAAAGAGTTTGTGCTGACTAAAGGACCATCGCGGAGTCAAAACGGCATAATCTAGACTTGAAATTTGGACATTAGGAACATTTTATAAGGGAAACGCGCGCTAAGAAAGGATTTTTGAAAATTCGTCCCCTAAGAGGGTGAAAATTTTTGCAATAAAAATAAGTCATTTTTGAAGAGCACCATGAAGTTTTAGATTTAGCTTCTACATCTAAAATAAAGAATTATGTGTTTTTTTTATTTTTTTTAAATCAACTCCTAAAAGTGTAAAATAGGGGAAATCGTAAGATGTTAAGTTAGAGATGTGAAAATAAGTAAGCAGCCATTAATTTTAAACATAATGACAATGATATTCAATATGTTGCAAAATCAACCCCCAGAAGCATGCAATAAGGGATGAAAGTTTGTATGGGACTTACGTCATTTTAAATTTTAGACTTCATATCTACATTTAAAATACAGAATTACGTGTTTTTTATTTTTTCGAAAATCACACCCTTAAAGTTTAAAATAGGGGATGAAATAATAAGGGATGGAAATTGGTATGGGACTTACGTCACTTTTAGAGCGAGTGACATAAAATTTTACATAAAACGAGTGACATTATGAGATTTGCTAATAGTAGGGAATCAAGTTAATATGTTCACTATTGAAAGTACGTTGTGTATATATATATATATATATATATATAAGAGTTTGTGATGACTAATACACCTATAACTATGCCATTTACTATTTAATAGGACAGTTTATTATATTCAATCAACAAAGGGATAAGCATTGGTAGGCTGGCTGAATTCACAAATGCTTTAAGTCATTGTGAATAATTTGGAGTATAACTTTAATTTAAGTTGGAGTAGATAGTTAGTTGATTCACTCTCCATTTAAATTCAACTTAAGTTTATATTCAATATCAACGCGGATGTAGTCACGGGCAGAAGCTAGTTTTTTTATGAAATGATTACCGAAATCTAATTACTACCCTTAATTTACATTTTCTATTCCATACTATATAAGTTCAAGATAACTTATAATTTTGGAAAATATTAAAAATTAAATGAACAGACAGATAAAACTTGTTTTAACTCAACTCGAAGCGACAGCCTGCAGAATCGATACCAAAAAAAAGGAATCATTTTTATTCTGATGTTAACACAGAGAAATTTATAGAATCTTATAATACACAAATGGTATTCGTCAACATTTGTTCAAACATCTACTTTCTAAATATAACTCTTTCGAAACCGATTAATATTCGGAACATGGCCAAACACTTACGATTTCTTCAACGCACTACCCCGATTTTGAGAAAAAAATAAATCGAAACAACATCGCAAATATCAATTTCGAGAGCAATTGAAATTCAAGAGGCGGCGCGGTACTTTCAATTAATCACTAACGAGCGTTCAAAAGCTAAATCGAGTCCAGAGCTCCTTGGACACGTGAATTAATCGATGTTAAGAAATCGAAGTGCACAGAGCTAGTGGACAAGCTCTTAAAAAGGCTTTCTAAATAATTAAGCAATGTGTAATTAATTACATGAGAGGATTGCTCAAGGCAGGTCATGCCTGACTCACTCCGCCATTGAAGGAAAAACAAGGAAAACAAACACTATTTACTCGGGAGATTCTAAGAATAGAAAATTATTATTTAATAGTATCTAATAATGTTCGTAAGTTCCCCTACAAGAAGTGCAAACTCGAAACGAAGAAAAATATTTAGAACAGGCTTTTCAAATAATTTATAATCGTTTCCTTTTTTTATTTCCATTGATGTTTACAGTGAAATAGGTTGAAAAAGAACAGCTAATTAGAGAACTGAGAATTAATATGAAGCAGGGAATGATTATATACAATAAACATTTAAAGCAAATAAAAATAATAATTAATTTTGATAGCTGAATAAAGATAATTAAATAGATGAATCGGTACATGCTATGCTGGTTAGTATTCTTTAATTTTGCTAGGCTTAATTCACTTATAGCAAAAAATTTTATCAGTTAGACTTTCTATTTCATTTTTATTTTTAATAACATTTTCCTAAAGAAATCTTTCACCACTTTGAATCTTTTCAAACCCATATTGAAATAAAATTTGGTTCGGAGTTTCTTAAGGCAGAACATTTTGCAAAGGATTTAGAATGTGTTCAAGATTTTTTTTTGTTATTCAACATACATTTTTGATTATTGATGTGGTGATACATTTTGTAACTAACTTAAAACACTTAAAACAATTTGTAAGTATTATTTATGTATTAACATCGCACAGGTGTTAATTTTGGACTTAGAAAAGTTTGTTATTTAATGTAATTCACTAAAAGCAGTCTGAATCTCAAGAACGGAAAGTAAAACTGTAAACATATTCTTTATATGTGAGTATATATATATATATATATATATATATATAGAGAGAGAGAGATTTGGGATAGGTAAAAACAAAACCAATATTGCACTTCATTGGTCTAAGTAACCAATTGATGAATCACCTTCAGAACGATTGTCCACCAGGTAATTCTATTTCAACTAGAGCTGATGAACACGACCTAGAATTAATAACAAAAGGAAGGTAATTCAAAGATCATCTCAATGGCATTGGAAATGCCTCGACTTCTTGAGAACCAGTTTCGCATCTCATTTCCAGCGGACAAAGGCAAACCTAAAGGAGGAAATGCAAAAATACCAGTTCTTCGACAAATTTATTAATCGGAGTGTGAAAGTGTGACGCAACGGTGACCGAATCGGTGACCTTTCTTCTGCGTCCTCTGATGATCCCAATCACGTTGTTGCTGGACCAGGTCCAAAAATATCTCCGGTGACTCACAAGAGACCGACGAAGATAGCCAAGGGAAGACGCAAAAATTCAGTCAACCATCAGGTTTTGCTTTACAATCTAAAAATATCTTCCTATTTTCAGACAAAAAAAAATTTTATCTACAAATTTCTTCGTTTTTTTTATGGCAACAAGGATAATCATTTTAAATTTATTAACTATCTAGTTGACACTTATACTCTATATACTGACGGAAAGTGACACGCACCATCTAATCAGCCTCGAAGCTATTGCAGAGCGATTCGAATCGGAATTGAGCAATTTATTTTCTGGAGAATAAATCTAACCATCCTAGCCTGATTAGAATAAGTTAGCAACTTAGTAATTATCCGACCAATTCCGAAGTCTATTTTTCTGTTATATTTTTTATTAAATTGTTTCTGTGGTAAATAATAACGAAGGGAAAGTGCTCGTTTTAAAATTATTTAAACTTTGTTTATAAATTCAAATTAATTTTATATTCAATCACAGATAACTCAAAAAAAATTGACTAACTCAAGGCATAATAAGAAAGCGACAACTTTCAATCAATTTTTATATTAAGTTCGAAATATTGGTTACTGTTGTTTGTTTTTTGATATCATCATCTTAACTCAGTCAATGCTCATGTTATTTATTTAGAAAATTAACAACTATAATACTGTCATAAGGAGAAGGAGGGAAGGAATGCGGCTTAATACTAATAGCCTTCTCTCAAAAAAAAGAAAAAAAAAATGAAACATAAAAATAACTATGGATCACACCCCTCATTCAATCAACTAAATGGTTCTTCGCCATTGCTATAGGAACCGAAGTAATGAACGTTTCATCAGGATGTGCATACGAAATGAATAAACAGATTGGAAATTCTCAACGTTGGGTGGGGTCGTTCAACTAAGCGACGCGGTATGAGATAATCTAAAATTAATGACAGAGTTAATGGATCCCAAAGCCATTAGGATCAGGGGAAGGACAACGTACTCGATTGTGAAGAGGGGGCAACCTTCTTGGGCGTACTTAGGCGGTTACCAATACACTAATGGGGCTCATCCAGCCTCTAAAAAGTTACTTCGAGTTTGAGCGGAATATCGGCCAAATCACTAACCTCTACAACCGTTGTCTTACAAAAAGTACCGTCTGCACCATGTATTGAAACATTCCAGACAGGACGCCTGGGATGACCCAGTGAAGTAAGAACGTTTAACTGGATGCGTCACATGCTCCAGTTAAAGACATGATGGCATACATCCTTGTTGCCGAAGCAATCTATGGCTAAATGGATCGACCTTGCGATTACTGAAATTCTGGAGTTAGATTATTGATTGGATGATTTAATAATAATAACAAAATGTACCAGTTTTGCAGGATGTCGGTTCGAGTTAAGTCACAAGTTATAACTTTATATTCGCCCCCTTTCTAACATTTACAAAAATAATAATAATCGTGAATTTTAGTATGAAAAAAAAAGTGTAATCCAGTAACGTTTCACAAACATTTCGTCGATGATCATATAACCTGAACAGAATGTATAAGTCGGTCTTTCAATCTATATACAGTCAGTAATAAAAGGATTTTTATTTTCGCGAACATAAAAAGGAAATGAATGAAAAGTTAAAACATGTTGTAACTTAAATCGAAGCGAAAACCTGTGGAACTGATAGCATGCACAATCATCTCCATAGATTTATTATTTATTATTAATATTTCAACTATTTATAACAATAATTATATTAATTATATAATGCAATTGGGAAAAATCACAATGCAAAGCCTTATGTTTCAAATAATACACCTACTTACCAGTCGACGTTTCGCCTATTCAGGCATTATCAAGACACCAAAATCAAAAAGGGGGTTATGTGAATCGCATCTCGAAGAAAAAGGTGCAAAACATCCCAACGATCAACAGCCAAAACAGGCTCCAAACATGAGACAGCACCCCGCCACCAAGACGTTCAGCATACAACTCTATTTTAGTGTATATTAATTATACATAAGAGTGACATCAACATATCCGTTTAACCTTTCAGATCTGCCGAGGCCAAGGTAATAGCCAAAAGGTACGTGAGCATATTCACGTTCCGTATTTTGTTTTGTTTTCAAAAACTATTTATTAAGCCATTCATCCGATGAAGGATATGTTCCGAGAAAATAGGAAATAAATATATAATTATCCAAAGGCAGAATATAACAAGGACCAAGGATTTGAAAATCGTATACCTGAAGTGGAAGTAGGTAATGCTAGATCCTCAACAAAAAACTCAAAGTTATACAGTTTTAATCAGAAATATTGATTCATAAAATAGAAATATTTAGATGAAATTTTATTCTGCGCACGCACAATAAAAACAGCGAGTTACCACCCACTTAATATAATATTTCATGAGTCTTATTTTTGTTATGTTGCTATGACGAAGGTTCCGGGTTCAAATCCGGCTGCGGCAGATAAATCATTTAATCTGTTGACAGGCGTAGCTGGACCCTGAGGGATCTAGCGATCCTCCTGGCGTCACCCAGCCTCTATAAAGTGAGCACCCTTATTGGGGGAACTAAAGTTGGATGTGGAGTGTGATCTCAGACAAATTACCTCACTGCATTCTCCTTGAAACAGAACAGTCTCTACCATGTACTGCCCAAATACCAATACCATGTACCCAAGACCCTTCATGGATTGTAGTGATACAGTTTTTTTATTTTAATCAATAATACCTATATAAGGATTAATATTTAGTTCATTATTTTAATTTTTTTTTTGGCCTATAGGGTAATAATGATTACATAATTTAAATATTACAGCTTGAACTGAAGAAATAATAGTGATTTATGAAGTAAGAAAATGAAGAGGTCTAATAAAGGTGAGTAGGTAACGGTATAGGAGTGGTAGTGTTTTCAGGTCGGCGCTTCAGGTAACTAACGGGCCTCTTCTAATGAGAGCAAACGCTCCTTACATCTTCTACAACTAGAACTTTCTCTAAGTCTGTATATAGCAGCAATTATTTATATGTACATATAAAATGCTTTGTATTGAATGGCTGAGGGATCAACGCACAGCAGAAATCACTGATCTTAGCATCTTGAAAATCGCAGATAGGTTCTTTGTATAGCTTAAATGAGCACTAAGAAAGGAATTTGGACAATTCCACCCCCAAGGGATTCTCCCTTAATATAATAGGGGTTCAAAGATTATATGGAATCCGTCAGTTTTGAAGGTAGACATCAGAAATTTCGGATGTACGAGTAACTTACAGTTAAAAGAAAATAAATTATTTATTTTAAATTATCTGTCACGAAACTTTATGTGGCCGATCAAATTCAAAACGAGGGAAGCCGTGGTCAAAAGCTAATCCATATATATATATATATATATATATATATGTATATATATATATATATATATAAAATAATAAAAATAAGATGAATTCAGGACTTTAAAGGGACAACACTGCTTCTAAAAGAACGGTTATTCAGAGAGGTTGTGTCGAGAACGTACATACTCAACTACCAGGTTTTTCCAAAGCATTGAAGGAAGGTTCAGAACCGTTGTGCATCTTAATAGGAGACCTAATTGTTTGTAACGAAGTTATAAATTTATAGCAAAACAAACGTACTCTTTATTTTAACTGAATTAAGCAAAAACAGAGACAAGAACAGGAACCCAACGATCAGAGAAGTATTGAATACCCCGACAATGACGAAGAACCTGGAAGATACAGAATGAGCCCTGATTGAAGCCTACGAAAATCTATGGAGGCTAGACCTGTAGTAGTAGGTCTCGGATTAGTTACTATATCTATATATCATCCGAAATCTTAAGTGGTTTGGACACGTGTGAGGATGAAAGAGAACCGAATAAAGTTCGAGAAGCTCGAAACAATGAGAAAATATAGCGAGGACGTCCCAGAATTTCCTACCAGGAGAATATTCAGAGGATTGGATAGAAACGAGGCAAAGCACTATAGAATACACCAAAAAAAAAGAAGAATTATTAATATTAAAATCTTCAGTCCGAACTTCTATCTCAAAGGTAACAAAAAGAAATGAATACAAAACAAACCTTGAGGATATTGTTGGCCGTGAAAAGGGTTGCCAAAATTATTTTTGGAACAGATTCAAAACAAGCTGGATTCGATCCATGTTATTTGTGCCTATTTCTAGTATTTTATAAAGAGCACTTAAACTTAAATATTTTCTTGTAAGTTTTCAAGGATTATAAACAATAATAACGGTTTGGGAACTCACTAAAAATATACTTATGTACCACTTTAAACTTTTCTATGTAGGTTTAAATATTATAGGGAGATCTATATGAGCTTTGTGTTGAAGTGTGCATTGAATTTATCATTTAATAAAATATGTTTTATTATATATTGTAATATAATAAGTGAAAACAGTTTCTATTTAGAAAGGAGTTATGACTATCTATCATTTTATCATTTGAAAATGATGCAAAGCACGACAGTCGTAAAGGTTCTCGACGGAACGTGTAAGGGCAGATCAGATATGTCACTTATGTGTTGTAATATTATATTTATTTACCTTTTAATTTTTTATAAAAATATATTTATGTATATAAAATTTATATCCTTAAAATTATCTCACAACTTGATTCGATAAGGGTCGTTGATTGAAGTATTGACACTACATAAAACTTATTCTAAATATATCTATTGGAGTAGGTACCCCATCTTAAGTGAGATATGATTGTTAACGATGCAGGAAATAACACACAACCTCATTTGAATTAAGAGATAAATATTTACAATAGTTGTTAAAATCTGAAGGGGTCGTGAGTTGATTCGTGTTGATTGTGGAGTGGGGGTATGTGAAACGATCTTCAATGGAATCCCGGAAAAAACACCTTCATTCATTTATTACAACGTAAAAATTTATGTTATTTTTACTTTTTTTTTTCAAGTTTGTTTATTAAAAACACATAAAAAAAAATCACAGAAAGATACAAGGCATTGTGAATTATTTTGCGTAAAAACCTACATTTATTGAGTCATGAATCTAATAACAATTATGAATCTAAATTTAAAAGACATGGCGGAGATAAAATGAAAATAAAAACGTATACAAACTGTAAACAGACCGAAAGTACTGAACAAAAAATAAAATCTGAACGTGAAGAGACTCACGTATCTTATCAGATGACAGCCTTGGCCGTAGCAGAAAGGCCACGCTAGTGTTTTGGTATCATCATGAGAGTGTATAATTCATCATTACAACATGTTATTGCTTGGCATAATTATAGTTATAATAAAGTGATGAAGTGAAGGCTCAGAATCGTTATGCGTCTTAATCCTGAATCTAGATGAAGAAAATTATACCTTACGAAATTATAAATCCATGACAAAAATAAACATAAAAAAATTATTAGAACGCAATTGAAAAACTTTAAGTTAAAATGCAAACCTAAGTCTCAAAATACTTGTCAGCGTTTCTCCAATTCAGTCAACACCAGGACATACAGGAATACAGGAAATTCTCAATTCAGCTCATCTCACATCAGCAGTCAAGAAATTTGGTTGAGTATTTGATTGAGCTCTTAGAGTTGTGGTCTATATTTGATGAGTCTGTTTGTATTGCTGCATTTAGTCTTCTGACAATTATTTTTCATTTAATTGTATGCCCTGATGAAGCTTGAATTTTCTATTTGCGTTCTTGTAATATTTTGTTTTTTATTTTTATGAAAGATCTAGAAAAACGTTTCATTTATCTACTAAATTTGAATATGGTATAAAACAAGTTGTCCAACTGTACTGTAAGGAAAATATTTTCGAAATTTACTGACATTAACTTTCCGAGATGTTTGAATTTTCGCTTATAAATTTCTGAACAATGTAGAACTTTTTAAGGACCTACGTAGAAAATTCGTTTTTAAATTACTATATCTCACATACGGTATATTATGTAATTTTTCAGGAGAAGCATTTGAAAACTTATCATCCTATTACAACGTATAGTTCCTTCTCGATTAAACGAATAAAATGATAATGTTTAAACTTCATTTTAAAGTAAAACAAACATCCAACTAATTACTGTTAAAAAAATATAAACAAGCTCCGTTCAGTTTTGATAAAAATTGCATAATTGACGTAATAGCACCGTATGTGAGATTTGGTCTTCTAACAAGAATCTGTTGGGATTTTAATATGAAGTATTGGTGAAAAAATCACCGGTTTAACTTAACTAAATTATTCTTTTGAATAATTTAGTGGAGGAACGCTGGAATAAAATTTATAATTTAATACATAAATTGGATACTCGAAACTGGTTCAACCCAAAAATATTATGAAACGAATTTAATCAACTCGAACTTTGTAATTATAAAGATAATTAATTATTGAATAAAGGCAATCACGATAAGCTAACGTCAATATTATGTTATTTTTAGAATGCAATTAAATGCAAGTGTTAGATAAGGAAGACTCTAGGAAGTGGTCAATATTACACCAGGGGTTATGGGTCAAGTACTCACTTTACTTCCTAGACTTAGCTAATTCAAGTCCTTAACTTCATTTTAAGAGAAACAGGGGACCTTTTTATTAGCATAAAAAAAAACCGTAAAGTTTTTGTTTGTTTTGGCTTTATGGCGTATAATCCAAAGATAAAATTCTTATAAATAAAAAGAAAAAAAAATTATGTTAAGGCATTATTGGAAAAAATCCAACCAAAAAGTCTCTAAAATAAAACAGGAAACCAAAATACCAACATACAGAAATAGACAGGTGTTTTTGTTTTCAATTTTAGTTTAGATATTTGAGGGTATAATAGTATAGGAGCAAGTTGAGAGACGGATTCAAGTGTGTATGGAGCTTGTCATGGAAGGATAGGTATCTAGTTTGGGCCAAATCAGCAACATATGGGATATTAAGGTCGTTATGGATGAGTTTGTTTGTGACATAATAGGGAGCATTGAGGATTTTACAATTTACAATATAAGGATTTTGGATTGTAAGGATTGGATACGAGATGAAGTGGATGGGTTAGTAGAGCCCCAAAGCTCAACTCCGTATGTCCAAATAGGTCTGATAACTGTCATGTAAATGAGTCTTTTGTAATGAATTGGGAGCTTAGAACGTTTGTCCAGTAAGTTTTAAGTAGGCGAAAACGTCGAGCAGTTTCTTGTTTTTTCAGTCTTGTATGAGGAACCTTTCCTTACATCCTATTTTATATGACTTAGCTATTTAAAGTCCTTAACTTCATTCTAAGAGAAACATGGAACTTTTTAGTAGCATAAAAAAAAAACCGTAAAGTTTTTATTTGTTTTGGCTTTATGGCGTATAATCCAAAGATGAAATTCTTATAAATAAAAAGAAATTTTATAAAAATAGATAACATAAAATATTTATGTTAAGACATTATTGGAAAAAATCCAACCAAAAAGTCTCTAAAATAAAACAGGAAACAAAAATACCAACATACAGAAATAGACGGGTATTTTTGTTTCCAATTTTAGTTGAGGCTTTTTGGTTGGAATTTTTCCACTAATGTTTTAGCATGAATTTGATGTCTCTTTTGAGATCTTGCTGTTTAATATAAAATACTTATAGAACTGTTAATTTTTATATTTTATCAATATATAATTATTTACTAGTAGCATTGTTATTTTTTATATTTTATCAATATATAGTTACATAAAGGGAAAGGTAAAAAGAGACCTTACATAAATATGTTTATAATTAGTTGCATTTGAGCCTTTGAGGTGGTGGGATGTTTCTTGGGTGCATTATTCATGTTTTGTTTTGCTGTTATTCTCTTTCTACCCTGAGGATGCCTGAATAGGCGAAATATTGGACAGATTTCTGTTTTAGTTTGGAGACTTAAAGGCTTTTGGTTGGAATTTTTCCAAGGTCTTAATATATAGTTACCTTTCAGAAAGGTTTTCGTAAAATAAGAAATAAGGAACTTATCTTACATTATTGGTTTACAATATTAATCCTCTATCGACGAATAAAAGTTTTTCCATTATGCGTATTTAAAACAAAATACATAAAGGTTTTCCATGTTTTTACTTAAAAGTTTTTCCATAAGAAATCAGTGGTGTTTTGTGCCGAACATAAACAACAAACAACCTGAAGACAACCTTGTATCTGAAAGTTCCTAGTATAGTAAATAATAGAGTTATCAGCTAGAGTAAAGTGGTCCGGGTAATGCAGATAGACAATTCCAAATAGAAGTAAAGCACTTAGAAAAAAAAGTTGAGAATAAAATAACTTAAGACTTATCAGAAGAGCAAAAAAAAAAGTTTATTTTTTTAACATCATATGAATCATTTCATAAGAAACAATGAATAAAATGCTCTATGGTTGAAAAGTTTAGAGTAGTTTTGAATTATTATTATTTAAATAAATAATGACTTTTTGGGTTAAATATATAATTACTTTTTGGTTCTATTATTATCAAACAGTTGCGATTACTATTAAATCAAGTTGCATTAATGCACTTGGCCTGTAGAGAGTTTTAAGTCACCCCGATTTCACTTTCTTTAATTAAAACACATTATCTTTTAAGTTAATTGATAAGGCATTTGCCAAAACTTCGCCCCCCCCCCCCACAAACTTTGTGGAAAGTGAGAGAATCGGCAAGTCGAGACTTTCACTTTTATTTACTTTTCTAAAGTACGATGAAACGAAATATTTTAACAATTATTTTTTCTTAGTCAGCAAGGTTATATCAGTTCCTTACAACGTTTAATAAAGGACTATACTATCGAAATACTAACAAAAATAAATAAATCTATATCAAAAAATGTAGATACATAAAAACAAATATAAGATGCAAGGTAAACCCATAATTTTTTATTAACATAAATCGTTCAGTGCCTCACATAGCAGATTGTTCAATAGAGAAAACTACATTTCATTTATTGTGGATGTTATCAAATAATTCTGAATATATAAAAATAGTTCATTAAAAAAAAAATTCGAGTTTGAGTACATTAGAGTCTGTACTTCTTCTAGGGGTGTGCAGGAAGTTTATTTTTTTCGAGAACACGCTCAACCGTTAAGTTTTTCTCCCAATTGAGGGTATTCACTATATAAAGACAGGGTGGGCCCCAGAAGGGTCAGCAGAACCCACAAGGTTTATTTACGAATGTTAGCATATTAAATAATTTATCAGCCACAGCTAGATTTGAATCTGGAACTTTCGGCATTGCGACTAAGCCATACAGGAGTTCATACAGAGTTAGATCTCCTATCGACCTAGTTCAATAAAAGAATAAAGAAAACCATAACCTACAGACTTCTTGCATTCCTTAAGAAGAAAGTTAGAAAAGTGAGTTACTTGAAGAAGTAAATAAATTCCCTTCTTGCCCCCCCCCGTTTTTCTTGCTTTTGAATTAATATAGTTTCAAAAAAAAGACTTCGTTTGGAGTTATAGGAAAAAATAGCAAAGCGAGAAGACCGGATTTCCTTTCTTCTGGTAAACCATCACACTAAGAAGACGATGGACTTTTTGAACAGTCGCGTTATATAACTACTTCGTAACCAAACTAAATTTCACAACCTGTGTCCGGCACAGCACAAGAGGATGCGTGAAAAAACGTTAACCGTCATGTTTCACAAGGGTACTGTCAGAGAAGTACATTGTCAGTCTAACACTGTCAAAATAGAAGAACGGAAAACTTCCTAGACCTTCCCGATCCTGTTTTGAGTTTTTCTTCAGTGAAAAAAAAAAGTTTTCGCCTCTCCCAATGACTTGAAAACTAATACCAAAATTAATTAGGCTTAATAAAACTAAGCCCAAGGATCAAAATATCCTAAAATAACGGGCACCTCTTTTCCAACATTACATAACCACTTTTCTTTTTCAAAGGCGATAAACAAGAATCATCCAAGGTCGGAGGTACTTAAGCTGCCCGTTGTTTGCCAAGCGATCGAAAAAAAAATGAAGCAAAAAAATGCGTTATCACTGGTTTCCATAAAAAGACATTTCCATGTTTTGAAAAATGGAAATGGCGACTGTGTGATAAGACCAAAAAGAAAATTCAATGACCAAAAAAACAACTGACAACACGGATTATTTAAACTTTGCGTAATATTTTAACTTTTTCCATATACAAAAAAAAATTATAAAATTTTAAAATTAAGTTTTTGTAATTAAATGATTGCAGCTCAGAATTAGATTAAATTAAATGAAGAAAATATTTATTGTTTTCAACAATTGACATGTGTATCCGGTATTATCATCTTTATTAATTAATTGCTAAGTTAACATGTTTATTAAATTATCATTATCGTCGATGGGCTGTTATATTAAATACTCATTGATCGATTAATTATATTTATTTTAATTGATAATGCAACAGAGTGTGCGATAAAAGTGCAGCGATAGTGATAACAAAAAACAACAATAAATAAATTAATTTATGATATAAGCTTAATAAAACTTTAATGATTTACGTTATAACAGATTTTAAAATAAAATTTTTATTCAAGATTAAAACTAATTATATGCAAAAGATGGAAAAATTAATACATTTTTTTCTCATGTTTCCTAATAATATTTTTGTAAAACTATTTTTTTTTTATTTCTTTTTCATTACGAACATAAATTAGACCTAATTTTTTTTCGTTTTCCACAAATTTTGTAAATATTTTTTATGATACACGTTCAAAATAATGAAAATATATAATAAAATAATAACAAAGCCTTGCCTTCCAAAAACAAGTACCTAGATGGTAAAGCGTGGTTACAAGAGATCCCAGCGCTTTCCACCAAACCGCGGTTTGGCTTCCCAGTTGATACTGGGCACTAAGTCTTCCAAGCAGAAGATGTAATTTGTTTATTATTTCAAATTTTTTGTAATTTTTTTCCTGTTTAATTTGAAATTTAGTTAATTTCGATTAACATTCTGTCTCCATCATCTAAATTTCCAGTGTTAATTAGAATTATTTGTCTAACGTCTGAGATAATAGTATTAATTGTTACAGTAAAGGAGAAAATGGTTCGGGGGGAAGTTACAAATAAAATAGCAAATAGCAAAGAACTACCTAACTAGAAACTGCCCGAACCCACTGCTAGTCTTGAGGCAAGTCTACTCAAATTAATTAAAACGGATGTTAGTAAAGCCTAATAATAGTCAAACCTACTCCTAGTAATCCAAATACTCCCACACTCGTGGCTATTAAGCCTCAATGAAAGCCTGCTATGTGGGTCGAAACGTTGGTTACCATTTAAGATTCTATATAGGGCGTCCACCCAAACCACTTTCTGTTACACGATATTTATACAGCCTAAGTCAGGCATTGGCTAGAAAAGGAGTTATTGCTTTTATTTCAATTCCATTTCGAGCCAAAACCAATGAGAATGATACGATTGTGGTTCCCTCAATACAGTTAAGTCTCTCTGAAAAAACTTAGACTTCACCACTTATTCACCGAGGCTGTAGATATAGACTCGTATATATTTCGAACGCCATTGCACTCTTAACTATCGGATCGTGTTGGGAAGGAGATAAGATATTTTGTTTTCCTCACGTACAACTCCTTCACTGACCTCTAAACTAGAACGTCTAAATCGAGCCGGCAACCTAATTTTAACATATTTAGATCTGATACTCCTTTCGACTTCAACTTCCTCATCAGGTGAAGTGAACCCGAAGGTGACTATTCCCATCGATGACAACATCCCACCTCGTTAGCCGCTTGCCTATCCCGCCACCTCGACGTTTAAGGACTTCCTCCATCGCTTTAGGTATTTAGCGAAGGAATCGACTGAATAAATTTCCACCCAATCCTCCTCTAAAAAGGCTTTCCTCTCCCTTCCAAAAGGAACTCGAGATGGAAGGTAAGTGGAAAGAAGTGTATTCAAATAATGAAGGGATCACATAACCTGTGGGAATGTAGTGTGTCGGCGACCTCCCGGAGATAGAAAGGATACGGTATCCAGTAGGTCAAGGCTGGCAACGCCTGTCGTATCCGTTCAAACTGTCTAGTGCGAACATAACTGGTCACTGTAAGCATGTTTATATAAGCACATACAAACATTTACTATTACTACAATTCAACGAACATTATTTAGTATGAGGTTAAGTATGACCACGGAAAGATCCGATTTTCGTATATATTTTTTTATGATTATTTTAGACTTGGACACTAAGTAGCGCATGATTTTCGTTAAATCATGAATAAGTAATTAAAACTTATCAAACGATATGCGATGGTTAATCGGAAGGTACCTATGCTTTTACACGACAAAGCTAGAAGACATGTTTCACGACCGACAGTGAAGGAACTTAACTGCCTGGGTTACAAAGTCGTCCCAAACCCACCTCACAGATTTATCTCCAACAAATTTCCGTCAGTTCCAATGCCTTCCTTTCAGACTTTATTTCATCACAAAACCCTGTATTTTTCACTTCTGAGATTGAAAATATGATTTCATAAAGTTGCTTTGCTTTATAATCTTCTCTTTGAAAATGGATATTTCAAATAATTAGCCTAATATATTCCTTAGGTATATATTTTTCTTCACTATAAGTAAAGAAGTTTTTTCTCTCATTTCTTAGGATTCAGTCGTATACTCGTTAAAATATCTTCATGGCACAGTTTGACGAGTATAAGTCTGAAATTTTATATATTTAGACATTACGAACATTTTCGCAATCAAATATTGAATAACGAAACAAACAAATTAATAAAATGTAATTAAGAAAGTATTACATTAAAAGCGATTTGCTGATTATTGACACCTGTCGATATAATTGTTAACGTCAATTATTCTTATCAAATTCTTCCCCGAAAAAAAAATCTGCAAACGCTACAGATTCTGGATAAAAAAAAAAATCAACCAAATTACTCGAAGTCAAAAGGAGCACTTAAAATCTAACCACTCATCTTCAATAAACTAATTTTTATTATGAAAATCTCTCGAGTGCAATTATCATTAATAAGGGTGACAACATCCAGTTCAAGTGATTGGATGATAAATGGTTAATATTACGTTTTTGCGAAATAAACGTTTTTTGTTAAATAACACCTAATCAAATGATTTCGTTGTTGTCATTAAAATTCACATATAATGCGGGGATATTGAACTTGAGAAATGGTCTATGTTGCCGGCCTCTTTTACTAACGTTCCATTGCCTAGTTTTTCGTTTTAATTTATTGATACATACTGCCAAATAATCGTTACTATTCTGAAGTAATGTAAATGTACGTGACCTAATCAAGAATAATCAATGTGTTGAATTAGAAAAGGTAACAAGTCATGAAGAGGTAATTTATCAGGAGAGACAGAAACAGGTTTTGACAACTAAAACTGAAAGGTTCAATTGAAAAATAGTAACTGCCAACGTTAATAGAACATAAACCACTCCCCCTTTCTATCCTATTGACATGATTAATTACCACCTTAAATATGAAATTAAAATAACAATTATAATTTTGAATAAAATTAAAATATAATACGAAAAAAAGCAACTATACATTTTTTTTTCACTTGCTACCTTTTCCATGTTGACACCTCAATTTACTTTGAAAACAATTACATAACTAAAGATTGTTTTTTTTTTGTTCATTTATTTAGTTATCTCGATTAAAACATGTTTTTTTAAAATTTAGTTAAAACCTCTAACTACCCTGATGTTGGACTAAATATATGAATATACTCGCAGTATATAGTATATATACAAAAGTATGTGCATTGTTTTTATCACTGTTGACTAATTCCATCATTAAGAATGTATATTTAGGGTTTGAATGTGTACATTATTCTATTTATTTTATTTTTATTATTTTTATTTAGACTTTATTTTATTATCATTTTTGCTTTAATTTCCTTCTATTTTATATATGTTGAGTATGTATATATTTATTACATTCACTTATTTTATTTTGTTTATACCACTTTTTTGTTTTGTTATGGAATGATTGTAGCTACATAGCACCATTACTTATTGCCCACAGGTGGCAGATTGTAATGTCTAAATAAAGTGTTTATAAAAAAAAAAAAAAAAGAAAGTATATAGATCGTTGATAGACCGAACTATTTATAGTTCGATGTTTAAACAACGTTCAAGTTATATCTATCAGTGATAGAGGAATGATCAAAATCCCTGACTTTTATATCACTCAGATTATTTCGAGAGAAAGTACAATATTTTCTCTAAAGATAATATTACAGATTAAGTCATTTTATCGACCATTTTGTACCATTATCTCGGTGATTCTGGATTTGATCCTCATATGGATATCTGGGTCTTGTTTCCCGTCGAATCTCTCCAGAAAGGAAGGAAACGATAAACTGAAAAAGGGAGATCATTCTCCTAGCCGTTGCACTTACACGCAAGACATTTGATATATTTGCTTCCTAACTTGGAAATCAGTATCTCAGTATATAGAAGGCTGAGTAGCTGAAGGTCCTGGGGTCCTGGTTACGAATCCGGCTGAGGCAGACAAATTATTCATTCTGTTAACTGCATTGACAAATTATTTATTCTGCAACCAAGAGTGATCTGCTGGATTTTCTTAGGGCTCATCCAGACTCTATAAATCTGATACGATTAATTCAAGACCTTTCATAGGCTTTCACCCTCTTAATCCTTAACTAGATCAAACAGAGCCCTTTATCCAATCAATTAATGGCTTCTCGGCCCTCCAGGAATAAAATAAACAGCCAAATATAGCAAAAACATGAATAATTTAAAAGATAACGTACAACCCATTAGACGAGAATAAACTATAATTATCACTTTAGTGCAAAGAAGTGAAAAGATGGTTAAAACAAATAACGTTCAACTCTTGCCTCTGAGGTCCTTGGAGATGACACACAAGCCCACTTCAAAGCCGAAAATTAATTATTTTCAAGGCGTTCACATGTTTCTAGCGACCCACTTAGATAAATGGCTATTAGTAGTCGAATTCTATTACTAATGACTCGGCAAAAAAAAAATCGTACTTATAAGAAAAAGTAGCATGCCTGTAAAATTATAGCACTATAGATTAATAAATATAATAAGTACATCAATTAAAATCATATTTAAAAGTTGTATACATAGGTACCCACAAATGATAACCTCATAACTGTTTTATTAAAAAACATTTACCTATTTTTTTCAAAGTTTGGCAACACCCATGTCTTAAAAAATAACAGATTGACTTTTAATTAAGTTATGAATAATAATTGTAAATAAATAATATCAGAATTTTCAATAGTTATAAGATACAGAGCTTAATTGAGAAGAGTAGTGCAATGAAATCATTTAAAAGAGAAATAAAACGGTATATATAACACCCACATCCCATGATGTCTATATGTAATTTTATTCTTTTCAATGTATTTTTTTAAAATTTAATTTATTGATATTTACAACTATAATAATATTACAATAAGTAAATCTGCTATATGTACAATACGACTTGAAAAACACTTGTGGAGAAATTACCCATCGGTAGCACTCCAAAAAAGTTCTATAGTAGATGGTCTCGAGGCCATCTTCTTTTCAGACACCTCGGAGGGTTATCAGGATTAGTATGGGAAGCAAGTTGAAGACTAGCGGATTCAAGTGTGTATGGAGCTTGTCATGGAAGGATAGGTATCTAGTTTGGGCCAAATCAGTAACATATGGGATATTAAGATCATGATGGATGAGTTTGTTGCAAGGATTGGATACGAGATGAATTGGATGGTTTAGTAGAGCCCTAAAGTTCAACTCCGTATGTCCAAATAGGCCTGATAACTGTCATCTTTTCAATGTATAATATTTTATTTATATGTATCGTGTATATTTAGCACTGAAGAAGACCTGCAAGTTGGGTCGAAATGTTGGCTTTCTGATCATTAGTTCTCTCTATTTAAGAGAACTTTTTCAGTCCTTCACCGGAGCATTCCCTTCGTTATATATATAAATATGTGAGGTCAACTAACATTATTCAAGAGAAATAATTTATAGTAACATTCGAAAGGATTCATTATAATTATTTAAAAAATAATTCTTATTATCATGATTACATTTATGTTTAATAATAAAATTTAAAAGATTAAAATTTCAAAATGGCCAATAGATAGTCATCCAAGTAGTCAAACAAATAAAAAAAAAATTACGGCAGGTTTAGATGCAATACTTAATAAAGGCTGTAATGGTTTTAACGGTCGTGCAGGGAGGTTCAGAATTAATAAAGTTCAACGGCCAAGTCTCCATAGAAGTAATGTAAACTACAATATGGAGTCTGGATAAATAACCGGAAATTTTCCAGACACCACAGATTTCAGACTCTGAGCTACCCTTTTATTACTTCTATTCCAGGATGTGTCGATTCTCCAAATGAAGGAGGGATAAAAACAGATAAATAAACCAAAAAATGAATCGATTACTCAAAGTTATTTACAAAACAAGATAAAAATAAAAGTACACAATTAAAAGTTCAATGCATATTATCAATTTAAAGATTGCAGTGAACACCACTGTCAAAAAAGTGTAAACACTTATCGAGTTTTTGAAATTTGACAACAAGAAAGAATATTTACGCGCTTTCTTTAAATGCTTTATCTTTCTTATCTCTAGCTTTCAAATATATATATATATATATATATATACATATATACATATCTATATATAACGAAATACATGAATTAAATTCTGATTTGAATACATTAAAATAGCTCCATCATTTGCGTATTATGCCAAGAACTTCCTTTGTGCTTAGAATGGATCGTTGGTTTACCTCCTTAACCTCCGAAGTCGTAAATTAATTCATAAAAAATATTAATTTATATATATATATATATATATTTATAACGATGTTATAAACGAGATATATACATATATACATATCTATATATAACGAAATACATGAATTAAATTCTGATTTGAATACATTAAAATAGGTCCATCATTTGCGTATTATGCCAAGAACTTCCTTTGTGCTTAGAATGGATCGTTGGTTTACCTCCTTAACCTCCGAAGTCGTAAATTAATTCATAAAAAATATTAATTTATATATATATATATATATATATATATATATAACTTAAGTAATTCACCTCACAAAACGTAAACAAAAGAATAAGTAGGAAGATAAACAACACACTTGACGGCTGGTTAAACACTGACTTTATTGCCATCTTGAACATCTATTTATAGAACAGCTGTTTACAATGCCAGCTTGATTAGTGACTTTGCGATCATCGTCTTGTCTTAACTCCCCCCTGCCAGTTTACGAACATCCTCGTAAACTCAAAACAAAAATTGCAGAGAAAGAGCACACAAACAAAAGAAATTATCAATTACATGAATCATATTCTACTTACATAAAAATAAAAATAAAATACCTTACTACTAGCTTAATCTACATTACTATCATTCGTAATTAACAAAAAATATTTATATACAAATAAGTTACTTTACAAAAACTATATAAAAAAAAAGAAATGAAAATCCCCTGTTCCACTACACCTCCAAAAGTACGAAATAAAGTACACGGTTATGGGCTGGCTTCTCCAGCTGGAATCTTGAGCTGTTCGATATGAACTGTCCTATGTTTTCTTGGCTCAGCCACATTCTGAATAGTGACTAGGTTATGCTCTCTGATAGCAATCACTCTGAATGGACCCTCGTACCTCAGAACCTCCTTTGCACGATTCGATATAATTTTTTTGTACACAATTGTACCGATTTTAATATCTCCCATAATGTCCTTCACGCCCTTGTTTTCTCGCGCCACTCTCCTACTCTTTTCCGTTACCATCCGGCCATGTGCTTTCCCCCACATTTTCTCGAGATCTACTCTATTTATGGCTAGTTGTTCTGCCATGTTTTCATCTACAACCGTATCACCCTCGTCTCTTCTTCGCGCTCGTAAACCAAAAAGGGCCTCGAACGGGGAAAATCCGGTGGCCATGTGTATGGAGTGGTTGTACGCTGCTATGGCTCGGGGCATCGCCTCATCTGCTTCCAACCCTTTATCTGCGTGGAATACTCGGAGATGTTCTCCCAAGGTATTGTGGAGCCTTTCGATTCCCCCCCTACTTTTAGGGTGTCCAGGTGTATTCCAGTGCCATGTAATTCCTAGCCGTTTCATCTCCTGTCGCAAGTACGCGTTATCGAATTCCCTGCCCCCATCCGAGGAGATCGTATTTGGTACCCCATAGAATTGGAACCATGTTTGAAGGGCGCTATTCACCGCCGCTGCCGATTTCTCCTTCACCGGGTGGGCTATGGCCGTTTTGCTAAATGTATCCACTATTGTTACCCATTTAAACCCCCTCCACGTAAAGGTGTCTACTTGAAGATCTGTCAATGGTATCGTAGGCGTCATCGTCTCGGTTTGTAATCCTACGGGAGGATGGCGGTCATACTTAGCCGTATGACAAATGTGGCAGTTCCTTATTATCTCCTCTACCGTCTTCCGCATCCATACCCAATAATATTTTCTTTTTAGTGCCGCCAACGTCTCATTGATTCCCCGGTGGTTCGTCTTCCCTTGATGGTACGCCATCGTTACATCCTTTTGCTGTTCCTGATCGCGAATGGTCTCTACCATAGATCGGCATCGGATAAACGTCCTGTCTATCCCTATTTTTTCTAATCTCCACAAGTTACGTATCTTGTCCCACACCGTCGCATTGCCAACATACAGATAGTGGGTCGCACCTGCTTTAGAGGCATCCTTTAACGCTCGGCAGATTTGCTCTTCCTGGACTCCAGGTTGGGACCAAATAGTAACAATATTATGCCTCTCGTATCTGGAAAATTCCGTTTTCAGTAACCCCGTGGTCCTTGTTTTCCATATTATCTGCCGAGTCTTATCGTTTATTACCTCATCCACCTCCTCCATCTCAGTCGATCTCTCGTCTTGTGATTCCTCCTGGTCGGGAGATTCCCCGTTGTCCCGGCGGTCTGTTTCTCCTTCTCCTTCCACATCTGGCGTCCATTCCCGTACGAACCTCTGGAGCTCTCCGGAAGGTCCCCCTTCACCTGATTCAATAGCGTTGACCTGCAGGGCACGAGATAACCAATCTGCCACCACATTATCCTTTCCCGGCTTGTATGCTATTTCGATATTGTATTGGCTCAAGATCTCCTTCCAACGCGTCACCCTAGCCGACGATTCTTTCAAATTACCCACCCACAGAAGTGGCCTGTGATCGGTATGAACTTTGAACCGCTTTCCAAATATATAGGGCCGGAAGTGTTGGACTGCCCATACAATCCCTAATAACTCTCTCTCGAGCGCGCTATATCGGGTCTCCGCGTCTGTAAGCCTTCTGCTTGCGTATGCCACAGGCCGTTCCCCCTTATCATAATCCTGTGACAAAACCGCCCCCAGTGCATATTCACTAGCGTCGGTGGTGATCGCAAATGGTTTTGAAAAATTAGGGAATGCGAGGACCGGTTCCGTTTGTAGCCAACACATGCATTTCCTGATGTTCCTCTCGATCTCTGGAGTAATCCGAATTGTGCGTCCCTTCCTTAACAGTGCATTCAGAGGACTCAGATGCTCGGCCATCTCTGGGACGAATCGACGATAATAATTTAGGGTTCCTAACAATCTCCTGATTCCCTTGATATCGGTTGGCATCGCCATTTTCCCTATGGCTTCCACCTTCTTACCGTCAGGCCGCACCCCTTCTGCCGATATCGAATGCCCGAGGAAGTTGATTTCCTTTTGCCCCAATATTGATTTTTCCGCTGATAATTTTAAACCAAATTGACGTATTCTGTCCAAGACTCGTTTCAAATCCTCAATATGGTCCAACTCCGTCTTACTAAAAACGAGGAGATCGTCCATATAGACCTGGCACATGTTTTCGTCTAAGCCCCTCAAGAACTCGTCCATCAGCCTCTGGAACGTTATCGGCGCATTTTTTAAACCGAATGGCATACGGGTAAACTCGTAATGGCCCCTTTCAAACGTAAACGCTGTTTTACATTGGTCTCTGGGATGCATGCGAATTTGGTGGTATCCAGATTTCAAATCTAGTGTGCTGAACACGGTTGCTCCGCCCAGTCTGTCCAAAATGTCCTCTAATCTGGGAATAGGGTATTTCTCATCCAATGTATTTTCGTTGAGTTGCCGGAAATCTACCACCACCCTGTAGCGCTCCCTTGGATCCCCGTTAACAGGTTTCTTCTTGACCGCCCATAGAGGACTGTTAAAGGGTGATGTGCTATCAACGATAATACCTTGCCGTTTTAGCTCCGCGATCTCCTCCCTAATGTGTTCCCGCAACGCCTGTGGGTACCGCCGCTCCTTCACGTAAGTACTCTTCTCAGATTTCAAATGAATTTCATGAACCGTTTCTCCCGTCACGCTCAGTGGGTCCCCCTCGCGAAAAAAAATATCCGCGTATTCTTCCCTTATGCCCATCCTCCAATCCTTGCCTTGGGTAATTGCACCGACGCACCTCACATCCCTTTTCGCGTTCTCCATCGTTCTATATGTCTTCCTCCCAATTCTAATCACCCATTGGCCTTCTACATTACTGAGTTTCGCCCCTAGTTTCCCGAGCACGTCACACCCCAAAATTCCACCATACTCGCGCGGCATGGTCTCTACCACATGCAGAGTTGCTACGTCGCCCTTTTTGCCCCATTTACTTAATGCCAGTTCCACTTCCCCCTCCACCGTACAGGGACCACTCAAAGTGACTAGCTGACATAAACACTTTCTAATTTCTGGGTCACACTTTCCTTTAAATATAGGGTGTAGACTACCTCTACCTACTAGAGTACATGAGCTCCCTGTGTCCACAAGACACCTCCACCCCTTGCAAAACTCGATAATAGGCAACCTGTCACACTTCTTTACCACACTATTCACAACAAATAGGTTGCCCCTCCGTTTACACAATCCTCATTCTTTTCTTATCTGCTCACTACCCTTCCTTGTGCTCCGTTGCTTGCTTCTTCCTCCGGAAGTTCCTCTGCGGCTAGGTTCGCTTCCTTCCGTCTCAGACCCTGAAGCCTCCGAAGATCTAGTTGATTCCGACGATATCCTATTTCTCCGCCACATTCTTTGAGCATTGATCTCCATTGGTTCGCCTCGGTCGTGCTCCCGGCGCCTTATATATGGGCATTGTCTGGCCATATGTCCCTCACTGTGGCATTCGAAACACCGCGCACGTGGGCACTGAGCCACCAAGTGCCCTATCTTGCCACATTCGTGGCACCTCCTTTCCTCTCTTCTCCCATTCTTTCTCTCCACAATTTGCCTTTTTTCTCTAGGTAATTTTTCTCTTCTCCCAAACTCTCCATCTCTTCTTCTTCCCATGTCCTGTCTCACTCTATTCCTTCCTGCCTCGTTCCTCCGGTACGACACTCTTTTCCACCCTGGTTCGATCTCTTCTCTCTCTTCCTCGTCGCGGGCACTCGCATCTACCATGTCCTGTGCGCATTCCATGAATGACCTATCCCTGGGTAATCCGTCTTTCTTTCCAGTATCCCTAGCTAATTGTACCTTCAGGACTGTGGTCATAAACAACATCCATGCTTCGACCGCACTGGTATCCATTACTTCTCGTAATTTTTCGTTAATCTTATTAAGCTTCACGAGCAGGCCTGCAGCGTACTGACCGTTTGTCTGATTCGAACGTTTCATATCTCGAAACATCTGCAGCATATCCTCTTCTGGGGCCCATCGCCCCCCTCCATACGCTTTTTTTAGTCTTTCCTTGATCACCTGCCACGAGGTATCCTCATCAGCTTGGATTAGATTTAGTACGCTCCTTCTGACCCGTCGGGCTAAGGCTACCCGTAGCCTTTTGGCATCCGCTTCCTCTAAAAAGTCTGCTGCGACCTGGGATTGAATGCTGCTCATAATACCATCCCCGCCCTTGAGGAAATGATTTAGTTCACCCACATCACCGTTAAATTTCTCCAAGTCTGATATCTCCCTTCTTAAATCTTGTGCATTGGCCTTCCTTAACTTCATTTTCTCCAATTCATTTGTCTCCTGTGCAATTCTGTTGGCTTCCTGGGCAGCTAAGTCTGCCCGCGCCATTGCTAGAGTTGTTGATGGTAATGGCGGAAACTGGGGATTCGCCTGTTCTGGCTGTGAAGACTCTAACGTTAACGTTGCCGGCCTCAGGATTTCTCTTTGTTCATTCATAATGGCAAGACTAGTTATTTTTCAAATTCAGAAAGCAAAAATAAATATAAAAAATAGATCAATAATGAACTATCTGTAGTCTTTAGTGTCCTTGAGAAAAAAAAAATATATATATATATATTCTCACTGAACTGCTAAAACGTTTTCCCGGGTTTCGGCACCACTTAAGTAATTCACCTCACAAAACGTAAACAAAAGAATAAGTAGGAAGATAAACAACACACTTGACGGCTGGTTAAACACTGACTTTATTGCCATCTTGAACATCTATTTATAGAACAGCTGTTTACAATGCCAGCTTGATTAGTGACTTTGCGATCATCGTCTTGTCTTAACTTATATATACATATATATATATATATATATATATATATATATATAAGATTGTATAAAATAATATTAAAACCCAGAGAAGCCTATTACTACAAGGCGGCAGGTAACATAACACAAGCATAAATTATGACATCCATGTCCAGATAATTTTTATTAACATGAATATTAATTAGGCGGAAGTGAGAGGGGAATCGCCTTGGGCAAGAAGATATGTAAGGTAAAATAATTCAAAACTAGCTCTAAGGAAGCACATGTAGAGATAACATACTATGTCATACTCGTATATAATAACATATATATATATATATGAAATATAATATATTAGCGGGAAATAACCAGAGCTTCTGCCTTCCTAGCTTTAAATGTCGTTAGATCTAAACCCAGTTTCTAAAAAAATATATAAGTACTAGAGATAAACGAATGTTAGACACGAAATGCACATTCCCGTGATGGCCTCGTCGATTAAAGGCAATGTATTTCAATATTTATGAGTTAATGTACTGGAGAAAAAATATAAAAAAGGTAATGTACATGTGGAGCATTGAAAGGTACCTACTAATAGGTATTTTTTTAAAACCCTAAATGGATAAATAAGCCAGGACTTCAAGAGGTGTAGAGTTATACAAAACATTCCCCAAAAAAACCCGATGCTTCAATTCAAAATCCATGAAACAATTATCGAGGCACACTAGTTTAATTCAAATAACATCATGCATGATAACATGAACTGCCGAAAGTTAAAGGTAACATATCGCTCCTTCAAAAGATCAATGTCATAACTCAGAATACATCTATTGAAAGTTCCAGGTGAGTTAAAAAAATACAAAAAAAGTTTGCATTGGTAAAGCAAAGCTTTCCTATTATAATAATGGTATTAAAAATTCTTTTATTAACCATTAGAACATTTTGATTTTTTTTTTTAATTTTTACATGTGTTATTTTTCCCATAAAACAAAAAATTGTTGGAAATGTTAAGTATTTCCTGTATGTCATTCAAGATTTAAAAATGGCTTCAACAAATAACAATTGCTACTAAGAACTAAACTCAAAAATGCCAATTTAGTAGAGTGCTAAGGGGCTATGCTGTAGGTCCCAGTTTCAAATACCACAGTGTCAGATAAATAATTTAATCTGTTGACATCCAAAGATGGATTCTGTGGGATCTACAGGTACCAAAGAAGGTACCCTAATTGGGGAAAAACACGACGGTTGAATGTGATCACGGATAAACCACCTCTATGCACGACCGTTATCTTACAAACAGTCTCTACCAAGTATTAAATCCAAGACGCTGTTTTTTTTCCTGTTTGTTTAAAATATAATGTATATCTAATATATAAGCCGAATAAAGGACTTTATTCGCTAAAAACCTTCCCAATTCCCAAAAATCTAATACGCACTAATCTCTTAATGGGTCATTATGTATAGTGCATTAATTTATTATATATTACCAAAAAGGATGTGATCGAAATTCTTTAATATAAAATTTTTAAAAAAATTATGATTCATTAAATAAGTTATGAATAGTAAAATTTTGTGCGCAATAATATCGAAGTGCCATAATTAATAATGCATGAAAAATAACCGCATTTTACAAAATATCTGATAATATAATTGATAAATACCCACTTATAATTGCTCGTAATTAAATGTTCCAACCACATCTAATAACGACATTAAATCCGCAACTGATAAAATATTCCAAACTGCTAGCACAACCCGGGCATTAATCAAATTGCAAAAGTGCAACTTTATCCTCTATGTTTAATTCATGCCTGGAAAAATCCTTGATGGCAGAGGAAAGGCGGACTACACGGCAGATGTTGGACATTGTCCAGGATCAGTTTCACATCTTCCTCAAATGTTCGCCAAGCAACGTCCTCGCATGACAAAGAAGCTACTTGACGAGTGGGAGATGTTAATTTAAGACAAACAATACACTCCAGAAGAAACCGAGACCTGTTTACGACAAAAAGGAGAGGAATGTTGTTCAAATCTATTTCGAGAGGAAAAACAAAAACAAAAAAACAATCAAGCAATCCTATATTAGAAGTTATTTTCCGTTCTCTAGATATTTATAGATAGAGATACGTTTGTGATATTCACCGACAGCTTAGGAATCATTCGTTTCTTGAATTAAAAAAAATTATAAACCAGCATAATTATTTCTTATTTTTAAGATTTAATCTCATCCTGATCTTGTTAATCCAATCTGTTTTGAACATTTAAAAGTGGAACTATTGCCAATATAAACGTGGCGTGTTGGTAAGTCCTGAATTACGTAGGAGCATCAAGGAAGTCTTTCGTAGAAGGAACCTCAGATGGTAAGAGGCAAAGCCGATGTACGGGGGTTGTTTAAACAGGAACTTCATACTGTCATGCGTTCAACAGGAATACATCACAAAAAATTTAAAAATAAATTAGAACTTTGCTATGATTTATTATAACGTTATAATTATTTTCGTTATGCCAAATAAAAAACAAAACAAAAAAACTGTACCACTACAAGCCATAAAGTGCATTAGGCTCAGTACATGGTAGTGACTGCAATACGTGATTTGGCAGAAATACTGCCAGGTATTTCCCCAAATGAAGGATACCCACTTTTGGATTGGTTCACGTTACCATAACGTCCATTTTGATAAGATGATTAATTTAATAAATAAATACTTAGTACGCGATTACAGCTTAAGTAGATAATATATATCAGATTGGTAGAAATTATAAAGCTTTTACAACAAAAAAAGAACAATGTCATAATTCAATTGATTTTTTATTAGAAGTGTTTACAAGTTCCATATGAGTTTAAAAAAAATAAAAATTTGAGTATAGGTGAAGCAAAGCTTTCTTGTTGTAATGATGGTATTGAAATCCGTTAATTAATCATTGGATATTTCTAAAAGCTTGAAACTTGTTTTATTTCAACTTGTAATTGTTCCCTTAAAATTGTTAGAAACGGAACATCAAATATGCTGTTCCAGAATTAAAAAACTTCAAACAATACAATTGCTACTGAAGGCTTAACACAAAAATTCCAATTTTTTAGCCGTTGTTCTTTTAAGGAACGATTTATAAAAAAAGTGGAGTCTTGTGCTCATTGCATGGAAGAGACTATAATGTTTCTTGACAAAGATTTGTCTGATTCTGGGAGGGGAATTTTTTTGTTGAGATAAAGCTCAACCGTCAGGCTTTACCCTAATAAAGGGTACCCATTTTGGATAGTTTAACACCAGGACCGTCAGCAGATCCCACAGGGTTGTAAACAGATTAAATAATCTATCTTGTAAGCCGGATTCGAACCCGCGACCTTTAGAGCGCTCTACAGACTGAGCTATCCCGCTCCCTTTTGTTGTACGAAAGGCAAGAGAATTGCTCTGACTTAGCCTTTACCAGGAGCAATGATATCATCGAAAAGCGTCAACCCCGAACTTTACAAAATGATATATTGCGCTACACTAATTCAATTTATTTGAAAATGATAAATGATAGCAGCACTGATATATATACACACCTACCAGGAGCGGAATCGAATACTACTCCAGCCCCTGAAGGAGCTTAAATAGATGCAATTAGCGATAAAGGATATTGTAAAATGGCCGGTCATTGGAAGGCAAGGTGAACCCAACGGAGATGGCCTCCAACTCGATAGTCTATTGTCTTCTATTCCATCTCGCCGCGCTGCCTCTGTTTGCGCAGTCGTCAGGCGTTTGTTCCAACAGGTGTCCTAAGGTAAGTAGATCGCTTTAATCAGCATATTAATAGAATGGATGACGGTTGTAACAGAAAGTATATTTTTGAGATATTTATATAGGAGATATAATACTATGGGATTGCCGGTTACTTTTTAGCCTCTGTCAACTATGTTAATTTTCAGTAGCTGAAAAACTCGTTTGACAATTGTCATGCATATGTGTGGATATTTTCAACATTAGTAATTGGCAATATGAATTTAATAAATCTGTTGTACAAAGAAGAAAGGAGTTATTCCAAGATGCGAAGGAGGACATGAAATGAGTTTTGTCACAAATGAATCTGTAGAAATTCAAATGGGGATATATCTTTGAATACATGATTTGAGAGAGCAGTATCTATGTGAGAAATGAATGATTATGTTTATGTTTTTTTTCAAAGAAAACAGAGGAATAAAAAATAGATTTCCTTTTTTTTCTTGATCTGTTATTTAGGATTAACAGAATCTATTTTCTATTAAATCATTGATATTTATGCTGACCATTGAAAGTCGATTGAATCAACCAACTGTATTATATAAGCAGGCTTGACATTTAAAAGACAATCTCTTTGTTTACTTTGTTCTTCCAGCATATGTCCTTATTTTATTTTATTTTTTAATGTAAATTGAAATAAATAAATAATTATAGATATTAACTGTTGTATAAGCAGTGAATGGTTTAAAAGCTCTTCAACCAGTTTATTAATTAACGCATCATTCATGGGAATACTCCGTTATTCAATAACCATTCACGTAATGAAAATGGGAGTACTCATACTCATAAATTATAAGTAACTCCAAGTACTCGTACTCATAAATTTTATTATTCATTTATTCGACAAGTTTCTAAGTGAATCTTTTTTTTTTTTAAAGTGTGCAATAATAAAAATTGTTATGGGCTGAGTCATAAGGTATAATTAATTCTCTTGTACTTTTTAAAAATTTTAAACAAAACAAATATAATTATAATGATTGGTTTTAAAATAATTAAAAATGAAATCAATGATTTCTAAAAAGAATTTATTGAATTTAGAAAAAAAAAATTCTTTTCAGAAGAACTTTTTATTTGGTACGAAAATCACAGTTCACTCGACAGTCGGCAGAAGTTGACATTACAATATTTCTTTTCAAAATGATGTCTAATTAAATATTTCATAATCGCATATCACGAAAAAGAAAAACAAATTTTAACATATATAAATATTTGAAAATAATAATAAATGCAGTAATATGTATTTTTTAAGTTATGGTGTCAAAGTCAATACGAGATATGTCGAATCGTTCCAATAATCGTAAACATGAATTTTTTCTAAAATTAATCAGGTTATAAGTTCAAACTTCTAGGGCAGTCAGTGATAAGTTGAGAAATAGTTTATTTCCTATACTGTTTGTTTTTCTTCATTATCAGCTCCCATCTGATAAAAATCAGGGTATTGGCCTCCCTTTGTGATATATTGTAGGCTAAATATAACTTATTTCGGCCAATGAATATTTAAAAAAAAACATAAATAGTATTATTAAAAATATTTTATTTGAAAAGAAAAGATATGACCAGAACCCGAACCCGGGTCTCCCATGTGTCCGTCGTGGTGCTTAGACACCTCAGCCATCCTGGTTCGCTTCTCGGTCAGACATATCCTTTCTTTTCACTGATCCTATATGTCCGTGTTCTCGCAATTTGCGATGTATACACGGGGAGAACCAGGATGGCTATTTGTAGATAACAAAAAATGCAAAACGGATAAAAATAAAAAGACTCGTAAAAAACAAAAAAAAAAAAATACAGTAAAAATAACTATCTTCCAAAGGGTATAATTTGAAATTGAAGGATTCCAAATTCTAAACATGAAAACTATTTTTTTTTTTTAAATACTAAAATCAAAAACATCGTAAGCATTTATGACTTTAATGTTATCAAAATGGTCAAATGTTATCATTAATTTTTATAAGAAATTTATATTTAATATGA
Organism: Arma custos; assembly: GCA_037127475.1. Taxonomy (NCBI): domain Eukaryota; kingdom Metazoa; phylum Arthropoda; class Insecta; order Hemiptera; family Pentatomidae; genus Arma; species Arma custos. Next base: position 18,781,906 of record CM073762.1, on the reverse strand, counting down.
GCTTGTATGCAATAGTTTAAACTATATAAGAATGCCAATGATACTTTAAAAGACTTTGCGGCTTAAAAAACTATGGCTAATATGGGTGAATTGATATGAATATTTTTTTATTTAATTTTTAATGGATTATAAATGATTAATAATAATGAAATGTGGTGAAATAATATTTCTAAAAAGATTTCTAAATACAAAAATAAGGTGTCAATTTTCAAATTTATGTAAATGTAAATTATAGAATAAGGTATATTCGAAATTATTTTAATTTTAATAAACGATTACATATTGTTTTCCAACTATTTTTTACATATTTCATTACCATTCTTTTACTACCTAATGTTGTGGGGGGGGGGCGAGTCTAATTATCTCTAAACGTTTTCTGAATTTGAAATAAATCCAAGATTAGATTATATTAATTTATTGTACTAGAATTATTAACACAGCACGATATATCCAAATGAAACGGATCATCTCAAAAACTTGAAGCGTAACTTATGAATCACAAAATAAATTTACGACGAAAGTACTAATTACTCATGAAAATTAACAGAGAAATTACGGACTGAAGAGCGTAAGGTAGTAAGTCGTAAATAATAATCAATCGACAGGACAATGTAGAAAACGTGCAATTAAATAAAATTGTTATGACACTCTTACGTAACGTTTGTACCCGTCGTAGTTAGCGGGTTAGCCGCCAGGTGCCGCTACCTACCGAGGGTACAGATAGTTCTAGGAGTCTCCGCTAGATGGCTCTTACCTCAGGTAATAGTGAAATGTAAATAAGGCAAATGAATATAGTTTTATTTTTTAAGTTAGGAATAATACTTGTTATTCATTTTTTGTACCTTATTTAAATTAAATTTGATTCTTAACGCATTAATATTTTTGAATAATGGCTGCACTAGCAGTAATATTAAATTTGTACATGGTATGAAATCTACAGGACTATTATGTCTACATTATAAAAAATAATATACTTAATATAGTTTAATACATAAATATTTTCAGATCATGTCAACAATTTGGATCGATCAAATAAGAGCCAGAATATAATTTAACTTAGAACTTTGAGCGCCTTTATCCTACATCACAAAAATAATTTTTAAATGCATTCATAAAGTTGTTTTGATTAAATTAGAACCTAATGAAAAGATTACTAGGGCCGAAAACCATAATTTTTTTTTAAAATTTAAACTATGTCCTCCAAGTACTTAAAAGAAAAAAAATCTCCAACATAAGTGTTAAATATAGTCCCATTAATAGAATTCTGAAAAATAAAACCTATAAATGGAAAACCGATAATACTCGCTAATGAGAAGCTAAACTAATATTTATATTGAAATTTAAATTTAGAATACAGTATGTCCTTGGATCTGATGAATAGGATGGAAGTAGAGGGTATATCCAAGATATATACCCAACTATATAAGAATATCCAATGTTAGTTGAGTATATTGCGAGTGATAATATTATAAATAATATTATTATTCAAATAAATATTGAAGAGAAAATTACGGAATAAAAATATTACCTCCTCTCTTCGTACCCCTCGTGAAATCTTGGCGAATCCCATTTCTTGAGTTAATTCGTTTAATGCAAACTATTTCAACGTTAAGTTTGAAAAACGCAGGTATCACATGTTATTATAGGATCACATGATATGTAATAAGAAATACAAGTAGTCATTTACATATAATAAATAGGTATTAATAACTCAACCAGATTTAATAAAATCTCATATCAGATAGTATCAACAATAAACAAAGATTGCCATAAAAACTCCTATGTTCCCCTATATTAGTTACTTCTATCACCATACTAGTGTTAGTGTTTAATTTTTTTTTTTTTAATAAATTTGATGACGTTGTCTAATTGAAAACACAATCATCGAATTCAGTACTGTACAATTATATTCAGAAACGATTTTCGAAACAATATAATCAAAGTGACATATGTTTACTGCATTTATAAAAAATAAGTCAATGTAACATATTTAAAGAAATATGTTAAACAAATTAAGAAACTATTGCGAGTTCTTTAAAAATACCTCGGCATTGCATATTAAATGATGCAAAATTATACTACTAACTTATAAAGCTATAAAAGTTCGTTTATGACAGGAAGCGTCTAAAGCAACTGGTATCATGTCAATGTTTTGTGAGAAACTGGTTCTGACAAATCTGTCTGACAGACAAATTATTTATTCAGTTAACAGCTGTGAAACGACTTTCTAAAATTTAGAGAACCTCGTGTGGCTCACCGAATCTCTAAAAAGTGGGTATCCTTAATACGGAGAAAAATGTGTTGTTTTTTTAAAAACCAGTTAACCATCCTGTAAAACCGTTGGCTAAGAAACAGTACTGTCTCATATCATGAACAGAATTTTTTTTTCATTCTTGGATAGCGATTCAGAAGAATAGTACGAAAAATTTCAGATACGAGTTAACCCGCATTGTAAACGATTTTAGTAGTCTCAAGTCACCAAGTCTAAGTTAAATTAAACTGTACCACAACAGCTCATAAGGGATTCACTACATGGAAGTGGTGACGGTTGTATGGGGAGGTGATTTGCCTAAGACCACGCACAACCGCCAAGTTTTTCCTCCATTAATTAAGGGTACCCAGGTGAATCTGAAGATCCCACATGATTGTTAATAAATTGAATAATATTTTTGTCACAGCAAGATTTGAACAGCGTAATAATTCAGCACTCAACACAGCAGCAAGCTCCCAAATTTACTTTAGTGGACCGGCTTACTCGTACTCGGGGCGTGTCTCAGCTAACTTTATATAATTACTCTTGTAGGAGTGACGGTATTTCTTTATAAGTACCTAGTTAATAATACCCATGTACATGCATATGCATATACTTATATGCTTTTACAAGTATAACTATGCATATGCTATTTGTACCTTGATAACCACCAATTTATTGGACATAATTGCGAAGGAGGAAGAATAAGTGACAAACTCTAATAATTCTAATGACAAGTAGTTCCAGACATTTCTGCTAATTAGAAGAATTGGAATCGCAATAAGCCAGACCACTTTACAGCAATCAACCTTCAAGTTGCAAGTTGTTCTACCGGTTATAACCACTTATAGCGGGATACTTTTCGTGTCATTAATACGTCCTTTTAAGTTGACAGCATCACTGCAATAGAGTGGATGATCCCGATGGATCTGGATTCACTATTAGGCAAGAAGGACTACTGCTATTCGGACTGAACTGTAAGTAGATGAAAGCTTGGTTTTGTGACCAAAAGAACGAGATTTTTTTTTTAGAAAAGAGCAATTACTGTAAAAAGATGCATAAATGAATCATTACACTTCCAGTATGGTCAGTTCGGCATTATGACCTTAAGGTGAAAAAGAAATTGAAGACATCCGGTAGGCCGAACATATTGCCCCCACCACAATACCTATTTCCTTCCGCAAGGGCGGATTTAGGGGAGGGGCACGGGAGCACGTGCCCCCCCTCAGACAGTTTTTTAGGTACTGTGGAGAATCCATTATAGTACCATAATTAAAGGCAAATCAGGAACTTAGGATCTTGAAATTTGCAGATAGGTTCTTTGTATAATTTAAGAAAGAAATTTGTATGATCACACTCGCAAGGGTTTCCCCCTTAATATAACAGGGGTTCAAAGATTGTATGGAATCCGTCAGTTTTGGAGTTAGACATCTGAAATTTTGGATGTACGAGTAACTTATAGTTAAAACAAAATTAATTATTTATTTCAAATGATCTGTCACGAAACTTTACGTGGCAGACCACATTCTAAGCGAGCGAAGCCGCGGGCAAAGCTAGTATACTATAAATTTTATTTTAGATCCCCATTACTAAACAACCACGTGTTGTTGAGAAACCAATGTTGATATCCTGATATAATGCCTAGAACTAGACTAGAAACGAAATGCCAGGTAGTATTAAATAATATAATAGAAGGTGACCTCGATTCAGGCTCGAAAAAAACAAAAAAAAAAACAGAAACGTTATCGTTACTAGGCCTAAATTTGGACTACTTTTAAGGTAGTCTTAAATATTTTTGAATACATTTCAACAGAAAAACTCCGGTAGAAACATTATGGACATTTGAGGAAATTCAAATTCATACGCAGTGCTCATTAAAATTTTAAAAAATATAATTAAAAAGTTACCAATTATTATTTTATTTAACGAATAATTATAATTATATGATTAATTAACTATAATTACTTTAATGATTAATGATCCTCTAAAACTACTTAAAGAAAAATAAGTTTCCATTTCATTAGTTTCTTTAACTCGAAATTTTATAATATTCTATTAAAACGATTTATTTTTATATTAAACTAATTAATTAATACTAACGATAAAATAAGTATGAATTAAACCCCAGTGAGAGGATATTCCCTATGTGTTTTTTTATTCACCCTGTGTTGAAAAGGGGGGAGAGAAACCCTACCCGTAGATGAAACCTTATTCCTAGCAGAAAGAACACGTTTTTGCATGAGCTAATACAAATCTTAATAACGCTAGCGCAATCATAAATCGTGGTATCAATTTTAGTAATCCAATATAATGTAATTGGTACAATGGAAGGCGACCACTAATTGGATAAAAATTGCATGAATATAACGTTCAATCAAATGATTATTTGAAAAAAAAGTGCTAATAGATTTCTCCGTTATTTTGGTTTAAAAAAAAAGTAATTCAATTTAAAACGCTTAGATTATTACAATATGGTTTACCTTTAAATTATTTTTTTAAATTTAAAGTTAAAATTTATAAGTTTAGATTAATTACAATAATTAAAATTAAAAATAAATTTTTAATGGTTAGGTATAATCATCCAAAAAAAAAAAACTTTTCCCACTATCTCAATAAAGAGAAGAGATAGAGGTTTGTGAGCCTAAAACCTTTAATTGCTCGCCATTTTGGCGAGTAGTAATGTCAAGTTCTGAGGAACATCCTGGGTTGATCTGATGTGGTCTTAAGATGTTTTAAAAGGAGTATGAAGACTTGGTCGTGCCGTCCTTTGGGGAGGACGTATACTATCCTAATTATACATGGATAGGCAAAATTTAGGACTCTAAAATGTAGTCAGAATAATGCAGCAAAAAGTGACGTTAAATGAATAAACAGCCATGATATATCGCGAAACAAAATATTAGAGAAATTATTAGCTAATTAATGTTGGAGAAGAGGGTTACATGTAGTTACATGTAGCTAATTAAATTCGTTAGATTAAAAAAACATAAAAAAAATTAATAAATTTTAGGGAAAAGAAATAGTTAAATAGGAACAAAGTAAGTCATGGTCACCATCGTTTTCGAATTTTATTAGGCATCGAATCTTTTTGTCAAGAGACTACAGGTCCCAAATTTTACGTTTTATTTCATAATATAGAAAAATTAAATTGTTAATAAAATATCTCATGACTTTGATATTTAAAAAAAATTCAATTCGACATAATTATATCAATAAATCATGTAACAATTAAAAATTGAAAGTACATTTTTGAAATAAATATTAAAACACTAATATAATATTTAATAACTAAAAATACTTGTGAATGATTGCCAGATTATATATATTATAGCTAGAAGAGAGATAGATACTAGAAATATCTGGGAAAGTTCCACTAATTAGAATTCATAGTTTTTTAAGACATTAATTTAGATCCGGCCGGACTAGGAAAACTAACGAATGCCTAGTTCGGGATATCCTTGAAGGACCACATTTGTTATTTTTATTTTACATATTCAAAATAAACACGAAGGTCCTAGAACAGGAAGAACTAGAGAAAGAAAAAAAAAACAGGTGGATATAAAGTTCCTAGTTGGCGTCTTCCAATTATAAGCTTAATTAACAATACGATATGTACGATATATATATATACATACATCGTATACATATATACGATATATATATATATATATATATATATATATACACTAGCTTTTGCACGGCTTCGCTCGCGAAATTGGTCTGACACATAAAAATTCGTGACAGATCATTTTAAATGAATAATTTAATTTTTTTTTAACTATAAGTTACCCATACATCCAAAATTTCAGATGTCTAACTTCAAAACTGACGGATTCCATACAATCTCTGAACCCATATTATATTAAGGGGGAAGCCCTTGGGGTGGAATTATCCAAATTTCTTTCTTAAATTATACAAAGAACCTATCTGCAAATTTCAAGATGTTAATTTCCTGATTTACTTTTAATTATGTACTATAATGGATTCTCCACAGAACACAAAAAACTGTCTGTGGGGCCCTCTTGCCACCCCCCTAAAACTGTCCTTGCTGCAGCCTATGTGTTATTATGATGTATAACCTATATTACTGTAAAGTATCATCCAAAGTCTTTCAGTAGTTTTTGCGTGAATGAGTAACATACATATAAACTTTAGCATTTATAATATTAGTAGGATATATATATATATGTGTGTGTGTGTGTGTGTGTGTGTGTGTGTATGTGTGTGTATAATGATGTACTAGTGAGATTTCAGTTAACAAGGAGATGATATCAAATATGTTTTATAGAGATAATTATTTTTCATTAATTATAATTATATCTATCTTACAAGAATATAATAATGAAAAACTCCACTTAACAATACAAGCTAGTAAATATTAGAAGGCCTCAATAATTACTAACAATATTTCGTCTTTTAATTTATTTTCATTATAGATTATCTATTGGTAAGAAGTATTCTTTATAAAAAGTGGTTGTATCTGTTTAGTTATTGTATACTGGGCAATATTAATTTATCAAAAATACATTGAGTGCTTATTATTTTCAACAAAATAACACTGCAAATATCAGAAATATATTTTTTTTAATTTAAAAATTCTTGTTTTCAAAAATGGAGTGTTAATAGTTTATGGAGAGAGTTGCTATATTTTTTGTATAAAATTACTTTTGAAGCATTTTAGAATGTTTTATACTGTTTGTTCTATGATGCCTTTTATATATTTTTTGAGGTGATAGAAAGAAGAACAATAATTTATAGCGAAACTTGGTTCCAAAATTTTTGACGAATTTTAAAATGTTTTATTCAGTGATGACTATCAAAATGTTTATTAAGTTATAGAAAGATTAATGAAACCAATAATTTATAGTTAAAATTTGTTGTAAACTTATATTTTCATTCTATAACTCCTTGTTTAATAATTCTCTGTTTATTTTATGTATTTGGATACTTTTGGTGTATATATTGATCTTTATGTATTTATGATGTTACTACTATATTTTGTATGATTTGATGTTATTATGAATTCGTTTTTTGTGTGTACCTGGATACTTTTAATTTATAAAACTCTCTTCAAACAGATATCCTGATGTAGATTTTCAATTCTCCAGCTCTTAGTGCAGTCAATTCTTACTACTTAGTTTGAACATCAAAATTGATTTAATATTAGTAAATAATGAGAAATTTAAAATATAAATCGTTTATTCTTGTTTATCTTAACAAGATAAACTAGTAAAATCAATTATCAACTTAATTAGACTATAATTAAAATTACTACAATACAATATGACTAAAACTAAAATAGTAAATATTTTAATTAGTTATTTTGAGTGTTATGTTTCCTTTTTAATACATTTACTGATTACTTATATTTTCATTGAGATAATGTTGAGTAGAACTACCCAGAACAACAGTTGAGGTACTATGGTGGGGGGTGTGGCCTCCTAGGTACGTGTGCTAGGAATGGTGATAGGGTAGACCTCCCCACTCCTTCAAAGAAACAAAACTAAAAAAAAAACTAAAGATTCTTCTATTTGTAATGAATGAGTAACTGGAAATACATTTTCTTGTAGGTACAATACATTTGTTTATAATAATTTACAGTTTGTAAACCGTCATTATCATGTTGTTTACATTCTTATGATTCAAAACAACCGTTAAAGATGCAAATATTTTCATTCATAAATCCTCTTTATCTTTACTAAATCGTTGTTATAGTATATTAAGCGAATAAGTACAGTATTCGGTAACAGTTCCGAGGGTTGTCGCTTCGAGTTAAACCACAGCAGGCTATAACTTTTCATTTGTTGATATTTACAGTTGATAAGTTAGAAAGATTATAAAAATCAATCCATAGTTTCAAAATGGATCAATGAATGAAAATTCATTAACCTCACAGATTAAAGTGCACTTTTTCTAGCTTTCAGTTATTTTTAATGAAATGTGAGATTTTTTTTCTCAATATTTAACTCATTTGTTAATAATACATTGTTTATTTCATGTATTTGGGTGTTTTGGTTTAGGTGTTAATCTATATTGTGTAAACTGATGTTGAATTTTGTGTAAACGTTGAAATTTGGTGTGATTCAAATCGAAGAGACAACCTGCGGAACATATACCCTAATTTACATTGTCTATATCCATATTTAAACATAAACTGACTTTATTCCCACTCAAACCCTCAAGTTTCAAACCTAGTTACTTCTTCAATTACAGATAATCCCCCAAGACTTCTGAATTAAAATTTATTGTTTAAGTACTAACTCTGGGTAGTTTCTCTACTTGTCTTTAGCTATAACATTATGTATCATTCCTGCCATTTACTTGTTGCATTGTTATCATATAGTTGTAAATTTCAGTGAATAAATAAATAAGGTAAATTTCAGTTTCTAAGTATATAAGAAATAAACTAAGCTGTATTAGTTATTTGGATGGAGAACGCCACTATAATGTCATAAACACTCCAATGACATAAATATGTTATCATTATAGATCTGATTCAACAGAATATAAGCGTTTTTTTTTTAAAGATTAGATACTGACATATGATACTCACAACAACATCTTCAGCGTCGAAGTCACACGCTTTCCCCGTCAGGGTCTCACCTGAAAACATCAACTCCCGAAGTATCATAACGAATGACTTCGGGACTTGAACGAGGAGAGTGTCCACCCCCATAGCCTAAATCCTTCCTGAAGTTGGACTTGGGTCCGAAGGGGTACAGCTTAGGAGCCGTTTTAGGTGGGTTATCCAAGACGCAGCGGGAGGGTATCGATGGGTACCGGCGATGCAGCTGTGCGAACTTGAACGATAGATCGACTTATAAATGTATCGATGTGAATAAATCGATAGTTGAGATAAAATCGATAAGAGAGAGAGAGTGAGAGATGCGTATAGACTGAGATGCAGACCAGGACTGGTGACCCGGGCGAGGTTCCGCTCACCTTTATAGCTTCATGGCCGCTAGAGGAAATTTCCACTCACCTCTGAGCTCGGCCTGCCTGGTCTCCTCACGAGACACGAGACTACATTCGAAAATTTATTTTAAATACCAAAAACATCCGGAGCATGTGTTAAAATTCCAAAAGCGTGTTGTTCGTTTCGGAGGGAGGTTAACCGCGGTTCAATGAGTAGGTTACCTTGTTACGTAACAGCTCAACTCAAGGCATTACTTCAACGACGCGGCTACGAAACGCTCAATTAATAGAGACGTTATAAACCCTCAACATTACACATTATAACATATTTATTATTTAAAAAAATATATATATATATATGTGCGTGTGTGTATGTGTGAGAGAGCGAGAGAGTGAGTGGGTGAGTGAGAGAGAGAGAGAGAGAGAGAGAGAGAGAGAGAGAGATAGAGAGAGAGAGAGAGAGAGAGAGAGAGAGAGAGAGAGAGAGAGAGAGAGTGTGAGAGAGAGAGAGAGAGAGAGAGAGAGAGATAGCGTGAGTGAGAGAGAGTGAGAGAGTGATTAAAAAAAAAGAAAGACTGTATTCCTATCCACTCCCTCCCTCCAAAACTATTTTTGTTGGCTTTAGATTGTTTGTTTTTATTTTTTATTGATTTATAACTTTCTTTTATCTTATTTTTCTGGGAAATTTTGTGATCGGATTAATTTAAAACATTATCACTTTTGTAGAATTCAAAATATACAAAATAATTTAATAAGATTTTTTTTTATAATAATGTTTTTTATTTAATTTAATATACTATTTGTTATTTATTTAATTATTTCTTTAAGTCTGAATTTATTTATTACTTGATTTTACTGTCAGTGTAATTGAAATTATTTAATATTATCTTTTAAACACTGAATCGTATAATTTAATTTACTTTTTACTTTGACTTTTTTGTGATTCAATTTGTTTAATTTTTTTATTAGTTACTTTAATTTTCATTAAAATTTGCTGATATGAATGTTAGTTTATTTACTAATCTATTCGTCATACCTAAGTACTTTTATAATCACAAACTTTTTCTAACAAATTTTGAAGTTTTTATTCACAACAACTAAATTGTGTAAGATATTGTGAACAATATATTCGTTCAAAAGGTTTTAGTAGGTTTGGTCTCTTCCGGTTTCGACCGTGTATTTAAATTTCTCGCCAACGTTTCACCAGACATGCTGCTGGCTTCCTCAGGTCTCGAATTGAGACTGAGAGAACACGTCTGGTGAAACGTTGGCGAGAAATTTAAATACACGGTCGAAACCAGAAGAAACCTTTTGCATAAATAGTGGCCATGGAACATTAAAAGAGTAATTAATATATTTGTTATTTTAATTAAATAATGTTAGTGCAAGATGAAATTTGGATAAATTAATATTTTTTTCTTTAAATACCTATACATGCAAATGGGATTACATTTGCGATCGCTTTTCCTTAACGTTACAACCGTAATGTATTAGTATTAGCTTCGTTAATTAATGGATTGAATTTCAAATTCCCTGTCCTAAAAATATCTTATCCGAATAAACAAGAATTTACAGAGAAATAAAAAAAATGAATAAATAATATTTAAAACGTTTGATTTTATTTTATAGAACCTGAGATTTTTTAAAACTAATTCAGTGAAAGCTGGTCTCCCTAGGAAGATCACTAGCATACCAGACTAGTAGTGTTGTCACTATGAAAACCGTTACGTTTTATATTCAGGACCGGCTAGAAAGACGGAAATGGACTTAATAAAAATAAAAATCTATGAGAATAATGAAATTTTTATCTGCTTTTTTTAAAATATTAATAAGTTTTTTTGTAAAAATGAGTGTTTTTAATACAGAGTTTTAATTATATTCGGAACAATATAAACATAAAATATAAAATTAAAAAACATCATTAATTACTAGTAAGTAGCATTATTTTAAAACAATGCGTACGTTATAGTAAAAGTTGAATGCTCTATGAGATATTCAAAAGAACAGGAAAATTTTGATTGATTGATTTTGATTTTGATTGAAGTGATTTTGATGAGTACTAGGAAACATGTCCGCACTTTTTTTAAATTTGACCAAATATGCTACCTCCATCAACTCTAAAATATCGTACCAATACTCAACCGTAGCTCTGTAGGTACGTAAATAAGTAGCTTCCGAAATGCAATAGTTCTATATTTATTCTTTAAACCTAATATTACTAATATTATTATTATTTTTTTCAAGAAGTTGAAAGGGAATCCAGACATTTTCCCATAAAAAAAAAATTAAAATTTTAAGCATACGTAAAGTTGTAAATCGGTATACATCGTACAATAGTTTTCAAATAGATCGAAAAATAAATCGATATTTGAATTTATTTTTAAGCCCCTTTATTTTATATTGTGTTAGTAACGTGAAGAAACTCCTCTTTCCCAACTAAGGTGGAGTTTATGAGAGAAGAACAAATATGAGTTGAGAGAGCTCAAGAACAAAGAAGTATTTAAAATTCAACAAGCAACAAATATTTATGTAGATAAAACGTATGGTTTATATAATTTAAGAACGCAGATGCGTTGAATAACAATGAAAATAATATCCATGCATTGGATTGGCAATCAGTTCGCTAGGTGATACCCGATGAAATACGAAGATTGCCTTACAGTATTGGATAACTACAAATAAATAAAAAAATATGTGAGTAATGATTATATGACTATCAGGATGTATAACGAATTCCTGATAAAATATTCCAGAATTTCTATCATATTCCCGAAAAAAAGTAGCTTTATTATATTCACTCCTACTGGAAAAAAAATGATTTCTTTATTATTTATGTGCTTCCATTTACAGTTTCATCTATTACTCTTTTTTCCCCTTAAATTTAATTGTTGAAAAAAAAAATCGATATTAACATATCATTTCCAAATCCATAAACCGTCAAAATGGTAAATGGCAGTGATATCTGGAGTGATAACAAATTTCTTACTTTTTTTCAAAGTAACTAATGCTTGTATGACGATATAAATATTTATTTCTGAATCGTTGGTAGATGATAAAAGGAATTTTAAAAATATGTAATTACAATAAGGAGTAAGAATGCCATGAAGATCAATCTAGGAAAAGTTTCAAAAATTGTTATTTAAAAAAAATTTAACGAATTTTAATGAAGAAAATTACTTAGTGAAATTCTTCCAAAAATATTTCTTTAATATCTGGCAGCGAAAAAGGCTAGTGATATAGTTGCATATGTTTAATTATTGATGATTTAAAGTTTAAGTAAAAAGTCATGAATTATTTTATCAGTATAATTTTCTCAGGTAACAGATGTGTCTTAAGTATCTTCAAGCACACAAAATAATTAATAAAGATAATTAAAATTATCTATAGTTCATGGTAAAGGGAAATCCCAGACTGCATGAAAAACTATTTCGGGAGAATCAGATAAAAAAAAAACCACAATGCAGCAATTAATAAAATGAGAAAAAAAGTAAAACAAAGAATGAAGATTGCTAAGATAAATATCAATTATTTACTTGACTCTAAATGTCAGTTAATTTAACAAACCATTATGCCATTTTTAAATTATATAAAAGTTTATCTATAAATATTAAGAGAAAAAAATGGTCCGATCGGATGTCAAGAAATAATTCATAAGTTTTAATAAATTTATTAGAATCCGAAGTTTTGGTCCAAGATGCAGGTCATCTTCAAGGCTTGTAGATCAAAAGTATGGGAGTGAAACATAAACAATGATACATGAATACACGGATCATTTTTAAAGGAATATCGGAAGTTACAGACTTTTATTGACAGGTTTCTTATCAAAGTTATATAAAAGATTTATTATATATTTTTTTATAATAATTCTAATTCTTAAATATTTAGAGGTACGAGGCAGGATAGCTCAAGTGGCAGAGTACCACGACAGATACGTGGGAGACCCGGGTTCAAATCCCGGTCTTGGACAAATCTTTTCTCTTTATTCAATTATTCGATTTAGGATATTACAATTGCGTTTTTATTTTAACTTAATTATTGAAAAATGGGAATGATAATGGGAAATGAATAGTAGACAAAATATTAAATTATAAAATTTAATTTCAATTTGCGCATTAGAGTACGGAATAAATAATTAATAAAATCATTTAGATGATAAACGCATATTAAAATGTAAGAGCAATATTTATTTAAATCATTGAATCGTTGTAAACTTCAATTATTCTATCAATAACTTCATCTTCGCCTCGAGTCTCACAGTTTATATTACATTTTATCGTAACTAAAATAAGTATATAATGTCTTACATTCTATTTTTTGAATGTACCTAGAAAAAACTGCATCGATTGCAGTACCATATCTTGTAGTTGGTACATTTCTATCATTTGTCATTTCAAGATTGAATACTTCTCCCAAGTATTGGTAAGTGGAGCAGATTCCTCTTTCTTAAAGTCTGTATTGAAATCACCAGATAAAATAGCACTACACACTGTACACAATTTAATAGTCACCGCTTAATTATTATTATTTTATCTATCAATTTAATTAAAACTATATTTGTTTACCTGCTACATAAGTTTAATATAGGATAGTATTTTTCATACGAAACCTATTTCGTTTTTTTCCAAGATAAGGATCCTTATTAGTTAAATACTAATTAAGATTATTTATTAACGGTTAATCAAAAGAACAATAGATAACTAGAAAAAAATGAACGCCTTATCATCACGTGAAAACTGTCACATAGCATTGATTGATTTAAATACATTATAAAAAAATTGAATAGATTATTTTTTTCATTTATTTTTATTAACAAGTTTAGTGACCTATTCAACAAATAATTAGTAATTTGTAATAATAATTAGCAATAACAGTTAGTGATTACATTAACAGACTAGCTATCATATCCTTTTTTTTCGTAAGCGTTCACATTCACCCTATTTTACTCTAAAGCTCCAGATAATCTTTTCGTTCATAAAAATTCATGAACAGTTTGAAAGTCATACATGAATAATATCCTTTCATCACTTAGAGTTTTCCTCATAGATACTATTAATAAAAAATTCCCATAATGACGGAAATATTTACAACCCCAATCCAACGAGGATATCCATTATAGAACTGGTTCCTCGCCGAGAATAAGTATTAATAAAAAAAGAAAAGGAAATAAATTTCAACTATAAATAGGAAGAAATTAACATAATCGGAATAGTTGTGTCGCAATGACAGATTAGCATATAAAAACCTTGGACTGCTTCTACCAGGTGAACATCTATCTGTTCCGACAATTTTATTTTTTCTATGTGCAGTTTCGAAAATAAAAAAAAAGTATTTCGACATTAGGTAATATAATTATTTTGTTCTAAATCTAAAAATATGACTGTAGAAACTTATTCAGTAAGCAGTTTTAACAGGGAAATAATTTTTTATATCTTTTTATATTTATATATTTTATATTTCTAATATAATTTGCTACAATTCACAAAAGTAATAGGCTACAGACCAGTCTCAAACTTCAAAAACTTGGACAAATTTAAATATATCTATACAGAATCACATACACAATGAAAGAAAAAATTATACAAAAAAACTTTGAACAGAATTTTTATATCTTTATTTTAGTTACTTTACCCCGAAGAACGTTGCCAACTTGCATACGATATTTTTTTTCCATTTTCCAAGTCTATAGATGTTAAAAAGCAATTTCTAATATACTTATAAAATAATATATAAAGAAACGAAGGAAGAAAGTTGGATAGAAAGATAGAAATACAAAAACGGGACTCATATCGTTCTATTCGCCTACGCAAGGCCACACTACGAAAATGTTCGGGCGCCTAAATAAATTTTTTCAACGCCAAGGAATAGGGAAATAGTTGTTATTCTTAGGATGCTATTTTTAGTATAAGTAATTCTAAACTAGATACGTAAAAAACTAAAAGAAAAAAATGAGGAAAAATAATAAAAGGAATGATAAAAGTAGAATAGTAGCTATTAAGATTTTTGCTCTGAGAGAATTAATCGCATTGAAGGATGCGGAATCTTACCATTCTCGTAGTTTTTGGCTTGAAATGTAGTAGTAATATAAACAGCAACTCATTTTCAAGCCAATGACTGACTTAGCCTCTTAATAATGACAACACTAAATAACTCGATTCTGCTTTCCTCGGCAAAAGAAACTCTCAGGGAAGATCAAGAAAATCTTAAATAAAATTCCACTTAACCAATTATTATGATGTTGATATATAATAATTTATTACTTAGCGCCGGCGGCTCAGACTACGGGAGACCTTGACTCTTTCTTAACGGGAGTCGAAGCCATCGAAGAAGAAGACTAAATCATATCAGATTTCCTAATTGTTAATAAAAAACGATTTCTTTAATAAATAATAAATAATGAAGAGAAAAAACGTTAATTGTTAAAATAAATTATTTAATTTTGCAATGAAAAGTGTGATCTTATAAGATAGAGAAAATAAATGAACAAATATTAAAAAAAAAATCTATATCTAAAAAAACCTTGATAAGAAATAAACAAACCTTGAAGAGACTATTGGACATTAGAATTGGAAGTGTCTTTGAAGAAAAAAAAGACTATTTTAATTATGTAGTTTAATAACAAACACTTCAGTAATTATATTAATTAAACAAACATAAGCCAAACAATTTATTTAAATTCTAAATAATTTATTTATTTTACTATAGTAATTTCATTTCGGCCATTAAGATCTTGCATTGCCAACTTCAATTCCGAATAAGGCATAAAGAAAATTGTTAAAAAAATTTACGTTTTCAGACAAACAACATGAACGATTTAACAATAGATAAAAGAAATGACTATAATATTAGAATAGAGCATTTATTTTTTATCTCAGCCATAAAAATAAAACAATACCAGATGTTAACGATGGCATTTCATAACGTTTTTATGCTGATCGCGTGTCTCATTGATTCACTTTAAACGAACCTGGATTACCAACGATAATATTAAAGAAGCATATTTATTGAAGTACGCAATTGAATTTTCAAGTTCAAATAAATTTATATTGATGACTAAAATCAGCCTGAAGTAGAACCAAAATAATAATTGGGAAAAAAATTATAAATTTTTCTTTTTAAGAGTAAATTTCAGAAGAAAAAAAAATAGTACTATAAATTTAATATTAGATTATATAATCATTTAAAATCAAGATACTATTATAACATTCATCACAGCATTTCAAGAGTTTTACCAGACCTCCCTTGTATTGAACAAATGACTAGCGGGGGTTTCGGAAAGTAAGGAATAAATCTTCAGAGGAAAAAAGATTTAATCGCAAAGACAAAGATGAGCTTGTAAAGCTTTTGGGCTTAGTAATGAAAGAATTTCTAAAAAAATTATTAGTGCGGAGCTCTAAGGGGTAGACCGAGGCGTAAGTGGGAAGATTGCTTTAAGGGTGATCTTACGTCTTTAGGTTTAAATGGTAATCTGTAGAAGGAAGTTTTCAAACAGGTGGTATCGGCAACAAGCATTCGTCTTCGTGAAGTCAATTAGTGTTATTATTAATATTATTTAATTTTTATAATAATTTGCCACCTTCCTACGATGTAAAAAAAAGTTATTGCATTAAAGTTAACCATAAACACGTACAAATTAAAACGAAATGGCAGAAATGAATTAAAAACAACAATATAACTTTTGTTGAGATTTTCATTTGTCAGAATAAAGACAGTATGAAATGACAATGATAAAAAAAAAAAGTCCTGATCATGTAGAAACATCGCCAAAAAGTAGGAATACTTTGGACAAAATATAAGGCAAATAAAATAAACCTTTTTTAATCTTGGGATGTCAATATTACAACTTATAAGATTTTTTTTTTGTTAATTCGAATCTTTAATGACATGGGCAATGAAAATAAAAATAAAACTGCGTCAACAAAGAAAAAAAAATACAAACATAAAACATGACATGAGAAAAAATAACAATCAATTTCGACCTTCATTTATTGTAATAATATTGTTTACAAGCTCGATGGATAATTAATGAATGATAATAACAGCATTAATATACTGGATATTTTCTAAAGAATATTTTTAATGCGATCCAGAGTTGAATCATATTGTTTTCGGAACTTTTTAAAATGTAGGTCGGTAGGTAGGATTAGAATTACGATCTAGGCCTGAAATTGAGAGCGGATAAAACCTATTTTAAATTTCATTGAATAAATAATTTTATAATAAGTAAGAGAAAACCAGGTGGGAAATAAGAAGAAACAAGAAGCCCCAAACGTGAACCATCTTTACTTAGCATCATCCACTTTGGCAGCTTTGCGGCTAATAATAATAATAACTAACTAAGATAATACGATAAAATATAACTTTTATATTATTATACGATATTCCACATTTTTGATTTGAGAAAAACAAAGTAGATAAGTTAAAAACTGATGCTGAAACCTCAGAGTTGGCCAAATCCTTATAATGTAATATGGTCAATAAAATAAAAAAATAAAAACTTTCTAAAAATTATGAAATAATGTTTATTCCGATTTTTCTAAACTAATAAATAAAACAAAGAAGCAATGCTAGTTCAAACACACGAAAACATATGGAAATTATCAGAAGACAACAAATAATTTTTATAATGAAACTAAAATAAACGTCAAATGTCTAATGCAGCAGTACTTCAGAAACCTCTTTTAGTTTCTTCTAGATATAAAATTGTTATGTATGTATATATGTATAGGGTTGACTAAATAATTGATAATTATTTTTTTTAAATAAGATCAATCTACATTAAAAATTAGTACAATTTGAAATAATTATTGTACAGTTCAATGAATTACATTTAGTAAATACTTTAAAAAAATAAGACACGTAAAAATTTTTTTTTATTCAAAACGACATATTAAATTTAAAACTATTTTAACTGAGCTCTATAACTGGGAAGTTTAGGATTGATCAATGATTTTAATAATTGGAAAATGGTTGACAAAATTTTTCATAGTAGTATATGATCAGCTAAGATTTTATGTTTGACACGTATTCGCTCAAGTTGTAGTATCATTGAACTTATTTTTTACAATGGTGGCTGACCTATTTTATTTTTATTTTATTTTTTCTTGCGTAATGTAATATATGTTATAATTGAGATAAATATGGATTCGGACACAAAAAGCTTTTTATTCTGAAAATAAATAATTAAATTCGAGACTATCTCAGGTAAAAAAACAATAAAATAAATGTAAAAAAAAAGTATATCGTATATATCAATATTTCAAAGTTATTAAGGATAATTTCAATTTATAGACAGTATTTCGCCTAAATTGAAGAATTTGGAAAAGTAATGACAAACTTTTGTAACCTTATCCATAGAGATAATGAAATCTACATACTGATGACAAGGAAGTGCATATTAAAGTTTGTAGTATTTTTTTTTAGTTATGGAAAAACGACCTCCTTCGAGGAGGCCAAGGCTCATTGATGGGCTGTAGAGCCACGAAAAAAGATTTTTTTCGATAAATAATTTAATGTTATATATTACTGTATTTTTGGAAAAAAATAGAAGTACTTACAAATCAGGTCGCCAGTACAACAAAAAACACTCCTCACACACTAATACAGAAAAACGCCAATATAAAAATTTTAAGTTTATTATTAATTACTAAAACTTTATAAACTTTATCACTATGAGGTCGATCGCCAACTGTAAAAATTAGACTAAAGGTTAGCAGCGCGTGACTGAGAGATCTCAAGGCTGACACAGCTGCTCCGCGGTGGAAAACAATAAACAAAAAAAAATTTACAAACACTGGACAATAGATCGTCACTATGTTTCCACTTTTCCTCATAGGAGAGGGAGGTTGCACTTCCATATGTTCACAGAACGTTGCAATGTCGAAATAAGAACTAAAGGAGAACCCGAGTTCCAGAAAACTGGAAAAGAAATGACAGCAAAGAAATACACAGGCTGAACATAGCAAATCTGGAAATTTATGGAACTTATCGCTCCTTCAAAAGAACAACGATTTGACTCAAAAATTGGTATTTTTGAGTTGAGCCTTCGGTAGCAGTTATATTGGTTGAAGCTTTTTAATTCAGGAACGACATATAAGATATTACATTTCCAACATTTTTTTTTCTAATAGTTATACATTGATTTTTATCATGTTGGATCTAGAAGTTTTAAGGGAATGATGACAAAGTTAAAATCAAAAAAGTTTCAAGCTTTTAAAAATCTTCTAATGATTAATAAAATAATTTCAATATGATCATTACAACAGGAATGCTTTGCTTTACCAATACCCAAATTTTTATTTTTTTAACTCACGTGGAACTTTCAAATACCTATATTGAAAAATGAGTTTATTTTTTACGTGTTATTTTGAGGGAGGCGTACAGCGTATGGTTAGAATTTAATTGAATTAATGAAGATAATTTTTTAATTATTAAAAAAATGTACTACACTAGTGTGTGATGGGTCTTGGGTTCAGTAAATGCTGGAAACTGTACTGTTTTTAGATATTTAGGCCTAGATCACGGTCAACCGCCAGGTTTATTCCCAACTAAAAGTACCCACTTTATAGAAGCTGGGTGAGCCCCAGGAATTTCAGGATATCCCGCAAGATAACTTTATGGTTATCAGATTAAATGATGTCTCGGTCATAGCCGGATTTGAACCGGGACCTTCATCAGCACAGCGCTCTATACATTGAGCTATCCAAATCCCCAGTTGAGGCTAACATACCAGACAAAAAGCTAACATACAAGTCTTTGGTTTAATTTTTAGTTAGTTAATTTAACGTCACTTTATGCTGCTATGGCTAATCGGACGAAGCTACAGTGTGAGCTCTAAATTTTGCCTATCCAGGTTTAATTAGGATAGGGATTTTTAACGAGTACCTGACATCGTACAGGCTCGGGACTCCCGTTTAACGTCCCTTCCGAAGGACGCCGTAACTAAGGATTTTTTACTCCCTTAAAAAAATCCGAGGGCCACCTGCCGGGCTACGAATCCGCGATCTTGGGCTTAGTAGTTTGTTATGTTAACCACTAGACCACAGGCTCTTTGTTTTTAGAGCAGAAGGAAGGAAAATAATTTTTTAGTTTATCATTTCCTAAGTTGGTAGAGGTATATTATTAAATGTATCAGAAACATAGTACCAATGCATTGTAAAAGAATAAATACATTTTTGAATGTGCGAACTGATTCTCCACTGCTTGTTTTTGTTTTTTAAAATTACTACTTCCAGTAAATTTTTAAAAATTCCATGTACGCATTAATAATGATAATTAAGTTTTTCCACTTATAATCCTTTTTACGTTCGATATTTGAGAGGATTTATTACATAAAAATATGTATAAATAAATAAAACAGACTATTTACTAAAATAAAATTTAATCTGTTTTAATGTATTATTAAAGAGGTTGGATCGCCACGTAAATAATTCAAGGCTCCCGCATTTCCTCTTTTTCCCCACAACAATTAACCAGAATGGCGCAGGAATCGACAATGCCACTGGGCATGAGTGGTCTCAACGAAATTATGATAATTGATTGCCTTCACGTTGCAGAACTCAGCGTAGGTTTATTTGGATCGGAATCTTAGCACTAGATGCCATGTAACATCGGGACATCTTCCGTATGGTACAAATATGAATTAATATTTTAAAAACGGTTCTACATACATGTGATAGACACTAGGTACATCGATCGTCGGATAACAAAAGAGGAAGGAAAATTTGTATCAAGATTATTCGTTACTCTACATTATTTCTTATATTCAACTTATTAATCAATTTAGGTCGAGGTTGTTTAAGATGTCACCTTAGCAACCTCATAAATGCTGAAGTGCAGGTTCGAATCCGGTCTGGAAGGATTAAAATATCATGGCAGACTCAAGGAACGAATCTCGACCTTCCCACTCTGGTTAAGAAAGGTTGGTAACCTGTAGTAGTGAACCATACGTCTTAAGTAGGTAAACCTTCCCCCAAACAAAACAAAAAATAAAATAAAAGAAGAAGAAAATGGCAACTGAATTTGTGAAGGTGAAGAAACCCAATAGTAAATCTAAAACTCTTCAAGATTATACAAAAGTGATGAAAACAGAAATACTCATGGAAAAGTGAGTTCAATTGAACATGGGTGTACCAAAATATATCAATATTTCTAGCAGTGTTTCCGAAATAATTATGAAACAGAAAGACTCTTCAGAAACTTGACCAGCTCTGGTATTACCTGTACCACAACAAATCATGAAAAGTTTTGCGTTCAGTACGTGGTAGACACTGTACTGATTCTTGAACAATGGTTATGAGGGGAGGTGATTTGTCTTAGATAGCGCTCAACCTACAGGTTTTCCGCCACTTTGTAGACGCAAGCTGAGCCCCAGGAGAGTCCCAGACCCAAAGGATCCATTCCCAGCTTTTAATAGATTAAATAAAATCTGTGACAGCTGGATTTGAACTGGGGACGTTCGGCAAGGCAACTCAGCACTCTACCACTGAGTTCTCTGCAGCTCTCTCGTACTATCCTAGGACCTTGGTTTTTTTTTCCCAATTTTGAAAAATTACATGATCTTATAACTATTATTATATTAGTACTATTGTTGTGTAAATAAAAAAAAATTATATATTGGAAAAGTTCAAGAAATTAGCACTTTCAAATTTTAGGCAGTAATACTAAAATAATAATTTCACTGGATTATTTTTTATATCAATCGATGCTATAGTTAATCCTATAATTTAAATGGGGCAAAAAAAATGCTTGACAAGCTTTAGACTCTAGACTTTTGATCAGCAGCTCAATACATTTACATCTCCACTGAAATATGCTTATGGATTTAAGAAAAACAGGAGGCCTCAGTACTATATATACTAATACTGAAAAAATATATATAGCGAATCTACAAAATTAATAAAAACATGAGTCCAAGAAAATATGGAAACCTTAAAAATTACACAAAACAGCCAAGAGATCAATAAATAACATCTCTCGAATACCAGAAAATGAGATTGCTAAGACCAACCAAGAAAGAAACATCAAGGGAAGAAGATCTCAGGGAAGGACTAAAAGACATGGATGATATGGATCAAAGATCGTTGACTGGCATTAAACAGGGATCTACAAAAATAAACAATTTACAGTGTTTAGAGGTAGTAGAGAGCTAGGTTAAGGAAGAGAAAATGATCGATAAATGAAAGAAAATTTTATTTCATTTATTTAGTTTGTAAAAAAGTAAGCAATAATGACAGAGAAGACTCCAGCAGAGGAAAGGAAAGAAATAAAATTGCAGGATCCTAAGCGGTCAATACAAATTAAAAATTAACAATAAAGTAAAACAGATAACAGATGATCAGAGGTCATCACCCCACCTGAGATAATGAAAATCATCCTTATATGTTATGATAATTGGTCCAGTGTAGACTTGTTATATTATTTATAACAGATATAAATAAGTTTTTACTGGGTTATCCCTTTTTCATATTTATTTTAAGATCCCATGATGGCTTGATAGTGCCGACACGAATATTTTTTATAACAAAATTTATAATGAGCATTTTTTTTTATTAATTTATAAATTGAGTGAAATATTATAGCCTTATTTTTTAACAGCTAATTAATAATATAAGTATTGAAACAGCCAGTAAAACACAACTAACAAAATTATAAATAAATAAATGAAGACAAAACAATGTCTAAATTAATACATGAATTTCGGAAAACTTTGGATCAATTAAGAATGAAAGCGTAGTCGAGTTAGTGAGAAAAGATCGATTACCTCCTCACCTACTTATGGATTATCTACTCTCCTGTCCATTTACAAGCATTTTCTGTTTATTGAAACAATAACATTTTTCGTAAGTAATGCATCAATTGTAGCTTAACTATTAAATACTTTAAAAAGTCTTAAGGAAAACACAATAGTTTAAAGTATGGTTTTATTAAAGAACTAGCTAATAAACAATGTCGGGTGTCTGTACCCCATGGGCAATGAAAAACAACTTTTGAACACCTAGCTCTGGAGAAGACCACATACAACAAAAATAATTGGACCTACTAAGTTCAGTAAAGATAATGTAAAATGACTTTATTCTAAACTTACAAATTTCAACAAAAATAAAAAAAACATTATTAGAACATAGCTAGTTTCTCTGAAATACTCAGAGTCCATCCGATGATGACCAGCTGTGGTAAGCCTAAGAAGGTTATTAACAGTTTAATGAGGGACGGCCAACTGATGTGATGGTAGATAATAAATTAACTAAAATAAAAATCAAACCAAATTTTAATATTGAGAGGAAAATAGTTGACTGGATAATTCAATCCATCATTCGAATTTTATTATCTCCACCATTTTACCATTAAGATCGATATTGTTAAAAACCATAGAGTAATTGAGTCACTCTGCTCCCTAATATATAAATAAAAAGGCTAAGCGAACACAAAGGCTCAATACCATCAATCTCTGCTTACAAACATCCCTCCACAGACGACTGCCCAAACCCAAATCCTTCATATCACTCATCTTCCCAGCTACGCTCGGTCTACTCCTCAGACATTTACCAGTCAGCACAGTTCAACACCTTTACAAGCCAATCTTAATCTTCGCGATGCTATCACTTGAATAATATTAACCGGGTGCATCACTAATATATACCAAACTTAATATTATTATAATTACATTTCATGGAAACATTTTTAATTTTATATATTTCTCTTGGAATATATTAATTCATGAAACAAATCAATAATAATCTTCATCATTGTGTTGTCGTTATTTGAAACATAATTAATTATGGTAAAATATTCACTGTGATTTTTTTTTCTTAGTTTTTCTCAGCTATTATTCCCACAGAAAAAAAGTTCGATTTAATCTATTTGTTTAATTATCTTTATAATTTCATTTCCTTTATGCAATGTTCTTTCACAATACAAAACATAAAGATGAAGTTTAAAGGTTTTCATTATCATGTATGCAATGCTCACTGTATTTACAATATTATATAAAATTCATCTTTTTGTAATCCTCCTACTTATGTCCAAGCCTAGCTTTTGAATTTAGCATTTATTAATGATTTAGTCATTTTTTTTTTTAAGTGTTCCTAAAGAACTTTACACAACCATTTCAATTATCTGGATGATATTAATCATATTTTCTGGCACATTCAAGCAATTCCATGTTCTGTATCAAACTAAATTTTAAATATTCTTTTCAAAAGTATTTTAAGTTATGTTTCATTTTAGAACAAATTGAGGATGTTAATTTTTCTAGAAACACTTATACATGTTATGAATAGATAGCAAATTATATTCATCAATTCAGATGATTTTCAATAGATGTCTACAGAACAAAAAACTTGAATGAATACTTAAAATGCCATGAGAAAATTCCGCCGAGTGAAATGGTCTGATAAATAAAGCAATTTCTACAACTGAAATTAAAAATTTCAGCAAGACAAAAAATGTATATGAAAAGAATGAGATATTTAGAAAATATAAAATAGAAAACATAGAATAGAATGTTTTGAGAGGACTATTATATTTATAAACTGCCGAGGGGTTCAACTGCTCAGTTCAAGATCAAGGTAACAAAATTTATATTTAATCCAAGCTACATAAGGGGGGAGGAACGCCAGTATAGGTCTTGATAAAAATTTTAATTTACATTTTACCAAGAGATAATTTCTTAATAATAATCACAGAATTTATTTTTCAAAAAACAAATGCACTATTACTACATAATATATCTGATAATACATAATCTATAACTTCATGTTTATATTAACTTAATGGTAATAAACATATAATAAGTTAGTAACAGTACAAATATCAACATAGAAAACCCTTGACCTATATTTATATCAAATGTTAGTAGTTTATAAACAAACAATAATAGAACTAGCTTTTAGTTCAAAGCAAACGATAAAGTAATTACTTTTTATTTTATTTTTTATAAATTTCTTGATGAATGAAAATAAAACTAATAAAATACTAAATAAATAAAACTAAACTTTGATTTTCATATAAATGAATTTTCAAACATTAATGAACACGAAAGAATAAACAAAAACAACCCAGAAAATTCAAACTAGCAAAACCTTACAGCAGTTTTAATTATGTAAATTTTGTTTTTATAGATATCATAAAACTACACTAATAAAGTTTAATTATCCCATATTTTCAATGCCAACCTGATTATAACTGATATTTTGCTCTGAACCAGCTAATGTTTAGTAGTAACATGCAACCAGGTTAGAAAAAAAACTAAAAAAAAAAAATAAATAAAAAAAACTCACAACATCCACAATTGTCCTGCCGAGGGTCACCACGCTTTCCATATTCTATGAAAATAATCACGACACTATATATTAAATGGAATTTTTTCTCTCTTAAAGTTGGTATTTAATAACTTAAATGTTCAACGCTAATGCCACTAATGACATAATAAAACTTTCAGGTTAGTAATCACAACAAAAATGTGTGAAATAACAAACACAAAAACAAACATAGGCATAACAAAAATAAAATAAAAAATAAAATTTGTTAGCACTTAAAAATTAATTGGACACAATTTAGAGATTTAGAGGTTATATCAACACAAAAATCTTATTCTTCATTCTCGATTATGAATCAAGCAATTTCTACAATTTTAAAAGGAAAACAAAATATTATACAAAAAGAAGTTCAGCACATAAAACACAAAACAAACATGAAAAAATAAATAAAAAGGCAAGCAATATGTACAATATTGTAAAAAATATATTGTTAATGAACACTGAATGAAAAGTGAAATTTATAAAACATAAGAAGAGAGATTTTATAGCAGAAGCAAAACAATTAATGTCACATCTGCATTGTAAAAAAAAAAAAGTTAAGGCAGCACTATGATTCAGTGGTACAACTGAGATCAGCAAGAGAACTGGTCAAACAACTTGCACCAAACAAGTGAGAGGCCCAAGCTTCCTCCAATTATCTTTTAGCTTTCTGCTATAACACAAACAATATAAAATTTTTTAAAACTTGAGAGAACATTTCAGGTCTGTATGTTATTGCATTTCTTCGTTTTCATTTTTATCAATAGGAACATAAATATATACATTGTCACAATTGTGATTTTGATATTTTTGCATATTTCAAAAGAATAAAAAAGAATGCATCTGTGCATTTGTAGAAATTGCTTTATCTATACAGTCCCACCAATTTCAACATAAAAATATTTTTTTTTTTTTTTATTATTATAATTAAATACAGATCATAACTAAGCCCAAATAAAAATATACTTATTATTCTAAGTTTTTGTAATAAAATTTACTGTAAAGTGTATTTTATAGTATCGGAATTTAACTGTAAATGGTGAAAAGTAACCTTAATATGCTATGACTGTTGTTTTAAAAACTATTAGCACTAATTCCTTTTATGATTAAATGGCTAAAGTAAATTATAAAGTTAAACTAAGTATACACTTACATAAGATAAAATTGTATAGAATCGGAGAGAATGAGGTAGCAAATTGCAGCAATCAAGAGAAGCTTCAATATTGAAACATCATAACACAATATGACAAGAATCCTGACTACTGGAGTCGATGGAGGGAGGGGATAGGAAAATTGTTGCCTCTGTCAGTTCTGACAATGAAGCCAGTGCAAGTCTGCTGTTACTATGTATACGGGGAAATCAGCCATGGCAGTCAAGGGCATAGTGAAAACTATTCCATGTTTATTCCCACTATGTTATACCATTATGATAACTAAAAATATCTGAATACTTGTATACATTTCTAAATGTAGATTAATACAATAATAATTCAGTAAATGTTTATAAAAGTCATAAATTAGAAATTAAAACAGAGTATTAACAAATTCTCCTAAAGCATTGCCTTTTGTCTAACCGTCCCTGAGACTATATTTTTAAATTACTAAAGAGCAAATTTGTCTTTTAATTTATAAAATTATATTTTAATTCTTAATATTATTAATATAATTAGTATATCAACAATGCTATTAATAATTAATTGTAATAAAAAATTCTGATGAGAAGACTAGACACAATCATCATTCCAAGACCTACATTTATTTTTAGTGCTTAAATAAATGTTAATTGATTATTCTACATCGCTTAAGAGCCCAAGAAATAATCATTTTCCTTGCTTTAATGTCAGCTGTTTTTTAAATATTATTTAATTTAAAAATATACTGTACTGGTTCTACCATTAGTAGATTTAAATTAATGTAAACAAGAATTTGTGTAATCTAAATTGTTTTATACATAAAAGGACAACCTAAATTTTATGTTCAGTATTAAAAAATAAACTGATCAAAATTTCCCTCAAAACAAACTAACAATTTTTCAATTTTAGAAGCCATATTACCTTCAGAAGGAATTTAATTTCTAGCTTAATATAGCCTCAATCAACTATTAAATCAGATTTTTTTCCAATTTGTGCTGTAATATAATATAGTTAAGATAAAAAAAATGTTGATTTCTGCTGAATACAGCCACTATCCAAAAAAGTTTTAATTTAAGTAAAAACCTATTTTAATAAAAAATTAAATGAAACTGCAAATTTTAGATATTTTATCTACTTCTGAAACACATTACTAAGAATTTAATGTCTGAATCTATTTTTTAACAATCCAAACATACTAATGTGTCTCATTTGATCAATATAATGTAAATCAAACACTATTTTTGTATGTTTACCATTAAATAAATCACTTGCAATAATCAAAATTTTAATCACTGAAATGTTAAGCATTTTTCTTCATTTCCTTTCTTTACTCTAAAGGCCCTACTGTTTTTTGTTCTTTAGACCAAAACAGAAATAACTGAAGAAATTTTCATATCTTCCCGACATGTAAATAATTTTTCGTATTGTGTACTTATGGTAACCTGTAAATATAGCTCTTATTGAGACTTAGTAAGAGTAATACAAATAAATACACATATTAAAAACAACTACTAACTATAATAGAATAAACAACATACTATAACTGAGTCAACGGCTAAAGGAAAACTATTTTCAGTAGATAGTATACGTAATACAAGGTTAGAGTGGAGGGTAAATGAGGGCTAACATCTAAAGCAACAGTGAACTAAATCATTCAAACTACGTATTGTGTGCAAACTAGTCTAAGAGGTGCTGGCACATTTCCTAAGCTATTTCCTGCCCAGTCTCTCACTTTTCTTCTATAAATATTATTATTGTTGTTTCTTTATTTATTTGCTTATATATAATTTTTTTTTCAAAAATTTCTGAGCAGGAAAACTAAAGGGGACTACTGTAAAACACCTAACACTACTCTCCTTCTGAAAAAAGAAAAAAAAAAAAAAGCATTCAAAATTTGATTTGCTATGCATATTATAGATTCATTTTTATTTCATTACTGATCTTTGTGATTGAACACTTTGTTTAACAATTAATTTAAAAAAAAAAATTTGAATGTACTCAATCACATTAATAAAAAAATAAAAAAAATTTGGAAAAAAAATCAAAATTAACGAAGAAGAGAGTGCGATAGAGACAGGAATAGAGAGAGAGAGAGAGGCAGCATTTAAAGGCACCTCATTATCAGCTTGTGAATCAGATGAGGCAAAAGTAGCCTGCGTCTTGATCATCGTATACAGCTTAGCGTACGGAGCTTTCAGGACCTGAAAACCCCCCATAAACAGTTTTTTTTATATCAAACAGTCCAATTTGTTTTTCCACAACTAACGGAGTACTCTACAATATTCAAAATGTTATCTATCTCTTCTAGAAACAGAAAAATAAACATATTTTTTATTCCATGTAAGTCAGTATAATGAAATAATTTCCTAGTACTTAATTAAGAATACTTCTTGGCATGAAATATTCACTTGTATTGCTTACTTATAATTCTATAAAATAATAATTATCATCTAAATAAAACAAAGGCATGAAGTAATAAAAAAGTTTTAATTTCTAAGTAAAATAATCAACCAGATAAGCATAAATAATTAAAATAGGACTAAAGACAATGCAAACACTAAATATTTAGTATATCCCACAGTATGAAGATAAAACATAGTTTTAATTTCATTAGAAGAAATGCATTTATAAATTTTTTTATTCTGCAATAAAAAAAAAATGTATAAGAAAGAGAATGATCAGCTTTAAAATTTAATCAGAACACACAAAAAACCCTATAAATTCTTTCAACTATGTTGGAAGACCCTAAAATAACAAAAAAAAGTAATATTTACTCTTCCAACCCCAATATACCCTCTTCCAACTAATATTTAGAGGCTTAACCTGTTCTAAGAAGTAAAATAAAATAGATAAATAAGGTTTTTTGGGCATACCTCCCAAGACTCACGAGTGAGGTCCCCTATATCTGGATCAGAGGAACGACGCTCGCGACCATTTCCATCATCCGTTTCCCAAAGTTCGGTGTCAGAGTCGACTAGTTCGTAACCTCTGGCGGCTACGGCTTCTTCATCTAAATCGCCATATAAGTGTCCCACCCAGGCCATTAAAAACCTGTAGAGGTCATCGACCCTGGAAAAAATAAATAAAAAAACTTTCTTAACAAATATAAAAGGGAAGATCACATTTTTAATTAAGATTTATAAAAGTAAATCAAGCATATTCAACAAGTGGTTCAAGCATACTGACCCACTCTATCTGCTTCTTCAATGATTATCTAATAATACTAGATTGATTATAATCATTAGTAAAAACAATAATTTAGAATCTATTGGCATTATTAATGTAAAGCTTTAAAAAAAAAATCCTGCAGCTAACATCACTATCATATCGCTCCTTCAAAAGAGCAAAGTCATAACTAAAAAAACTTAATTTTTCAATAAAGATATTTGAAAGTTCTATGTATTGTCAAAATTAAACCATATAAGTTAAACAAATAAATATTTGGGTATTGGAAAAACAAAGCATTCCTATTGGAATGATGGTATTGAAATCATTTTTTTATCATTAGAAAATTTTTATTATTTTAACTTCTGTCATTAATCCCATAAAATTTCAGATTCAAAAATAATACAACTCAAAATATGACTTTATTTAAAAAAACACATAATATTATATCATGGAAATGGAATATCAGATATGTCGTTGCTGAATTGAAAAGCTTCAACCAATAAAATTGATACAATATATAGATATATGTACATATATATGGCTTAGCTCAAAAATGCCAATTTTTGAGTTATGTTGTTCTTTTGAAGGAGCGATATGTTATGCTTCCAAACGGCAGATAGTTGTTTTAAATGCTCACGGTACATTCTCACAAATTAAATCCATAATGATTCAGATTAGCTAATGTATTGTTTCACTTTTTCTTGGGAGAAGAAAAAGTGAAACAATACATACCAACAAGTTAATTAAAAAACATAAAAATATATACACACACGGGGACATGGGATCGGATAAGAGAAAAGATTTGTCCCTTTCCGGCAGGCGACCCTGGTGGCTCAAATGGTTGGAGTGCTGTCACAGAGAGACAGAGGTTCCGGGTTCGAACCCCGGCCGGGGGCTTATCTTTTCTCTTTAAAATAAAAATATATATTTTTATTTGTATTAAATTTTACTAAAGATGAGTTTATTTATTATTTATTTTTAATATAAATATTACAAAATGTTGCAAGAAGATTAAATTAGATATAGTTAAATACTAATTAATAAAAAAATTGACAAGGGTAGTAAAAGGATTTCAAATTTTATTAATGCCAAACAAGAAAAATAAATTTTGGATTCAATTTTATGGAGCATAGTTAACTATTCCAATTATTAAATATAGTTATAATGTTGAGTAAGCATTTTCAATAACACCCGACATAAGGGAAAACACTAAATAAGGCCAAATTCAGCAATGGTTGAGAGACAACCATTATTATTATAATTATCATATTATATAATAGCTGTCCCCGCGAGTGAATTTGGGCAGCATTTTTAATTTTTTAGGCCAATTATTTTGCAAATAAAATACATACATACATTAAAATAAGTGTTTTACTGCAAATAGCTAGTTTAAGTACTTTTTTATAAACAAAGTTTTTTGTTTTCCCATCTTTTGCCAAAACATAGAGATTTTGCCGGTTTGATAAACGTGAGCATGCCACATAGAGTTGCCCATGGGAAAAACATTTCTTTTCTAAATGAAAACGCAAATCGGAAGTATCGGAATAGGGAGAATCAAAACATTTTCTCCTTTTGCCATTTCAGTCATGGTTGAAGCTTTTATAATGTTGAGTCCCAGATTTGTAATTTGTAGCCGTGTAACACAGCCTTGGCGCGTCAAGATTTCTAATTAATAGGACTGGAACACCAACTTTCAGCCTCAACTTATGGGAAGGCTCTCCTGATAATTCTAAAGATTTAAGAAACTGCATAGGGTATGATGTGACTTGTTCAGTGTCCATAAGATTGTCTACTGAGAGGTATTCGACAACATCCCCCTGCACATCTGACATAATTTGTTTGTTTATTTGGTCAACTAACTCATTAGTCGGCGCCATAATTGCCCTTTCACACAGCCATTCTCGATTGCCCATATTTATTTGAAGATCAGGATAGACATTATTTTTTTGGTCATCTGTGTTATAGACAATTTGACAGAACTCACGTCTTTTCAGACCGTAAGTTGTTACTGTAATCATGTTGTTACTGCCTGTTGGCATACAATCTTCTCCCATTTTTAGAAGAGCAGCTGCATATTGCCCTGCTTGAGAATCATTGTGAAGTTTTACTCCCATATTTGTAGTGGGACATAACTTTTTTACGTTTACCCATAATAGAGATGTTTTCAAAAAGGCATATATTTCATCTGCCGGCGTACCTCTAGTAATAACCCTGGGAGAGTCTGTCTAAAGTCACCAGCTAAAAGTACCACCATCATTCTCATGATACTCTGGTTGCTTTTGACATCCTTCATTGTGCAATCTAGTGCTTCGATTGCTCTTTTATGGGAGATCATACATTCATCCCAAACCAACAGCTTACACTGCTGTAACATTCTTCCGCGATCACTGCATTTGCTAATGTTACATACTGGTACTTTCTCATGAGCTAAGTTCAATGGTAGTTTTAGAATTGAGTGCGCTGTTCGTGCCCCACTAAGTAGCGTAGCAGCTATTCCAGAGGAAGCTACTGCAACAGCAACTCCTTTATCTTTCCGGATTTGGGTTAATAGTAAATTTAAAAGATGGGTCTTGCCAGTGCCTCCGGGAGCTTTCAAAAAGAACAAAGCTCCTTCGCCACTGGCAACTTTTTGAATAACTGTGTCAAAAACTAATCTTTGTTCTGAATTTAAAAGTCTTCTGTTATTTGTTGCATTAAAGAAACAGTATCGTAATCTAGTTCTCGCATTAAATCACTATTAACTTCTCCAATTCTTTATGGTCTGGTCATTCCGAAATCGGATAAATTTTTTCCAGTAGTAATAATCACTTGGTATTCAACCTTTGTTAGCGCGTCATTGTAAATTAAATCATTGTATGAAGCATTCGGATTCTGTTCTTGTAATCTGTGTAAAATATCATCCGCCATGTCATTTTTATACTTCTCCCACAATTCTGGAGGGTTTGAAAGTCCACATGTCGCTATTAAGATAGCGAACAGCTCTCTCACCTTGGGCGCA
This sequence comes from Arma custos, assembly GCA_037127475.1. NCBI lineage: Eukaryota > Metazoa > Arthropoda > Insecta > Hemiptera > Pentatomidae > Arma > Arma custos. Next base: position 18,749,146 of record CM073762.1, on the reverse strand, counting down.
GATTTGCATTGTGCAGCCTCTTCCAGAGTTGTATCCCAATGATTATCATTCTCTAATAACTCTGTTGCTTCACATACCTCTTGAAATTTTGAAAATTCTTGATTATTGAGCTTTTTGAGAGAGGTTGGCCCACGCACATGGTGTAAAAGCATTAAAACATATGTTCATTATTTATTTCAAATTAAATCATCCCCTGTTTCAACCCCTTACAACCCTTTTATCTCATTAATAAGTAGCCTATGCCCTTCTCAGGCTCTAGACTATCTCTGTACCAAATTTCATTTAAATCGGTTCAGTAGTTTAGGTGTGAAAGCGTAACAGACAGATAGACGGACAGAGTTACTTTCGCATTTATAATATTAGTATAGAAGTATAGATTATTATAAAATAAATAAAATATTTTAAAAATGCATAAAACAATAATTGATTCACGTTTACCTTCCTCGAGGGACACTGAACCAGTATTCGGGTCTCATCTTCTTCTTGCCGTAAGACATGATAGGTGTTGATTTTGGAATTTTTTTGTCTTTGGGTTTCCCCATTCGTAACCTCAAATATAGCGGAGGGTCTTCGCATGACCTAGCAGGCCTCGGTATGAGCTCTGGAGAACAAACGAACAAACAATTTTTAATTATATCAGTAAACAAATTAAAAAACTTTAATTATTCAAGAATACTTAGGTTTACAGTATATAATGCATAGTTATTGATATAAGCATTTTTGACAACAAAAAATAAGTATTTCTTTCTTTTAAATGATTAATACATGTTTATATAAAAATATCTCAACAAAAAATTTTTTTTCAGTAAACAACTAATAGTTTCAATAAAAAATGATTTTCTTTGGTGGAAAAATTACTGTCTCAAAATAATTTTAATTTTTAATAAACATCAAAAATAAAATAATCTGTTTAATTAATAAATTTCCAAAAATCATTTTCAGTTTTAAATATGAAATATTTATTTTTTTTGTAAATAAATCTCTATGTATTAATATATAATAAAATGTAAAATAATCTCTTCGGACAAGGCTTAATGGCAAAGAGATAAGTGAATCTAGATTTTATGAAACTCTTGGATAATAGTGTCTTGTAAATACTACTTGATTTATTTATAGTGATATCAGCTACTGTGTTTTTTTTTCTAGGGTTTGATAGGCCAAATAAGCATGGTTAAACCCATGATTATACAAAGGAATTTTTATTTTAATATTCTTATTACTATATACAAAATTATATTTTTAATGAAAAATATTATTTAAAAAAAAATAAATGAGTATTTTTGGCAAATGCTGAAAATATTATTCACCAAATAAAATAGACCTCAACCATACCATATAATTAGAAAAACTACTTCTTAACCCATAAAAACTTACAATTATTTTTACTTTCTTTAATTTAATTAAGGTACTAATAGCTATTTTAATTATAAAAAATAAAATATGAAAATAGCATGAAATAAAAACTTGTTTGATTATAAAATTATAGTCAAATGAATAATGAATATATGGAAAACAAATAGTACATTAAACAGTAACAGAAATAAATCTTAAGAGGAATATCATGCAGGAATATCGAGCAATACGTTAAGACGAAATAATTGCCAATGAATGGAATAAAAGCGAATGAATGCTTCAGAAATGCTTAACATGTTAAATGTGAGCACCTATCAAAAATAAGATAAACAAAATTTAACTCGCAATATAATTAGTTAAGTAATACTAAATGAATAAGAAGAGAAAAGGGATCATATAAAAACTAAGAATTGAGGGATTTTTTAATATTGATAAACACTGTAAGGAAGAGACAATCTGGTGGAGTCAAATAGTCTCTCAGATCAGTAGCAAAGTATCGAGAATAGTAGCTAATAGGTCAATAACCAATCCATTTGGTGTCCACTTAATATTTAATAGAATTAATAGAAAGTATTGCACTATTAATACAAAAATGAGAAAAATAAATACATTTAAAAAAAATTTAACTATTGGTTTGAGCTCATAATTATAACACCATATGAGTTTAAAGCGTAAGAGACATTGAAAGGAAAACAAAATTAAACAGTATTATTTCTATTTGAACTTGAAAATTACTTCCCATCCAATTTGTTTTAGAGAAATATCTAATTTGAAACCTATAAGATAACAACTAAAAGTAAAAATAATTCCAGACAATCTGAAGATATTATTTCATCTTATATCAATTAAAATTTAAAGAAATCCGGTCAATACTGCATTGGTGAATACACTACTGAAATTATATACACGGTACTCACAAACATGTTAAACTTGCGGAAAAAAAAAATGCATACATAATAAATAATACTGTGTCAAAAGACATGCTAGGGAAAAAAAAATTAATTTTTTGAATATTTTATAGAAATAAAAATAAAAAATATTTCCAAATTTCCTTTAAATGTATAATTTTATTTTTAAATAAATGATTCGTTAAATATTAAACAATTTGTTACAGTGTACTGAATAAATTTTTATATCCCACATATAGCTTAAAACATTATCAATCAAAAATTCAATATTTTTCAGTTTTTTATTTAGACAAAAAAAAGAAATTTGTTATGAATAAAAAAAACAAAACAGATTTATGAGTTCTGAAAATTGAGTGATTCGATATATTGTACAGTGTATATTAATGAGAAACTTAAAGTGGAATTAAAGATTTGGATTAATTGAATTATTTATATATTTTTTATTGTGCAACAGGCAAAATACAAACAGATAAATAAGAATTTCAGAGAAAGTGTAGAAAAGAAAGAGATATTTAAAAGAATATAAAATGTACAAAATAAACAGGGCTAAAATGGAGATGAACAATACAGAAAAAAATGGATAGTAAATAATAAAACATAAAACACACAAAAATAAAATAATATGACAAGGAATAATGTGACCTTCATGCATCTCATCTTGATGGTTGTAAAGGTTGTTCTAAACAAGACATACCCAGCTCTTCGAGTTGCGGGAAAAGTGGTGCGTGAACTACAAATGTCACCATATCGCAAGGACAACAAAAAAAACGACACTACGTTAGTCTATACTAAAAAGACAAACCGATATTACAACAATATAATTATGTGTGAATTCATGGATTCTGTATATGAATTAATAGTAATGTATCTATCCCCTTACCAATAAACTGCTTGTGCTACTCTTTTTTTTTTTGAACTGTCTGAAAATCTTTTGGGATAAGAGGTAAATGAATAACCGAGAAAATTCCAAATTTATATTCAAAATGTTCATAAATTAAAAATATATAAGCAAACAAACATATTATTATACTATGCTTAGGAGATAATAATAATCTGCAAGAAAAATTTAATATATTTATGTATACATACATTATATGGACAGGAAGTTGATAAGAGAATAGAAAAAAAAACCAGGTTCAGATTAATAAGAAAGAGCTAATGGTGACAAGCTTGAGTTATATTATTATTCCTTAGATCATTTTGAATAAACCCACCAGTCAATGAAATATAAATAATAGCAGTAGCAGTAAAGATTATTAAAAAAAAAATGTTAGATTAATGCTTTACAATGACTTTATGAGAATGTACAATGTAAAGTAGTAGGGCAATGTACATTGTAACTATGTTTTAATTTACAAGAGGATCTGCAGGATATAATGTATTGCAACAGAATAAATTGTTAGTGGTTATAAACCTTGCAGAACCCCATGATTAAAAAAAATAAATAATTTCTGGCCATTGAACTGTCCGTATTTCCCTGTATCAATATTATATGTTAAATGGGTGATCTAAGTTCAATACTATTATGACTACACACAATAATTTTTATAATACTTTTGATTGTATTCATTTAATCTAAATACAAATTCAAATCAAGCAATAGCGAAGCGTTGCTGGGTCTGCTAATAATATATGCTTATTTATTCAACTATATTGTGTATAATATAATTTTTTTTAAATTTATATAGTGTTTAGTAAATAATGTACATCATGGTAATAACTGTCGTAACTTGTGTCTAAACGAATGTTAAGAGAAGTAATGATTGAAAAGCCAAAAAAAATGCACTATGGATATTAACTATTGATGTCTATTTACTTTTTTTTTCTTTAGTACAAAGATAAGTTAGTATGAATTGACAACAAACCAGACTTTATTACAAGCTTCTAAACTAGCTACTCTAATCTAAACATTAACACACTACACAGCCAGTGCTAACGATGTAGTATTTGTGAAGTACTGTGTACTTATAGTTCTAAGTCTTCAAAGAGTAGTAAATCTGTAGTTGAAATAGCATTTTCAATTATTAAATTATTATAAAGAAAGGTAAGACGACAGGGTATTATTAGTTACGAAAAATAAAATAAAATGAAAGAATAGAAGTGAATACTCACTATCGAAAGAAACAAAGAGTTCTGGCATATCTTCAACGGACACCATACTTCTGTAATCCAGTTTTGGTCCAGCTTTGTTGTGAACTGTGTGTTGTTGACGAATGAATGTACCAACAGATGAGCGCCTAAGAAAATATTGTTACATCATTAGTAAAAAAAAAAAGTATTCAATTACTTTTAAGTTAAAAATAAAAAAATATTTTATTACAAATCTACTGAAAGAAATGTAAACCATAAATTATATTTCTTCATACTAAACTTACGCAACTTAATACTTAAAGGCCCCAACAATATTTTAAAATTAAGAATAGCTTAATAATTAATATCTTTTGTTCTTGCACAAAAATTTCTTAAATCAATAAGTAAAATTAAATTTTATACTTCTAATTAAATAAGTATCGAAAAAACAAATCATCTGAGGGTTGAAAATGAAACTGTATTAATAAGCTTAGAACTGATAATTTACAAACAACCTTTGCATCTCATATGTCCGGTTCCAATGTGATTCTCTGTAATTTTCCAATTAATCGACAAAAAGAGACCATTAAAACTTAAAATTTTTAAACATTGATAATGTTTTTTAAAGTAGTAATTGCTAGAAAATAATAGACTATGAAGCAGAAAAAATTAACAGTCCATAGCTTTGCGTGAAACTTAGGAAAATTAAAAAAACATATAAAAATCCTTTATCAAAACTACTTTTACTTATATGAGATGAAAATAGTTGACTGGATGATCTAATGTAAAGGAGATAGTTGGGGGGTGCAGTCAATAAGAACACAGAATAAGTGATGAACTTGTATTATGTGCCAACACATCACTTATTCTGTGTTCTTATTGACTGCACCCCCCAACTATCTCCTTTACATTACTTTTACTTATACTGTTTCGATTTGAAATCAATAATTTGATATTGCATTATGATTTGATCTAAGAAAAGTTAACATGAAAAAAAGAAAAAACAAAAATAGACAATGACATAACAAATAATTATATACTCAAACATGGGTCTGTGCGGTACGATCATATTGCTTTAATTACTCAACTAAATTAATCACAAAGGGATCAAAATAAAATTCCAAATATTAAATACGTCAAACCTTTTCCTGGAAACAGTAACTGTATATTTTAAAGGAGATAAATTGTTATTAGAATAATAATACAATTTAAATTACATTAGTGATCATTATAAAATTAGTCACAGAACCTTTAAACATAAATAGTTAAACATTATTCACATTAAAAAAATAGAAATATTTTATTCCAATAACAATAAAAAATTTACATAACATGAAATAATTATTACCAAGATCAATAACAAACATGTAACTATAAAAGCTTACATACACAGACATCTAACTGACACAAATAATGCAGCAAAGATAACATGCAACTAAGACTACTGATGCCTTCAAACAAATCGTATGAACTCCTATGAACAAACAAATCAAATAAACAAAAAATATCAAGTCTTTTAATTTGTTTTATTATGATTAGAGAAGAGAGGAAAAACTAACTAATTGAACGTAAGAAATGAGGTGAGATTAAAAAGAAAATCCAGCCAAGAAGAAGACCTGCAAGTGGGTCGAAGTCTCAGTTTCTAATAAACATAGTTTATCTTTATTTAAGGAATTACTTCATTGACCTCCACCACAACAGTTTCTTCCCCTTTCAAAAGAAAAGATTTTTTCTTTGACAAAATTGGATATGAAGGAAAAATAATAACTGATTTAAATGCAATAAAATAATATATATATTTTTTAATAAAAGCCAAATGCTACTTTGCCTTGGTACTTGCCAAATGCTTGAGGCTTTTTTAAAAATTATTAAAAAAAACAACACCATTCTAGTCATTGGGTAACCTTAAAGATAGTTGTAACCATACAAAAAAAAAAAAAACTCCATCAAGAAGACTTAATTGATTTAATCTGTGAATTCATAATTCTATAATTAATATTTTTAATATTCAAGCTTATAATATATAGCAGATGAAAAATGCTATGCTTGACCTAACAGAATAATTAATATAGCATAAGTGGTTTGTACAAGATGCAATATTTTGAAATAAACTTTTGAGAGAAATATCCCGTTTCACATTATTTTACTAAATCATAATAATCATTAAAATTAAAAATTAGAAAAGTGTAAAACACAAGTCTTTACTGTACAAGGTGCAATGCAGTTCAGATAAAGTTAAGATTCTTTCAATTCTAAAAAATCAGAAGACTGTTAGGGTAGAACTAGTAAATTCAATTTCTACTCAAAATAATATGTAAATGGTCACTAAGAGTTTCAAAGTTACTTGATACGAGATGGTTGATTTATGGTTATATAAAGAGAAATTTGGAATAAATCGCAAATAGAGGAAGAATCAGATCCTCACCAAATCAGGGACTCATCAAGCAATACTTGGGAATAACTTCACACTTTCCCACAATTTTTAATATTCGATATGAATTACGGATTATCATAAAATGTGTTTTATCCTTCTTTGAGAAATAGTTAAAAGCTCAATTTTTGAAAGAAATTATTCCAAAAATTTAACCAAAAGGGTAAATAAGTTGGAGAAAATCAATTGGTTGGATGATAATGCTTTGATGAAAATACAGATTATCTGACAAAATAATATTGTATTAAAAATATGCAGACGTTAATGGTAAACATAAAAGACTTAACTGTAATAGTTAGCAACCCAATATGGTTGTGATAAAAGCAGAAAATAGTTATATATATTTATTACAAAACGACAATACAGGATAATATAATATTCACTTTTAAACTAATGAAACAATTCTCAAGACATAAATTAATAAAATAAAATACTAGACATTTAACACATTCATCATCCATATAAAACAAACTTTTTGAAAATCTATCACAAAGAGATCTAATAACAAAGACGACAAATCATTATACACACTTAAAAGAGCTATTCCAATACACATATATTAACACAGAAGAACAATACAAGATAGAATATAGACAAAACAGGGGAAAATTATAATAATAAAATAAATAAATAGAGGGAAAGGGAAGAAAGACTGAAGACTGCTCTGTTAATAATGATGACTTACCCTACGGTACTGATGATGTTGGAGGGTGAGAAAGTGGGGCCGGACGACGGAGCCGAAGAAGGAGCAGAGGAAGGGGCAGAGGAGGGTTGAGAATCGGGAGGGAAGGGAAATTTTCCACCGTCTTCGCTCGGCGTCTTAGTAAACAAGCCAGATCCAAAATCTGTTACCATGTTAATAGGAGAGCTATTTGGTTTATATATAAGTGGTAATCCATAAAAGAAATTTTAAAAAATAATTAGAATATTAATTTTTAAAAAAAGGAAAAAAAGTTTTCAATAAAAAAATAAGATTTAAAATGTTGAAAATAATAATGAAATAAAAAAAGGAAAAATATGATTTTACAGTGGAAAATATCAGGTAATAGGTTTCGGAGGAGAGATGTAGCAGCACACAATTGCAGCGTTAGAAAGAAAAGAGAGAAAAAAAAGCAGAGCATTACTTTTCCATAACTTCTTTTTTTTTTATATATGTATAAATATAAAAAGAAGCAGCGCATCAAATATTACTTAAATTTAACATTTATTTAAAAAAATAAATAACCAATCCCAACTATATTGTTGAAACTATTTAAGCAGCATTTTACCAATAACACATAATGGAAGATGATGTAATGTTATGGTATAATCAAGATCTTTTACCCAGTTAGGGATCAGTTAAAGTAAAAAAAAAAAAAATGTTTAAACTTTTTCAATCGAGCAAGCTAATGTGATAATGGGTTTTATATTGCCATGACCACAGTATCTTACTTTAGCTTTTCTGTTTTTGAGGACGGTTTAATATTATTTAGTTGTAACACTGAGTTTCATTAAAAAAAAGATTTTTTAAAATTTGTATTTACTAATATAACACTTGACCTGATCTTAAACAAAGCAATCATAAAGTAATATTCATCAAATTTATTATATGGGCACTCAAAATATTTATTAGTTCGATTTTCGAATACTGCTAATTAGTGAAGTAAATAACAATAAGGAAAAGGATAAATAATTTGAACTTCAAGAGTGCATCAACAAATTCAGTAAATTTATTTTTAAAATAAGTGTTACAATGGAACAGAGAGGTTTCAAGTTTATAATTATAAATCACATTATTGTTATCATTCATACTTATGAAAAAAAATAGGAGAAAACTTGAAAATAGTTTTATTAAATCACTTGAGGTAATTATCCTTGGGGTTATTTTACTTCGAAAAGACTTGATGTTTAAAACGAACTGTGTGAGAGAGAAATAAGATTCAAACCTTTGGTTAAAAGTATTTTAAAAATATTATTTCTATAACAGCAGCAGCCCATATCACAAATTTGACTATCAGGATTAGTTAGTAAAAAAATTATGTTATATAAAGAATGTGTATAGGTAAATATATCACAGAAAAAAAGAAGAAAATATTAATTTAGTCACTGTCAGAAATAAAAAAAAATCCATTATCTATACCAATACATACTTGTTATATTTGATATAATATTAGCATGGTGGTTAGAAAATTTAAAAAAAAGTTTCTAAAACTATAAAAAAAAGAAGTGTATAAGTTACTTTAACAAATAGATGAAACAAGGAACCAGTTAATACTAATACCAACCTTGAGAAAACCTTTGAGAAGACTGACGAGGAATGAGAAGGATGCGAATCAGCTGATGAAGGAAGGGAGCCTTCTTTCTCATCGCTGCCTGTGATTCCTTCTACCCAGGACAAAGGATATGATAGCCTCTTCAACATCTAGGAAATTAAAAAAACATAAATATACATAATACATAAATATTAATTTTTTTCTTATCTTAAACAACAAAAGATCATTTTTAGGTACATTCTTCTTGTACAGGCCCCCCCCCCTGATAGGATTGCTTAACCTTACGTTCTGATGCTAGCACCTCTGTTCAAGAGTTTTAATATAAGAAAGTATAACAGGAAGATATAAATTTAAATAAAATTTTAGTTTAAATGATAAAATTCAATTTGGAGCTGGAACTTTACAGCTTGTCTTGTCCCAACATGACAGCTGTAAATTAGAAGTATTAGAAGGGATAGCTATAAGAGAATATGCAGGACAAATAAAGTAGGTGAAATATGGAAAATAAAGATTTAATTAAAAAAAATAACATTTATACATTATTTATGGGCCAATCCTTGCTTTAATTTCAAAAGATTACAAGATTGCTATTTCCTCGCCCATTATCATTGACAGCACCTCTACAAGAGGAAAGTTCCCATTTTTATAATTGTAAATTAGGGGAAGTAGACTTAAAATCTAAACACCATGAGCATAAAATTTAAATAGATATACTTACTTAAGCAAAAATTTTATGCTATTAATCTTACAGAATCCCGATAACTTTATTATTATCTTTTTCAGCAATAAGAGTGCATGAGAGAAATATTTAATTTTTGCAATAAAAACAAACCTTATTCTTTTTTGTTTCAGGAAGTTTATCATCCAATGCCTTCATCTTATCAGTATCTTCCAATGAGAAGGACACTCCTTGCTTCTTCTTGTCGTCTTCCAGTGTACCAGGAGCTGACGAAGTTGATACCAAAGGCTGAACCGGTATTGGAGGGACAAAATCTCCATCTCCTAGAAGGATGTCAGCATCCGAATAGACGGTTTTCCTTGTTATAGGCAGCGGAGGAGGCGGTGGATCTCGGATGTCAATCCCTGAATCATGACAGGATAGCTTCACTAAGTTACCGCCGCTACCGCGACGCCCATCATCCAATTCAACCAGGGCTAAGATAAAAGGAATGAAAAAAAATATTAAGATAATTACTTAATCAAAAAGTTTAAATTAATAAGATAATTAAAGTGTGAAGCGTTAATGAAGAAAGTAGAAGAAAGAATAGAATAGTAAAATTTAAAAATAAGTAAATTTCCTGACCCTGTTGAACAGAAATGGATGGAAAAACAAGAATATTATTTCAGAGACTATAGTAGGCAAAAGTGACAGTGAAAATATCAATATTAAAAAGGAGAAAGAAAGTTTACACACTAAAGTTATATTAAATGAAGATAAATTTATTTCTAATGCCAAGGACCACTTTAAATCAGACAAAGTACAAAGCAATACAGCAATAAAAGTAAAGAATTTACCTTGATCTTGCAATAAATTATCTTTTTCCTCTTTATCTTCCTTTTCAGCATCAACCGACTGTTTGGGAACAGCCCAATGGTGATCTAGATATGATTTTCTCCTCTCTTCGATGGCGCGGACCATTGCTTCAGCATCTACTAGGTTGTTATCATCATCTTCTTCGGGAGTTTTTTCTTCTAATGTTGTATCTTGAGTATCGCTCTGCAAATTAAATGAATATTTTGCGGTAATGCAATTATAAACAGTGAAAAAAAATCTTATGAGAATCTACTGGAAGCAATAAGTTAAAAAAAAAAACATTTAATTACAGTTAAAAAGCTTCCTTTTTATGTATACAGTTTTTTGAAAAATTCCAGTAAAATTAATGAGCATTTTACATTTAAATTAATACTTAATTTTATTGAATTATTGAAAAGGATAAACAAATATATAAAGTAACTATATATATATATATAAGGTAACTAGCTTATGTCCACGGCTTCGCTCGCGTGGAATTTTGTCAGCCACATAAAGTTTCGTGAAAGATCATTTTAAATAAATAATTTAATTATTTAAAAAATATATAAATTACTCGCACATCCAAAATTTAAGATGTCTAACTTTAAAACTGACGGATTCTATACAACCTTTGAACCCATATTATATTAAAAGGGAAACCCTTGGGGTGGAATTATCCAAATTTCTTTCTTAAACTATACAAAGAACCTATCAAGATGCTAAGTTCCGATTTGCCTTTAATTATGTACTATAACAGGGAGGGGGGAACATGCCCCCGTGCCCCCACATAAATCTGCCCTTGCTGTAGCCTATGATGTATAACCTATTTTACTCAATTAATAAGTTTCATCCAAATCCGTTTAGTAGTTGTTTTGTTAATGAGTAACAAACATAAATACAAACATTCGCATTTATAATATTAGTAGGATATCAAAACAATAGTTTCATTCATGTTCTTTTAACCACTATTATCACGTGATTTGCCTTTAATTATGTACTAGAATGGATTCTCCACAGTACCTAAAAAACTGTGGGGGAGCACGTGCACCCGTGCGCCCCTCACCCATAAATCCATGCTTGCTATAGCCTATGTGTTATTCTGATGTATAAACTACACTTCTGTAAAGTTTCATCCAAATCCGTTCTGTAGTTTTTGTGTGAAAGAGAGACAAACATACTAACTTTCACATTTATAATATTAGTAAGATTAGAAAGTAAAATATACTTACTAATTTATCAATATTACTATTAGTGGGAGTGACTAGATCCCTTTCAAATGCTTTTGGGAAAGCATCTCCTTCTCTTTGCGAACTACACATCCAAAGATCATCTTCTTCTGTTGAAGATCTAATAAAATAAATGAAAATTGATTATAGTAACATGAATAGCATATTTATAATGGAATGGAAAATGTTTTATTCCATCACATTAATACATTTCTCTCATTAGACTGTTTATAATAAACGTGAAATAAATTCAGTTATTGTTAGTCTTACTTAATAAAACATAAGTTTTAGAAATCTCTTTACTAGCGCAGACAACAAATAGCTTTTATCTATCATAAACTATATAAATAATTTATTCTATAATAGTTTTAATAAAGATCAGTACTTGGATTCCTCAAAACACATTACATCGATAAAATAAAACTTAATATTAAACTTTTCTCTATTTTAATGCAGTGGTATATTCATTAGCCATGGAAAGACATCATCATGAACCTGAAGAAGTTCACAATATTAAGCCTAACAAGTTGATATCGCAGAGGTTTCTCACAGTTTTATTTCCCCATGTTTAGCCCAATTTCGAGACTGAGAGTGCCAATAGGAGGCCGGGGAATGGATCACAGTGCATTTCAACGCAAAGAGAGGATAGAAATATTGTCATTGCTGCCAGAAGGAACCCTTTTGAAAGTATTTTTAAAACAGGGGTTGCATTAGATACACTAAATAAATTTAGACCAGGGGTTCTCAGCCTAGGTGGCACAAAGACAAAACACTGAAAAGTAAAAAAATCTCACTTAATCTTATTTATTTTCTATAACCAGCATTCTAATTAAAACTGTTAATGTTGTATCTTGTGGCAGTAAAAATAAATGTTTTCTTTTCAATGTAATACTCGTTTTTGTTTGTTTATTTAACGTCCCCTTTTCATACTGCTATTGCTAATCGGACAATGCTACATTGGAAGTTCTAAACTTTGTCTATCCAGGTTTAATTTTAAATCTAACCTGATACTTCAGGAATTAGCTAAAATAATAAAATATGTTTAATATTTTTCAGGGAGTTGTTAGTGGTGTCCTCCTCGTCTTAGGATAGGAATTTTTGACGAGTACCTGTCATCGTATAGGTTCGGGACCCCCATTTAACGTCCCTTCCGAAGGATGGCATAACCAAGGATTTTTCACTTCCTTCAAAAAATCCTAGGGCCACATGACGACCTGCGAACCCGTGATCTTGGGCTTAGTAGGTTTTTATGCTAACCACTTGACCATAGGTCGCCCCACTTGTTTTTTTTTCATATTCCCATACAGTTTATTGTATAATGGAAGCATGTGAGGCTTCCTTTTCAAAGGAGAGGGTTGTGGTACAACAAAGTTGGGGAATCTCTGATCTAGACTAATTAACTCTGACTAGAATAGGTTGGTAATAAGGTAGATAAACAACACTTCCTGCTGAAATATTTAATGGCTAAAACAACTAAAAAGTCGAGTCCCGGTCCTGATAAAAGAAATAAATTATAATAATATATAATGATGTAAGTCAACAAGATCCAAATTAAAGTAATGTTTAATGATCATTCTCCCCTTGTATACATCGCCAATTGCGAGAACACGGATATATAGGATCATTGAAGAGAAAGGATATGTTTGGCCGAGAAGTGAACCAGGATGGCTTAGTTAAAAAAGCACCATGACGGATACGTGGGAGACCCGGGTTCCAGTCCTGGTCCTCGTCATATCTTTTCTTTTCAAATAAAAATATTTTATTCTTTAAATAGGAGAAAAAACCTATTTCCAGTAAAAAAATTTGTTATTCCTTATTTTCGAGATACGTTTTGGCCTAGGCCATTCTCAATCTTCTGTTTAAATTGTTTCATTTTTATTTTTTTTTACTTATTATATGGTTAACAATTCTAATAATAATATAAATTCTAATAATTAATAATAATAGATTATTATTAAATGACTATAGAGGACATGGTTCCCTCTGAATTTAAAAAAAAATTTAAATGGAATAAAACAACTTAAATTGAGATGAATGACTTATGGTCGAATTGTTAACCATATAATAAGTAAAAAAAAAAAAAAAAAATGAAACAATTTAAACAGAAGATTGAGAATAGCCTAGGCCGAAACGTATCTCGAAAATAAGGAATACAATTTTTTTTTACTGGCAATAGGTTTTTTTCTCCTATTTAAAGAATAAATTATATGATTGAGTCCAGTTGACCTTTTTTGTAAAAATGAATAAAAATATTGAAAAAGCAATATGTTTTTACCTAAGATCGGGGATATCCTTAGCAGAAGGGTCTCTGCTTTCGATTGAATCGGCCTGATTGGTGGAGAGGAGGCAGCTTGCATCTCCTTCACCTTCTGATTCCTCGCTCTTGGTATGATAGACTTCAGGTTTAGGAATGTTACATCTGTAATGCATAAATTAAGGATCAGTAATATGAAATGAACATAATGATAACTTTATTCTTAATCTATGAACATTAAAAAAGTAATTAAAATATAACTGAGGTTACTATTACTTTCTATCTTAACGAAATAATTATTTTCAGAGATGAGAACTAAAAATGAAATGCTTGAGGAAAAAATGAATACTTTTTAACAAAACTCTACTATTTTCTTTATTTAGCTCTCTTTATGCTATTTTAGGTAAATTTCATGACATAATAAGACTATCTCATAAAATGTATCCAGGACTAACATAATAAAGAACTATATAGACAGAAAATTAGAACTGTTATACAAAATATTCATTAAATATTAATGCTATTAAAAATTAAATCATGGCTTTTCGTAAATCATTTCAAACAAAAATTACCTAATTTATAATTTATAAGTTTACATAGGTGTAATACTAATAATTTGACAATGGAGGATGGTTATATCTGCAAGAAGATAAATATACATTTATGAGACATAAAGAAATAGAACTTATTTAAAGTTATGTATGATTTTAGGAATGATGCAGACAATTTTTTTTTTTTTTGAATGATTGATAATGACATATGTGTCGAAACGTCTTGAAGAATAAACAATTTAGAAGTGCTAGATGACTGAATTATGGTTTTTCTCCCAATATATAAAAAACAAAAATTACCATAATTAATAAAGATTTACCTTTAAATTAATATCTATAATATATTTTCAGATCATGTTGATCATTCTTACATAGATGTTTAATACTAACTATTTTTAACAGTTATAACAGTGAGGGCATAGTCTCAAAAAAATCCCTAATGCAATACAGTAGCAGATCCATTGGCCCTATGTTAAAATTTGTACCAGTCTAAAAAAAATTGTTTACTTTTTTAATTAAATGGTTTTAATGATTATTATTTAATAATGAAATTTAAAACATCATTCTTTCCTAAAATAAAAAAAAATTTGCCTGTTTGCCCATATTTTTAATTTAATTCAAATGGAAACCGTAAGATATCGAGAATATGAATAAAATGAACTTATACCACTTTCAAATATAACAGCTCACGTATTATTACAAAGAATCAACTTCAACGTAGGGGGATTTCATAAAGAAGTGTATAGTTAATATAATTACCTATTTTCTGCATTGCCAACTCTCATATGAGCTATATCATGATATATTGCAGCATTGACAACATAGTCCATTGGTGCGATGACTCCATAAGCTTCAGGACCTCTTTCGATGACCAAAGGATCAGAGACATTAGGATCAAACATAAGGGCATTCGGAGTGACGAGGAGGACACCACTAACAACTCCCTGAAAAATATTGAACATATTTTATTATTTTAGCTAATTCCTGAAATATCAGAGTAGATTTAAAATCAATGGCATTAAAATATAATAAATATCACAGGATAAAATAAAAGCTAATCAAATATAAATAAATCTGATTTTTTGAAACAGTATCATCAAAACTGTGCTTTGATATCAGCGCTTCTTCATTTGGATGGATTCTAATAGAACATTTGATTAAACAAGAACAAAGTCGAAACAATTATACAATAAATATAAAATTAATGTTCTCACCTGCCCATCTGTAATATGCCTCACATTTATTTTAAGAAATTTCTCGAGAAGAGGAGATGACGGAGTTCCAACTCTTTCGACGTGACCAGGCTTTGGAGAACTGACCCGCAGGGTCTCAAGCATATCTGTAAACATTATTTAAAGCAAAACCGTTAATGCTTATAATATATTATTTACACATGTTTTAAAAAGAATATTTTAAAAGTTCAGAATTGAATGAGCTGTAGGATGCTATTAATGATTCTTACTAGCTTAATTCCGCAGCCCCTGTAAATAAGTGGTAAAGTCGAATTTTGTTACAAGGTTATTAAGGTACAGATATTCAGCTCTTAAATTCCAATCAATTGCCATATAAGAGTTGACAAGTCATACTTTTTTTTTTTTACTCATTCAATAATGCCAAATATACAAAAATGCGTGTATAAATGAGAAAAATTCTTTAATTTTGAAAAGTAGAGTCATCCATGACCTAACTGATTTTCAATAAAGTTGCAGATTTGGCCCAAACCCGATATCAGTCCTTTCATGACAAACTTTATTCCAACTGAAACCCACTAGTTTTAATCTTAGCCACCTCAGCAATTCAACCCTCTGAGGAGTGAAAAGATGGGCTTGTGACATTTTAAGTTGAATTTGTTATTCAAGTACAACCACTAGGTGGTTCCTCTACATGCCTTCATCCATGGCATTATGCATCATTAATTATATTTATTTTTTGTATTATTATAATACAGTTGTAAATTTCAATAAATATATTTTTTTTTAATTTGGAAAATTAGATAGGTGCATTTGTCAAGCATTATTAAAGTGAGACCATGAACAAATCTTAATCATAATTCCGATAATTATATACCTTCTTCATCAGTATTGTCACTTCTTTCCGTAGAAGTAGTGTGAGAAGCTCCATCTTCATCTCCTTCTTTCTCTTTTTTGCCTTCTTTGTCTGGTACTCTGATAACTTGACCAGGAAAAACTGTCCTTGCAGCGAGACGATTTAGTTTAACCAATTCTGAAGGAGTTGTATCGAATCTTGCAGCGACAGATGTCAAAGTATCTGTGGCTTCCACCTAAAACAAATTTTCATTATTAGAATAAATTTATAATATAGTAAACTCAGAAAATTAAATAAATACAGGAAAAGCAATGTATAATATAAGTTAATGGGAAAATAATAAAGTATATTTACAACGATAAACATACCCCATTAATTTGCCAAAATCAAACTTTTATTTATTTAATAAACATTCTACAAGTGATCCTTTGAAAATCAACTATAATAATAATTAACATAAAAAGATGTTAAAACTTAAAAAAAAAATTATTATCCTCAACTTCAGGTCATATTATAAGTAAAGGTAAAAGGTATAAAAATAAAATAAACATTTTATTTTTTATAAAATAATGGATAATGCAATATCAATTTATTAATTGATAACAAAAATAGCAAGACACTTATTAGTGACTAAGCTTTTAAAAAGTAACATAAGTGGAACTTAAATTTTTAAGTAAGGCTAAATTCTCCAATTAAATCATTTAATTAATCATATATTTTTGGAGACTGACCAGGAAACAAATTAAAATCAATACTTAAATTATTTAGTACATTTATATGGATAATTTTAAAATTAATTTTATTTCAGTCACTGAGCTTCTATCAAGAGTTAAAAACTTGTTCATTAAGAACAATTAATTAGAAACTAAGGATCACGTATACCTGAAAAACCTTTTACAGCCTATTATTACAGTAGCTCTTACAAGGTTTTGTTTACATGCACCACTGATATTCATGTTTAGAATTACATCAAAAAGCTAATTGCATTCTTCAAAATAGTTAAGATAAAAAAATTCACCAAGGCTATCTTCTAAATTATTTAATATTAAATGTAATTTATTATTATAAGTTATTATTATACTATAAGAAAAACAAGGTTTGTAAATTATACTTCATAATCAGTTTGATTTTCGATAATTTGGTAACTTTTTTTTTTAATGATTAGGTCTTACATTTTACAGAATGCTTTAGGATTAAATATTACATTAATTAATATTTTAGCAAAAAATCATTCAGGCTTAGTTGGAAAAAAATGAGAGAAGTCATTTAATAATGCATATAAAATGTTGAAGTAATATTAAATAAATTTATACAAATCATTCAAGAAACATTTTTTTTGTTTCATTCTTATTTTTTTAAATCCAAAGATTTAAATAATCAATATGTGATGTAACAAAAACTTGAACTGACCACAGTTTTATTTTCAATAACTCCTTGGTTATAGAAGCTCTGGAGATAATTCCAAACACTTTGGAACATATTTTCATCAAAAGATTCGACAAAATTAAAAAGAATACAACAATGCACAGCATATTATAACTAGAAAACATGCTCACAACTAACATGATTATTTTCACTTGCCCACCTAAATTGTCATTCAACCTTATCATTGAGCTTATGATAAGATTTCATTTATCTTCATAATTAAGTGTGTTGTTAGATAAATTTCGAACGTATAATCGTTGATAAAAATAAAGCAGAAAAAGGGGATACAAATAATAATAAGTATCAAATTATGAAAACAAAAGTATGCTACCAAAAGTCGAGAATTAAAAAATAAATAATATATATGAATAGATAATGCATAGGGCAGCAAGGTGGCTCTTTTAATATATTATTTAAAAGTTAAACTCAATACTGTCAGAATCATATACTGCCAGTATTTTTTAATCAAACTACAAAATCAGCACTATTTTATTTTTCAACACAATTACAACAAAGCTACAAACAGTGCATATAAAATGTATAAACACCTCACCTTAACATAAAGGTGATTTTTAATATCCCTGAGTGTAAAAGGCATTACAAAATTCAATGTATAATGAAAACCAATTCAAATTCTTCAACATAAAGCCTGGGATAAAAACAACACTAATACTTAATTTTATTGTTACAAAGAACCATATTGTTTTTTAATGTTGGAAATTAAATTAATTGTACAAAACTTTAAACTTATAGCAGCCAGAGTAAACAAAACGCTGGCTAACCTCTGTTGTAACCTGCCAATGTGTTTGTAACCTTACGCTGACATTGGATTAGGAAAATATAGGATTATGCCATGGATTATAATTGTTTAATTTTTATATTTTTCTTTCTATGTTTACATTCTAAATATTAATGATTGAACTTGATTTTTTCAACTTATGCTTGAGAATATAAAACAAATAAGATAAGAAGGAAGAAATTACGAAAAAAAAAACAAACACGAAATTCACTTATTGAAACTCTCAAAGCCAAGTTAAATGGCTGTTCAGAGAAAAAAATTTAAGAAGTTCAAAACTTGTGATTAGTTTATCTACGTATGCTTCATACAATGAAAAAAAACAGTAGAATAAAACATCAAATTTATTGTTATTTAAGCCTTTAAAGAATGAAAATAAAAAATGGTTGATATATTCTGGCCAAAAAATTAGTACCAATGATATGAAACTTTTTCCAAGTAGTTATACGTTTTAGAACTGAAAAAAGACTTAGAAGTCTGACTGCTAATAAAAAAATTACTACGAATATTATTATTTGTTAAAAATTGTGAAAACATATACGTAATGCTTAACAAATAAGCACTTCCTCGGATGGTAATTTATAGGTGGAGGCTAAGTTTTATAAAACTAATGTTTAACGATTTAAGGGCCATTAAAAGCGAATGTAATTTTCCACCTTTTACAGTAACTAAAATAACTCTTTTCGTAGTGATTTCTTTTTTAATTAAAAAGAAAATGTCATTTTACCCTCAGTTTTTTATGGCTTAGAGTAAGGGATCCACAAAAGTACCCACAACAGCTAATCACAATTCAAACGACAACTTGATTAGCTTTAGATAATTACAGTTACAACGTGACAATGAATAAAAACATGAATAATGAAAATTGTCCAAGGAGACAACTGCAGGGATCTGTTCACTTGAGTATAATAATGGAGGTGGAAGATAGCACTAATTTGGTGGGGCCTAGTACTTTCCCCGCCATTTCACTGAATCAGTGTTGCCACACGATCAACAACCAATGTGATGTAACTTAAAGGACAAACCTTGAAGTAGGATTGCTTCTTTCAAATACAATGTACTTCTATACATACCAAAAGAGAAATGGTAACTAGGAAAACTTAAAAAAAAAGTTGTTCAGTACACCATTAAACCTCTGTTTAAAAATTTTAAGTAGCAGTGAAACAGTAACTAACGGGACACAATCATCACGTGAACTTGTGCAGCTTTTCTCACTAATCAGCTGATAGCCATCTAATAACATGATATTTATTTCTTTAAATATGAAGATTATTCAGCAAGTTTAGTTGTTTGGAAATCTTGACGTGGAACAGGATTTTGACCGAGTCTGGCATCCGGGCTTGCTCTACAAACTCCGTAAATTCCTACCCCCTACATACTTTCTTATCCTTCAATCCTATCTCACAGATAGAACTTTCCAAGTAAACCATAATAATGTCTATTCATCCTTCTTTTCCCAATCTGCTGGTGTTCCTCAAGGTAGTATCCTTGGCCCAATCCTTTATACAGTTCATACAGCTGGCATCCCAACTAATCCTAATACCAGCCTTACCACGTATGCTGATGATACATGTGTATTATCAGTCAACACCAATCTAGTTATTGCATCCCAAAGCCTCCAATCCCATATCACTGATCTTGAAGAATGATGTCAAAACTGGAGAATTAAAATAAATTCTCAAAAATCGCATCAAATCGCTTTTACCTTACGTCGTTAACCAATGACTTCCTGCCCTTCAGTATCCTTTAATAATATCCCACTGGTGCCTAAGATCCGATACTTAGGGTTGCACCTCGAAAAACGATTAACCTGGAATCCTCATACAAGACTGAAAAGACAAGAAACCGCTCGACGTTTCAGGCTACTTCAACACTTACGAGACAAACGCTCTAAGCTCCCAATTAACTACAAAAGACTCATGTACATGACCATCATGCGACCTATTTTTCTTACGGAGTAGAGCTTTGGGGATCCACTATCGAATTCCTCTCGTATCCAATCCTTACAATCCAAAATCCTTCGTAAAATCCTCAATGCTGCTTATTTTGTTAAGATTAAAGTCACTTGGCTCGAACCCGGTATCTATCCTTTCATAACAAACTTCATTACCACTCAAACCCTCTAGTTTCAAACCTAGCTTCCTCTTCAATTCCCGATAATCATCATAGGCGTCTGAAAAGAAGATGGCCACGTGACCTTCTTAGTTGAACTTTGATTTGAGTACTACCAGTGGGTAGTTTCTCTACTTGTCATTATCATGTAATTATAATGTAAAAACAGTAACATGATTACTTATCCTATTTACTTGTTGTATTATTGTAATACAGTTGTAAATATCAATAAATAAATTTTAAAAAAAAGTTGTTTGGAAATAAGCACTTTGGACTTGGTGAGGGACAGTTAAAGTGACAAACATACAAGTTATCATGAGCTTGATGAGAAAATAGAATGTAATTATCGGAAATGTGTATACTTCGGTAATCATATCGTCTAGAAATTAACGTTCCAACGAACATATATCATTTATACTTCGAAATCTTAGTTTAAACTGTTTCTTGATGAAATGATTACCGAAATCTACTCATTACCCATAATTGCATTATGTTTTTCATACTAAATCTCACGATAAATTGTATTTTTAGAAAATATTAAGAATGAAAAGAATAAACAGTTAAAACTTGTAATTCAACTCGAAGCGACAACCTGTGGAACAGACACCAATTATTGTTTAGAAACGATTTTGGTGACATACACTGGAACATATTAAAAGGGAAAAAAATCAAGAAAAATGAATTACGAAATTCCCACTAACTGTATTCCTCCTGTGCCCTATAGTACCCTGGTATTGAAGGCATTAGTATTAATTTAGTTTAATTATACAACAATATAATTAAATACATACATATTATATGATGATTATGGAATATGAAAACCTATCTTTTAACAACCATGGGATTATCGTAAAACGAAATATGGACTTACAGGATGCAATCAACAAGACATCGACATATTATTTTGGAGGATTTCTTCAATATTTCGATGATATACACTAAACTTCTGAGGCATATACTCTTTGAACAAGCGCATTTTGCACAAGAAAAGGCATTTCCATAAAATTGCGGACAATTTTCGCCGATCATAATACAAACAGTATGTTCAATGAAGTGGAAGAAGTCATTTCATGGCACATAGAACGCTTTGAGCACCGTTTTTATATTCTTGAAGAAATAGTGACTATACAAAGTTTAATCACCCATTAGGATGTCAACGAACCTTCGTAAAAGAGGGTTTAATTTAAAAATCCATTCGTATATAAACATTTTCTATAGTTTTCTTTTAGGGAGCGGAGTGGCTCAGTGTTAGAGCACTGAGTTGCCATGCCGGAAATCCTGGTTCAAATCCCGCTGCAGGGCAGTACTTTTATTTAGTCTGTTTGCAGCCGGAGATGGATATTATAGGATCTAGGAACCCTCTGGGGCAGACCCAGCCTCTATAAAATATTATAAAAATAGGGTACCCAAAATAAGGGGAGGAATCTGGCAGTTAAGCGTGACCTAGGACAAGTCACCTCCTTGGAGAACAAATGAAACAGTACAGTCTCTACCTTGTACTGAACCCAGACCCTTCACGGGTTGTAGTGGTACAGTTTTTTAAATTTTTTTTTCATAGTTTTCATTTAATAATAATGAAAGTTGAGTTTTATTTATTACGGGACAAACTCATTTAGGGCAGTCACAGGTAATTGTGGGATGCAGAGCTTTAAAGTAGATTTTATATTAATTGAAAAATAAATTAAAAAAATTAATAAATTTAAAAAAATGCATTTCTCTATTCGTCGTTCCAATACTTTCCAATCCACCTCAAAGCAAAAGAATTTTGTACAGGAGTTTAAATAGTTTCTTTCATATAGTATATACAATCGAGTAACTCATAAATATGAGCTGATGAACAAAAAAAAAACTTCTCATAATACTATGGAACAAAACAATTAAAAAATGGAATCAAAGTACGTTTTCTAATCGTTGATATGACATACTATTGTTATTTAATTTATTATCATTAATTAAGAATATTAAGTTTATTGAATATCTTGTCTGAAACCATGCCCCATCCTTGTCAACTGTAAATATATCATTGATTGTTGAATTATCCATTTAAAACTCACCAAGTCGATCTGGAAATAAAATGTCTATTACGAGTGAAAAAGAGTGGACAGTAATTATACAGTTCCGTTACACACGCTATTTTTTAATTATTTTATCTCGGATACATATAGGTTTTTAAAAAATATGGCCGAACTTAATAAATTGGTACGAAACGATGCAAAAATAGTGCAGTACATGACAGGAGATAAATAAAATGTGAGATGTGAACTTTTTTGACGACTTAGCAGTTAATATTTCCCAACAGAAGCCATTATCGAATAATCAATATATGGATTGCGTAATGAGTAAAAATAGAAAGGATCTAAATCTTCCTCTAAGAATATAACCGATACCTCTAATGTATTCATAAAATAATATCAATATAACTAATATGAAATGATAAATTATTTATTTTTTTATTAATTGTTATAATTTTAAATATTTTTATTTTGAAGAGAAAATATGTGTCCAGAGCCGGGATTCGAACCCCGGTCTCCCATGTTTTCTTCATGGTGCTCTACCATCTCAGCTATCCTGGTCTGTACCTCGGTCAGACAAATCCATTCTCTTCACTGATCCCATATCCCCGTGTTCTCGAAATTTGCGATGTATACAAGGGGAAGAATGTTCATTGAGCATTACTTTAATTACTATCTTGTTGAGTTACGTAATTATATATTATTATAATTTATTTTATTTTATTTTTTTGGTAGAATTATAACAATAAAATAAAATAAATTATTTATATTGAAAATTGTATTTTAAAATACTGTTTTCATTAGAATGCAACTGGAAAACTGCAAAACCAAAACTTTAATTCTTTAAAATCGAATTTAATTATTATCCTATATAATAATTAACTTTTCAACGTTCCGCTAATTCAGGCATCAGAACAAAAACAAAACCACGAATGAAGATCAAATGAGGCACAACTACCATACTCAAGACTGCGGATTCGCAGCCCGGCATTTTTTTTTTTAGCCGGCATTATGACCTTAGAATTTTTTAAAGGGGGTAAAAATTGCTTGGTTTGTCCGTCCTTCAGCGGAGACATACAATAGGGCCCTGAGCCTGTGCGATGTCAGGTACTCTGTAAATATCCCTGTTCTAATTACACCTGCATAGGCAAAATTTAGGACACCCACATCATCCGACATCGCCCGATTAGTAACAGCAGCACTATGTGACGTTAAATGAATTAACAAATATATTTATTCAGTGATGTTTTGCATTCCACATCCGTGAGTGTCAATGAAGGATTAAAATGTTAATGTCACACAAGATTTGACATTTTTTATTTTTACATGGATTTTTTCCTTGTTTATCGTTTGACAGGTCTTGGCCTTCCTCACTCCCTTTTTTATTACATGAGATTAATAATTCTTCGGAAAACAAACTACTTTTTATACTTGTCACACGATTACACGCACCTAAGGTATAAGCATGTACACCTTAAATATTTCTAAACATTGGCACAAATATAAATAAGTCTGGTACTTATTTGGTGTTTTCTTGACTGGACCCTCCAACTATCTCCATTCTCCATTATATCATCCAGTCAACTATTTTTCTCTCTAACTTGAATGTATCTAAATTAATCTCATCAAAATCAACATGAAGCTTTGAGTACTTAGTTTTAACATAAACCTTTAGTGTATAAAACAAACAAATCTAGATATAATGTTCAAATGTAAATATTTTGCAGTGCTGAAAAAAGCCTTCTGCGCATTAACACTTCATCACCTTATCTGATTGTTATGGCATGACAGGAGAACGTGAGCAACATCTACTCACAGCACTCAGATGATTATTTTCTCTAAATAGGTCTCGAGGCCATGTTCTTTTCAAACACCTAGAAGATTTTTAGTGGGATTAGAATTGTATCAAGTTTGGCAGTGGGTTATTTTAGGTATCTTATACGGCTATAAAAAATGACAATTGAATTGGTTACATTTAAAAAAATGAAGTCTAAAATAGATAAAATAGGACACATCTGTGGTAACCTATGGTGTAGTGGTTAGCCCATTAGACATAGGATTTTTTAAAAATAAATAAATGCTTGGTTATGCCGTCCTTCGGAGGGGGCGTAAAATGGTGATTTTGTACCATTAGCCATACTAACATAAAGTTACGTTAAATAAAAAAATATACAACACTATGTTGTACAACTTCTACTGACACAGTTGGTTAATGGGCCAACACATTTAACTTTTTATTGATATTTTTATTTCACACTCAGACACACCGTATGGTACAATTAGGTCTTTATGGATAATTTTGGTTGTGAAATTTTAACAAGAATTTCACGCGATCATCTTCCTTGAATCCTGATGTCAAGGCCAAGAGCTTTACTACGTAAAAACAAAAGATTGTAGATCACTAAAACGATTTTTTCTTTCTTTCAATAAAGCGGGAAATTATAGCGTTTGTCTGATAAGTTTTGTTTTCAGTGGTGTATCTTGAGGTAGTTTATTTTATTTTTTTTTAAGGACGTGGACGAAATTCCCACCTCATAATACACTTAAATTATCAGGAAAACTTTAAGGTTCATATTAGAGAAGAAAATATTTGACTGGATGATTCTAATGAAGGATAGAACAAAAAATAAGAAAATCTTATTTTTTAATGGTTACAACGTTTCGGCCTACGGTGTAACTTAATCAAAACTTGATTAAGTTACTGGTAATGGTATCATATGTTAATACAAAATGTGATGTTAATCCTACTAATATTATAAATGCGAAAGTTTGTATGTTTGTCTCTCTTTCACGCAAAAACTACTGAACGGATTTGAATGAAACTTTACAGTAATATAGGTTATACATCAGAATAACACATAGGCTACAGCAATGGCGGATTTATGAGGGGAGAGGGAACGGGGGCACGTGCCCCTCAGACAGTTTTAGGTACTGTGGAGAATCCATTACAGTACATAATTAAAGGCAAATGACATGATAATAGTTGCTAAAATAATACAAAAACATGAGTGAAACTATGGTTTCGGTATCCTACTAATATTATAAATGCGAAAGTTTGTATGTATGTTTGTTACTCATTCACGTAAAAACTAAAGAAAGAATTTGGATGAAATATAGGTCATACATCATTATAACACATAGCATCATAGCCCTACAGCAAGGGAAGATTCACGTGCCTCCGTTCCCCCTCCCCCATATAGTTTTTAGGTACTCTCGAGAATTTATTGCAGTACACTATTAAAGGAAAATCAGGAACTTTGCATCTTGAAATTTGCAGACAGGTGCTTTGTATAACTTAAGAAAGAAATTTGGATAATTCCACCCCAAGTGTTCAGTTTTGAAGTTAGACATCTGAAATTTTGGATGTACGAGTAACTTATAGTTTTTAAAAAAAATAAATTATATATTTAAAATGATCTGTCACGAAACTTTAAGTGGCAGACCAAATTCCACGCGAGCGAAGCCGCGGGCAAAAGCTAGTGTGTAAATATAGAAGAAAAGTATAGGTTCATAATTTTGAACTTATAATTTATAATTATATTCAAATTATAATTGATAATTTTGAACTTATCGATTTGTTTATAATGTCATATTGTTTTATTGAATTTCCTTATAATATCCAAAAGAAAAATAACAACATATAAATAAAGTAAAAACATTTAACTTGTATCTAAACAAGTTCATATATTTTGTTTTAATTAAATAATAATAATGATAATAGGGTAGCTCAGTGTGGAGAGTGCTGGAGGTCTCGGATTCGAATCAGGCTATGGAAGAAAAATTATTCAACATGTTAATAGCTATTAATTGACACTGTCGATCTGCGCACTCCCGGGACTTGCTCATCCTCTACAAAGTGGGTGGCTTAATTGGGATTAAAGCGCGATCTCGGCCAAATCACCTCCATGCACATCCGTTGGCTTAGAATCAGTACAGTCCCTTCCAAATACTGAACCGAAGAAACTTAATGGGATGTAGTGGTACAGGTGTTTAAAATATAAAATATATTCTAAGACTAGCTAAAGGAGTTTAAAGAATTAAAAACTTTAGATTCACCTAAATATAAGACTTTAAACGGAATCAAATGCCGGTTTATAATTTCCCTTTCGAATATTATAGAGGCGATATAAACTGCTTAAACGACTAAGACGGGGTTGCTAAGAATAGCCAGAGACAGAAGAAAATAAAATAAAAAGAAGACGAGAGTAGAAGATAAATAAAACATCAGAACACTTAAAGAGGTGCCTTCGGGAACCGGTTCTTCAGCTCCAGTCGTACCAACTTCGTCGACATTAACAAGTTATTTATTTCATCTCATTTATTATTAATTTAATTTCACTTTTAATTTTCGTTTTTCACAACAACAATTAATTCTGAGAGAGCTTTATCTGCTTTATTTTATACTAGCTTATGCCCGCGGCTTCGCACGCGTGGAATATTTGTCTGCCACGTAAATTTTCGTGAAAGATTATTTTAAATAAATAATTTAATTATTTTTTTTAAATATAAGTTACTCGAACATCCGAAATTTCAGATGTCTAACTTCAAAATTGACGCATTCTATACAACCTTTGAACCCCTATTATATTAAAGGGGAAGCCCTTGGAGAGGAATTATCCGAATTTCTTTCTTAAACTATACACAGAACCTAACTACAAATTTCAAGATGCTAAGTTCCTGATTTACCTTTAATTATATACTATAACGGGGGGGGGGGCACATGCTCCCGTGCCCCCACATAGATCATCATGTGATTTGCCTTTATTTATGTACAATAATGGATTCTCCACAGTACCTAAAATACTGTCGGGGGGGGGCACGTGCCCCCTTGCACCCTCCCATAAATCCGCGCTTGCTATAGCCTGTGTTATTCTGATGTATAACCTATAGTACTGTAAAGTTTCATCCAAATCCGTCCAGTAGTTTTTGCGTGAAAGAGATACAAACATATAAACATTCACATTTATAATATTAGTAAGATTAATAGGATATCAAAACAAATAGTTTCACTCATGTTCTTTCTGTTATTTTAACAACTATTATCATGTGATTTGCCTTTATTTATGAACAATAATGGATTCTCCACAGTAGTTACTGCAGGGGGGGGGGAACGTGCCCCATTGCACCCCCCCATAAATCCGTGCTTGCTATAGCCTATATGTTATTCTGATGTATAACCTATATTACTGTAAAGTTTCACCCAAATCCGTCCAGTAGTTTTTGCGTGAAAGAGAGACAAACATACAAACATTCACATTTATAATATTAGTAAGATTAGTAAGATCAGCCGTACAGGGTATATGTTACGCGATAATAGTTACTATGCTGGTAGTTACTTTCGTAGTATAACCGCCAGTTACTTTCAATATCACGGTTACTTCAAAAAAGTCAGTATTTGTATTTTACATTCGATCATATGTTTTTATAAGTTAAAGGACGCTGCTCTCATTCAGTTCGATGTGATCATTTCTAACTGTCACTTCCAACTGAACGCAACATTCGCATCTACACGCTCACTTCGGTGTGTCAGTTCAATTGGAAGCTCCAGTCCCTCTCATTGTGTTTTGTTTTATGTATTTAACATATTAAACACAATTTTTACATCAAGTTTTGGGACGATGAATTGTTATTTCTATATAGTGCTGTGGCTTGTGCTATAGTGGAAAGGAGAAAGCGCAGAATAAAGTCTTTTGAACTTAATTTCCACAAACATTCCTCCCCTCTGAACAGTTCTATAAATTCTAAAAGAAAGTCTTTTAAAAGTCTCAAACCGTATTATAACTTAAAATAATAAACATACAGACGAGGAGTACTGGCGAGGTCTGGAAAGCGTTTGAAAGGGTGATGTCTATCCAAACGACACCTGTACGCATGCTCAGATAACTGATGTGACGGTACACACGCTCACTTCGGATTGACGTCAGTTCGGTGTGTCACACCGAAATAATGAATTTTAATCAGACCGTCAGTTCAGTTTTTTGATGTGAGCTTACATCAATTTAGCCTACACACGGTCACTTCGGTGTGTCAGTTCGATGGGAACACACCAAACTGACCGTGTCTAGCGGCCTTAAAAGATTATTTAAACAATATGACTTAATTATATCTTTTCATGTTCATCAAATGACGATTTTTAATTACTAATGGATAGTTCTGAAGAGACGAAGCAAGGAGAAGGTGGGACGAGGAAAGTACTACACAATTATTTAAGGAAGAAATAGTTGGGGGTGCAGTCAATGATTATTATATTATACGCACAATTATATTTGTGCGAATTTATGTGACTGCGACATATAGGATTGAAATAGGTGTCTTCCTTTTTATTTATCTTCATTTTTATTTAACATGGCATTTGAAATAATTATTAGGGTAATGTGAACAAGGACTGGCAGATACTTTTATAACAGAGAGACCCAAAACTTCACTTTTGGTAATGTAATCGTAACAGGAATAATACGATTTCAGTTGAGTACAAAAATGTATAGAGTCATAACCTATCATAGGGCTCAAAACAAAAAATATGATATGCTTGGCATAGAAAAACCTTGTCCAAAAGTTGAAGAACATGGAGAATAACTACTGAGGATAGCACTGATCCTAAGCGCTGTCATAGATAGATATATCTAGAGAGACCCACTTTATAGGGGTTCACCCAGGCACTTTAAAGTGGGTACCCTCCGATATAACATAAACAAGAGAAGAGGAAATGGAAAGGACACCATTATGATTAGAGTGCCGTATTGTGGCTTCCTTCCCAAGTGCTCTTATTATTGAAGTGTCGATTAAAAAATATTTCTCATCTCATCCAATTCAAATTTAATACCCTAATGCAACTCTCAATTTTTTTATTATTTTTTTTTTGTAATGTACATATTTATATAAAATTCTTTCGATTGACGAATGGCATTATGGTGAGTTTTTATTTTTAATTGATGATACATCATACAAGACTAAAAAGACAAGAAACTGCTCGACCTTTTCTCCTACTTCAACATTTACTGGACAAACGCCCTAAGCTCCCAATTAATTACAAAAGACTCATTTACATGACAGTTATCAGACCTATTTGGACATATGGAGTTAAGCTTTGGGGCTCTACTAAACAATCCAATTCATCTCGTATCCAATCTTTACAATCCAAAACCCTTCATAAAATCCTCAATGCTCCTTATTATGTCACAAACAAACTCATCCATCATGATCTTAATATCCCTTATGTTGCTGATTTGGCCCACACCTTCCATGACAAGCTCCATACACACTTGAATACGCTAGTCTCTCAACTTGCTTCCCATACTATTCCTGATAACCCTCCGAGGCGTCTGAAAAGAAGATGACCTCGAGACCTTCTACTACAGAACTTTATTGGAGTGCTACTGATCGGCAGTTTCTCCACATTTTTTTTTCATGTCATTTGTTCATATTAGCAGATTTACTTGTTGTAATATTATTACAGTTGTAAATATCAACAAATTAATCTAAAAAATTGATGATAAGTAAATTATTTTTATATTAAAATTGTTAGTATTATTTTTATTTTTTTTTTAGCGAGGTGGCTAGATATGCAGAAGATTGCTAATATATTGGCCGAGGGCTCGAGATATAATAGATAATTATTTCATCGGTTCTCAGCAGTGGATCGACCCTGTGGGGTCCAGTGACCCGGAGGTTGAAAGTGATCATGGCCTTGCATAACTGTTGGCTCAGCAACACTACGGTAGTTACCAAGTATGTGCTCAATTCAGGAGAAAGGTGCTTCATGAGTTTTATTGGTAAAGGTTTTATTTACTTATTTATTTGAAACAATTTAATAGAATATTTTTTACCTGAAATTATTTTAAAATGATAATATATTTCAAATAAATCTATGATTGCTAATAGATTTGGGGATTGAGGATGAACAAGTTAATATGAAGCGTTGTTCCTATGACATAATATACACTTTTGAAATTTTTTTGGAAATTCACAAAAATATAAATTCGTATATAAGTATATATTTTTGTTTTTTATTTACTTTTTGGCACTTTGGTAAATATCTTATGATTTGTATTATGTAGCCAGACTTCTGGCTAGATTTTTTTTTTTTTTTTTTTACCGCGCGCCCATTGTTTTCACGTTCCCCAAGTTGGGAACCACTGACCAAAAGGGTCATACTTCAACAATAAAGTTACTTTTCTATGCTAAGTATAAATGTACACTCACATGAACACGTATATTTAACAACGAAAACTAGATAAATATATAAATTTAGAAAAAAACTTGTAAAAATATCATAAGAGAAATTTGGATTGTATTCTCAAGGTAAATCGATCAATAATCCTAAATTTGTGACACATATTCATAATAACAAAATAATTAAAAATAGAGTTTTTTAAGTCAAATATCATTAGAAACATAGAATTTTATACACCCAAGAAATGATTTAAAACAATAAACATGTTCAAAGAACATATTGAAAAGAGAAAATTAAATTTATAATTTTTTAATTATAATTTTATTAAATTTAATTTATTAATTTTATTTTTAATTTAATCTCCCTTCATCACTTTGGCATCCATCATTTTGTCATGAAGGAGTTCATGATTAATGAGCATCATAATTTTTATAATTTATCTCCTTCTCAAACTGGAATTTTATATCTTAATTTCTATACGTTTCTTCTATATTTACATCGTATTTTGTATTTATACAAGTTCATCCTAATTATATACATTTATATAACATCCCATACTTATATTTTCAACACTACATATTTCTTCTGTATTTATTCTTTGGCATAATATTTTGTATCAATTTTCATACATTTTACTTATGTAACACTCTAGGGGTCTATTATCATACATTATATATTTTATCTGAAATTAAACTAGATTTTCCATACTTTTATATCACACCTTTTTATATTTATACTTTTTCATTTTGTATCTTTCGGTTTACCTTCTCATTTTTCTTTCTCTTTATTTTTTGTTTACATTATCATTCTTCCGTATATTTATTCTGTAATTTTTTTATTCATTATCCTTAATAATATATCCATCGCTATTTTTTACTTTTCTATTACTCTATATGTTATTATATTCTTGGTACTGTAATGTTTTTATAGTCATTTTTGTTTTGTTTTTTATTTCTCTCATACCTCTGAAGATAACCTACAAAGTAGGT
The DNA here is from genome assembly GCA_037127475.1 of Arma custos. Taxonomy (NCBI): domain Eukaryota; kingdom Metazoa; phylum Arthropoda; class Insecta; order Hemiptera; family Pentatomidae; genus Arma; species Arma custos. The sequence goes on along the minus strand of CM073762.1, from coordinate 18,717,035 downwards.
CGAAACGTCGGCACAAATAAAAAAAATAAGTCTTCACTTATTTGTTGTTAATTTATGACTGCACCCCCCAACTATTTCCATCCTCTATTAGATCTTCCAGTCAACTATTTTCCTCTCTAAATTTAAAATTTGACGGATATATGAGCGCTGAGTTGCCATGCTGAAGATACTGGTTCAAATCCGGCTGTGGCAGATGAATTATTTTAACAGCCGTGGTTGGAGCCTGTAGAATCTGAGGATTCTCTGGGGGCTCATCCAGTCTCTGTAGAGCAAGTACCCTTAATTGGGAGAAGACCTGGCGGTAAAGCGTGAACTCAACAACTCGCTGCACAACTGTTGTACAGTCTCCACTGTACAGGCTCAGAACTGAGCCCAAGATCCTTCATGGGTTGTAGCGGTACAGGTTTTTAATAAAATTTAAAAGGTGTATGTATAGCGTTAAAAATATGATTATTTGCTAAGTGCTATGTGTTAAAAACACAAAGTTCGCTGATATTTTTTAATTAATTCAAATGAAAAGCATTAAACATCTCCAAACATGAAAATATGTACTTAGACCACTTTCAAGAATAACAGTTCTTATGATGTATTCATCAATGATAAATGTGTATCAAATTGAATATTTACAATGAATATTTGTAGAATTAATTAATTTGGCTTGTTTAGGATGAACAAAAACAAATAAATGAATAAAAAATAAATAAATGAGAAAAACATGAAGTTATTGGATGTTCTTCATTTGTAACCTTTTAACCCCAAGTGACCTTTTGCGACTAAATTAAACCAATTGATTCCTTCATTACGCCCCACTTCCCACGAAGCCACAATTACGATGAATCTTCTCTCTTAGATAATTGCTAATTATATTAATAACAATAGCTTTAATTAGTATGGTACTGCAGATTTTATTAATATAATTTGCAATAAAATAGGATTATTGTATTACAATTACTCGATAAAAATTACGATGCGAGTTTCATTCTAACATTCTATTTACGGTATAATTTTTGGCTGATCACAAAATAATAAATAAATAAAACCATGAAAAATAAATAAATAAGGCTACATAAATATATAAATAAAAATTAACAAACAAGACCCCATACTAATAAATAAAATAAAACCAATAAATAAATACACATCCCTAAAAGAAAGACGCATTAAATTAAATTAATAATAATGAAAATTGAACCTTAAAGGATGATTTCGACTCCCATCTACGTCTTGTTTACCAATTGATCGAACAAACGACAGTAGAACCATAATATACTAGCACTATAAGAAAACTGGTCATAATTCAAATGAAAGATAATTCGCTTATTACAATTTCTTTGTCATAAGACCAATTAAAATATGTCTTCCATGTTTTTGAAAATATATTTTAAATGAATTCTAAGTATAAAAACTTCCAAGTTACTTTTACTTTGAATTAATATAAAAAGAAAAGTACTATTAGTATGTATTTTTAAGTACTTTAATGTATTATAATATATTTTTCCAATAAAATAATAATAATATATTTTTTTAAATTTAGTCCATTAAACATGCAATTCGATATTTAAATTAAGATAAAATATTATGCGTTAAGAAACAAAAAACATTATTTTTTTTAACATACTTTGTTTTCTTCATTTAAAGGAAACAAAATTAATGCATTGGTTACTTATTAATCAACGTTAGTTCTTAAACCAAATATCAAGTGAACATTGCTTCAAACCATCTATTTCCCGAAGAAAAACCATGATCTATCTATCCCATCCATTTTACCAATATATTTTCAAACCTAATATCCAACAGAATGTCACCTGCTATTTCAGTATCGTAAATGTCTATTGTTAGGCACTGCAATGAAGACATAACGGTTAAAAAATAATAACATGCTAACTAGCAGCGCAGTTATAACATGAGTTAGAACTTAGCTTAAGCTTCAAGGTTAAAGAAAATATAATTGCTATTCAGACGGACTGTAATATGAATAATTAATCGAATTTAAATTGATGAGGAAATGTCTGACTGGATGTGTCTTGAGCAATGTTGAAAATTCTCGAGTTGCACAGTCAACGAATTTTACACAAAAAAGTACAACTTATATTTAAGGAAGAAATAGTTGGGGGTGCAGTCAAAGAAAACACCAAAATAAGCAAAACTTATTTATTATGTGCCTGATTGATCACACGTCGGCACATAATAAATAAGTTTTGCTTATTTTGGTGTTTTCTTTGACTGCACCCCCAACTATTTCTTCCTTAAATTAGAAGATACAGTCGACCAATTCTTCTCTAACATACAACTTATATTATTTTGTACGTTTCGAACTATTTTTTATGTCAGCATTTGGATCAAGAAAAAACAAATCAGAGTAACAATATCAATCAAAGAAAACGGCAGCTTTATAGACAAAAATGATAGAAATGAAAAGGAAGAAATACAATGAAAAAAAGGTTAGGTTATAAGGTAATTGATGAAATTGTTTATAATTTTTTTTTCTTTTTAAATATTTTTGTTTTGAAGAGAAAAGATTTGCTCTGGCCGGGATTCGAACCCGGGTCCTCTGCTTGTCCTTAATAGTGCTCTAAACCACTGAGCTACCAGGAGTCGTATCCCTGTCAGACAAATCCGTTCTCTTCACCGATCCTGTCTGACTGGGATACTATACCTGGTAGCTCAGTGGTTTAGAGCACTGCTACGGAGAATCAGACGACCTGGGTTTGAATCCCGGACAGGGCAAATCTTTTCTTTTCAAAACAAAAATATACAATAATAATATCTCTTGTAGCATTATGTAATGGTTTGGTATTTCTAAGTATTTCTACAGTAACAATAGTACTTTGGTTGATTTTTTATTCAAACCTCATTAATTTTAGCTAATCCATTTCAATAATAAACATTGAAGATTTAAACTCTCCCTGATCAGAATCAAAATTTCTGCCTGCGTTTTTTCTACGAGACAAACTGTCACGTACTGTATGTAGGACTTTTTAGAAAAAAAAGACCCGGCAGGTGGCCCTAGGATTTTTTTAAGGGAGTGAAAATTCCTTAGTTACGCCGTCCTTTGGAAGGGACGTTAAACGGGGGTCCCGAGCCTGTACGATGTCAGGTACTCGTTAAAAATCCCTATCCTAATTAAACCTGGATAGGCAAAATTTAGAGCTCCCACTGTAGCATCGTCCGATTAGCCATAGCAGCATAAAGTGACGTTAAATGAACAAACAAAAAAAAAAAAGATTTTAGCCTTTAGTCTCAGGGTTCGCATTAGGATTAAAAAAAGGACAGCATTATATACAGAATGGAATAAAAAAGTAAGGATACGTTTAAACTTTTTTTTATTTTTATAATTTCGACTCTTGTCTCAAAAATTATGTACTGTGGATAAAATTATGTAGTAAGTGGATCTAAAAAAAACCCTGTACCAACCACTACCATCCGTAAACGGGTCTGACATATCCTAGATCACGCTCAACCACCAGATTTCACCCCCCAATTGTGGGTACCCTTATAACATTTTGTAGAGGCTGGGTGAGCCCCAGGAGAGTCCTAGATCCCATACGATCCATCTCCGGCTGCAAACAGACTAAATCATAGTCTTGCCCGCAGCGGGATTTGAACCAGGACGTTCGCCATGGCAACACAGTGCTCTACCACTGAGCCACTCCGCTCCCAAGTAAGTGGATCTATAGTAATAGAATTGCTTATATATATTTCCGAATCACACACGTATGTCTATAATAATACTCAAAAATAATTACTAAACTCACTATAAGGAATTTAAATGATTGATTCAAAAACTGACAAGAGAATATTCAAGATAAGATCACTGGAGTGCAACATTGCTTCATAATAATGTGTACAGTTGACGTAATCTGTTTATGTGTATTGTTGATATGCATAATGCGCGTATTAATATGTATAATTTGTGAATTTATAATGTATCTTAATTGATGATATTAATATTCAACACACAGCGAATAATAATCTAGTTCTAGTATTAATATTAGGTAATATGTAAACTATAGTTGTTTAATTACAATTAATATACTGAATAATTGCGTAATTTATGCATTCGGGAATATTAATTAATTATTACTTCAATCTGACAGGAGCATCTAATAAACAGTTTACAGCTAACGTGTCAAGAATATCTTCTTGAATTTTTATTATATTATCAGTATCGGAATAAATCAACTGTTAAAAATACTAAAAACAAAAGAAAACATTAAACTACTGCATACAATCGAAAAAATACACATATTAAAAGGCTGTCTGCAAAAAAACAAAACATTAAAAAAATTTATGAAATTGTTGATACTTTATACCTAGATACATCATACCTAGATAAATAATAAAATATAAATATAAAACATTATTTTGAACAAGTTTGTAAACAAATAAAACTTTGACAGCAGTCGTGCATTAAATTTTATGAACGCAATTATTTGTTGAGAATGACAGCGGTGTACTTCAAGATGATGGAATATTTTGCTGAATAATCAATGTACAAAGTTCACTTGTTTGTTGATAATAAAATTGTCTTTGAGTGATCACGATATAAATACTATGCTACTTTCAAGGTTAGATTTTTATTTTTATAACTACAGGAAAACATTAACAAAACTAAAGTATTATAATGTATTTTATATAATACTAAAGCATATATATATATATTTACAATTATTTTTGGAGGGGGATAGGGGCTGACCTCGAGTTCCTTACCCAGCGTACACTCGGGTTGAATGACAGTGATAAATCGGTCTAGATCAAAGAATGATGGCTGCTCGGGGTCAGCAAGTGAACGAGGTCCAATATATCTTTACCCAAAAAAAACATACCTGAACCAAAAATCAAGGATCTATAGATTATTTGTCAACCTCTTTACATGGTTATCATAAATTTGTGTACATGAATTACACTGTACAAATTACATAAACATTTTCTTAATACACATTTTACAATTTTTATTTTAAATATGTTTTATTTAAAATGAAATTTTTACTAATTTATAGCTGACTAGCTTATGCCCGCGACTTCGCTCACGTGGAATTTGGTCTGCCACATAAAGTTTCGTGAAAGATCATTTAAAATAAATAATTTAATTATTTTTTTAAATAAAAGTTACTGGTACATCCAAAATTCCAGATGTCCAACTTCAAAACTGACGGATTCTATATAACCTTTGAATCCCTATTATATTAAAGGGGAAACCCTTGGAGTGGAATTATCCAAATTTCTATCTTATACTATACAATGAACCTATCTACAAATTTGAAGCTGCTAAGTTCCTGATTTGCCTTTAATTATGTACTATAAAGGGGGGGAGGGCACATGCTCCCGTGCCCCCACATAAATCTTCCCTTGCTGAAGCCTATGATGTATAACCTATATTACTGTCAAGTTTCTTCCAAATCCGTTCAGTAGTTTTTGCGTGAGAGACAAACATACAAACTTTCACATGTATAATATTAGTAAGATAGTAAGATTAGTAGGATATCAAAACAATAGTTTCACTCATCTTCTTTCTGTTATTTTAACAACTATGATCATGTGATTTGCCTTTAATTATGTACTATAATGGATTCTCCACAGTACCTAAAAAGCTGTCGGCGGGACACGTGCCCCCGTGCGCCTCCCCCCTAAATCCGCGCTTGCTATAGCTTATGTGTTATTCTGATGTATAACCTATATAACTCTAAAGTTTCATCGAAATCCGTCCAGTAGTTTTTGCGTGAAAGAGAGACAAACATACAAACTTTCACATTTATAATATTAGTAAGATTTTATTAATTAATATTCAGTTTTCTTATTAACCTCTTATTTCTTATTAAGTATACAATATATTATTGAATATATAGAATTTGAGAAAGCATATGTATCCGTAACATGACCCTTAGGAAATTGTTCTGGATGTTTTATATTATTATATATTTTTATGTTATTGTGAATCCATAAAAATAAAGTCATAAATAAAATACTCTCTCTTAAATTCGAATACGTTAAAGTCAAAGTGCACTAGAAATATGAGCAGTTATTTAAAATCTTTAGTATTTAAGTATTTCTTTTCAATATTTTATAAATTATTATTTATTTTTATTTGATATTGATTATATAAAAAAATTTATTTTGAAGAGAAAATATTTGTCCTGGCCGGGATTCGAACCCGCTACCAGGCTCGCAACCAGGTCAGACTCAGTTGGAAGAGTGCCGCACTACAGATGCGGAAGAAAGGGTCTGTATCCCGGCCGGTACAAATCTTTTCTCTTCAAAATAATAATATTTAAATTTCAATATTTTAAATACTTTTTTAGGTTTTCAAGGCAACTATTATAACAAAAGTCTTTATTGGTTTCTTCTGGTTTAGACCATGAAATTGTTATGAAATTTCTCATTTCAACCCTGAAGAAGTCAGCAGCACGGCTGGCGAAACGTTGGCGAAAAATTTATCAACACGATCTAAACCAGAAGAAACCAATAAAGTCTTTTATTCAATATTTTATTTTGAATACAATTAATATAAAATGGAAAATTATTTAGTATTAAAATTGAATTATAAATATCAGAGAAATAAACACTTAAAAAGCTTAACCGTTATTGTTTTTTTTTATTTTCCTCACTTACCTTGACTTGAAAGATATCAGTAGTTATAAATATCCTCTCTTTGATTTTAATTAAAAACTATTATAAACCCGCACAGTTTTATTAGTTGAAATGTTGTTTTGTTATATTATATTTTATGAAGGTGTTTGCTTTAGGTTTATGGATGAAGAGGAAGATATTCTCTGAAATATTGTCTTTTGGCGAAGTAAAAAATTGCTAACATTGTTTAAACGTAATCCTGTGACCCTTTATGAAAAAATTTCAAGAATCAGATGAAAATGGATATAAGTATTTGTTTTGAAGAGAAAAGATTTGTCCTGGAAAGGATTCGAACCCGGGTCGTATCTCCGGTGTAGTGTTCTAAACCACTGAGCTACTAGGGGTCGTATCCAAGTCATACAAATTCCGTTCTCTTCACCGATCCTATATTTTTTTTCGGTACTCTTCCAATCTAACGCCCACCGACCCCAGCGCCCCAAGTGTCAGTTTCCTTAACTACGTGCTACTGTTGCCGTAACCTTTCTTAGTCCTTTCTTATTGTTTGTGCCAATTGGACGTTTATTTGTTTTCATGTTAATTATACAATATGAGTTGGAATTTAATGAAGATTTTTCGCGAGGTGATTGATCAAAAGTCAGCTGTGCTATTTCTACAGGAGCGGAACGTCATTCCCCGTAAAATATCTTGTAGAAAGGGACATAATATGAAACTGCAACTGAATATTGTTCTTTTTAATGAACATTGTTTATAATTTTTGTAACATATTGTTCTTTTTAATTAATATTGTTTATAATTGTTGCTAGATATTGTTGTGTTTAATCAATATTGTTTATAATAAATGTTTTATTATATCTTATTATTCATTTTCTATTTTAAATATTTCAATTTGAAACATAAATAATTATATTTAACTACAATGTGATGTTTTTTGGTTAATTGTTTTTATTGTTCTGTATATACGACACCGTTTTGATGTGATATTTTTATTTTTAATGAATTTTGTTTATAATAAATGTTTTATTTTATCTTCTTATTTATTCAGTAGTTTATATATTTTAAATTTAAAGAGAAATTGTGATATACAACTAAAACATGATATTTTTTTTTGTTATGTTTTTATTTTAATCTAATTTTATTTTAAAGAGAAACGATTTGCCCGGGCAAATCGATATTATGAAGTAAACAGTCAGATGGATGGTGATTAAACTTGTAAGTTAAAGAGTATAGAAAAATATATAAGATCCAGTAGGCATAAGGTGTTAGTGTTTTAAGGTTCTAGAGCAACACAGAGGAATCAACGTAGTATATACTTGATATTTAAATAATAATTAGAATATAATAAAAATATATATCATTTAAATTTTATCAAGATAAATACTTCTAAGACGAATCTAAAGCAGAGAACAAACAAGATGGCAACAAAGGTAAATACTTAGATTTATTTGAAAATATTCATTTCGAATCCCGACGATCTTTCAGCGAATGGATAAAGATGAGGTTTGAGATTTAAAATAGGTCTAAGATGAACTAGAAGCAGATGTTGAGGGAGTGGAACCTATGAACTTGTTCCGGGTAGGCTAGAACGAAGCGTAGGCGAGAACACGGGGTCATTATAGAACAGTATCGTGGGTAGGCTAGGCACAACAAAGGGAGCCCTGATTTAACTAGCTCTATTGTACAGTCACTTTAGGTAAGTAAGCACGTCCAAAAGTACTAACTGACCTTATTTCCAAACTACCTACGCTACAGAAAGTAACATGGAAATAGCAACAATAAGAAAAAGGGTTGATAAACTCGAAGTTTAGGTACTAGTACAATTAGTATATTATACTAGTCCTAGTAGTATATTAGTATACAAACATTCTTCAACAAAATCCAATGGTCAGGATTTTCAAAATCCTACTGCATACGTTTCGGATGTTTACTTTGAGGGCAGAAGTGATTACATTATTTGTTATTATCTCATTGAAAAACCATACAAATTTTCCCATCTTTTATTTCCAATAGGGAATATATTTAACATTAATCGGTAAAATCTACTCCAAATCAGTAAGATCTAGTGAACTCAATCACAAGAGACCTACTTCTATCATTCATGAGAAATCAATCAAACCCTCCATCCTCATCCATCACTTAAAATGCACTTGGTGCAGTAAAAGAGATTAAAGAGATTCCATTAATCCTGATAAATATCTATTACAAATAAATAAATAAACCAGGGGGTTAAGAAAAAAAAAATCTAGCAACTTAGAAACGTAGAATTATGTTCCATCTAAGAGTTAAGGAAGATAAATACGATATTACTCGGAATATTGTTGTACTTTTCAAACTATTTCTATTAATTGTCATAGCTATAAAATACTTAGAAAAGATCAATAAATATATCCATTCGTTGCCACAGTTCTATTTCTATAATTGCTGGAAAGAAAGAACTTGTGTATTGAATCGGATCAAATCTATCATTAGAGATGACAAAGCAATTTTTGAACTTTGTCTTAAATAATGCTGAAGGACAGTAAAGAAGTTGTCAATTTTAAGTATTTATATGATTAATTTCGTTGTGAAGCTAATTGTTAAATGCTTGCGTACTTTACAACATTCGGTCACATGAAGCCTTTCTATCAAATGCATGTGAAAGTCGGTAATTTTGCTTGTTTTACAAGTTTAAAAATATCATAGATTTTAATGTAAAGGTGATAGTTGGGGGGTGAAGTCAGAAAGAACACTGAATAAGTAATAAACTTATGTGTCGTAAGTAATAAATAATGTGCCGACGTTATAAGTTTATTACTTATTCAGTGTTCTTTCTGACTGCACACCCCAACTATCACCTTTACATTAGATCATCCAGTCAACTATTTTCATCTCATACATGCATTAACATGAAGAACAATAAACGGGGCCTACGACAGAACTTCTCCTCCCAACCTTTACGTCGCAGTACACGAATACAGAATCAAAATCTTCCTGCTCTTCGTTGTTCCACCTCTGCTCCACATCATAGATTTTAATTCATATGACTTAGAACACAAGAAGGGGGAACTAAAAATATAGTGAGGGATTCGATATCATAGGTAATTAAACAAAGCCACGATGGAGGTACCGCTGGCTACTGTCCTTCATGCCTCTCATGTCATTGTGTTTTATTTTACTGATAGCCAATCCGCTGATTGTCACTTGTTTGTACTTGAAAAGTGTGGGTACGAATATAAAGAATATAAACTTCCGGATGTAATTACAACATTAAGGGAGGGGGTGGACCAGCGGGTAGAGTGCTGAGTTGGTGAGATGAAGATCTCTGGTCCTTTTGGATCTGCAGACCCGCTAGAGCAGGGGTTCCCAAACTTTTTTGTACCACGCCCCCTTTTGTGCAATGAAAGCTTCTCGCGCCCCCCCTTAACAATAAATTGTGTGGGCTTAGGAACAAAACAAAAAAAAAAGTATTAAATTGAAAACAATACATTTATTTATACTGCCATAAGGTACAACAATATCAGTTTTCATAAAATACAAAAATTATTAATAAGAGAAAAATAGATTAGGTTGGTTACTGAGATTGATGGGCTTCCATTTTTCTTACTAGTATGCCTATTCGTGGCTGTTTTAGTAAGTGCACAACGCAAGTCACTAGCAACAATAAGTTCATTCCGATACTTTGTTTTAATTCCACAAGTTTGAAAATGCTTTTTCGCACAAATAGGTGCTTGAAAAAGGCAAATATAATCGAAGAGCTTCCCATGATACGCTAGGATACACTTTGAAATATTTTAACCATAATGAAGGTTTGTCTATTATATCAAAGTGGTAAATTTTATAAACATCATGGTTAATTTAGAATTTTAGAAAGACTACTTAAATTTAATTTAATGTTGTTAAATTTAAAATGTTGGCTCGACTTCACATATCAATGTAAGCAGATAATATTTTAAGAAGCTCGGCAACTGTTACTTGTAAAAACTTGCATATTCCACATTCAGTACAACTTGTCGAGACTCTTGCAAAGCGCAGCCGACGCCGTCCGTCCGCAATGCTTGTTCGGACTTCCAAAGGGACTTTATTTTATGTTGTAATAAGTATATTTTTAATGTTTGCGTGTGGTAAGTTTACGTATTAAAATTAAATACTGAACAGAGTCATTGTTAGATACCTCAGTAACATTCCATAAACGATAGACCAATTGTCCATAAAAGAACAGAAAGCCGAGAAAGCTTGAACTTTTCGTCCCTACTTTATAAGTAATTTTTTGGTTGGAACTCAGCCGCAACGCAAATTTCCATAGTTAGATCTAATCTTCACATTTTTTGTCGATTTTAGGGAATATGGTAGAAATGTAGCTGCACGGGGTCCACTGGCACAAGCTAAATTTTGAAAGTGGTCTATGAGAAAATAATTCTGGGAACCTCGGCTCTAGAGGCTCATCCAGTCTCCATCCTTATTTGGAGCCTCCACTCGTATCCTTTATTGGATAAAAACCAACGAAATTGTCCAAAGGCCTACCTGCGCAACTGTTATCTCAGAACCAGTACATCCCCCAGCATGTATTGAGTCCAACCCTTAGTGTGTAATAGTAGTACAATAATCAGTTATTCTTTTATTAGCTTAATTGGCAAACTTCAAATACTACTTACAATATTTATTCAGGAGCGTGATAGCGTGATAAACATCTCATGTTTTTTATCTATTTATTGGTTTTTATATGATAATTTTGATTTCATTCCGGAAAGAGCAACTAACAAGATACTAAAATTTCAAATGTAGGATCAGGCTCAGAATATATTAAAATTGAGTTAACATAATCCTGGGGAAGTGAACATTCCAGTCATGCTCCTGAAGGAGGGCACTCCGGTAACTCTGAAGAATATTGACGAAGACGTCGAAGGGGGAATATTGGATATGAATGGCCGTGCCCTACAAAAAATTACCATCTCATTGCCTGGAATCGGATCCCATGCAAATTTATACATAGTTCTGATTATTTGCATCGCCTGCTCAATATGTCGAGGTGCTCTTGATACTGGTAACAAGATTATTTTACTTCGAGATTGAAGGAATCAAGGAAAAAGATGATTATTTTTAATATTGAAACCCTTAAATAACAGTTAATAACTATAGAACGATTACTAGAAAAATATCAAAGATAATCCTATGTTTTAGAGGTATTTTAAGATTTATTCTGTCGCAAATTTTAATATAACGTACAGGAATTTGAAAATTCGACACATTAAATATGAAACAAAATTAACTTCATGAATTATTATTTTCGTAGGAATTCACGGGTTTGAAAAATATGATTAAGCTCGAAGAAATCAATAATTTGAATATATGATTGCCTGTTATGGCAAATCCTGTTAAATTTTATTAAATTGTTTTTTTTTCGTTAGAGTACTGTCTCAGTTGCCTTCTATCTATGTCAAAAACAACGAATTATGCTAAAACCAGGTTTAAAGAGCTAAAAAAAAATTCCCTGTCAAGTTAACTCCTTCAAGTTCTTAGTTCGAAATAAAAATTGGACATAAAGGGATTTGATATAACTGGCATAAACACAGAGCGGCTCAGTGGTAGAGCACTGAGCTGCCGTGCCGAAGGGTTCGCCTAAAACCCTGTCGGTTGAGCGTGATCAAGGACAAATTACCTCCCTGCACAACCGTTGTCTGAGAAACAGTACAGTCTCTTAAACGTACTGAACCCATAATCCTTAATAGTTTTTAGTGATACAGGTTTCTTATGTAAAAGCATATTATAATAATTGCCAAAATCCCCTAAAATTGTTACAAATAAAGTATGTGATTGGAAACAAAGCTAGCTTCTTCCACCCCTTTGAGTGCACTTCCTTCTTTCCTTTAGGTTCCGATCCATTAAACTCTGGAACATCTTTGTGCCCCCGAAATCCTTTTCCATATCCCTTTGGCCCCTGTGGTCCAGGAATACTCCAGTTCTATGTTCCATGTATACCTCCGCCCTTTGACATAACGTTTTATCCTCCTGCTAAGCCCTTGTTGGAAAACCATTCTGTCCAATTCCGTCGTTAAGGTATTCCAACTTTAGCTTCTTTCAGAAAACCTTTATCGGTACGCCTACTATATGTTTACATACATAAACAAAGATCCTTGTAAATATATCATTTGTACGTATATACATTGCATAAAGAATTTCATTTCCGTAGAAGATAGTCGCAGATCAGTTTAAGGCTATATTGATAAATATACTAAACAATTGAATATAAATTCAGATAATTAACGTATTTATTTCTATAATTTAATTAAAAATGATATCTGATATAATATAAAATGATGTTTTATTAGTTCAATTTCCATAGGTTGTTCACTAACAAATTTCTGTTCTATATTATTAATAACTCCACCGTTATCCATTTATTACTTTTTAAAATATATTAATTAAATTGTTGCTATTAATTTTATCCTATTAATTATATAAATATTTATGATTTTTTAAATAAATATGACAGCCTATCCATATGTTCAAATTAACATTTTCACTACCATGGCTTACTATTGAGTTTTTCCGAAACCACGCTCTACCACCAGACTGTTCCCCCAATTACGGAGAATCCACCAAAATTAATTAAAAAATAATTAATCTTAAGAAAAAATATATTTGATGCTATACACTAATCAACATGTAAAGGGAGGCTTTAAGGTGAGTCACAAAAAAAAGTTCAAATAAGGAAATTTGTTGATACCTTGTGGCCAAATGTAAACTAAACTAAAGAAAATTATCAATCCATAAGTAACGATAGTTAATTAGAAAATGAATTAAAAAATGATGGGTTTCAAAGGCCTAAGGTCTACCCCGATCGGTAGCAGCACCGACATATGAGAGAAGATCTATTTCTATAAAGCAATGATGGTTTGAAAAAAAACAAACAATATTTTTCTGCTTTAATTCTTAGATGGAACATAACGCTACGTTAGAAAGTTGCTAACATTGTTATTGTCTGTTTTGCCGATCGTTGTTAAATATATTGCCTACTTAAATGGGAAAACGTAGCTGGCTTAATAGTAACTTAAGATCCTCTTGAGGATATATAAATGAACTCTTAATTAATTAACTCTTTAAATGAACACAAACGACAATGAACCACCTTACTACTGCGGTGTTCTCATTTGGGAGCAATGTCGCCGAGTTGGATAACTGATGCGGACTCTGTTTAATTCGCTCCACCGCCTTCTAAATGAGACATTAGACTAAATTAAACTGTATATATATTAAATAACCTTCTAGTACTACTTATTAAACTCAGAGCTTTCTCCGACTCCTGTAATGTAGAAGATAGGGAGAGATCAAATCCCCACATCCAACCAAAGCCTTCCATGATAGCCTCGGCTCGGCTCGGAGGTGAAGTGGAAGGAAAAACAACAACCACTCTGCTAATGACAACTCGGCTCGACATTGCTATTTGTTTGGGACTTTTATCATAAGATCCTTTATCCAGTGAAGGAATGGATAGTCCTGAAGTCGAGTTTTTCACCCGTTTATAAAAGAAAAAAATTCAAATTATTTTAGTCACATAATTAAACATACCTGATATGGACAATACACGATTTGTACACAGAATGTTAATAATCCTTAGTTATGGCGTCCTTCGGATGGACGAAAAATGGCGGCCCCGATCCTGTGCGGTGTCGAAACTTGGTGCTCGCTAATTATACCTCAATAGTCAAAATTTAGAACTCCCATTGCAGCATCGTCTGATTAGCCAAAACAGCCTTAAGTGTCGTTAAATGAATAGACACAAAATATTAATAATTATAAAGCATTAATCATTACAGAATACAACAAACTTTACTTTTAAAATCATTGGTATTATTTATTATAATGCAATTGGGAAAAAACACAATGCAAAGCCTTATGTTTCAAAAAATACACCTACTTACCAGTCGACGTTTCGCCTATTCAGGCATTATCAAGAGACCAAAATCAAAAAGGGGTTATGTGAATCGCATCTCAACATACAACTGTATGTTGAACGTCTTGGTGGTGGTGTGCTGTCTCATGTTTGGAGCCTTTTTGGGCTGTTGATCGTTGGGATGTATTGCACCTTTTTCTTCGAGATGCGATTCACATAACCCCTTTTTGATTTTGGTGTCTTGATAATGCCTGAATAGGCGAAACGTCGACTGGTAAGTAGGTGTATTTTTTGAAACATAAGGCTTTGCATTGTGGTTTTTCCCAATTGCATTATAATAAATAATAGTGTTTCTTTTTGAGTTTTTGGCTCTGTTTTAGTCATTGGTATTATTACTTTTTAAAGTAATAATAGCCATAAGTAATAATAATAATAAGTTATAAATTTGGATGGATGATTTTAAGCACGTTTCTTACACCTAATTGCCACCTCCATACTCAAAACTCATTATCACCAAAATCCACCACCATTACCATATATAAGGCGGTAAAAATCATTTTAGACTATAATAATATTAATTATAAAAAGACACAAGTATAATGTTCAATATAGTATTTACATTGATTTAAAATTGTTGAATATCAAGTGATTCAGGATCAAAAGCGGATATCTCCAAATTTCAGAAATTTACTTTTTCATATTTTGTCTAGCAATGTCTCATGCTCCCGAAACTTCAGGTTCGAACCGGTCAGTATTAACATATAATAATATGTTAGTTCAGAAATCATATTATTTACAAGAGGTACCGGAGATAAATATATAAAAACATAGGACAATATTGTAAGATATGCTTTATTTCACTTTGGTTCTTTAGCAAAGATTCTTCTAAACAATTTTTATATATGAAAACTACCCGAACCTAATCCCTAAAGAATGTAGGACAGTTTCTTCTGTCCTTGACTTTCTGTTTGAAGTTTCCTTTATTTTAACATTTTCCAAATTTTAACATTTATTTTCTTTAAATAATTTTCGACACATAATTACTATATTCGGTGTTTCCCAGAATTTCCGCATCAGCGCTATCAATTTTTTCGTTTCCGGTGATTCGGCACTGTGAAGGAACCAAGATTTCTTTACCTTCCTTTGTTAGCTACCACTAGACGTTTCTTATTTCTTTTGCTGAAGTGGTTTTAGGATTGGTGTTCTCAATAGCAAATAGAGCATTCGCAGAGTCACGCTACATTTGATGTTTTCTGTTCTATCCACATATTTTAACGCTATCGTGATGGTCATAGTTTCTCCTGTAGATGGCGAACTGGACTGGCAGCTTAAGAAGATTTAGGAAGTCCGACCGTACAAATGCGCAACCCATTTGATCAATGATTTGATATGCGTCCAGGTAGGGAGCGGAGTGGCTCAGTGGTAGAGCACTGAGTTGCCATGCCGGAAATCCTGGTTCAAATCCCGCAGTAGGCCATGATTTTTATTTAGTCTTTTTGCATTGGGAGATGGATCACATGGGATCTAGGACCCCCTGGGGCCCACTCAGCCTCTATAAAATATTATAAAAATAGGGTACCCAAAATAAGGGGGAAAAGGTGGCGGTTGAGCGTGACCTAGGACAAGTCACCTCCTTGCAGAACCGTTGTCCATGAAACAGTACAGTCTCTAACATGTACTGAACCCTAGACCCTTCATAAGTAGTGGTACAGGTTTTTTTTTTTATATGCGTCCAGGTAGTATACACTGCATTTTATAGAAACTTATACAACAGAGATTAACCATTATTTCTTAATTTATTTACAGCTAACCATTGATATCTCAGCAGCTGGTATAGAACGGATCAAACAATAAAGATTGTGTCTGACATAAACATATCAGCAGCCCTGGCGAATATGTGGTTAAGTCTAATTTTCTCCAAAATGAGTTTCTTGTAATCAGGGAATCGGGATCGTGTTATTTTCGTAGCGAATAAGGGGTTAAGTAAGACATTGGCTTGAAAAGGAGTTATTGTTTATATTACAACTCCATATCAAGCCAAGAACTCCGAGAATGATACGTTTCCGGTTATCTGAAAGCAGTTAACTCTCTCTGGACAAAATCCGACTTAACTTCACCGATAAGTGATTTTTTTTTAGCTAACATCAATGATCTTGAAACTATAACCTACCTCTAATCAACCATAGGCTATTATCTGATTATCGAAATTTAAATAACTTATTGACATTCAATTATTACTATGAATTTCCTTCTTATAATGTGTGATATTTTAAATAATTTCTTAAAAACATAAATATTATAAGACGAAAAAAAAATATGAATAAATAACTCCTTATCTTATCGACAAGTATTATTTAACTTTTGATGACGTAATGGCCGATTGACAGATTTCAAATGTTTGTCTTGGATATTTTTACTTCCGTTATTAAAAAAAAATTTTATATCAAAATTGAGGAAATACTTTAATTTAATGGCACTTAATACTTATTGTTTACTAATTAAAAACTAAAAAATGGATGGGATGAAACTGAGTATATTTTTGTAATGTTTTTTAAGGTCTAATTTGTTTATATTTTGTTTGATGAAAAATTGAATATACATTTATTTATGGCTACATATACAAATGTCTGTTTAAAAATTATCAGGATTATTTAATTATTTATTATATATTTATGTTACTTCAACTATTTTTTTCTCTATTTACGAATTATTCTATGTTTTTAAAATATCAAATGCATAAAATCAATGGTATAATCGTATAAATTTCGTAATCTATCTAATGAAATAATAGTGAAGATAATTATTCGCTGTTTAAGTTATTTTTTACTAATTTTTGCCTTTATCTACGAATTATTCTATGCTCTTAAGATAAACACTGTATAAAATCTAATTAAAAAAATAGTGTACATTATTACTTTATTTTTGGAGGGATAGTCATAAGAAAACAACGAAACATGTAAACAACTACAATATAATATCGGGAAGCTAAAATCTTCAATATTTGAAAACTTGGAGTAAATATAAGATATAAGAGATAATATGCAATTGCATATTTTTATGATTTTTTTTTCACATTTCTATATTTGCTGCATATTTATATGTTCACCACAAATATAACTGTCTGACAATCATGATGATTTTGTTATCATAATAATTATTTATTTTAAAAAAAATCAGAAATAAATCGATCCGGAATGTTTTAAGACTCCGTTAAAGCGGCACGTTTACATATGTATAATTTTTTTTATTAATGGAGCTTAGCGCTTGACATTCGTAGTAAAATTTAATTAATGTCAAATCTAGAGTAAATGGACGCATTAGGTTTTTTTTTTAGATAATCGATAGGTTAGCCCATGGTATAAAAAGGGTTGTCTTCGATAACATTTTTCAAAAGGGCTTACACAATAGCGGAAAAATATACTAATATAACTCACCCTCATGTAACGGTACCGCCATATGTTGGACACGAATTGATTGATTGCATCGAAAGCGTTTCTCGCATGATATATCATACTTTGACAGACTGACATATTGCCCTCAACGGCTCGACACAATGTAATCGCCACGAGTACGCGAGCAGTAGAGAACTGAGAGTTCTAGAGAAAAAAGAATACTCACTTTCCGGCGAGTGTTCTTGAGAATTATCACCTGTTCCCCAATTGGCTTGCTCACTACTCACCTTGTACAAGATACGATGGTGACAAGGGAACACTATGGGCCTCCAGATCTGATCGAGAACGTCCACCCAGGACCACATCACCATGCACTCATTAGTGAACACTAAAGATAGCCCATTAGCTATCGCTGTTGGCCCCACCACCAAAGAGATTATCGTATTTTCTTATCCCACTTTCACACAGTTTTACCGACAAGGTCGATAATAATTAGCAAACAATCACAAAGCTCGAATATATTCCAAGGGCGTCTGTGCCTGGTTTTATTTCTTTTTCCTTTTTAACATCTAAAATTAAAATAGGATGCATTATTTTAATTGATAGATTATATAAACTTTATCAACGAAATTAAAATCCGGCTGTCTGAGATTTAGTTTAATCTGTTAACACCAGGGGATGGATCATTTGGGATCTGGAATCCTCCTGAAAATCATCTAGCCTCAATAAAGTGAGTACCCAAAAAAAGGGAGAAAATACTACAGCAAATCACCTCCCTGCACAACCGTTGTCCAAGAAACAGTACAGTCTCTACTACTTACTGAACCCAAGATCCTTCATGGGTTGTAGTGCTACAATTTTTTTAATAAACGTAATGATTCTTAGTCAATTGTTTTACATAAAAAAATGTACTATTCCAAGCTTAACAGGACTGGAAATTAATATGGAAAAAACTAAATATATGAGGACCAGAGAGGAAGAAGAAGGGAACAGGCATATCGAGGGGGGTGGATATCGTTTCGAAAGAGTACATCAGTTTAAGTATTTGGGCACGGTTATCACTGAAGATAATAAGTTAGGGAAGAAATTAAGGCAAGGATAACCGCTGGAAATCGATGCTACTGGTCTCTAATGAAAATATTTCGAAACCGAAATATATCCAGGGTTCTCAAAATAAGAGTGTATCGCACTGTCCTTCGACCGGTGGTCATGTATGGAAGTGAGTCTTGGACGCTGACACGCAACGATGAAACATGTGGGAAAGAAAAATCCTCAGAAAGATCTTTGGCCCTACAAAGGAAGGAGATGAAGACAAACGGGGGACTAAGAAATCTATACGGTACACCAGATATCGTTGCCACGACTAAGCGTGCCAGGATAAGATGGCTGTGACATGAACAAAGAATGGAAAAAAGTAGATTGCCAAAAATGATGATGGAGGGACTCCCTGGTGGAAGGAGGAACAGAGAGAGACCTAGATTTCGTTTTGCTGCAGGATGTGGATGAGGACCTCCGGACGTTGGGTGTCGGCAAGTGGAGAGGGCAGCCGAGGACAGGTCGGAGTGAAGGAGGATCACTGAGGATGCCAAGGTCCTGCAAGGACCATAGCGCCGTTAGATAGATAGATAGATGCCAAGCTTAATTACACGGCATGCTGAATATAAATAAGTTCCTCGAAATAATTGGGTATAATTTAAAAAATAATAGTTTTATTTTTTATTTTTATTTTTTTTTAAATTTATTTATTGATATTTACAACTGTATTACAATTATACAACAAGCAAATAGAATGCGTGTTACATATTGACATGAGAATGACAAGTAGAGAAACTACCCACTGGTAGTACTCAAATCAAAGTTCAATAAGAAGGTCACGTGGCCATCTTCTTTTCAGACGCCTCGGAGGATTATCGGGAATTGAAGAGGAAGCTAGGTTTGAAACTAGAGGGTTTGAGTGGGAATGAAGTTTGCTATGAAAGGATAGATACCGGTTTCGGGCCAAATCAGCAACAAAAGGGACATTAAGGTCGTTATGGATGACTTTATTCTTAACAAAATAAGGAGCATTGAGGATTTTACGAAGGATTTTGGATTGTAGGGATTGGATACGAGAGGAATTCGATGGCTTAGTGAAGCCCCATAACTCTACTCCGTAAGTCCAAATAGGTCGTATGATGGTCATGTAGATGAGTCTTTTGTAGTTAATTGGGAGCTTAGAGCGTTTGTCTAGTAAGTATTGAAGTAGCCTGAAACGTCGAGCGGTTTCCTGTCTTTTCAGTCTTGTATGAGGATTCCAGGTTAATCGTTTGTCGAGGTGCAACCCTAAGTATCGGATCTGTTCTACAGGCACCAGTGGGATATTATTAAAGGATACTGTAGGGCAGGAAGTCATTGGTTAACGACGTAAGGTAAAAGTGATTTGATGCGATTTCTTAGAATTTATTTTAATTTTCCAGTTTTGAAACCATTCTTCAAGATCAGTGATATGGGATTGAAGGCTTTGGGATGCAATAACTGGATTGGTGTTGACTGATAATACACATGTATCATCAGCATACGTAGTAAGGATAGTATTAGGATGAGTTGGGATGTCAGCTGTATAAACTGTATAAAGGATTGGGCCAAGGATACTACCTTGAGGAAAAAATAATAATAAAATTAGAATTATCTGTCGACTATCTTTATAAATACCAGGCATGTTTCATTTAAAAATAAACAGCACAGAAGAATAATAACAAAAATCAATTAATGTTAAATACATTTTCTTTAAAGTCTTAAGGGAAATAATCCACATCCAATGCTATAGTTATTTATTAAATGAAAAACATTTGAACTAACCTTTACCACTACGACCCATGAAGGGTCTACATAGGTTCAGTAAATGGTAGGGACTGTACTGAGACAATAATTTTCCTATTAAGGGTACCCATATTATAAAGGCTGGGTGAGTTCAAGTTAATAGATTAAATAATTTATTTGCAACATCCGGAACTCAGCCACAGCAAACCAATTCAGGGCTCTACACACTGAGCTAAGTATTTTAAGTAAGCTAAGTATTTTGATTGGATAAAGCTTTCCATTTCCAGTTTTCTAGGGGTCTATACATTTCGCATCCCCTGCAAAAACAGCATTTTTAGGCATTATATGATTTTAACATTGGTAATCAAACTCAAAACAACAACATATAAATAAATCAAAATAATAAAGCAAACATAAAGCGTATTCAACTTGAGTCGAAATCCTGATATAAAAAAACTTATCTTATTAAATGCATATAAAATATTAGTACTTGGACTTTTTGCCTAATGCGGTCAGAAAAGTGAGCGGACAAATCATACATTCACCTTCCAAAAACAAAATTTAATCATCTGACAATTAATTCAATCCCGGAAATAGAAAATTAATAATTAAGTATTGGACTAACAGAGGTTGGATTAATAAAAAAAAATATTTGGGGTGTAAGAAGATCCCCAAAACAAGTATTTAGAATCAATTCGATAGAACAACTAACTTCATTCCTCATTTAACCAGATAACTTCCAAGATAACTAAACTTAAAATAAATAAATCCATTCTTAAACGAAATAAATTAATTCCTTCTAAACATAGCTAATTTCACAAAGTTTAAATAAAAGATTGAGATGTGAGTCTTTATTGATTAATTGTATATATGCAATATATGGATAAGGAGAAACTTTTCTCATGCCTTCCAAAAAAATAGTCATGAAAAATAAATGAAATAAAAATATAATATTGGTGTAACAAGGACCTACTCAATAGAGGATCTTTGTAGCAAGTAGAATGCCTCATGCATATTGCTAACATGTTGTTTTTTTAATCAGGAAATTACCTGCAATTTTTATTATTATTTGTGCCTTATTCTTCAACAATAAAGGCGAAAGGTATGGCAGGGAAGTGCCTTGAGCCCATTCATATCTTCACTAAGCACAAATGACACTGCTCAACATCACAATGCAACATTGTCATTCTTAATGGAAGTACTCGTGGACTAATAGCTATTCAGACATATCTGTGGCACCTGTGCATAGTGGGCTAAGTCGAATTTTTTGAATTTCAAGCTATCTAGTTAAAATCGTAATTTTTTTCTCTTTCCTTGTGTCTAACACGCTAAGTGTTCCATCCATTGCAATGAAGGATATTTCTTTGTGAATCGTGGGCTGATACTCCAATCTTGAACTTAAAATAAGTTCAGAAAAATTACGATTCTAAGTAGATAGCTTGAAATTCACAAAATTCGACTTAGCACACTATGCACAGGTGCCACAGATATATCATTTTAATATTATGACCAGAACATTTTAAATTATATCATCAAAGCTAAAGGCTTAAAAGTGTTATCATCAAAGTAAAATGACTGCACGTCAGAGACGCTAATCAGCTGACAGAATCTGTTATCAGAACAGGACATATTGATAAGGAACTAACCCTTTTTTTTTTACTTAAATCGTTAAACATTTTAATAAAACAGCCTATAAACCAGTACAGTGTGCATAAATTTTCTAATGCTACTAACTGAGCATTTGATAAGAAATATTATAAATGTGAAAGTTTGTATGTTTGTCTCTCTTTCACGCAAAAACTACTGAACGGATTTGGATGAAACTTTACAGTAATATAGGTAATACATCAGAATAACACATAGGCTACAGCAAGGGTGTATTTAGGAGGGCCCGGGGGCACGTGCCCTCCACTAAATACGCTCTCCAGACAGTTTTTTAGGTACTGTGGAGAATCCATTATAGTACGTAATTAAAGGCAAATCAAATCTACTTTTCCTACTAATATTGTATATGCGAAGGATTTAGAGGGGACACGGGGGCACGTGCCAGATAGTTTTTTGTGTTCTGTGGAGAATCCATTATAGTACATAAATAAAGGCTAATCAGGAACTTGGCATTTAGGAATTTGCAGATAGGTTCTTTGTATAATTTAAGAAAGAAATTTGGATAATTCCACCCCAAGGGTTTCCCCTTTAATATAATAGGGCTTCAAAGATTGTATGGAATTCGTCAGTTTTGATGTTAGACATCTTAGACATCATACTTTGGATGTACGAGTAACTTACAGTTAAAAAAAATATTAAATTATTTATAAAATGATCTGTCATGAAACTTCATGTGGCAGTCCAAATTCCACGCGAGCGAAGCCGCGGGAAAAAGCTAGTGTAATAATAAAACAAGTAAATGTAATGAATGATACTTAATGAGATAGAAAAGGCATGTAAAGAAACTGCCCAGTGGTAGTATTCAAATGACACATTCAACTTAGAAGTTCATTTATCACACATTTACAAAATATTTTTATTTTATAATAGATAAATTGTTTCCATATGTATAAATATATATATATTCAAATACTAACTGAATATATATCGAAACCATGAGATAAAATCAGTACAATAATTACGATGGGCTTTAATTATTATTAAGTTATATATGTAATAGAAGAAGTAAAAAAAAAAAACAAGTAGATAACACTACAACTCTTAAAGGGTCTGGGGTTCAGTAGATGGTAGAGACTGTACTGTTTCTTGAAAAACGGTTGTCCTAGATCACGCTCAACCGCCAGATTTCCCCCTTATTTTGGGTACCCACTTTATAGAGGCTTGGTGAGGACATGAAGGGTCCTAGATCCCATAGGATACATATTCGGCTGCTAACACTTTAAAAGTCTGCCAGCCAGCGGGATCTGAACCCAGAACCATAGTCATAGCAACTCATTGCCTTACTCCGCTCCCGTGCGGATTAATAATCATAGAAGTAAGCACAACAATAATGACCTTTTTAAATTATTCACCCCAAAAAATGTATAGAATTTTTTTAAATCTAATTTTAGAATATATGATTTTGTATGCGGCTCGTGGAGTTATTATGCATTTCCAAAGAGGCACACGAGATCATTTAGTTTGGCCACTTGTATATAGCGAAAAAATATAATAAATTGACCTTTCAATGATTTAACGTTTTTGCAATTTAGGGGCTTCGTTTATTAATTGTTATCCCTATATAGATAATAGAGGGCGAATTAATGACGTTTTTCAATTGCTCCGAAAACATCGAGTGTGTGTTTGCTGAGTGCACTTGCGAATATCGAGGCCTAACAAAATTTTGATTGGATAGAATTGAAGCCCCCGAACTGAGGCCGGGAGATAGGAAAGCTTTTTTTATACAATTCTATGTCCAGGTTATAACTCGTCTCTCCAGTGTGGGAGTGATTTAACTGGACAAATATAGGATGGAATATTTTGAAAAAGATAACTGAACTCAACAATGACTTTCTTTGAATGTGTGAACTACAGAATATCTATTAAACTACAGAATAGTCTAATTAGTTTTTTGTTTTAAGATATTATTAGCAGGAATTGATTAACAATTAATCAACCTATATAGTTATTATAGTATATTTATCAAGCAAATCTTTCAAATTGCAAAGATAAATTTTATCTGCTCATACTTGTGGCACCTGTGCATAGTGGGCTAAGTCGAATTTTGTGAATTTCAAGCTGTCTACTATTATATCTATAATTTTTCTGAACTTATTTTAAGTTCAAGATTGGATTATCAGCCAACGATTCACAAAGGAATATCCTTCATTGCAATGGACGGAACACTTAGCGTGTTAGACACAAGGAAAGAGAAAAAAAATTACGATTCTTAGTAGATAGCTTGAAATTCAGAAAATTCGACTTAGCCCACTATGCACAGGTGGCACAGATATAAGAGAAAATGAAAAAGATTTATTGATCATAAATAAACAAAATAAGAAAATAAAATAATGCATAAGGGAGCCTTATTCTATGATGCTAAACACCTTGGTTTGATTTTGATTAGCAACTTAAGATATGAGGTTCCACAATGGTGGATATAATAATATAAAGCCCACTGAATAATTTAATTATTTTTTTGTTTGAAGATATTATTAGCAGGAATTGTTTAACAATTAAACAACATATATAGTTATTATTAGTATACTTATATGTGTATATATTACTATAAATTATATTTATATTATAATAAAACTCTGTAGATTCACGAACATTTAGTAATGAGCTCAGATTTTAACATCTTTTATAGTGGGATGAACTAAATTTGCGTCGAAGAGCTTGTGTCGAAGTACATATTTCATCCATTCCAGTCATTTGATAAACATTTTATTTAAAATATGAAACAGTATACTATTTAAACGTTAAAGCTGTCAATTACTGTACTTCTGTTAAATATAACATCATAGATAATTTCTATTCATCCCACTACCTCAATCTGCAGGTGTTCCACAAGGCAGTATCCTCAGCCCAATCCTATACACTGTTTATACAGCTGACATCCCAATACTATCCTTACCACGTATGCTGATTTGACTAATCTGCATACCAAGTGACTATAAACCTAGTCAAAATGAGTTGAGATAAGTTCAAAAATGAATATTTCCGAAACTTTTTACGATTACCAATCTCCACGTAATGTGCGGTAAAAATGATAAATGAGTTGTTCCTTTACTCTCTTCTGCATGTTCTGGCAGATTTCACTATTTGGCCCTAACTGACGTGCAGCAAAAAAAGATAGAAACACCGAATTACAATATACAAATGAATATGATTGTAATGATGTTGATATAAAACTATTACATACAGCAAAACTTCCGATCAAAGAACAATGGCGGTGAAGCAAGATCTAACGGCCCAAAAGAGGAACGTGGGCTGAAAACCAATTTTGAACAAGTTCCGATCTGGGAACGAGCCAGGAAGGACAGAACAAAGTTGTAATGCGTCCATTCCACTTTCGAACCAAAAATATTTTAGTTGAGAATTAACAAATACAGATTAAATTTTAAAGTAAATATCGAGGCACAAGTTCTTAGAAAATTAATAATTATTAAGTCGCAAAATAGGACTTTGATAATAAAGTCTTAAAGCCAAATTTTCGAAAAAAAAAAAATTATTAAGTTGTGAATAACAAATTAACACTCTAAAACCTCTTACAGGCAAATAAAAGCTTATGAATGATTTAATATTGAATTAAAAATTAACCAATTAATACATTAACCATTAATTGAAAGAACAGAAAAAATCCAAATATTGAAAATAGAATTGGAAAAAGAAACTATTTTTTTTTAACGCACATTGTTAATAATTTATTCTCATTGTTCTCTTTATCTCTTTGTATTGATAAGTCGACCTAAGTAAGCAAATATATTTTAAATCGAGTTAAATATCCGCAGCACCGGTGAATAAATCGAATATTGAGCAAAGGGGGTTGGTTAATTGCGATGATGGAAGTAGAACGATGTCATTCTCGAATTGTTTGGCTTGAAATGGTGTTTTAATAAAAGCGATAACTCCATTTCAAGCCTAGACCTGACATACCCGGTACTTTTAATTTTTAAGTACTTAATACTTAACGGTAATTTAAGTGGGTACTTTTGCAATAAAAGAATGCAATTAAGAGAAATGACACGAGCCCGCTTTCTTAAGTACAAGAAACTCATTTTGGGTGAAATTCGACTAAACCAGTTAGACATAGGGGATGTAGATATATATCGACGTAAGAAATCTCCAAAATGATCTATACGATAATTTCTGATGACAGTAACGCCATAATTGTAGTAGGAAGAGTAATAGTTATTGTAGTTATGCAGAAAATGTTTCTCAACATGATTAAATGAGGAAATTGCACATTGCAAGCCATACCCTACTAAAGGCTGTTTCGTAAACCACGACGAAGAGAGCTCACGAGAAGACTATAGCCGATGTAGAGCAACATTCCCACGAGAAATATTCCCTCCCTCTAGATGAGGCCCATTGAGACAGTCTGGGTCACTAGGGTGGGAGCATTTGGTCTTCCAGAAGACAATGGACATTTCATTAGTGTAGAAAAAGGAAGTATCCGACAGCTTTGAGTCGATAACATGCGCGTGAAAGGTGTTAGGGCTATAAATCTCGACAACTAATTGGGAATATTAATCAGTAAGGAATCAATCCACGAAATAGAAAGAAATGAGTTAGGGCGGGTTTGAATTAGTTTTTGCTATTTCACTAGAAAAGAACTATCAAAATCTTCAGGGATCTCCAATGAAAAAAAAAACAACTGTACCACGACAATCCATGAAGGGTATTGGACTCCAGAGTAGAAATTGTTCTTTTTCTAAACCAACAGTTGCCCTGGGAGAGGATTAAGCAGAAATCACTTTCAACCGACAGGTTTTTCCCTACTTAAGGATGACCAATTCACAGAGGGTGGGCTAGCTACAGAGTCGATGAGTAGTAACAAATTAAATAATTTACCTGCCACCTGGTTTATAGGAATCAGGACTATAAACTCAGGGCTCTACACATTGAGCTACCTATAGAAAAAATATTCGAAATAAAAGGCTACGTTTCGATTTTACGAAAATGGACCAAAATAAATTAATGTACAGCCCCGGTAAATAAGTGCTCAAGTCGAATTTTCTCCTGAATGAGTTTCTTTTATTTAATCGAAGCGGAATCGTGTTATTATTATGCGTGAAACGGAATTATTGCTTATATTACAACTCCATTCAAGCCAAAAATTACGTGATAGGAAAATAGTTGACTGGAAGATCTAATTTTTTAAATAATAATGAGAGCGGGATTGCTCTGTAGCTTACTCCTGATAGTGATTGGTCTCTTATTAGCGGAAGATGGGACCTAAATAAGAGCGAAGTAAGATATAGAATGTAAGCAACAAGTTTTCAAAGTACCATTATTTAATAGAAAAACATTTAATTATAAATTAAATATACAAACAAGGAAGAAAAAAAATACAATAAATCAAGAACAGATGTAAAAAACACTTCTAGGTTTTTAGTATTAAATACAAGAACTAAAAAAACACGGTGATAGCGGGTAAATAACTTATGAATAGTCATCAAGGATGAGTAATGAACTATAATGGGACTCTTTGTATTCTGTAAAATAGTGAAAAAGTTAAAAGACGCCTCTAAAGCTCAACTCCACGTAACTGCTATAAACTGTGGGCCATTAGCATAAAATTAACGACGATAATGAAGTGACGTCTATAACAATTAATTCCGAATTACAACAAATAAACTTATTATATTTTACTTATGTAACCTCTAGAAGTCTGGTTGCATAGCATTTATATCTATAATTAAACTAGTTTTTTCTAAATCCTTCATATTCCACCCCTTTTTCTATATTTTAATCTTCTCATTTTGTATCTTTCCGTTTACCTCCTCATTTTTATTTTATCATTAGTCTGGGGGTGCAGTATAACACTAAATAAGAAAAAACTTATTTATTATAAGTGCCAATGTTTTGGCCTACAATGTATGCCATCTTCATGGCTAAGAATTGTTTGTTGAAACATCTGATTTTACTTCTTAGCCCTGAAGATTTCCTACATTGCGGGCCGAAACCTCGGAACTTGTAATAAATAAGTTTTTCTTATTCAGTGTTATTTTTACTGCACCCCCAGACTAATTATATCGTCCATTCTTCAAAAATTACGAGAGTGACTAGATTCTGT
The DNA here is from genome assembly GCA_037127475.1 of Arma custos. NCBI lineage: Eukaryota > Metazoa > Arthropoda > Insecta > Hemiptera > Pentatomidae > Arma > Arma custos. The sequence continues at coordinate 18,688,663 of CM073762.1, read as the reverse complement.
TTCCCTCAACACAGTTAAATCTCTTTGGGAAAAAATCGACTAAGCAACTTATTACTCACCGGAAGTGCAGAATTATAAATGGCAAGTCATCCTGAAAGATTAGATGACCATACAACTAATTACCTTCTAAACCTAAGTCCGCAAGCTCACCCTTAATGCAATCCACCCACCTACGTTTAAGCCTTTACGTGTAACATAGTTTTGGATCTGCGATTCTGCATTTTTGATTCACGTTTACTTAGTCACCGGGGCTTCAGTTTTATTCATTGTTCGAAATTAAAACTATTTCATTGGGGAATAATCTTAGATTTAAGCATAAAAACACAACTTCATTAGAAATCCCTTCTACTTCCCAAGGTCTTTCCCAAACAATAAGGTCAAATCTTCGTTTCTTTTCAGCAAAATTCCTTCCACATATGAAGATCATTACAAATAAAAGGGATTTTAACAACTTGGTTATTTGTAAATAATAATTTTTAATTTAAAGGTTTTAAGTAAGCCCTATTATTAAAATAAACTGTACTTACTCACAGGGATGAAAGCATCTATATGATTAACCTAAATGTACACACCTCTACAGTACTGAGGTTAAACTTCCTAGTTTATTCAAGAAGAGCCTCGTATTTTTTTTTTTTTTTGTTTTTTTCCATGATCAACATTAAATAAACTAGTTTTATCTTCGTAGGAATGATACGAATTTAAATAATTTATAAAAACACAAGAGAAAGTTTTCATGAATAAATTAAAACAACCCAAAAAAAAAAATACAAACCTTGTATGTGGTGGTTTTGATGGGAATGCTTGGCTGCATTTTCCTCTCGGAGAGGTTCTCCCTACTCCCTGTATCTCCATCCGCATCTGCAAACAATATATAATAATTAATATTTAAATAATAAATAGTAAAGTAATGAATAAATAAAATTACATCAAATAATTCTCATTTGAGAGCTATGCTAGGGGTAAGTGACTAGGTCTTCATTTCGAGAAATTGATTTTTATTATAACTTACAATGTCCAAATATTATGAGGGCTTAATAGTCAATATAAATGCTATATTAAAATTTCGAAATTAATTAACTAAGTATTTTAAAATAATTATTAGAGGTTATTGTGAAACAATAATTCAGTTTGTCTATATTTACAAGAAAATGGCTCACACCATCGTGTGAGTCGATTAATAAAATTTTTGTGAAGTTAAAAAAATGAAAAACATGTAAAAAATCGATCAATTATTGAGGTAACGATTTAATTCATTTATTCTTTCAACAGAATTGTATTATTAGATTATATTTCCAGACTTAAATGAACATTATTGAAAGAATTCTTATTGATATGTACAATATTTTTTTTTCCAAAGAAAAGCGTTTTTGTTAACTTTTAATTCGTATATAAATAGTATGAGATTTTTCACAGCCTAATATAGAAATATGCCACGGGGAATTAAACAGATTCGTTGATTTAACGTCACTTTATGCAACTATGGCTATTCGCCCCAAATAGTTTCGTAAATAAAAGTAATTTCACCAATTATATTGTCAACTTTTCGCGAAAATGCCCAATAAAGTTAAGTTTTATGTATTTTTTAAATAACGATGGGAGTGCGATTGCTCTGTAGCTTACTCCGGATAGGTTTCGGTTTTGGTCTCTTACTAGCAGAAGATGGGACCTAAATAAGAGCGAAGTAAGATGTAGAATGTAAGCAACAAGTCTTCGAGAAAAACATTTAATTATAAATTAAATATACAACAAGAAATATACAATATAATTAAATATAATTAATTATACAATACATATATTTAATAAAATATAATTAAATATACAATAAATCAAGAACAGATGTAAAAAACACTTCTAGGATTTTAGTATTAACTACAAGAACTAAAAAAACACGGTGATAGCAGGTAAATAACTTATGAATAGTCATCAAGGATGAGTAATGAACTATAATGGGACTCTTTGTATTCTGTAAAATAGTGAAAAAGTTAAAAGACGCCTCTAAAGCTCAACTCCTAGTAACTGCTATAAACTGTGGGCCATTAGTATAAAAATTAACGATAATAATGAAGTAACGCCTATAACAATTAATTCCGAATTACAACAAATAAACGTCTTCTAATTCCATGTTACAAGATCTATATTAACCATTTAACCCAGAACCAGAGATGGGGAAAAAGAAGAGAATTTGCCGACAAGCGGAAGTAATTTAGATGTCAGAATATTTCCAACGAAATTCTACAATTGGTTAAAAAAAAAAATTAATAAAAGAAACTTTAATGCTGAAGATTTACCTAACAATGTTCTATTTTATTTGCAATTTTTTTTTGTTTATTCGCATTTTATTTCACTAAAATTCTCTTAATCTAACACAGCGGTTCCCAAACTGGGGGGCGTGAGGACATGTCAGGGGGTGCGCGAGACAAGTTGAACATTAAATTAAATTTAAGTAGTCTTTCTAAAATTCTAAATTAACCATGATGTTTAGAAAATTGACCACTTTGATATAATGAACAAACCTTCATTATGGTTAAAATATTTCAAAGTGTATCCTAGCGTATCACGGGAAGCTCTTCGCTTATATTTGCCTTTTTCGATTTGTGCAAAAAAGCATTTTCAACACTTGTGGCAATTAAAACAAAGTATCGGAATAAAATTGATGTTGCTAGTGACTTGCTTTGGGCACTTACTAAAACTTAGCCACGAATAGGCATGCTGGTAAGAAAAATGGAAGCCCATCCATCTCACTAGATAACCTAATCTATTTTTCTCTTATTGATAATTTTAGTATTTTATGAAAACTGATATTGTTGTACCTTATGGCAGTATAAATAAATGTTTTGTTTTCAATGTAATACTTATTTGTTTTTGTTTTGTTCCTAGGCCCAAACAATTTATTGTTAAGGGGGGCGAGAGAAGCTTTCATTTCAACAAAAGCGGGGCATGGTACAAAAAAGTTTGGGAACCCCTCATCTAACATCATACAGTTTACTGATTTACTTGTACTACTACAAACTTTGGCCTTTGTAAAAACTTTGATACAGTAGATGGTAGACACCTTTTTAAGCCAACGTAAGTAATATGGTCGCTAGTTTTACCCTAGCGGTGTGCCTTTTATAAAGGATGGGTGGCCCTTTTATAAAGGATGGGTGAGGCACAGGAGGGTTTGGAGATCCTTAGAGTCCTTCTATGATTGTAAAAAGACTGAATCATGTATCCGGGATTTGAACTCGGGACGTTTCACTAATATAAACGAGAAATACATCATGGGAGTAGTACAGCAGGACTCTCCAGCCCAAAATACCCTTTTTACGAATACTGGGTGAGCCGCAGGAAGGGCTCCAGATCCTATAATATCGATCTGTATCGTTAACAGATTTAATAATTTATATGCTACACCCGAATTCGAACCCTCAGCAACTCAGCGCTCTGCATGAGCTATCTCGCATCCTTTGCAGTGGTTAAATTATAAAAAAATTAAATAACTAAAATAAAATTGCTTCACACTTCATATTGTTTTATACCATAATTTGATTACTGAAATGAAAAAATAAATAAAATAATTAAATTATTATTTTTGTTATTTGTTTATAAATTAATAAATAAACTTGAATTATTAATGTCAAAATTTATCGAAAGTGGTAGAAGGGGCGAGGTCAAAGAAGGGGCGGTTTAATTCAAAATTAATCTTGCAGGAAATAATCCTATTCCCGCCTCGATTTAATGCAATTTAACCATCGACTAAGTTTAAGTAAATAAACCTCTTAAAATCATGATAGTTCAATTCACTTTTATAATACGCACTCGCAATTAATAAATAAGTAAACATCTTGACAACGCCTTTTTCGTCCTACACTTTTGTTTTCAAATTTAGCGTTTTTTTTTTGTTTTTGTTTACTATACGTCCATGAGTAATAAATAAAAATCCCTTATCTTCACAAACAGGAAGAAGTTCCTTTTCAAACAACTCAATAATTATTTTTATTTTCTTAAACACTTTTTTCTTAAGAAAGTATTTAAATCGTGAATTTTTTTCATTTCCAGATATCCTAGTCGATAAATTAGTACGCTTCTGGTATGTCTCAAAAACTGCGGCAGAAGTTGAAATTATAAATTTATACAGCTTCTTTGTTTATTTAATCTGTTAATAACTATAGCCAGAGATAGACTCTGAAGGACCTACAGATCCTCCTGTGGTTAATCCAGCCTCTCTGAAGTTGATACATTCGGGAAAAACATGGCGGTTGAGTATTATATCGGACAAATTGCCACCATACACAACTACTGTCGTTGGAACAGTGCAGTCTACCTTGTTCTGAACACAATAATCTCAATGGTTTGTTGTGGTACAGTTTTTTACTTGTTTTATTACTACATAATCACAGCACAAAGTATTAAATACTTTAATTGCTATAATAAACATTAGTACAGAAATTATCTTTCTTCCGACAAAACAGCTGTAACCTTTTAATGTTAGATTTTAGGAAACTCCGACACCACATATTCCAATATTTACATTTTAGCTATATACAATTTTTCAACACTTATAAAACAGTCAAAAATGCAAAAACCGCTGGATCACCTTCGTTACAAAGACATGAGTTTATTTTTATAAATAGGAACTTATATTTATTTACTAAAAAAAATAATCTAAATCGATACTGCGTAGTTATGCATTCAGAGGAACATCAAATTATCCGCAAGGTTAGTACTAAATTGGACAATTGACCGAATGACAAGAACCACCTTCAGGAATTGACCTCTTTCAACCGACAATAGAACACTTGGAGGCAATCGGCTACTCAGGCAGGCAGACTCTCAAGAGTGCATAAGACTTTAAAAGAAATATTTTAGTCTCTCAAAGAAGATTGAAAGGCTATAAAAGAAAATATAATAAAATAAAAATGTCTACTTCCATACATCTCAGATACTCTAAACTCCTGTGGTCTAGTGGTTAGCATTACAACCTACTATGCCCAAGATTCACAGTTGGGGTTTCAAACAGTAAAAATCCTTGGTTATACCGTCCTTCGGAAGGGACGTAACTGAGTCCTGAGCAGCTACACGTTAAAGATTCTGAATTATACCCGGATATGGAAAATTTAGGATTCCAACTGTGGCATGGTCCGATTAGCCATTGGAGCATAAAGTGATCTTAAATGAATAAACAAACACACTATAAAAATAATCTGTTTCTTTGAGGAACAAACTGGTGACTCGAAAAAACGAAATTTAAGAGGTAAAAAGGAGCAGCTAATCAAGCCTTTCCTTTCTACCATATCAATCATCCATTATTTTATATTTATCATAAAATCCTGTACACAGCGCCAGAGGGGGGGGGGGAGTAGCATATACCATAATAAGGGATGGCATGTTCCCACTTATATTCCTTAAAAGTTATTAAACGCTGAGCCTACAGGTAAATGTCGAGGAGGTAACCCAGGCTTTGGGAGGATTACGTAAAGGGCGATCTTACGGATTTAGGTAAAGGCGGTAATCCTTAAAGATTTGTAAACGAGGGTTGGTGTTAACATTACCAAATCCTCGAGTTCGCTAAGCTCGTTATTGTAATATTCAAAACAGTTATTTAAATTTTTATATTTATAGAAATAGATATTTAAGTGATGACTTTTAGGATAGTGACGGAGAAAGACGTGATGACTGGGCTAGAGAAGACGAAGAACAAAGACCGGGAGAGTTACGTAAGATGAAGGGCACGGGTTGCACCTTGACATCGCCTTCCTGCTCTCAGTGAAAGGTCTCTCACACCGTTCGCTGTGCCAAGTAGAGATTATGTATTCACAATATATATGTAGCTATTTATATATTATAAAATAAATCTTAATAGAATAGATACATAAATAAGATAAATCAGTTCTCAAAGACCTACCACGTAACTTCTAGGGTTCCAACAAAGTTTGCGACTAAGAAAGCTTGAAGTAAGTTTAAAAGAACGATTTCTGAATACATTCGAGGAAAACCTAAATTATAAAAAAAATAAATCAAACCGACAAAACAACTGATGTAAATATTTTACAGCCATATATAACGAATTATGTAACGAACGAGACTTGATCTCTATCCGAGATGTTATTACTAAGATTTATTTTAAGCAATTTATATTTAATTAAAGTTTGGGCACAACTAAACAACAGAAACAGGTATTTTGTAACAATATTAATATACATTTTATATATATATTAATAATATTATTTATTGAATATAAAATATGGTAGTAATTTAAATAATTATTGACACATATTCAAAAGAAAAACCTTCTTATTGAGAAGTTTTTTTTGTTAAATAACCATTTTTGGAACAATGGACAAGTACTAACAACACTGCAGAGACATAATAAAAGATTTGTTAATTAATATACTGTTATATTATTAGTAATACATTTTAATATTAATCGTATCCACTACTATGGACACAATATCAAAGTAAATAATCTTGCTTGAATGCTTCCTTGAATTAAAATTAAAGACTATTTTTTATCTGGATCATCTCCGGGTGAAAATATTTCTAAACTTTCTAATATTTCTAAACCAAGAGTATTGTGTCCATTACGTGGTAGGAACTATAGGACCACAGGAACTACAGGACCCTAGGAACTATAGGACAGTAGTTGAGCAAAGAGGTTATTTGTCCAGGATCACACTCGACCGCCAGGTTTTTCCACTACTTTAGGGTGTTTAATATAATATAATTTATAGAGGCTGGGTGAGCCCCAGTTTCAGGAGATCATGGATCTGCAAATCAAATAGTTTTAAACAGGTTAAACAATTTATCTAATCAGGTAGGATTTGGACCCACAACCTTCAGCATAACAGTTCAGCGCTATACGCACTAACACGCTCCCCCAGAATTCTTCCTAGAAAATATCTCATGTATTTTTCGATTTTATTTTATTTTGCTTATAAGCATAATATTTTCCTAATTATTACTTATTTGTAATCATACATCTCATGACAGCTTATACATTTACTTTCCCTTTAGTTAACATATACCGTTATAGCCATGAAAGGTCTTGAGTGGAGTACGTGATAGTGATTGTACAGTTTCTCAGCCTATGGTTGTGCAAGGAAGGTTTTTGGCTAAAATGAAGCCATATTCCCCCCTCCCCCCAATTAAGGGAGGTTTAAAACCCACTTTATTGAGGCTGGATGAGCCCTAAGAGGGTCTGCAGATCTCTCTGTGTCGATCTAAACCTGTTAGCAACCTTATCCAGCTATAGATTTACTTTATATTTTATAATATTGGTTTCCCATCCGGACTAGAAGAACTAACTGGAGCCTATTCGTTCCAGATGACGATCTCCATCCAAGGGTGACAGAACATCTCCCCCACTACAGACTGCCCAGGTTTCTCCCAGTCACGGCTGCCTTAGCCTGGAAAACTTGGAAACGATCGTGCCAGGTATGACTTTCTCCAGAGTCCTTTGTCTATGTAACTGGGGTTCGGTCTTAGCCCCCATTGATATATAGGAGTATACAAAGTTAGTTTCCTACAAAATAAAAGTTTGGAACCAACTCCTCTTGAGGTATTTTGGCCCGGAAAATATTCGGAGAAACAAAACAATAGATTTTTTAATGTAAATAATACTTGAGATATAGCACTGAGTTGCCATGCCGGAAATCCTGGTTCAAATCCCCCTGCATACAAGACTTTCATTTTTCTGTTTCCAGCCGGTGATGATCATAAAGGATCTAGGACCCTCCTGGGGCACCCCCAGCCTCTGTAAAATGTTATATAAATAGGGTAGCCAAAATAAGGGGGGTAATCTTGCGGTTGAGCGTGATCTAAGACAAATAAGCTCCATGCAGAACCGTTGTCCATGAAACAGTACAGTTTCTACCATGTACTGAACCCCAGATCCGTTTACGGGTTGTAGTGGTACAGACTTGAGATATAATCAGGTTCTAGAAGCAGGAATTAGTTTCCTAGACAGAGAAGATGAGAAAATACATTTGAAATGATTCTAAAGCCGTTTTACAATTGCAACAATGTTCTACTCTAAGACATTATGGTTTATATTCTACATATTTTTATGTTACTCTAAAAAGGACTTGTCCAAGAATAAATAAAGACTTCATTATTATTATTACTGTTATTAAAAACAACTCCTAAATAAAATGAACATTATTATACTTGCAATTTTAAAGTCTTCCTGTTAAAAAACTGTATCTTGTATATTTATTTTATTTGTTTTTATAAAAGATTTTCAAATTAATAAAGTTTATTAATTCATTAAGTATAGAAATTCTAACACCACTATGTATTTTTTAAAGAACATTTAAATGCATTATACTGCAATAATATACCACAATAAAGCTTTAATTATTGAAAAATGACAAGGATAATAGTAAATTTTTATAATATAAAAGTGTTATTTTAAAATAGAACACGAGAATAGATACGAATAATATAAGGATATTTTGTGAAACCAACGGAAAAAACAAAACTATCAACAACGATTAATAAAACTGTTATTATTGCTAAATGAAAACTTATATTAGAAATATGTGTACTGCTAATTAATTTTGCGCAATATAAGTGTAAGCGACGGATCACAGAATACATTTTAAGTAAGTTCACTAATATGAAATATATAACACTATCAAATGTATATTTAAAATTTTACCTAAAATCTCAGGAGTGCCCATTCACAACTATAGTGCTATATTACGATGTAAAATTGTAATAAATGCGCATTATGGAAAAAAAAAAAAAACTATTCATTTAATATTATCATGTAAGGAAAAAATTAAATCAAAATTCTAAAAACAAGCTGTGAAAGTACCTAAGGCATTTCAGATAAAATTAGTAATAAACTACACTTTATGTTTTTACTTAAATTAATAACAGCTGTTTGAATCTGACGATACTCTCATATTATATTAAAACTATTCAATAACTTAACTGTTACCTCCATATTTGATTAACTTATTTGCATATTTAAAAATTAAATAGCGGCATACAATAAGACGGAGACAAAAAAAAATGCAAATTAATAGCACAAGATACTAATTCCTGTAGCGGGAAAACCAGATGGACTTCGGGGTGAGTTCATGGGACCAAAATATGCAACACATTGCACAAAGAATGCAAGTATGAGGAAATAACATTAACAAATCGCTTTTTAACATTAGAAACGGGTAATTTATTAGACAAATTATTTTGAGATAGTAAACAAGCAATAAAATATTATTAATATAACTCAGCTCAGTATATACCTCCAGTTGATAAACATTGAGCAATACACTGCCTCAACAGACAGAAAAATTAATTTGATCCTAGCAAGATACTTCTCCACTAAGAATAAACAATTTATTAAAAGAACTTGACAAGCTGAATATTTATTGGTAATTTTGAACTTCAACAATACATACAAACACTATAATTTTTAAGTTGGAGATGATATATGTACAACCTGCAGACATATATCGTCAGAGACCGCAGACAGGCTGGAAGGGATTAGCGAACACCACGTTCCCACTAATCAATATTCAGGTTTCAATAGGACAACGCCACTAGTTACCCAAAGTAACTAGATACGGGTCTCTATAATTAGTACCTTTAGGACCTCTTTGCCAGTGTCCTTCACACAGATGTACACTCGGGCACAACGACAAAGACATATCTGTCTAGATCCATGGATTACGGTAGATCGGGATCAGCAGGCGCGTAAGGACAGCAGGGTATATATCTCCCCCCCTACATAGTAATGCCTATCGAAATATATAAAAATACCTTGACAATTGAAATGCGCGTGCAAGTTTCTTGGGACGGAAAATAAACAAAATCTAGCGCTTGATCAGTTGTGACTAGACATCGCAAAAGTTTTGTCAAACTTTTTAGGTTAAGTATTATAGGAGTTCAGATTCGGTGTCGAATCTTCGAGGGGGGGCTAAACCTTATAGTTACTGTATATAATAACACGTTGATGTATGTAAGGTTAAACTAAAATATCTAAAGAGACATTATTGAAGGCAGTATTAACAATTGTAGAGATCTTAGTGTTTAGGAATCGTCTAAGATTTTCCCCCTATTTTAGGTACCCATTTTAAAGAGGCTGGGTGAGCCCAAGGAGGTTCCTCCAAAGTCTGCTAGTTGTGGGATTTGAGCCACTCCAATTCGCTTAGGATAAATATAGGTTAATATACTTTTTTTTTAAATGCTTTTCACATATTCACTATATATCCTAAAATACTACAAAAGGTTTGTCTCTTAGGAAGGGATTGCGGCGAAAACGAAGCAGCTTTTGTTTCTCTCCAAAGTTAATTTATTTTAGACGAAGCTGAGGAGACAGAAAAAAAAGCAATTTGTATCCTTTGTTGTTAGCGCTAATGAAGCAGCTCAGTGCTCACCGGCCCTCCTCCTCATCCATTGTCGTCGGCAAAAACAGAAAAATATATCTTTTATTCACTTATCATTAATAAGACATGTCCTTTTTTAACTTGTCAGGATCCCTTTTGTCTTTCCCTAATGAGGATGCGTCCCGAAGGAGATTTGAATGTAAAAGCTGCTCTAGGAAGAATGGGACAATTAACGCACGAGCTTTGAGCTATAGCTGTGTCTCTTACCTAGCGCTCGGGGGGACGGGGAAAAGTTCATAAAGAGGATTTTACCGCGGCTCTTTAGTACACTTGAGGGAGCATCTTAAGTACAGCAAGGCTTGCTGGGATTAAGACATCGTTAGAAACCTGATATAAAAACTGGCCATTAACTAGTTAAACACTACTTAACTTAAACTGCATAAAAGAATCTATAAAAACAAAAAAAATAGGGGCTTTAGGGTTTTTGAAGGCGTAGAATTATCTAGTTAAATGCAACAGTAATGAAAACTGCTAAAAGTGTAGGGATTAAAAATTGATCTATTGAATCAATAAAGATTTATTGATTACTATAAATAGACAATATTTAAATGAGATTTCAAGCCAGAATTGTATATATACATAATCTCTCTAAACCTAAATGGCAAAGAAAACATCCATGTCAAATGCTTTATGAGTATATATAGAAAGGTTATTTATGAGTAAGTTACACCTACTAGTTAAGCAGACATGTAAGAAACCATATAACATATCGCAGTAATATCTCTAAAGTGACATAATCCTACTGTAACTGTAATTGTATTACATCAAGTAAATCTGCTGTATGAACAAAGGACATGAAAAAAAAAAACTTGTGGAGAAACTACCCATTGATAGCACTCCAATAAAGTTCTATAGTAGAAGGTCTCGAGGACATCTTCTTTTCAAACGCCTCGGAGGGTAATCAGGAATATTATGGGAAGCAAGTTGAGAGACTAGCAGATTCAAGTGTGTATGGAGTTTTTCATGGAAGGATAGGTTTCTAGTTTGGGCCAAATCAGCAACATATGGTATATTATGATCATGATGGATGAGTCTGTTTGTGACATAATAAGGAGTATTTTACGAAGGATTTTGGATTGAAAGGATTGGATACGAGATGAATTGGATGGCTTAGTAGAGCCCCAAAGCTCAACTCCGTATGTCCAAATAGGTCTGATAACTGTCATGTAAATGAGTCTTTTGTAATTAATTGGGAGCTTTGAACGTTTGTCCATTAAAGGTTGAAGTAGGCGAAAACGTCGAGCAGTTTCTTGTCTTTTCAATCTTTTATGAGGTCAAAAAATTAGAGTTAATTTTATAGTCGCAATAGTATAGGTTGAAACTTTTAAATTCAGGAACGACATATCTAATATTCCATCTCCATGATATGATTTTTTTTTTAATAAAGTTATATTTTGAGTTGTATCATGTTTGAATCTGAGGTTTTATGGGAATAATGACGATTGTGCTTTGTTGAATGTGATTTGTTCGAAATCACGCTCTAGGGGCCAGGTTTTATCCCCCAAATAAGGGTACAACCACAGGAGGGTCTGTAGATCGCACATAAACCTAGATTACGAAATATTGATAATGATTATTTGTAACTTTTAAATACCTTTAAACTATTATTAGCTTGAATTAGGATGCTAAGAGTGACCACAAGTGCCTTCTGGCACACAAGCTCTGAAGCTAGGTTGATACAGTTTTGATGAGTGATACATATTTACGCATTTATAGTCATATAATCATAACTCAACACTGAAAAACACCGGTTTTTAATAGCGCGATATTTCTGATAGCGCAAATACTAGTGCGATATTTCTGGTCGTAGTTATAATTATCGTATCATTATATTGTAATGAAGAATAATATTGTAAATGAGAGTATTAAATTGGGCTTATTCAAATACGTTCATCCATTTTTATTATAATAATAATTTATATAACTCGTTACTAACTTCATGTTTAGTTTAATACATTAGAAGGATTCTTTACTTATCGCTAAGAATATAGAAAATATAATAATATAAACTGGATTTAAAATTCTTCTTTAAAATGTTATTCATAACAATATAATGATGTAGGTAACTCATGGATCATTTAAAAAAAATATGATTATTTTTTTTATTATTATTTTTTATTTTTTTATTATTTTTTATTTAGTCAAATATTTTTTCTTTATTTAAAAACGTTTCAACATTCTTCTGTCATTTTCAATTTACATCTCTTATAAGTCCCTTTCCTTTATTTAATTTAAAATTAATTAATAATTAAAATTATATTTGACTGGAAAAAGTTTTTTTTTTACTTACTTGAATGATTGATTAAAAAGATGTACTCCATTAACAAAAACAAGAGAATTAAAATATGATTATGATTAAAGTATCAACATCAACATTTAAGGATGAGATGTAAAATCTTTATCATGAGTGAAACTTCTGTACCGGGAAGTAGCAGGCTGTGTCTAAATTAGAAGGAATGTAGGTTTGTTTGTCTCGCTTCCGAGCTACCTGAGTGGGCAGAGCAGGACACTAGGAAATCCCAGCGTACTGGTCTGTATCTAAAAAAATAGCTTCAAGTTTGTATAAAAAATTTAGAGGAGACTGATCACCCATTCATTTTTTATAATATTTGGTATTTCTTTATTTTTATTACTATTCTTTGCTACGTTATATTGAGTATGTCATATTTCTAGAGTATAGGAATATAGCATACTTCTTTTCACGTTATTTTATAAGATTAATTTACATTTAAATAAGAAAAGTTTTATAATGAGGGAAAGGCTTTATCTATGTAGCTATAATTTTATTTGTTTTTCTTATCTATAACTGGCGTGAGTTAAATCCCTTCATATCAACAGAGTTCCATTTAAAACCTGGTGTTTCTATGAGAATTAATTTTTTATAATATGCTGATTGTTTAAAAGGAGTAGGTGAACGATCAAATGAAGGTTTCTTATGAATTATGAATAATATCGCTCCTTCAAAAGAAAAACGTCATAAATCAAAAACCTAATTTCTTAATAGAGGTGTTCGAAAGTTCCAAGTTAGGTAAAAATAAATTAAAAAATGGGTATTAATAAAACAAATCTTCCCTATTGTAATGGTGCTATTGAAATGTTTTCACTAACCATTATAAAATTTTAAACAACTTAAAACATTTTTGATCTTAGCTTGCGTAATTAATGCCATAAAACTTCAAGTTCAACTTGATACCAATCTATATATGACTTTATTAAAAAAAATTTGAAAATGGAATATCAGATATGTCGATTTGGAATTTAAAAGCTTCAACCAATACAATTGCTACAGAGTACTTTACTAAAAAATGTCAATCTTTTGAAGAAGCGATATAAAATAATATAACTAAAAACATTTTGTAGCATAGCGTAGTTTCTTCTAAAATAACCATGCTCAATAAAGTTTTAAAAATGTTTAAAATATTATTTTTCTTGATATTTTATAAGATTGATTTTACATTTAGATATAAAAAAAACAGTTAAAATTAAAATCCCTATTGAAAAGTAAACACATATTCAATCGGAAAGACATTTTTTAGAGATCATCATACATAACATACAATTTTTCAAATAAAATTGCGTACACATTTTTATAATTATTATTATTTTGTAAGCTACATAGCACCATTACTTAATTGCCCACGAGTTGCAGATTGTAATGTTTCAATAAAAAAAAAAAATTTTCTGAAGGATATCCGCTCATTAAATAAACGATTAACACCAGTAAATTGCCACATCCTAGTGACAATATATCAATTTATATCTTTAGTAGGCCGTGGTAGGAAAAGAGGCAATACATCGTACATTATCAGCAGGTGTATCGCCCGACACAATGCCCGCTTATCAGCAGTAGGCCAGCTCCTAATGATAAGGAAACACTAGCATAGCTGTCTCGAATGTTTACACATCCTGGGGTCGTATAAAAGCGAATATGATATTTCCAGACAAGCTTCCTTTTAGGAAATTTAGCGAATTTGTTTTACTTGTAATATTTAAGATAAACGAATTTAAAGCAACAACAAAAAATTCATAGCGATTGATAATATATTATATCAAAATTTGCATTAATACAAAATGAAAATAAAAAAAAATATCAGCTAAAAAACTTTAACTTTAGTAATTGCTTCAAATAAATTTTTAAATTTGCTAGTTAATATTTATAATAAAGAATTATAATATACAAAATATTATAGTTTTATTACAGGATACAACGATAAATGTTATTAATTAACTAGAAGAGATAAAATTAAAAAAAATCAGAGCGATAAGATTTTTTCATATTCATAAAAAAAATAATAATAATTCAGGTGTAGCAAACAGAATTTGTTTATAAAATAAGTAAAAATAAATTTTGTTCGTTAATATTGTTAATAAAGTTGTTTTTTTTTTACAAAAAAGATATAAAAATAAATCATTAACCACAGTCAAAACAATTTTCCTTTTCTTCATCACTTTTAATTAAAATAGATCAAAAACAATGATCTTTAGCTTTCGGCAGAATACTATATTTAATATGTGAACTTTCTTTAAAATGAATTCCTTGTATTTAAGGAAGCGGGATTGTGTTATTTTCATAGATGATGAGTGGCTTAATTAGGCACTAGCTTGAAATCTTTGAAATTTCTGAGCCTCCTCAATTTTCAAACTACAAGAATGACACGATTTCGGTTCTCTCAATTCAGTTAACTCCGAAATTTTACTTAACCACTTATTTACCTTGACAGCAGACATATATTATCTTTGTAGATTGGTAAGCGAAAATAATAATAATAATAAAAAGGATTTATAGAAAATACTAAGTAATCTTTAAATAACAAAATATTATCTTTTAATCCTGCATTTCATCCAATCCTTTAAAGAAAACCAAAATCAATATTTTACACAGATGTACAATAAAATAAATATTTTCGTGATATTTTTGGAATACATTCCAAAAGACCAAAAGAAGGAACAGAGATCCACTTTATAAAGGATGAGTGGGTCCAGGAACGAAAACGACCGACAGAAGTTAAAACATAATATTAATTTTCTCCTCTACTTGGACACGAAACAACGATCAGGAACGAAAGGCTCAATGCCATACCACACCCAAATTGCTTCAACGAAATTAACGGAATAAGTAATTAGTCGTCTAAAAAGAAAATTACTGATTTTTATCGCGAGCCGCTGATATAAAGGTATAAAAGACTTCATTTTTTTTTTTAACGATTTTATCTCTTAGAAGCTCAGCGTGTAGAGCTCTGAGTTACTGAGATGTCTCGGGTGAGGCAGATAAATTATTTATTCTATTAATAACTATGGTTGGACACAGTGTAATCTACAGACCTTCTCGGGGCTCACCCAGTCTCTATGAAGTGGGTACCTTTATTTCGAAGACAAATCTGGCGGTTGAGCGATTTGATCACCCCCCTGTACAGCCGTTGGCTTGTACATGGTAGCATGAAATGAATCTTTCGCAGATTGTAGTGTTAAAAGTTAAATAAAAAATTAAAATGGTGATTGAAAATAAAACATGATGTTTTTGTAACATTTTAAATATGGAATTTTCATGTAAATGAACGGTATAAAGCAGCTATTGATGATTCAAACCTATTTCATAATTATTTTTAACATTGAGATGATTATTTTTGCTTTAATGATCATTATAAATTTTCTGTTGCTGTTTAAACATTGCTAATGTGTTTTCTCTGGAAACATTATCAATATTCGCATTATACATTACTTATTTCATTTCTCTGAACACTATCAACTTCTTCTGCTTTTGTTTATTTATTATTAATTTGATTTCTGTGAACATCATCAATTTCTCCTTTTGTTTATATATTATTAATTTGTTTTCTGTTGACATTAACACCCATTATATCTACAGCCCCGGTGAATAAGTAGTTAGGCCTAATTTTCTCCAAAATGAGTTTCTTGTACTTAAGTAAGCGGAATCGAGTTATTATCGTATTGAATAAGGGGCTAACTAAGGCATTGTCTTGAAAAGGAGTCATTGTTTATATTACAAATCCATTTCAAGCCAAAAACTAGGAGAATGATACGATTCCGATAATCTGAAAGCAGTTAGCTCTCTCTGGACAAAATCCAACTTAACCACTTAATCACTGGGGCTGTATATATATATATTAAATACATTTTATTATACATTAAAGTTTACTTATTTATTATATATATATATATATATATATATATATATATATATATATATATATAATATATATTAAAGTTTACTGGTTAGAGAGACTAAACCCATGTACTTACGTGCATACAAATAGCAATGTACAATTGAATATGTTACTTGAACATAATTCGAAAACACTACAGAGAAAAAAAAACCGATACTACTACAAACTAAACGGAGTCCAGTATATGACCAGAGACTGTAATGCTACTAAGACAACGGCTGTGCAGGGATTTGTCCGAGATCAAACTCAACCGCCAGTTCTTTATACAGAAAGGGTGATCCCCAGGAGGGTCTGTAGATCCCATAGAGTCCATCTATGGCTGTTTAGAGATTACATTATGTATTTGTCGGATTTGAACCGTGTATTTGAACAGTAACTAAGCGCTCTACATACTTAAGTATATGAATAATATAAACGAGGAATTCATCAAGAGAATTATATGTTACAGGAGTGATCTCCATAAGCCGACTTGTCAAAAACTAAAGCTCTGAGCCCGACCCAGACCTCTTAATCCACTTAGAGCTGTCAGGAGTTTTATCTTCCGTAATGTCTGCCAGGAGGTTGAGCTTCTGAGGGTGTAGCTAGCAGTGGTCAGCGTGTTAATACTAAATATACTTATATATCTCAATGTATCTCTGCATTTTTAGTAATTACTGTAGCATTTACTTTAGCAATATCTGTAGTTGTTAATTGATTTAATTTTAACGATCATTAATTTAAATTTTAAAAGTCAAATGTTTTAGAGTTCACTATAAAGGCAAAGCAAAATTGTTTCACTTTCATAGTCTGAAGTGAGACACGACAAAATTCCATTTTTGAAGTATTTTATTATTTTTTGCTAACAATATAATTGTTATAATCGTGTTGTTCTTGTTTATTTGTGAATTTTATAGTATAAGATGTAGCTCAGTGTGCAGAGTGCAAGGCTGCTAAGATGAGGATCCAATCCCACTATGGAAATCAAATATTTATTCTGTTAATAGGAAGAAATGGATCTTGCGAGCTCTACAAATCCACCTGGCTTTCACCCAGCCTCCCTAAGATACTCTAAATTGAGGAAAAACCTCTCGGATAGTGTGATCTCGAACAAATAATCTCCCTGCACAATCGTTTTCTTAGAAACGTTACAGTATCTAGGATGTACTGAACCCAAGACACTCCATTGGTAATAGTGGTACGAGTTTTTAGTATGACATGGATTGTAGTATGTGCTAATATATGTGTATATTTCTATTTTTTCATTGTAATATCGTTTTATTTTTACTTTGAAATATTACTTTTTTTAAAATATATTCATAGATTTTATTTTGGAAATGGTGAAAAGTGCAAATAAGCATTTACCCGAAACTCTCTTTTAAATCGTGTTTAAAACCTTTTACTATTTTGCATCTGTAATAGTAAATAAAATTTAAATAATTTCCTTTTTCTAAAACGCTAAAACACTATAACTTATAAGGCAACATAACGGTATAATAGAAGTCACGTTGAATAGCGATACCGATATTCTATCAACCGATATTCTACCGCAGACATAGCACGAAGTAAATATATTAAGACGTATAATACATAATATAGATACATAAGATATATAATACATAACTTGAAATAAAAACAAGACTATTACATTTGAGCTCTACATGTTCGAGCAGTAAAACAGGACTGATAGGGCGTTGAATTGCATTGGGATTCTTGGACAAGAGAGATCCATTTAGAAGCCGTACATTTGTCACCATAGGCCATTCGATACACTATGCTAATAAAGACCAATATATCCTCTCATATTTATTTATTTATTTTGTAACATATATATTATTTAAAAAAAAAAACGCCGAAAAAACTGGAATGGAAGTTACGAAGTAACAATTTTTCTTCATTTTACGAAAGAGTTTAATGTAGACATTTTGTAATGAAAGGAAGCATTAGCTAGATATATGAGAGTACAAAACCTACTTCAATCAAAGCTACACATTTTACAATGTTTATTTTTTAATAAGTAGTCTTTTTTATAAAGAATTTAATAATAATCAAATTAGTTTCTCAAAGGTATATTTATTTAAGAAATATTTTATCTTTCTTGACTAAAATCCATCATTGTTTATATTAATAAAAAAATTAATTGAGGACATTACAATAAACCGTACATATAATATATTTATATAATAAATTACTTTGGTATTTATTAATTATAATTAAAAGTTTACAATTTATCAGCATTATTAATATATAAGGATAGGCGGAAACTGATCGAGAAAGCCAAAGGCACATTGGTGGGCTGTAGAATCAGAAAAGAAAATGATTACTATGAAAATATTTAAACAAAGTTTTCAATAATTATTATATACATTAAAAACTGTAAAAATATACCGATTACTCTCACGATGAACCACAGAGAATATTTCAAAACTGGCAGCAGAAAAGAACGATTTAAATATTACGGAAAAATTACTAGGCTTGCTCCAACAAGAATAACCAATAGATTTCTTGCTTACAGTCACATCAACCATAGCCAAGATAAAATATCTCTATAACAGGCGAAATAGATATAACCAAGGGAAGTCATAGATAGACGAACAATTGAAAACAAGGCAGAAAAGTGGATACTGATGTCAGACAATGAAGCAACCAGGAATAAAATTGACAAATGAGAAAGAATACACGGAGAAATGATGAAGTATAGAAAAAGATGGTGTCAGCATGCTTTGAGTGATTCTCCTCGGTCCATTCGCAATAAATAAATTAATATACAATAAAAAATACTAAGCAATTATTTTAAAGAATAATCAGAAATAATATCGCTTTCTTTCTTAGACTGGTAATAACATCTTATTGATGCTATAGGTACTTATTACAAAAATTTTATATACAGATATTTTATAATTAAAATAGACCTAATTCTATTTATTGGTGTTAGTTATAGAACCAGCTTCCTTGTAATTGAAATGTTATAAGAAAAGAAATATAATTGAAATTTCTCCAAAGATTTCAATAATTTTCAAGGAAGAGGCTAAGTTGAGGGGGAATTATCGAAGTTAAAGCAAGTTGTTGAATGTATAGAAAGGTGCTCATGAATATTTCAATCAGGTATTAGTTCTATTCAAATCCAGTTCAATTCCAAGTCGGGAAATAAATATTCTCCTCTAGATTTTTTTACTATGAACTTTTATTTATTAAATATTCAAATAATCACGTAATATATATATATATATATATTTATGTTGAAGAAATTGGTCCGGGTAGAGGTCACTGAATGAAATTCTCAAGTAATTTCAGATGATATTTATTGTTAGCCAACGTTTCGACCTACGTTGTAGGTCTTCTTCAGGGCTATAAGCAAAATACAGACAATTTAAGAAAGCGGTATGAATATAATAAAACATTTTAAATATAGATAAACTAAAAGAAGGTGAATACAGGCAAAAATTGATAATTATGTGTAATAATGATGATAAAAATTGATAAAGGTGTACAGTAAAGTAATTATGAAGGTTAAAATGTAGAAAATAATAATAAAACATGAAGAAAATAATAATAAAACAGAAAGTGTTGACAGTTAAAAAATTAAGGTATTACAGATAAATAAAAACTGAATATACAATAGGAATGTGAAATGATATGGGTAAATTAGAAAGTGATAAGAATTACGCACTAAAATTATAGGTAATAAAAAAGAAGAAATAAAAATTGTAAAATTATAAAAATCTAGAAACGAATTATATAAAATAGAATAAAATTGAAAATAAAAATTATTTTAGAAAATACAGTATTAATATTAATAGGTAGAAAATACTTTATACTAGTGTAAAGAATATTAATTACATAAGAGAATGTAAGAAGACAGTTTATAAAAATGTAAAATATCAATTGTATAAAAGTAGGTATGTTTTAAGTAAGGTACGTGATAATATAATCAGGCTATATTGGACTAATTAACAGGCTAATAACAGGCTATATTGGAATTATGATATATATTGATGAATATTTAGGGTGGTATATAGATAACTAAAACAAATAAACGCCTTACAGTAATAGTGAGATTGGAAGTAGTGATAATAACGGTAAATTGGGTATAGTACTGTTTTAGGTTATGAGGGAAAGAAATTAAAATGAAATGGAGGAGGGAGGGTGAGTAAATAGTGCAAAACATAAGTTACCTGTGGGGGTGGGACGGGGGGTGGGTCCTCTCTGGCTATGAAACACTGACTGATATAATTGAGAAGGAAGGATGGTCCCCTACCCTTACTAAGTGTAAAAAAATTTCTCAGAATATAAAAGCCGTTACAATGGCTATAAGTAACGTATAAAGGGAAAGAAGCAAATAGTGTAGAAGCCTCATATAAAGACTTGAAAATCCATACACACACACTCACATACACATATTCGTATGTATATGTATATATATACACATATACACATATATACATATATATATATATATATATATATATATATATATATACACATATATACACACACATAAATATATATATACACACACACACAGACTAACATACATACTTATATATAATATTGGCACGTCTGAGAGGGGGGGGGGGAGGAGAAAGTCATTAGGAAGCGGGGGTGGTTAGTTATTTTGTATTAGGTCTAGTATGTGTCTGTAAACTATTGATAGGTTATTTTTGTCAGTCTTTGTGTTTAACGGATTTTTTTCTAGGTTAATGTATAATGATTCTGTAATTAGTCTTTTGGTATAATTAGGAACAGTGGCGAGAACAGAGGATTGGTCAAAGTTAAAGGTGTGGTTAAGGGTTAAGGCATGTTCTGATAGTTTGGAAGCAGATATGTTCCGGGTAGATATAGAGGTCTTATGTTGTGATAGTCGTCTGTAAAAGTGGTTTTTTGTTTCCCCAATGTAGGAGGAGGTACAGTTTGGGGCAGAGCAGGAGATGCGGTAAACAATGTTGGAGAGATTTTTAATGGGGATCGGGTCTTTTAAATATGTGAATAGTTGGGATAATTTGTGATATGGCTTAAAACCAAGGCGAAGGTTGGGAAAGGTAAGATTTAAGACTTTTTGGATATTTTCAGACAGACCAGGAATATAAGGAAAAGATCGGTATATGAAGGAACTGGGGTTCGGTACTGTTGGGTACGGGGAGGGGTAAATTACATTACTAGGGTGTTTAAGGGGGTCTAGTAGTTTATTGGTAATGTGGGCTGGGAAGTTGTTAGAGAGTAGTATGTTTTGGATTCGTAGGATGTTGGTTGGTCGAAATTGGGTGTCTGATAGGGATAAACACCGGTGAATAAGGTTTTTTGCTGTATTGATCTTCTGGTGGTAAGGATGCTGTGAGAAAAAATTGAGGAGTCTGCCGGAATATGTGGGTTTGGTGTACCAATTAAAGGACAAGGAGCTATCATTATTTCTTATAATGAGGAGGTCAAGAAAGGGGAGGGTGTGATTGGTTTCAGTTTCTATGGTAAATTTGAGACGGGGATGGATCCCAGCCCACATTACCAATAAACTACTAGACCCCCTTAAACACCCTAGTAATGTAATTTACCCCTCCCCGTACCCAACAGTACCGAACCCCAGTTCCTTCATATACCGATCTTTTCCTTATATTCCTGGTCTGTCTGAAAATATCCAAAAAGTCTTAAATCTTACCTTTCCCAACCTTCGCCTTGGTTTTAAGCCATATCACAAATTATCCCAACTATTCACATATTTAAAAGACCCGATCCCCATTAAAAATCTCTCCAACATTGTTTACCGCATCTCCTGCTCTGCCCCAAACTGTACCTCCTCCTACATTGGGGAAACAAAAAACCACTTTTACAGACGACTATCACAACATAAGACCTCTATATCTACCCGGAACATATCTGCTTCCAAACTATCAGAACATGCCTTAACCCTTAACCACACCTTTAACTTTGACCAATCCTCTGTTCTCGCCACTGTTCCTAATTATACCAAAAGACTAATTACAGAATCATTATACATTAACCTAGAAAAAAATCCGTTAAACACAAAGACTGACAAAAATAACCTATCAATAGTTTACAGACACATACTAGACCTAATACAAAATAACTAACCACCCCCGCTTCCTAATGACTTTCTCCTCCCCCCCCCCCCTCTCAGACGTGCCAATATTATATATAAGTATGTATGTTAGTCTGTGTGTGTGTGTATATATATATTTATGTGTGTGTATATATGTGTATATATATATATATATATATATATATATATATATATATATGTATATATGTGTATATGTGTATATATATACATATACATACGAATATGTGTATGTGAGTGTGTGTGTATGGATTTTCAAGTCTTTATATGAGGCTTCTACACTATTTGCTTCTTTCCCTTTATACGTTACTTATAGCCATTGTAACGGCTTTTATATTCTGAGAAATTTTTTTACACTTAGTAAGGGTAGGGGACCATCCTTCCTTCTCAATTATATCAGTCAGTGTTTCATAGCCAGAGAGGACCCACCCCCCGTCCCACCCCCACAGGTAACTTATGTTTTGCACTATTTACTCACCCTCCCTCCTCCATTTCATTTTAATTTCTTTCCCTCATAACCTAAAACAGTACTATACCCAATTTACCGTTATTATCACTACTTCCAATCTCACTATTACTGTAAGGCGTTTATTTGTTTTAGTTATCTATATACCACCCTAAATATTCATCAATATATATCATAATTCCAATATAGCCTGTTATTAGCCTGTTAATTAGTCCAATATAGCCTGATTATATTATCACGTACCTTACTTAAAACATACCTACTTTTATACAATTGATATTTTACATTTTTATAAACTGTCTTCTTACATTCTCTTATGTAATTAATATTCTTTACACTAGTATAAAGTATTTTCTACCTATTAATATTAATACTGTATTTTCTAAAATAATTTTTATTTTCAATTTTATTCTATTTTATATAATTCGTTTCTAGATTTTTATAATTTTACAATTTTTATTTCTTCTTTTTTATTACCTATAATTTTAGTGCGTAATTCTTATCACTTTCTAATTTACCCATATCATTTCACATTCCTATTGTATATTCAGTTTTTATTTATCTGTAATACCTTAATTTTTTAACTGTCAACACTTTCTGTTTTATTATTATTTTCTTCATGTTTTATTATTATTTTCTACATTTTAACCTTCATAATTACTTTACTGTACACCTTTATCAATTTTTATCATCATTATTACACATAATTATCAATTTTTGCCTGTATTCACCTTCTTTTAGTTTATCTATATTTAAAATGTTTTATTATATTCATACCGCTTTCTTAAATTGTCTGTATTTTGCTTATAGCCCTGAAGAAGACCTACAACGTAGGTCGAAACGTTGGCTAACAATAAATATCATCTGAAATTACTTGAGAATTTCATTCAGTGACCTCTACCCGGACCAATTTCTTCAACATAAATTATCATAGGTCAACAATTATTATCAATATATATATATTTATACCTTCAAACGCATATATAAGTGATACTCTCGATCAATTTAGATATTTTCAAAATAACTTAACCAATCTCATTTCGATTAATAATTGACTTCGATTCATATTGATTCGAAAAACGAATTCAATATCTCATTGAAATATACGAAACCTGTTATGGCATCTGGATTTTTATGCGTGTAAAATGCGAACATATGTTCAGATCGTTCCGTTAAAGACGTAATTGTTTAACCATATGTCTTCTGGAGTTCATGACATCTGTTTTGTCAGGAAATACTTGAAAAGACTACATCAAGGGATATATATATATATATATATATATATAGGTAGGCTGTGTAGGAGTAATAATATAACCTACAACGAACTAATCAAGTACAAGCTTTCTGTAACATATGTTTTATTTATAGTTATTCTTTTGTTTTATTTTTTCAGTTATCACATCATTATAAGCAACATTAATTCAAGTATTTTTTCTTCTAATTTATGTATTAATTTTTGCTATTTGTTACTGACTTTTTTTTTTTTGTTTAATAAATTGTCAGACATTGGGATATTTAAACTGAGGTTACTTCTTATTTACTACAATAAGATATAGAAAATAGGATTAAATAAACTGAATTAACGTTGCTTCTTTAGAATCTTGGAATGAAGTAATGTGACAATTGAAAAAACAAAATAAAAGACTAAATATAAATAAAACATATGTTACATAAAGCTTGTACCCCACTCGTTGGTTGTAGCTTACATTATTACTCCTACATTGCCTACCAATTTATATACTATTTTACTATATATGTGTATTCTCCACATATACTTGGTTAAATCTTTGACGTACTATTTATTTTATAATATTATATTAATTAAATATTTAAGATTCGATTATTATTGATGTTAAAAATGGGTAGTTTAAATCCATACATGTGATCATTTTTAAGTTCTTTGTTCACGGAAACATCGCTTCAAGATTTTATTTCGCAGACGCACCTATGAGAGGGTTATCGCACGCAGTAAGAAAGAGCAAAAAGAAAAGCAAGGCGCCATGAAGTAGAAACAGACAGCACTTTTCATTGTATTCCTCCTCTTCGGCTGACTCGATGTCGTAACTCAAAAGGTCAAACAATACTGAGATCTGTTCGCTGATTCGAGATCCTTGTAAAAGAAAAAAGAATCACTTTTTTTATTTGTATGGAGTCAAGACAAAGTAATTGAAAGACTTTAAATCAAGGAAGTGAATTATTTAAACTTTTATATGAACCACAGAATCGACACACAATGACACACATATCTATTTTTTTTTATTCAATGAAATTCACAACTGTATTATACTAATACAAGTAAATAGAATGAATGGTACATATTGGCATGAATAAAGGCAAGCAGAGAAACTACCCATTGACAATAATCAAATAAAAGTTCAACTTAGAAGGTCACAAGGCCATTTCAGACGCCTCGGAGGATTATCAGGAATTGAATGGGTTGCTAGGTTTGAAACTAGTTTGAGTGGAGATAAAGTTTGTCATGAAAAGATTGATTTTGGATTCGGGCCAAATCAGCAATAAATGGGATATTAAGGTCATTATGGATTACTTTTTTCGTTTCAAAGTAAGAAGAATTGAGGATTTTACGAAGGATTTTTGATTGAATACGAGAGGAATTCGATGGCTCGGTGAAACCCCAAAGCTCTACTCAATTATGTCCAGACGGTTCTAATAATTCTCACGTATATGAGTCTTTTGTAATTAATTGGAAGCTTAGAGCGTGTGTCTAGTAAATGTTGAAGTAGCTTGAAACGGCGAGCTGTTTCTTGTTGTGTCAGTCTAGTATGAGGATATTAAGCCAAGCGTTCAAGGTGTATTCCTAAGCACCAGAGCTGTGCTACAGGAATCATTGGGATGTTATTAAACGATACAGGAGTACAGGAAGTCGTTAGTTTACGACGGAGGGTAAACGTGGTTTGATGGGGTAATGAAATATAAAAAAATGAATATTCCTTTATCTTTCAATGTCTGTAAAATGCTGAAACTTGAACATTGGACTTGAATTAAGTTGCTAGAGGAGTAAGGGCTTACATCTTAATTAAATTGGCTGTATTTCACATCCTTAATTAGTAACTCAGACTCAGGTAGGTATTTTCAGCATTGCGAAGCAAACACAATATAACCCAATAGTAACCAAACACGAACATACGCCACTTTCAACAGAAACTATAACACACTTGTCTATTTTATGTTGGTTAAACGAGCTCTCCAGAATTCATCCGCAGATTTCACATATGATAGAAGATTATTTAGTATTTTAGGAAGCACTTGGTAAACCTTATAATCGAAAGGTAAATTAACTCCAGAAGGATTATTTTTATCAAGATTTCGAGTACCATTAAAGAAAGATACACATTGTTCTATTGATAAACTCATGTATTTTTTATTAATCGTAAATTAATTTTCTGTGCATATATATTTAGCAAGATAAAAATAATTTATAACTGATTATACTGACTTTTATATTGTGAACAAGAAAACAATAACGTGTTGTTTATTTTTGTAATTAATATATAGTGATTTAGAATAATTAAAAGAAGAATTGTTCTTTAGAATTTTAATGTTCAAGAATTGAAAACAAAATGAACAATTAAATTGGATCCAATAAATTAAAGAAATCGGTAACAGGATAATCAATAAAAATACCATCTCCAAAAATGTATTGATGCATGTAAAGAATTAATAATATAATATTTGTAATAATACTGCAATTGCATGTTTATCTGTTTTCCTTCGCAATATGAAATCGATGAATTAATTAATTCTAAAACCGGTTGAGTTTCTTCCTGTATTGTGATTGTTATTGTATATCGAGTTTGAACAATGTTTTCATAGCTTTGCAATAATAATAAATCGCAATAATTCAGAGGATATAAGATGCTGGTAATTTTGTAAGCAGTTGTTAAACTAACATGGTCTTGGTCAGATTGATTTACTATATATGTTGGTATTGACGATATTTGCGAAATCTCATGATTATTTCAGTAACGTAATATCAATATGACATTTAGTTTTTTAACAACTGACTATTTTAATAAAATAATTATTTATTAGAAAAAAATACTTATTTAAATATTTAATAAAAATAAAGATTAAAGGCAACCGCTCCCGAGAACTTCAACATACTATAGAAAAGCAATGAAGATCCATTATTCTTTATCTTCTCTAACGAAAACCATTAAAACTTTTGGGCATTAGGAGTTAAGCTATAAAATCATACCTCTTAATAAATCCTTAAGATCTAAAATATTTCGTAAAATCTCTTTACTAGATTAAAAATACATAATAATGAGTATCGTGGTCGCTATATCTGTGGCACCAGTGCATAGTGGGCTAAGTCGAATTTTGTGAATTTCAAGCTATCTACTTAGCATCGTAATTTTTCTGAACTTATTTTAAGCTCAAGATTGGAGTATCAGCCCACGATTCACAAAGAAATGTCCTTCATTGGAATGGACGGAACACTTTGCGTGTTAGACACAAGGAAAGAGAAACAAAAATACAATTCTAAGTAGATAGCTTGAAATTCATAAAATTCGACTTAGCCCACTATGCACAGTTGCCACAGATATATGTTATTGATTTAGCCTATTTACTGATTATTCATTGTAATTCAGATGTAGACTAATTCGGTAATGTGCTACAAATGTATACTTCTCAGCTTCGAGATTGTTTCTGTGTTTATGTTATTCCAGTTTGAAGAGATGAATTATTTATTCAGCTATCAGATGTTGATCGACCCCCTGGGATCTTCAGGATCTCTAGGGACTTATCCAGCCTCTTTACAGTGGGCTCCGTTAATTGGGAGAAAACCCGGCTACTGAACGTGATCTCTGTACAATGACTTTCGTGCGCTACCATAGGCATAGAAATAGTACAGTCTCTACCAACTACTAAACCTAAGACCATTTATAGGTTATAATGGTTTCTACTTAACACTATACTTTTATTAAGTGTTACTGTACTTAAAATACAGGATTTAGATACGATACGAGGTTTTGTTGTTGCCTAAAAGATAAGATATTTTTGATTTTATATATATTTTTTTTCACAGCTGTCACTGGTTTAAATATAATATGAACACATTATGCGAAAATAATTGACTGAGAGGAAGGAACTCAACTAGAATGTTTGGCAGGTATTTCAGATGGCTATTACTGGCAGGAAATGATTATCATTTTTTCAATTGAAATCAAAATTATTTATCTCAATATTTTTATTTCATCATTCCGCATTAAGAACTGCTCTTTTTTTTTTTTTTTTACAACCGCGATCAGAATTGTGTTGACTAGTTTGAAATATTTTATTTAGATACATACTTGCAAAAGCACAGATGTTGAAGAAAAACAATAAAAGTATATAATTACAATATTTTTTATTTAATTAAATCGATCTAAAATAGAGATTAATTTTGAACAGTCTTTGATACAGCTAGAATTCTGTGTAATTTGTCAAAACAAACAAAGGCTTGAAGCGCAAGATGAAAAATGTATTTATAGTCGAATGAATGAGATTTAAATGGATTATGCAAAGATCTAACGAACTAAATTGTCTTTCAACTATGGATTACAAACTATCATACTGACTAAGCCAGTTACATTGAACATCGCAATCGTACATTCAGTTCCAGCAGATTAAGTCTGCGGTTGGTACAGACGAAGGAAAAATAAAAATACTTAGATTGATTCGTGAGGTCTGCCATATACAGAATCACCTGCCGAACAGTTGTTTTTTTTTTTTTTTTAAAGGATCGGAATCTGCAATGAAAGGACTTTTTTGATTGCGAGTCGCTCTCGATTCGGTCAGTTGAAAGACTGGCGAAATAAGGCCAGGCAGGATTTCGGTCAGATCTAAGGGTAAGGTACCGTAGGAAATATTACAATAAAGGGGAAGATGACAAACTGGTTAATGTCGACAGTTGAATCTAAAACTATAGCTTATACCAGTAAAGGTCCATACTAAACAATATACTTGTAAATTGTATTAAGTATTATTCCTATATAAAGTACGTAATTTTTTTTTAATACAGGATTTGGGGCATGAAGCTTTGTTGTTTTATAAAGGGCTTAAATATAATAATATGTATACATTTAAATAAATTACGTTCTGAAAGTGAAAGGAAGCGAGATACTAAAATCAAATGTTTGGCTTGTATTTCACTTATATCTTGAAATACTAACGTAATATTATTATGTTGAGTGATTTTTATTTTAAAAAAAATTAAAATCTAAATTATTTAATTAATTATTATCATTTCATCAACCCGGTTAAAAGAAAAAAACAGATTCAGTTTCAGCAGATTAATTCTGCGGTTGGAGCAGATAAAGGAAAACTAAAATAAAAATACCTAGACACGTTCCTGAGGTCTGTCATACACAGACATCGGTATCTGTTCCGCAGGTTGTCACTTCGAGTAGAGTTACAGCGAGTTTTATCTATCTATCGTTTCGTTTTTATTATTTTCAAAAAATACAAGTTATCGTAAGATTTAGTATGGAAAAGAGAATGCAATTATGTGTAATGTGTGAATGAGATGATATATGTTTGTGGACACGTTCATTTCTCGATGAAATAATTACCGAAGTATACACATATCACATAATGACGTTCTCTTTTACACACTAAAGCTCATATAACTTGTTTTGTTTTTTTGGAAAATATAAAAAAGTAAACGAATGAAAAGTTAAAACTTTTTGTAACTCAACTCGAAGCGACACCCTGAGGCATAATTAAACAGGATTTCAATAGCTATATTAATAATAGTCGTATCTTTATAAGATCGGGATCTGTAATGAATTTTTTTATTGCGAGATTTCGAGATTGAAAGACTCTGGAGAAATAAGGTCAGACGGGATTTCGGTCACATCAGAGCATAAGGCACTGCAAGTAACATAACATTCGATCTACAAGAGGAAGACGTTAATATCGATTTCTGTATCGATCTATCGAACTTACTAGTGTTTTGCCACTCCTAGGTGATAGTACTGTTGAGACGTACCTGAGCAAGACAGAAGAGAATAAGAGTACGCTGAGAACCTCTGCTCGGCACAGAACATGCTCACTGACTGAACCGTTATCCGCGCTGAGTCACGAGTCAGAGATGGGCGGCCATGCTAGGCACGACTGGTGAACAACCCTTGCCTTGCCCGAAGCCGGGATGCCCCACCACCTCCGAGGGGAAAGTGCAATAATGAAAACTATTTTCCACGCTGGGAAATAGGCGTGTTTTTTAACAATGAAAACAGCTGAGAAAATCCTTCATTGGAATAAAAAGAAACGTCCCTATAACAGTTAAGTAAATGTGGGGTAACTGCGTACTAGATCTCATATAATTTGATAAACTAAAAAAGAGATATAAATAATTATCATAATACAATTGAGAAAAAAAATCCGTAAGTGCATAGAATAAGTCAAAGCTTCCCCAATTCAGGAATCCTCTCACATAAAAACACAAAACAAATCTCATCAATGAAGATCAAGAGCAGCATATCCCATATTAACAGTCCAAACACACTCATCAATCAGACATAAAAATAACTCAAAGATTAAACTAAAAAAAGTATTATTTTATTCGTGCTTTCCATTAATTGATTGATTTTCCGTCTCTCATTCGAAATTATTATGGTTTATTATCATAGGATCCTGAAATGTATGGGGGACCACTAGGAGCCTCAGTAGGTACCAGTAGAATTCTAGGTTTGTTGTTTATTCATTTAACGTCACTTTATGCTGCTATGGCTAATCGGACGATGCTATAGTGGGAGCTCTAAATTTTGCCTAGCCAGGTTTAATTAGGATAGGGATTTTTAACGAGTATCTGACATCGTACAGGCCCCGTTTAACGTCCCTTCCGAAGAACGGCCTAACTAAGGATTTTTTACTCCCCTAAAAAAATCCTATGGCTACCTGCCGGGCTGCGAACCCGCGATCTCGGACTTAGTAGTTTGTGAATGCTAGGGTCCGTTTCGGAAAACGTATGCATATTATTTTTTAGATATCGGTTATTTATGCTGTTAAATAAAATACTCATAACAAAACATGTGTATATTTATAAATAACCTCAAAACAAAGCAATTGCAATTAACTTTGTGGATAAAAATAGGGAATGCTTTCTTAGTAAACAAACATTCTTTCTCGTCCATATGAATTCGCTTAAATATGAATCCATTATATTTCTACTCGTTCCACATTCTGTTTTGTTTCTTCGTTTGACTGAGGCCCAAAGTGATTCCACCCTCTGGGTATGAGCACCTCTGTTAAATCAACGAAAGTTTTTTAATTGCTAACAACGTAATGTTTACACCGTATGCCTTCAATTTGCTTTAATCCCTTATATGCCTTCTAGCATTCAGAATAAATTGTTGTCCCTGGTGGTATTGGTATTTATAATTAGGTTACATGTTTAATTTCTTAAACATGGAATATGGTGATTATTATGGTGACAATTTTATTTTAAAGAGAAATTTTTTTTTTTAGAATAATTTATTGATATTTACAACTGTAATTATATTACATAAAGTAAATCTGCTGTATGAACAAAGGACATGAACAAAAAACCACTTGTGGAGAAACTACCCATTGATAGCACTCCAGAAAATTAATTTAAATAATTACTTATAAATGTATTTATATTATTTAAATAATCACCATCAAATAAGTATCAATTAAAAATAATTTATGAATATAAAAATTGACGTAAGTCAACAAGATTAAAAAAAAAGAAGTAATGTTAAATGAACATTCTTCCCCGTGTATACATCGCAAAAATGGCGAGAACGGGGAATGTAGGATCGGTGAAGAGAAAGGATTTTTCTGGCCTGGATACGATCTCTGGTAGCTTAGTTCGTAGAGTGCGAAGAGATGCGGAAGACGGAAGCAGTTCGTATCCTGGCCAGGACAAATCTTTTCTCTTCAAAATAAAAATATTTAAACAATTGTTTTACTATCTTGAACGATGAAATAAAATAACGATTACTTACCCTGTTGCCGAACTTTCAAACCCTGAGAAAAATACTACAAGAATAAAACGTGGGATTGCTGTTTACCCTGGCGTCATAACAAAACACATTACGCGATTCTGAGAAATTCTCGAGTTATTTCCTCAACCTGCCTGCATTGCCTCCATCTCTCCTCCAGCAATTTCAATTATGCAAATCTCTTGCGGAAAACTCAAGCAAATGACGTCGAGGCGCACTGTGTCATCGACTTTCCAGTAATGCATTGAGAAATTTCAGAGAAAAAATATGTATCACATCACATGGTAGTATATCGTCGCCGTCAAAACAATACCGCCTACCTACACATTGGGAGATTTTACGGAAGAGAGAAAACCCGCGCCATATGTTGTATTGTCTTATGTATATCGGTTATCTTTAAATTGCTAATTACAGCACTTCCTTGCGTTCAAACTTGAAAACTTTTTTTAATAGTGTGTAATTCAACCTGCAGAATTTGTTACCGTTACTAAGTCATTTTCACTAAACTTTGTAGATAGGTGGTACTGTTTTGACAGCGACAATATGCATATTATATTTTTTTCTTTGTTTATTTAACGTCACTTTTATGTTGTGATGGCTAAATGGGCTCGGGACTCCTGTTTAACGTCCCTCCCGAAGGACGGCATTAATCCTAAAAAATCCTAGGACCACATGCCGAGCTACGAACCCGCGTTCTTGGGATTAGTATGTTGTTATGCTAACCGCTAGACCACAGTCCGCCCCATTATATATTTTTTTCAATGTTGTAAACATAGAAGTATTTTTTTATTCTGGGAAGTGGGATAGCAGAACGTGTAGAGCCCTGAGCTGCTTAATTGAAGGCCTAGGGTTCAAATCCGGCTGTGAAAGATATTTTATTTAATCAGTTTTAAGCCGTGGGTGGATCCTGTTAGATCTGGAGACCCTTCTGGGGGTCACCCATTCTCTATAAAGAGGGTACCCTTAATTGGAGGAAAAACCTGGCGTTTGAGCCTGATTAGGACAAAGCACCTGTTTGTACAACCGTTGGCTGATAAACAGTACAGTTTCCAACAGGTACTGAATATATTTTTTGAACCTTTCTTAAGTAGTAGTATAAAATACTTTTTTACTAAGCATTGACGGATATGTTTAAAATGGTAATTGTAGTACAGGAATCATAACTTCATAATCCTAAGAACCGAAAAAAAATTATTAACAACTGTGGTCACAATTAACATGAATATTTAATAATGAAATAAAACTAAAAAGAATTACTTTTATTTTTAAAGAGAAAAAATAGACCCTCGGCCGAGATTTGAACCCGGAACCTTTGTCTCACCGTGACATCACTCTACCATTTGAGCTACCAAGGCCGCCTGCCAGCAATTTATAATTTATAGGTAAGTCAATAAGATTCTAAAATTAAATTAATGTTCAAAGAACTTCGTTCCAGTGTATTCATCGCAACAATTGCGAGAGCACGAGGACATGGGATCGGATGAGAGAAAAGATTTGTCCTCTGCCGGCAGGCGGCCTTGGTAGCTCAAATGGTAGAGCGATGTCACAGTGAGACAAAGGTCCCGTGTTGAAATTCCGGCCGAGGGCCTATCTATTCTCTTTAAAAATAAAAATATTTAAAATTAAAAAAAAATTACCAATAATTATAAAAAAATATAAAAAGAATTACTACTGCGCAGATAATCTTACTTAATACGCCCTAAAGAAAAAAAGTTTCTATTTTAGGCTCCTTCATGGTACTAATTACTTATGGTACTATACTTATGTACTAACTTCAAAGACAAATTTCGAAAAACAATTATTACAATAACAGGAGGAAAACTTCTTTATATATTTTCATAGCTCAATAATTTGTTGTATATTACAGCTTGATTCTAACCTTTACACGGTCGTTATCTGTCCATGCTCCTATACTGAACATATCTCAGTATTCCTTAAGAGCGATCAACACAAAAGAGTATTTTTTTCTTATAAATAACACTTTTGACCATTCAGCCCTTCCACCTTAATAAAAAGGACCGGAAAATAGATTGCAGAAGAAGTAAACAAGCCATGACTCATCTAATTGATGTGAGAAGGCCAGGTAATTAAGACCAGGTAATTAAGACAAGAGTAAACGGAAGAAGATTGTCTCCTCAATAATTACAAAGAGAGATGCGACATTTCTAAAAATAACTGAATTCCGTCATCACCTTCATTAAACGTCTGCAACGATTTAGCAGTAATTCAGGTATCATTTGAAATGTACTATGTTTAAAATACGCGAATAAAAATCTCCATGTACCCATAATTAAAAAATCATTCATAGGTGTCACTAATTACGTGAACCCAATTTAGGATGTCACATCTAAAGTGTACCACTTGAACTTTAAATATTTATCTCGAAAAGTGATCCTAAGTCAAATTAAAATCTTCTTTAATGGTATTACTGCACACATTGACTAGCTCCACTTTTTGAAAAATCTTAAATTTTAAAGTCTAAAAGCACTTGGTATAGTCATAACTTTTTATAATAATAAAATCATCCCCAAACAATAAAGGTTAACACCATTAAACGACAAAACTTTTTTGGCCACTGAATAATAAATAATTTTTTCCAGAGGCCATTTTGATTAACTTCATATTGCAATAATACCATATAAACGCACTAGCAAGCGCTAAATGACGAATTTTGTCTAGTTAGAAAGATCCAAACCACTACCTTTTCCAATTTAAATGTGACTATAATGAAGATTCAAAATTTAATGCAATCTAAGGAAATCAGATAGGCCACAAGGTTTGAAAGATGTGGATCAGCCTTCATTAAATCCTAAAGGTAGATCTGTAACAAGGGAAGAAAGGAGAGACATGATGGATCTGCTGAAATTCATTCCTGTAAAATTGATTACTTTATAACCTCGCAAAGAAATCGAAATGACGAGCCCACATACTACATACAGCTGATGAAGAAGACTTCGTTTATACTGCTCACGAATTAATCACAAATAATAAAATAATATAACAAAACTGTTAATATCAATTTTTATAGAAAATATGTAATCAAAATAATTAAATTTTAACTTTAATAATTAAATTTTTCTGTGATGAGAAACTTACAAATTTAAACACTGGATTTAAATTGATTACTTTTTTCAATTTCCAAATCGATTAACTCCACCGATCACATAAAAATTGTAACATTTCTGACGATAGCTTTTCGGGTAGTCTTTCTTATTAGTTTTATATAATTTTAGATAAAAGCTACATCTATATTTATGCATTATACAATATTTATGTGAATTTATATTACAAAGGGAATTTTAAAAAACCAATGCACACTATTTTCTCGCATTTCTACATTTCTTGTTTTATGGAGTTAATCAATTTGTGCACAAATATTACTAAAGAAACTAATCAAAATTGATTAGGTAGTGGAATTAATATTACGATTATATTCGTTGTAATATAAAAAACAAACGCGAGTACGTCGATTTACCGATCATGGTCATGGTTCGGATAACCAATAAGTCAGAACGTTTAAGTTCCGAAAACGCCAAAAATTCAGCACATTTCAATGAAAAAATGTTTATTTTATTGTAAGTTGTTATTTATTATTTATTATTGTTGTTATTTATAGTAAGCAAACAAAAACAATAAAGATAAATAAATGTACATCCACAGCAAGGTGAGCCAAGATTGTAGCACAAAGAAAGTCTATATCCGTCTTCACTTCCCCGTCATGCTAGTAAAGCCTCGAATCCTTCACGAAGGCAGGGGTTCCCAACCTGGAGGTGGGGAGACCAGTTCAAAATAATAAAAAAAATCACTTTTAATTTATTTAATTATTTTTCTCTTAACAGTACTTCCTCATTTTAAATTGAAACATACCATGCTGCATCTTGTTTCACTAAAATTAAATGTTATTTTTACGATCTATCTTATATTATCTATTTCGATCGATATACTTGTTGTTTTTCTTCATATGCTCATAAAATAAAATAAATAAATATAAAAAAATAAAGGAGCGTGGAAGGCTTTCATTTGAACAGGTGGTGGTACAAACAAGTTTGGAAACCCTACTCTAAGGTGTAATCACCTCCCTGCAGACCCGTTGTCCATGAGAAAGTACAGTCTCTACCATGTACTGAGCCCCAGACCCGTTCACGAGTTGTAGTAGTACAGGTTTTTTTTTTTATTATTTTTTACTTTTAAGTATAATAGCACTATGAAATCAAAATTTTGAGAAAATGCTCTTCAAACTTTTTTTCTAGAGATAGTCATGCCAATCATTCCTTATTCCTTCTTCTCGAACCCAATTCTGATAACCGACGTTCTACAATACTCCATTTACCGCATTTAAGGAAGTAATAAATTTTATGATCCCGGTCTGAAGATAGAAGGGCCTTCACCCTGAGGTTGAGGAAGTGTAGCGGTGAATCCTAGCCGCTTGGGAACAGTTTCAACTAGAGCATTTGCATAATATCCGCCGAGTATTGTTCCTCTTCAGGGAATCTTAGCAACTATAATAACCCACAGGTCATTTGATGTCTTTGTCTTACAAATGGGATAAGACCTCTCCCCCCCACAAAAAAAATATCGGCAAAGGACAATTCGTTTCATTAATTTAATATTCATCCCATAACAATGAAAAAAAAAGCTTCAGTTACAATACAGAAGATAGACAATGTCCTAAG
Source organism: Arma custos (assembly GCA_037127475.1). Taxonomy (NCBI): domain Eukaryota; kingdom Metazoa; phylum Arthropoda; class Insecta; order Hemiptera; family Pentatomidae; genus Arma; species Arma custos. The sequence goes on along the minus strand of CM073762.1, from coordinate 18,651,945 downwards.
CTTTTTGTAAATTTCATCGAATCCATAATATCAGAAAAAGGAGAACGGTCATAATGGGGCTGTGGAATATGAGTCATGTTCAAATCCAAGCTTTATAGTAAGCAAATGACATAGTCCAAGCGACTGACTCTCAGCACTAGAGCAAGCTTGAATTAAATTGAATGGGAAGAGGAGTTAGGAAGTAAAGGCCTCTATAATAATACGAATAATAGTAAAATACTACATCTGGGAAGGGGACTAAAGGCAATCAGCGTAATATGTAACATGACAGTTATCAGACCTATTTGGACAGACGGAGTTGAGCTTTGGGGCTCTACTAAACCATCCAATTCATCTCGTATCCAATCCTTACAATAAAAAAAACCTTCGCAAAATCCTCAATGCTCCTTATTATGTCACAAACAAACTCATCATCATCATGGGATGGGATCTGAATATCCCATATGTTGCTGATTTGGCGCAAACTAGATACCTATCCTTCCATGACAAGCTCCATACGCACTTGAATCCGCTAGTCTCTCAACTTGCTTCCCATACTATTCCTGATAACCCTCCGAGGCGCCTGAAGATAAGATGGCCTCGTGACCTTCTACTGTAGAACTTTATTGGAGTGCTAACGATGGGTAGTTTCTCCAAAAGTGTTTTTTGTTTCTATGTCATTTGTTCATATCAGCAAATTTACTTGATGTAATATTATTACAGTTGTAAATATCAATAAATTAATCTAAAAAAAAAAGAAGCAAAGAAAGTTACATTAAATTAACACTTCTATACAAATACTACAACAGGCAAATAGCTAAATTATACTATAATGTAGTTATGTAGCGTGCTGAAACATATTTAATCATATCCGTCATATCATAATCCGTCATAAACCAACCACATCCTGTCCTCCTGTATCGTTTAATAACATTCCACTGATTCCTGTACACAGTTCCGGTACTTAGGACTTACACCTTGACAAACGCTTAACTTGGAATCCTCACACTAGACTGAAACGACAAGAATCAGCTCGCCGTTTCAGGCTACTTCAACATTTACTAGGCAAACGCTCTGAGCTCCCAATTAATTACAAAAGACTCATATACATGACAATCATTTGACCCATCTGGACCAACGGAAGAGATTTGGGGCTCCAATAAGCGATCGAACTCCTCTCGCATTCAATCTTTACAATCTAAAATCCTTTGTGAAATTCTCAACGCTCCTTACTTTGTTACAAATTAACCATAATGACCTTAATGTCCCATTTGTTGCTGATCTGTCCCGAATTCGGTATCAATATTTTCATGACAAATTTCATTTCCACTGAAACTCACTAGTTTCAAACTTGGCTACTCCTTCCATTCCTGATAATCCTTATAATAGTCAGAACCTTACGTAATAGCTTCTTACTTTTACTTTATTATATAATTCATAACCGATGATAATTTCTAAAGGCTAGGAAGGAAGTCTGGACTAGTCCCAATTTTTAGCGCACTTTTTTTTTTTTAAATAAGTTAATGTTCAAAAAAACTTTATATAATATTATTCAGGTAAGATTATTTCAAGTCACAAAAGCTGTAATCATTTATCACTTGTATACGCTTCTTTTAAGTTAATAGACCTATTGCTGAAAATTATAAATTATGAAGGATATTACGGGTTGACTGAAAGATATTCGTGTTTGTATGTTCAAGTCACATTTAAATTGGATAATGTTAGAGAAGAATTGGTTGACTGTAACTTCTAATATAAGGAAGAAATAGTTGGGGGTGCAGTCAATAGAAACACCTTAATAAGTGTAACTTATTTATTGTGTGCCGACGTTTCGGCCTACAATGTAGGCCATCTTCAGGGCTAAGAGTGAGAAACAAACAGAAAAACATATAAAAAATGTTGCAGTAACAAGAATATGGTGACAAGTAATGTAGTAATGTGGTACAAGTGTGGAAATTAAAATAGTGACTAGATATGATGAAATAGTGAATAGATATGATAATTAACGATGATGAATATAAAAATGGTTACAGAATATAACACAATTAAAATAGTGACTTAAAATTAAAAAAATTAAAATTATTAGTATCTGTCACTATTTTAATTTTATTATATTCTGTAACCACTTTTATATTCATTATCTTTAATTATCATATCTATTCACTATTTCATCATATCTAGTCACTATTTTAATTTCCACACTTGTACCACATTGCTACATTACTTGTCACCATATTCTTGTTACTGCAACGTTTTTTATATGTTTTTCTGTTTGTTTCTCTCTCTTAGCCCTGAAGATGGCCTACATTGTAGGCCGAAACGTCGGCACACAATAAATAAGTTACACTTATTAAGGTGTTTTTATTGACTGCACCCCCAACTATTTCTTCCTTTTTTAAATTGGATAAGGTGTATTTTATATTTAAATATCATATAGTATACGATGATTCAGGGCCATACTAAAATTGGATAAATTAAAAAATAAGAGTGAAGAATGCTCAGGAATGTTTTTGGACTGTTCTTTCGTGAAAGAATTTGGATGAAGAGGTCGTTAACAAAAATATACAAAAACATAGGAACAATAACGGACGTCTTAAAAAATAAGGCTGAGATTTTATGGGAATGTCCGTATGGTGAACAAGAACAAGCAGGCAAGGCTAATATTCGAGACAGCGAATTCTAGAAAAAGCAAGCCAAAATGAATCAATGAAACAGAAGAAGATATTAAAGCAGTGGGAGATACGGAAGATAACGAAAACAATCGATAAAATTTGAGAAACGCCAACAAAATATATATATATATATATATATATATATATATATATATATATATATATATATATATATATATATATATATATATATATATATATTTATTTATTAATACATATTTTAAATACTAATATTTGTTATTCTTTGTACCACTGACATATCAGCTTACTTTTCTATTAGAATGAATGAGAAGTATTATTTAGATTCGACTAATATGTACTCTTTTGAAAAAAGACAAAAAATTAATTTGAATTGCGGGAAGAAAGAAAAAATAGAAGCAGAAAAATAAAAACTAGGACAGTCCTTTTCATATTCAAATGGGACATACACGGCCCAGAATCCCTCTCCATTGTGGGAGTCACAGTTATTCCCTCCCGTCTATTTAGCAGGGAAATAAAAGATCCCGTTATCTCTAATGGAAATTATGAAACAAACGGAGGAAGTATTGCTACGGAATTGTTAAAACTTAACCTAAAAGCCGTCTGCCATAATTTAAGTTTAGTTTTTCCACGAGATGTGATATTAAAGGTCAGCAGATTTCATTAACGTATTAATGATGAAAATTAAAAAAAGTTGAGTCTAATAACAGTGAGTATAATTATTTAAAACCCGTCCTATAATACGATATTTTTTTATATTTAGTAACTAAACTAAAGGTAGAGAAGGTATGTTAACACTTTTTTTTTTCTCTCGCGATGCTATTCAAGAGGTTTAAGGAACTCCTTGGTATAATAAACATAAGAAAAATGCTTGCAATGCATAAAAAACCTGAATGGATCGAAAAATAAAATAAAACCATGCACAAAATATTATATAAGAAAGTTAAAAACGAAACAGTCATAACATAACCAATGGTTCCATTAAGGTCTACGTTGCAACAAACTAATTCATTGAAGGACATTTTTTTAAAAAAATGTGCATTATTAAGTAGCCTTCTGGTTTAAGGATGGTTTGAGCTCTCGGAGTGCTCAGAACGTACTAGAAAGAAGTGTCTTACCTAGGTGGAACTGCTTTTATTTTTCAACATAGTCTCCCAGTAGACTATTGCATTTGGTCCAGAGATGCTCCTATGCCTTGATCCCATCTCGAAAATGAGATTCCTCCAGGCCTGCAAAATAGCTCTCCGATTCGGATGTCAGTTCTTCCGTTGTAGGAAATCTCCGTCCACCTGGGAAAATTTTCAGTTTGGGAAAGAGATGAATGTCTGATGGTGCCAAATCAGGTTAATAAGGTGGATGTGGCAACAGTTCGTACCTCATGAAGTTTTGCCATGGCAATAGCACTTGTGTAAGCAACGCTTGTGGCGTTGTCCTGATGAAAGTTGACTTTTTTCCTTGCCAACAGGCCTTTTTTTCACGTATCTTTTCCTGTATTTGGTCTAGGAGGTTTGCGTAGTACTGCCCCGTAATTGTTAGGCCAGTAGGAAGATAATCTATCAGCAGAATGCCTTTTGCATAAAAGAAAGAAAGAAGAAAAATCTTCGCTAAGAATACTTTTTATGTATTTAAACAACTACTATCTTCGCGAATATTAAACAAGAAACTGTGAACGTAACACATAAGTACAGTTGAACCCCTCGTTTAAAACCATCTAAGAAATTCAATAAAAATATTAATCTATTTTATGTTAGCATACAGATAATATTTTTTAAAATAATTATTGGTCAATTTTTTGATTTTTAAATATTTTTATTTTTAAAGAGAAAAGATGGGCCCTCGGCCGGGATTCGAACCCGGAACCTTTGTCTGTCACGGAAAGACAAAGGTTCCGGGTTCGAATCCCGGCCGAGGGTCTATCTTTTCTCTTTAAAAATAAATATACAGATAATACATTGTATTTAAATAATATTGAAATAAATTGTACTTGTTTATCTTGATTCATGTTTGAGTGGAAAATAGTTGACTGGTCCCCTTTCGAGTCAATCCATTCAACTATTTTCCACTCTTTTTACTTGTTTTATTAGTATAATACAGTTGTAAATTTCATTGAAAAAATAAAAAAAGTACTGACACAAACAGAGATCATCAGTTCAGGAAGAATCGGGAATTTCTGTAATTATTTCATTATTACTGGGAGTACCCCAAGGTCTCGCTTCTATAGTACAATGCATTTACTCAACACATACCCGACAACATAAATTTTGACTGCTACTTACGTAGAGAATACATCATCACAACCATATACAGGCCTTAATTAATAACTTTACATTAATTATAATACATTTTTTTTCTTTAAACATCGAATTTGTAAATCATTAAATATTGCATGATGGTTTTATGGTTGAAAGTTAAATAGCTGAAAAATATCTTTGGCTTTTTTTTTTTAGAATGGGAATTATGTAGTGGTCACAAAATCCACCTTTTCTTATCACCACCCACCAGCTATAAAATATTTATGGCAGATTGTTTTTTTCCACATCGACTACACTGCACCTTTAAGTGGCCAAGTAGAGAAAATACGTCGTAAAATCTTTTATCATAAAATTTCTCCTTCAAGGTTAACCGCCATATTTATTCCTCTAAGAAGTTTATCGGCTTTAACCTTAGCATCAAGTGATAACACGATATACTTAGCATCAAGCGATAGTCATATACTAGAACGAGCGTGATTTTACGATCTGGGTAATTCCTGAGGATCCTAGTTTTAAAAAAGTGATGGTTTCGTGACCGCCTTTCTCCAGAACTTATTCCAAACCCTATCCAGAGCTTTTTTTAATTAAATCTATCCCTCTGCACTTTTGTTTTCATTCTTTATCACTTCGACTTATATGACTTTATACCGTCGAATGTGAAATACCACATTTATCGAATTCCCTATTTTTATTACTTTATCAGGAGTGCCTTGAATAATATAAGTTGATCTTAATGCAGGTATGGTTTTAAGTTCTCACAACTAGAAGGGTTTCGTCAATTAGTAATTCCGAACTGTTCTTATTTACAGAGCATTAACACTAAAATGAAAAGGATCGTATTATCATATTTTTTGTTTTGCTTTAAGTATCAATTCCGCATCTATCAATGATTTACCAACAATGAGGAAATGGTTTGATAAGAATTGATGACAATGGGAGGATACCATAAACATCACATATCCACAGCCTCAATTTCCAGGATTGATATTTGATAGATCTAACCATGCGTTTTTTTAGTATTGTCGTTTCCGACCGAGTGCTGATGACGAACAAAATACTAGTACATTTTTGGTTTTCTGCAAATTTTCTATCGCGAAAATCTAAATCTAAACGTTAACATATCCCTCCTTCAAAAGAATGACTTAAAAATCTAAGTTTTCGATAATGGTATTAGAAAAATCCAGGTGAATTAAAAAAAAAAAGGTTGGGAATTGTTAAAGCAAAGGATACCTAGTGTAATGATGGAATTAATATTATTTTATTGATCTTTAGATAGTTTTTTTATTCCCAATCAGAAAATTTAAAATTAATAAATATCTTGTCATTTATCTGATATAACTGTAGGGAAATTTAATGTAATAATGAGTTTTAAAAAAACGACTAAAATGGCTTATACATAAATGTTTGATTTATAGCACTTTAAACTAAATAGGACTATGGATTATTCCTTAGTTTATTTACTGTAATAATAATAATTATTATTTATTAAAATAAATAGCTACCATTTAAGTATAAATAAGGGAATATTAAAAAGTATTAAACAGGCAAGTTAATTCTAATAAACCAATAAGCTAACGCTAACAGAGAAAGGATGAGGTAAGCCATGTAGGTAAGGAGTATTACCTACTTGAGCGAGAGATACTAACCCGCAAAGCAGTAATGCAATCATGAGTTGGCGGATTCCGCTTTGAAGGGGCGAACCGCTTCTGCCTTAAGGTTACCTTCGCTAATTCCAATAAGCGATTATTTGTTTACTAACCTGAAAACCTGTACCAATACAACCCGTGAACGGGTCTGGGGTTCAGTACATGGTAGACACTGTACTGTTTCATGGACAACGGTTCTGCAGGGAGGTGATTTATGCTAGATCACGCTTAACCGCCAGATTTCCCTCCCCCCCTCTTATTTTGGGTAACCTATTTTTATAACATTTTATAGAGGCTGGGTGAGCCCCAGGAGGGTCCTAGATCCTATATGATCCATATCCGGCCGCAAACAGACTAAATAAAAGCCTTGCTTGCAGCGGGATTTGAACCAGCATTTCCGACATGGCAACTGTGTGCCCTACCACTGAGCCACTCTGCTCCCTATTATTTGTTTACTAGGCAGTAAAAATCCATTATATGTTAATTTTAAACAATTCCCTATTTTATATTTTAATTTTAAATATCTTGTTTTTGTAACTGGAGTGCATCTTTATTAGTCAATCATTCACGTGAGTAAATTAAAAACCTTTTCCAGTCATTATTATTTTTCTTTATTCTAAAAAACGTTTCGACAATTCCATGTCATTTTCAATTTACATCATTTTTTTTTTTTTTTAAATCTTTCAACACTATTTAATTTTAAAAATATTTTCTAAAATTTTTTAAAATTAATTTTGTACATTTTCAACCTAAAAATTAAAAGACAAATCAAATAAATACATTATTTTATATACAAAAAACATGTCCCAAAATACTGAATAAGATATAGATACCTTTTTGGTTAATTGTCATATAATTTAAAAATAAAGCTTAGAGTTATAGTGTACTCCATGGTCAATTAATAATTTTTGTAATTTGTACTTTGGACTGTTTTTTATTATTATTGTTATTAAAATAGTATTTTAATTTATTTAGTTCTTCAATATATAGTCATTATGAATGGTTAATTAATATAATTAGTAATTTTTTTATCTATATTGATCTATTTTATATCTTTTATTTATTTTAAAAAGTTAGTTTTATGAATTAAGAATTAGATAATGAAAAACAATGCTGTGAGGTTACTGAGAAGGTTATGTTATCAAAAAAAAAAAAAAAAAATTAAATAAAGAAATATAGAAGTCTACACTTATTAGATAACACAGATAACATAACCTTCTCAGTAACCTCACAGCATTGTTTTTCATTATCCAATTCTTAATTCATAAAACTAACTTTTTAAAATAAATAAAAGATATAAAATAGATCAATATAGATAAAAAAATGACTAATTATATTAATTAACCATTCATAATGACTATATATTGAAGAACTAAATAAATTAAAATACTATTTTAATAACAATAATAATAAAAAACAGTCCAAAGTACAAATTACAAAAATTATTAATTGACCATGGAGTACACTATAACTCTAAGCTTTATTTTTAAATTATATGACAATTAACCAAAAAGGTATCTATGTCTTATTCAGTATTTTGGGACATGTTTTTTGTATATAAAATAATGTATTTATTTGATTTGTCTTTTAATTTTTAGGTTGAAAATGTACAAAATTAATTAAAAAAAATTTTAGAAAATATTTTTAAAATTAAATAAGTGTTGAAAGATTTAAAAAAAAAAAAAAAATGATGTAAATTGAAAATGACATGGAATTGTCGAAACGTTTTTTAGAATAAAGAAAAATAATAATGACTGGAAAAGGTTTTTAATTTACTCACGTGAATGATTGACTAACAATTCCCTATATAAGAATTAATTATGGTATTATTTATTGATGAGGGATAAAAATTTATTTGTTTTATCAACATAATAGAATATAAAATCCAAACCAATACAAAGATTTATAGACTAGCCCAAGACTGAAATATAATCATCCATGATTATCGAAACAAATATACTGAGAAAAAAAGAATAGGGATATTGATAATTATGTAGTATACATTTTACCAAGCATTTATATTATTATATATTTAATAACTACATTAATGTTTAATGTAGTATAATTTCTAATAAATATTAATGCTTTTTTAATAAAGATAATATTAAAATGCTGGACAAAAAGTAAATACATCAAAATTAGTCGTATCCCTATTCATTTTTGGGCAGTTAATAATATACCAGGTCAGTCCAGATTTCAGCTAATACAGATTTAATCAGACCAAGTAATATTTTAAATAATTAACTATTATCTATTTTACCCTTTATGTTAACTAAAAATATTATTATAAATTAATATTAATAAAGCGACATTAAATTAAAAAGTGCCGAAGATATTAGTACAAGTGGTCAAGCTTTAATGAATTAGTTACTTAGTCAAAAACGTTTTTAAAAAAGTGTTAAAATAGTTTTGGGGAGTTAAAAAATAAGCATTTTTTCTCAGGAAAAAAGTGTTGAAAATGGATATAACAAGTTGTAGAACAATAGTATATGATTAACAAAAATAATAAACACAGATAATTAAGAGATAACAAGCAAAAAATTCTTATTTCGCGTTAAGGATGAAACTCGCTCAAGGTACTTCCTGGTTCCCACGCCCTTAGGATACGCAGTAGGTTTCAGAATACGCTATGTTGTTAAAAATTGTTCTCTACTTCTAATTCGGGAAAACTCCCTGGCTCACCAAGCCTTTATTAACTATGAACCTCTAATATAGAATAACTTTTTATTTAATTATAATAATTTATACTTTAAATATATTTACTGCCCAATATATTTTAAATAATTTAGATGGCAGCGGAGTGGTTCAGTGGTAGAGCACTGAGTTGTCATGCTGAAAGTCCTGATTCAAAATCCATTTGAATTGCCTGCTGGCAAAATCTTCCTGGGGCTCACCTAGCCACTATAAATTGGATAGGTACTCAAAATGGGGGAAAATCTGGCAGTTGAACGTAATCTTGTAAAAATCACAACCTTTGGCCAAGAGACAGTACAGTCTCTACCCTTCATGGTTGGTACAGAAAAAAAATGAAATAAATTGTATATTCTCCCATGAGGCTTCTGTATACCATCAATAATCTGCAATGATGTAAAGTTTTAAACAAACGGGTGTTACAATAACACATTTGAAGGATGCATCGGACATTGACAGCTTTAACCACTTAACTAATACTTAACTACTCAGCTCAAGGGCGAACCAATAACAACCAATCACAAAATCTAATTGTAGCAGTTGAGACTTTGCACCATCCGTCATTTCTTTGCTCCGATCTAAAACGATGTGTTTTCTATCGAAGATATTACCAAAGATACTGTCTTCCACTCTGGAAAATGACAAACCCTGTTAGCTAGTTGCTAATGTCAAAGGTTTTATTTGTACCACTAAACCTCCCAACTAAATCGAAGCTAACAAAATAATAAATTATTGATATTTAAACAAAAATATAATAATGATACATTATATCGCTCTTTAAAAGAACAATGACGTAATTAAAAATTGGTATTTTTGAGATAAACATTCAGAAGCAATTCAGAAGCTTTTTAATTCAGGAACGACATATTTGATTTTCTATTTCAAACTATTTTTTTTTTTTAAATTAAGTCATATTCTGAACTGAATCATGTTCAAACTGGAAGTTTTATGGGAATAAAGGCATAAGTTAAAATCAAAAAAGTTACAAACTTTTAAGAATTTTCTCATGGTTATTAAAATAATTTCAATATCACCATTACAATAGGAATGCTTTGCTTTACCAATAACTGAATTTTATTTTTTTAACTCACATGAAACTTTCAAGTAGCTCTATTGAAAAATTATATTTTTTGAGTAATGACATTCTTTTTAAAGAGGCTACAGTTATAATTGACCCAACCAATTCTATTGGTCCCATTCGTGCCCCAACAATAAACCACCTCATTTTGGCGCCCAAACCAATCATGGATAAGATATTGGATTTGCAAAAACAAACATTATTTATTTTTAAAAAAATAATAAGTAAGCAGTCATTAGAAATAAATAACCAGGAGATTTTATGATGAGAATTAAAATTTCTTTCGATAAGTTTTATTATATTATATAATTGTTATTTATTATATTATAGTATAGTAGGACTAATGAGAAATATGAATATATTGATAATACTGATGGTAATGTGTGTATCGAAATCAACATTAAAAAAAAATCACCAAAGACGACAAATTATACGAAGAGTCTAAAAATCTCCTGGTGTATTCGTGTTCAAGGTTTCAAGTATAATTTCTATTTAATACATCATAATAATAATAGAATTGAACACTCATATTTTTTTTATAAACAATAAAGAAAAAATGAACTAAAACCATGTTGGAGATTCCATTTACAATACAAACATGATTCCAGAAGAACAGACCCGAGCATGAAATGAAAAAAAAAATTTATATATGCTAATATATAGGAATTAAAAATCTAATTACACGTTTAGCAAATATATTTTGCGTTAAAAAATTAACAAAGTTAAAGTAAAATATTTTGCTAGCACTTTTCCTCTTCAGTTTATATCTCATACGTACCTGCTCCAGCCGTTGGATACTGGCCTTGGGTGGGATAAAAATATGATGCAAAAAATAAAAAAAACACACAGGATAAAGACAAGGCAGGAAGGCCGCGGGTTCCGAAGCTATTCGAGAAACAGATTGAGGAAATGGGACTTGAGGTGGTAGAGATGATACATAAGGTTTTCAGATATCTCTAGCGGCTACGGATTCAATCAATAACAGTTTATTTTTATGTATTGGTTTATATTTTCTAAAACGAGACTTAGGCATCGTCCAAAGGAAAATATTAAAATAATATAATTATAGAGAACTACCACATATACGAGTATTTATATATGTATATATTATAATAAGGGATAGCGATCCCGAAGGCTCGATGCCGATACACCAATCTCTGCTCACTAACTTCCCTCCACTACCCAATCCCAAATTCTTCAGATCACTCTTAAAGTAATCTTCCCACCTACTCCACGGTCTACCCCTCAGACGCTTCCCGTTCGGCACAACGCTTATTAGCTTTTTAGAGATTTGTTCCTTATTGAGACCAACAAGTTTTGAAGCCCATATTAATCTTCACGACACTATCACTGCGATAATATTAACCGGGTGTGTTGTGTAATCTCCTTGATCTTTCACTGGTCTTATCCTTTTTTTTAAGATTAATCTATCCATCATCTTATTTTCGAATACCTTAAAACGTCGTTCCTACTTCGGAGTCAGCGTAAAAAGAGTTAGAATAATAACAATAGTTTTATATATTCTGATTTTTAGATTTCGGAACAAAAAACGCGAGCTTAGTCATGTGGAGACAAAATAAAAAGCATTTCCTGCCTTTGATTGCGCAGAACTTAAACTTCTCTACACGTTCAAAATTATTCCCTCCTACAACGATATCACCAACCCCCCCCCCCCACATTCTGCAAGTAACTATATATTTAGTCTTATCCGAATTTACTTCCAGCCCTTTTTCTTTGCCTGAATTCGTCAACGGCTCTGTATTTATAGTTTTATAGTTTCGGCGCCTACAGCAGCAAATGGACTACACGCCCAAGCACTGATATTTCACTATTCAATATGCATGCGCGTTATTTGTCATTTATTGTGCATGCACCAGAGCAGACCTTGCTTTGTCTTATAACAAGCCTTTTTCTTTTTTGGAGGTCCTTTATATTGACACAAACTATAGATAAAAATAGAATGGTACTTTATTCCTCAGACAATAGAGCCCGCAGAGAGAGAAGTATTATTGAGATTGTAGCCAGTCACGAAACCTTAATAAGAAGGAGCGAGAGAGAGGCAGAACACGCAACAATTAACGGGTCGTTCGGTGTCAACCTTTACACTCTCCTATTCAGATTCAAAAATAGAGCAGCTATATTAACGAAGATAAAAAACAAACAAAAAATTTTATTTAAAGTAAATACGAAAACAAGATTGTGAATATTTGTCCACTCAGATGGAAAGCGCGACTAATTACTCCATAATTACTGAATTTGGAAACTTTAACATTTATTGGGAAGAAAATGGTCTGGGAGATCAGAAAAAAATCCTTAAATAAGGAGAACAATTTATTTTAATGCCAACGTTTCGACGTTCATTGCAGGGTTCCTTCAGGGATAAAAGGGTTGATAGTAGTTGAAAGCGAGTCAATTGTCGAAGTCAATGTCCTAACCTATTAAAAGTTCTGTAGAAGACCTGCGGCGCGGGTCGAAACATTGGATTTCAAATGAATAGTTCTCCTTATTTAAGAAATGTTTTCTAGCCTGCAACCGGACCAATTTCTTTCTCATACATAAATGGTCAAATAATATTATTTAAAATTGTATATTTTTTTTAGTACTGCCAGAGGCTAGTTTTCTCTACTTGCCTTTATCCAAGCCATCACATTCATTATATTTACTAATATTACTATAAAACAGTTGACAATTTCAATAATATTTAATATTAAATCATACATGAAGTTATTTTATCAAGTGAAAAAATCTCAAATCAAATAATTCTCACTGAATATATTCAATAAGGAATAACATTTAAATTAATAAGTGAAGATTACAAAGGGGAAAAACGTGTTAGCTCGATTTTTCCTAAATGTTCAGGAAACCAAAATTTAACGCGGAATCGGTATCATTATTTTTATTAAAATCCAAGTCGCCTTGTCCTGTCAATTTTAAAATGAAGAGGATGTTTGAGGGGCATAAAGCCCAAATCGTGGAAGTCACCTTAGCTCGTTACGGTCACCTTAGGTCGTTGTGGTCTAGTGGTTAGCGTAACAAAGTACTAAGCCAAAGATCGCGGGTTCATATCCCGGCAGGTGGCCCTATGATTTTTTTAAGGGAGTAATAAATCCTTAGTCACGCCGTCCTTCGGAAGGGACGTTAAGCGGGGGTTCCGAGCCTGTACGATGTCAGGTACTCGTTAAAAATCCCTATCCTAATTAAACCTGGATAGGCAAAATTTAGAGCTCTCATTGTAGCATCGTTCGATTAGCCATAGCAGCATGAAGTGACGTTAAATGAACAAACAAACAAACCTTAGCTCGTTTTCCTCAGGCAGTGTTCGGGTGAAATAGTTTTTCCAATTTACGGAAATATTTTTCAGCCATTTTGAGCCTTTGAACTAGTTTTACTCTTGTTATGACTACAATAACGTGTTCGCCATTGAAAGATCTATCAGAAAACGATGTTTACAAATTTTGAGAAAAAGTCTAGTTAACTCGTTTTTTACCTTTAGTCTTCAATATAACATAAATTAATAAACATTTAACGATCTTAACAATATTCATTGACGATAACTCTACCACTATAACTCATGAAGCGTATTGGGTTCAGTAAATAAGTAAGTACTGTAGTATTTCTAAACCAACGGTTTTGCAAGGCGTTAATTGGCCAAGAGTCAACCACGAGAATTTCTTCTGATTAATAATCACGCTATGTGAGCTCTAAGAGAGTTTTCAGTAGGTTCACGGCTGTTAATAGCATGCTATACGTAATGTCTCTGACACAGCCGATATCGACCTCGGGTGTAGAGTTTAGTAACCCAGCTCTCTACCTGCTGTATTACCACTCTCTGTAATTCAATCAATTTTCGAAAAAAAAAACAAATTTCTCAAAGCTTTATTTAGAATTAGTAATGCACACTGTAGCCTTCAACCATCACATTTAATTATAAAATTCCTCATGAGAACGGTAGCACTATGGGTACGGCGCTGAATTACAGTACCCTAGGTCCGTAATTTTGATAAATATGAAATTTTCTTACTAATATATAAAGCGGAAGTGTTCCCTTTGGGCCGAAGAAAAGCAATGAGAAATAATTGGGTATTGAAAAAAGAATCGCAAGAAAATGAAGACAAATTGTATGGTTATAAAATACGAGGATGAAAAAGAACAGACTGAATAAGGCAGTTTTTTTTTTACAAAGCATCGAACAAAATGGAAGGCATCGAGAATTTAAATGGGTATAGATTAAGGGTGTAACAAAATAAAGAGATTTTTTATTCAGGAAATGGGTTAACAAATCAGCATTCTTGTCTGCTATTATATCTATATAATAAAAATGAATCGCCAAATGTTTAATATATATAATTTAATAAAGATATAAAAATATAATATAAAGAATAAGAAATATAATATAAAATATAAGATATTTAATATAATATAATTTAATAAAGATTAATTCTACAGATTATCAATTTACTTATATCAATAAAATTTAAATAAAAAATGTTCAACCTTTTAACACACACAATTCTGATTCTTTATATTTACCTATCAGATTAGCAGGTTTATAATAAGAATTACTAATGATTTTCGAATATTTATAGAATAGAATAAAAAGATAATTCTCAATATGAGTAAGTGAGGTGCAAAACTCGTTCGTTCCATTTTTTTGAAAAAACTTTCTCATTTCATACTTTGTTATTTTTTTTTTTTATCATTAAATCAGTAATTTTTTTCATTCCAAGCTCACTTCCACAGGGAACCTATACCTTTAGAAAGCAAAAAAAAATTTTTTATCTGGCCACTCTACGAGACGAGGTAAGTTTTTTGATTTTCCTGAAAAACTGTTCCTGTGGAACAAACGAGTTTTGCAACTCACCTCCTCATATATATTAATAAAAAGAATATTCTGGAATACCTGTAATGGCTCTGTTTTTGCCTAGAAATAATAATTAATATGTGACAGTAAAACATAACAAGCTTTTATTACTCAGATAATCCAGACTGGACAAAGTCCCAGTTCTACTTATTATTTACAGTGGCTGACTATGGGCGGACCCCACCCAGCCTTCTTCTTTTTTTATTTAAACGTTGGTCTCCAGGAAAAAAAAGTATATCTATATATACACTATTGTGAGGATAACAATAATGTAAAAATTGTAATTTTTATGCAATGAATTTTGATGATGCCATGTATAATGGTGTAGCTGATATAAAATATTTAAGAAGATTCATGTTTTTATATATATAAAAAATTTTATAGTGTTAAATTTTGTAATGTAATCTTTTGTGTTTTCTTGAATATTCTATAGATGTCTTTTGCGGATTGAAATGTACTGACTGAATGATGGTTGAAAACATGTATTGAGAATGATCACACGGGTCGAAACGTTTACAATTAAAGAAAAAATAAATAAATTACTGCTTGGACTAAAATGGTTTTTGTATTTATTATCATAGCTAATAAGGAATGGCTAATAATTATTATTATTATGTTACTTATAAGTAACAGTGCATTAATTAATTATAAATTCAAGGAAGTTGGGCCGATATTTTGACTGAAACGAAGTTAAAAATAAACAGAGATATTTCTGTGCCACTTCGGGTACAGGTCGCTGCACTTAGTCGTATGTCGTTTTAAATTAAACATGACTAAAAGTTTATTTATAAATACAAATATTTTTAGTACTTACCAAATTATATATCTACATATATATAATCATCATATTGAATCATAATATCCTCCGGTAGGGGGTCAGCAAGACGTGTAAAGCGCTAAGTATGCGCCGAACAGTAGGCCAGTAATTATGTTGAGTAAGTATGAAATTAAAAATGTAGAAGAGGTAAATATGTAACATATTTCATGATAAATATTCCAGAGGTCGCTAAATATTCAATGATAAAAAATAAATAGGTACATGGAACATAGTACTATAAAATTAGGAGGGCCAAATTTGTTTAATAAAAATGTTAAGAAACTTATTTTTCTTAATTTATTGTCACAATTTCAAAAGGCTTATGAAATTTCGAATTATTAATGTACTACACGACATTATGTAGTAGGCTTATCGTGGTATTTAAACAACAAATAATAATAAATAAACTGTAAGAAATCATTGGAAAAACAAGAAAGTACAAAAATTAAAAAAAAAAAACAATAAATGAAGTAATTCCAGGCCAAAATGAATACAAAAACCGGTTAATTTTTTTTTTTTACTAAACGTTTTTTTGTTGTTTTAACATAGGTTCTTAATATAGTACATAACCTGTGGAGCCGTATTGACCAATATAGTCGCAATCCAGTATATAAATGTGTTCAAACTCCATCGGCTTCCCTTAAGTCAAACTGAGCGCTCCCTTATATTTCTAGTCTACTGCACTATTCTAGAAAATGGATGGAGTAGGTATTAAAACTAATCTCATCCGTTATACAAATACGGCATAACTCAATAATTATATGTTAAAAACCATATTATTATGTCACAAACAAACTCATCCTTAGTGATCTCAATATCCCATATGTTGCTGATTTGGCCCAAACTAGATACCTATCCTTCCATGACAAGCTCCATACACACTTGAATCCGCTAGTCTCTCAACTTGCTTCCCATATTATTCCTGATAACCCTCCGAGGCGTCTGAAAAGAAGATGACCACGAAACCTTCTATTATAGAACTTTATTGGAGTGCTACTAATGGGTAGTTTTTCCACAAGTGTTTTTTCTTCATGTTCTTTATTCATACAGCAGATTTACTTGTTGTAATATTATTACAGTTTTAAATATCAATAAATCAAGTGATTGAGTTTTTTGTAATTTTATTATTTTTTTATTAAATACATTTTATTAATTGTCTATAAAATATATTTCAAAATTTCTTGTAGCTTTTGGCTGATGTATTTATAACATTAGAATTAATTCCAATATAGGGACATCTAATTACATACATAATTAAATACATTCTTATATTGTATAATTATTAGAGTACCGTATAAACATGGAGAAGAAACTGGTCCGGGTTAGAACAATAAATTTATTAAATAGTGAATCATAGTCTCTCAACTTGCTTCCCATAATATTCCTGATAACCCTCCGAGGCGGTTCAAAAGAAGATGGCCTCGAGACCTTATACTATAGAACTTTATTGGAGTGCTACCGATGGGTAGTTTCTCGAAGTGTTTTTCATGTCATATTGTACATATTAGCAGATTTACTTATTGTAATATTATTATAGTTGTAAATTTCAACAAATTAAAAAAAAAACATATATATATATATACATATGTGTCGTACTTAAACTTCTTACATAAACTTCAATTTTAATATCTTCTTTATAAAAAACTTTCATTACCTAGACTTTTCGTTCAACGCATTTCTTAAGGCCAGCACAATAAAAATAAATTAACATAAAATTTTGATTAAATAGGATTGCCATCAATACTACACGTAGGTTTTCTAAAATACGATTTCAACCAATTTTTTTTATCTATTTATTTTCTATATTAAATATTACTTATTTTATTTACAACTTCATTACTTCATGAAAATGCTACTATAAATAAAATGCACAGAATATATGGAACGTTATTTAAATATACACAAATTAATTTAAAATTTTTTAAATTTACACAATGTAGAAGAAAATATAATATAATTAATTTATGATTTATTTAACTGGATTATTTTATTAAGAAATAATTTTTTGCTATCAGAACCTAATATAATTTAAATGTATACATACATACATATATCTTACTTCAAGAAACAGCTGACAGAAAAAACAATTAAAAAATGGAACACTACATGGACTTCATCGACAAAATCACCCAGCCTACACAGATACATTCCTCGCATAACACTCGAAAATTACCAACAATTACACAGTTCAGACTTCAAATTAACACAATTTTTAACAGAACATGGAAACACAAAACAGTATTGGAAAAGATTTAACATTATAAGAACAGACGCATGTGATGAAGATGGACAGACACATACTATATGACTGTTCACGATACGACCGACAAAGAATTAAATTGATAAAAAACATAATACTCAAACGAGGGACTTGGCCTGAGACAGAACATTTAATTTTTTCTAAATTAAAACTGACTTATTATCATTTATAAAAGACATAAATTTTGGTCAGCTCTAGGACATAAGAAGGGCAATTCGCCAGATACCTGGTTTTTCATTTTTAATTGTAACTGTTATGAGTATAAATATATGTGTATACATTTTTATTAAGTACTATCGCTAATCGTAATGTATAACTCATGAATTGATTTTTTTTTTTTTGTTAAATTTATTTATTTTTCATTACATAATTTAGGATTACAAGTTTAATTTTAATTTTCTTCTCAGAAATTATCAATTTAGACAAACAATAAATTTTGAATTTCTTGTATTGTTAAATTTTACTAAAATGTATTCTGTAATTATGATACCAAATTGATCTGTAATTATTAACATCACGTGTAATTACATGTAATATGCTTACTTAAGTATGGAGCATGTCCTAATATTAATAAACGGTCCCTCCATGGGGTTACCATGGGGGGAACAAATTAAAAAAAAAAAAAATACATATATACTATTAGTTATTGAGAATGTTCAATATATATATATATAGAACATTCTCAATAACTAATAGTATATATATATATATATATATATATATATATATATATATATATATATATATATATATATATATATATATATATATATACATACATATATACTATTAGTTATTGAGAATGTTCTTTCACTTTCTTTTGGAGACGTGTCGAGACTCTATTGTTCTCATGATCTCGTAATAGACATTTAAAAATCAGACTGAATCTCAAGAACGAAAAGTAAAAATTATTTAAAAACAGTCAAGAAAAGTAAATATCAATATAAATATATTTATATATATTTAAAAATAAAATAGACTAAAAAATAAAATTAAAGGTTGTTATTAATAATGCAAAATAATTAATACAACTGATTAAATAAAATAATGATCATACCATCAGAATAAAAGAATACAATGAAGTCGTTTATCTCCCTTTCCAGGATCTTGACGCAGGGCTGCCTATCGTAGGCTACGCTATGGGCAACCACGTCTTTCTCGCAATCCATGGCCTAGTATTCTGGTTCACAAATATATACTTTGTAACTTAAAAATGTACTTAAATGACACTTTACGTAATAGAAACTCTTTTGAGAATGGTACATTTCTGGTTCACAATTCAGAAAATGGCACTTAATTAAATAAAACAACCTTATAAAGAGATCAAATCTAGTTGTAAAAGAGAACTTATTTAATCTGTTCACAGTGCTGGATCCAAAGACCCTACTTGGGCATACTTAGCCTCTATAAAGTAGGAACCCTTAATAGATGGGGTGCAGAACGGTTGTCCTGTAAACAGTACAGTCTCTACAATGTATTGAACCCAAGACACTTCATGGGTACAGTTTTTTATTTTTAATAATTTCTGAATAGAGGTGCTCACCCGTCCAATGTACAATGCCTGACCTATAAAAACTGCATTAAATAGCCCCAGAATTTCTTACTTAAAGTAAATATAATATAATATTAGTTAAATAAGTAATAGGTAAAATTAATATTTTATCAGTTTTTATGAAGAATTATTCAAAAATATTAATTTAATTGATTATACTAACTCACTGATCCAGCCAAACCTATTTATTTTATTCTTTATTGTTCAATATTTCATTCCCTATCGATTTACCGTTCAATGTTTTTATACAAAACTAATCCAATTAAGCTAAAAAATTTAGCATTTATGAATTGATCTTGTATAGAAAATTAACTGTTAGATAACCCACCTTTTATAGAACTCAAATGTTTCTTGCGAATTGTAGTAACAATTAAATTATTTGTTGTATAATTTGTCCACGCATTAGATATTTACCGTTCTTCCTAATATGTATCAATAATTTATTTCCCAAGAGTGACAAAAGGAGGTGTTAAAACTGTATATACAGTTCAGAGCAGTATTATTGTATTATTTATATTTACATATAAATAAAATTGTGGAAGATGAGAAAAAAACCTAACATCTTAACCGTAAGACACTCTAGGGTGATACACAAAGCGATGATACAACTCGCTAAATTAATTTATTTAATTCTCACTTTTGATGGAGCCACACAGTTTATCACCATACTGAAAGTAAATAAAAACGAAATAGTATGAACAAATCGTAAAGATCCATTTAGTTAAGCAATAAAACCATTTTCTATGACTAGTATTAATATTTAACAATTATTTCACACTAACTAAAATGTCTTTGAGAACTTTAAAATGCTAAGGAGGATATTAAACTTTAATATATTCCGATGCCGACTTAAAAATTTATAAACCGCTCCCTGCCTCGTATCGATCAGCGGTATAAGTACCATCAAAATTTTAAAACATCTCATTTCTTCACAATTTTTATTTAAGCCCCAGTAAGTATTTATGAGTTCTAAATTGAAATTTGTAACTTCGGAATGTTTCCTGTATATTAATACTTTCATCAAAATTATTCTTCCTTGAGTTATGAGATATATACTATATATCTTATCTACCTATACATCTACAGCCCCGGTGAATAAGTTGTTAAGTCTAATTTTCTCCAAAATGAATTTCTTGTACTTAAGTTAAGTAAACGAAATCGAGTAATTTTCGTATTAAATAAGGGGCTAAGTTAGGAAGTTGCTTGAAAAAGAGTTATTGTTTATATTACAACTCCATTTCAAGCCATGAACTACGAGAATGACACGATTCCGGTTATCTGAAATCAGTTAACTCTCTATAGACAAAATCCGACTTAACCACATATTGATAGATATAGTAGATAGAGATCTGTAACTATCTTATAATAAAGCTGTGAATTTCAAAGAATAAATTATTTAAAAAAATAGATAAATATATATTGCTGTATTAATATATAGTGAAGATAAGTTATATACTACAGCATATATAAATACTGTAGATAGTTAAGATAGGTCAATTAATCAAGGTCAATTAATATTTATTAATCTACTATCGAAATTCTATTGTTCATCCTCCTTACAATCGAATATCCTTCGGAGTATGGAGTTCATTTTTGTTTAATAATAATTGTTTTTTAAAATCATACCGTATATACACAATTATACGAACATACCAACTGTTGAATTTTTCATACATAAAGCGTCATACTTAACTTCCAGTAACCGTATCAATCCACTCTTGCATTTAATTAAAAGATGCTTGTAATTACAATGGAATTCTTGAATCACGAATTGTGCATGAATTAATTCCATACTCTTTCCTTTTTGCGATTTGAAGGAAAAAACAAATCAACAATAAGCAAGGAATAGGTTGCTTTGTAAGTAGCAAGTATACTGCGAAAGAATAACAGAAAAAGTTTGAATTTGCACATGCCAATATCTATGTGTGCCGATTAATGCAATCATCCTATGCAAAACTGGTTATAAATTAAATAATAAACAAATTAAAATCGTGAAAATTACTTTTATTTTTTAATGATAAAAGAGAAAATAAACTATAGTTGGATTTTTCTTTAAAAAAAAAAGGATAAAATAGTTATTAAAATATTATAAAATATTCAAGCACTTACGCCCTTCAAAGATATTCGAACAATAATATTTAATATTTATGTATGCTTATGCAAATAATACATTTTAAAATGCAAATTATTTTGCCGTTATCCTTCGGAAATCATCCACTATCTGTAGCTGATTATAATATTTATTTTTCTAGCCGTTATAACAAAAAACTCTTAAAAATAGTCCAGAAGTTAAGTATATTTTTGCTTTTGCTTTTGCTTTGCGCTTTGTTAATTCTAAAACTATAGGCTTATTTGATTGGAAATTGCAGTCTTTTAAATTGTAATGGCAATTGAGTAGAGATCAGTGATAAATACTGTGTGTCCTTTGTCCTTCCCAGTCATAAGTTCGGCTTCGATGATCTTATTCGATATCTGTTTGACGATCATCCTTGTTCCATTACATAGTTTTGGTGATTTGAGATCCAGTTTTCAGTCGAAGGCAATGTAATGGCATTCCTGGTACTTGCAAAGAATTTAAAAATTCTGTAGGAACATTCCACAACATTCCAGAATGTTCTAGAACGTTCGAACTCACTATAGATCTTGCTTTATATATTCCTATCAATAGGTAGCTCCACTCATTTCTCCATCGAGTCTTTGAATGGTCCAAAATGTTCCAGAATATTCCATAACAATCGAGAGTGCTCTGGAGTATTCCACGATGATCTGGGATGTTCCCGAATATTCCAGAATGTTGTGGAATGCTCTCGAATGTTCTAGAAATTTCTAGAGGGCGAAACTTCCAGCCCTTATAACTTCAAAACCATGCCCTTCAGGTAAAAATGGGAACCTTCTTTACGGACGGGAGATAGAGAGCTACCACGCTATATAACTCCCTTGATTGCACCGGGGCTCATTTCTAAGTTTTAGCGGCACGCGCATTGGAGGCTTTCTTTATTATTATTTTAATTTTATTACATAGACATGTGTTAGGATAAAGTTTACATGTACAGGCTCTGGAAGATGAGGTTATGAAATGTACAACTACACTCAATTTCTTAAAAATTAGTGTGAATTTGCATATTTAAAGTTGCACTGATAGAGAATACCCATGCTTCTACTGTTCGTTGAAAGTTTAAAAATTTTTTTTTATTAATTATTTATGTATAAAGGTTAAGGAATACTAAACTTATTAACGGTTTGATTTATCAAATAGATAAGTGAAAAACCCGTCTAAAATAGTGAAGTTCCAGTTATTTGGTAAATTCAAACTACTGAGAAGAGAAGGCTAATCGCAGTTTAAATATTCTCAACATAGGACAGTTGTTTTTTTGTCGCTAGATGTTAGGAATAATTCATACAGAGAAATGACCTCTCAAGTCGCGTGCTAGGTCAGTATGCTTGAAACATAGAAAATATTTCAGAATTCTTCGGTATTCAAGAATTTAGTTCAGTAAAGATAATATTTACAATAATAAAATCATTAAAATAATATTTTTTATTTTTAAATAGGATCTCCTCCCATTAAATTTATTAATTTACCGACCCATCTTTATTCGTGGACATCGGAGAGAATGGCGTTTAGATGTTATTCACAAGTCTGCATATTATACGATTCAATTGATAACAACGCCAGATCGATTTACTCTATCACTGCGCAAGAAATTGTACTTTTCTTATGAAGTCCAAGACATTTTACGAATGTATTTCTACGAATGTTGTAATGATTATCAATATAACAAAATATCGGGTGAAATGACCTAAAATTTAATATACCATAAATGCTAAGAGAGGATTAAAATGGTGTGAATTAATATGAATTTTTATGAAAGTAAAACTCAAAAGCTGATACGTTCATGTGATAGCCTGTGTATAGTAAGAGCAATGATTATTTGGACCATTCAAAAAATAAGTTACAATTTGATGCCTTGAGGGTATTCTAAGCCTCAATATATTTTTTCCAGTTGTGATATTTGTTAATATTTTTCATATAGTTTATATTAATAAGATTTTACCTCCCAAGTTACACTGAACACAAAAAGAAAAAAAAATTAAGTAAAGCAATTAATAAAAAAAAATATCGATATCTAAAAATGAATCGCCAAATGTCTGCTAACCGCAAAACCCGAGAACGGCTCGACCAATTCGGCTAATTCTTTTTTTCATATTTTTGCTAAGGCGCAAAGAAGGTTCTTACGGAGAGAAAATCCGTAAAAATGACGAGGGAAACCTTCGGTGGCCGAAAAATCTTGAATTTTCTGATTTTTTTCAGTTTTTCGCCTGTATCTCCTAATCGGTGCGTTTTTGAAAAAATAACTTAAGTAACTGTTTTTAAAATAGATTAAATTTTCTATAATTTGAGCCCAACGGCAGCTCTGTAGGTCTAATAGATTACGAGTGCAGTCCCTAACATATAACAAATAATTAGAATCTTATATATCTGTATATATAAAAATCTCCTGTCACGATGTTTGTCCGGGCTAATCTCCGAAACTACTGAACAGATTATAATAAAATTTCGCAAAGATAAGTAACAATGTCAAACTTAAAATGAAGGCTATATTTTTTATCGATTTTCGACCGCGATATTTTATTGCAAAACTATATACTTTTCTAACCTACTGCATTTTTAATATGTTGTAATAGCAAGTCTGAGTAGTGTAAATCCGAATTGGCATCAGAAAAAACGGACATAACATACCTCATTCATTAAACTAATGGTTATATTTTATGAGTTAAGAATGTAGTATATTATTTATTTATTATATACTACAGTTAGATATAAGATGAATGAAAAATCATGTAAAATCAAAAATCAATTTAATTCATTTTTTCATTCATTCATTATTTCTTTAAAATTCAAATTTTAACGCAACATTTTGCGTTAGCTGACATACTGGGTCATCTAATATTAAATACAAATTTAGAAATACAGTCAAAATATGTATATTTAAACAAATAACTAAAACAACTTCACCTCAAGTAATTAAAATACAAATTTATTTAGCTCTTGGCACCTCTGTAGCTTTGAAGGTGTCTCCTTTCTATTAATGTTGAACCATTAGTTATTGTGCGAAGATATTATATTTAGCAAAATTGACTAATTTAGAACAGTCATTAAAATTATTAATTAGTGAAGGGGTTTTTGAGAATAACATGCACCTTGTTAATGCAGTTTAATTATATTTACTTAGTTAAATTATTCAAAAAACACTGCTCTTTGTAAACTTCTAAGATTACCGACAAAATTATAATTCGTGGAACAAGTAATTATAACGTGAATTAATTATTCAAACAGCATAAATCAGTTAATGAACAGAGGCTGCAAACAACTTGATTAATTAATTGAACGTGTCAGCAAATAAAAGATACATTAAAAATGAGGGAGCAGGGTTGCTCAGTGATAGAGCACTGAGTTGCTATGCAGAAGATCCCGGATTCGAATCCTACTGCGGCAGATAAATTACACAGGCCAACGATGAAAAAACTTTTGTACTGAAAATACCTTATTCCTATAGTTTTTAGGGTGCTGAATCCAAATAATATAGTAAAAAAGCTGTATCCCCCACAATTTCTTCACATTTTATAGATAAATATATTAAATTAAGCGATATTTAAAGAATTGAACAGCTTTAATATTTAAAATAAATAACCGAAAAACTGTCTATTGGTGTGGATGAAGTTGGTAGCACTGCTGAAACACATTTGCTGGCCAAAAAGGTTGATTCTTTTTTCTGTTAACAGCTGATGTTTTGTTTACATTGCTACATGTGCTCAGTACAATGTCTAATCGCGGTTGTAAAAACTCTGCTGACAGTTTTTATTGTATATTACTGCAAATACAAACCATGCTCATGATGTAACGTGTAGTGTTTCATTAATTCCCCCGTATACCGTATAGGGGTTTAGATAGGGGTTTATACTATATAATAGAAAGGATGTTGCTGGAAAACTATGGGTGATACAAAAAAAGCCAAGGCCAGATTTAGATTCAAAACATAAAAATCTATGAAGATCAACTAATAAAGTTAAAAAAGTTTTCAAAAAATATTTCTTTGTTGGCCTGTGTTAATTGTCTTAAAATCTGTAAATTTTAAAAATTTGTATTAAATTAAATCTGTTAGCAGTCATATATAAACCGCGTGGAATCTGCAGACCCTCCTAAGGATCATATATTCTCTATAAATCGGGTCTTCTTAATTAAGGGGAAAACCTGGTGATTGAGCGTGAACACAGGACCCTGATGATTTCAATTGAGTTGTGTTGATACTTAGCATTGATCGTGTGCAGCTCATAATACGATTTGATTAAGAAAGAAACTACTTGAAAGCGTATATAATTATTATTCGGAGTGACAATAGATGTGATCTAGACTAACGTTAATAATTTCAATTTACAATTCAGACAATAATTGTTCGGAAATTCAAAAAAGACAGTCATTCCAAAGTTTTGAGATTTGCTAATGGCTACCTATTTTATTTTTATTATATCCCACCAAAGGATATTTGCAACTAAATATTTGTGATAAAAGACATAATAAAAACTGAAAGAAAAATTTGCCCTGCACACATAAAAAAATACAATATGCTCTCAAGTAACATAGTAGGAAGGAAACTTTAAAAAAAAATTTAAAGTTCCAGAAGAGTTTTATCTTACTTTTTTAAATATTTTACGGAAAAGAGTAGTTTAAAGTTAGAAGGGAATGACTGCTTTCAATGGAGAGCCCCCATAGCGGATTCCCTATGAACAAGATTCCAAGTGGCGGGAAAAAGTTGGGACCCTGTCTAAGCCAAACAAACTTTCAACTGAAGTGCAAAGGAGCCAAAGCCAACAAACGAATTTACAGCGAGCGGGACAGTTTCCTTCAGCATTCTGTACTCGCTATATTGTGGCGGGGAATGAAAGGAAAGAATTTAGTAAAGAACAGAGCTGACTATGAAATAATTATAAAAAACTATATATTGGACAAAAATATGTTAGATGTTTCATTATGTAAGGTTCATTTAAGTAAAGTGTAATTTCATAATTAATTAAACAAAAAAAAACCGCTCTTTTACAACCAAACCAACAGTTTACCAGAATCCGTTTACAGGCTTTAGATAAAATACTCCCGACTCTCTGGCATTTTTTATACAAAAAATAGAGTTTTTTTATCTTTTATCTTTAAAAAAAAAATAAAAAATAAATAAAAATAAATAAAAAAATAAATAAAATAAAATAAAAATATTTATAACTCATAAAAAATGACCAATAATTATAAAAAATTATAGTTTTTTTTAGTTTTCTTATTAACTTATTTAAACTAATATAAGGATATAATATTCTACTCGGAATTTTAGAAGTTGGCACCCTATTTTTAGATCACTTTTTTTATGGAAACCTGTTAAAACCTTTAAAAAAAGTACTTGTTTCTATGAATATGTAGTGGTTAAAAAGGTTTACAGGAGCGGAGTGGCTCTGTGGTAGAGCACAGAGTTACCATACCGAAAATTATGGTTCATAACCCGCTGCTGGCAAGACTTATAGTGGAGTCTGTTAGCGGCCGAAGATGGGTTATATAGGATTTACGACACTGGGGCTGTCTCAGCCTATATAAAGTGGGTACCCGAAATAAGGGGGAAAATCTGTCGGTTGAGGGTGATCTAGGACAAGTCACATAATAATTGATTTTTGTAAGAAACCGTTCATTGTTCTATGGCTAATATTAATACATCTAATACTAATATATGGTATTTTTTTTATATACTATATATGTCGTAATATACATGGGTATAGTCTTTAGACTACTATCCACCGAAAATGAATGTAAGTGAGCAAGGGAAAATAACATAACCTAGGAAATATTAAGAAATAGTACAGTCTCTACCACTTACTGAACCTCGGAACCTTCATGGGGTGTAGTGGTCCAGTTTTTTTATTTTTATTTTTTTAAATAAATATTAAAAGCATAAAGTATTCAAAGTCCGATATCATAGATTTAATTAAAATTAAAAAAAATATTTCTTGTTATTTGATTAATATTTTAATAATTACAATAACAGACAAAAATATGAAGATAAAGCAAATTTGTGGATTAAATGGAGAAACAGAGATATTCATTAAACCAAAGTTGTTGTTGCTATACTCAGAATTAATCTTATGTCTTTGAAAGTATAAATGTAAAAATAAACGTTTAAAAGCGTTGTAAAAATTGTTATCTCAAGGCGCAAGGACGTAGTGCAACTGTAATTAGTAAGTGCTAAATAATCGCTGCTTACACAATTCATTCATAATTTTAAAAATCATTTCTCGAAATTAATTCAAAAAGAAATTACTAATTTCAGCGAGCCCTATATCTAACATTACGATGAAACTCTACTATATATTCCGACAAGGTACCTATGATGATATGTTCGCTGAGGAATGGGATCAGTAGCATTGCTTGAATCAATTATGACGGACTTGTAACCTTCTACACGTGATGATTTCGAAGAAAAAAAAAAGACGAAACCAGTTCAGGACAGCTTGTATCAGACGACCTAATAAAACCTGATCAGAAAATCCTGTCGTTAAAAATTTCCATTTATGAAACACTGAGGGAGCGGTGTGGCTCAGTGGTAGGGCGCTGAATTGCCGTGCCGAAGGTCGCTTGCAGTCGTTTAATCTGTTAGCGGCCAGGGATGGATCATATGGGATCTAGGATCCTCCTGGGGCTCACCCAGCCTCTATAAAGTAGGTAACCAAAATGAGGGAGGACAATCTAGCAATTGAACAACTTTAGTCCAAGAAACATTACTGTCTCTAACATGTACTAAATCCCAGACCTTCAGACCACAAGTGGTACAAGTATTTATGAAACAGTAGCGGATTTGAAAGATAATTACGAGCGAACCATTATTAAACATTAAATGACTTGAAGTTGGAATTTTAATTAGGATATACACCAAAATATATTCCTCAAGTTTACTCAATGCCCTTCAAACTCCAGTATTTAAACAACAATTTCAGTAATAATACGTCACATGTAGACAATTTGGAACTCGTGTATTAGCTGGTCCGCAAGAAACCTATCTGCTTATCTCGTATAAACTCTTCTTATCACACACATTACTTGAGTTATTTGTGTGTGCGATATTAAATCGTTTTCTGTGTTCTTTTCAAGTGTATTTGTCTTGTCAATTTTGTTTATTGTCTATTTAAAATTATGTATTGTTTATTAAATTAAGTTTTGTATTTCTGTCTTATTCCTTCTGTAATCGCCTATTTAAAATGAGCAGAATAACACTTTGGGAATTGCCTCCTTTAAAAGAAGAAGCTGTGAAATACTTCCAGAAATTTTGAAATTATATGAAAAGGGTCATCAAATGGATTTTGACAAGGATAAAATGGAGATGGTCCTCGGTGAAGTTTAGGGAAAACAATTATATATATAACAATTTATATTTATATTATATTGATTAAGTGGCTAAGAGAAATGTAATCCATATTGAGTTAATTGTAATAAGGAAAGGAAAATCGTTCTAATTTCGAAATTTTTGGCTTGAAATGGAGTCCTAATATAAGCAATAACTCCGATTCAAGCCAATCACTAACTTGGCAACTTGTTCACTATGAGAATAACACTATTTCTCTTCCCAAAGCACAAGAAACTTTTATTGAACAGAATTCGACTTATTCATGGCAGCTATCGCGGCTCCTAATAATATATAATTTTTCCAAAGACAAAAATACCTCTCAGGGGAAAGGGATAGCTCAGGCAGTAGAGCCTTGCCGAAGGATGTGGGTACAAATCCATCAGTTGCAGATAATTTATTTGATCTGTTAACACTTGGAAATGGGTCTTGTGGGATATGGAAACCCTCCTGGGGCTCATCAAGCCTCTATAAAGTGGGTATCTTATACGTTATTATGGGAAAACATAGCGGTTGAGCGTGATATAGGACAAACTTATGCACACAGTACATACATTTATACACACAGTTTATATAAAAAACTTGGATTTAAACATGTGTCAAATGTATTGAAAGCCCTCTTTGTAACTCCTAAAATGTTTATGTAACAATAAAAAGTATTTTCATAAACGTTTTGCGGAAAATCCTAACTTTACCTAAAAGTTTTCCTGTTTACAAAATGGCTACTGGAGGTAAAAGTGGGTTAGGTTAGGCTCGTTGAGGTGAGTCGGTCAATGTCGAATCATTGACGTCTTGCAACTATTGTACAATAATGCAAGGCGTTTTCTCTCCACCCAGTCTACTTGTTTTAAGAAATACAATATTCTTGTAATTGTTTAAATATATTAATATTAATTATACATTAAATACATAACATCATAATTACCAGACAAAAATAATAACCTTAGATTTTGTAATGTAATAAATTAATATCTGAATCCAGATTCATGAGTTAACAAATAAAAAAAAAACCTCGGCCACTATCAGAATTAGAATTGCGCTTGTATAATATTTAAATTTTTTAAAAATTTTAAATAGCCTTTTGAAGGAAATGTCATATTTTAGATTGAACGTTTCCACGTTTATTGTATACAATCGGCTGCAACGCACATTATGTCTTGTCAAATTCATTTTCCTCAATATATTTTTTATATTTTCCTAGTATTAAAAAATAAAATAGTAGTAGTGTAATTTCCTAAGTAAATGTGAATGAGATGAAACATATATTATATACAATTATTCTGATAAAATAAGCTACAAACATCTGACTGGCATAGGCACGGAAAATATACACAAAGCTTATTTAAATATACTCGAAATATTTTTCAATATACTTAAGTTCAAAATGCATAATGACTAGTCGATATGTAATAAATTCACTACAAAATCCATAAAAGATATTAGTAATTAATCTAAACAAAACCCAAGAAATTATGCAACAATGATCAGTTATCATATTGCTTGTTACATAGCTAATTTTGGTTCAATCAATTCCCATATGGTTTGATATTTTATCAATAAGTAGCATTGTTTCCTATCTTGCTAAAAATAATTTATTTTCGATAAATAGACACATTTTAGTTTAGGTTTTCAACTATGTTTCGTTCGGTAACAGACTGAAACGATAACCAACTGTATTTGACAGGTATGATTACAACTGTATAGATAGAAAAATCTGAACAAAAGTTTACAAAAGAATATTTTTGAAAAACAATAGGACAATATAACATTGTTGAATAGCGTTTGTTTCTTATATTTAAATTCAGTAATTTTTAATGATGAACAGGCTTTATTTAGATTTAATAAAAAAGGACGTGAAGAGTATTTTATAAGTGGGGTCCGATTTATTTGAAGAGTGATATCGACAATTGAATAGCCGTTATCGGCGAACCAATATCAAGAGCCATACTGATACAATGCACCAATTTTATAACCTAATTAACCATGAATTATTTAAATTATTGGTTTATTTTACAGTAGTATATAGGTTATATAGGTTTACCGTAGATTAGAATTTTTTTTTTAAATAACAAAGAAATTCATCAAAACAAAGATTGCTAAAACTGATAAATAAGTACTGGAATAAATTTAAATTAAATTTCAATTTTCGGTCCTTTATATAGTTACGTCGTTACCGCCTTACAATGTGTTTTATATTTTGTCATTATCAACAGACCAATTGAAAATTTCAACTTCAAATTCGGTTTCACAAAAGTTTACTCCAATCAGTCCTAAAGTTACTCCACCTTATCGTTTTAAAAAATATGATTAAAAACCATAAAAAACAAATTATAATAATTAACCAAATTATTAGATAGTGGTCTATCATTTTTAAATATACACACATAATGGCTAGACCAATCATGGGAGGATATTTAATCATATAGAACTTGATATTCGGATTCAAATTAACTTGAAATGTAAAATCTTTATTTTTGTAGGGAGATTAATTTTTTTTTCTAAAGTGATTATAAAAGTTCATGTCTGAAAATAATAAATTTATATATATGACGTATTAAAAGAAGACTAAACGCTTCATTCGGCAAAAATAAAAAAAACATTAATGAAATTAAAATTCATATCCCGACCTATAAGGAAAACATGGACCAACATTCTTAAGCAATGAACCAACTCCTTCGAATCAGGATGGTTTCCTCCCGATGACAAATAAACTCATTTAAATTAACTATTTAATACATGAAGTTTTTAATTTAGTTATATTATAAAAAAATATGTAAACAAAGAATTAAATAAACAATTTGCAACAGGGTCCACAAAGATTAAGCTTAATTCAGACAAATAAATAAATTATTAATAATATTCACGCTTTTCGACTTTGAATTATAAATCCGATAACTAAGTGTTTTGATTAAAACCTTTCGAGTTTGAAAATATGTGAACATTTCGCAATAAATTAATGAATACATTAATGACAACCATCCAGATAACAATATCGATATACATTTTAAATAATAAATAATACTCTTCATACAAGACTGAAAAGACTTGAAACTGCTCGACGTTTTCCCCTACTTAAAAATTTACTGGACAAACGCTCTAAGCTCCCAATTAATTACAGAAGACTCATTTACATGACAGTTATCAGGCCTATTTGGACATACGGAGTTGAGCGTTGGGGCTCTACTAAACCATCCAATTCTTCTCGTATTCAATCCTTACAATCCAAAAATCCTCAATGCTCCTTATTATGTCACAAATAAACTCAGCCATCATGATCTTAATATCCCATATGTTGCTGATTTGGCCCAGACTAGATACCTATCCTTCCATGACAAGCTCCATACACACTTGAATCCGCTAGTCTCTCAACTTGCTTCCCATACTATTCCTGATAACACTCCGAGGCGTCTGAGAAGAAGATGGCCACGAGACCTTCTACTATAGAACTTTATTGAAGTGCTACCGATGGGTAGTTTCTCCACAACTATTTTTTTTCATACAGCAGATTTACTTGTTGTAATATTATTACAGTTGTAAATATCAATAAATCAAGTGATTGAGTTTTTTGCAATTTTATTATTTTTTTATTAAATACATTTTATTAATTGTCTATAAAATATATTTCAAAATTTCTTGTAGCTTATGGCTGATTATTATTTGTAACATAAGAATTAATTCCCATAAAGGGACATCTAATTACATACATAATTAAATACATTCTTATATTGTATAATTATTAGAGTGCCGTATAAACATGGAGAAGAAACTGGTCCGGGTTAGAACAATAAATTTATTAAATAGTGAATCAAGTTATTATTTAAGTTACACTCCATACTTGTGAATTACATTGCAAAGCCCTGAAGAAGACCTGCATTGTGGTCAAAACGTCAGTTTTAATAAATAGTCCTTATGACTATTTAAGGTGTTAACGTTTTTACCCCACCCAATTTCTTCTTCCTACTTTTTTATAGGTATAAATGTAAGCATTCGCCTTTTGGTTTAACTATAAAATCTTTAACCGAGTGTTCTCAATCATGCCAGGAATAAATATTAATAAAAAAAGTCTAGTGATTACATATTCAATATAATAAATTTCTCACAACGTACAATTGACGTTTTCAATATTTATATAGATATTTTTTTTTTAAATAATTAACAAAAGAATTTTTAATTTCGATAGCAAATTAGCGCAAACAGGTCATTTCCGTAAAAGGGTGGAAATTGGTGTCTTCCTGTTGGCTGAAGGCTCGCCTCATTTTCATCAGGAGAGGCTCGAGTCGAAGGTTACTTACGATTTACCGTACAATTCAAAACATGTAATCAGCTTTAATTGTACAGATAATAATAATGTTAATAAAATTATGTCAGTAACATTGCTCAACCTGAAATAAATAAGTTCGAAAACCGGCTACTGGAGGTAAGTTTAAGTTGAGAAAGTGAATTGCTCAAGCTTGCCAACGCCTACGCCTATCACCTAAACCTCGTTCAAGCTTGATTGTCTATAAAATCTAGGCTAGTCTTTAATTATAATCACAATTTTAAATATTTAAGTAATATAATTCTTTTTAACAAGTTAATTAAATATCACAATGTGGTCACAAAATTTAAGGCATTAGGAAATACCCAGTACAAACAGATTAAGTAAAGACTCTATCTCTGATCTATGAAAATGATTGGACTACAGAACAAATAAAAATGTATGCATATCTATAAGCAAAAAAATAAATAATTATTTCATATCTTTTGAGTATATCTTGTTACTTATTAATAAACTCAAAAAGAGATATTGCTAAATGTGAAGACTACTTATTAGAATATTTGGTAAATGTTCCGCAGATTGTCGCTTTGAGTTGAGTCAAAAATTCTTTTCATTCGTTTCCCTTTTAATATTTTCCAAAAGCACTAGTTATCATGAGCTTTAGAACGGAAAAGAGAATGTACTTATGTGAAATGTGTATAAATATGAAATAATTTCATCAAGAAATGAACGTTTCACAAACATATATCACAAACATATACTTCGAATTGTTAGTTGAAACTTTTATTTCTTGATTAATTCTTAACGGAAATATAAACATTACCCACAATCACCTCAATTGTCTTTTTGTTACCAAAGCTCACAATAATTTATATTTTTGGAAAATATTAAAAACGAAAAGAGTAAAAAGTTAAATCTTGTAAATCAACTCGAAGCGACAACCTGCGGAAGAGATACCGAATATATTTACCTACCATTTTATGGTATGGTTTGTTCGATCAGTTAACTTCGATAATAGTTGTTTTATTACGGTCATTAATAAACCATTGTTTTTCTCCGTTTTAGTTTCTGATTTACGATTTAGTTGTATTATATTATGTAATTCAATATGTTGTTTAAATACAAATTATTTGTAAACGAGAACAATAAGTTGTAAGCTGGTTTCGAACCAAATGGTTTATATAGAATTATATTATTAATTCATAATTTTTATATTATTTTGTTTATAAACTGGATCAATTTTGTATATATGCTCTATTTGATTAAAGTATGGTGAATAATGCTTAATAATAAATAATCCATCCTTAAGTCAATTTCGTTTTTAAAAAAATAAATAAATAGTTGAAATCTATGAGTCTGTATATACCTGATAAGAGGTCTTGATAAGAAGCACGTTATCAATTGTGATCACATGTGTGTATAAGCGACAAATGTGTTTTTATTAGGTTTTGTTTTTTCGTTTCTATAGATTAGTTTTTCGCTATATCTTATTATATTGTAAAGATTTTACTTATATATATATATATATATATATATATATATATATATCTATATCTATATATATATATATCTATATCTATATATATATATATATATATATATATATATATATATATATATTAGCATGAAAGTCATATTTTTTCATACATTTTTCTACATATTGAATATACCTACATATTCCCCTATAAACGCATACTACCGACTCTTGCACGTAAACACATACAGACACAGACAAATTAGCCTGGTATTTCTTATGCAATCGATATCGAAGAACGTACTTTCACAAATTTGATACGTCGGGCGATCTCTCTTCGTCCAAAAAAAAAAAAAAAAAAAAAAAGAGGAACAAACGAATTGATGGGGAAGATATGAATATCAGGATATGAATAAAACGTTGCTTAAAGTATTTATTCTAACTTTTATTTTTATTAATAGTAATTATAGATCAAACGAAAATAAACAAAATTATTATTTTTTTTAACCTTTGGTATATTCACACATTCCTAAACACCAAATGCTGATAAACAGGTGGTTGTGGGATACAGACATATATAAAAAAACAACTAATTTTCCACCATTTTTGAAAAAAACAAAAAAAAACCGTACGATGGTAAAAATAATTACCGGTTTCGAAGATCATCTTGGATTTAAAAAAAAAAATACAATTTAGCATCATTAATATGCTAAAACCCATGGGCGGAAAAATATTCAAGGATTCTACACGATTTTTAGATATTCTTCCTTAGTTGATATGTAATCAAACAAATGTATTGTTCATTAATTAAAATAATAAACTTAAAATATTGCTGTTAAATATATAATTTATATTTTTCGAAAATTAAATATATTTTACGCAGTTTTGTACATATTTAAACTTAAATCTTGCTGGATATAAAAAAGTTTTATTTAAGTCGATATCAACAATTTGACTTTTTATATTTAAATGGTGATAGCATAGCACTCACAACGTATATCATATATATATATATATATATATATATACATACATACAAGATAACTATGTTTCTTAAAATTAAAAAAAAATACGATAATAAAATATATATTAGTAAATTGAATTTAACATGAAATTTTATTTTTTGTTTAAAATGTTTTTAAAAAAGCGTATTAAAACATAGAAAATATCCTGCAAAATGGAAAATATAATATTTGAAAATAAGAGAAATTATGTACCATCCTCCCTCTTTAAAAAAATACCAGTTTTGGAGATTGGTTTTGTATTTATCTTTGAGAAAGATTAAATTCAATGGGTTTTTTTTAATGATATTTACCTTAATTTCGAAAAAATATATAGCTTATTATAACCTTATATATTAACGTAAAACTTGAATATAAAATATCTCTATATTAGAAATAACATAATTCGTCTTTTTACGACTTTAAGACACAGGAATGTACCATCCTCAAAAACTACAAGACACAATAAACAAATGATATACCATGGGGTCACTAATCCAGATGATAAACGGACTTCACTCTCACTAACACAGATATAAACAACACTATTAGGAACAACAACAACAATTCTAGATTGACAATTGTTGAATACTAAACGATTACACGAGAGGGGAGATGTGATGGCATTGGAGGGAGCAGGTAGTGCCAACATAACGGCGCACAATTCCCTCTCCTTATTCCCCACCTCTTTCCATCCGCCAGTGTTATTAAATAGTTTATTGACATTTCTTCAATATTTCTTCGATTCAAAGTGGGCACCTCTAGTAGATATTAACTTAGAGAGGAAAAGTTATGAGTGGTGGTGACAGAAAAGCTCTGACATATTTCTTTCCATTTCTCTTTTTATCAACTTATTTGATATGACTGAATGCATTCCCACTTAACTTGAAAACTACTTATAAATGGCATTTCAATTGGATGACAAATTGCTTCAGCGATTAGAAAATAAAATAGGACTGGCGTTTCAAAAGAAAAAATAATAATAATAAACATAAGTATAAGTGTAAAAAATGTTGAAGTGTTTGATCATTAAAATCATTATTACCAAAAAATAAATATATATTATTAAACTAACCCACCTAAACACAAATACTGGTCCATCTTTGTAAACATTTAAAAGGGTTCTAATCAAAATTAGCGTTTTGAACTATTTTTGTCAAATAAAAAAAAAAATCAAATTTTATGGAGCATGATAGCTCATTTGATAAGGTACTGTTCCACTAAGTCCATAGATCATGGGTTCGAGAAAGTTTTGATGGATAACTATATCCTGTTATCACCTATATACCTATACCTTAAGCCCCCATTAAATAGGTACATGGCGAAATCAGCCATAGAACCTACCTGAACAACAATTGGTCCAGAAACAGTATGACCACTATTGAGTATTGAACCTTCAGTGTCTATGCTTGAGAATAATAACCAAATTTAAAAGATTATTCTCATATTGCTGAGCAACATTTCGTAAAATTAATGAAATATATAATCTAGATGCTATACATATTTAAAACAAACAATTTGCTTAATTTTTGTCAATATATGCATGGTATTGTACTTCATTGCTTTTGATCATAAGATAGAAAACACAACCTGATTTCTCAAAATCTTAGATTATGTTAATAAAATATTTTTTGGGAAAAGTAAAATGGTAGTTAATTGAACATCGTTATTATTTCTTTAACAGTAGTAATTCAGTTGTCTTTACCTTTTTTAACACCGAAAGTCATACGAAAAATATTTAACTTCTGTGATTCATAATGGCTATGGAATCATAATTATTGGAATTATAAATAATATGACTCATACTCATGATTGTTCAAATATCATTTCTTTTAAACGAATCTCATGAAATTACTTTATGTTTATTGAACAAACAACTGATAAGGAAACATAAGATACGGAGAAGAAGTTAAATTAAGACACACACTAAATAAATTCAGAGAAAAGATTAGTTTTCAACACAACAATGGTGCAACGATTAAGAATATTTAAATATTATTTTTTAAAAATCTATACTTGAAATAAATTAAATTATTAATAAACGACATCACTTTTATTTTTAGTTATTTTACCTTTGACATTACAGGACGAGTTACCCAAGAAAGAAAATCATCATGGTTACAATGCAAATTTTTCACGCTTCTTTTCTTTTTATTGGTAGGGAAGGTTTAAAGGAAGGGGCAACAATGGACAAGGAAGTAAAGCAGGACAATACTATTATTACATAAACGATTTTATAGATAATTTATTACTTTTAAAAAAGTAGATGAAATGTGCAGGGATAAACAATTCCCAAGGATGGTTTATTACAAATGTAAATAGTGATATGAGCTATCCTATTTCCGCTGACTCGTCAGAAACTTGGAGACGATTTTCCTTAGTTATGTTATCTCTTCTTTATCATTAGTTGCATTTTTCTTTTTCACTAACATGCAACGAATGCAGTCCTTTCAGTCGAACGTACTATGTAAAAAGAGGG
Organism: Arma custos; assembly: GCA_037127475.1. Taxonomy (NCBI): domain Eukaryota; kingdom Metazoa; phylum Arthropoda; class Insecta; order Hemiptera; family Pentatomidae; genus Arma; species Arma custos. Next base: position 18,613,515 of record CM073762.1, on the reverse strand, counting down.
CGTAACAAATAGCGTTATACGTGCACAAGGACTTGGATATTCAAACAACTTGGTTACTGTTACAGAATATTGCAACAACTGCACGCAAAAGCAATGTTGAAACCTAAAATATTAACTTAATGAGAAAACTAAATAATGTAATAATAATTGGATTAGTCAAAAACCACTCAAAGGGAGGGGATTGGCTCAGTGGTAGAACGCTGAGCTGCTGTCCCGAAGGTTCTGGGCTATATTACCGACTCCACTGGGGCTCACCCAGGCTATTTAAAGTTAGTGCCCAAAATAGGGGGGAAATCTAGCGGTTGAGTGTGATATAAGACTAAACATCTCCCTGTATAACCGTACAGTCTCTGCCACATACTGAACCCAAGTCCCTACATGGGTTGTAGTGGTACTGGAAAAAAATACAATTAAACAATAAAACACTATTAATGATATTACAATAACAGGTAGTATGCTATAAAATATTCAAAACTAAAGACATAAAGAAGAAACACACTCCAGAAATACTAAGAAACAGGTCGTTCATCGATGAGCTGTATTTATCTCATTCCATATTTATCAGTTTTCGTAGAATTATAGAATCCATTTCTGTTTAAAAATAAATCATCTACAATGTTGTTAACATTGTAATTTGTACATATGTTATGTGCACATGTTAACATAATATATATATACTGGTTTCTACTTATCTTGACTGTTATGGAAATTATATTGTGTTTTAGATCTCGAGTTTCAGTCTTTTTTTAACTTAGATATTTTATTATTGTTAGATTATTAACTTTGTTATATTATTAACTTAGATATTTTGTTATTGTTTTATTGTTAGATAGATAGATAACTTACACAGATCATTTTGTATCTATTTTAGTGTGCTATTTAATGTTTTTACTAAAAGCTCATTTGTTCACTCTCAGGGCATGAGTATGAGACTAACCTAGTCTCGAAACGTCGCCTAAGAAGTTAAAAAAAGACTGAAACTCGAGATCTAAAACACAATAAACATGTAAATATATATTATATATATATATATATATATATATATATATATATATATATATATATATATATATTGTTATTTGTTGTTTAAAAAATAATTTATTTCGAACTTGATCAAAAGAGATTGGTTGAAATATATTATTGGTGTGCATGAAAAATACATAACTAGAATTAAATAGGTATATGAGAAAATAACCTCTTATAGATTGTACAGCCCTTCAATTTTTTAGCGCTTGATTTAACTTAAAAAATCTCAAGAATGAAATAATTAATGCTTAGGGTTTTATTTCACACTTTAGTTTTAAAACTTAGGTTAAACGCAGGCACAAATGAAATAAGGCTAACTTATTATGTGTCAATTATTGACTGGACTTCCTGACTATTTTACAGTCTTTCTAGCAATTTTCCTAAACATTTAAGTAAGACGTTGAAGAGTATGTAATACTATGATTATCTGATGATGAAAAATATTTAATTGAATGATTTTTGAAGTAGAAGAGTGTAAAATGGTCAGGGGGTGTAGTCGATAAATCACACAAAATAAGATGGACTTATTTTATTTGTGGAGTTCATTCCTCTGCCCTGAAGATGGCCTAAAACTTAGGTTAAACGCAGACTAGGTTAAATGAAATAAGGCTAACTCATTTTGTTGAAATTATTGACTGCACCCATTGACCATCTTACACTCTTCTAAGAACTAAGCAGCCAAACATTAACATTTGAATATGGATATTTGAAGTAATCTTTAGATCGGAAGACCAAACATCAAAGTTCTGAAAACCACATTAGTCAAGAAACAACAAAACACCATCCGATGCAGAAAGGAGTGCCTAAAACGTTTTTACAAGTAAAAAGCCATATTTCTAAAATTTATATATTAAAGTACAACATGTAAGTAGTAGGATAATCGGACGATGGTGATGCCGTATATTATTTTTCTTTAAATGAAGAATTATTAACAATTAATTATGTACGAATATTATAGCTAAATATATAAATATTATATTGAGATTTGCTACATAAATTAATTATGAAGCCGCCTTGATGAAGTGAAGGAATGATTAATACGGCCCCAGCTCGAGGGAATACAACTTAATCGTAGCGTCAAAGGCCAACTTTTAATCACCAACACCTTCCTTCAATCCCTCTCTACCATCCCTCAACTTTGGTGTAAAGTTTACACAAATTATTGATATTATCTCCAAGATATAAACAATTCAAACTTTTCTAAGAAGAAATTATAACCAAGCCAATTAATTAATAAATGAGAAACAGTGTTAAAACTTGGAGAGAATCAAATAGCAATAAATAATTAATCAATCAATCATTCGCTAATTTCTACATCATCGGATAACGTCTATCCAAATACAAATGCAATGTATTGAACGCGAAAAAAATAGTTTTCGTTTTTGATCTATAACAATTGTTTTAGGATTGATAATTTAAATAAAATTAAAATAGATCCATCAAATGATGAAAAAAGGTTGAAAAAAACAAAAAAAATAATATAACAAAAAAGCGAAAAAACAAAAAAAACAACACTTATAATGACAAAGGTAAAATACGTTTGACAGTAAGAACTGTTATTGAATGAACATTTTTCATTCACCTGAAAAGTTGTTTTTTGGAATCCAATAAACTAATGCTACAAAGAAGTAGAACACGTTTCACTTCGACAGCCCCAAAAAAACGTTAACTTTAAAATTTAAATAATTATAATTTTGTATTTGTTGTACGTCAATTTATTTATCAGTAAATAATACACCATTTTGTAATAATTTTCCGTGTTTCAGTTCATATTTACAATAATTTAATTTATTTATTAAAAATTATATTTAAAATTTATTTTATTTGTCCTATTTTCTGTCATAATCTTCCATTTACAGTTCCTTTCCCCTATTTACTAATTACTTTTTTTTAGAGAACAATTACAAAAGGAAATAGATGCAAATTCAATACGAGATAAGGGGTAAAATACCTTATAATACAGTCGGTTTAATAAATAACTAAATATAAAAATATATAAACATAACTAAATATATAATAAATGATTTTTCATTTTTGTTGGTAGCATATTTCTTTTTCAGTAAATAATAAACCATTTTGTAATCTGTTATTTAAGTTTAATTGGAAATTTGTTATAGAAGTTTGTATTTATAATAATAATATTTTAAACTACATTTAAAATTTAATTTGTAAAACCTATTTACTTTCAATATATTCTGTATTGTATATATTCTACCGTTTTTGAAAGTATATTTGAGTAGTTAACCGATGTTGAAATGAATATGAAGAAAATGGATCGAAACTACTGATAATACAAATATAATACGAAATAAACGCTACAATACCTTTTAATTCTGTCTGTATAATAAACTGCAACTAACACTTACCTGAAAAAAAGAAGAAAAAAGTTAGTTAATACAACTAAATAATAGTGAATCTCAAACTAAATATAAAATTTAGAAATCATGTATTCATTCAAAGTAAAATGAATGCTAGATAAGAGATGCACAATAAATTTAAGTGCTGAATGCGTTACGAGTAGAATTACAGCTAGCCTAGAAAACCAGGGAGATAAGATTATCGGATAGTAATAATTTATTTCACAATTAACTTATAACTATCCGTTATTTGCTTGTTATTTATTATAACTTATTTACTGCTTTAAGAAATTAAATCAGAGATAGCAAAGAATCCAACGATATCACTCGAATACGCTTAATTACAAGTAAATAATACAAAATTAACATTCTCAGAGAATATTTTAAACATTGCATTATATAACACTGACATGAAAATCCGAACAGTAACATATCAACATTTAAGACAATATTGACACTTCAATTATCTCTTGAGTCAATTTATCACTATTTAAGTAAATGTATTTATTATTTAAGTATTTATTATTTATTTATTTATTATTCTATCTCCACCTCTCTTCTGCAAAAATTAAATAAATTGAAACTAGCTATTTCAAAACAAATACGACAATCTTAAAATGGATAAATGAATAATTGTTAATAAAAATAATTGAACTTCTGAGAATTAATCATTCAAATATTACAAATTGTAGGAGCGGAGTGGCTCAGTGGTAGAACACTAAGTTGCCATGCCGGAAATCCTGGATCAAATCTCGCTCTAGGACCTAGGACCCCCCTGGGGATCACCCAGCCAGCTATAAAATATTATACAAATAGGGTACCCAAAAAAGGGGGAAACATCTGGAGGTTGAGCGTGAACTAGGACAAGTCACTTCGTTGCAGAACCGTTGTCTATGAAACAGTACAGTCTCTACCATGTACTGGACCCCAGACCCGTTCACGGGTTGTAGTGGTAGAGGTTATTTTTTACAAATTGACATATGCGAGTAAATAATGTTCACTAATAAATATCGATGTATGAATCTTTACGCATTAAAAAAGAATTAATAATTCTTCAAGACTTAATAGTATGATTAGATATTGATATAGACAGAAAATAATCCGTATTTCTATTGTTTAATCATGGTATTTCAACATTTGATAAAGCACTTAATAAATTATAAACATTAATCAATAGGACAACAACAATTAAGAGCGTGTTGATTAATAACAAAAACCAGTTCAACTAAACAATATCTTCTACGTGATTTAAATTAAACAAATGAATCATAGACAATAATCTCTTTCTGTCTATTTTTGGGCCTGACATCAGTTTCATAACCAAAGATTACAATAATTATTTATATATACATATATAAAAACGATAATTATAACAACAATAACCATAAAAAAATAATTGGATACATTTCTAAAACTATATGTGGATTGTCTAGAAGCATTTACAGTTTAAAAATCTATATAATGCATTAAGTATGAAATTACATGTTCATATTTATTAGAAAAGGATATAATATTTAAGAATGACAATAGTTAGGTTTTACTACTAAAGTATATGAAACACAGCAGTTACTTGAAAATATATCTAGACGATGATTGATAAAATACAAAGTAATATTGTACTATTTAGTTTCTTAAATATCATTTTTTTTTTATTTCAAGTATGATCTTGTATTACAATATTATGGAGAGGGGCAAAACAATTATGTCTGTTCTAGAGAGAAGACAAAATTCATAATGTTCTATCAACCATTTTTTCAACTCTAAGTTTACATTCAGCGTGTAAACAAACATTCAATTGCTTCTCCCACTCTTCAGAAACTCACGTGACAATATTATGACCACAGTAACTACCATTGAGTATCATGGCCCAAAGGCTCGAATATTAATATTTCGTGCGATAAATAAATATTAAAATGCAATTAGAATAAAATATAATACAAAAATACAAAAACTTTAAAATACAAAGCCTCGACTGAAATACTGGAAAATAAGTACATTGAAGAGTATTTTATCCAAAGTCTTGGTGTAAGGTTACTACTATTTCAGAATGATGAGTCTTGACTGAATGTCGGTTTGAGATGTGCTGGATTTGACATACTTTGATTTTTTTGGAGCACTTACAGACATAAGAGGCTTGCATTGGTGAAACGCTGGCTGGCTGGTTACATTCCAATATTGTAAGGACTTGGAGAGCGGAGTGGCTCAGTGGCAAAGCGCTGAGTTGCTATGAAGAAGGCCCTGGATTCAAATCCGGCTGCTAGAAGATTTTATTTAAACTTTTAACAGCGTGGTTGGACTCAATTAGATCTGGCAACCCTCCTGGGGCTCACTCAGTTTTTAAGTGGGCACCCGAAATAGAGATAAATCTAGGACACAATTCACCTCCCTGCACAACCGTTGTCAAAGTAAAAGTATAGTAGTATCTACCACGTACTGAATCCAAGAGTCTTCATTGGTTGTAGTGGTACAACCACTTTTTTATTTTAGAGACTTGAGCGTTTTATTTTTCATGTTTTTTTATATTCTATATATTATCATTCAAACAAACCTAGTTATAATCGACATTTATGTTTATGCTCAAATATTATAATATTCCCTATTAAACTAAAATCATTATAAAAATGTTTTTTATTTGAAAAAATTATATCATATAACAATTAAATAAATTATAACATTATAAAAATGATTCGATATTGCTTTCTTCCTTTTTCCAACCCAGTTTTCCACCCTGTTTTCCTCTTCGTTTAATTTTCGGGGATGGACTCTAGTCCTTAGAAGACGATAGATCCCGCAGATCCGAAAACAAACTAGGCAGACGTCACAAGGACGTTCTCATCGGAGGTTCTAGATAATCAGCTTGACCTCAACACTTTGTTCCTTCTCAGGGTTCAGTCCAAAAATATTCTCTACCTTCTATCTACCTCATCTCCTGTTTATATTTAATACAAACGCTTTTTAAATTTATTTTTAGTTCGTTTAAAAAATGTTTAGTGAGGATGGCCTGATAACACCGTATTGAAAACATGTTTAAGATAAAAATAAATAAATATTTTCAATAATTATTAGTTGACCGTTTAAAGATCATGGAGAAAAAAGGGTAACGGATGAATATAAAAAAATAATGGGAACAATGTAACATATAAACAATCCAACTATTTTCCTAAATTTATTATAATGAAAATTTTTTGACAGTTTTAACAACCAACAAAATTTTGTCATTTTGTGTCATATAAAACAATTTCACCCAATCATGTCAACATTACACTGAAAATTTTTTGTCAGTTCTAACAACCAATCAAATTATGTCATTTTGTGTCATATAAAACAATTTCACCCAATCATGTCAACATTACACTGATAATTGCATTCAGTGCAATTATCAATCACAATGACAACACGTGTTGAGTTTGACAACTTCATTCCAAATAAATTTCCAAATGTCACGTTTTGGCAATGCGAATGTTCAAAGTATAAATGCGCTAATCATAGAAAAAAATACCAGAAATACAATCTACAGTCACAAATACGTATATTTGGGGAATATTTAGGGAATTTTTCTGCGAACGAGAATATGAATTAAATGAACATAGAACTTAGAAGAATTGGCGTTGATACTAAAACATTGGGCGGTCAATATGAGAAAGAAAGACGGGACCGAATTTAAAGAAGCAACGGTGAAGACAATGTGGAACGTTTCGTGCAAACTTTTGCAAGAAAAGTAGCATAATGACTATAATATTATGATCGACCCTTTTTTTAATAACCTGTTAACCTGTACTTTTAATAAATAAATAAATGTTTCGTTGTGTTGAGTTATAAATTTTTTTGTCAAAACATTTTACGCCGAATATCCCTCGTAACAAATAATAATTTTATAACAAATTTCTCACGATCGTTGCTTGGTAACAGCCCAAACCCGAAGGCTGAACAAGAAACGAGCTTTCGATTGTCATAAAATTATCTCGCCTATTATCAATGTCCTAGGAATATTACTACTGATGAATATCTTCTCACGACTTAAGGATTTATTATTTTTAAATTCAAGGAATAATAAATAAAGTAAAATAAATTATAAAACTTTACAATGAAGTCTCCTCATCATTATTGGTGGCCTTACTAGAGCTGATAAGTAACATTTGAGCTAACTAAAGTTTTTTTTATTTGTAAAACTAATATTAAACAGAAAACGTATTACCGTTCAATTAATTATTATGGCGATTTCCGTCAACAAACTTCACATAAAAGGTGGAGAAAAATCTAGCACGACAAGAGACATAAGATAAAGTAGTTCATTAATCAGTTGCTAGGTAACGCCAATAAATATTATGCCATTAAAGACATCATATTACAGATGAATAAACATCTACGATTCTATACTTGAGATTTTTTCTGTTTGGCTCGTTTATAAGGCTTTGTTATAAACTATGTAAATTAATTTAATAGGCCTCGAATCTAAAATATTTTATTTTATTTTCTCGATTCTTAAGTAATTTTACATATTGCTGTTATTTAATTTTTTTAAAAAGTATTATCAGATTAATATAATGATAAGTTCAAAAAGGGTTAAATTGTTAACGATAACGATAATTTTGAGAAATTAAGTAGTAAATAAAAGGCTCCACAAGAAGAATGAAGACTCATAAAGACCTTTGGGTTCAGTATCTGGTAGTGACTGGACTGTTTCTTGGACTACAGTTGAGCAAAGAGATGAAATATGCTCTAAATCTCATTCAACCACCAGAGATTTAGAATTACCCCTATTTTGGATATTATAACCACTTGATAGAGGGAGGATGAGCCCCAGGAGGGTCATTCCAAAGGATCCATCCTCGGCACAGGTTAACAGAACCTTCGCCACGGCAACTCAGCGCTCTACCATTTAGCAGCCTCGCTCCCTAAGCTATATATCAGCTACAATAACATATAATATATTACACCGATATGATGTTTTTAATGACTTGCTATTATTTTTTAAATAATCAAATAAATAATAATATATATTAATGAATGGAACCAATGAAGAATAGACTCATTAAAAATTGTATTCAATGCTTAGTTATAAATATAGTTGCTATTTTCTTAGACGATAACTGACTCCCAACAAGGTAAGGAATCTGCGGTTCTTGATCATTACCTGCCCATCGTTCCTTAGGGATTTATCTGACCTAGTTTCATCCAGCGTTTTTTCATTTTAATTTATTTCCTGCAGGGATCTTTTATAGTCGTGGTCATAGAAATTGCATCACTGGGCCTCCTTAAACCAATGTTGTTCTTACCTTTTGATAATTTTAAAATGTTTTGCAAAGGAAAAGAGTATGTTATTAGGCGTGAAAAATGGTTAAAACCCAAACAAAAAATAAATAATAAGACGGTGGAAAAAATTCCAACGAAAAGCCCTTAAGTCTCCAAACTAAAACAGAAATTGAAGTTATATAGAAATTGTCCCGAGCGAAAAGTACTGGATGGAAAAGGAAAATAGATGAGCGTTTAGCAAAATTCCTAAAGAAATGTCTAGAGATATAGCAGGTAGCAAGTTAGCACAAGTAAGTCGAGAAACAGTTAACAGAAGATTAAGAGAAACAAGTTTATGGGCAAGTAAACCAGCCAAGAAGCCTTTTCTTAACAAAAAATGAAACAATCTCGCCTAAATTGGGAGCAGAATTTTAAAAATTGGACATCTGATGACTGGAGGAAAGTGGTGTTTTCAGATGAGAGTAAATTCAATATCTTCAGTTCTGACTGTTCATACGTAAGACGTCGCCCAAATGAAAGATTTGACGAATCCCTTACTATAAAAACAGTGAAACATCCAGCAAGTGTGATGGTCTTGGGATGTTTTTCCTACTTTAGAATTGGCAAACTGACTTCTTAGATGGGATGTTTAATACAGAAAAATATAAAAAAAAAAATTGGAAGAGTTTGATTCCCTCAATGAATTCCCATCTTACACACTGCGGAGACTCAATTTTTCAAGATGATTCTGCTCCATGCAGAATAATGCCATGGCATTATTGCAATGATTTAATTACATAATAAATAATGTAAGTTATTTATTTATTTAAAAGAATGTATCAACTGTTAGATACATTATTTTTTATTGCCTTTACCATTGTGTTTTTGGATAAGTAAAGCAGTTTCTAACAAAAAACGAGATCTCCACGCTGCCATGGCCAGGCAATAGCCCTGAAATATGGAATAAAGATGAGCTAAAACAGGTAATCGAAAAGGTGTGGAATCAGGAGATTAGTGACGAAATCATAAAACATTTTATCGACTCGATGCCTAACAGGATCGGCTCAGTTGTCAGGGCTAATGGCGGTTCGACAAAATACTAGTTTATTTCTATAAATATATTTTTAATGTTTTTCCATTAAATTTATATTTATATTAAATTAAATTTTTCCAATTAAATTAATATGAGTACGTAAAAAACAATTTTTTTTCTTAAATTCCTCGTTAACACTAACAATTTTATTTATCATTTTATGAACATTATTTATTTTTTAACATTGAATAGTAAAAAGAGACCTTACATAAATGTTAAGACCATGGAAAAATTCCAACGAAAAGCCCTTAAGTCTCCAAACTAAAACAGAACTTGAAATTATCTGTCCAGCTTCAGCAAACGTCACAATTTTAACTTTTTCCTCATTAGACATTTGTTTGAAACTCAGTCTATTGGACATAATAATAAGAAATACGTGCTAAATATTGGATACTCTGGTCACAACTAAACTAGAAGTCACTGATTCCATCTCACTCTAATACTAGTAAGAAAACAAATACAATCCTACTATTTGTTCACACGTTGAGGATAAAAACGGTAACAATCATAGGTGGTGCAATTTCTATGACCATGACTTTATAATAAGTAAGCTTCCATAACTAATTTTTATTTATATATTTTATTGACCTTTCTCTCTAGATTGTATAAATTTTAAAGATAACTGTATCCAATCTGCAGACGTTTAATACACGATTGGTTTATGTTAACAATGTTAAAAGACTTTGCGAACACGAAGGTACGATACCTATACCAACAATAGTAAGTCCCATCTAAGTATTACCACCCATACCCAAATCCTCAAGATCGCCTTTAATGAAATCCTCCCACCTACGCCTCGGCCTACGTCTCGGACGGTTACTAGTATGCTCTCGAGTTATACAATTTAAAATTACGTAGGAAATAAATTAGCGATTCTAGAAACTTGACACTGCAGTGATTGCTTAACTTATTAACGGCCCATAGTTGATACTGTTGCTACGAACCAGATAATCACCTTATATATCATCACCTGCATCTCATCCGCAATATCCTCTCTGTCCAATCAGCTCGATGCTTCCCAGTAGTGCCAACCTCATCCTTGGTACCAATCCATTAGTATTTAGCCAATGCCAAACTAATGGCTATTCTGTGTTGCTAGGGTATTACACGTAAATTTTTCACGATAATGCACTTTTTTCGTGATTGTTTTAGTAAGAACAATTTTATTATTAATTGCATAAGCGTTTTACTTCATAAGACTGCTTTATGAAGATAAAAAAACCACAGAAAACAATTAAAATAATGTTAATCTAGGCTTTCGCGGGTCTCCACCATCGTAATGTAAACCACGCTTGACGTGCCTTATGTATGGTTATGCATTGCAAGTGCCTTAAGCCACTAGATCAACTTCTCAACTGAAATCAACCTCCAAAAAGTTCTACTCTAACGGAGATGGATCCTATAGAATCCAGAATCCTCCTGTTACTCATCCAGCCTCTATAAAGTATGTACCGAAAAGCGGAACAAATCTGGACGTTGAGTGTGATCTAGGAAAATAGCTTTCCTGTACAACCGTTGTTCAAGAAACAGTACAGACTCTACCATCACCGATATTGAACACCAGGTAATTCACGGGTTGTAGTGGTATGGGCATTAGTGGTGGTAGTTGATATAAGATATTTGTCATGAATAAGGATAAATATCAGAAACGTTTAAACGTTTTTGGGATGATTTTTTAAAATTAATTTATTCATTGGAATTTACAACTATATAATAACAATGTATTAAGTAAACGGCAGGTAAGATACATAGAGGTATGGATAAAAAAAATTAGAGAAACTACTTAGTGGCAGTACTCAAATAACAATTTCAATTTAGAAGGTCGCGAGGCCATCTTCTTTTCAGAAGGCTCGCAGGATAATAAGGAATTGATGAAGCTAGGTTTAAACCTAGAGGGTTTGAGGGGGAATGAAATTTTGTGACGATTCTATTAAAGTAAAAAACATTATATACAAGAATAATGAATAGCTTTTCCATAAGTAATGGTACCAAAATTATAATAATTAAAGTTATGTTGAATCTTCAAAGTATTTTAGTCTGTTAGTACCTAGGGTTAATTAATGCGTAAGTGTAAGCATGTGTAATCAGATTTTTGCTAAATATCAATACCATTGACGAATCAGATGCTGATTTTACGATAGAACACTAGATTTTTCGTAGTATCGATACCCGAAGCAATATCGAATCCAGTCCCCATAGGTACAGCCCTTGTTGAGAGTAGACAGTATATCCGAGCAGTATCTCATCGAAGCCGTAGGTTATAGCGCACAAGGGCTCTCTGCGGCGGGCACAATGTTAGCCCTTAACTGGGACAGTGCACGTTATAAACGTTAATGGCCTAATAGATAGGGCTCCTGTCGTTAACACGTTTAACGTCCGCGCCATAATCCTGGTTTATCAGGCGCGTTAGTCAGGGTAAGTCTGAAAGGCGGTTAACTGCCCTGAACAAGAAGGCAATAATAGGCTCGGAATGGATGAGTTCATACTTACTAAAGTACTTAAAAATTTAATTGCTCAGTTAGTTTTAATAGTTTATCCGTTTTGAAATGACTGGATGACTTTAACTAATTAAAAATATTAAGTTTATTATAGGGGGTGGGACGATGAGGGGTTGAAACTTTCATTTAGTTATATTGTGACTGTATCTTATTTGCCCTTGAATATAGAACAATATTGCTTATTAAAATAAGTGTATATGCATTAAATGTCTATAACTACACTTAAGTTTATCACTTTTACCGCCTGCCTTTTCACATCATCTAATCTGATTTGGCAAAAAAAAAACATCTTAACGTCCGAAACAAATTAATGTTTTATTTGAAAATGGTTCAATTTTATAAAAATTGAGAAACCATCAAGTTATTGGAACCAAATAATAAATTAAACGAAACATGTTTAACAACAAAATATCAAATTAATGTAATGCAGATACATCTCATTAATTATTACAATGATTTTCTCTGTATATAGTGTAGAGATTGACTAATTTTAATAAGTCGTAGAGGATAATTATGGAAAAATGTGTAACTATATTCAGAGTATAAATTTTAATTTACTTCAAAATCCTCATACAAGACTGAAAAGACAAGAAACTGCTAAATGTTTTTGCCTACTTCAACATTTACTGGACAAACGTTCAAAGCGCCCAATTAATTACAAAAGACTCATTTACATAACAGTTATCAGACCTATTTGGACATACGGAGTTGAGCTTTGTGGCTCTACTAAACCATCCAATTCATCTCGTATCCAATCCTTACAATACAAAATCCTTCGTAAAATCCTGAATGCTCCTTATTATGTCACAAACAAACTCACCCACTCTTAATATCCCATATGTTTCTGATTTGGCCCAATCTAGATACCTATCCTTCCACGACAAGCTCCATACACACTTGAATCCGCTAGTCTCTCAACTTGCTTCCCATAATATTCCTGATAACCCTCCGAGGCGTCTGAAAAGAAGATGGTCTCGAGACTAATATAATTACATTTGTAAATATCAATAAATTATTCTATTCAAAAAATTGACTTCAAACAATAACTTACAACGATTAATTAATTAAGCTATTTCTAGAGGATATAACTTAGTAAGAAATGTACTGTTTCTGATACAACGGTTGTTTATGGAAGAGTTTTTTAGTGTAATGTTTTTTTCCAATAAAGTATAACCATATTATATTTTGTTGTACACTGTACCTACTACTCCGTTCCCTTAGGGTCCCAAAAAGTAATTGTGTTATTAATTTTCTTCGGTAATTATTTTATTTTAGTTATTTCTATATTTTTCATGTTCGTTCAATATCTAAACTGTTTCGATAGAAGCATTATGCAGCGGTAATATCATCCCTGCCATCGCAAAATATCGAATGTGAAAAAAATACATTTTTCGTTTTCGACTTATAGCAGTTGCTTTAGGATTGATAATTGATATAAAATTCATTTAGAGGCATCTATCAGTCACAAAAACAATGTAAAACGAATGTCATTGGTTTGACTATAGGCAATAATTTTTATTGAACCTTGAAACTGCTTTTTTTTTTTAATTCTGAAAAGTACCGATTTTCACATTCGATAGTTGGAAATTGGCAGGGACGATATGTGAAAAAGAGATAAGTCCAAATAATAGCAAAATATTCCACAGAGCCACTCAGCTCATAAAGTGATACATACTTCAGTTTTTTTTTAGAAGAACTCTGCCAATTTCGGTAGTGTTGGGTTGACTCCTTTCTTTATTATTTATTTATATATTGCGAATGGACCCAAGAGGATCATGCAGAACATTCTGATTCCGTTATTCCATACTTCCTTCATATTTTTTCTAGGTATTCTCCTTCTCTCCTCTGTTCATTTTATTCCAGTTTTTTTAATGGTTCGTTTTCCCTATTTATTTACATAAATCGTTTTGATTTTTGTCCGAAACTGTGGATTGAACGCCTTATGTACATTTCATTCTACTATTGGCTTCTTTTTAAACTAGGTAACTATCTATCTTAAACTAGCCTACTTATAATAAGTAGGCTCCTCAGT